>CM076262.1:31364071-32637792 GCA_038380795.1 Pyrocephalus nanus
TGGAATACAGCAAGGCATTAGCATGAGATACTCCTGCGGGAGTACAAAGTGCCATATGTAACCATGAGCAGCCAGAAACAATTTATTTTGTTTAAATCTGTAATTTCTTTTGCTTACACATTAATTCAATATATTACTTTTTAAAGTACTTTTAAGTGTCTCACTGCTTATTTTTTAAATAATGTTTTCTAACAGAGATTACATCAACGCCTGTAGATCACAATGAAAATTATGATTTAACTATTTAAAATGTAACGTGCAGTTCCATTTGACAACTATCAGTATTAGTAAATGACACCAAAAGGGCAGCAAAGGGAGTGTTTTTCTCCAGTTCAGCAGAAAATTAAAAGAACACCCCTTGTACTGGACAACTTCTTCAAGGACTTAACAAGATAAGCAGGATGAAGCTGGAAGAGAAATGGGCAGTACCGCTTGCCTAAAACGTACAGAGCCAATCTACTGGCTCATCTTAATGCCATGGAAAGTTTATAAGCCTTCCCCTCTGCTTCATATAGTTTTGTGAGCAACAACCCACAGTATCAGAAAGTAACTGCTCTTTCGGGCCTTTCCCTTTTAGAAAAATGCCACCTAGCTAAAACTGCATTCTTGTCATCTTCCCATCTGTAGAGCGTTAACTAATGAATATGGTCCTTCTCTACACTCGCACTAAATATCCTCACTGGTAGACAATGTATGGGAGCATTGGGTACATCCACATTAGTGATTCAGTGTGTAGATAGGACTCTTACCGGTCCAAATCTGTCTTGTGTCTATACTTGTCTTGCAGAACACACTGAAGTATGCTCTCAGACTAACTTCCACTATTCAAGGAATACTCTACCTCATAATTGGCTTAAAAGAACAACTTCTACAATTAAATAGCTTTTTGCAGCATATCATCATATTTTTGTAACAGAACCCACAAGGATGTACTAATATTTCTATCAATTAATATTCTGAGACTTTAAATCAGGAATTTTCCATTTCTCTTGCTTCTGAAAATGAAATAAAATTGAAAGATGTTAAATTACATACACCCCCTCCAAAATAAAAATGCTTGCTTTGAAATCTAGTCACAAGCAGATTAACATCTTGTGATACAATCCCTTGTAGCAGGAGCAGCTGACAAGATGAGTAATGAACTGCATCCGATTATCTTTTCAGCTCTGTAGCAATCATTTTCCAACAGCTTCCTATGCCATAACCAACAACGCTGGAAAAAGGTCACCGTTCTGTCATATTCCCCCCCTGCCCCCCATCAGTGTATGTGTTTAATAACACAGAGAACATATAAACCTTTGGAAGTTGAGGTGCTGTTATCTGCTGCAAAGCTGTTTCAGGTGCACACTGCATATACAGAAAGCCTACATAAAACATCCGTACATAACTGAAAGTCTCTCAGAAGGAAATTATTGCACTTCAGCATAAAATAAAATGCTATTTCCTCTTTTGAGGCAATATGTTCTTTCTTCAACAAAAGAACCTTAACTGTAATTGATGGTATCTAAAACTCATGATGGGCAAGATTCAGGTTGGCATATACATATTTTCCTCATCATGAAATACAACCAAATTAAATCTATGAACATTAATTGCAAGTAACTGTAAGACTATAATGGCAAACCAGAACTTTCTCCCAAAAGCAGATCCATTTAACTCAGCATTTTTGAATCAATGGTACTATCTGTTCACAGCTTCATTTTTGTCTCACAGCAGAGAAAATCTGAACGTAAATCGTATTTTGCACCACTACAAAATGGTTGGGAGGTTAAGATCAGCCCCATAACTGGCTCCTTTCTAATATAAAAATCTGTTGTGAAAATGCTCCTAATACCTAAAGTGTACCTACATAAACTAATAATTTACCAACTCAAACTGGGAATTAAAAATACTGTCGCTGCTGTTCCTGTGCCCAGGGACCATTTTATTCCCTAAAACTGATCAGCTGAGCAGACAGTCACATGATTTTTTAGCCCCTATGCAATTCCTTAGGCAGTGCAAGACAGCTTAGGTCTGCCTTCCCCTTGTTAATTGTTTTCAGAAATGAACTGAACAACTGCCCAGTAACAAAAACTAGGACAACACTGTTATTCTGACCTGCTGGACATCTGTCCACAACCAGAGGAAGAGAAAGATGCTTTTGAAAGAGCTACGGACTATAAGCACTCAGCTACTTGTGAAATTGTTATTGCTAGGGAACCCACTTGCATCTGTGTAGAGTGAAATAGAAAAACACAACAATCAAACTCCACTCTGGCCTATCCACTGTAATTTTGCCCTTTTTCATGCTGTTTAAAAATTTGGTACTCAGTCACACACACTATTCACACAGGAATTACTCGCTCATGAAAATTATACCCATAAATCAGACAAAATAGCCCAGCAGGCTAGAGCACAAACGGCAATGCATTTTCTCAACAGTGGGGCTCACTTTACTGTGTATGTGAACTGGATAAAGTTTATTCTTATTAGAATAACAGACAGAGGTAGGCTGTTTGACTTCCACAGTATACCCTATTTATGTAAAATTAAGAATGTACTTTAGTGCTTTGCTGAATCAGGGCCATGACCAACAATCAGTTAAAAATGTTTTCACTCTATATAACTATTTCATTTCAACTATTACTATGAAGTTACTATTGTCAATACTCTGTGCAAATAGTAATACTGTGAAACTCTCCCACAACAGAAGGGGTTTTAGATAAAACAATTAAGATTGTGTAATAATACTGGATAATGCCAGTGTCAGGAGACATTTGGACAGTGCTAGTCATCCTGCTCTGTCCCAGCCCAAGAAGGCAAAATTGAATGTAGACTTGTTCTAAGTGAACATAAATGAGCAAACTGTATCTTAAGATAAGGTTTTCTTAAATAAATCTTTCTGTTGAAAAATAATAAAATTGAGTCTTCCCGTAATAATAATGGCATAATACGTGTAAAAATTTAATATTTAATATTTACTTATTCAATAGTTTAACATTTTTGCTAGTCTAAGTCAGAAAAAGTCTATATTTAGTAGATGCCTAATTCAAAGCAGTAGACTGGTCTTTTAAGCAGAGATTTTAAGCTGCAAGTCAACAAATCACAGAATGTTTGAGGTTGGAAGGGACCTCTGGAGGTCATCTCGTTAGACACCCTTACTTAAGCAAGGCCACTTAGGCCTGACTGCCCTGGACTGTGTCCAGTATGTTTCTGTACATCTCCAGTGTGGGAGACTCCACAACATCCCTGGGTAACCTGTGCCAGGGCTCGGTCACCCTCACAGTGAGAAGGTGCTTCCTGATGTTTGGAGGGAACCTCCTGTGTTTCAGTTTGTGCCCACTGTCTCTTGTCCTGTCACTGGGCACGGGAAGGGTCCAGCTCCACCCTCTCTGCACCCTCTCTTCAGATATCAGTATACACTGATGAGATCCCCCTGAGCCTTCTCTTCTCCAGGCTGAACAGTCCCAGCTCGCTCAGCCTTTTCTCACAGGAGAGATGCTCCAGCCTCTTCATCATCTTTGCAGCACCTTTGTTGGACTCTCTCTGGTGTGTCCATGTCTCTCCTGTACAGATGAGTGCAAAGCTGGACACAGTACTCCAGCTGGGGTCTCACCAATGGTGAATAAAGGGAATGATTGCTTCCTCAAGCTATGGGAAATACTTTATCTTGTGCATCCCAGGATATTATTCACCTTCTTTGCCACCAGGGCACATTGCTAGCTGTGTTCAACTGGTGGCTCCCAGGTTCTTGTCTGCCAAGCTGTTTTCTAGCTGAGTGGCCCCCAGCATGTACTACTGCCCAGGGGTGGTCATTTCCCAGCTGCAGGACTTAGCACTTCTCCTTGCTGAATTCCATAGGGTTCCCATCAGCCCATTTCTCCAGTCTCTTGAGGTCCCTCTTGATGGCAGCATGACCCTCTGGAACATTAGCCACTACCCTCAATTTTGTGTCATCAGCAAACCTGCTGAGGGTAAACTCTGCCCCATCATCCAGATGATTAGTAAAGGTCTTAAACAGGACTGGACCCCATACTGACCCCCTTATGTTCACCACTGAACTCCTGCTTTACTTTGATCACTGCTCACTGGGAGGAAATTATACTTGCCCAATAATTTTTTTTCAGTAGTCTTCATATCTTTAGTGCATTGTATTACAGCACATAGGCAGACTTGTTAATGGTGTGAAGTGACATTATCACTCAGCTGTATAGATTTGAAATTTAGATTGCAAGTTTATGGAAAAAACTACAGACTGACAGAATTCATGTGCTAAACCTCTTCTTACTCACATGAAAGTAATTTGATTTCCCACTTCAAAAAGTATAACCCGTTTTTACTAACAGCTACTAGTAAGTCAATAAAACCATTGAACAATAGTGGGCTGAGTACCAGTACCATCAGAGCAAAGACATTAGAAGATCTGTATTCACACAATAATATTAATGCTGCAGCCTAGAAAACTGATTTCAAGTCTCCTCAAACATAAAAACAGAACAGCTTACCTCATTTAAAAAAAAATAAATCTACAAATTAACTTTGCTATTACTGAAATTAAATCTCTTCAGCTCTGTTCTTAATATAACTATTTAGTATCTGACATTAAATCTAAATTCAAGGAATGAGAATGAAAGCACCGCCCTTATTCAGTAAAAGACAAGAATGCAAGGAGATGCTGAAAGGACATATATTTATTTTTACAAATGTCTCTATTTCCTCCACACTGTAAATTTAGAACTTAATGAGTATAATTTCCCATCTGTGAATTATCATATTTGTGTGTGTCTAAAATAGCTATTTTAACATTCAAATAATAAATCTGACCCACTGATTCTAAACTGGCTCCCACTTCATGACAACCACTTCCAACTTATTTTTCCCTGTAGAAATTTTGATACTTTGAGCTGAATGTGAAAAACATCTTTATTGTGAAGCCTCTTTGAAATGTAAAACAATATAGTGAATATTACCATGCAGCTAGTTGCTGCAGGCTCCTGAAATCAGGCTTTGCATACTAATACATACAGTGTTTTCTATCTGTAATCAAAGGCTCCGCCGTAAAGAAACACGAGACTTGTGAATGCTGCTCTAAAAACAGAAGACATTTAAAGGACAGTCTCAATATTTTTTCCGCCAATAAAGCAGCAATACAAACGATTGAACAATCTTGTACAGCAAGATCTTTTGGGACAGAAATAAGGAAATCTATTTGCACTATTTCTATAGCAACACAATTGCCAAATGTTAGACTGTGAACAAAAAGCCATCATCCTCAGTAGTGCAATTAATCAGTAAAGAAACAGACAAATTCCGAGTGTATTTTCAATAAATTTTTTCTATATTCTTAGTCAAGATTAAATTTCTTAAAATAAGAGTGAATTTAAATTTCTAATGTTGTTTACATTATATATTACAGTGAACAGATGTCAATAAATGGCACCGTGATTTTAAAAATGACCTTGATTTTTTTGTTTTACTGCAGGGCATAGAATTTCATTACACTGGGCTGATCAGTTTATACCCAAGGTGTAATAGTTTCTAGACTTCCAGCAGTAGTGCAACATTTTAAAAAGGTCTCTTTATGCAGATGAAAAAAACATCAAAACCTGTTTTGTTTTGTTTTTTTAAACATAATCTTCTTAACTAGAAAATAAAGTTAAGACTGTGCATCTCCCCTACTAGAATTCTTACGTGATTCCTCAGAAAACCTAATTTGTAAGGAACAAAAATACTTAGGTATTAAACAGTGCCCTATATCTTCAAAACTACTTAAACCATTAATTAATCCTTCCATATTTCTGCAAGATATGCATCAATTGGAAGTAAATGAACTTAGTGTTCAAAAGCCAGTAGCTACCCAAGGCATCTGACAGCTTTCTTCTATCCAGAGAAGTGATTTAGTATATACAGCTTCAATTCAAACTGTGCTTTCACCTTGACTACTCCATTGCCGCTCCAAGGATGAAAGGGTGGTTCATTACCACGTCCACTCAGCCCGTAGCTGTTCAGGTAAGATTGACAAGAACGATGATAAAAGGCGGCACTTCGGGTAAATGTGTTTCTTTTCCAACGGCAGGCTGACTGAAAACCAACCAACTTAATGATTTGCAGTCATCACCAATCTGCAATTTGCACAAGCGCCACCAAACCAGAAGTGAAAAAGAACGAAGGTCATTATTACCTACTAACCCACACAACCTCCACAGCATCCCTTTTCTTCACTGCTGCATATTTCTGTCAGAGAAGCAGAATTAAAGTCCTGGAGAAAGCGTAGTGCCATTGAAAAACCATTGCACAGGCTCTGACCCTCCCATGTGAATTAGAATCAAATTACTTTTTGTGTCTGTCTGGGCACACGGATCCACTCAAAATGAGAATCAGGACTTTTAACTGGTATGACCTTCTTGGTTTTTTAAGAGAGTGCTCAAAAATCCTGCAAGTGAATTCAGCAGGGCAATTTCTAGGTCTGAAATAAAGAGTATCTTTGATATTTTGTGGATCAAAAACCTGCTCATCCACTTGTGTTTAGATCTCCACAAAGTACCACATTATTGCTTAAATAACAAACAGAAATCAAAGTAGAAATGATGAGCAAGTAATCCAATTCTGCTCCTACAAAAAACATTGAAAAATAAATAACATACTTGTAATAATAGGTGAAAACCATATTATTTTCTGAATTCACATAAGGCAATAATTAGATTATTTTTCAATTTTTTCCGCTTGGGATTATTTTTTAATTGGGTCAACTGAATGTGAATACGTGATGATAGATGTGAACAATTTCAAAGCAGCAACATTTTTAACAAGTTTGGACGGGGAGGAGAAATAAGAAGGTGAAATGTAAGTGCACTCTGTCAATATACATCTATATTTTCTATTTATTTTCTTTATCTTATGTAATGCTGAGGACATTTCCTTCTGTATCGTTAACACCTCATATTGCCAGTGTTGACAACTCAGGAAAATAGCCTGCTTACTCACCAAACGTTCATCAGCAGAAGCAATGATAAGAGCCCTCCACAAAGTACATAATAACACTCCCTACAACTCTCAGCTCACTTTTTCACCCAGAGGCTTACATAAATGACAGGGTTTGTGATGTGCCTCAGCTGCTAACAAATGGGACATCCAAAGGCAATCAAGGGCAGATCTGCCTTCTCACAGGGAATCAGTCCCTTTCTGCCCAGCAGAGAGACTCCAGCCCACCCTTTCTATGGGCCACCCCAAATCCCCCCTACTCAATGACTCGCTGCTCTTCAGGCTGCTTCTCACTTCGCAGAACTGCTCCCTGATGCCTATGTAGGAGTGAAGGACCCAAAATAGATGAGGATCAGAGATCATTTTCAACTCTTTTACAAGGGGCTTAGAGGGACTCTTATCTCTAATTAGGAAGGTGGCTGTCACAGAAAGATATGTTCTGCTGCGACTTACACTGAAGTCAATTGTAGTTTAGGTATTACAACAGCTGAGGAAGGATTAGTCACTACACATTGAAAGAGAGAAGCAGTAAAGCAGAATAAACTGGAGTGGCCTATTTGCTCTCTGAAGGTGAACTACGCAGTTAAAAGAAGTGACATAAATATCCAATCTTTAAGTGGACAAAAATATCAAATTTATATCATTTAAATTTTAATTGGAATTTTAATTTTTACCCTTAACATAATGAAAGTGATAATCCTCTCTTTTAAAAAATGTATACAATGAAAGCTCTGTTCATTTTCCCCCAAACTAGAAACTGGAACTCCACAAAGTCTGAATTATTTTAGCCTTGCTCAACTATAATCTAGCCATTAAAGGCCTTTTTTTTTTTTTACATAAAACCCACAAAAATGTCCATTCAGTCTTAAACAAAATGTATTTCTCCTTTAAATAGTTAACAGACTTTAAAAAAAAAAAAGGTAATTTTAATATGTTCAGATTAATAATGAATCTACAGTTCATTACTAGTATGAAATGCAGCAATTTTTAGAAAGTACTATCAAGTGGATGATTGCTTTTCAAAATTGCATTAATTTCTTATTGTGTAAAGGAAAAATACAAAAATCTAGGTCTGCAAAGAAAAAGAGCAGAAGAAAGTGCAATATAAATTTAACCTCCAGATTCTTCCATGATACTCATGTAAGCCTGAGTATGACACTTAACTCTTGGACACACCTATTACTGAAAAAAATTGGAATGGAATTCTGTAAGCAAAACCGTAGGGTAGAAAAAATGCAGGTGTTGTCATTTCCCTCTTGCTGAACTCCAGAATTTATAAATTTTCCAAGTTCTGTACCTCAGTTTCTCCATCTGTCACGTTTTGTTTTGTTCCTTTCTTTTTTTTTTTTTTTTTTTTTTAAACAGAGAGTTTTTGTGAATCCTTTAATTAATTAGTTACTGTTTTTAAAATACATTTTTGGATACAACATGATACAACACTACCAAATATTATTATGGTAACAGGTAATTAGAAGGCCAGAAAGCACATATTTGAGATCATAATACAAAATTAGAAAAACTGCAGGCTGTGCTATCTGTGAAGAGAAAGACACAAAAAAATCTCCAATAGAAAAGGATAATGATGACTACGAAAAAAAAAAAAGGCAAGTAGCTTCCTTGCTATTAAAGGACTTGTGCTTTAAAAAGGCTGGGTCTCCTCCTCTCTTATGCTTGCTAGGATGATACTTGCACTGCAGTAATCAAAACAAGGAAGCAGATGGACAGGCAAAGTGGTACTGCAGCTGCTGCAGAAGATGACTATAATAATAATGTTGACATCAGTAACAGTAATTAGTGCACAGACTGTAGAGTGGATGATTCGTTTTCCTATCTTCTGGAGTGGGCATGCTGCCCTAGCAAACGGGTACAATGTTAGTACCTTTACTTTGTTTTGTTCATTTGCTCAGTTTATTAATGAAATTGAATACAATAAAGAAAATCCAACTTTTCTCCCTCTCCAGAACATTTGCTGACAAAAGCACATTTCAGTTTGGTTTAATGGGTGGAGTCTTCATTAGTAAATGGCAAAATATCAATTTTTTTATTCGAATCTATTTTCAGTGTACAAAACAATTCATACTCTCCCAAAAAAGCCATCTGCACATAATACTCTTGAATTTCAGCAGCATATAGGACTTGTTCAAATTTGTATGGTTTTGTCCAAACAACAAGTCTACTGTTGGGTGTGACCTCACCCATCTGCACGCTGGTGCCATACAATTTTCAAGAGAACACTAGAACAAATGGCATAACTGTGAGAATGTCCAAGAAAAACGCTGTGCTATACTCTGAATCACCTCAGGCAAAAGGTAAGTAAAGCATCAGTGCCACCAGCAGTATACTGTGTCATGCTGAGAGAGTTCTGCTTGCAGAACATCAGATTAGGATGTACTGTTGGTCCTCAGTGGCCTCACTGAGAACGGCAATGTCCAGCTGGTGTTACACTACACCAAAATACCCACTGAAGAGCAAAGTAATTGGAAGAGTGATAACTATGGACAAATAAGTAGATGGATTTTTGTTGGGAAATGCAATTTGTCACTTAGATGCAATCCTGCAATATGAAGTTAAAGGGAAGAAAGGGTAATCAGAGAGATCATGGAACATGGTTAGCATATGACAACCCAAAAGCCTTTTATCTTCTAATGAGTTTTTCCTTACTCTGCTTCTATTGAGATGCATTTTCCCTGTTCATTTATATTCCATGTTGATAAAATATTTCCTTTGGCTTCCCTCTTTTATCAACCTCAACAACTGGAAAAATTCCTTTTCAAGTGCAGTTCTACAAAATGGAAGAGTGAAAGTGAGAAGCACAGGCACACAATGGGAGGCACTGATGAACACCAACAGATCATTTATTCAAGTTCCCTTTCCATACAAACTTCTCCTGAGCCTTTTAAGTTTCTGGTCTGTCTCCAGGTTTCTATGTTTCTCCCTAAAACTGCTCATCCACTGAAGGGCTGATCCACCCAGGCAGCAACAAATATTTTTTGCCAGATTGAAGTTTTTAATGAAGAAAATATGCTAAAAGTTTATAAACTTCTGGAGGAGTTCTGTGGGTTTTTTTGGTTAGGTTTTATTTTTATTGTTGGGGTTTTTTGTTTGGTTGTTTTTTTTAACACAGAAAGAGAAGTTTGAAGTGCCTCATAGAAAAGTGATTCTCTGTGCAAAATCTTGTGGAGATAGGTTTAACGGACAGATAAAATTAAATGCCGTATTTAACCTTCATTATTTGCTTTTGCTGTTGAGAAGACCACGTTTGCATATGAAGAGCTTCTCCAAGATACTTCAAAAAGTAAGTCAATGTGAATTAAAAACACAGTTATACTCTTGGAAAAGAGATGTCAGCAGAAACACGTCTTTTACTAAAGTAGATGAGGTAGTTTCAGTAATCCTGTTCCTAACACTGAAGGAGACCATTAATCAAATTATCCCAAATATGAATATAAAGCAATGCAATTGAATGGAAAATAATAGGTATTCAAAAGAACAGCCATGATTATTTTTCAAGGAAGAAATTGTCAAGAAGTGAGAAACAGATGGCTGAAAGTGATGGATGAAGACACGTTCTCCTATGCAAACTAACAGACTTAATTAATTACTAAAATCACACTGGTATTATGGAATGATATTAATGATCCATAATAAAAACTGACAGTGGTGCCTTATCAGCCCCCTTTAAAACAAAACAAAAGAAATTCTTACAAAAAGAACATGTTTATATCCTACAGATTTAACCCACAGACCACAAATATATCTTTCAGCACTTTCCCATCAATTTAATTTAAAAAAATATGGAACTGTAAAATTGTAAACAAAACCATTCTCTCACCACATTTTCCATAATAGAATTACTAAAGCATATCAAACAAAATTGAAACTTTACCTTAACTATTTCCTCTATGAAGCAGACATGTGACACGGGATCTCTTTTCTTTGTCAATACTTTCTGCAAATGCTGCACCTGCAAAAAAGAATTCATTGAGAGGAAAAGTGACACCTGAATTCTTATATCCAAAATTGCATAACCAGACAAACAGGAATTGTTTTAACTACTAATTAACTACTGAGTTAATTAACTAACCTGTCCACACGCAGCACAGATCTGATCCATGAGTTTCTCCATGTTTGTCCAGAGGGCTGCTCGAAAAGCTGCTGTGTTCCCAGGTGTTGGCATAGCAGCTCTACCAGGGCCACCTAAATGTTTTTTAAAAACACACAGCAGCACACTTCAGCTTTTACGTGTGAAAATTAAAGTATTAAAAACATAAGCCCTTTGACAAAGACTTATTAGGCCTAAAATACCTTCAGAACAGAGCTTTGTGAATGGCCTCAGTTTTCTCAACTGAGAAGTCAACTAAACTCTGAAGTTCAGTGGGGATATTTCAGTGTTTTGTCACTGTTACACACTCTACAGTTCAGACCTCCACAGAAACACCAAGGTAACGCCAGTGAGCAGTTGTGCAGGACGCAGTACCAAAGTGAAATGGCAGAGAGAGTAGCTGTGAAAAATACAGGTAATTACCAGTTCAGTACTTGTATGCATAGACCAACTCTAAAAGAAGAGATATTCTAGTTGGATGGCATGAAGCCTCTAAATCATCACTTCTCTTCAGAGGGGATGAATTTCTTTATTACATTTTTGGACCTCCAGCTTGTTGCAAATTTTTTTTTTTTTAAATTTAGATGTTCATATTGCCAAAGTTCAAATTTGCCTGCCCACCCAAATCCTCAGTATTCTGAGGTATCTGGGGTAACTGGGAACTAAAGGTTAAATAGTGCAACATTCCTTCATATTGAATATTCTGCTTTGAAACAATTTCCATCTGACAAAAGCAACACAATGTAGTTGCAGGCTTCTTCCACTCCTTGCAAATAATTTCTATCTGTGATCCTTCCAACACTACAAAGAAAGCAGAATTTCAATTCACCTTTCCATGAGAAACTGCTAAGAAAATGCTGCGAAGTTGTAAACTACTGAGAGCAATTTTCTGGGCAAGTTAGTAGAGAGAGGCAGGGAGGAATAAAGGTAAAACTTTGAGCCCAATAACAGATAGACCCAATTTTGGCTTACAAAGCCAAATTAGATGATTTTTGAGATATGCCTACTCCCACCCTCTACTGGTTAAAGCAAGCAGGGAAACATTCCTATAATAGGCTTGGATGTGACAGTTTCTTCCATTTGACAACATACTGTACTCCTGTAAAAAAAAAATCAGATATTCTCTGTAAAACAAGTATCTCTTGTTACCTCTTGTAACAGTTTGAGATGGTTGGGTCAATACTTTGATATCCAAAGCATTTTTTATGTTCTCCTCCAGAACTGTGCAGTATCCATCTACCACATTAGCAATGGTATCCTTCAAAGTCCCAAGATTATGGAAAACCTGAAGAGCAGTTCCCACTTGAGTAGGATTCTGGAAAAAGAACATATTAAAAAAATAACTGTTATCTTTAACTGTAGTACTGGGGGCTTTTATCCATGATGAGCCATCATTTTAGTGGGCAAGTTCAACTTTTAAGTTCAGTTCTGCTAATTCATCTCACGTAAGTAACTGGCATCCTCACCAGATAACAGAAAACAGAGGGTAAAGCAGAGGACTGATGTCCTTTGATTGCTTAGCAATGCTTTGCTTGGCTTCCTTTGGTGCTATCCTCTGAATATGACAAAGGGAAAAAAAGGAACTGGAGGCACAGCTGGCAATGCCTAACCTGGGGGGGGGGGATTATCAGTGACTGATCCAGTAATTCTGGGGTTAGTTACAGCACAGCTGTATGCAGCTATGGTGTAGCTAAGTACTATTGTTTTAACATGCAGTGTTTGTTACAGTACTGTCAGTTAAGTGCCGAATACTTAAATTAATGTGATACAGGCTTTAAAAAGAAAGGTATTAACGAAGGATAAGCAGAAGCAAGCAGGTCAAGCCCCTACTACTGATTACGGCAGAATTTAGGCTTGTATCTTTATATTTCTATTTCTAACACTGATGACAGCTTCATCTTCCTCACAGCAGAATTAAGAATACAGAGCAACATAGTGATTATTTCCAAAGCCTAAGAAAAAGAAACAAAACAAAATATCAACACAGGAGAGTGAAAACTACACAAAAACTGTTCAGGTCCACTGTTTAAGAGACTTTTGATTAAGACTGAATCTGATGATAATTCCACTGGGCAACACTAAACATTGGCATGGGTGCTACTTAGCAAGAGAAAAGCCTCAAATTACTGCCTTTGAAAACTAAGCACTGTCATCCATACACTGAATACTGCTTTTTTAATTAGCATTCACAGGCAATTATTGGAAGGGGTGATCAGTTGATCATATACACATTATAATGCAGTCTTTAGTAATTTTTTTTTTTTTTTTTGACTTCTGCCAGCAATAAAGAACATGGTCTGACAGAAATCCTGGCACCCAGACTGGACAGAAGCATCTAAAATCAGAGGCACTTCTCACTACAAGCCCCATTTCAGCTTTGGCAGTGAGACCTCACACCATTGCTTTCTTCCTGCTTGTGGCTGCTGCAGTAGAGCCACTAACACTGAAAGGGGCTGCTGCAGAACCAACACAACTCTGCTCCATCTTCCCCAGGTCACAGTTCTTTTCTGACACACACTTCTGAGTCAAAGAAAGAGGGTGTGATCATCTGCCTTCCAACTTTCACTGAAATCAGGGCAGAAAAGCCACAGTACAGCTTCTGTGCTGAGGATACACTTGCTGGTACATCCACCTACTGCAACAGGTTTCCTGATCTCTTGGTGAAAAATGTGTTCTCCTCAAACCTAATGTTTCAGAGGTCACACCGCTATAACTGCACATTCATGTCACTCTTTCTAGGGTTTCTGGAAAAAATCAGAACCACAATTGAAGCAAAAAAGCCAGATCACATCTTCTTTCCCAGCTCCAATGAGGAGTTTCCAGGTTTAGTGGAAAATTAGGAATGTATTATGGTTTGCAGACCTTATACTAACTGTACTGGTTTCTTTTTCCAAACAGTGTGGGAGTTAATGAGCATTCCCAGCATAGTATTACGGGTCTGGGACTTGTAGGTTTAGTTTTTTGACAACTGGGTATGCTGTAAAATTTCTAAGCATCCTGTGGGTGTGCTAGTGGAGGTGGGAAAGTAAGCCATAAAGACTGGAAGATTAATGGGATGTCAGAAAATGAAGAGTAGTATAATGCAAGGAGGGAATTTGGGGACAGAATGAACAAGAGAAAGAAAATATAAATGGGAAGAGGACGGGGAATAGAATGAAAAGACTCAGAAGGAAGAAAGAGAATGAAACTGAAAGGAAGAAAAGAGAAGACAGAAAAGACACACCTCATTTATCAGCCTTTTCTAAACCGTTCTAATTTTTACAGAACACTTACAAAATTAAGAAACCAGGTAGAGAGTCGGTAATACAAAATCAATACCTTACTCCTACAGTAAGGGAAAGCACTCAACCAGATTTCAGTCAGGTTCTAATGTTCATATATAAAATAACCAAAAAAAAAAGCAGAACAGCATCAAAGGGTGAGCTGGGCACTATCCAGCCTTGAATAATCAATGGCCAGATACTGATTTTCCTGTCAAACAGGCAGTATGGGCACAAATAACTGCAAGCAAAAGACAAATCTCAGAGCTACCCCATCACAGTTTAGCAAACTAACTCTGCAGCTACTGGTCAAGAAAGACACAAAACCATGCTCTGACAGAGCCTGAATTACATTTCAAAAGAGCTGGTTTTAGCCAAAAGCTGTCAAACCAAAACACATCATTATAGGAAACCTGATATTCACTCAAAGTGTCTTCCAAAGCTAGTATCAAAATCAGAATGGAACAAAGATTATGCAGGAGACCTATTTCTTTTTTGCTTAAATTGTGGACGTGGCCACAGACAGAGGGATTCTAGCTCACGTATTTACCTTGTATAACACAACTAGAGATACATCAAATTCCTGACAATGTACAGCAAAGTGTCTTTTTTGTTGTTGTTGTTGTTCCATATATACTAATTTTTTCACCTCCAAAAGCAGTTTTTGTTTCATGTGCCCTGGACAGGCTATGTAACAGTCCATCATTGGTTTGAGACTAATCCTCAGAGAACTGAAATTTTTATGCACAGCTAGTTTCTAGGTTTAGACAATATGTTAAAAAAAAATGAAGCATCTCTTGGGGGAAAAAAATTATGTGAAAAGAGAATGTTGAAGAGCAGGAAGGAAACAAATGATTGTACTTTCATGTTTGCATATACACCTTAACATTAAACTGTTTATCATTAATACACACTGTACAAAAAGTTGTGAACCAGTATTACAGAATTTGCCATTACCAACAGACTTTATTGATAAGAATTTGTCCCTAATATTTTCCTTCTATTTGACAAAGCTTAAAGCTAAACAGATCTGAGATTCAAAAGATTGACACAATTTTTATCAAATGGAAAGCATGCATTCAAAGCTAAAAAGAACTGACAACAACAGCGACTTATAATGGAAAATGGAATCACATCAGAGAATAATATTCAGAACAGCCATCCAACAGGAACAATAGGGGAAATAATATAACTATTTTTGAGATGGAATTTAATGAGTTCATCAGCAGTATTTTATAACCAAGTTGTCTGCCACTGCAGGCAACTACACTTAGCAATTTTAAAGTGTTCTCCTTAGAATTTCTGCCCATAAAATCCTATATTACTTTTTCTTTTAAGTGCCTTATTTTATAAATAAAGACTCATAAGCAGTAGTTTTTACCAAACACAAAGCAGATTGGTTCTACTATGTAAAAATGTGTGGACAGCTAGAGCAACAGCAAGACTTCTTTCTGCTTCTCACAAGGTTGTGTCTTACAACAAAAACCCTTTTACACAACAAATTAGCATCGTAAAAAAATCTGTACATATGGCATAAACTTTAAGCTCTGGCAATCATGAGAGCAGGGGGCAAAGAAAAACAGAACAGCATTTAGTAATATGTTAGCAATACAGTATAATTTGAAGTGCATACACACAACCATATACAAGTGAAATAAAACCATGACCCCACAAACTGTAAGCCCACAACACTCCCTACTCAAAGATTAACCACAGTGATCTTCAGATTGCAAAAATCATAATGAATCAGGGAGTTAAGGAGAGATGGCATTAAGTCCACCAATAATACCCTTCTCCATTCAAAGCACTTCTCCATCTGGCATGTCATAACATAATATGTTACAGATACACTGAAACTAAATTCCACAACTTTAAGAGCTTAGGAAGACTCAGTGAATCATCAGTTCAACATATGAAGAAAATAAAAGAAAAATCAACTCACTAAAAGCTAGTTCTACCACAAAAAACTCTCACAAATATTTTAAAACATCAAGGTTTCTCAGCATCCATCAGGGAATCCATTAAATAGCTTGGTCTCAAGGGTGGTATCAGCCACCACTTGAAAAAAAGGCCTGGGTATTTCAATTTATGTTTTAGCAAAACACAAAGATACTCATTCAGCAGCAACTCTGAAGAGATGTTCATACCAGATGCATTTGCTCATTTTCCCAATCAATGAGAACTGTTAATTTTATTAACATCATTTTTGATTCATTTTATCCCATCTCATCCCATTTGGTTCTTTAGACAATCACAGACAAGCAGAAAAGTAAGTGTCATGCAGTCAATAGTATGAATACGTTTTTTTCACAATTATATCACGTGGCTGTTTTCAAAAGCAGGCGACCAGACTCAATAACCCAGAAGATGCTGTCCAGGCCAGCATGACAGTTATAGTCATTCTGCACAGCAGAACCCCTTTTGGTCACTTCCTTTCCCACACAGATAATAACCCTGTGAAGACTAAATAAAACATTATTAGAGATTTAAATAAATACATATCACAATTCTAATTTGAAAATACCTCCTAGGAGGGAACCAAGTAATTTTTTTTCTGTGAACTGCCAATATTGCAGATATTGTATAACATCTAAGATTGCAATCTTTTCTTTTACAATTGCCACTAGTGTTATCAGAACAAACTCAGGAAAGCATGGCTAAAAAAAGAGCAAGATTCTTTTTCATCTTTAGAAACGCAGCTTGGATGAGCAAGCCTGGTCCTCACAAGGGAGTGCGGTAATGACACTGAGCTCATTTGGGGACAGGATGATTCCTAGCATAAGGTTGAACCAAAAGCAAGAAATTTGGATGACAGGCAAAACTAACTGGCTCCAGTGCTACAAACACAGCTTCCAAACTCACACTTCCACCTTCTCAGGGTATTGGACTCACCGTGTGGATCTTTCTTCTCCACCCAGTTCTGTCTTAGAGAACTTCACATCATTATTTCTTTATCCAGTGTGAATCTGCCCCTAAAATCCCATGCCTGAGGGTTTTCATCTCTGCAGACTACCAACTTCCCTCTCAAATGAAGATGTGTTAATTGAAAAAATATTTACAGCCAATACTATCTGTGACAATTACTACAACTTCTATGAAGAAGGAGTGCTACAAATGTAACTAATTGTTAACTTTCATGTCGTTAAATTCACAAGTACCTGCACCACCAATAATCAGAACAGCTCTCCAAGGAAATGCTCTTTCACATTAGAGTTTGGAAGGACTGCATACAGAGAAGTCAGACTCAGACTAGTCCCTCACTTAGGAATTATGTTCCACAGCTAGCAATGTACACAAGAACATTTCTACTTTGCTTATTAAGATCAGAACAGTGACTGAATATCATTCTGCAGAGAAGTGATGATCCTGTTCAGAAAAGGCTGTGGCAGGAACTCAAAAGAAAATTTTTACCACATACACACATAATATGCATATGTATGTATGTATATATGCTATTCATCAGCTGTGATTTCAGTGTGCTACCACATCCTTACCTCTTATATAGTAAAATGTTTAACCATGTCCCACATGCAAGCAGTAAAAGTGTAACACACCACAAAAAGAATTATTTATGTTGCTTAGCTGAAGGAAGATCCCTAATTACTAATTAATCCAGGAATCACTTAAACAGAGTAGTCTGACAACATGGCAAGTAAGAAATACCAAAACATTCCCTAGCCATCAAGAAATAATCTGCATTAAAATACAGTAATCCAAGAACAAGACACACATTGAAATAACTGAATGATAAATTAATGTATATTCTCTGACAGGGAATACAAAAGGCTATTGCAGTCTTACCAGAGTAAGTGCAAAAACAGTTTCCAGATTATAGTTCTGAGTATCTCTGACTGGCACTTAATATTAACTAATTTCATTTGTTGGAAGATTTGCTATATTGGGAACTATTTCAGTTACTTTTCTAAGTTTACTTCACACAGCTCATTTTGTTTGTATGAGACAGCAGTTGCTATTTCCAACACAGTAGAGCTTTATTAGGTCCAAAAGAGATCCCTTTGTGAGACTGAAAATCCCCAGTCAGATCTTGCTTTATAGTATTTGCCCCTTCTGCCCATCTTGCTACCATTACAACACGCTGCCTTCTTCAAATAATTTTCCCATTAATAATGACTAATACAACTGGGAGATCAAGGGATTGAGAAAGGTTTGTAAGCACTTGAAGATATCAATTACAAATAGTTATTAGTCCTTTCTTACAGACATCAAAAGTGAAAAAATAAGAAGTTATTCCACAAAAAGCTGCAGTTCAATTTAAAGAGCTCAAGCAGGTAGGTAAGCAGTGAAGAGAACTTGGCCACCTCAGTCACAGTCAAGATAAAATGACCTACTGAGCAGAACTAATAATTCACTAAGAATTGTTGGAATTCTTGCTTTGAGATATCACTCAGCTATTTTAATTGCAGGAAAAAGTAACAAAAACCTAAAAGTAGAAATTAAATGGCAATGAAATTCAGCAGCAGTGTAAAAACAGTATTTTATTTCATTTCCAAAAGTCCATGCCTCAAAAAAATTAATTGGTATACCACTACTCCTAAAAATGAGCCTACTTAGGGAAGCACATCTCTATGTTCATTATCATCCCATCTGTCTTTTACTCTGTTCATCTCTAAAATCTGAGCAATAAATGAAAAGGTCAAATTGACAATGTAAAGGCAGAGAATACAGGCTTCCTTCTAATGATATTCCAGTTCCTCCTGTTTTGGCCTTTGCAGTTTTGGGAGGACTGAGAGTTTAAGATATTATGATTTTCTAAAGAAATATAATAGGTAATACTGATGTAACACATCAGCTAGGTTAGAAAAGCACATTTTAAGCCTTAAGAGGCAAGAGTCCCAAAGCTAAATATTTAAATACGGTTAGGTTATAATATCTACCTTCTGTGAGCCCATGTTTGTAATACACACCTTCTTCTGGTAGAAGGACTTTCATATGAAAGAAAGCAGCCACAAAGCACAGTTATAAACCTCGTCATGTCCTCAAACTAGGTCAGCCTTTTGTTTCTTAGAATAGCAAGAAGTAAATAGCAAGAAGAGTTGCACTACAAAGGTTGAGGGGAAAAAAAAAAGAAAAGAAACAGTAGGAATAAAATACTAGAAAGCAAAGAAACAAGATTTTTCAACACAGCTAAATAGCTTGCCAAAACACTTATTCACTATAATAGTGTAATCAAAGCAACAGATGGCTAAGAGCTAATGGAACAGAAAGGCATCAGGAACTGTTGTAAAGAATTATCTCATGAAACATCAAGCAGTGTTCCAAAGTTTACCAAGCCTTAGGCTATCAATGTGACAGCAAATTCACAGAAAGTATCTGGCACCTCTGAGGACAGATCAGCTAGACCAACTAGCCCATAACAATAACAAATTTTATCCTACAGTGTTGTATTTGAGGGTAGGAAGAGTATAAACTCAGAGTAGAAAGGATACAAAAGTATAAAAACAGGCAACAAGAAAATGCGGGTGTTCGAGCCAAATCAGGCTTCTTAAAAAGTTTCTCTCACCTCTTACCCAACTTGACCAATCTCTAAAGCCCTGATTGATAATGAACCAGTTCACATCTGAAGATGTGGCTTCTCTATTAAAAAACAGCTGTCCCTTTCTGATGAAGGTTAGAGAGCAGAAAGAAGACAAGGTTGCAGCACCTCTCCTGTCCTGCAGTCTCAACTTGCACCTGGCGAACTCAAGTCCAATCACCGAAGAACAGAAGTATAAGGACGCAAAACCTCATTACTAATTCTGAAATCTGGACAGAAGCTTGTGACAAGATGTTTTCTCCTACCTCACAACATCATTATGTACATGCTCAGTCCATTAGCTGGTTGACCAAAGACATTACAAAACAGAAATGTCAGGTTTTACTTTTAACTCAGTCTTAACAATTAACATTAGGACTTAGCTACTGAAGAGTTATAACTTTTTTTTTTCTCTGTTTACAAAAAAACCCCCACAATTTCAAACAAAATATCCTTTAAATGGTATGCTCTGAATGATTTAAATATTTACCAAAAACCATCTGAGTTTTCTCGGTCTCCTGCTACAAGATAATAATTACCTATGCAAGTGACATCATCTCATTTCTGGAATCTGTGCATATATTGTCAACAGCCCTGAAGTGCCCTCAAGTATTTAAAAGGAATGAACTTTAAGAAGATATTTTATTTTAAATTCTTTTCAGTTAATATTTTCATAGTCAGACAGACCTCCATCAAGGTCGGATTTGCTTTTGGATCATATTTCAAAACATTTTTTTTCTTCTTAACACAAAGTTCAAATTCATTGTATCATCCCCTCACAGGACAGTCTGCAGATAATCTGGTGAAGAACTGTAGCACCACAGAATAGCTGAGGTTAGCAGGGACTGCTGGAGAGGAACCAATCCACTTGCTTGCACAAACAAGGGTTTACCAGAATGGCTGCTCAGGAATGAGCTAGAAACCATTCTTTCTGCTCCATTTTCCCTTCCTAGTTCTTCTCACTCCAAGAAAATACAACAGTGGACTTGTGCAGTCATTTTCATTGAGTTTCACTGAAGGCAGCTTGAAAGAGAGCAAGCACATGTGTACACACCAAACACTTCAACAGTGCTGGCAGTGTTACTCATGTCCTGACAGCAATATCAGTCTTCCAGGACCTCTTTTAAATTTGTCCACCTAGAGAAACATGACAAGAATGGCCTCTTTTTGCTACAGATTCTACATTTAAATGAATACACTTCCTAATTTTAGTCTTTTTAATAAAATAAATGGTCAGTCTCTTTGACAACAAATGGGCAAGGCTGTATTATGCAAAAGCTTTACTATGAAGGAAAAAAACACTGAAGTCATCTAAAGGAACAGAAATACTGCTCATAGCTTTGCCTGTAGCTAGCACAAGCACTGGGATCCACTTCTACTGGTGAAAAAAGGCAGTCCCCACCCCTCACTTCAGTTATCAGCCAGCTGTGCATTTTGAAACCTTCACATAAATGGGAATTCATTGGGGGTGCTACCTGCAGAAGGACAGAAGAGAGGTAAAAGAGGAGAATAAAAAGCAGTTAAGTGCACCTCCTCTTCCACATTATTCAGCATATAAGAACTGCACCATTTTGACTCAAGATTTCCCCTTTCTAATGTGATGTTCTGTTCTGTATGCTATTTCAAGCTAACCCAAAGGTTTAAATCTATTTTACCAAAAGAACACCTCCAAATGTACAATAATGCAGAATCTCACGTGGCACAGAGTAGCAGATCAGGAACACGATGAAACACTGTTTTTTTCCAAGAAGATTAAGACAAAGCAGATTTTTAACCTGAGAAAGAGGCAAAATGAATTATATTATCTTATTTAGATGAGTATCATGGCTAGTCGATCATATTTTTCACTCTGCTCTATGCAGATGTGCCTTATTAATGCTTTGTATGTTCTCCTTGGATCACCTAATTGCATTACTGCAGAACCTGTTAACAATCAACAGTCAACAGTACAAACCACAAATAGAATTACAGTCTGGGAGAGGCGTTTAACAATAACATACTATCTTATCTGGAGAAAACCTCAGAGTAGCTTTAGTATTGAAGAGAGACAGACACACAACAGTACCAATTAAAAAGAGTAGGCTGGATTATACAGAGACCCAGCCAAAGCCAAGATCAGTCTCTGCTCAGCTGCATCCAGAATTTAGCAGAATTTCATACACGCTTTTTACCTTTGAGTATTTAAACCAAATCAGAAATATTTTAATCAATTTAGTATAAAACACTCGAATGGACAAAGATTTTGGAAGAAGACTGTCTTATTTAATCTCATTCTCTAATGACTAGACCCATGTAATTAAAACACTTGTATGTCTGATAAAGAAAAATCTCCATGGTTCTCATTCCCATCTTACCTCAACTATTTTCAAGAAGATCTAATCTTACCCTGCCTTTCTTCATCTGTAGCAAAGCAAACATCACTTCCTTATTTCACGGCTCTTCCTTATCCATCTCCAAGTCCATCCTCCAGCCCTTCTGTAGTCTTGTTCTCATAACAGCTCCTTTCATTTATCTTTCTCTTTGGAGTTACCTTCAACTCCTAAACTTAGTTTCCAGTTTCCCTACTGACACAGACTGTTCCCAGTCTCCTCCATTCTACCCCTACAGCATATTTTATTTACAGAGCCTTTCACAGCTGAGCAGTTCATAGCAGTGACCCATGTCTCTCTGCAAATAAATAGATGAATCAATTATCATATTTGCATTAATTACTGTAAAGTATTAGAATCAGATACATTCTTGCCCTTGTAGGTATTATCTGGTCTTAGTGCAGTTTCAGTTTCTCAGTGTGGTCAGAGCTGTCCAAAACATAATGGCTGACGTGTTACCAGGCCAGAGAAACCACCTCAACAGATGGACAACCAGAACACAGAAGCAGACTAAGCAGAAGCCTCTAATTTGAAATGACTTCTGTGTGCAAAGAAAGCTGAACTCAGTATTATTAAACATTCCTGTGTTTTTATGACGGATATTCTACGAGGAATAATTTTTACTAATCACAAATGACATTTACGAATTGGTATGAAACCAAAGTGAGTGTTTCATATTTCAAAATAACTAGTCTCAATGGGGAGATCTAAAACACAAGGTCATTTTTAATAGCTTTCTAAGGTGTTCTGACTTATTCCTTCCCCTCACACACACACACTGCATAGCTCCTAATTCCTTAGAATTTATTTAGTATCTAAAATTTTTGGACCAGTGACGCTATCTGAATTCTTCAAAAAGCATTATCTAACTCTAAATTAATATGTATTTAAAACATCCTCTACAATTGAAGATTACGTTTTCACATTTGGTTGAAAACTGGCCAAATTAATTGTTATGAATCTTCAAAGAAAAGGACCAGGAATGAATTTAAAAATTATCCAGCTGATCCTCATATAAAATTGTCACTAAACAGAATACAAAGATTTTGGCAAACAGCTAAGTGATGATTCACAGCACAGTGAAGGGATATAAAACATTAATGACTTCTCAATTTTCACCTATTACTTTACCATAAAAGACAGTTATATAAAAATATTGTTCAGATCAGACACATTTTCAGGAATACCCATTTATAGAAACTATTTATAAACCACTTTCTTGCAATATCATAAAAACAGGAGCAGAAATTATGAGATTAGTAGGGCCACGCAATAATAAATCCTTACAAATAAACGCTGGAAAGTGAAGGCTATTTGTTGTGCTGCACTGAAAAGTGCAATAAAGTGCTTGCAAATACTCCATTATCCAGTCACAGATTTTCGGTCTAATTCTGCATTTATGAGTCACAAACACCTACACAGAAAAAAAAAGAAAGAAAGAAAAAAAACCAGACACATAATCTGTCAATCCATTTTGATTAACCATTTAGACAGGCTAGGAGCAGTGAAGAATTTTACTTTTACAAAAACACCATGTCATAGTTGGACATCAATTGCATTAGGCTTCCTAAATTACCTCTATATAGGGCAAGTGCACAATGGCAAAGTGATACAAAGCTTTCTATATCACAGCTGAAAGCAGAGAAAGTCTGCACAATCCCATAATCTGTTTCTAATTCAGTATACATCTTTTAATAAATGGCACAGACTCATCAAAATCTGAAAGATCAGGATCTCACAGGACAAAAGAGACTATCACCATGTCTATTATCGTCAAGGCTTTATAGCTCAGCAGTAAAAAGTTGAAGTAAAAATGTGAAAATAAAACTCCTGTTAATTTTGAAAGAAAGCCTCTATTTTCCTAAATTTACACAGTATAAAAGATTAATGTACTAGTTCAGAATGACTTCTCCACCAACAAGCCTTTTTTTTCTTTTTTTTTAATCTTAATAATCCCTTAAGAATAGCAGTATTTTTAAAAATTTTAAAAAAGATAAATCTTCCTTATGTATTCTCTATTTATTAAATATTGCTTTCTAGTATTTCTAGCAGTAACAAACATGATAACCAAACACTACGAAATATGCTCAGGAACTTCAGTGACCACAGGAAGATGAAATATTTGGGTATTTGAATTTACATTTTTTGGAATATCCCCAGGAAGTGTCATATTTAGGTAATTAATCACTGCCATTCCAAACATTTATTTTAATTCAGAAACAATAACATTCATAATATATATAGATCTATTTACACGATTATGCATCAGCATAGTGCTGAAACAGACCAAAGCGAATCTATCAACCCTAACATCACTAGCAGTACCATATTTGTGTCATTTTTTTACCTTCTGCATGCTAGACTAACAACAATGAAGCGCATTTGATGGTGTTTTCTTTAGTAAGCGCACAGAGAACAAATATCAGCTGATTTGGGATCTAATACATTCACATCATGCTTCGCATTTTTCCTCTGGAAAATATGGACAATCATTCAGAATTGAAATGTATTCTATATTTATTTAGTTATTGCTGTATGCACCACCTTCTCTTGAGCTTTCTGAATAATTCCTCTGCCTATGTTTACCTTAAAATAACCCAAAACCAATCAACAAAACAGCTGGAAACACTTACAAGCTAGATTTTGTAGCAAACGTGTCTCACCAACCATAAAGGGCAATATTGCTACCAGAGCATTGTAACATATTATAACAGAGCAGTTTTAGGTTCCAGGTCAGAAGTCTATTGCAGGATATACAATGGCAAAGCTGAGCCCAGAAATTCATTTCCCCCCAGTGAAAGGCAAGAACATGTATTTTCTCCTCAACACTGCTCTATGCACTTCCTTCATCTTCAACTCTGCCTGTAGAGGAGACACTAGAATCTGACAAATTTGGACTTTTTGAACAGCTGAAGATTCATTTGAAACTGTTGTCGTGACAGGTTTCCATAGTACTTTCCTGCAGCAATCAATGCTTCTGCCTTCTCTATTTCTATTTAAAAAAATAACTTTGAGTAGCAAAAAAGGGGAAATTAAAAAAAGAGAAAGCAGGGATGAGGGGAATGCCTAACTAAATTGCTTCTGCATCACAGCCAGAGCAGTAGCAGAAAGGAAGTGATACTCAAAGATGCTGTTTGCTATCCCTTCCCTCTTTGCAGGTTTAAATCACCTCAGTATGGACAAGCTTGCTTTTAACATCAGTTTCAACCATGTGAATTCCTCAGTAAGATGTAATAGCAGCACAATTAATGTACAGTCTGTGAAACAGCAGTTTTTTCAACGGCTTAAGTCTGTTTTTAAGTTATAGGGAGGAAAAAGAAATCCATTTATAAGTGTTTAGACTCAGCCATATAAGATGTGATTTTCAGTAAGTCACTGAGGCCTAAACTCACAAAATGAGCCAAACACAGAACTTCCCAAATACACTGCCCAGATTGGACTAGTTATTCTTCCCTTTGCCACACAAATATCAAATCCCTTGGGTGTGCACCATCTTTATTAAATAGATCCAACCTCTATGCACAAATGAATTGTCTTGTCTGCACAAGGAAGTGATAAGCATTTAAAGATCACCTAGTGAGGTGCCCTAGTCCCCAGCCCTTTGGCAGCCACAGCAGTGTGCGAGCACCCCATCTCTGCCTGATGCTCAAGGGCAGGTGAGTCCCTGCAAATGAGACACAAGGCAAAGCCCTTCAGGCTTAGGGTGACTCTGAAGAAGTGCTTTAACACTTCTTCACCAGCACTTTCATTGTTTTCCTCACCTGTGGAGTCAAACAAGCAGTCACCCAGGCCCAGAAGGAAGCCCCAGCTACTTTTGCTCAGGAAAGACAGCAGCTGGTGAATCCCAGCAAAACCACCCCCAGAAGAGCTGCAAACGTGTGCTGAGGTTCAGCTCTGATACACTGACATTCTCTGCTGCAAATCTCATTCTCTGGTGCTTAACTCACCAAGTGCTTAACTCAGCTCCCTTAACTCACAGAGAAGACTGAAATGGTACTGCAAACCCTACTCTTGTAGCCTCACACCACACTCCCCACTGCCACAATCCTTACTGTGCGTGGTAAACCCTGGCAGCTTTGTAAGTCTGGTGCATGATTTCTTTCTCTCTCTCTCTCTCTCTGGGCTTTTGTTCTTCACCTGCAAAACTCAGATGTTGGTACTTCACTTCTGTCACAAAGGTGCTATAGGGACAACAGCAACAGGACCGGTAAGGAATTCTGGTAATGTGAATTAGAGAGTTATCTAATGTAGAGGGACAGATCAAATTCAGGTAAACTTTTACTGAAAATGCCAGTCCCTCAGCTCAAAACAGAAAATCCAGAATACCAGAGAACAGCAGCTCCATATTTGCTATGTACACTTGGAAACAATGTGCAATAAATATGAAACTTGGCACAGGGAATTTCTGGAACATGCATAAAGGTTTTTCAATCCTGGAAGCTGGTTTTCTTCTGCGGAAAACCCGGCCAACATACATGATCAAACGAGATGTTTATTGACTTAAATATTGCAATTTAGTACTACCTTTGAATTAACTGATCCATTAAAAAACTTGCTCACATTTGTAACAGCTTACACAAGGACAAAACAAAAGATGACTGCTGAGCATGTCAGATAAAAATTGTATTTTCCTAGTTATGTACCAGTAAATAAAGCCACATGGACTGACAAAGAGTAAAGATATTAAAAGATACATAGAACCGTGCACAAGGTCTATTTTAGACATTAGATAAATTTTATGTGATGTCAGATACTTTTGGAGAAAATTAAATTAATATTTTAGCTTTTACGTTATACATTCATAATTTAGTACCTCTAATTACCAAGCTAAATATAAAAAAGTTGTCTTCATTTTCTGGTCAGCAGACATCCCAAATAGAGATTAAAATGACATTTAAATCATGGACTATCGCCAAAATGTCTGATGATTGAAGTTGACTAATTTTTCTTTTAATAGAAGTCCAGAGGAATTCACAGATAGAAATCTTCAATATGCAATAATGTGCTTTATCTGTGTTCAGGTGGATCACTAGTATGTCATATGCATTTTTAATAATGTCCCACACGAAACAGTTTAATCAAAACCATACAATTACAGTTTAAAAATAATTACACTATCACCAGTGGAGAAAAGGTGACGGAAGGGAGAGATGTGGGGAACTGACAACTGAAGGAAACTGTCTACTGTCCCCTTCAGTTTATTAACATAGTCTGATGAGGTGTTAATGCAAGCGCTAAGTTCTGCAGTGCTCTGAGTTTTTTATGTATAAATTTACATTGTGCCTTACTGCTAAAGTTCTGCAGCTTCACTCAACCTACAGAATTACCATGTCCACCTTCAATGATCTCCAGTGTAACTCATTTTCAAGAAACAATCTCCAGTATAGAAAGTGGAACCTATTAGGTTCCATGTGTTAACTACCTACACAGAATTGTCTATCCATAACATGCATTTAAGTTCCTAAGATGTGAGCTCTAGTCTACCCTTTCTTTACACGGCTCTATTATCTCTACATCTGCACACAACCTTTTCAACGCAATCTTATATTAAGCAAGTGAGTGGGTGTGGTGAGCACAGCACAAATATTTTGAGAGAAATTCCTGACTAGATCCTTTCAGATTATTTGCAGTATCTTAAAAGAACACTACCCCTCAAAAGACCAACAGAGTTTCTTTGATTATTCCTGACATTGTGTTCAAAACTTTTCTTAGACATCCATAGAGTCCCAGCAAACTACAAACATATGCACTGCATTTCAAGCTCATGCTCTAATTTAAAAGCTTTTGTAAATACCAACTGATAGTTTAAGCACATAGTTTTACACACATTTCTAAATGCCTACACTTTTACTTGGGACAATGCAGTATTCAAGCTTGGATCTCTACAGCACTCATCACTGGAGCGTCCTTTTCTCAGACACCGCTTTTTTCCAAGACCAAAAATACCTCCCTGCTCTACTTAACAAACATAACACTCATTTTGCCAGTCTAACCAGCAATTATTTAAACATTTTTTTTTCCTAATTTCAAACCTGACGTATTTTTTTCTTCAGCCAATTTTATTAGTTATTTTATTAGTTATTAGCTAATTTTAAAGGTTTCTTCATCTTCTGTTTAACACAAACATCATTGTTTTCATTTGTGGTTTGCTTCTCAGATCCAGCCACTTTGCAGATGAGAGGGCTCCAGGTACCTTTTCTCTAAAATCATTCAGATTTCCAGAATTCTGACAAATGCCAATGATAACCTCTTTTTTTTTTCCCTTCACTTTCAAAGCATGCTGCTGATCTATATACATGAGAGAGCAAACTGCTGCTATTGAATGCCCTTCAACCCCATCAAGTAGTGTGTCAACAGATTTACAAACTTATCAGTGTGTGAAATATAGTACTGAACTCTCAAAAAGGTGAGCTGCTTTGTTTATAGCAGCAAATCTTTTCCAGTAGTGAAATTTCAAATCCATTAAAAATATGAGTGTCTTATCAACTGTAAATCAGAAAGCAAACACAGGGATGCCCAGCCTTTCTGGCTGGAGAGGCCCCTTGCCTTTGTGCAGCTATAGAGGAGGGCCATAGGCTACATTCCCTACTCTATGAGAGGACCACAGCACACACACTAGTGGTGGTGTGTGTGTCAGAGATGTGACACTTGCTGGTCCTGAGGTACATGCAGCTGAGTTATCTTTTATGTGTGCACCCACTGAAATCAGGGTGCTGGTGTCAGTTCCATGTCACCAGTAAGCTACTAAATTTACCACACAGATTGGAAGGATTTTTAGAAGTAGCTCAAGCTTACTCTCCTCTAAAACTATGGTATCTACAGATAAAAATATAAATCATCTAGCAGAAATTTACCTGTTATTCGCAAGTCTAGTTTTCATTGCTCCCTACTTGACTATCTCTCAGGATAATCCACATCCCTCTTAACACAGCTGAATTAACTACCAGAACTTGTAGCATCAAGCAGAGCACAAGGGTTAGTACATACATGAGTAGAGCAAGGGGATTACTCTATGTATACTTCTGTTTACACCTCCCAGCACAATATTTTTCTCCTTTGTATCTGCATGACATGGCTGACATTCAGCTTGTAATCCACTATGACCTCAAAATCCTCTTCTGAAGGTCTACTATTCACACAGCTGCTTCTGCTAAATAGCCATGCTTTTCTTCCCTTTTTCTTTTCTTCATATGGTAACTTAGACTTATTCCTTTTCAATAGCATCCTACATTTTCAAATCAATTTCTCAAGATCATTCCAACTCTGTCCTTACAAGACTTCTTAATCCTTCTTACACAGGTGCAGCCTGCAAATTTAGTAAGTATATTCTGTATTCCATCATCCAGACCATCAAGGCAAGGACTGAATAGTGCAAGCCCTGGGGCAAATCCCTGCAGAACCTTACTTGATACATTCTTCCATTTTGTAACAGAATCAGCACTGTGTACGGTTTTCCAACCTGTTCTGCATTGATCTTGTAGCAGTTTCATCCAGATTTTTATCCTTCCTAAGTTTGAATTTGAAAATGCCACAGGTAAAAGTATTACAGGCAAAATATCAACACCTTTCACACCTCCACACAGTAAACCAATCATCCATAAACAGAAGGAAAGCAAGCTGGTCCAACAGGACTCACTCTTGAGAAACCTGTGCTGATCACAAGGTAGACTCAGCACATGCACGTTATCAGGCATTTCTAGGACACCAAGGAAGTATGTGAGTGTGGGTCTGTGCTCACACACAACGGAAAGAAAAGGCCTCTGCATAGGAATATGCTGGGGCAGCACCACGAAAGATGTGAGCCATAGGAAGCAGCTGCCATCACCACATGGCCTGGCATGCAGTGCCTTCTCAGACGCAGATACCAGACTGGGTCCACACTCCTGAGGGGCTACATGTGGCTGACAGACAAAAGGTTTATTGCCACTAGAGCACATCATCCTAAGCACAGATATCAGCTGCTTAAAATCTGCAACTCAAAGAATTACACTGAGGTGGAATATTCTGTGAAAGAACATTCTCTCCCGAACACTCCAGGAAAATGATCAGAAAAGAATTTCCCTTTTCCAGAAGAGAGTAAGTTACATATTCTCTTCTAGCATCCAATTCGTTTTTTGAAATTCAAACTAGATAGTCTCTAAAATTTTCCTTTTAAGGATTAAACATGGTAGCTCAGAAGTTCTAGGAACAACAGATAAATCATTGAACTGTCAGGTGGTGCACAAGTTGTCTTCTTGTATTGCCTATTCCTGTGACATATTACCATTTTTAAATAATATTTAATGTATTTTAACAGAGATGCCAGAAGTAAAAGTAAAATTCAGTCAATATATTTTAAAAGCCAAAAAAAGATTTGTTACCTCAGAAAAACATTTGATTTCAGAAATATAAAATACTAACACAGCAACATGACTGTAAATGCTAAGAGAAATATTTAAAAGATTTTTTACCCTTCAAGATGTGTTCCAAAATTACAGCTGTTGTACTAATTCATTATTAGCCTAACATTTAATTGCTGACACTCCCAAGTAACATGACTGTTAAGTGATAAAGGAACACTTCACTAGTTGTTTAATCAATATGTTTAGTTTTGGACTTTTGTCACCAATTACCTAATATCCCATATTGTTGCAAATCATTGTAATAACCCCCAGTTTTCAGATTTTCATCACTGACTGCTTTAATTATCTTGATTATTCTGAGGAAGATATTTTGCAGTGAAAATGTACAAGAATGCAAGAATGCCTACAGTAATAAATGAAAATTGGGCAATTAACCTCCTATAGGAAGCAGCTGAGTTCTTTCTTTTGGAGTGATAATCTGGTCAGAAAAGTCACCTGCTGCTAAACCAATACCTCCTCCAGCTAACAATCCTGAAAATCCTGCCATGGCATGTCTGTCCTCCACAACACAGGTATTGTCCCTGTGTATCTGAAGTCCTCACATGCATCTACCTGCACTCTGTCACATTGCCTATAACAGGGAAAATTGCTTTGCTATCAGCTGAAACAATAGCATGCCATTTTTCAGTACATCCCCACTGAAGAGTGGGTAAGCCTACGCTACAGCAAGCATCCATTACTGATGGCAAGGAACAAAAGACAAACATTTTTTATCTTATAAGAACAACAATCTAATAGATAAATTAATGGATAGGTTAGCTAATTTTTTTTCTTTCATTCTTTTAATCAAATTGCAGCTCCTCTACAAAAACGTCCTTTAGTTCTTGAAAATTATACAATCTTACGTAAGAGATTATATGTACATACTTACAATTATACTGATTTACTGTCATCCTCCCCTTTCACTTTAAAATCTCTAGTAACTCACAATTCAGAGTCTTTCTTAAACAAAACTGTTTGATAGTCACATATGTTTTCATTAATAAGAATGGAAATAACCTTAAATTAAAGGAGGAACAGTACAAGGACTGGGCCCAGCACTGATCCCTGGGGGACTCCAAGGGCCGCCAGCTGGATGCAGCCCCGTTCACCAGCACTCTCTGGGCCCGGCCCTCCAGCCAGTTCTTAACCCAGCACAAAGTGCCCCTGTCCAAGCCATGGGCTGCCAGCTTTTTCAGAAGAATGCTGTGGGAAACAGTGTCAAAGGCTTTGCTGAAGTCCAGATAGACCACATCCACAGCCTTCCCCTCATCCACCAGGTAGGTCACTTGATCACAAAAGGAGATCAGGCTGGTCAGACAGGACCTGCCCCTCCTAAACCCCTGCTGGCTGGCTCTGATCCCTTGTCCATCCTGTAGCTGCCGTGTGATTGCACTCAGGATGATCTGCTCCATAACCTTGCCAGGCACTGAGGTCAGGCTGACAGGCCTGGAGTTTCCTGGGTCCTCCTTGCAGCCCTTGCTGTGGACTGGCATGACGTTTGCCAACTTCCAATTGTCTGGGACCTCCCCAGAGAGCCAGGACTGTTGGTAAATGATGGAGAGCGGCTTGGAGAACTCTTCCACCAGCTCCCTCATCACCCTTGGGTGGATCCCATCTGAACCCATAGACTTGTGAGGATCCAAGTGGCTCAGCAGGTCACTATTTCCTCCTGGATTACAGGGGGGTTATTCAGCTTCCTGTCTCTGTCTACCAGCTCCAGAGGCCACTTGTCCTGAGGACAACCTGTCTTATTGTTGAAAACTGAGGCAAAGATCAGCCTTTTCCTCATCTTTGGGGACTATGTCCTCCCCTATGTCCAACAAAGAATAGAGGTTTTCCTTTCCCTTCCTTTTGCTATTGATGTATTTGTAGAGCATTTCTTGTTATCCCTAACAGAAGTGGCTAGATTGAGTTCAAACTGTGCCTTTGTGGCTCTAATTTTCTTTCTACGTGACCTAACTATATTCCTAAAATCTTTATGAGTAGACAGCCTTTTTTTCCACAGCCAGGAAGCTGTCTCTTTCCCCCTAATCTTCTCCCTGTTCCGCCAGGCTGGCCATCTTCCCTGCCGGCTCGCCTTTCGGCACACTGGGGCAGCCTGCTCCTGTGTGTTCAAGACTTCCTTCTTGAAGCATGTCCATCCCTCTGGACCCCTTTGTTTTCAAGGACTGTTTCCCAAGGTACCCTCTGAATCAGTCTTCTGAGTAGGCCAAAATCTTCCCTGTGGAAGTCCAGGGTAGAAGTTTTACTGATGGCTCTCTTTGCGTCCCTGAGTATTGCAAACTCTATTATTTCACGGTCACTGTGGCCGAAGTGGCCTCCAACCACCACATCTCCCACCAGCCCCTCTCTGTTTGTGAACAGCAGGCCTAGCAGGGTCCTACCCCCGGTAGGCTCATTTACCAGCTGGGGCAGGAAATTATCCTCTACACACTCTAGGATAATCTCCTAGTCTGCCTCTTCTCTGCTGTGTTGAGTTTCCAACAGACATCTGGCAGGTTAAAGTCACCCACAAGAACAAGGGCTGAAGATTTTGAGACATCTGCCAGCTGCTCGTAAAATAATCATCCTCATCATCCTGATTGGGTGGTCTATAACCTGGCTCCCACCAGGATGTCAGAGAGCCTGGTTTCAACCCCTTCCCCCTCAAACCTAGAATAAAGCCCTCCTGATCAGCCCCAACAATTTATGGGCTATAGTCCTTTTGCCCTTGCTTTACAGATGAAGTCCATTTGACTCAAGTGGGCTGGGTACCATAGATTCGGCCCCATGGTTGAAAAATAACAAAATTCTGCCAGCAGCACCAATCCTTTAGCCACCTGTTGATAGGATGGGTTTTCCTACTCCTCTCCTCATTCATCCCTGCTACTGCAGGAACAGAGGCGAACACAACCTGTGCTCCTGTCCCATTAACTAATCGACCAGTGCCTTGAAGTCCTTTTTAATTACCCTGGTTCCTCTTTCATGTTAGTAATGTTAGTAATTCCTCACAATGTCTATATCTGGCCCCAGATATAGTATAGGGCTCTGAACAAGTTTTTGTTCTCCACTTGTCTTTTAAAAAATTTTTGTCCAAACATTCTTTTAATAAAGCTATACAGCATTTAAAAATGCAGTAAAAACAAAATATCCTATACAACAGAGTATTTAGATGTCCTTACATGCAACAGAATTTGTCCTCCACACTAGTCTCTATCAAACTCAATTACAGCTGATGTCAAGAAAATTTCTCCTCTGGCGAAATGAAAAAAGAAAACATATACACTTGCAGAAGTTGGGGGAGGTTTGCCCCCTCTTCTCTAGACAGCAAGTGTCTGAAACGCTTCAGCTTCCCAAGGATTTTAGAGCAAGGAAATCCAGGGCATATACGTGACCATTTGAATCCATGCCTTTGATAGTTTATCTCAGGTTCAGATGAATCAGAAATAAGCTAAAAATATTGGTTATCATGGAAAAAAAACCCCACCAACATAATACAGTCTTTCATGTTTTAGCATTTCAGAGTAAGAGCCTGAAATAGTATTCCACCCACACTTGAAAAATTGAAGATATGCAAAAACTCCCATGTGCAACTTTATTATCTATTATTGAAATGGGAAAATGACAACATTGGCAAAATTTTGCCATTTTTGGTAATAAAGTAGGAAAGCAAATGAATTGGCTTCAGTCCTGAATCTTCTAGTGAACAGCTGGGAAGGAGGAGGCAAACAGCAGCATTCTAAAAGCCAAACTGAAGAAGATGAGCCATGTATTGAGAAAAGGTAAAAAGAATGCCCAACTCTCCCTGGTTTGATAGAAAAAGGGCAAAACAAAGGAAATATAACTGCAATTTATGTACTTATTCTGATGACACATTGATGCTTGTTACAAGGCTAGATTAAGACAAATAACATAAAGAACACTAAATTAAATAAAAGCTACGTGCTTTAATCTTTGGAAATAAAAATTGGTCATTTCTCCACTGAAAAGCCTACCATAGGTATTCATTATAACCACAGATTATATTCTACTATACCTTCAGCTATTTTGACACCTTCCTTGCCTCTACTACTCTTTACACTCTCTACTACACCCTCTTTATTTTTTTCTAATACTCAACTAACAGGTAAAAAACAACTCCTAATTATTCCAGGGCAAATTAAAGGTAAGTGAAAATACAAGATTACTTTTTAATTATAAAGTCTTTCTTTACTTACCAATATCTCTTCAAAAGCTATTAGATTCTAGAGACAGTGCACTGTGAAATATTTGTGAAAGCCAGGCGAAAAACATGTTTTCCGTGAAAGTCTACAGCAGTGGGAATGCCCAAAATGTGAGAAAGAGTACTATGGTTTCAGTGGATCTTGTCAGCCTTCATGTGTGTATATATGTGAAAATATGTATTCCACAAATCTTCTCTTGCAGCTTTTCAGAAAAAAGCAGCTCTGGTTTGCTTCCTACATCCTCATACCATGTGCAGGTCTGTGGTAGAGCAGTAAAACTTTGCATCCTCTGCCTGCAGCACGTCATAAATAATATTCTTCTCTAGGCACACTGGCTTTTTTTTTGGCCAGGAAGATGGCCATCTCAAAGATGGCTTAAGAGTATTTCTCCAAAACACTCCAAAGTTGGATCTAGCCATATTATAAACATACAGCAGTCAGAGTATTTTCAAGTTGTCTCACACTATTATTCTTTGGCAGAATTCTAGAGGGGAAGCTTTACACAAAAATCGTCAATGGTTGAATCAACTTAAAACAGCCCATTAACACAGCATGGTTAAGCAGAGTCCATTAAAGGTTTGCTACTGAATACTGCTTTTGCACAGTTATTTCTTTGGGGGAGGAAATACGTGGTATTTTCATAAACTTCTAACAATTACAATAATAATAAATATCTGATTAGGAGTTCTGACTCCAGCACCAGTTGGTCTAGTATCAGACCAACTGAGAAAAGTTCTGAATATATTTAAAGCAAAAGAGGTGTACTGAAAACCATTTATCAATGATCATTTAACACCAAAACACAGTCAAAACATTCAGACAGCAAGCTGGGAGAGGGTCAAGACAGGGAAGACTGCTCTATGAGCTATACAAAACATGCAAAATAAATGAACTGTGGAAATATGTTTCCCACTCCACAGCAAGCTGCCTTGTAACATCTCATTCTATGCAGAAACACAGAGGTAGCTTTGAGCCAAACAAACAACCACATACAGTTTAACTTCTCAGGTTGTAAGTTTAATAAGCAGATAAAGGCTTCTTTCTTACATAAACACTACACCCCTCTAACCTCTAGCCTACAGAAGTCAGTAATACACTGCAATCATGCTATCATCTGGAATCACCCACAGCTTCCCAGACATCCAAGGCACATTCTAGATCCAGATTTTGATTTATAAATGGGTATCTCTCCCACAGGCCTTCTATCTATTGCCTAAGCCTGAAGAAAAAAAACTGTGATATCCATCATATACCCAGGACAACCACAGAAGCAATGGCTCTGTTGTCTGGAACAATATCATGTTTATTTGTTCCTTATGGACAGTCATCACTTAAGAAGGCTTTAGATATTTTGCTCATTCTTTACACATCTGATCCTTAGAATCCTTACAGACATTGATACAAAGATTAAAGTTCTAAAGTATCAGCTCACTTATCATCAATCTGAACAAAAATTCACTGATTATAGTAATTCAGACTTACTTTGTTTTCTGAATTAAATCCTGGTTCATGAGCCTCTTCCCTGGAGAGGTATCTGTTAGCAAAATATACTGAAGTGCTGGCATTTCTGTTCACCCCTGTGATTTAAAATGGGAGTCACAGAAATACAAAGTTTTTTAAAAAAGGTTTTATTTTTAAGAGACAAAGTGCACAATCTGCAATGTCTTAAAAAAATGTACTATTCTAGAATGACAGACTATAATTTCTTCTCTTTTTTTGGCAAACTTAAGACAAGCTATGGCAAGGATTCCTGTGATCTGATGTCAGTCAAAAAAAAAATCCTACACTTGCCTTATTGACTTGTCCTGTTTCTCTGGAGAGGTGATGAATCCTTGTTCACTCTCCTTGTTTGCTGACAAAGAACATAAGGGAGCATTGCAGAAATTATGGGTTTTTATTGATCATTTGAACTTTGCTTGTTGAATCATTACATCAGGAAAAATGCCTGTGTCTGTCTGCATACAAAATCTCAAGGGCAATAAAATATTCTTTAACCTTCTAAGGGATCAAAGGAGGATTTGATAATGTAAGAATAAATCCTGAAATACATCAGCTTCTTCCCCAGGCCTAAGTGTTGCACAGTCCTATGCAACCACTCCAAATTGGCAATGAGAACTGATCTAGTGTGGTAAACTGCACTATATAAAGTATCACATTTCACCCAGCAGGGATGATGGTGAGTGAACAATTCTTGTAACTAAAGGATCTTGATTGGTTCCAGTATCGGCAGAGTGTTAAATTTCATCAGCAGGCATTAAGCTGACTCTCCAAGGAGGTGTAATTTAAACATCTAAAACACAGGATGTTTTTCATTAAGAAAACCCGAAAACATAATTTTCAATGCTCAGCCTTGTTTCTACTATAAGTTTTAAGTCTTAATACTGCATTTAAAAGGGCTCAAGAAGGTACAAAAACCATCTGGACCTCATGTAAAAAAAAATTTTTACATTTGTTCAGAGTCAGGTCCATTCCTTTATATTGCTACAGACAAAGGAATACCTATTTCCCTACACTTCATTCAACATCAGATAGCCTATCTCACAAAACCAATCATCAAACTGTGTGTTTGGCATACAGATTTTTGACTCTTGAGGAAATTTCTGACTTCACAGCTCCAATGGCTGGGATCAAGCTAAATTAGCCCTAGGTTAGCCCTACACAAATTTTCTCATAATTCCTCAACACTTCTGAACTTTGTGGAACTTTTCTGACACTTTTACAAAACCTCTAGATCAGGGACTTTACATAATTTTCTTTGAGTGATAAAAGATTACTTGTTCGGGTCATCTGCATGACAGAAGACTTTATTATGCTCAGGTATTGTTTAGCTTGCTTTTTCAAGCAAAAAAAGAGAGGCAAAAGATTTTGTAATAGAAGGACATGACTTTTTCAGGGACTTGTACCAAAATAAACTCAGGCAGGATCAAGTTTGAATGGATTCCTAAAAGGGGAACCTTTGGGCTAATTACAGCTGTTTCCTGTGACAATGTCATTTGGATAAACACTGTGACACCACTTACGTCACAGAATATGCAGAGTTGGAAGAGACTCACAAGGATCATTGAGTCCAGCCCTGAGCCCTGCACAGGACCATCCCCAAGAGTCACACCATGTGCCTGAGAGTCTCATCCAAACACTTCTTGAAGTCTGTCAGGCTTGGTGCTGTGACCACTTCCCCGGGGAGCCTGTTCCAGTGTCCAATTACCCTCTAGGTGAAGAACTTCTTCCTAATATTCAACCTAAACCTCCCCCGACACAACTCCAGGCCATTTCCTCAGGTCCTGACACTGGTGACCACAGAGAAGAGATCAGCGCCTGTTCCTCTTCTTCCCTTCATGAGGAAGTTGTAGACTGCAATGAGGTTAACTCACAGCAGTGAGAAACCAAGGATGAATTTTATATATATATGAGTTAAAGTGTCTTTTAATGCTTATTTTTCATGAAAAAAATTTGAGTAGAAGATACAAATTTGAGAACTCAAGAACTTTTCTATATATGTGGGTCCATAATGGCAGCTAAATAGGAAAGGGAACCTAATTGAACAGTATAACAAAATTACTGCATTACTTAGTTAAACTGTAACCACTGCACACTTAAACTACAACCAAAACTAATGTTTCACCGACCTCTTCACAACATGTATTCAAACCAAGTCTTGACATTATGGACATATTAAAGCATGATGAGTTTTAATTTTAAATGTTTTAATGTTAAAATATTGTTATCTTACTTAGTAAATTGTGTAAGAAGTTAGTAAAGCAGAACTTTATAACCTCCTGATAAAAATCCATTCTTTTTCTCCAGCCTAGCCAACTGTCCTATATAAATATGCCTTCACATCGTTGTAAAGGTCATCAATGCCTGTGAAACAGGTAATAAGAACTGAAATGCTGTTGAAGATATCCTTGAAAAAAAGTAAATTGCAAAATATACAAGAACACTTCCACATGAACACCTTACCACAATAATACCACTTAGATCTTTCAGTACTTAGCTGTTTTCAAGAGGTAAAACTCATCCTAGCATGTCCTCCTTCCTAAATGCAGGCATCTGCAGTCTAATATTCTCCTAAGCAAAGAAGTTACTAGTGGTTAACAATTTTTCCTTTTTTATTACAAAAACAATGGTAATGCAATTTTGGCTACTCTCTTTTTGCGTTTTTTTGAGTTCTCTGGGCTTACTGAGAAAGCAGAGCAAATTAGTATTATGACTGTGTACTTTATTTTTAAATATAACTGTAAAATGATTAACCAAAGCTTCTCATGACACAAATGTATTGTCAAGCTTCTACAATACACCAGTGATTTTCCATTTACTTGACTAATTCACTTGAGAGTGAATTAATGTTGAAAACTAAAAGGAACCAAGTTTCACCTTTCTTAAGAGAGGCAGATACCTACACCTTTTCTGAGATACAGAGACCTCTTCAGAGATTTTTCAGATTTTAAATGGAAATTCTGTCCATAAATGACACACATTAAAATTCTTGAAATATACATTTTAAATGTCACTATTTCAAAGGCGTTCTGTATTAGCATCTTCATAAGTACTGATGCTAATACTTAACAAATCAATTTTTTTACTGTTGTGCCTTTTTTCAGAAACATGTTGTAGGGATCTAACAGATTCCACTTTCTCTTCTCTGTAGCAGTCATTGTTCTACATGCTTACACATATGTTATTTGTCCAACTTATTTGCCTGATAAACTAAATAACCTCAATACTTCAAATATTATTCTTGTGACAGTGGCTTTATGTTCCTAAACTTTCCTGTGCTCTTTTCCTAAATTCTTCCAAATCCTATTACTGAGACAGAATGAGCACAGTTTAGAGTATTCTGAATTTGGCCATATTCCAAATTTACATCATTACATTAGTATCTTCTACATCCCTTTGTGGTTTTTTGTTTGGGGTTTTTGTTTGTTTGTTTGTTTGTTTTGTTTTTCAAAGTAGATGTATTTTCTCCAGCATCTGGGGAGGGGAGAGAATGAGAAGTAATGTGAAACACTTTCAGAATGCCCACACTTCCACATCCAAGAGCTGGTCAGAAACTGCCTTTAATTATGTGAATTTTTTTAAAAAGTTTCAGAGTAGATGATGCGAGTTTCATTTTATCATCTCACTTGGGTATCAGAGAAACAACCACAGTAGCCCACAAAAATGTCTGTTCCCACTTCTTAAACGGAAATGTACAGCTACACAGAGAAGTAAAAGAGTAGAACAAGCAGAATAATGTGCTTTCTAGCTAGCAAGTGACCCAGGCTTTTCATAAACACTTTATAATAGAAAAATTCTGCTATACATTTACAGCTGATGTGTAGTCCACCTTACAAAAGGTACTTCAGCTTCAGCATTGTCAAAAATGTGCTTTCTTTAATCCATCTAATTTACAGGAGCTGTATATACGTAAGTGTTAATTCTCATCTTAAAATAACTGCCAGCAGTGGGGGCTGAAGAAGGAGAAAAAGAGTTCACTGATTCATTGCAAATTATATTAAGGAGTACTATTGTTTTCCATGAATGATATAGGTTGTAAATGTTTTCATTATCCAAGTTGTACTAAGAACACATCTACATTTTGTGATTGCAAGTTCATTAATTACAGTATGCTCCACTAATTACATCCAGAAAGCACCTTAATTGCCAACCTACTTGAGTGAATTCCCAAAAACTTTAGTTGAAACCCAAACAATACATTAAGGAGTTTAAAGCTCTCATATAACAAAGTCATTAATACTGGAGGTATTCTGAAATTAGCATCTCATGCGTTTCTGTTCTTCAAAACTGGACTATCACAGCACAGTAATATTGTAACTCTTATTGCTACAAAGTAATAACTTATTTACATTTGACTGCACAGTTAAATTACCTTTTGATATGCACAAGGAAATTTTAATATGGTGCTAAATAACAGCCAAAATGGCTTTGTCAGAAACAACTCATGCCAAACCGAAGCAATTTATTTCTGTGACAGAGAAACGTACCTTTGAATAGAAGATGTAATATGTTTTGATTTGAAGCAAGGCGGAGACTATTTTAAGTGACTCTTTCTTAGTTAAGCCAAGCAAACACGGTATGGATTGAACTGCCATAGGATGGACATAAAGAATAGGGTGGGATAACCCTACTGAAACAGTATTTATATGACTCACTCCAAAACTGAAAGGGTACAACACTTGAACACCTGTGTCTCTCACTGTCTGTCCTAACTCTGGTGCTATTCAACATTCTCATGATCTAAAAAATGCAGCAGAGTTGACAGGACTATTAAAATTGACAATGACAACAGACCATCATGGCACATGATTTATACAGGTGGCCAGGCTTAGAATTCACAAAGCAAAGATGCCGTAGCCTGTACAAACTGAAATGTCATATTAAGGCACACAGAATATGAATTCCACTCACAATAACTATGAAGTGTCTCTGGTTTAGGGGCACATATTTTTAAAAGAAAAAAAGACCTCTGTCTTTAATTAAAAACATTAATACAGTGCTTGTAACGCTGGTCTGTAATTTTATCCTCTCAACATCACTGGCTGCCTGTGACACTGTGCCTAGTGCTTCCAGTCTGAGTTTCACATGTGATGCTGCTGCATAACTGGATGCTGCATAAATTGTATCATAGAAGTTTGGGTTGGAAGGGTTCTTTATGGTGTGTAATATACACTTACACTAGTTTGTGTGAAAATTCCCTGTGACTTGAAAACAAACACAGTAATGATCCTCAGAGATAAAATTCAATAAATTCTCACTTAAAATAATATTCTTAGCACATATGTACAGTCACACTCTCTGACAGGCTTTCATGAATTCTGTGTCAAAGACTCCACTTGTAGGAACCTGCTCAACAGTTTTTGTCTACAGAAAAGATGTGTTAGTTGACATCAGGGAACAATCTGGGCCTAATGCATAAGATGAGGACAATAATTACAACCTTAACTTTAATTCAGCCCAGCTTCTCCCCCATTCCAAAAATCCCACAAACCTAGAGGTAGAAGTGGACACTAAAAAATGATGACTAATGTTACCAGCTTTGCCAAACTTCAGTACATATAAAATATTCAAAGGTACTGTTGACAGACATCCTTAACTAAAAGAGCTTTAGGAAAACTACTGTACTACAATTCAATTCCTCATCCATTATTAAAATTCAGCTGCTGTCCCCCTGGTATTTTCCCTTGTTTCAATGATACATAAACTGTGAACTTAACTACTGTGAAATATAAATAAGGCCACAGTGTGGTACGGACAATAAAGATGCAAACATCCCTTACAGAAATTGGAATACATAATAGTACTATGTGTGAAAAACTTAGCAGTGTTTCAGAACATTTAGTACTTTTACCTGGGGCACACTTTATTTACTAATATAATTTTCAAGAAAAAAAGGGAATGACTCGCTTGTTCATAAAAACTGTATAGAAATGCAATGGAAATGGTCTTCACAGGAAAAGTTTAGTGTGCAAGAGAAATTATATGTAATTATATGTATCAAGGTGTAGGATTAAGTTCCCTCTTCCACATACAACTATCAAGGCATGAAGTATGAGGCACTTTCAGTGTAAGGAAAAAGAATTCAGTTATGGATTAAAAAAAAACTAATGTAAGACCTATGTTTTAGTTGAAACCAACAACCTAAAATTTTTTGAAAATTCTTATCACTTGTCTTAGAATTAAGATAAAACTTACCTTTTGTGAAGAGAAAATCCCAAAGATAATCTATAAAATTGTAAGAGTTCTAAACTGAGTAGAGAACATAAAGTATAAATACAGACTCATTATTAATAAATGTGCATTTTAAAATAATATGCATGGGATCAATTTTCAGATGTTTACATGCCAGGCCATTATTTCAATGATTCACTTTATTTTTGTCACCAGTTTTGCTGTGACAACCACCCCAGAAAGACTACTTTATTTACATGGCTATACAATTTATTTTAAAATAAATAAAACCAAATTAATTCAATACTGCGTAGTCCAGTAAAAGTTAACTAGTTATCAAATCCCCTGCTTTAGAATGTAATTTGCAGCTCATAACATTTTTTATTCTTCACATCTTACAGCTCAACATCTAATGAATTTAAGTCTGTGTCCATCACCTGTTCAGGTCAGACTACACCAGCACAAGATTTCTTAGCTCAGTCTAGAACTCTGTGAATTTATTAATTCTATGGGGTTTTTTGTAGCCTGCACTGAAGCAACACAAACTCGACACAGTGATGCTTTCCCACTGCACCATACATGAAAACATGGGCAGAGTCTCCATGAGGAATGCTATTTGCTATTAAGAAGAAAAATATCCTTGATCATGAGGTAGATTAAATTTAATTCTTAGGGATGGTGGAAGGCCTGATGCTAAATTAAGGGGAGTGAATTTCCCAAATGTATAGAAGAATAAGCTGTAGCAACACAGCAACTGCTAAAAGCTTCAGTCTGTGAAAAGGTTGCTTATATTTATTTGCAGAGAATTTTGAAATTCAGATTCCTAGTTAGCATTTTAAAAGGGGATAAAACAAGAGTCAAGTAGAAAGACAGACAGAATGAAAAAGGCCTCATGTAATTAACATCTCCTTAGGCACAAAAAAACCCCCTGCAGCAAAAAGCAACCGAATAACATTGTCATACCAATATTGAGAGATCCATACATGCTTGAGGAACATGGTTTTTAATATGCAGTACATAAAGAACCCAATAGCAATAATAAATAAATACTGGCCTAGATCTGAATTCAGGAAAATCCTTCACCTAACAGTAATAACAAAGAACAAGGTGACTTAGCCTTTTCTCAAATAAGTCAGAGCTTACATCCCAAAAAATACAAGGATTGGAACACTAAGCAGTAACAGCCAAATCTTCTACAATGCTGATCAAGTACAGCACAAAACCTACATTTTTTGGACAAGAAATCAGCAGGCTTTTAGAACAAGTCTCCAGGGAAGAGTAAAACCTGCAGAGCAGGAGAACATATGGCACCCTCCCATCCTCCTTGCTGGTAACTCCCACTACAGCACACATCCCTCCCCAAATGCATATACATTTCAGCTTTGCTCATATACAGTGCTGGAGGAGGGAGTTCACCCTCCAGTTTCCCTTTTCCTCCACTCCTGGAGGGGAAGAGTTGCACAAATGAGCACCACCGGAGCTCTGGAGAGGGAATATGTATCAGCACCCAAGAACTGGTTACGTGTATGCTTGGTGATGAAAGAGAACAGAACGAAAACATCAACATACTGCCCCATCTGACTTGTGGCACAGGCACTCATGTTCCATAAGACCAGCTGAGGCAGCAACAGTCGGGCACACCTCAGCATGGTTCAGCAAGCAGAGTACAAGGGATATATTCTGGCATGAACTAATTCTGGTTAGATTAGATAAAACACTGTCATGACTATTTTTAGTACTATGCTATCTCTATTACCCTGAAGAGATCCTCCCTAAAATGTGGGCTTCTAAAAATGCTCAGGTACTTCCCAAGTAGTCCCGATTTCCCAACAGTATTCACTGGGAAATTTAATTGCTCCCTCCTGACTTATAAAAGCCTTTCACTCTGGAAAAGTCAAAGTGGAGCAAAACTAAGGCTCTGAAAATGAATTGGGTGGACCTGCAAAAATCTGCATATTTGGATTTCTGGCGTGGGATGTCTCCAAAGACAACTATGCTTTCCTTTCTTCTGCAACTCCAACATGTTTACACAGCAGAAATGCCGGACCTGCCTCAGGATGTAAATTACTGATTATTCAAGTAATTGCTCAAACAGTCTTCACCTTACTGTACACAAAGAAATACGACACCTGATTAAAGAGCTTGTAAAAGAGATGCTATCAAAGTTCTCCAAAGTCCATTTAATGAAAACTTGAGGAGTTTTACGGCATTATAAAAATGGCTGAAGTTAGAAAGAAACAACTTTAACTTCACCATTTTAATAAAGTATCACAAATGTATAAACTATTATAAAAACTAGAAAAAGAGCACCAAGACCATCTGCCCATTTTTTTGCTGTTTTTAAACATAAATCAGCATTTTATGCTATTTGTCGCAGCTATCTTTAAAAAAAGAAAAATTCAGACTAGCAAATATAAAGCAGTACCTTGTGAGAAGAAAAACAGAAAAGAAAACAATGACAGTTTAGATGGCAATGGATTCTCTGGGAAAGGCACTGAAAGAGGTCATGGCACAAAAATACTGTACAAAATCAGATACAGTTTTTAATTAAGAAAAACTTAATGACTTTCATGAATTAATTCTTTTCAGTTAAATATGTGTAATACACATACTTGAAGTAATATTAAGTAATTTACTTAAGCTAGTTCTACCTTTTCCCAAAGAATTTTAAGGTATAAAATAAAAGGCAACAACTCCCAGTTAGGTATTAAAATTTCAGCCAAAACCATTACTAAACACTTGTATATATATGCATCACATTATTATTATATGAATTATTGAAGACCAATTAAATATGCATGTGTCTATCCAAGCAGGTTTCTCCTCAAAATGCAGTCTCCCGCTTTCTTCTATTTTCAATATTTGCTTAAAATGCCTCATATCAACTAATTACGAATTCCTTACACCACAGTGTGCAACCTGCCACTGAGGGAAGGGAAAAGGCAAGGCTGTTTCATGCTCCATTTGCTGTTGACAACATCTCAGTGGGGCTGTCTGCTTTGCAGACTACTCTGTGAACATGTGTCCAGCAGGCGTACAATTAATAGCCAGGAATGCTAACGGATGACCAACCAGAAACATCACTCCCCTGGCCAAGTAACCCAAACCTCTGAGCCAACCCCTCCTCCAGCGAGGTCCAGGGGACACTAACAGGAAAGGAGGTGGCAGTTCCCACTTCTGCTGGGCTCGCCTGGGCCATGGGAGCCTGCAGGAGCATTTCAGACAGAAATATAGGGCTCTCAGATGGCAGGTGGTGGGTTCAGCTGGGGTCACAGCTTGGAAATCAATAGAGGTAATACAGCAAGATGGCCAGTGTGAGAGGACTTCTTAATTTGGAAGCTTTTGAAGGCATTTTGAGACCTTTATGTAATTGTATCCAGCTGAAGAATGAGCAAGATAGGAGATGGCTGGACATGCCTAGGTACTGTGAGGGAAGCTGCTGTCATTGCCACCACCCCAGAGCTAGTCAGGCAATGAGAATCCGAATCTGGGAAACAGTAATTGTTTGACTTATCAGTTATTTGCTTTAATATGATTTGAAAAAAAAAAAAGAAATCCAAAAGACAGGAAAAAATGTTCTCTAACCTCAAAGTAATTAAATTTGATTGCAAAATCATATCCCTAAAACATTGTAACACAAAGCTCCCCGTACTGCCTCCTCGCAAAAAGGAAAACCTGTGCATTTTGTTTGTTTTACTAACAGACACTTCACAACTTCAGTATCTGGTACACAATAATCTTCAACTTTATAAGAACCAAACCTCACCCTGAATATTGCAGGAGTTTATCAGAAGTGGATGTGGAGTCAAATGCAGGTGAGGGTGCTGCACAGCCAGGAACAGCCCAGAGCTGGGAAGGCAGGCTCTCAGCAAGAGCTGCTAACTGAGAAAAGTGGCTGACGGAAGGAAAGGGGCTCTTCCATGCCCAATTAGCAACCCCCCTGTGCTCACTCCCACACCAGGAAACCTTCTGCTGAACATAAATTAAAGAACTAAAATTTACATTCATTTCACAATGCTTTTTCTAGTTTAACTGCAAAGTACTTCAGAATTTGAACAATTACAGTTGCAGCTATTACTGGGTGAGAAAATAGAGGCTTCCAAGATCTGTTTGAGAAAAATATGTTACTTTCATAAGGGGAAAAAAAAGCATCTTCATGAAACAAGGCCTATTAAAAAGGGCCAGTGGTGCCTAATTGTTAAGGCATAGAAACTTGCAAACTCAAATACTGTGGTAAGAACCTGCCTGTTTACTTCTTGTCATTCAGAACTTCACCAAATTTGCCCAGCTGTGGAGTGGGTTTTTCTAATACCTACCTAAACCATCTACTACACACTTTGTGAGGAATTTCCTAGAGGGTGCTGCAAAACTGCAAACCAGAATCATTAATGAAAATGTATCAATATTCAGAAAGTAACATGTGACATAGGGTCCCCTGCACATTTATCACAGTAATAATATTCTAATGATGAGCAGGAAAGCCCTAGATATTACTTTTATTTTAAAATCCTTCTATTTTTGAAATGTTGCTATTAAACTCGCCCATATGTTCCAAAAACTGAAGCTCTCATGAGTCTTCTACATTAATGGTAGTTGAAAATAAACTTGGAATATACTTGAGAAAGGTTACTATTTGAACTATATTAGCACAGTGCAGATCCATTCTCAGACTGAAAACCTGTTTCAGTGAAAAGAGAATCACAGTCAACTTGTTAATTCTTCCCTGTTTTGCTTCTTTTTTATTTCTTTTTATTTCTTTCATAACCACCATAATTTCTATATATAAAATGTTTAAAGATCAACTATCTTAAATGCTGGAGGTTTAGCAAATAAAAAGTGCCCAAGTACTGAACAGTCAGTCACACACTCTCATTTCCCCCTGCATTCACGATGCCTCAGGTTACAGACATTCAGACTCCCAATGGTTCCCTCTACCTGAATATTGCAGTATCCATTCATCTCAAAGAAGGAGGTACCTTTTAAATCTTGCTAATGTTTTTACACTCAAAGCATTCTCTGATTTAGCAACATGACCTGCTAAAGCTATGTCAAACACCTAACAGAACAAGTGCTGCTATGGCTAGCATGTTTCCTCCAACAATCATCTGCCCATTCTTCAATAATCATCTTTTGCTAAAGTCACCTAAATAACTCGCTGTATATTCTGTTTAGGTTTTCCTGATCATTTCTTTCTGGCTACATGAAGTTTCTTGTGCTGCACAAATTATTCCAATGGGAAAATACACCTATACAGTGTAACATAGTGAGGTGAAGCAATGGCTGGAGATGAAATTTAGAGATGACCAACAAGACAGATTTTTTATTTTTTTTTAAACTTTTAATGAGCCATTAACACAAAGGAATAATTAATGGTTTCTCTTCTCCTATGGAATTGAAAATACTTTTTGTATGTGTATAACAAAACACAGAGGTAACACCTAAAGAATTATGCAGAAGAACACCTTATTTTTATTTTTAGTATTATTTTTATTATTTCTAAAACCACTTAAATATGTGTTATGCCAATATTTCACCTTTCTTTTTTAAGGCACATTTTTAGCCATTACATGCAGAGGTTGCAAGCTGAAAAATAAAAGTGAACTATCTTGAAGTCAGACATTCATTTTAGCTATTCCAAGATTCAAAACATTCTATCATCTGTTCCTATGGAAACTGAAAGGATATTCTAGGTTATATCAGTATCAGCCGATTATGTTACAGAGAAATCTGTGGTTTATTTTAATCCAGAGTTCAGAGGTATAAATTCATTCTTAGTGTTTAGCTTGGTGATTTTGAATTACTGAGGCACAGTTAACACTTCAGCTCCATTAGATCATACTTTAAGATAAGATTAATTATTTTTAGACCAGAATAGTCAAGGGAAAATTTCATAAGGTTTGGTTAATCCCCATGAAGTTCACCATTCAGATGTAGGATATAACAAATGCATACTTGGAAGGTATTTTTTGGTTGTTAGATGAGCCATACTATGCTGTATCACGTCTTAACAGAACAGTTCAAGGAAAAAATAATTTAGATTTATTGAAAACTCCTTCAGTAGTGCCATGCACCAGATGGCCAGATGAAGGAATCTGATTTAGCAAGTTAACAAGATCATGAAAATCATAACCATAAGACTGAAGATGAAAGATAAAATTGAATAATACAATGTGCATATTTCTAGGACAAAAAAACTTAAAGGTTAGGATAGGGTAAAACTTGCAAAGATATTTAAACATGTTATGTGAAAGTTCTCTGTATGTATACAGAGCTATTGTAAAAGAAAGAACAGAAATAGTATAAGTAGGATTTTAATTAAACAGACTTAAATGCCACTGTAATCTTTCACAATGAAAGCCAGTATGACAGCTATGGCATGTTGAAATGTCTTCTCTGTCCACATTAGAATTAGAAAAAGCAGTAAAATGGGTGGCTAAAATGAATTTAAATACAAAGCTGTGGATCTCATACTCTGTCTTCACTCAGCAAAACTAGACAATTTAAAGTCAACTGTAGCTCCACCTTATGCCAAAAGTAGCAAGCAGGTTCCAATTTTCCTTTTTTATAGATAAGATGTCAGTCTTCTTACTCTACATTCAAGTAATTGACTTCAAACTGAATAATCAAAAATGCCTTCCATTTCTATATCATATTGTAGTCAATGACTTTATTATGAAATAACTGTCTCAGTCTAGTTTCCATCAGGATCTACCCTAGGGAATCGAGACTGTGGAATAATAAGGAAACATAACAACTAGTGCCTAAAGTGTACTATATTGGTTAAATTTTTGACAGTGATGAAGTTAAATTCCAACTACTAGCTTTAAAAGTGGAAACAAATGGCAGAACAAAAAATAATAATAATAAAAAAAAAATAAAAAAAGCAATGATTACTCTATGACTTTAAAAAAGTAGCATTTCAACTCCAGTTATTTCAGCCTTTTTATGAGGGTAACTAACAGTATATGGATATAAAAGATGAATGGTTGTGTGCCAAATCAGAAGGGTACTTTTCTCTTTTTTTTATACTTTATTTGCTATTCTAATGATTATTTTGTAATTATGCACACATATGCAGTTATGCACATCTACATAGCAGCAATCAATCCCATCAACATTCTGAAGTACACAAGGGCTTAAATAATTTAAAAGGTATGACAAAATATGAAAGCCAATATGTAAAAGCAGCAAAGGGCAGGCAAAAACATCTGGAAGCTAAAATTTTGCTTTTGACTAGCTTAGTACATCAGTGTGGGTAATGTAACAGATTCTAAACTAAATGAACTAAAGACGAACATTACAGAGGCCACTACATAACCATGGGGCACTCAAAGTGACATCCTCCTATGGCATTAGACTTTGTTCTGCAGTCAAGCTCTTCTCCATAGAGATAATAACTTTAGACAGCATATTCATACACTTGCACAGTCCATTTTACTATAAAGCATTCATCTGAACATGACACTGAAATAGCAAAAATAGCAGGCATACTTTGATTTAAATCAGTGTTAAAATATCGTAAACTAATCTAGAAAAAAGGATGTTTCAGTGAAACATATACTCTTGCTAAAGTAGGCAAGATTGAAACTGAGAAACTCAAGATCACAGGACCCTGCTAAGACAGTCACACTCCAAGAACCATCCACACCTCTGACAGTAATAACAGGATGCAATTCAAAAGTGCAACATTATTATATATTTCATATTTCACTGAAAAAGTGAAAAATGGAGCCCAGTGCCAGCCATTCCTAATATCTAAATACCTCAAACACCTCCAAGTGTATTTGTACAACTGGAAAATGCTGCCACAGGATAATAAAGATCCTTGCTTAAGATCCTTGGCATTAGACTGAACACATTTAAGATTAATTTCACCAATCTTGCCATAACACTGCAAGTTGTGCTACATGAGCACTCAGCTCAGAGGGCCCTGAAATGAAATAAAATATGCAACTTGATGATTGTGTCCAGAAAACTGGTCAATTATGTGCATACTTTACCCTCCAATCCCTTGGGGATAAGGAAGAGACATATTAGAGATCCTTGACAAGAGATTAAATGCTGGTGTTTGAAAGACTTCAGATTAATTTCACCCATTTTTCCATAACCCTGTAAGATGTACTGTACAAACCCAGCGTAGGGGACCTGAACTAAGATAAATTGAGCAACTTCTGGATAATCACCTCCAGACAACTGGTTAATTATGCAGACACTTCATCCACCCATCACTTTTCTCAGGCACTGAACAGCATTAGTCAAGAACAATTATGCATATACATCTAGTTAATAATTTTTTGATGGTAAAAAAAAAGCTGTACTTGTACCAGAGACAACAACTTACAGGAACGGTGCAGTATGAAAAAGAATTCAAACCAGAGCAATTCACAAAACAAATTCTACTCTGTGAGTTACAATATGAAAACTCAAAATATTTCCAAACATGCTCAAAATGACAACAGTATGAAGATGTTACACTGAATAACTGAAAAATTTTTGTTCAGATCATATTGTTTACTTATTTATCCTGTGTATACAAATCCAGCATTTGAATATCTTTCAGAATTAGAGCTTAGATTTATTTCTGTTGGTTTTTTTTCCCCTCTTCTTTATTCTGTGAGCAAAGCTCATCATTTTGGAAAAAATAAATCTATGTATTTAAAAAAAAACTACAGACACTATTTAACATTCATTTGGACAAAGGACAATTATTAAATTTATTTTTTTCTTTCTCTAACATGATCAGGACACTTCACTACATGATCATCAGAACAATTTCAATGAGTTATCAGTGAATTTAATTCTCTCCAGATCCATGCTAGGCAGGCAAATAAATTTTCCCACACCTTAAATAAGGGAAATTGGACAGCAAACATCACGTAGTTTTTATCCAAAACCTCAAAAAAAAAAGTAGTCTTAAATCTACAGATCCCTTCAGGAGACAAAGAAAATCTTTACTCTTTATGATCAAAGACACAGAATGTTTCTCTATCACACAGAAGGACAAACTGTTTAAGGTGCAAACCCATGGAAATCTGAGTTCTACTCTCATTTCCACACCACATCTTGCTTGACCTAAATGGATATTTGTATTTTAATCAATCTTTAATGATACACAGTCCTCTTTTCCAACTCTTTTCTGCACACACATGGCCTGGCTCTTAATGCTACCAATGCTGTCATTACCAGATGGAACCAAGTCTGGTCATCCCTGGCTGTAAGGCCCACATCAAGTATGTCAATATACAGCAGAAAGAGTTTGAAGCATGAGCTAAGTTGCAGAGAAATGTTTCTTCTTTGTAAGTACAACAGCCCCAACACTGTGTCTGGAAAAGCAGTTCTACCTGGAACTGAGCTATGGTGATCTTAACAAATTTCTCTTGTTTCCCATAATCTCTTATTATTCATATCTGCTTTACACAATGTTGCTGTTGAAAATAGGGGTGAAGTGCTGCCAAGAGCAAATCCAGATCCTGCAGCCTATGGTTCATCCTAGGAGCAACAGAAATGCTGGGGATGCTTCAGGTGGTTCCAAGATGGATATCTCTTTTTTTTTTTTTCCTTTTAAAGCAGAAAACATTGCTGTCCCTTCTCTTAGAAGGGTGACTTTAAATTTTAAAGTTCTTAGTGCATCTCTGCTAAAGGAGTCTCTCCTGCTTTCTATGCTATCTGCCATTAACCTCCTTACAGCGTGAAGGAAAGTTAGCAAGGAGGTCAGGACTAAACAGTAAGGACGGGTTTGAATGTTTTTCCTTGAAACTGTTCTGTGAGTCACCAAAAAAATCATCAATCTGTGCTACGTACACTAGGAGTAGCTAACAAGACATACATGACAATAAAAAACCTGCCTTTAGCCACTGGTACCCCTCTGTGATCGGGTTTGTTATTATTTGTATTGCTTTTGTCAACAATAGCAAAGACAGATTACTCTTTCTAAAAGGGTTAGGAAGACAAGTATGGTTGGCAGCTCTATGAAAGCCTGTTAAGTCTAGACACACTGACAGGCACTTTTGGTTTAAACCCAGATGGCAGCTCTAAGATACCATGGGGAACATGAGTTGAAGCCTTCACTTCTGAAGCAGTCAATGGCTTATGCCACACTTCCAAAGGAAGGGGGAAAGAGATTTCATTTCTTCTGAGAAATACACAAATGTCACAGTGGTGGACATGCTACAAAAACTTGTATTACACTGTAGAGAAAAAGACAATGTATTACTTAGGTGTAAGTATCTGCTTTCCTGTGCTACTGCTGAAGGTTATTTGGGGAAATCTGTATACAGTTCATTAGCTTATACACCATTAAATTAATAATCAAAATAACAAAAATAGTTTCTAACCTAACCAAAGGAGATAAATAAAAATGTTGAAAAGGGCAGTTTAAAGTTTTTAGTTCTGTTCTTTTTGTCAGAGTAACTTCTAGCAGCATCTCCAAAAAAAACCCTGAATTCTAGAGAAGACATTCACCAAACTGTAATGCCTTCTGCTTAAAAGGAGATATTTATAGGTTTTTTATGTATTTCTACTTCCCACTTCTCTTCCAGGTGAACACTGAAATACTCTGAAATGGAGATATAAGGCTAACTCCCTACTTCAGGCATTGCTGAAGAGTGCTAGATGAACTACAGAAATACAGATTGCTCTTCTGTAGGCAACTGATCTCATGTTTTATTTACACAGCAGATCAAAACAAAGGTGAAAACTAAAATTGCAACTGCAGATACGCATATCAAAAAAGTGAAGAACCACCTGGAAAAAAAAAAAAAAAGAGATGCACTTTTCCCAAAGGTACAGATTTAGCTACCAGAACAGACAATAGCAGGAAGACAGTCCCTCTGCAGAATTCTGTAGTACTGAATGCAGGAAAAAGACAAAGATGCCATGTCCCCTTATAGGAAATCTCAGGGTGTGGAAGGTATAAATGTAAATCAGCTTGTCAATAAAACACACAGCTACAATAATAGTAATCAAAGACATATGATCTACTAGTCCTATTTCAAAGTCTAGATTTCTTAGGCAATGCCTCAATGTGCATTTTCTAAAGCACACTATTTTCCCCAACATTAAATTCACGAATCATATCCAACAACAAATCTGTGAAGCATAACCAAACACCTCTTCATGAAAACATCCCCACTCCTGATATGACTAAGCACTAATAATTTTCTTCCAGACAATCTTCCATTTGTTGGAAACAGGCCCCTGGCTAAAGCACAACAGGCATATACTTTAATAATCTCTTGATTACCTGGATACAGCCTGGAACACCTAATAAATCTGTCAATTTTTCAGGTGGAGTGGGATTGATTTCCCCAGGGTTTTTTTGTCAGTTCCACTTCAGTATTTAATATGAAGAGAAAAGTATTAGAGAAGGTCAAATCTGACAGGAAAAACTAGAAGGAGTACACACTGATGAAGACTTTTGCTACATTTAAAATAAGTGTCCACTTGCTTTTTCTTAGGCCATATCTTTGGTCAATCTTTATTTAACATTTTATATGTTTCATAGCTTGCAACAAGTCCAATCACAGCTTGGCAACATTCTCAAATAGCCAGGAGTTTCAACACTGGCATTGTAATCAGGTGAAAAATGACGGTGTTTTTATCTACCACTATGCTATCAGTTAATAGTTAAGGGTATTTACCACAACCATGATTTAACTGCAGAAAATTAGTGGAAATGAGAGGTCTAAGAAAAATTTTGAAACATACTGATCATTTTAATCCTCAGTTGTCCAACCAAGTCAATTTATTGAAGAGGTTTTCCATTCTGTATACGTTCTATTTTCATGTCAACCTTCAACAGTATAAACAAATGCTACAGCGATTTACAGAGCAGTTTAACTTTTGCATAAAAATATCTTATTCTAAGCCTCTTTGTTCTCTAATTTAAAATCCAAATCTGATAGAAACTTGTACCACATTTTCCTTCTTACTAGAAATGGGGATTTAAAATACTTTCGTTTTTAAAGAATTCTAAAAAGTATAGACAAAAGAACATTACACTTTAAAAAGACAAGAAAATAGCAATAATGATACTACAAATAGTAGTATATAAATATAATAGTAGTATATAAATGTAGCCAGGTTATTAAAATGTAGATAATTACATTTAATATGGATGAATGCAATTATGCATATTCATTTTTATATTCCCTACAGTGAATATTTACCTCAAAGTTTAAAATGCTCTTTAAAGTTTTAATGCAAAATCTTTCAAATCTTTTCAATATACTTCTGCACAGCAAAAATGTAGAAATCTTCTTATAGTTTTAAGAAATTGCATTTTTCATATTTCTGTCTAAAGCTTGGCAATTTTGGCAATGTAGTATACGGTGTTTAATGCATCAAGCTTTTGTGACAGTGTTTACAGTTAAAGCCTTCATATCAGCACCTACTTTCTCCCAAATTTCAGGGTCAGATATTGCAAAATTTTTTTCCTGCAAATGCTGTCCAAAATCAGTTTTGTCAATTTCTTTGACTATTGTCATGTATAAGAATTACTCACATAAATTTTTTTTTCATGTTTAATTTCCACTAGACAATGCTACACAAAGCAAAGGAAGTCAAGCTCAACTTCACTTTTGAAAGGAAGTAAAGAAGGAAGTGTATTTTACCTGAGTCTCCACACCTTGCTCAAGCAACCTTTTAGCCTGGTTTTCCACCTCAAGCCGAGCTCTTGCAATAAAAAGCAGGTCATTTTCAATTACTTCTATTCCAGACAGATCTATCCCTTGAGAAAGATAATCTATAAAAGCAACAAAACATTGATAAGCATGACACAGGATAATGGAACATTTTAAGCATGTTAAAACATTTCGAAGTTACAGTCAGTTCCAAGGGACATTTTTATATACAACACTTGACAATAGAGTACATCAAAGTAATGTCCCATACCAGAAAAACTGAAAATCAAAGGGTTATTACTCAAGAAAATCTGGATATTGAATACAGTGAATTTACTTCAATGCAATTCTCTAGACCCAGAGATTGTTGAAGAGGTGCAAAGCATTATCTAGATCATTAAACTTCTCTAAACAGATATTTGAATAAGCATAATTTGTTCTAAGATCTGAAATTAAAAATGCATTATACGTTAAAAAATTTATATTATACTTCAAATATTTAAATTGCACTTCTACACATTTGGAATCAAACACAGAAGAATGTCAAGAGAAGAATATATTTTTTTCTTTTCTAATCACAGAATAATCACAAAATTTATTACCCTCATGGAAACCACCATCAGCAGAGTAGCTACAGATTACTGGGTTGGACTGGTGACTACAGCAATAAAATCTATTCAAACCTAACTTCTCTCAGTGGCTTTTTTTTTTCTCCTTTTTGATCTTTCTGGATTTAAAAGAACTCAATTCCCCATGCTACTGCTTGTCTCCAAGACAGTGCAGGACTACTATCGTTTACACATTTTTCAGCATTTTGCTTAATCAAGCGGGGTTGTCCACTGCTTCTTTTGAAAGAAATAAATAAAACCAATAAAATAATGGCCAAGGCATTTCACCCAGTATCAGATACTCCTTTCATAAGGTGATGTTCCACTATTTCCATTTATAATCAGCCCTCTATGACTTCCTAATAAAGTTATCTTCCTTTTATGTCTTCCCAGAAAGTTTATTAAGGCACAGATTTAAAAATTTGAGCTAAATTCACCAAACTGTTAAATCTTTGCCAAATAACCTTTCACTTTGGTAGCCTTTTATTTTTCTTTACTCACAATAAACTAATCTAATTTTCAGATTAATTTCAGCAATCACATCTTCACAAATGAACACAAAATTCCAAATCATTTCACAGCTACGTAGAGAACATCCCTGTACCTGCACATGAAAACCACTGTAAAGCTTAGAAAGGCATAAAGGAAATTCTCTCTCTTAACAATACAGTATGTCAAATGGGTTTGAGCCTACTAAGAAAAGTCCTGCAATGCTTTTGTCTGTATGCATTTATTTAAAAATGGATTAGAGGAGTCAAAGGACAGTGGAGCAGCAGGACAGCACAGTGCACAGGCCAATAATGAAGCCCTATATGCAGGTGTGCTTAGCCAGGGGCTACAGCAGCCACACTTATCCATCGCTTCCCTGTATTTTTGCTGTGACTAAGCTGCATCTCTACGGGTGGCCTTGCATATGAACCCATTAAAACTAATATTAAACTCCCACTAGTTCCAACGAGCAAGTGTCTTGAATATGAAGACTGGTTTTCTGACACCTGCCTTTCAGCTGCACAGAAAAAAAAAAGAGCAGAGAACTACCCACAGATTAAGTCTACTGCCACAGTAAGCTCTGAAAAAGTTTCCTGGCAATATGAGGTTAAAAAAGGTCCAAATATTACCAAAGATTTATATATCCCACAAATACAAGAACTGCTGTGGAGTTCACTTACGGCATAAAATCATATTCTGCAATCCCAGGCTGCTTAAACAAAATAAAATGATAATACAGTTCTGATATCCTAAATCCACAGAAAAATCTGAGGAAGAGAACTAAAAAAGAGACTGTTTCTCCCTGCTGTGTTTTATCTCAAAATCTAAATTAAGTCACTTCAAGTGCTAAAAATCTAATCCTTCTGATGGTTTTAAGAAAAGAACAGAAAGACCATGCTGCTTTGGCTTCTCCAAAAACCTCCATCTGTGCCTCAGACTGCCAGCCACCTCCTGCTAAACTGCTAAAATCTGCAGCTTTGTTCCAAATTTCCTGCAATCCTAACAAAATGCCTTGGGACAATGCATTTCAGCAGGAATTCAAAACAGTGGCTAGACATTCGACTATGGATGCTCTTAGTTGCTATTCTGACCAGTAGGGAAGCTCTAACAATCATATCACACACTTTTCAAAAGAAAAGCAAGTTTCCATAAGGACAGCAGGTCTATGGCAGAAACACCTGCAAGTGCTTTCCTGCCATTCCTGTGTGAGAGCAGAAGCTGCAACACAGGCAGGGTATGTGCCTTCTGATAGTTTTTATTGTCCAAGCAGACAGCATAATATTAGAAATCTCTACACTTGTGTACTCTCGAGAGTGATGTTGCTGTCATGGACAGCATTATTAAACTGAGCAGAAGGGCAGTTGACACAAGGGCAGACAGATCATTGCCAGAACGCCTGTGCATTTAGGATCCAGTTTATTTAAAATATTGCAGAGGAACTCACACATTCCAACCTGTTAGTAGTTAGTAAAGAAACCCTGTCGAGTGAAATACAGCAAAGATACTACCAGTTATTAAACCAGGGATTAGCAAATGTAGGATTTTGCTTCAGGCACTTGTGAGATCATTATTCTATTTCTTGCCAGGCACAGTCAGTCAATAACATTGTGGTCATGATCAGAGGTGAGTAGGACACGGGCTGGAAGGTACTTTTGTCTTCTGGTCAGGAACTGAGCTACACAATGGCTCATTCCTCAGTTGGCACAGACTCTGGGGACTGGGGCCCAGTTTAAAACTTGTCAGCTTTCCGTCTACTTTAACCTTCAAGCTCTGGAGTAAAACTATATTAACCCTAACAGATTTAGTAAGTATAGTATTTATAAGTGACATCTCTCCCTTAACCGATTTTAAAAGCACATATATAACATTTTGTTAGCTTTGGGAAGACTTGTGCCCTAAACAAATTAGAACCTAAATATTTTGTAACACCACATGCCAGGGCTCGAGCAGCCACCAAGGCATTGCCTTCACATGGAGCAGCACAACATGCAGCCCACTGCTCCAGTCACTTCTGCTCAGCAGAGCCAAGGAGGAAATTAAGAGGAGGGTGCTTTAGTCCTAAAATCATTCCTCTACCTCTCTCATCCCTCTGATAACTCTGCCTCTTTATATAGGTTCATGAACATAAAGGCAAATCCTTAACTCTCCCATAGGATGCTGGTATTGCTTCCCTTCTATCACACCCTACTAAGCTTGGAAAGCACAGCTGGAAATTACTTTTTAAGGGCTTAAAATACAGAGTGCCTGCTGAATCCTGTTCTTGAACAAAAATACAGTACATCAAGGTACTAAGACCTAGGAATAAGTGACATTTATAATCTACCTCAGCCTAACAAAGGGTTAGAACTTTGTGTTTCTTAATAAAACAAATATTTTTGTCACTACAATTCTAAATTTTCTTGATTTATAAAACCTTAACAGATTTTCTAATCTACTGGCTGAGATGCTCCTTGAAAATGCATTTTTCAAGCCAATATTTCCCAGAAAGTTATGTAAGAGGAGTTTCACAGAGACAAATCCAATATGCACATAGTGCATTAGGTAGAAAAACAATACTTTGAGCAACACTGTTAGCTTTCCTTAATCTAAGTGACTCATCAACATAGAATCTTTCTATTATGTGATCTCTTTTTTTAACCTCAAATATTCTTTGTGATAATACAGAAACAAGATAGGAAAGAATCTGAATCAAAGCTTTTTCTCAGTATTAAAATATGTTTTGGAATGGAGATAACTATGAGGCATCTATATGAGCTCCACAATGACTGTATTAGGCTCTTTATATAGACTGAGTTGAATCTGAGCTTTTGCTAGAAATTAGAGAAGCAACAGAAGTCTACTGAGAAGAATCAGGTGCTCTAACAAAGAGGAAAACAGGACAGGCAGTAATAAAGCAACGTGATTAGGCTGCATCACCCAGGAGGCTACTTGAGTCAAAAGAGAAACCCTTCTGTGCTCTGAGAACTAACCTCAGTGACAATAATAAAGAGGGGGAAAGAAGGAAATTCAGAACATCTGAGTGGACTCCCTTGGAGCAAACACCTAAGATCTGCACACACATCACTCCCCTTAAATGCAAGAATCCAAGAACAAATTAGGATGTGTTTTATGGGAGATTGGGAAGGGGCGGGGTACTAAAGGAAAATAAGCCATTCCTGAAATTCTAAATAAAATCACAAAATTATAAAATTACAGATCTTTGGTTGCCTGTTTGAGGAAGGTTTGAGGCTTATTTCTTTTGCACTGGTCATTTATTTTGCTTCTTCAGTCTTAGTTGCAGAGAATGCTGGTGATATCTGTACCCTAAGAAGATGCTGTTATTTTTCCATAATGAAGAAAAATTACAATTTTTTTAAGAAACCACTATTTTAAACTTCAAAAAGTCAACAGATCTAAATGATACTCAAGAATTCTGCTGGGATTTAAGTATGCAGAAGATGAGAGGCTACATGATTATCAAGAAATACCATAAAAAGCTCATATGTGCATTGGTAGATGTTCATGAAACCGAATCTAAACTGCTACTTGCGATATTTATTTCTGTTACAAAAAATTAGGAAGGACTGGACAGATACTGTAAAAACACGTAACATCTTTCCTATGAGGGACAAGTATTCAGTAATGGCAATTAATTACAGTTTTGAAAGGGGTTATTAAAAGTTTAGCCTTTGGTCCCATACTAGTGCCTAGATATAATCACAAAAAAAAAACAAACGGATTGATTTCTTAGAATTGCTGAGAATCCATCTGAATTTTTTTCCATCTGCTTCTTAAGAACCTCAAAATGATTTACTAATTCAAATGAGCCACAAATCTAACTCAGCATAGAAGCTTCCATGGTCTTAATGGAAATATTAGATGGAAATATTTCAGGCTACTGAAAAGGAAGGACAAGATCCTGTTTGCTTTACTTGTATCTGAACCCAGGATGCTGCTGAATATGCCAATTTGTCTGTTTTCATCAGTGCAGGTAATGTAAAACACAAAGTCAGCCTTAGAACAGAGTGTGAGATCCCAATTCCCCAACAGAAAACATATGCTCACCCTTTGGTGAAAGCAACCTGAGGTTTTATATTACATGTCTAGTCTCTAAGTGGAATAGGCAAACACATAACTTAAAGAACTATAGTCTGCTTCTCGGAGGCACTTTAATTTGCCATGCAGTTGATGCATAGGGCAGGTGGGGAATGGCAAGAGCAGGCACATTTCTAAGTCTTAAAACTGGAAGCAGATGCTTCCAAAAAACAACTTTTAATCATGTTCAGTTTTAATCAGACTGATTCTCCACTTAGGCTGAAATGACTGCCCCACACTCTGCACCAGGCACCAAAGTACTTGCTGAAGCAAGGCTTATATTAAGCCTTTAAATCATGTGGAAGGGATTCCACTACAGTTACTATGAAACAATACCTTACAGCCATTTTATACAACTTGAGCTCTTCAGAAAAAGATGTTCATTCCTATAAAAACTGTATACAGTGCCTTGTAAAGTGTTCAAAATGAGAATGTAATTGCTCTACACCACGTGCCATATACAATGCCGTAAATTTCAGGTATACTCTACAAAATCATTAATTTTTAATCTTATCTTATTAATTTGGATTTTTCAGCAGGTATTATGAATTCATTATTAAAGAGGAAGAAAGTTTAATTTTACTAAAATGCCAGTTTCTTGTAAAACTCTTGGTATCTTTCTTCCTTTTCCTATAGGACAAAATTTCTGCAAACATTTCTTCAGTGAAACAACTGAGAATAAAATCTCTCTGTGCCACTAAAATGCCATTAACTCCCTGTGAAATCTGGTCTTTACTTAACCAATTTCTACCATGTTAAAAATTAACTACTTGTATGCATAATACATAAGGTTTCAGTTTTTAGCTGTTTGGCAACATTAAGTGAGTCAAAACTGTCCTGATGGAGCCAGAAACTGAGTGGGGCCCATGGCACTGTATTTCTGTTTGCTTTCCCAGACAGCACGTTAACACACTGCTGCTGTTCGAGTCCAGGAAAGGAATGTATAAGACAACCAGGTTTAGTAATCTGATAGATGTCCCTAGTGAAGAGGAACATGAAAAACAAAAACAAAGCAAAGCACTTCCCAGCTTTTCACATCTATCACATGCCAAGACTGGTTTACTTTTAAAGAAACGAGGTCAAAAACCAAACTGGAAAAAGCATACTGGTGGAAAGCATGTGATTCAAAGAAAGCAAAACTTGAACTGCTTATTTAAATACAGTTACCTTGTACCATAAAACAGACCTGTCATCTACATTATATAATTACAGAATGGTTTGGGTCAGAAGGGCCTTGGAACATCACCTAGTCCAATCCCCCTCCATGGGTAGGGACACCTTCCACTTTATCAAAGTGGAAGGCTAAAAGCCCTGTTCAACCTAACCTTGAACACTGCCCATGATAGGGAATTATCCCACCTGATTAAAGCTTTACTTCAGAAGAAAACTGAGAATTCAACATTCTAATTTTAGAGACCATGTAGGCATGAAAAAATTGAATTTTTTTCTAGCATGTTAAAACAAAGGGCAAAGTTTTCAGTGTACAGGCAGGTTGTCACCCTGCACTTGGGATCAGCTTTGTTTCCTCCAAAGGACCCTTACGGGGTTTTTTGTACGATATGGTTTGTGTTAAAATCATCTAGGTCCAATCCTATCTAGTGAGGAAACTTGCTATTTCTCTCCAGACTGCATTCAGAAATACCAAAAAACACACCCCAAGTTGATAACAATTATGGAGGAGCAGTGAGGAAGACTGACTAACTATTTCTACATTATATTAAAGCTATGTTGAAGTTCTCTTGATGGAAGAGTTAATTCCTACTGATCTCTGGGCTGGAAATCAAATGCCACGCAGGATCTGGATTTGATGGAAATGAGTTTGATATCTATTTTTATCATCATCACTGACTTAACAATGAGAACCAAATTTTGTAGACATTCCTGTGAAAATGCCATGATTCAGAAAATAGCTTAACACACCAAGACAAACATTACTTAGGTCTAATCACAAGTTATACCACACGACTCCCACACTCACTTAGGCCTAAAGCAAGAGTTATTGAACTCCTTTAAGGTTCCCCCTCCCACGCACCATTAGATCTCCCCCATCCCTCCCCCTCACCCTTGAATACAGACTCACAGCCTTACTTCACCACGACCTACTAAACCTGCTACTTTCAATTTTGCCCACTGTTTCCTCAGCTACCTGGACTGGCTCAAAGGGGAGCAGGCAGCAACCCCCCATGCAGACAGTGGCTGATCAGCCCTGAGGCTGATACTGCTTAATGCCATAGTCAGTAACCTGAGTGACAGGACAGAATTAACCCCCTGTGAGTTTATGGGTGACAGCAATTTGGGGGAAGAGCTCAGTACCCTGCAGGGCTGCCATTCTGAAGACCCTCAGCAACCTCGAGAAAAGGGCAGGCAAAAACATCATGAAGCTCAACAGAAGTGAGTTAATCCCTGTTCAGCTGGGATGGCTTAAGCCTGTTCACAGGAGCAGGTCAGGTGCTCACTGGCTGGAAAAAAGCTTCATAGAAATAGGCCCAGTGGACAGAAAGTTTAATATAAACCAGCAGTACATCCTGGTGGCAGAGGCAGCCTCCTGTGTCCTGGACTGGGTGTACTCAGCAGGTTGTAGGAAATTATTATTCTTATCATTTGGCACTTGTAAGGCCACTGTACTCCTTGGCTCCCAGTACAAGAGACACGGACAAACTGGAGTGAGTCCAGGGAACCACCAAGGCAGGAGACTGAAGCATGAATGTGAGGAGAGGCTGAGAGAACTGAGCTTGTTAACCTAGAAAAGAGATGACTAAGAAGAGTTCTAACTGCATCTTCTGCTACCTGACAGGGAGGTGGTCAGGAAAAGACAGATAGCCCTTTCTCAGAGGAGCACACGGATAGAACAAAAGGCAAGAGACAGAAACTACAGCATTGTGGAAATTCTGATTAGATGTGGGGACAGTACTGTAGTTGTGGTTCCATACACCTTACCTATGGAGGATATTAACCTGCAGGAATGCACACATTATACTTTATTATAATTAAAATTGTTCAACTGTGAAACATTAGGATCTAGAACTTTAAAAATCACTCAAATCTTCTTAAGCCTTTCCTCAAAACAAGCCGATTTGAGAAACTTCCTCAAGAGCTCCCAAAACATTTTGAGGAATTAAAACTGCAAATTTTTTTCTAAATTATCTGTGATAAGATACTGACAAAGAACTGTGACATTCATGCCATTTATCCTTAGCATTTGGGTGGAGGTGAAACCAACTTCACTCTAAATATTCTATCTGAGCTATGACCTAAAAATCAGAAGACATTCAAACAAAAATTTCTTACACCAATGGCTATAATTACAAGTACCACAGTCTGTAACATGAAACAAAATTTATCGTCACAAAAACAAACCCAATATCTGTATCATTTACAAAGTCCATATTTTATTCTGATAATTAAGACTGTTCTTCATTAAAAACAAAACAAAACAAACAAAAAAACCCACCTACTTCTCCACAATAAATTCACTGAAGTTTAATTTAGGCACTGCACAGATAAGCAACTGCTCTTCAGACACACATGGACTTCCAAAATCAAATTTATTCTGCCAACAAAGCAATAATACCTCCACAAGTCAATACTCCTCTTGGGCTTTTTTTGGAGTGAAGTAAAAATAAAATATGTTGCCAGTAAAAATCTAGTTGTCCTATTTCGGTTTTGCACAGACTTCATAGCATCACAGACGCAAAGCAAATGTACAGCATGTGTGAAAGAGATGGAAACAGAAAGGGGGACAGAAAGGGATAATATGGAACAGGAGAGAGATGCAGCCCAAGTGGGGCATTTCAGAAGAAATGAGCTTAAGGTCTGAAAGAGTTGAGAGAATGACAGTTTGCTCCATGATAACATACAGAAAAATGCAAAGGAATGTAGTCAAACGATACAAATGCAAATCAGTTCATACAGTTTGGTCTTATTAATCTGTAAGAGTAATGCAGTGCCATCATATGCTTTCCACCTTGACAGGCTCCTCCCCACCCCCACCTAAGCCCACAGCTTTGCACTGCTTGCTCATTACTGATGCCAATGGCATTTCTGCTCAAATTTCAGGAGAGCATCCAACCCTGGAAAACAAAGGGGTGAATAAAGCTTGTTTTTGATAAATTTCAAGCAGACAGTAATCAGGATTTTTATTGTCAGGAAAATATTTCTTAAAATCTCAACAGGTAAACAATAAGCAGTCCTCCTTGAAATGGAGCATCAGTATACAAAATGAAGCAGGATGGAAAAAATGTACTCTCACATCTACCAGAGATAATTGCATTGAAAATATATTGCAACTGCATCATAAAGCCATGTAAAAGAATTATGCCCTTCCAAATGGAGTGGATGAAGGAAACCGTCTCTTTCCTGAGCAAACACAAGGACTCATTTAAATGCAGGAATATGACTTTGGCTGTCTCCTGTTTGCCTAAGTTAGCATTGTAACTAAAGCCATGAAAGCAAGCAAAAGAGTTATGAGCAGAAGGATGTAAAAGATAACCTAAATTTACATGTTGACCCGAAAATACTAGTCTTTTTGGCAGCTTTTAAATACTATTAATATGTTATTGTTCAAGAGCTAAGTAGAATTTCTCAATATAGAGCATTATGTAAAGGTGTGATGATTCAGTTTCCATCAGTACCAGCCCATGTTGCAACAGACACATGCCATGATAAAAGAAAATGAAGGAAAATGATGATGTGTCTCAAGAATCTTAGTCAAAAATAACTTCTTTCAAACATCCCACCAGTTGCTGAGATGGCAAAGATGGCTGACTCTTCGCTGAATCAGTCCTTGAAGGAAGGCAGTGGAGATGTTGTTCATTTGTGAGTTTTAATTCATTATGCTAATGGCTGATGACCTAATTCTTGAATAATTTACATCTGGATAAAGGTACACATAGACAGTTACAGACTCAAAGGTCTACAAGTCTGCAATTACTACACTGAACTATCTATTTCTAGTGGCACTTCATTTTTCTCTTTTTAGTGAGATATATCCCAAATTTTTTGAGTTTTTATCATTATTTTTGCACTAATATGTGCATCCAAAAATGTCAGATTGCACATGAGAGAACAAGGGTCACTTCTAACACATACTTGTAAATGTGAGGAGATACTTTAAGATCAGTGGTGCTGCAGTGCTGTAAAATCAAACTAATAAAGTCCTGCTTTCTAGGCCCCTGGATAAAGGGGAATACTTCTTTTTTTCTTTACAAGATATATATATAAGCTGCAAATATTTCTTTCATATTCCTCTCTCCTTATGGGTCTCTCCTGCCTCTTTTCAACACCCACCATTCACCCCTTTCATATTTACACCTTCAGGAAAACACTTCTGCAAAAGCAGAACTGCATTTTCTTTAGTATCAGCTATGTTAACTCCCTCGGTACTCTAGAATACATGTAATTTTTGTCTTTAATAAATGCATATTTAATTCCTCCCACCTCTCACTTGGCATATCATCAATAACTTCCTGCAATTGGCTGCAGATTTACTTGTTTTTATCATCTTTATAGTCAACAGATGTTGCAGAGGCTATAAATCACACAGGTTTTATGTACCTCTGATACTTTGTGGGAGAACAAAGTGAACCTTGTGTTACCCAAAGTGCTTCCGTAGACAACTTGAACATAACTGCAAAATTTTAAAACCTCTTGAAATACATCTTATCTCCTACAGTAAAGCCTCTCTGAACTTTAGAAATCAGCCTGTGGCAGAAATCTGCCCAGTCTGCTAGAATTCTTGCCAATTCCTATAGCAATAATAAAACTTATCAACAGTACTAAAAAGGTGGGCAAGAAAAGAATGCTATTTGAAAGCCCAACTGAATGTAACAGTGTTCATATTTCAAATACTTGCATTTAAAGTTAGCTTTCACAGGTGCCTGTCTTTTGACCTTCCAATACAAATATAAAAGTATTTAACCATGACACAAACTGATGGCATTTGCCTCTGATGATGCTTTAATACCTTCTACCTTGTATGATTTGGATAGTAAAACAGAAAGCAGCTTTAAACCTTTCCTGTCACCCCCACAACATTCATTGCATCTTGATAAAAAGGTTTACTGTTATTATAATGTTTAGCTGTACCTGCACTAACAAGGACACAAGAAATCTGAAGGAAATGCCACATCACTCCCAACCCACCCCACAGGAGCTGCTCTGCAGTGTTCACCACAGCCCCCAAAACTGAGAGGTCACACACCCGAGTAAGTGCCCAGCTATGAACACCAGTGAAAGGGAACTGAACTCCTCAAACATGGAACAAAAGGGAACAATTGCCAAACGCACACACCAGTCTGCCTCTGCCCAGCTGTGGCACATACGGGGTCTGCTACCTGTAAAAGATCTTGGACAGCATAAAAGAACAGTTCTGATTCATCACTACCAGTCTGGGATCTTGCATGTACACTGACTGTGATTTTCTTAACAGAAAACACACTCACACTGTTAAAATTAGGAAGCACATATAAGTACAAAGGCTGAGAGTTACCACGGATTAAAGATTTTATAAAACTGTATTTGTCCTCTCAAAATTATTTAGTATCGACGTAAACAGAAACGGACGCCACAGTTGTTCTTCCATTATTTTGAAACAGATAAAAATGAAAAGCTTCTCAGATATGGTACTGAGGAAACATTTGAGTTCTACTGTCATTAATGCCACAGAGATCAAAATTAAAAATCAGTATCTTTGGTAGCAGAGTTCAAAATAATGAGTTAAATGCTAAAAATATAAATCACTTTTTTTTAAGGTTTGCATATCCAAGGAAGCAACCAGTAAGTTCAAGCAAGTCTTTCAGTTGTTAAAGGCACAAACTGTTAACAGATGGGTGAAAACATTTAATTTAGAGAATAACTGTTATTAAATAAATAATGCTGATATTTTCTTTGTAGAATTTCATCATTATCTATGAGCCAATTATTATTACCTACATCTGTCAGCCAATTGTATCTAATAATTAACACAAAAAAGTTAAATGGACAAAAAAAATGCGCTGCTTGAAGGATAAAAGATGTTTAGCAATTTAGTACTTAAAACTGAGAAAACATACAGACTCGTGTACTCATCTGATTCTAGCATAATTTTTATTACAGTTCCTCTAATTCTAAATAATATTTAGCCTGATAACAGATTTTTCCCAAGCCTCACAAATCATAATTTGTGGAATTTACTGCTAATAGTCATGAATCATTTCAAGATCAGGAAAGAAACAGAATCTTCTCTAAAAGTAACATCACTATTGTTTAAAGTAAACACCTTTTCCTTCGGGGGGAAAAAAAATCAAGGGAAAAGCAATTTCACAATAGCATATACTGAACTTTCTTACAGGAGCACAATCCCGAAGTAAAGAAATTATTACACTGCACCACAATTAAGATTTACATTTCTGCAACATGCAGAAAGCGAATTTTGCCAAGAAAAAGTAAAACAAACAAAAAAAAGTGAATATAACTTTAGCAGAAAACTAAATGCAGATTATCAATTGACTTCAAAATTAATGGTATTGATACACTCAAAACCATTTATCATTGAAACACTGGAAATCAAGAAGTAGCAGCAGCAAAGAGTCTTGCTGGAAACAAGACAACACATGCAATTCTAATATGTAAAGCTTATTACTGTCAAATATATCTCTCTGGGATGTCTCTGTTCAGAAAGCAGGAAATAATCTCTATCAACAGAACCCAAGAGACAAGCCGCTAGACTAGTTGTGGTCTTGGCTATGAGCTTCCATGATTTTGCCCTTAGGTTAGCCCAGCTCCTTTTCCAACACAGGGTGCCGAGCCCAATGCACCGACAACTTGGAAAGCAGAAGCTCCATGGAGCAGCAGTTTATGGTTTATCAATATTATGACCAACAGTACTGTTATGCTGGTAATTCTCAATTTCTGTGTCTTTTCCATTAACCATAAAATAATACCTTGAACCCAAAAAAATTATTTAGCAATCAGCTTTCCATGGCAACTAAAACACAGTTTCACTGTGTTTCACACAGCTCCAGTGCTGTAGGGAGCAGCACTTCGTGTTGTGAACCTGCCACCCAATGGTGGGCTTTTAGGACTTGTAATGGAAGGGGCTGACTATTCATCATGTCTCTTTGCTCTTCCCACAGCATTCATGATTCTATGCACCTCCACAACATTTCTCCCTCAGTCATTTTAAACTCATTTATAGGTGGTGACCACTAACAGCTGATTGGCCTCTCCACCCTCACATGATTGGAAGAGTGTTTGCCACTTATTTTTCATTGGATAATCTCGGGAGTATCAAGTCATGGATTTACCAGATGCTACGTAACTACTTCTGTGACACAAGAATCTCGACAGAGCGTTACTGACAGACAGCAGGCACACCAGTACCAGCTCAGTGCTGAGCCTGAGCCTGACTTAGCAACATTAAATATGATGCAAGGAAAGAGATAAGGAGAAAAACAAGAAAAGTTTGTGAGCATTCTATCAAATAAAACTTTTGATTCAATTAATTGATTTTATGACCTTCTTTTCTGTTTCATTTGCAAACTAAGTATGTGGAAAGGGACACTTTTTAAAAAAATATACACAAGAAAAGCCTTGCAGCATAAACATTTGCAGAAACCCATGAACTCTTGGGTACTTTGGGAGTATGGCCTAAAACTACTTTTTGTGTGTTGGAACTTCTAAGGATAAAAAAAAAAAAAAAAAAAAAAGAGAAGGGTTAAAATAAAAGAAAAATCAGAAACAGCCATTCAGGGAAAAGTTAGAAGTCCTAAAGTGGGAAGTACATCACACAGAGGCACATGTGAGACACCTCACTTGTGTGGATGGAGACAGCCAGAAAGTAAAGAACAATAATATTTGCTGTAGGATACGGGCTCCCCAAACCCAACTTCCACTAAAGCAGCCAGAGCCACCAGTAACCAGCCAGTTACGAAGGTTGGCTTGGCTTCAAGAGAAGCAGCTATGCTAACCTAACCTATGCAATGCCCTTTAGAAAAGGAAGCAATTTGGTTTTGAAGACACTGGTGTACTTACTGGATTGCTGAAATGGTGAGAAAGTGGCAAACACAAAACATCAGAAGAGCCTTAAGATCTAACTACTCCAAAAGCATCATCAAGACACAACAGCACACTGCGGTTCAACACTGGTCAGTCATTCTCAGTATAAAAAGCTTTTTGCAAGGCCTGAGAGCCTGAAATACTGGAAAATTCCAGCTAATGAAGATCTTAAATGAACATGGCTTTCTCAGTACTTGGATCACAGCAAGCCCTGCACTGCGGCAGGGCAGGGAGGCAGGTGACAACACCACAAGTGGAGGCAGTGGAGGCACAGGGAGCTCACAGCAGGACTCCTCCCACAGTGCAAACTCTACTGCATCACTACTCTGTATCTCTTTCTGTTTTCTGATCCAATTAAAGTCATTGCAAGTAATTAAAATGGCAGGATTAGCTGACTGCATTTCAGGAGGCATTACACAGAACATATCTGTAAATAAAAGGGCTTATTAGGACTGGCTGCAGTAGAGTTCCTGGCAGACGCTCATGGTAGTGGTGTCCTTCCGAGAGGCACAGTCACCCTGTGTCAACTCTGGGTCCTCCCGTGACAGCCAGCACAGCTACCTGGGACTGCTGGGACAGCTCCCATGGAACTCAGCTCCTCCAGTCTCCAAGAGCAAGCACTGAAGAGGGAATAAGGCTCTAGGAGTACAAGAGTACAAGTATTCCAGGTTTAACAGAATTTCCATTTCATTTACACAAAGGATCTAAGAACAGAAAGTGTAGCCTCTGCAATGCACTGGCTTTTTTATAAATCCATGTATTTATGCTGTCATAAATGAGAATTCAAAATTAAATGCATTTTGTAAGACATTTCAGTAACTGTTTGGAAGCAGCTACTGCTTTCTATTTAAAGAAAAAATGTATTCTGATTATGTCGTATTATGCTATGAAATAATTTTGGAGGAAAAAGCAAGTAACGCCTATTTGTCATGAACTGGATGAAAACTGGACTTCAATATGTCAAACCTTCCCAGAAAGCAACAATTACAAGTTTCATCTAACTCTCCTGAAGATTCATTTTCAACCACAAAGTTAATTATGTTTGATCTGACTTCAGCAAGCAGCATTAGGGATCAAGGCAAATTGCTGGAGTAAGGGGAAATCAGACAGGTCTTCAAAGTCATTCTAGGTAAGACAGAGCGCTCCTTAGGAGCATCAGGCTTCAATAATAAAATTTTGTATTTGATAACAGGAAATAGGAAAATAATTTCATTGGCTTATTTAGAGAATGCCAGTTTTCCATCTTCTCATGTACAATAAGTAGTGGCTTGTAAGAAGAAAGGAAAATAAAAAAGGGGTAGAGGGGTGGGTATTTACAAATAATCACTCAAAATTCATACACTACAAGAAACGACAGAAGAGTTTTGTATGAAGTCTGTTGCACGGGTAAAATATGCTGAACACAACTGCCATTTTACCAATGAGGTAAAAAAACTGAAATTGAATATCAAAGGTCCCACAGCAACTAAGAGGAGGGACGTCTGTCTGGCCTCGCAGAAGGAATCATGTTAAGTTAATAAAATGCATAAACCACTAGAAGTACATTTTTGAGAGAAATAAAAACCAGAAAAAGAAAAATAAATCCTTGGTCTGATAAAGCAGAACATTTAAGAATATTTCCCTATGCTTCACGTACGTCTTTGAGGACCCATATTTTCAGAGTCTAATGACTACATGCATGTTCTTCATTTTTACCTCTGCTCTCCAACTAACCATTCACATTGCTGTGAGTCTCAGCCTCCCTTACCCTCTGCCAAGTAACACTGGTAAATTTGGTGCTTAATCAGGAAAGAGGAAGCAGAAGATGAAGAGAGGGAGACCTAATCCCCATTTCTTTCCCTAGAAAGTGACAGAGAAAAATGTCAGCAACAATTGCGTCAAGACTTAAAAAATGAGTCAGTCTTCAAGAAACCATAGCACAGTTCTAAGTTTTCTAAAACAATGTTGGAGTGTATATTTTACTTTGTTTCTCTATTTCTGAACTTCTACAGAACCCCTGCTCTGCATTCCCCAGGTTTTCAGAAGTCCTGAAAACTAAATGGGATCTTTGAAGTTCAGATTCTCGAACTTTATCTTGATAACAGCGTCTAAAAATCTGGAATTACGTACATTATAATTAGCATGAGATTTTTCAATCTCATTGCCACAAGCCAGTAGTAGTTTTGGAGGCACAGTACTGCCTTACCCTTTCCAGAGAACACATAGCAGCTGAGACAGATCTTCAAAGGGTTTTTTTGAAAAAACAGGGGCACAGTGTGAGAAGTCTGGGCCTGATAACAAAGGACACTATAGTATCCCCACTTGGAAGTGACATGCTTTATGAGGAAAGATTAAGGAGCTGTTTTTCAGCTACACTTCTCTCACTACCTCCTCCTGAAAGTGATCACTTTGCTGGCTCCCCTCCAGCGAGGGCTTGAGAGGAATCAAAGGATGAGAACTGCAGAGAGAGCCTGCAGGCAGAGGTAGGACAGAGAGCATCTTAATGGGAAGGAAACTGCAGACCAGAGATTTCTCTCATGTAAGGGAAAACAGCAGAGATACTGCAAGGACTTGAGACTTACTGGACACTAGAGGTATAATAAATTACAGGATTCTCCTACTCCCTTTCACACAGCAAGGATAGGAAGAAAAACACCCCAAAATTTGCATACACATTTTAGCAGCATTCCAGCAAATCACAGATCCAAAAAACTTCAAAATGTTTTCTGTTTGAAGGATTTTGTTTTGCAAATGTGTTTAGAAATTGGTAACTACCTGACTCATCACCACAGAAGAGTTATTTAATGGTGTAGTACTAGTCACCTGTTATCAATGGTGTCCTTTGAACCTGTTTTGAGACTACGGAGCATAACATAAATCTGCCACAGCTTTTTGGCACTTTCTGCCAAGTACTTGCTCATACTCTGCAAAATTATGCAGACTATTAACCTTACATAAATTTTAAGAGTCTGGGTCTTCCCAAAGAACATGCAGAGGGCAGACTCATAGAAGTTCTTAATAGCAGAGACCAGGACCAAAACAGACAAAAAAGAACCATTAAAACCTCCACCTGAATTCAGGCACAGCAGTGCTGTGCAATTGCTGTATGAGGAAATGAACTGAAATAGCCATGAAAAACAAAACACCTTAATAACTCTACAAAATGTTCCTTTGAAAAGACATCATATGCTTCATCATATCTGAGCATTTGCAGCAAAGTGAAAGCATAGCTCATTCTCGATTGAGAAATAAATTTACGAGATAATTCTAAATATTTCAGTATGAAACAGCACATCAATCTTAACAAATTTATCTTCAGCAAAAGGTTCCTACAAGATTCAAAAGTAGTTATCATAAGATTTATACAAAGTCAAATATTAATGTAAATATTTCTAAGGACTCTTAGCTTCTAGTTTCAATTTAATTATTTTATAGACTTGCTTAATATGTTATTGCTTAATATGCTTAAAATGTTTTGACTAGTTCAGTCAATATTGAACAAAGAGAAAAGGAGTACAAATGACTTTAGAAAACTGTTCTTCATCTGGAAACAGTTTTCCAACACACAGTGATAGGTTTTCTGCCCATCTGTTAAGCAAGCCCCATTAAATTGTTTTGAGGACAAAAAAGGGGGATAGAAAAAAAGATTCACAGTATTCATTATGACTCACCCAGTATTTTTTACTAGCTTTGCTTACTAAGTGCAACACAGTTGTTCTATGTTCTATGTTCTATTCTTAATATATATTAAATCCACCTCTAGATTACAAACTTTTCTTATTGCACCATAACGGTGATGAAGTGAAAGGTCTACAGCATTTTTATACCAGCAAAAGTGCACAAAAAGGCTTTTGCTGGTGTAATGTATTCCATTTGTTCCAGAGCCAATACAGGCTGACTTGGCCTCTGTAAGAGGCACCTATTTTGAATTCCAGGTAGCCCCTCGAGCACACCCTGCCAGGCAGACAGCAAGATGAGGATTAAGAATGATGCTGTCACACAGCAGTGCATGGGCTGCTGCTCAGGAAAAGTCTGTTATAAGCAAACTGATCTTTAGCACAGTTCACACTGCAATCAAGCTGCTCTGCTGTGAATTAGTATTTCCCCAGTTTTCAGAGTGAACAAACAACAACCACAATGACAACAAAAAGGAATACATATAACAAAAAAACACTACTGGACAATACCTGACATTATGAAATAGAGATACTGAGACTGTGCAACTTTCTCAAGTAGGTCAGAGGATTTAACGTGGGACACTTGTCTACAGACAGTTACGTGGTTTTGGAGATGAGCTATTTTTATCTTAATGGCAGCTGAAGTACAAATATACAGTAAATGAACCCAGTATGATAAAAACAATATCCCAGCAAGTGGAAACAATTCAAACCCAATTCAAACTACTCCATTTAATGTTTATATAAGTCTCATAAAATGAAAGTGCATTAAATGAGCAAAAAAAGATCAATATGACCAAGAAGCACCTGCATATTGATCAAGGAAGAAAACTGCAGAGAACTGTCTGATGCTTCACTCCAATTCACTGCTTCTGCTCACACAGCACGGCTCCTCTCCATGAATCCCTTACACCCTGACCCAGCAACTGTACAAACTGCCACTCTCTTTTGTTCTTCTCCTGTCCCATAAGTTTTAAAAATAGCATTAGTACTTATACTAGATGTACTATACTTACACTGTTTTATGACATCAAGACATAATTATAAATTCAAAAAGTAACAATAGGTTCTTGGTGGATGGATGAAGAATGGAATTGCAAGTCAGATTCTGACAGACAAGGTATTTTGTGCTGCAAAAACAGCTAATGAAGAATTATATAAGCGTTTCAAAAATGCAGGACAAGGAAATCACAATAAAAATTAGAGGTGTTCAGGGAAAAAATTATACCACAATTTTTTCAACATATAATGTTCATGAAAGACTTCCAGCTCAAATATGAAGAAGGATGGAAGTCTTGGGGTGGAATAAACTGTAAAAGAGGACAACAAAGATGAAACCATTCATTACAAGGAAAAGCTGCTCTGCCATTGACTCTTACCATTCCAGTTGCTCAGTGTTTGTCTTTCTATCTTTTACTTGATATTTTTATAATAAAATGTATTAAAAGGCCTACATAATTCAACAGTTAACACAGTTAAGCTTTATCAGTCTTGTAATCTTGCTTTAAAAAATCAAATTAGTTTATTACCTTTTGTTAAACTCTCCATTTCTAATTACAGACGAAGGGTGAAAAAAGGAAGATAGAAGCTTTGCTCACAAAATGGCTCTGCTCAATTCTTGTCTGAGTCCATGCAAAATTCATTACTTGAATTTTCTCATCCACATTTAGAAAAACATATTTAAAATCACAACAGATACCATGGCAATATCAATCCATAGGTTGCAGATCACCCCATATCTATGTGCAGTGTTCAAGAATGCTATCACAACAGAGATAAAGCAAAAATTAATTGGAAAAAATTATTTTCAGGAAATCTGATTAGATTTCAGATTGTCCTTTTTGCTTGTTATGTCCCATATCATTAGTCAAAATTTATTCTGTCATAAGCAAATGTTCAACTGGCCCAGGTTAAGAGTCATTCCATTTACTCTTTTTGAGTCGTGTCATAGGGTCAGCTTTCTCTCACTCCTCTGGAATTTGCCGAGTCTTCAGAGACCTCCAGGGGAAACAGGGAACAGTAATGATTCAGACATTTACTTGTATATAATCTGACCTTAATACAGAGTTTAAGAAAGGAAAGATACTGAGATTTGGTACCAAATCTCTTGTGATTCAGTTCCACATCAGTTTATGCTAGCAATTTGAATTCCAGCTGCCATGGCTCTCTCCCTTCCTCATCTCCCAGCCATGTCATCTCCTTCCCCCCCCTACATCCACTCATGCATTCTGCTGAAGATGACCCCTCTGGCTTTCAGCCATCATTCAGCATAAGCCCTCACTCCTCTGGACACACATTAATCAGCACCTATGCAAGGAACAAGTACCTGTCCATGGCAGAGATGCAAGGAGAAAACAATCACAGAAGAACAATTTGTATCAGGTAACCAGAGACTGAAGTCAATCTTTAATCCACTGTGTGTATGAAGCTCCACATTAAAGCAATAAAATACAGAACTTTGTAAAGTATTGGTTTGTACTGACATCAAGTTTTCACCATCTTACTCAGCAGTTAGCATTTATTCTGATTTCCATTTACTCAGTAACGAATTAGCACTAATTAGCATATGCTTACAACATATTAAGAAGTTAATGCACGCATTAGTTGTAGCAAAAGCATTGAAAAAATTCAAACCAGAAGTGAAAATTCTTTAGAAAACAGAATTGAACAAAGTAACAAAATTGGAAGAAAAAGTGTCAGATTATCTGGTATTGAAACAAATACCTTCACTACGGGTAAACTCTGTGTGGGAAAAGCAAAGGAACTTTTAAATGGAAATTAAAAAAATTCAGATTATTCATATAATACTTGTTATCAGCCTTCTTCAATTGCTCAATCACTGCCCTTCACAAAAGTAGCTTAGGTGGATCCCATGTATATTCATAGTAATTCACTTACCTTATTAAGCTCTTTGCTCATGTTTTAGAGGGAGAGGGATTTATTACTCGGCAAAGGAGAGGGATAGTGCTTCACTGTCTTACAAGCCAGAGAAGAGCAGAAGTCCCTAACCCCTGGAGCACTCCTGGTGTGTGGAGTAATGATGCAGTGCTCGCTCGGTGTCAGGAGGGCAAAGTTCTCACCAGCCTGTGCCCAGTCCCACACACAGCACTGCAGCTGTACTTGCCTCTGTAGGTGTGCAGGTTATTAAACGATCCATGTGCACAGATCTCATCAGGATTAGGCCTCCTATCTCCTAACTGCTCCTAAGAAACTATCCAATACTTGTGTATTGATTCAAAGTATTGATTCAGTACATTTTAACATGCTGGTTGAAGCGTAAACACAACCAAGCACCATCCCCTTCCCTGGGAAGTTTTTTTTTTTTTTTTTTAACATGTATAGCTTTAGTTCAAATCCAGGTTTCTCCAAGCAGATAAAAGCCTTTACTAATCAGTAAGGGCTATGTTTGGTAAATGTGAACATTACAGATAAGTATTCTGGTGAAATAATCTTCTTAAATTCTATAAAAATATATTATTCGAACAAAGAGGATTCCCTTCCCCACTCCAATTACACGTAACTAAAACAGGTGCCTTTTTTTTACTCCAATATTTTATTATGGGGGTGGGAGAGGAGGGAGAAAGAGATGTCTATGAAGAATAGGTCAGGAGTAACACTACTGGCCATGAAGGTGAGCGTAAAGGCAAGAGGACACAACAGACATCGGGATATGGCAGAAAGGATGACAAGAACATCAGGTAAATAGCAAGAACCGCCACCAAGAAACTGGATATAAAACTTCAAAAATTATAGTAGACGCCCATTATAGAATAATTTTAATGAACTTGCAAAGACAGTATTTCAGACTAATTTAACCAAGGAAAACTAAATGAAATCTCTCTGAAACAAAATAGGCTATACAGATGGAAGTCTAGTACTGTGGGTTTTACCTCTGGGAGTTGCAGCCTGCACAAGATTCTATTCTTTCATTACAAATCTGTTGTGTGGGGGGCGGAGGAGGAGTAACTGTGTTACAGGGATAAAAAGAATAGCACAATTGTTGTAAGAACATCTAGCTTTCTCTATGTATTTCTATCCATCACAATCCATCTTCAACTTCACATCTATTTTTCCTCATTACCTTACCCTATACTGTGTCAGTGAATAATATTTTAATGCTGGGGGGGAAGCTCTCTATAAATAACAGCCCCTGAACAGGACATCACTAATTCATTAGTGATGATCATTAAACAGTGTTCGTTTTAAGAGAACACAGAAAACAAAGAGAGCTGATCAAGCTCCATCAGGAGAGAGAGGAGGACCGGCAGGAATAGCAGCTGTGCTCTAGCTCAGATTGGATTCGTGTTGGCAGAACTGTGAAATAAAGCCTGCAACATATTGTGCCTTTATCAAACCTGCTTTCCCAATAAGAGGCATCCAAGGAATTTAATGCTTATGTTTTGCTTTTCATAGGCTATTTTACTTAGGATGCTTTGTGTACAACTGAATTTATAAAAGTCCAAGATGCATTTATTTAGACATGCTGCTCCTTCAAAGAGTGCCATCTCACACACACACTGATACAGCCTCATTCATCTCAGGATCTAAAAGTGCTTCATAAACGCCAATTGAACAGATGCCATGAAATCTGAAAAACATTACTGCCTGAAAATTTTCTGCTATCTGACTTGGTTACAATAGTATGTTTTATTACAAAGTAGAAAAGGCCAGTGCAAGGGGAAAAGTATAATTTAAACTATACATTTAACAGCATTTTGCATGTATCAATTTTAATAATACTTTTTTCACAGTCAATCATGCAAAAGTCAAGTTCTTCCCTTGCCAAGAAAAAAAAACGTAAAAACTAAATAAAAAGACCCAAGCATTTTTTAAAAATTATATGAGACATAGAAAAAACCCTAAAATTCAAACAATTGCAGAGATATCTGTAAGGCACAGATTAAAAAAAAAAAAAAATCCTTTTTATTTTCAAAGACGTGAAAATGAACATTTAGGATTACATTTTATAGAAATTTATGCACATTTTGTACACAGATCAAATAAAAAATTCTTAAGTTGTTTTATTTCAATGTCTCATTTCTGGGCATAGAATACAAAAAAAAAAAGGAAGAAAAAGCTAAAGAAAGAAAGGACAGAGAAATGTGTAGGAAGATCTCAAAGCACATACATACAGTGTTGTTCTTTGTGTTCCCATGTAGAAAGTACAAAAGTAGGTCACCTGTTACTCGTTACAACACAGCGATGTAAACCAAATTCTCTTTTGAGTACCTTGGTGGGGAGAATCTTTTTGAGTATAACATTACATAAGACATTGGTGCAACTACCTCAACCTGCTTTAAATAAGTAGCACTTCAGAATTTGTGAAACCGGTGAACCAAAAGTTTCACAGCTCAGACTTTCAAGCCTGAAACTGGGGCTAGAAACTGAAGTTTGAGCACAGAAACTTCAGGAGTTCAGTGATTTGTTATTTTCCAAGCAAGAATTCAGAGAAATTCCCTAGGAGTGGGATCACTGCAGTCGTGCCTTCCTCAAGTGGGATCACTTATCCAGGGAAACTGAGCAGCGTAACTATTTTCCTTCTACAGTACCAGTTCTTCTTTCCATCTACCCTTTCTCTGAATCAGGCTCATAACCCTGATTTCTGTGCTGCTACAGAACAGCAGATCATTATTTTATAAATAAAGCTTCAGATCAAAAAGAAGAAAAAAGTGCCATTCACTGCAATTCACAGACGGGTGAAAGGGCTTCAGTAAAGTTCCAAGGCAGAATTGCCTTTTCTTTTTGCTTTTCTTAGATCCTGTCTGAACCTAAGCAAGCTGCCAATTTATTTAATCTGTCCATAAATGAAGGTAAAAAAGGATTTGTCCAAGACGACATATAGTTATAATAAACATAAAGTAGAAACTGTCAGATATCTTTGCCTATTGAATTCCCTTGGAGATTAAAAATAAACTTCTCCAGACTTAAAAATGCTCTAACTGATTCAAAATCCAGCCTGGTATGTTCAGTCTGAGAATCAGATCACTCTACTTATAACTCAGTGCATAACTATTGTAACTTTAAGTGTGGCATAACAGTATGATAGACACTTTAAATAAAGAAAATTCCACCACAGATCCGATTTATTCACATTTTGCACACACCAATAAGAGAAATACCTGTAATACTTACTTTTTTACTAAAGAGTCAACATCATGCTTTACATTTCACCAGAAATGTGTGTGCCTTGGTAATACAGATAGGAGCAGTATTCACTATATTCACAATGGCAGAATTATAATTTTGTCTCTTACATTACCATGAGCAACCATAAAAGCAGGTTTTTAAGCTTGAGGTAGACAGTAGTGAATCCATTCCAGTAATTATGGGTACTAGTGCAATAATTAGTATTTTTTGATGTATCAAAGATCATATCTAGATTATAAACAGAAAGGAGAGCATGACTTCAACACCACTTCTTCAGTCATGCTTACTTTAACATAAGTTCAAGCAAAAAAAAGACTAAAAGGAGGCAGAGAAAGTATAATGTTTTCAGATAATTTTAAAACCATGTGCAACTACACAGAATGGTTTACACTCGGATGTTTCCTTCTTCAAGTATGAGTAAAGTGCCACTCTGTAGGTAATGATTAAGGACAGTCTACATTTCAAACAAGTTAATATTTAATAAATAAATAATGAAAAAGGAAATTTTATGTGAGTTTCATTGACTGTCAATTTTTTTCAAACAATTTTAACTGTAAAAGATCCTTTGAGCAGTGGAAATTTTTTTCCTTACTGCCATTTTCTCCACGAAAGGTGGTGGGGTACCATGGAGATTTGTATATTATTATTAAGGGAGAATTACTTAAAACTAGTTCTAGTACATTCTGCTTAAAATCTTGTCTTGAAGCTGCAGTATTCGAGCCTAGCCAGATTTTGTTTTTCACAGTAATTTTTCCTCAGGTCTTTAAAGCTGTATATTTACACAGCCAATGATACTCACCTTTTAGACAGTCAAGGAAAGGAAAGCACCACATTCAGATGCAATTGCTACAGCACTTTCTCATGAGATTTAAAGAGCATTTGATGCATGAAGCTTGAAAGTTAAATGATTTTTCCTACTGCTTTTCATTCATCATGTAAGGTTGCAGTTTTTAAAACTGCTCAAACACAACAGAGACTGCATTTTTTAATAACTTTTAGAAGACAGCACTTGCCTACAGTGGCCATCTTTAGATCTCACAGCATTTTTGGCTATGTTTTCAAGCATTTTTATAAAGGGAAGAAGTTGAACACCAAGTAACTTGTCCGAGCAACAAGTTTACATTTAACCCCACACATTACCACACATGTCCTGTGAACAGTGTTGTAACAGAAGCATCATTCTTTGTCTCCTAACTAATACTGTCCTGGGATTTCTTCCAATGTTTGTTTCATCCATGCCCAGACGATTAATTAAGTTTTCCTCAGGTGTTTTTTTCCTTTGACTTATTTCTACCCATGAGCAGAAATGGAGAGTTATGAAGTCACCAAAGTAGGAAAGGTGAAGAAAAGAACTTTCTTACACCTTCAACTATGTAATTTTTTTAAACTTTAGGAACTGGCTTGGTTACACAAATGAAAATCCCAAATCATGAAGAATTACTCTAATGAAAGGGTGATCAGGCATTGGAACAGGCTGCCCAGGGAAGTGGTAAAGTCACCATCCCTGGAAGTGTTCAAGAAACAACCAGACATGAGACTTAGTGCTTTAGCTCAGCTGACATGGTGGTCTTTGGTCAAAGGTTGGACTTGATGATCCTGGAGGTCTTTTCCAACCTTAATGATTCTACGATTCTATGATATTATTTCAGATTAAAACCATAAAAAGACAGGAATGCCATTACTTCATTTGTACAAAATCTAAATTTCAGCAGAGATTGATTCTAGTATTGTAAATAGATTTATGTCTGTCTTTTCTCCTTCCCAATCCCCACAGAGATAATCATACTACTACTGATACACTTAAGCAGAAGAAATGCCAAAAGAAAGACTTTGCTAATAGGAAGAGAGGAGAAAAAATCATCACCATTGTGAAAATAAATAAAACCAAAGTCAAAATCGACTCAAACTATGGCTTGAACTTATTTTTCCATTGCCACTGCAGCAGGCCTATCCTTGGAGAAGAGCTCATTTTGGAAAGCCTCTGGGCTAAGGGTAAATGATCTCAAATTCAGCATTTGTTCTTTGTACCTTTTGCAAGTAGGATTCCACTTTGGAGAATGTATTATGCACTGGAGAATCTCCATTTGGAGAATGCAACACTTACACTGTTTCTGTCGTCAGAAAGAGTGCAAATTCGTACCACTTCCAGAGAATTGAGTCAATGTCATAAATATTATATACTTTTTAATATACATTTACACATTCACACAAATATAACCATGGCATAGGTATCACAGGAGTTACAGCATAACAAGTCTGTGCACACTGTTCAGCTGAACAAGTCAGCCCCGCAGTGAGCGCTGCCTGTCAGAGGCAGTGGTGACAGCACTTTTAATCGAGTCGAGCAATCACAGATTTCCTCAAGAGCAACTCAAGACTGTTTCGTGCCAGCTGAATCAGCACCCCAAAATCCCAGGTTTAGTAGAGGATCCAGAACAGTGCAAAGAAGCCCTCGGGAGGCGGACACAGCAAGCATTTTGAGCAGCCCTGTATTTATCAGCTAAACTGAACAGCAAAGAGTTGGGTACTGCAATTAAAACTATTTGGATACAATTTCCTTCTCTCAGAAGCAGCATAACAGAATTTCCTCATTAAAAGTTCAAATATCATTCAAATATCAAAACAAATAAATAAATTACTAACTCAGTAGGAATTCAAAAGACAAAAGGCAGTCAAAGGAATGCATTTTTTCTGTTCAGAGGGTAAAACAATAGCTGCCTGACTGCTTTCTTGAGCCTCAGTCAAAGAACAGGCTGGCCCAATCTGTGACCTGCTCAGTGTTCACTGCTTTGACATCTAACAAGCACTTTCTAGATAATAGTAATCAGTGGAGATTAGAAGCTATACATTAATCTGAATGTATAATATTTGTCAAACGAGAAACCAGAATCTTGCATTATTTTGCAGGTGCTAAAATTACTTAAAAATAATAAATAAAAGCTCAAGCTATAAAATTCAACTACATTCAAATTTATTTCTAACTGCTACTATTATTCCACTGTGTCAGTAACCAATAATGCCATCCCAGAGTAGAATATTACTGCCAATTTCACAAGCAAAAAATAAAAATAGGTTTTGCCAGAATTAAAACTGCATTTCTTCCCATTTATTTATTCATTCAACAGATGCATTAGCCAAGACTCTGCACAAAAACAGAATATTAAATTATATCAGCTGGATGTATTTCTAAAAAGAATCTAAAAAATTAAAAAGATTAGTGATTTGGTGAATTCATTTCTTCATCATCTATGACTAGCAGTTCTCGGCAATCTTAAAACATACTTTGAAAATATAGACGCTTTCAGGCAAGCACAGAAAGAGAAAAATAAACTTTGCATCGTAATCACAGATTTAAACAAAGATTTAAAATTACAGATTAGCAATTTTATGTGGACTCTCTACAGTCCACAGTTCTCTCTGCAGCTGCTGGTCCATGGAATTTTTGGGATCAATCCCATTTCCATTCTCATTTCTTTGTGTTGGGGATGCGCAAATCTGCTCAAGGCAATTTTGTGCCCAGCTGATCACAGGATGCTATCCAGCAAATTGCCATACATGGCAATTGTACCCAATGGAATTACATTCTGATACCAAAGTGAAGAAATATTGATATTGATATTGCTGACAAATTTTTTTCAGAACCCCAAAAGGTTTACAAGTCGAGCTCTTAGCAGTTTTGTACAAAAGTGGCCATAAAATTCAACACTCAACACTCTTTGTCCATTTATAGAAAAGCATGATTAAAAAAATGATATATATGAAGTCTTTATAAAGAAATCTGAAGAGCAGCTCAGTCACCCTTACAGCAATTCTCACAACCTCCCTGTCCTTGTGTGTGACTCCTTTAGTTCTCATCAAATATTCATGCCACTAACTCCATGCCTGGCTCATCCTAAATAGATGTCTTTTCTTCTTCCTCCTGCCACATCACACAGACACATAAGATACAGGTGGTATTGGGAAGGATAAGAGAAGCAGAAATACACCAAAATACAAAGCACCTACATAATAATGAAAAGGATTTTTTAGTATGGCACAACCCAAAGTACCACACATAAAAAAAGCACTATAACCAGTTTGTTCCATTCATAATATTGATTTGTTTAACTGTTAGGTCCTATATGTTTATTGGTTTTGCTTATCAAGTATCTTTACACTTAATTTCCTAGTTGATGGTGAAAGCAACAACTCCACAAAGTCAAAATCCAGGTGAAATATTCTCCAAACATGTTTCCATATTTTTTTTCCTGTGTTTAATAATCTTCCATGCATACTGCAAGGCTTGTTTCCTTAGAGATGGGGGGGAAAGTTTAATTTCAAAAAGCTGGATGATGAAGTAGAGAACTCTATAGTGCTTCATCAATACGTTTTTTTAAATCTCATTAATTATTTGCATGTTCTGGAGGTTTGTTTTACTCCCCCATCCCCCTCCCAATGCAGTTGAGGGCTTAAAGCAATTTAGACAGATGTAAAGTTAGTGCAAGAAATAATTTATATTCTGGCTTTGCCAATACATTACTTTACTTTAGAAAAAAAATAAATTAATGTCCTCAGAGATAGACAGATGAAGTATTTTTCCACTCAAACCCCAATTCTCTCCTTATTACTCCAAAGCATTGCCTTGGCTTAACTTTCTTTGTCAAGTCTACTTAGACATAAAAAAATCTGTGCTTAAAGACCTGCCAAGAGAATAAATGTGGAAAATTTCTATAGTCTGTGCATTCTTCAAAAAGAAATTGGTCTTGTATTATAGAGACTGGATAGATTCATGAAATACAGACAGGCTTTCCAGATCCGCCCTAGGCTTCCAGCACATAACTGAACTGTTTTTCTACAAAACAGAATAATGTGAAAAGAAGCTATGAAGCAGATACAGGATGCTCAGGCATTGCAGTCATGGACACTGGACAAGCAGCTAAAATCCTTAGTTTAAATGTTAATCCTATCTCTAACTGTCCATATAAATTTGCTATAGATTAAGGGTACTGAATGCAAACAAAACTTCTGTGTCTAATATCAATCTTTACTGCCCCCAAGTACACTGCAATAGCTGCTTTGCCTACAGGCTTCAAGATTACTGAGAGTGGCTTTTATACTCTCACGAACTCTCTGAAGTACTTGCTATGATCACAGCCTGTAACATTTATCAAGGTATGCATTTAACTGACAGTCCAAAGAGCCATAGAGTCCTTACATACAGATGCACTCAAAAATCCCCAGAAAATCCCCATTGAAGTATTCTACCCCAGACCTGTACTGCTTATTGTGATAATGCCAGCTTAAAGATTTTGGAGTGGGAGTGTTAAATAGGGTATTAGCAAGAATCCAATGAACAGGTAGATGCCCAGATTTTTTTGATGGTGGTGAACAAAATAAGTTTCTGAAGAATATATGAAAAAATTGTAAGGAAAAAAAAAATTGCCCAGGGCGGGGGGGGGTGTAACAGCAAAGGCTGGCTGAGTTTTTCTTTCTCCTTCAAGAGCAAGACAGAAGAAAAGGTATTACAACATTAAACAACTTTAAAGAAAAACATTTCCAATCTAACCACCAGCAAGCTTAAAATAGTAACCACTTTCAAAGGGCAGACTCTCCTTTCCTTTCATTCTTTCCTCACATTAAAACTAATCTGCTTGATTAATAAGAGAAATAATGTTCTCCATATCCAGCTGACTCTCAGACGGAGTAATTTCTCACTGGGCACCATATCTACTGTGGAAAGAATGAGAACTAGAAAAGACCTCTACTTGTATCAGAACAGCAATTTCTTTTTTAGAAAGACAGCATGGTAACAGGCAGAGTCAGTATGCAATAACTCACGTGGTTTTCCTGTTGCTCGGTTGTTTCAGTTGCTATATTCCATATTCCACATTTCCTCCAGGAGCTCCTAACCAAAGCTATCAATTTGAAGAGTTGCTAGCCTACCTTGTAATAGTGAAGCTTCTGGAGCTACCTTGAAAGGTACCAGAAATAATGCAAATAATTTTTCCTCTTTCTTACTCCAACTACACTTCATAGCTCCTATCACTGCAACTCATTCTACCTGTAAGCTTTAATTTATTACACAGATCATCAGTGAAGGCTGATGAAGAGTTTGACAAGTTTTTTCTCGATAAACATGTATTTGCTCATCATCCATCAGTGTAATAAAAATGTTACACTTTCAACCACTTTCAATTTCTCAAGATTTTATTAGTAAAATAAAATGTAGGCTTCAAGCCTAATGACTGCAAAGCCACTTTCAGGCATCAACCACATACAAAACAAAACAGTATTTCCTTGCTCAGACATACCACTGACACTACTGCTCTCAGCCTTCTCCCCAAAAACAGCAAATGAAAGCATTTTTCATACAAGCTCTGGTTTGCTTCAGTATAACAGTGAGTGATTTCAAAGACAACAATTATGCAGTGAAGTTAAAAATACTTTAGAAGATGGAAAAAACCTGAAACTATGGTTTAGGCACAAAAATCCTTGATATTTGAAAGGCTTCACAGACAAAATTAGCTCTTCATATGCCTGCGTATGCATGCATTTTAACACAGTTTAGGTATTTATGTTAGACTCTAGAGCTACAATATATATGTTTTTAAAAACCCCAATATGAAAGGGTTTTAGAAACCCAAAATATGAAGGGTATTCTATTTATCCACTTAAGAAAGTAAGAGGTATTTTTCAATAATTAATTAAAAAAATAAACTATATTACGGATACAGATTATGAGAACGACTGAACTCAAACAACAGAGGAAGAAAGAAAATAAACTGAACATGATACAACATACATCTCAATTTAGATGAACATGCACATCATCTGAGTACTTTTTTTAGCAGAATAAATGCGAATCCAACACACATTTAGTTCACCACTATCAGACTGATGTGAACAACTTCCTATATTTGAACAGGATGCAGAGGCTAACATGGTTTTAACCACTTACATCTGTCATTCACAAGAAGAAAGGGAATCTAACTATCATCCACAGATTTTATTTCGTTGTCTGAAGAAAGCAAAGTATTCTCCTGTCACTGCAATTATGTGGAAACATGCAGAGCTACTGTGTGTGGTCACTGAACTTTGATTTTAAGCATAGTAAGCCTACTGGATCTTTTTCACATGCTTTTTGTAGCTCTTCAAACCAAGTCAGCCAAGGAGCTGAGCGAGACTGCAATGTATAAAGTCAACCTGGTAGTAAACCTTACACTGTGGATGATCTTAACAAAATTAAAGGACACAATTTATGTGATACCCATTCATGATGTGTTCGCTCTTTACTGATGGGCAATTTAGATCATAAGACTTGTCTCTTAATTTCAGCTGGAAGAATTGTCACTACTAGGCATGCCATCTGAACAGTTTGTCTTAATTAAGAGAAAACGGTACTCCCAATTTTAAAAAATTACTAGAGGCAAAGTCCATCCAAGATCTCTGATGAACAACTCTACAGAGAACCCTCATCTTTTCTCATTTTATTTTAAATTAGCAATTCCACATAAAGGAACTGCTATTACAGCAGGAAGGTTTGTAACCAAACTCCTGCATCAGGGGATTTTAACAGGGTATCTAGTGCTGCTCCAGCTGCCCATCCCACATACCGGACTAGGCATGACATTCACAGCAACAAGGATATCTGATGGAGGATCCTGAACCAGATCCTGAAGTTTAAACCCTGCATTTTAAGCTCAGCTACCAATGAATGCAGTGCACTATAATAAGCCAGGCAGCAAGCTTACTGACATGTCTACATAGATGCTGATCTGCGATGTACTAGCACAGAGCCATCAGCAGACAGGACTTGGAGACACAGCCACCCAGCAACAGGGAATAACAGCAAAAACTTCTTCCAACATACAAATACCTTGATGAAAGCAAGGTAAGCAACCATCTGGGACTTCAAACCTCAAGGCAATACTTCCTCATTCTACAGCCACACAGGGTAAGGACTGCAGCTCCAGCACATTCCAGCTACGGTGCTAAACTCCTTTCCAACTTTGGGAATCAACATTCTTTCAGGCACACTTTAACAAGCTCACACAATGCAAGCAGGTGGCTTTTTCTTTGTATGTTCAAAGCAATGCAAATTATATGACGCCAGAAGTTCCAAAAGCCTTTCCATAATAATGGAAACCCTGACTAGGACTCAAGAGCAATTGCCAACTTAGAGCTAAGAATATTTTACAAAAACAGAAATCTCTCAAATTCTCAGAGTAGTCAAAACACCGTTTTCATGAAGGAAAAACTAAATTCACAGGATTTTTTCAAGAAAAATGGAAAAAATATCCTCAATTTTAGAGTTAATTAAAATTTGCCAGTATCTACTACAAGATGCAGCACCGTTAACTATGAATGTTTATACTAGAGGACAAATCACCTCCATGGAGAAAGGCTGGAGTTAGATTGATGTTATTTAAATTACTATTAGATTTACCAGCCATACTTTCTTCCTGAGGATAACTGATAATACTTTTTTTTTCTTTTCACTGAAATAATTGTGCAATAATTCACCAAGACTATGATTTAGCTATATCACTGAACCAAATTTACTGTTATGATATGAAAAGGATACCTTCTCGACATATGAATGATAACCAGTACTTGTTTTGCAATTTTTCTTTGGTATCACCTTATTGTGTAAAACTAAAAGAAGATACAGTTTCGGTCTAAATAGCTAAATGACATTCCATAACTTACACATTTCCTCATGAGTACAGAACCTTGCAGTGCTGAAAAGGTCAACAGCTGAACTAACACGGAATACTACTGAACAAATAACCTGTGCCTAACAATTACACAAACCTAAATGAATTTTATAAGACATTCTTATTTCCTGGCATAAGTAGCTAACTTTTCCGTACTCAGGATGCTAACATGAACTCTACATCTTGAAAAATTAATATATATATACATTATATGGAAAAATACAAATTATATATACTATTATAGTAATTTTTATACATGGTTTATGTATATTTATACGTATTTATATAAATATATTTTAATATCAGTGTAAAAATACTCGTCTTTGTGTTGCTTCCAAAGATCTTCACCTTTGCTAATACAAGAGGAAGCACAGTGAAACAACCTATAATTAATCTGGAAAATCCAGATTTTTCTATGGATGTAATTCTAAAATGGAGAAATTGAGATCAGCAATGTCCCATGTGCAGGACTGTTTTCTGGCAAGGGAAATATGGAGGTAAGAAAGGCGAAAAAACTCAAACCTCAACCTAAATAAGTAATTACAAAAAATAACAAAACAAAGCAAGCTGTATGGCAATCAACAATAAGAGAGGAAAAATAAGCATTAAGAATAGGACTCTGAATGGAAAATTAATTTTGTGGATGTCAGTCTTTACTACCAGAAAGGAATAACAGCCTTCGAATGGTTCTCGATAAAATAAAGAAATGAGAAAAAAGTACTTGTGCCAAAAGAAAGAAAAGACTGTGTTATCATCTGACTCAGAATGGTACTTATGTACAAATTCTAACAGACTTCTTTGTCATCTATTCAGCATATCACTCTTAAATAAAAATAAAAACCTTTAGGACTAGAACTTGTGTACTGCACAAGAATCAGATTTACACCTTTTCAACACAAAAGCATGCTGCAACATGATCCAGGCCAGCAAGCCATAATTTCAGTATCAGGTAAAGCAGAACACATTTACAGATTCAGGATAACAAGGACACATCAGTGCAACTCCCAAACCCAAACAGCTATTATCCACAGCTTTTTTTCCTTGATACGATTTTCAACAACATTTAACAAAGTTCTTTGCAACTGACTCCTGAGGAAACTAAGATGCAACAAGGTAAGAAACACATTTTAGATATGGAAAACAAGCTGCTAGAACAGATACAAACCATAAAATATCCAGAAGAGCTATGTTAGAGTTGGGCATTACAAAGCCCAGAGTAGGTAAGTGCAAGGTACAGAAGGATCTATCCATCTGGAACTGTGCAGATACACCATGTAAATAATGCTGAACAACAATCGCAGGGCAAGATGTCCAAAATCACACAATATTAATTTTCAAAAGTAACTCAAGCTCTCAAGACATTATGTGTCACTAAAACATTTGTATGAGTTAGGAGCCCATGTCTCTTGCAAAGATGAGAATACACGACTTTTAGACCCAGAAGCAGTAAAATTCTAAACAGTCACCAAATGAGCAGCAAGATTCAGGCTAGGAAACAAGACATGCAATACAAAGAAAGAACGTGCTGCTGAAGCATTCAGCAGCAGAATCGTAGAAACTGAAAAAATAACAATGCAGAGAACAAGGGAAGTGAGCAGACAGAGTCACCCAACTGTGCCAATAAAGATCTTCATGAATGCCTGTGACTCCTGGATGTTAAGACAGTTTGCAGTAGGTTTCATGTAAAGTTAAACCCTAAAACACACTAAGAGAATGCTAAAGCTCCAAAATCAAGGACTTCGATATAAACATTAGAATTGAGTACTTCATTTGGCTCTGCTGGACTTTGTGATCCTGACAAGTCTTTTTAACAAAGTAAGCACTGCAATGCAAGAATCTGCATTCAGGGTGATCTTATCAACTCACCAGCAGAGTTTAGACCTCCACGTCTACAGATGACCTACCACCATTTTGGAATGCAGCAACAGTCAATGCTAGGACATTACTTCCTTTGTGTAGAAAGTAAGACAGCAGATAAAAGACAGAAGAGGACCAAGAAATACACTACAACTTTCAAATTTTGGACTTCCTGCTCCCAGCAAAACATATTCTAACAGACAGTTATGACTCATGAAGTGAATGAAAAGGGGTGTAAGCTATGGCATACTACAGGGGTGTATGCTATGGCAGTTGCCATTATCTCTACCCCTGTGTATCAGTGTCTATTTACATCCACATGCCTCTGTTCCCTTATGCTCCACTCTGCTTCAAGCTCCTGCCTCTGCATTTATTTCATCCCCCCGCCCCCCATCAGACCCAGCAGCCCCAACCCTTCACAGCTCTATTCTCTGTCACCATCTGGGTCTCCCTCTCCCCTTGTGTTGCCATTCTCAGTCTTAAGACCCTTCACCACTAGTTTCCTGGTTCAGGACTCCTGCTGTTCCCTGATATTTCTACCTTTTCATTATCCTTTCTCCTCACTTTTCACTATCCTAAAAGCCAAAATAACAGTCAAATTCTTTCTCTTCCATTTGTTCTGACACAGAAACAGGTATAAGAACAGCACATTTTTCTGTTTATGCTGGGTGCCTGCACATGGCTCTTTTTGCCCACTCTTCCCTATCTACCCTTTGAGGATGATGTCATCTGTTCACACCATCTTAACTAGCATCTGCACAGCAATGGCTTATAAGCATGTCTACCCATCCACCTACTCCTGATTGCCTCCATATGGTACTGCTTCTTTTCCTGATTTTCTCTCCAGAAAACTCAAGCTTAATATATGTTCACAACTCAGCTCCTTATCATTCCTCTCAAACACCTTCTGCAGATAAAACTTCTGCCAATATCACCTCCTGTGATACAGGTAGTCTTTCGTGACCCCTCTGCCCATGTCTGAACCATATATCCATGCTGTATCCAAAATGCTGTTACAATCTTCCTCCGTGTGCACATCTTTTTCTTCCTAACAGTACAGTTCACCCAACACCTCCATCTTTGTTCAGGCAGACACTGAAGAACTAGAAAGGGAGATGGAGATTCATCTGTTTAAATTTAGCCAGGCTTCCTTACTTATCCTAAGCCATACTGAAAGTGAAGCAAGTAAATCTCTTTAATATATAAGTATTTATGCTTTCATTTCAGGAATCCTCTTTATCCCATCACCCTTTAGAGCCATGCTGGTATCACTGGTTTCAAGCTCTTGGGAGGTAGACGGTACAGGGACAGCTCAAAGGGCTGAATGAGTTGCTACTCAGTATAGCCAGCTGGTACCTACTCATCTTTGTTCAAAGTTTCTGCAACCTTTACATATTTTCTGAATGTAAAGGAGTACAGAACAGGAAGCATGTTAGATAGATATGCAGCCATCTTAAAAAATAAATTAAGTATGCCGTTACCTAAAGATAAATAATATATTGGATGGATGTCTGGAAAAAAAAAAGTTAAGAGAAGAAACAAACACATCTGACTTACACAACTGCATTTTATAGCAGCATTAACAACTAAAACCAGAGGACCCCATCAAAATTTGACCCAAATTGCCATCTTAATAAATGCTTATTTAAGAACCCTGCTATAATATTTAATACTTTATCAATTTTTTTTTAAATTAAAACTCTTTTAAATCAAGAAAAAAAAAAGTGCCCCACACTCACCACACTCATTTGAAATTAAAAACTACCCACAGAACATTTTATACTCAGATATTCTTAGACTACTTGTTTCAGCAAACAGATTTTTAAAAATATTATTTGGGGGTTTATACTGAATTTATTCCCAAGGTTTATTTAGCCAAGTACTAGTCAGAACACATATTGTGCTACATTTCTCATTATGTGATTGTGAGCACTTTTTATACTGATAGAACAGATTCAGAAATAAGTTATGAAACAAAAAGTGAAAATGAAGACACCCCCTGCAAAGTGAAGGCCAAGAACATCATGTAAGATATCCTTACAAAAACCTGTTAAGTCTTTAGCAAAATTCATGTGGAACATTTAAGATTTTTTTTAGAAGTTAACATTTCAACAAAATTAACAACCTTCACTACTATACATACACTGTATATGGTGATGGATCCTAAAAGTCATTCTTTTCTGATTCACAAATTAACTGAATTATCAAGTCATTTTAAGGGTCTGAATAATCACTGTGAATCCTAACATTAATTTTTCTAATATACATGCAGGTACCGAGTTGTGCTGAAAATAATTTATTGAACAGAAGACCCAGACTACCACTTGCATACAAACATGTAAGGTGAAAGTCAGCATGGCTTAAAGCAGCAGTATTATTTCAGAGATGTTCTTAGGACAAAAACTAAAAAAACCCCAAGCCACCAAAACCCCTCAGAAATGGAAAGTAGGCAAATTCAAATATAGATTGTTGGAAGCTTTTTAAGTAATAAACGTTTAATCCTCTTTTTTTTCAGTGTCATGTGGTTTCCAGTGTACACAAAGTAAAGAGTGAAAAGGTAAAAATAAAACAGGCATACCCTTAATATATTCCAGAATTCATAAATCATTTGTAAATTTAGTCCTTTTATAAAAGAATCCTTATATAAATCGGGGGGAGGGAGGGCATCAATCCCATATATGAAGCACAATTTAAGCCCAACATCACTGACCAATCAAAATTAGTGAATGCACTGCATCTCTCTGCAGTGAGGAGAAGCGACAAGGTAGGCTGTCATTCTGCAAAAGCTGCCCATCGCAAGCTTTCCTCTCAGAAGCACTGCTCTTCTTTTTTAGAAAGCTTGAATCTCAGTGGTGTCTCTGGAGACAAGAAGCCTTCAGTATGTTAAATTACTTTCATTATGTATTTTCAGATGCTTATTGATTCTACCGTAGGAAGAGTGGGAGACTGCAGCAGCCTGTAAAGCAGAACTAAAGCAGTTGTATACATTAGCAGTATGCTGGAACAATGGCACAGTACAGGCACAAATTTTCATTAAGGTCATTTTTTGAAGATATGCTTATTACCCTCTTTCCCTTCTACTCTGCTAACAAGTGAACAAAATGAATCCCTCCAACCTGGAACTGCTTCACCTGCATCGAGAATTTACCAAATCTTTAGTGGAGGTAAGATCTGTTCCTTATTATGGTATGCAGAATGAGCAACATTTAACAAAAATAAAAAATAGGAGAAAAAAAGCAAGAGATCAGATTCTACTTATATTAAGCACTGATATATTGTTATATTTGAGGCCAGGAAATATTCAAATCCTATTTCCCCCTCCCCATTAAAAATACAATGGTAGAAAAATGTTATTCTGTATGAAAGTCTTATAGAATATTAAGAAGCTATTTTGTTCATACAACATAAAGACAGTACAGTTTAAGCTCATACAGCATTGGGAAAACAACCATATAATGCAATTGGGAATATGTTTTTCCTCCCTCAGCAGTGTTTCCAAATATTGGCAATTACATATGTTTCAGATTTATTCTGTTACTCTTCGAAGGATCAGATAGTCTGTAATTAGTGTATACTTATTGTTTTACGAAGGTTGGCTAATATGACTAATCTCTGATTGCTTAAGAAATCTCCCTTATTTGTTGTTTTCTTTTAAACTCATTTTTTTCATTACCCTGTATATTCGAGCCATTTACTAAAAGCATGGATTTGCTAAACATTTATTTCAAGAAAGGAAATTGTAGCAGAGTGCAAATTAACCAAAAGCATATTTCCTATACGGCTCATTAACTGTGTTCAGTTTCTCATTAGAAGACAAGAGAGTTGTATGTATAAACTACCTGCTCACCAGAGCTATAAAACTACATTTTCTAGCTTTAGTCACAGACACTCTACATCCAACAGTTATTGCTCCTAGTCAGGGGTTTTTGTAACCTGCACTATCCGGAGAACAGGAAACTTGTCCAAAACAACTGAATTCATGTAAGCTGAAGGAAGGATATGATTTTGCTAGCAAATAGAGAACACACTTACTGATTTTCTATGTAACCTGTAAGGTCCAATTTCAGAGATCTTTTATTAATTAAATAAGTGATGTTAGAAAATATATTCTTGCATTACTTTATTTTGAAATTATAAGCCCTACTTTTAACCTTTTTTTTCCTCCCCTTCACAAGGGCATGCAGCAACTAATTCAGTTTTACAACTGACAATATGAAGAATGCAGTTGACCGGGTATCTTTGTAGCTGTATGACCTACAAGCAGCAGGATGCATCACTAAAATGTATTCTTAAGACATAAAGGAATTAGAAACAAAACATGGAACACACTTGTATTACCATTTACGTGCATGACACTTCAACAATATACACGGAAGACTAACACATCTGCTCAGATTTTCATTAAAAGAAGAGTGCAATGATTGATTCTTAAAATGGTGAGCATTTCTTAAAGAGGGATTTATAATTTAAAGCCAGAATTGTGGAAACTACTGATGCATGAAGAGACAATGAAACATGAAATCTCAAAAGGAAAATATGCATACTTCACCAGCAAGCTGAATAAAGGTTTAACCAAGCTTTTTCTATACTACTCATTAAATAACTTTGGTCATAATGACTAATGGAGATTTTTCAGTTTTATGATGCTATGTATTCTCCTTAAATCAAAATAAACCAAATTAGGTAACTCATGGTTACTCTCAAAGCACATGAACTGGATTTTATGATGTATAGCAACTTCTTTGACTAAGCCATCACTCAAAAGTAATGAGCAGGAATATTACAGAAAGAAATGCGCAACCATAAACTAAAGGATGTCTACATACACTCTGAAAACACAGATCAGAAATTATTTCTCTTTAAACCTGGAAAATAAAAGCATGCTGCTACAAAATGCAACAGGGGAAAGAAATTAACATCGCTTAAAGGAAGGTTTATTTGTTATTGCTGGCTTGAAGCTCAGAACAGACACGCACAATATGCCCTGGTCTGTAGAAGTATCTGAGACAATTAAGAAGTCCCCATGTTTAATCAGATTTTTTTGCTGCTGAACTGCAGGAACAAAAAAAAAAAGGAAACAAAAACCTGCAAGGAATGAAATAAGAGCCCAGCTACCACTTGATTTCCAGGTTACAGTGCATGTCAAAAATCTCTCAGTGACACCATGTATCAATTTATGACAAGCTGCTGCCACGATCTGAAAGGCCCTTGAGGCTCAGAGAACAGGTAGGTCGGCAGTCCATGCCCCCACCTCTGCTCAGCACCTGCAGGGAGCAGGGACTTTCCCAGACAGGCGATGGGTGCGCTGGGTAAATGAGCTCCCTGCCTTCACATTTCTGCTTTTATTTAACTGAAATAGAATCAATGCAACAAGGAGGTGATGTTTAATCTATTCATTAAGACTCAGCACATCTGAACTTCTCTGTTTTCACAAAATTTCAGTTGGCATAATGTTAGGGTGAGCCTGTCATTTGTTTCAGCAGATCTGCTTTTGATTTCCTCCTGGCTTTGCTAATACAAAAGAACTTCATTTCTCCAGCAATGCATTTGGAATGGTTTTTTGAAATCCATTCACAGCCAGGACAGCATACACAGAGGAAATCATACTCCTGAGGGTTAATGTAAACCGAATAGAGGTTGCCTAAATTAGAAATGAAACAAAGCTTTTGAAATACTTTTTGTTTCATTTCACACCTGAGATTAATACGTTCTAATTTACATCTCTTTTCTATTTAAAAGGCACATGTGAGATAGCTGTTAAAGAATAACAAAAATTTTCATCACACAATTTGCAATTAATAGTATTGTTCAATTGAGGCTTTTCAGAACTGCAGATGAAATCCATTTGCATACTGTATCCCAAGTGTGCTTAATTCATACTTTCATTTTAAAAGAGCTCATTTTTGTTCACCTTAGTGCTATCCATTTTAATGTATTTAGAACAGAACAAAGGTCAGCATTCAAATTTATTTTCATGCCAAGTATGTCCCCTCAAGTTTAAAGCTACCTAAAAAAAAAAAATAAACCCACAAGTATCACAGCAAGAAATTGAATAATCTCTCTTTTATTTATTCACTCAATTACAAACTCAAGAGCTGCCTGACAATATAAACAATACAAACATCAGGTATTACGTGCAGATGCTACATTTACAACTCACCAGCATGTGTAAAACAAAGCAGGTGACCCACAAAATAAAAAAATCTCCTAGATGTAACAAATGGTACTTTTTTGAACCTCGCTTATTCCTAAGAAAAACATGCTATGTATGTAAATCCACTGGATTTAACTGCAGTTTGTAAAAAACAAACAAACAAACAAACAAACACAAACCACAACCAAGCCAAAACAAACAAAAGCCAAAACAAAAATCAAAACCAAAACCCAAAAGGAACAATTTTCTAAGTATTATTTTCTAAAATTATTCTCTTAAATCTATTCTGGAATAAAATTAAATATTTGGACACTCCATGTAGGAGATGATTTCTTGAAGAAATTGAATATTTAAATCAGAAAAAGGAAATGTAGTATTTTATAATAAACTCCACTTCCCCAAACCCACATAAATTTTGCATTTGAAATTTTATATACTTAGATAAAATTGTCGTGGTGGCAAGCATCATACATGTAGATAAAAAGAGATAAAAGTGAACAGAAAATTTCAAGCTCTGTAAAAATCTGTTGAATTACAGAACTTCCATTTCAGCCCACAACACTACTGTAAACTTCATAAGAAAGAGGCGGCTAAATTGGCATAAATAATTTAAATGCTCTTTTTATGATACATAAGCAACAGTGTTCCATGTTCCTATCACTTTCTTTTTCCACAAGAGCTTTTTAAAATGATCTTGAGCTCTAATTTGTAAATACTTAACAACCTGCTTCTAAAATGACCCTCGAAGCAATACAAAGGCTATGCACAAGTACAGTTTATTCAACAAATGGGCCTTTTGTGAAAAAGCACATCACTATAAACAAAGCCTTGCCTCCTTAAGTGGAAGCTTTTCAGTCTTTTTTTTTCTTTTTTTTAAACAAATCCTGCTTTCTTTTTTAAAGGAAAGACCTTATTCTAGATCCTCAGGCTTTTGAGTCCATGCCAACTAAAGCTCTAAACATACTGTAAATGAAGAGTTTGGTAATAATAGTTGCTTTTCCTCCCTCCTCCTTCCCCAAGATTTATCTAAAATAAGTGTTAAAAAAAGAAATCAAATAGTTCCATATTTTATTTCACGTTTCAGGAGAAAACCCAACTGCAACAAAAGAATGTGTTTCTCCCCCATTCTGGAAGTCAACATGCAGTCTGAATCTAACATTACAGTTCGAGATGCCATTGACGACATCGATACCAACATGTACCGACCACTGTCATATCCATTAAGCTTTCAAGTTTCTCTCACCGGATTTCTGATGCTAGAAATTGTTTTGGGACTTGGCAGCAACCTCACCGTGCTGGTACTTTACTGTATGAAATCCAACTTAATCAATTCTGTCAGTAACATAATTACAATGAACCTTCATGTACTTGATGTAATAATTTGTGTGGGATGTATTCCTCTAACTATAGTTATCCTTCTGCTTTCACTGGAGAGTAACACTGCTCTCATCTGCTGCTTCCACGAGGCTTGTGTCTCTTTTGCAAGCGTTTCAACTGCAATCAACGTCTTTGCTATCACCCTGGACCGATACGACATCTCCGTAAAACCTGCCAACCGAATTCTGACCATGGGAAGGGCTGTGATATTAATGACATCAATATGGATAATTTCACTTTTTTCCTTCCTGATTCCTTTCATTGAAGTCAACTTTTTCAGTCTTCGAAGTGCGAGTACTTGGGAAAATAAGACACTTCTGTGTGTGAGCACAAACGAGTACCACACCGAACTAGGAATGTACTACCACATTCTTGTTCAGATTCCAATATTTTTCTTCACTGTTGTAGTAATGCTAATTACATACACCAAAATACTCCAGGCCCTAAATATTCGGATTGGTACAAGATTTACAACAGGACAAAAGAAGAAAGCCAGAAAGAAAAAAACTATTTCTCTGACCACCCAGCATGAGACTACGGATGTGTCCCAGGGCGGTGCAGGGAAAAACGTTGTCTTTGGTGTAAGGACTTCCGTGTCTGTCATAATTGCCCTGCGCCGAGCTGTAAAACGGCACCGGGAGCGACGGGAACGGCAAAAGAGAGTCTTCAGAATGTCCCTCTTGATTATCTCAACATTCCTTCTCTGCTGGACACCCATCTCTGTTTTAAACACCACCATCTTATGTTTGGGCCCAAGTGACCTTTTGGTAAAGTTGAGATTATGTTTTCTAGTAATGGCATATGGAACAACTATATTTCACCCTCTACTTTACGCATTCACGAGGCAAAAGTTTCAGAAAGTTCTGAAAAGTAAGATGAAAAAGCGAGTGGTTTCGATAGTGGAAGCAGATCCCATGCCAAATAACGCTGTAATACACAACTCATGGATAGAGCCTAAAAGGAACAAAAAGATTACCTTTGAAGACAACGAAGTAAGGCAGAAATGTTTAGTACCTCAGGTTGTCACTGACTAGATTTCAGTATTCACCAAAACACATCAAACGGAATATTTGAACAAACTGTAGAAAAATACTGCCAAATAAGAAAAAAAACTTTTTTAACTATTGGCGAGACTGTATATTTTCAATATGTATGTTAAATAGGTTAGATCTTGTATATTCAATTTCTTCATTATGTAAGATATATGTTGCATGGCTGTTTGTTAGCGTAACACCATGTGTATATTTGTCAAAAATATTCAAGTCCTCTTTTTTTAGAAAATAAATAGCCTTAAAGAAGTGCAAACTTTTAAAAATATTTGTATGGCTCAGTTTCTCCGTAAGTATAAAGGAATTTTTAAAGAAAAATTGCACTTGGGAATACTTTCTGGAGCACAAATTCAACATTTTGCATGATATGGTATTTTTAAATTTAACTTGTAAATAGTATTGATCAGAGGTAATTTGAATGCTATGCAGCTACAGCCTGGACACATTTTGACCTCATATTTAGATAGCTACTTATTTCAAATTTCTCTAGCATGTGACTAGCATGCACATACAGACAAAGCCATTTACATGATGCCCTTCAGTTAATCGTTCAGAATCAGTTACTTTTCATATGAGGGAAAAAATTCATGCTCGTCCAAAAATTGTATTTTTAAGAAAAGTAGAAAGTGTTGTGTATACAATCTCAGATCCAGAGTTTCTATATTTGAACAATTACACAGGAGGGGTTAAGGGCAAAGGACACAGACAAGAAAGTTATTGGGCTTGATGCTAAAAGACAACCAACCAACATTCTTAGGCAAAGGTGAAGGGGTTTAGTTAGACCTCTAGTGTGACAAGGGGACCTTTTATACTGAGATTTTTCATCCATTTTCATCCATTTACATAGAAGGATATGGCTGTTAAGTGCCACAGCTAAAGTCGACGATAATTTTTGTTGTCCTTGATATTTTTACTTCACTTTTCCTTCAATGACGTTCAATGCAGCTACTTTGTTACAAACAATCACCAATAGTGCTAGTTACCCTACCCCTGTTTTTCCTGGGTGGCCATGGTATACCTTTCTCCTATATTTTCTTTTTCTATTTCTTCTTAAATCTGCACTGAAGAATCAAGAAACCTTAAGAACTTACCATCGTCCTAACACTGTAAGCAAGAATTAAGATATCCACCCAAACAAGTTTGACAAGCTGTTTGCACCATGCCATCCTTAAAAATTTCATAATTTCCATGAACAGTGCCTACATTGATTGAACGAGTTACCAGGGGAGGGGAGGAAAGGGAAACAAAACAAAAAACTGCAAAATCAATGAGCATGATTTCACTTGTCTTGTTACATAAACTGATCAGTGTGTCACCAGCTACCAGTATACTTTAAAGGTTAATTCTCAATAAGTATTAAATTATATAAAAAAAAAGAAAAGCAGAGCATACCCTTGAATATGAGAGCTAGTTTGACACAAAAAAATGAGGATTTCTAAAGCATTTTTCTGAAGTTGCATATACGAAAAAGGTGTTGTTTTAAGGGAACAAAAGGTTCCTTTCTGTTACGTTCCTAAATTATTAATCATATGTGTGTTGCCAAAACTGGTTTTGTGGCTAAAAAAATCCCAGTGCTTTTAACGTAATTTAGTTTACTCAATCTCAGGATTTAGCTTACAGAATAGAAGACTCAAAAAATAATACTACAGCTATATATTCTACAAAAAATAGCCATTTATGATGATCCAAATTCTACCTAGTTATCTAATTGATAGTAACTGATTAGGTGAAATTACTGTGTAAAATATATTCAAATATAATTTCACTGGCTTTTCTGTGAAAACTAGCCCAATGACACCTGCATTCAACTGTACCCATTTACTGTGTTGTTTTCATCTAAACTATCCCTAGTGTCCTACAAGAACTGAAATCCTTATTTAAGAGGTTGCAGAAGTTTTATGCAATAAGCGCTTTTTTTCCCCATATTTTTCACTTCAAAAACATTCTTTCGGGAATAAGTTCTTCTGAAAAGAAATGTATCCAAAATACCTAAGTAGAAACTATTATTTTTTTCTTTTTTGTAGCTCTTCTTCCTTTCCCTTTCAAGCTATCCTCTCTATTTTGAACACTAGAAGGAGGAGAAAGTGGGATGTTGAGGGTTAATGGCATAATATGATTTCACTGACTACTTATCAATTTATTTCCAATAAAACAATCTTGTATCAAAAATATTATTCATTTATTTAAAAAGAAAGAAAAGAGAAATCATAATGAACACGAAACATAAATAACTTTACATCCTTATCTGAAATAAGCATTGAAGAAAAGCTTTCAGACTTGAAAGGTTTCTTGACAATATGATTTTACTTTTTAAAATTAAATAAATCCTCAAGAACTCCACATTTATTGCTAAAGCTCATTCATTAGACAGTCAGATGCAACGAAGAAGCACTTCATAGCGAAGAGAAAGAGCAGCCTAAGAATAAGTCAAAGAGATTAAGCCCAGTTTCAAAGGCTATGTCGATCACTGATTGCCTGTAAGAATATAAGCAAGTTCATTTTTACATTTATCTTTCATCTTCATTAAATTTTAGAAAAATGGATTTATACCATGTTGGAGTACACTTTGAGGGCTGCAAAAGAGAATTCTGCATACAGCAGGGAGCAATACAAGAAAGGATTTGTGCAATCCTACATACACACAGAAGCCATTACAAAACAGAATCATACATGATCTATACCATACGGCATATTTAACCCAAAGAACACAAAATGAAGAGTAAATAGTGAAGACACACTGCATATCCTACAGACACAGAAGAGGATTTCAAGAGGGATATGAAGGTGTGCCGTGGGTGCTTGACAGATAGACTAAAACAGAATGCAAGAAGAGGCAGCATCACTGGAGAGAAAAGGGCAAATACATGCCACACTATTGTACAATCAGAAGCCCACTACATTCTTAAAAATGATCTCACCACAGTGAGTCATTAGTTCAATTACATTTCACACCACTCAGCCTAAGGCAAGCAGAACTGAACAGGACTCCAAAAATACTAATTCCAGCAAATATATCTCAGAAACACAAGCAAGCACTGCCAATTTCCACATGTTCTCTGTCCCCGAAGTATTAGCTGATATCTTACTATGTTGTCTTTTAACTGCAAATGCATTTCCATTCAATTTTACACTGTAAAATGAGGTTATCCCACACTGAAAATACAAAAAGAGAGAGAACAGTGCCGGTATCTATTAGAATATTCAAGAAGCACACCTCCACACACTTGTACATCACAAACCAGTAGTACAGAAATGTAAATAAATCACAAATATCTAGTTTCCAGCAGCCAACAATTTTTATGGACTACAAGCCACTGCTACATAGTCAGAAGCTCTGTTTACTTATTCATGCCAGCGGAATAGGAGTCACTTCAGTGCTTTCTAAATATATTAGGTTTAAAATGTATGCATCTGGATACATATCAGATCAATGCACCTCCCTTCATTGTTATGTAAATACACACATCTATGTAATACACAATTACTGTATAGCCATAGACACCAGAAGTGGGGCTCAACTTTAGCACCTATTTTATATTCGTATAGAGGAATTTTTGGTAAGCGTGTCATTGAACTGGACAGACAGGCACTATGTCCCACCATGCATAGACTTAAACATCTTATCTTTCCCACAATCACCTTTGGGTTTGGGGTTTTTTTTCTTTTTAAATGAAATAATATACTCAACAAGATAAAGGATTTATCTGGACACAAGGAAAAAATTTTCTACTATGTTAACCATTACATATACTATATTGCAGTTCACATAATACTTCTTTTTCAACATCAATGTATGTGCTAGTCATCAAAATACTTTGATAACTGAATATTTTAGGCATGTGTTTGTTTCCTCTGAAGAAACTTTCAGCTGCCAATTGCCATTAAACTCTTTTGAAAGGAGAGAATAGAGCATTCTTTAGCAAAATTTCAATGCACTATTAAAAAAATCTAGAATACATTAAATTACTCTTCCATCACCCATTGCTCAAACAAAATACCTCCAACATATAGCTGAGGACAATCAGCCTCTTAAAACCTTCCAGCTTTGTAACAGCTGAATTCCACTCCCACTTCACACATTCTGCCATAATATCACTGAATTTCGTTGTCTTATACCAAGAGGGAAGAAGAATCTGACTCCATTATTACTTTCTCCTTTTTCAGCTTCATAGAACAGTCATGCAATTCAAGAAGCAAAATTAAACACAAGGTTTGGGTTTTGTTTTGCTGGGGGAAGGTTGAAAAAAAAACCAACTAAAAACATAATAACTGACTAGCAGGAAAATCAAAATCACTCACAGCCAATAAGTGTTAAATAAGAAGAATGTGAAATAGGTGAGAGGAAAAGGGCAGAAGGTAGAAGGAACCATTGTAAGGCAGCTATGGTCATCAGGACCACAGAGAAGTGGAGGGCAACATGCACCTGCTGTGCAAAGAATGCTAAGCCTATTTTTTAGATAATTAGAGACAAAAATACAAGAAGAAACTTATCTTTGAATCATCGAGTGTATTACGAGGTTATGCCAAAGTTGCTGGGAGGAGAGGGGAGAATGAGACAAACAGCAACTCCAGAAAAGGCTTTTGATTTTAAAAGTTATACACAGATAACAGACAAAACAAGGGCATGCATTATTCTACTACCTCTTTTCCTACAGATCAAATATACATTTTACTGAGTACAAAGGATATACAGAGTGCATGCAATACAAGAAGAGACCTGAAAGGTTTTTCAGTGTCTGCTACAAGAGATAAGTTTAAAAAAATGCTATTGAATTTTCTCTTTAGTCAGATAATTTCAGTTTGTCTGGATGCTTTGAGTGTGTTTCACTATCACAGTATGTTTTCAATTACTGCTTCTTTATCTCAATGTAATTATTTTTGTAGAGTAATACATTGAAGGAGAAATATCATTAAACATCTTTATGTTCTTTGCTAAAATTACACTTCAGTGATTATTATAAATTGAGCCAGAATGGAAGAAATATCTTCCTGTATATTTATATTACCTGTACCGGCTGTTTTTGTATTTTACAAAGAAACTCTCACACAATGAAAAGGATTTCACTGAAAATGAAAAAACAGAAGATTCACAGTGAAAGTTCTGTGACAGGTACAGAACCTGAAATTATTAAAACGTATTTTTTTTATAGTTTGAATTAATTATATCCTTCAAATATAAGCATTTGTATATCCCCATTCTGATTCCTGACACTGCGCAGCCAGGCAGGCAGGCAGGCAGGCTGACAGCACAAAACTGTTGGCAAACAGCACACCCTTGTTTCCTTTCCAAGCTGGGTTTTGGAAATGTACTTTCGGTTTCTCTTACCCTCATATGATCTCTAACTTCCTACCGCATATTGTAACAGTTTACCTTGATACTGTATCTGACAAACAAATCAGTGTCACTGCTGAAACAACACTGCTGTAAAATCTGTCACTCTGCCTATGTCAGACTGTTATTAACAAAGCAATATTAGCACAGTTTTACTTTTAACTGTACCGGGATCTCTCACAATCTGTTGTGAGATTTCTCTTCAAAATAAACTCCATTTCAAACCCGTTAGTAGGGGGGAAAGCACAGTAGACGATTGCTATTATGTACCATGGTTTTCTTCCAAATCTTAATTCAGATATTTTTCATAAATCCCTGTCACAAATAAACAGAGAAGTAATTAAAAAAGGACAGCTTCCCACATTAGTAAATTACAAATATCAGTGATACTTTGTGTACCACTATGCAATTACTACGGGCTGAAAATATGCATAAGGCAAAAGAAAATCGGAAAGGAATACTATTTGCAAAGTTAGCCCAATGCATCAGCACAAAAAAACAGATGACTGTGAGCAGTGCTCTTGTAAAACACCTTAACAATAATGAGGAAGATCTATTACTCCTGCTAACAGCTCTAATAGCTAATAAATGAGACCTATCAATGAATGAGAACAAACAAAACAAAAGATGTGAAAAATTGTTGATGAGAAGCTCGATATGACCTGGCAATGTTTGCTCCCAGCTCAGAAAGCCAACTGTATCCTTGGCCTCACCAGCATCAAAGGAATCTCTCCAGCAGGCAGAAGGAGGTGATGCTCCCTCTATTCTTCTCCCATGAGATCCCACCTGAGTACTGCATCCAGCACTGAGGAGCCAACACAATAAACATTTTGATCTGTTGGAACAAGTCCAGAGTGCCATGAAGATGATCAGGGGGCTGGAGCACCTCTACTATGAAGACAGGCTTGAGAGAGTTGGAGTTGATCAGTCTGGAGAAGAGAAGGCTCCAGAGAGACCTTAGAGCACCTTCCAGTACCAATGGGGCCTAACAGAAAGCTGGAGAAAGACTTTTTACAAGGGCATGGAGAGACAGTGCACAGGGAAGTGGCTTCAAATTGAAAGAGGGAAGGTTTAGATTAGATATTAGGAAAAAATTCTTTACTGTGAAGGCTATGAGGTACTGAAGCAGGTTGCCCAGAGAAACTGTGGGAGCCCCATCCCTAGCAGTGGTCATGGTCAGGCTGGATGGGGCTTTGAGCAACCTGGTCTAGTGGAAGGTGTCCCTGCCCATTGCAGGGTGCTGGAACTAGATGACCTTTATGGTTGCTTCCAAGGAACCCCATTCTATGATTCTAAGAAAAGAGTCTGTGGGCAAAGAAAAGGTTTTAAGACAGTTCTTTGGTTCACCAACAATAGCAGCTTCCATACCTGATCCAAAAAAGAATGCTAAGGGAAAACTAAATTTTTTGTGTTTTGCCAAAATATCATAAACTTGCACATAATATGGGGATAAAATAAGATTTAGCATATTTGATGCTACTGCCATCAGTAAGTAAAGTAGTTCATGAGATTTTTTTTTCAGAGACAATAGACTTTCTAGGAGTATATTTGCATGTAATAGAAACAATAAGTGTTACTTTATTTAAAAATTCATTTTCTGAACAGTTACCAAGCAAACATCAAATCACACAAAATTTTCAAATTAAGTGAATCACTTCATTTTCTATGTTTAAACAGGAACAAACATTTAAGATTGATAATTTTGACCGTATGACATTATATGCCTATAAATAGGAAAAGGAGCTGTACAGTTCATCTGCAGTTGCATCAAACATTGATGAAGTACAAAAAAGTGCACATGAAGACAACTTAAAGACATCTTTAAAAAAAAGATTAATGTATTCAGAAGCTTCTAACAAATCTTGCCTCAGTTGTACAGTGAAGATTCCAGAGCAGTTTAAAGCAGAATAAAAGTGGGAAACACTGGATTCAGTCACAGATTTTTTTTTTTTATGTGCCAATTTTTTTTTTCAGTCAAAATTCTCATGTTTCTACTGCATCTTTAGTTTGTGAGTCAGGTCACCTAAAACTGGGGTGGATAACCTTTGGAAATGTAGACAACCTGTCTGAGAAACAGTATGTTCTCAAGACAATGGGAAGTTTGCTCTTTTAACGAGGTTAGATTTTCACATCTTTCCTTGAACTTGGAATGGTTGAAATGGAAAAAGATGAGACCCTGCCGGTTTTCAGCGGAAGAGGGTTTACCTTTAAGATAAAGCCAGTAATCAAATTAAAGCCTGTGGATAACTGAAGGTTGGACCCGAATGGTAAACATGTAAGACAACTGGACTACTTTATGTTTCAAACCGCTACTGAGAAGAGTACTTAAAATTCTTGATCAATATTTGAAAATTACGTGCACGAGTCGGGAGACAAAGAGGAAAAACCACTCCTGTGAAAACAGCCTATTTTTAAAGCTGTTTGCTGTGAAGAATGAAATCTCACTTTACCCTTCTCATTACTCTGTATTACATACAGTAACACCTTCACTCATCTTTTAGGCAAGGCAGAAACGACAGTTACAGGGATACTGGCTCCCATCCAGGACCTGAACAAAGATCAATTTTCAGTCTTCTTATTTTAGCTATTTGGATAGATTTTTTTAGCCTGAACTTGCTCACCCTTTAACTAAAAATTAACAGAATAAAATGTTTAAGATTTGAACAAGTATTTACTTGAGGAATTACAACAAAACTGTGTATATAATCTAATTTTTCAGTTATTTTATACTTCTGAATTTACCAGGCCTCATTGTCCAGCCCTTAGCTCTTGTCATTTCTTTCTCTGCTAATTCAAGAGCCCTTCTGCAGCCCTTTATTTTCCCCCCACGAATGCACCTCTACAGTCTTAATCTTCAAGAAAAAAAGCACATTTAATCTCCTACTGTGCTATGTATAATTGCATTTATTCACAGGTAACCACAAAACCATGTTTTTATCTGTAGAGCACAATTCCCTATGCAATTTTCAGAAGTACAGATTTGCTTGACACAGCTGCATGAATGCGAGAACAGAAACAACATTAGTAAAGCAATCCCAGCAAGAATGCAGTCCAGTTCTACAGAAGCTTTACAGAAGTTTAATACACCAAGTTTACACCTGTTCCTCTCTTCCAGCTCCCCTAGTGACAAAATTATCTACTAAGAACGTAGAACAACAGTGAGGTGAGAAGATGGTTTATTTAAATACCTACTTAAGGGAACAATAAATTAAGGGAGGTTTAAGTCATCTAAATTGTAGATTATGCACACAAAATAAATCTATAATGCATCAACACAATTTCTTTAGTCTACTAAGCAAAAGACACAAACTTGTTTGACAACCCACGTTTTCCATAAAAAGGTAACTGACTATTATTAATTCAGCTTTACAGCCCTGAATTCTTCTTTTAAATAAATTCAACTTGTCTACTGCTTTTCTAGAGCAGCTTTATATCTACCTGACCTTGATTTCAACATAAATACTGCATTTCTCCTCCTGAATGTTGGAACAACGTTAGTTGGACTTTCTCCTTCTCCATTCACTAACGTATTAAAAACTAATGGCTCTTGGAATTAACTTTTGTATACCATCCTCCTTGTTGTGGGATTACAACGTATTCTTACTCTTTGGAAGAACAAATTACCTTGCCTCCAAAGGGAAAGCAAGAGCATTTACTGAAAAATCCTCCTATTCTAAATTTTTATGAACAATTTGTACAAGTACATTAAACAGTTTACAAGTACATTAAAAAAACAAGTACATTGAAAAGTTTATTCCATGATAGGTGTCTTTCTGGTTCCAGTCAGTAATGGATTTTTTAACAGTATTTTAAATTTTTCATATCTATACTCTATACTTGCAATAGCACTCAGTTGTGTTTATACATTGTTTTCCAACCGTGGTTATTGTCTTTGCTTTGTCACTACTTCAGAACAGGCCTTCAGCCAGGACAACCCTCTTTCTCGACTGCCAAAAAGCCAGTATTTCACAATCTAATACAGTCTTCTCAGCAAGCTTTCAGCTTTCAAGTTTGTCTGCATATTTTTGCTCCAACTACTGAAAAGACGATCCTTTGCACTGGAAAATTAACTCTTCCAAAAATGAAACATTAAACACTGGGTTTACTCTCAATTTGCCCTATGCATCATGACTTGCCACTCTGGCAACAAGTGGCTTCCAAATCCAGTAAGTTTATTACAGGAGAATCCAAAATACTGTTTCTCCTTGTTGATAATTCCTGCATTGACCTTTTACCACTGGCTCTAGAGGACATACACTCATAAGCTCCCAGCACCGCTCTTCCATGCTTTGACAGCAATGATTCTATTTTTCTGGTTTAATTCAGTGCATTGTGAAAGTAACATCTTTTGGGTTTTGTTAGCTGGCTCTCAGATCTATATAAACTTGCAAGTAGTTCTACTGAAACTTCTGTTTCTATTACCGTCAATGAAATTTTCCAAACGTGATTTGCTACCACCATTATTTGATCTTCTGGTAAGCGTTCTTAGCAAATGCTCACTTCTTTTCCTTGGTGATCAAAAGTTACCTGTCCATTTCATCCATTTTTATTCTCTCTCACCCTATTGCTGAATCTGACTGTTCAAAAAGAAAAAACTCCTCTGTTTTCTCAGACATACAATACTGAGGTGTTATTTCCGAATGAATGATGTTCTTCTGTAAAACCACCAGGTTATACACTAATAAATGCTTCAGTCCCAAAAGAAAGACAAAGATCAATATTATGAACTGCTTCTCAGTGTTATTTCCTTGACCACTGAACAACTGATTGCACCATTGGCCATAGATAATCAAAAAGCAGCACATCCTCCCAGCTACTCTCAACCCACGTACCTAGGAAAAATATGTGTGACATTTCTCCACACCTTCCCATGAAGAAGAGATTGTAATTGAACTTAAACCACCAAATATGCTCACCTTAGAGATCACTACTTTGGTTCTGGGAGGACTACCCTGAATTTATTTACTATTGAATTTCCAAGTATATAAATGCTCAGGAAGAGGGGAACAGAGAAATAAATGCCAGTTCCTATCAGAGCTTCAGATGGTGCACATGCAAACGTACCTGAAATGTAAAATTGCCATTTCCTTGCAGAATCTCCACCCAGAGTAGAACACATTACTGGATCCACATGGCTTCAGATGTATCATTCCAGCTGTAAATGGAACTACTGAACTAATTTTTTCCATACTAGTTGTTAGCGTCAACAACTTGTTTTTAATAGGTATGGAGTCCTAGCTGCTAATTGTTTACTTAAACTTTTATACCTGTTGAAATACATTAAGAATTCACCACCAGTTGAGAGATGACATCTCTCTGCTTTGTTGATACCCATGCATTTATCCATTTTTTGAAAATACGTAATCCACCCTGCTTTTCTTTTCATGAACATAAAAGGTTCATGAAACCTTGTATGAACACCTGAGTGTCACCTTTGGCTTTGTTTATGTAATATGTAAGAGACACTGCAAATTATTTTCAAGGTCTTGCCACCTATTCATACTTCCTACAGTGTACTGGTAATTTACAAGATATATAAAGATAATCTTTCAGAGATTCACCACTAACATCTGTCTCTCTTCCCTTCTCTCAGTCAGAAGTACTTCTTTTAAAATTTTTTCACATCTTTGGTCTGTTCAATTTTCTTTCCTTTTTTTTAACTAATACAGACTTTTTAAAGTCAGTGCACAAAAAATTACTAGATTCAAAGGCAGACATAGCCTGCAGATATCTTTGGGTCTTGATAATATTTGTATGTCACTTGGAAAGTGAAACCCATAGCTTTCCTTTCTACTTTTAATTATGTAGTTCTATTTAAAAAGTATGACTATCCAGTAACAATACTCTGTCTCAAAACTCAAAGATGCCCTAAGATCTGTACTAGTTACACAAACAGAACATTTTCATACCAATTAGAAATACAAAAAAACCCTCTGAATTTGTATTTATCCTGTATTTGGCTGAACACAAGCACTCATAACTACAAGCGCATGTGTGCTGCTGGTTCCCTCAAGTCTTTTCCCATCTCCTCTCTTATGATACACCTTAGCTAACAAAAATACTTACTGTTCAAACATTTGAAATAGTCAAGGGGTAAAGCAAAAACAAGGTCCAAACCTTGCAGGACTACCATCCTTCTGGTGGGGAACAAATATTCCTCAACAGTAAAACAGAAACAGGCTTGGTATCATTTCTTTTCTGCTCTACAGAAATACTTTGAGAAGAGAGTAGAAGGAGAATTTTGTAACTAAAGAAACAGAATTTAAGTATAGTTTTCAGATCTTAGAATTACACACATAAATTCACTAACTGCAAAATAAACAAACTGGAGAAAACCCCAGCCTATGAGACCTGGCCTTTACACGTAAGCCCATTAATGAGAAAAGAGATGGTTGTGTAATTGCAAAGACCTTCCATAACTTCCCTTTATGTAACTCCTTCTATTCTTCATTTCCAACCAGTTCATCTTTCAGAATTCCCAACTCCCTCTGTTTCAACATTACCCAGGTGAGACTACAAACCCCAGATAAATCCTCTAGTTCTCAAAGCCCCAGAACATGATATGTTCCCAAAGCAAATGGAAAATACTGCAGTTTCATAAGAAGTACTGGCCTAATCTCAAACACAGAACTGAATGAGCTACCAAGGCAAACACCTTTCATGCCTCAGGTGCCTGACCATACACAAGGAAGTTTAAATGAATAATAACTTATCAGCTGCATGACGGGTGCAACTTCTCTGCTGTCCTGATAATAATTCCTCCCCTAGAAAAAAAAACAACACTGTGACAGTCCATCACATCCCCCCTCCCCTTCCTTAGTAATTGCCCACTACCATTTCTTTCCCACTGGAGTTTTATGAACTGTTAGAAGGAAATAAATCAGAGCTGTCAGGCCCCAGATTTTTTGCTGTACCTGCTGAAACCTAGCTTAATGTAATACTGGCCCACAACCAAAACGTCTATACATTAGATTATGACAACAACAATCATAACTGATATTAATAATGAAATAGCAGCAAACAGATTCAGGGTAATGGAAGACAAGGGGATTGAAAGTACAACGCTTTCCAGAAATGTAAGGAACAAAAGGTGTGGACATCTGTAACTGAGTGAAAGAAAAAGAAAAAGACAGGAAAAAGCCTTTGATGGGCCTGGAATAAGGATAAAAACTGTTAGAAACACTCCACATGCTTCGGCAAAGGCAACTTGCACACATCGTAATTCACTTCCGACACAGCCTTGCTGATGGGCCATCAATAACACACCTCTCAGGAACAGGTTAAAACCAAGGCAGAAAATGGAGTACTAAATCCATGTTAAACTATCTGATAAACAGGCCTCTGACAAGGTCTATATACTTGAGTCGAAATTATAAAATACTTAATAATACAGCAAAATCAAATTTTTTGAGTAGTTATAGCTAAAAGATTAATCTCATCCAAAGTAGGAACCAGCTTAATGCTTACATGAAAAAGTAGTTTCCCAATTCACTCAATATGGCAAACTTGAAACTTGTTTATGGTTGTTTAAAGAAAACTAGACATCAAGAAAGCCCACTGTTACAATTATACTTGGATTAATTTTCTAGAACTGTATGCACAAAGAAAATTAAATTTCAATAGGTCCAAATAGGTATGACTTAGGAAAACTGTGACACAGAAATGAAACTACAATGAAGTTATATTAACACAAAATCAAACTTCTAAAAACCTGAAAAAACCTGAAATGTAAATTCAAGCCCTGATAATTTAAAAGTTATGCTGAAGAACAAAACTGCAACAGGACATTTTTTTTCTCGTATCAATTCAAACTTAAGTCTTTTCTCTCGTGCCTGTAATTATTCAGTGTCTACTATTAAAAATGGTTAGAAAAAGAATGCATACCAGAGATTAAGTAAAACATACTAAATATATACCTAAAATGCTTTGTCCAACATCAGGTTTCCAAGCTAGGATTCCTAGTCACAGCAAAGCACAAGCTGATGGTGAAATCTGTATGTTCTGCCTGCCTTGCTCTAAGAGGATAAAGAGGTCTTACACCATCGGCATCTTACTAAAAAATTAAAAATAGTATAAATTTTTGATCAGTATCTTACAGTCAACCATTCAAATTCATTAACTTGTTACATACTATCAAGGTTTTTCTTTATTTCAAAAGCCAACAAGAAATAAATTGACCTTCCCACCAGAGAGGGTTTTTTTGGCCTGGAATACTAGGAATAAAAATTTGCACAACAACTTCTTGCCAAATCCTCCATCTTATGGCAACAGAGCCTCTGGAGAAACAAAACAAAGCAAAATAAAAAACAACTCAACTGAGAGGGACAACATGAAATTGAAGAACATGGAGATTACACTAAGGTACAGAAATGCACAGACAGTTTTTAGTCCAAACAATTTCAGCGGAGGTCTGGCAGTGTTACTGCTAACACCATCGGGGACAGAAGAAAAATGTTTTAGCAGGATATTTGCACTTACTATGGATGCAGATGCACCACCTGAAGCAGTGGCACTCAAAAATAATGCAGATGGCTCTGAGCCAGTAATATAATTCAGTCATTCTCAGCAGGACTAATTACCCCAGGCAAAGAGTCATGCGAGCAAAGCCATGTAATTTCTATTAATCAAATCAGTTCACTTACCCCTACAGAACAATGCACTGTGTTACACAGACATATGCTGTCTTATTTTAGAGGACACTAGGTCTTGCACAAGACTGTAAATTGTAATGCATCAAAGTCCCTAAGCAAAAGCACCATGAAAGCAACTTTCCCCTCCAGATTGATGTGTGTTGATTCTTAAGAGAAAATGTGCATGGCAATATTAGTATCAACAAATCTGTCTGCTCCGTGTACTAGCAGTGGAAGGCTACACTGACATGACAGTAACCAAGTCCAGCCTCACTTTAATAGCACTCAACATAAGATCTGGCTTGGCAATCATACACTGTAAATTATTGCTTGCAACAGAAAAAAAAAATTCAGTTCATCACTGAACAGGATACAGGAAGAAGGTGGCAGTGAAAGAGAGCTGCCATAATATCCATGGCAGGTGTTCAGACAGTTTATCACTGAAAGTTTAGTAATACTTCTGTACAGATACATAAGATGTATTTAATGTTACTTAAAAACTGCAGCAGTTAAAAAGAAATGGCTTTTACACAACAATATTTTACCTAGGGAACAAATATTACAGTCAGCCAATCTACAAGCACTTCAGAATAAGTCTCCGTGTTTTAGTCAGATTATTTATGTTATTTTATTATTCAGTTAGTAAGGCACACTGGGAAAACAATAATGGTAATTCCACCTTGCAATAGATATGGCTAACTGATATAAAACAAACCAGTGTGAACACTTACTACTAAGCTAAGTTTTCAACAAATTAGAACTGTTGCTTCCTGAATACTGACTAGTAGTGCTTAGTATTTTGATAAACACAAACCAATATTCATCACTGATCCCAAATATTAAAAAACTTACAGGAGTATATTAACATTTTTCTTACAAACACTCAGGCAGTTTGCCTTCTGACTTTTACATTCACATAGTCAGCTTCACCTTCCTTTTTCCTGCTCACTGCATTCTCCTAGACAATACTGACACAATAGCTTTTGAGGATCAGTTTTTGCAACACTCAAGTAACACGATGAACTGTGTGAAGTTTATGTGAATGTCAGTCACAACCAGAAGAGAAGTAATTGTGTCAGAGTGGCGAGCTGAAGGTCTTTGAGGATATTTATCTACTATTTCATCTGAAGGAGTGATAAGAAGAGGCTGAACTGAAGTGATAGCATGAATTTTCCAATCACACTGTCCTAATAATAATCCAGGAGGTATCTGGGCACAGTGCCTGACAAACCAACTTGTGAAGCACATTTTACATCGAGCATTTCAATTAAAAAAACAAACAAACAAAAAACACAAACAAAAATTACACACACCACCAAAAAAACCCCAACCTTCCCTATACTACATCTTCTGTTAACAGAGTTGAGGGTGGGGGGAGCACCTCTGGGAGGAATAAAGAACTGGTTACTCGGTCCTCCTACTTCAAGGCAAAATCACCCCTATCTAATTGACCCTGCTCATTGCAGGGAGGTTGAATTAGATGAACTTTAAAGCAATTCCAACCCAAGCTATTCCATTACTTTAGGATTTGATTCTTGGTATATGCTTTGTCTAAACTGTTTTTAAAATGGCTTCAAATAGTGACTTCACAGCTCCCCTGAAATTATCGTTACTGGCAGAAACCTTTTCTAACATTTAAGAGAAAAATTTTCTGTGCTACATTTCAGCCCCTTTACTTAGTGTTTCAATCACAGTGGATATGGAGAGCCATTTAGTCCCTTCTCATTTAAAAAACTTTTATTTATCTGAAGAAAGCTACTCTGCCTCTCAGACCTTCCTTCTCCAAACAAGAGCCACACACTTTCAGTTCCTCTACCCACTGACCTTCACCTCTGCAGAACTGTTACCCATACAGTAATTTCTTCTATTTCTTCTGTTAACTACCTATTGCCAGGACTTAGCACTTGCCTGGAAGAGAAATGAAATCAGTTCAGCTAAGATGTATCTCCAACTCACTGAGAATATTCATCATTCTAATCGTGTTTCCCAACACACTTTCCATTCTTCTCTGCTTGATTATTGCTTGTAAATTTAATAAGCATATATACCGTATTACATCACTCAAATCATTAATGAAAACACTAGCCAGCTGCAGAACACATTTCAACAACACCCCACTTGACATAGTGCTGGGCAACAGTGAACAACTGATAAAGACTTTCGGGGTACAGCTTTCTCTAAACTCCTGCATTCACTGCACATTTTCATCCAGGATTCTATTGCTGATCCTGCCAGTGTGACATGGTGTCAAGAGCCCTATTTAAATCAATGGTGTCAAGAGCCCTATTTAAATCAAACTACAAGACAGTCATTGATCTCTCTAGTCCCAAGGCCTGTTATGCTGCCAACAAAGAAGATACAGGTGGTTAAACACGATTCATTCTTGGTAAATCTATGTAGCCTACTATTTAATAGCACTTTTATATTACAGATTTAGACAAATAGTTTATTTGTTCTGGAGTTTCTTTGCTTATGGAAATCAGGTTAGTTTGAATTGTCTGAAGAATATCGGTGGCATTAAGTTCTATTTTCAATAAAGCAAGCTCTCCATTAGATTCTGGATTCTAATCTCTCCCCCCAGGAATTCCTAAGGATAACCACTAAGACGACTCTCAAAAGCAGATGAGATACACTAGGATGAATATACATACTGTTTATATTTGTATTTATAAATATTATAAACCTTTATATACATATATATACAACATACATGTATAAAAAGGAGCATGCTCTCCTTTCCTGTGGAATAGGTCCATGTTTTAACAGCAACAGAGAACAAAAAGGGAAAAAATAGACTTTTTAGGTTTAAAGTATTTGGAAATATTTTGCTCTAAATAATGTCATTTTCAATGATGGGGAAAACACAGACCGTGTTGTCTCCCTCTGTTAAGCATTATTTTTTATTACTGTATGACACAAAATGAGTGGTGAGCTACAATACTATAGATAACTTTACAGTCTTTACAACAGTGTTCCTTTTCAGTGGAAACTGCGGGGTATTAGATGTAGTAGCAACACCAGAAAAGCCCACTGAAACAGAGAAACCTGAATACTGGACAAGACAAGGTCCCACTAAGGCAAACCACAGGCAGATGAGGTTGTTTTCCTCCTTCCATTGCCTCTAATTCCTATTCTAATAGACATACCAGCTATGTTCAGGCTTTTTCTTGTTTAAATCCTGCATGACTCGTATCATTTACCCCAGAAAGGTGCTAAGTCCAATTTATTTCTAGCCTCCACAAGACAATTTTTCAGGCTCAAGATCACTGTCACCTTTGTGCAGATGTCACTAGCTCTGGGGTGCACTTCAGAAGACCAAGCTACCACCACCTACCATTATGCATGGCTTTTGCTTTACCCATTAAACTGTCTTTATCTCAACCCACAAGTTTTCTCTCTTTACCCTTCAGATTGTCCCCATCCCACCAGAGGTGAGAGCAAAAGGCTGCCTGGGGCTTGGTTGCTGGCTGGTGTTAAACCTCAACAGGAATGCAGCACGTACACAGGGTTTTCTCCATTTCAGCTAGACTTCAATAACTGACAATATTTTGCCATTTCTCTACAATCATTTAGTTTTAAGGTAAGGTCATAGTCCTATCTTTGTCCATCCTCTCTTAAGTTACACGAAATGTTGCCCTGGAGCAACTTCTACACAAAGACATCTAAAAGTATGCTTTAATAGACACCTTCTCCTTCATTTTATGGCTGCTTAGCTTAGTCACAGACCCGGTCTAAGTTTACAAAAGAGCAAAATTATGGCTGGTGCAAGAGCCTGTCTACAAATATATGCTCACAAACAAATAGATTAACTTGCTGTGACGTAAATTATAATACAATCCATATCCATACAAGCCATATCCAGAGATGAAGAGTTTATTATCATGAAAAGTCATCTAAGCATTCGTATGAATAATGATGACATCATTTACAGGTATTCAAGGAGTTAAAATAGACATCCTTGGTTGTCCAGAGCTAGCTCTGTAACTCACAGATGGAATTAACAACCTGCCCATGTTTATGCTGGCCATTTGCTGCACAACTCAGAATTTTCTCAACTTCATCTGATCAGTTACTGGCTGCTGTTAAAGACAGTAATTTCTGCATACCCACATGGAAGAAAGCAGATATTTTAATGCCTGCAGAATTTCTTCTGTGAAAGGAACTCTATATAGCATACCATTTTCCTGTCACATTCTATTGTTTAATCTTGCTTAGGAATGTTTCTTTTCCACTTTATGAAATATTTGTATTTAAATATCAGCAAGGAGCATAGTCAGGGCATATAATTCACTGCATTAGGCACTGTGTGACATCTGAATACCGTTGCTTGTTTTACCTATCCATACACTGAATTGTATTGTATAATACGAAGAATCATCACTAGAGAAGCAGCTAATAGCTACAATCACAACTCTGTTTCTACTTTGCTAGAGGACCCAAGTATGTTGGGAGGTAGAAGAGTTGCAGAAGTCCAGATTTTAATTTTATATATATATACATACACACAAAATAATCTCTAAAATTAGAAAGGAAATTAAGTTTTCCTTCTTACTGTGCCAAAGTGGGAAGTTAATTTCAAAGATTGTGAAACTCCAACATAGAGGAATTTTAGATCTACTTTAGCTTTAAGTAGAGATCTCAGTCAAAATACTACCAAATGCTTTCAGAGAAACTTCCTAACATCATCCACTGAAACTGGAGATCTGCAGACTACTAGCAACTTAGAGTGTCCAATAAAAAAACCTTCTCAGTAGAAACTAATTGTTTCTTATAGTTTCTCTGATTGACCCATATTTCTATCTAATTCAAAGACTTTATATTTTTACCATAGCTTTTCCTATCACCGCAAAATAAACTTCGAGACACAATTAAGTAAAAGCTGTAAGTGAACTAACACAGATTTGCTGCAGAAATATATGTTGAATACATATACCTAAACAGGCATGTGTACATTTGTGGCCCCCAAACATACACCCAGAGTACAACTGTACAAAGAAATAAATTCCCAGTTATCCCAAGATTCTACCCAGAAAAACTTATAAGCAATGGAAGGTATATTACAGCACAGAAAGTGCAAACCTTTCACAACTATATCACATTGCACTGGCTTTGACAAAGTGGGAATTTGTCAAAGAATAATACATACAACACATACAATACATATAACAATAATACAATAACACATACAACAGAAAGGTCATAAACAATGGGAAGATTTTTTGTTTGAATGAGACAAAAGAGATATTCAGAAATATCTGGCTAAAAACACAAGTTAATATTCATCTTGGCCATGAACCCCAACTCAAAAGCAAGCCTCCATAACAGAGGTTGCTACCCAATACCAGGCTCTCACACCACGTATTTACCACCACCAGATGTTGTAGCACTTCCAAAGCCCTCCCAAAGTTTTCATAGCTCACCACCGAATTACCAGTGCCCACTGTCTGTTCCCCATGCTTCCCACCCTCCTGATACCACTGAGCACTGCATCACATTTCCCATCTTTCTACAGCACAGCATTTCCACCACCTCACCCCAAGCCACCACAGCCTCACTGCTCTCCTGCCCGACAGCACTACCAGCCTCCAGTACAGATCTCCCACATGTCCCAATGCCTTCCAAGTCCATAAGCACAGCACAGCACAGCACTTCCCCATGTTCCCACTAACAAAAGATGTTACCTGCTCATAAACCATGCAGAATTAAAGATTAAATTAAGGACCACAAGCCTTGGTTACCCCATGGACCATAGGATGAAACTCAAAAGGGCTCCCTTAAAGGGACACATTCCCCTTCATCTTTAACAAAAATTACTCAGACTTTGCTAAAGTAGAGGAGAAGACCAAGTGTTTGAAAACAAGAGACTCAAAAGACTCTGGCACTTTAACGAAAGAAAGTGCAAGTTTTTTTCTGAAAGAGTGAAATAAAAAAAAAAAAAAAAGGAAGGAGTGTAGTAAAAGGCATATTCTTTCAAAGAAAGAAATCCTAAGAGCTACACAAGATACATATCTCAAATTTTACCATTAAATTATACTAATTTTTTAATAGTATCTAGCACTCAAATTAATCCCAGAAGACTTGTAATTCAGCTAGTTAAAAGACATTATTACTTTATATATCCTGAGTAATCATGGGATACCAAATGGAAAGAAAATTTTTTAAAAATCAGAAAAAATATTTTATCTTAGAATTGATACTTAAGTGCTTCATTCAAACTGATATACTAAATAAATATATAGACTTTCTGTTTGCAACACAGCATCTGCCAATTATAAGACTAAGTCATTGTCTAATAATTTTTTCATTATACAGTATAAAAAGAGCAGCACTGACAAATATGCACAATAAACCTCAGGATGATCTGAACATTTGATAATTCAACCCTCCCACAACCTATTTTTGGAAGCTGAAATTTGAATACCATTAAATCAGAGGAGAAACAGTTGGCAAGATACCATATACACCACCAACAACTGGTATCTAAGACTAATGGGATGCTCCTCAATGCATCCTGCAGCACAGCGTGAAACTTCCCAAACTAGCTCAAGTTCGGAAAACAATGAAGCAGTGTAACATGATTCATGAGAACTATCTCATCATTCTTCCTAGAAGTCAATAAAATACAGGGTAAATTAGTCACTACTGCAGCAGGATGCTCCCAGTACCTGAATTAGTTTAGGTACCTCTGTATCATATGGCTTTCATAAAGGTCACAAGGACAATAACTTTCTTCAGGATGTGAACTGTAATTTAAACTATGCCTTATCATAGTGCAATGTCTTCCACAATCCAAATACACACCTGCTGCCTCTAAAGGCATTTTATATAAACATAAACCATAAAGAAACTGCTTCACAAAGAAACTGTTGCCCAAAAGAACACAACTTATTATCACAGAATTTTCATGTTATTAAATACCCGTATCTAGAGAAGCAATATGGAAAAATGGAAAGTACTAGTAAGTTCTGTCTGTACCATTTCTCACTTTAAATCAGGAAGCAGACAGTAAGAACAACAGTAAAAGGTTTTGAGTATGTCTTTAAGTCGAACACTGGCGCGAGTCATGTGAGTGCAAGCTAAAAATGCCTCTAAAAGTAACTAAGAAGGACTCACCAAGTTCATTGAGACTCTGGGCAGCTTTTGTTATCTCTCTGCTTCCTCCTTGCAGTTGTCCTTGAAGTCTCTTACTGAGATACAAGATGCGTATTATCCTGCGCAGCAAGTCGCAGGCAGCCTGCAGGGAAACCGTAGCGTTAGGGGCTATTACCAGTATATTAGAATCACATAATGCTGGGCCACAAACGTGGAAACAGGAAATATGTATGTGAATAAAACCAAGGAACACTGAAATCCCTTTTTTCAGAATTTTTGAACACCATTCTGTGTTATGAAGACCAATACTCTCTAACGCTGGTAATTACATTTATGGGGCTACTGAGATTATACTGTCATTAGCTGTGCAAAAAGCAACGGCAACTCAGAACCCCACGACAGAGGCATGTTCTCTTTCTACCTAGAAGTGAGCTTTATTTTATATTGTACATCTGTCCTCAATATTCCTCCCTTCTTTAAGATTTAGTAAAATTAGGAAATTGGCCTTGCCAATCAAATATTGATCCAAAATAAGCAAACTGACAGCACGTACTTCAGAGGACAATAAAACTTAATGGCTAAATTGTTATTACAGATATTGACTCTTATGGTAAGGATATACATAAAAGCTAACTCTCAGCAAAACCTTCATAAAGCCAGTGACCTTCATTCAGCCAACTGTTAGTTCACATTCTTTCATATTCTCATTAAATACATGGCATTCTTGATTAAAAATGGAGGATGGATGTAAGATGTAAATTTTTAGGGAACATATTTGTGTATGTTTTCATTAGCACCGAATCAGAAAAAAGGCAAATCTGAATCAAACGTAATAGTTTCATAATTGTTCACTCAACAAAGATCTTGAAACAGGTTTTGTCCTACACATTAAATAATAGAGAAACTCTAAGAGTTACATGAGGGATGGAGTTCCTCCAGGGCTGGACTAGGTCAGTGGGGTTAGGAGGGACATGCTATGGGAACAGCAACATTCTGGAGTGTGTAATATCTAAACTAGAACTCAGAAATGTCATTCAGATTTCATTACAGACATAGGTTCAGTCCAATATCTGCAATCATACTAACAAGACTGGTGAGAAATTTGGAACAAGTAAGACACAGTCGTTCTAGAGTACTTTCTCTGGTACTGAAGGTAAAGTCTCCTGAAGTGTTAAACTTATGGATATCACAAATTAATTTAAAATTACTTTAAAAAATATTTAGTATCTGAAAGACTTTGAACCTCTTTTTCATACTCAAGTTAATTTCTTGAAAACTAATCTTGAAAACCTGTGTAAGGGGAAAACACACACAAATGAATAATTTCAACCAATATTCATTACAACTTAGCAGTCTCTTCCCTATGCCAGTACAAAACAATGAAAACACAAGTATTTATAGTTTACTTTTATTAAATACCTAGACAGAACAAAAAGGAAAAATTAGAAAAAGCCCCCCTGAGGCAAATCAGTGAAAAGCCCAATTACTCTCGCTGCTTTGGGCTCTCTTCCACGGTCTGAAGTGCAAGTTTCCTAAGCATTCTAAGACAACTTAACCACATGATTTCTACTACCATTAGTGAGAACTAAGTGGGGCTTATCCTGCTTTGAGAGATTAATGTATTAATTTTTATTAATTCATTTCTTTAATTAGAAAAATCTTAATCCACATATCATTTTCCTATCTGTGAACTAAATTTCTGCAAGATGAATCAGAAATAGCTTTTTATATATGGCGCTGTGCTTCACCAAATAAGAGGTCACAGTATTACTATTTTTCTTTCAAATTTAATTACTTTCTAATCCAATTGTGTACCTCTCACTAATGTTTTTCCCTAGGAATTTAAGTTCAGTTATTTTCTGACCATCTTTTACTTTACATGCCAAAAGTTTATATCTTTTTCACTGAATTGTTGCTCATTATCTCCTGTCCCTAGAAACAATCTTTTAAAAGGACTATCAAATTGAGTATGAGATGGGAAAAGTTACATTTAGATACAGGAGAAAAAAAAAAATTCTGGCCCTGTGAATTAGGAGGACGAGAAAAATCCAAAGACACTGAAGATGCACTCAACTTCACAGTAATTGCTACTGCAATGTTCCCCTGACAAAGAACCGGTTTCACCCAAGTATTCTCATTTATGTGAGCTGTTCAACTTAATAAAACTCCCAGTCACTGTAAAAGAATGCAATATATAAGGACAGTGTAACAGAAATAAAATATTTTATCTAATAGTGGAGTTGTTCACAGATGCCAGATCCTCTAACCTGACCACCTCCATAACAGAAGTCTGAATTAATTCAGGAAACGTTCCCTTCCTAAGGTGATACAGTATGCTTTTCTAAAGGAGATGCTTTCAACCAAGAAGAAATGAATTCCACTGTTCAAGCAAGAATTAATTTGGAAAAGGCCAATGGCCCCGGTTATACTGGTTTACGTAAAATTAAAAATAAAAACTCATCTTTTTTTTGAGGTTACATGTTAGCTATCCCCTGAAGTTTAAAACAACACATCAACAATAACAGACATTATTGCTACAGTTCAAGACATTGAAAAGCCTCTTACTTTTAAGCTCAACTTCATTTGAAGAAATGATTCAAAGAAGACTTAATTATAAAGAGAGGGACACTCGAAAATGTGCCAGTGTATAACTCATATGTGCAAGGTATATATTTTGGTTTTTATGAAGCCTGAAGGAGAAGGAGACTGTCCATTATCTTTAGACTACATTTACTATTTATTTACAGTAGCATCAGGATGCAAACTGCCACTGGTAAATATTTTAAAGAGAGAATAATTTTAAAATACAGAATGATGATTCTTTTTAAAATGTTTTAAACATCTGGGTATTGTAAGTATTTTTAAACACCAAGATATCTGAAACCAGGAGACCATGTAGAAACACTCGGTTAAACAGAGCTGTACAGAAAATAACCCTCTGAAGGACAAGCTCTCTGTCTACACATTTCAACTGTTAACTATTCCCATTTCGCCTATGATTGACTATGGAAAGAGTCAAAAGAGGACAGTATGATTTAAAGCAGGAAGTAAGCCTGCTGAGTCTGCTGCTCCCTTGGGATGTCATGAAGCTCCAAGTGAAGAGCAAGATATAATATACAGAATCACACAGCAGAGATTTAGAATTCAGGACTAGATTTGAAGTTTTACAATGAACTTGCAGTGAGAATGCAGTACTATATTAAAAACAATTAAGGATAGCAAAATCTAGCTTTATGCAAGCCAAATATTCCTTCAGTTTGTAAGTAGTCCCACAGCAATCAATGGAGAGGCACTAAAATAACACCATCACAAGTACAAGAGGCCCTGCAACACCACACATTTCAGCAAAACATATCTGCCGACGCTACAGATTTTGACAGAAGTAACCTCTTTTTACTGGCTATCTACCTTTTTTTACTTATTCTACCAATTGTACATCAGCTGATACAATTACTAAGTTTGAAAATGTCCCAAACCACAAGTCTTGCATTTAGGAGCCATTTCATGCCCCAAGCCCTGCCACTGCCAGGAAGCCAACTGTTTGCTGTGCTGTCCCCCTCCCATCCTCAACAAATGAGTCAGACAAGTAAAGGACACCACAGGAGTGCATCTTGGGGAAGCAGGAGAGCTGAGATTTCCTATTGACTCAGCTCGCCATTAAGTCCAGCCTAATTTCATAACTCAGGCGTCCTGACCCTCAACTCCCCCCAGCAGTGTAGTGAAACATCAAGTACTCGCTCAGTATCTGCCAACACAAGGAAGGGACAGCAGCTCTCATGCTGAGGATGGACTCTCACTGGCAGAAAAGCTGGAATCATCATTCCTCTTTATACGCTGAGGTACCCATCCAAGTGGATTTGGATGCTAGGAAGGATAGACTAGCAGCCTTCTGACTTAGAGCAAGAAAAGCCAAATATTACTAATTCTCTGGCACAGCCTGAGTAATGCTGACCCTGGATGGATGCTGCTTTCCCACAGAAGAAAATCGTGTAACCCTGCTACAGCCAAGAGAAAGCAAAGAGCACCCAAGAAACATTTCCTAAGCCGAGGGACTCATTCTTCTCAGACATCCTTCTGCAGTTTGACTTTGAGTAAGGGCAGGACAGAAATTTCCTTCATCTTCAGCTCTGAATTCCCACAACCTTTTCCACATATTCAACATACATCAGAGAACAACAAAAAATCTTCCCCTAACCTACCACATGGAAATCATGGAACTTCTATTACCCAGTGACAAAAACAGTAATAGCTGGAACTGAAAGCAGTAGGATAAGTGGCCAGCCAAACTGGCTGACACAGAGTGTTAAGAGCTTCCTGCTGAACTTCACTGCTACTGAAATTGCTGCAGAAAAGAGCAGTTCAGCCAAGAGAGCAGTGCAGCTGCTCCACCAGCCCCCAGACTAGAAACTGCATGACTCTGCAGCTTAATCTACTCCACAACAGCAGTCACTTGCAGATGGCAATCTACTTGACTGTACATCCACAGCTCGAAATTCAGCTACTAAAAGATAAATTCCTAGTTCTGCAAAGCTAAGGTAAACTTGCAATGACAAATAGTTCAAACAGTAACTCATTAAAATACTTGTGGGGTTGGAGTTGTGTTGCTTTTCAAACCATAAATATAATAGAATGCAGACACGTGACTGCTGAAGATCTATGGAACAGTTTCAACTATTATAAAATTATCAATGGAATTGTTTGACACTTATCTCACCATCATTGTGATAAGCTCTCTCCCACTGCTGTTCTCTAACAGTGATATGCATTACCCCGGAAACTCCACTTATATTTAAAAGACAAGGAAAAAGTATGCATGTGCGCTTGCAAAACTTCACAACCACAAATGACTCCTGAAGTTACATCCTTGCTATTTTGCAAGAATTAATTCCCAAACTCTTTACTAACCTGCAGCCCAGCAAGCATTAACTTAGGAGCAGAAAGCATCTTCTACACAACGGCACCATAACATTAAATACCAAAATCACACAAGCAGTAATGAGAATTTATTTAATCTGTATTCAGATAACCCTTCCCTCCACCTCTCACTTGGCTAGTGCAAAGGTCAGTTACTTACTTTGCAATACAAAGCAGTTCCCAGTAGCTCATGAAGAGACACGCAAATACTGATGTTCACTGAGAAATACTGAGAACAAATTACAGGCTACTAGAGTAGAAAAACACCACCCATGTCTGATAATTGTGAAATAACACAGGTTCAAAAAGGGTTTTTTTAAATATATTTTTAATGCAACTTACTTGAAGCTTTGCTAGCTGAGCTGTGCGAGACACTATTTTGTTGTAGGGGTCAACAATTTTGACTCTGACTCTAAAAGTAAAAGGAGAAATTTATTTATAACAGCATTAATAAATAGCATTATAGAACATAAAAATTTATATTTTCTAATCACAGAAGGAATGGCATCATCAACATCATACCTATCAACAGTACTTTGCAGAGCACCAATTCTAGTTTGCATCATTTGGAGGACACCTGCAAAATAAAGCAGATTTTTTACATGGAACACTCATCAATTAGAAGGAGTTTTTCTTCAAATCATAGTAACTACTGCAGACTATATAGCATAAAAAAAAAACCCCAAACAGTTACCCCCTTTACAACAAAGCATTCATACAGACTACTGCAGCATATTAGGGAATAAACTGAGCAAGTAGTAGGTCACTTATTGAATGTTATGGAAAATTTATTGGTAGAGAACATAAAAAGAAATACACAGAAGAAATATTATTCTGAAATCCATAATTTGTGAAGTTTCAAATAATATTTAGGGGATGGGGGATGTTACTTTGAATGATGATCAGACATATAACCTGGTACAAACACCTGAAAATTATATACAAAAATGGCAAAACCTATTTAACACTATTTATATGACATAGTGACTATATGGTTCAGACAAACTAATGGACAAAGAGGACAGAGAAAATAAAAAATTCTCCTTTAAGGTTTTCTTCCTGTGCATAAGCATCTTTAGCAAAAAGTAAGGTATCAATGCCATTGTAAGGTCATCTAATTTAGATTACAAACAGAGCAAACTACCCTAATCATGTTTGCTCCAGATTAGTTTGGCAGACCAGCACAAGGAAAGCCAAGAAGCATGTTTGGTTTTTCTTGTTAAATTGCAAACAAAGTAGTCAAGGATAGCAGTCATTTTTGCAATACAGAATCAGACTGCTGAAAATTAAATTAAGTTACACAAACCCAGGCCTATGAAATTATTTTTGTTCCAGTTATTATAAGCATACTCAAACTTACTAGATTTTTGTAAAGCTCTGACAAGCATGACATCAGTAAATTAGGTAAAACTGCAGCATGATACAGTACAATGGAAGACAAAATGCTGCTAATAGTCATGTACTGTGACTATATCTCACTTATTTTGAATAAATATGTAAATTTCCATCTTCTCCATATTTCAGAATTATCAACTTGGCTTAGTGACAGACTCATGGGTTCTCTGGCATTCATACACGGAATGGCCAGCATGCCATTCTCACACATCAGAGGATGAAGACACGAGATCCAGTGAAAAGCTGGCAAACCAGGCTGCATTTTCTACTCTACATTGCAATAATGGGGGACGGGCCAGTGGCAAGACATTGCTGCACCTATGGCTGTGATATTGCTGTCAAGCATACAGCAGGCCTTTTCCCAGAGGGCAGAATAAGGATGGGTGAAAAGGCAATCTACTTTCTCCATCTGCTGTGGAAGATAGAGGATGATACCATCTAGCCTACCTTAAGATAACAAGCAGCTCAAGATACCTGTTGAACTGCCACTAGACAGAGAAGAATATGTATTTCAGATCAGACTACCATTTAAAAAGTGGGCAGGCCTGAAAAAGAAAGGAGTCTACAAGCTGGGTGTATCAATTTGAAACATTTAATGAGATTCACTTTCATACATCCAAATGACTATGCATGCTCTAAATTAGCTCCACGATCTTCAATTGCTAACTTTCTTGATAAACATACCAAGAGCTATGCATTTCTAACTTCATAATTAAAAAAATCTGTTGACATCCACATTTTTTTTTTCTTATTAAGCTTGACTCAGTGTTTCCTTTAAGAGCATAACCCTAAGTAAATGGAAAAAATTCAACAAATGTTAAGTGAACTGGATTTTATTTTTACTTAGGGTTATTATTGTAAAACATGCATTATTTACCACACCTACTTTATAGAAATGTTTTCCAACTGAGTAGTTGTTTTGAAGTACATCATTCTTTTCTCAGAGCAACTTTAGGAAAGAATGCCTTCAGAAACAACCACAATTTCAGAAAACACAATTTCGCTGAGCACAAATTGCTGAAGATCGTGACTGGAAGGTATTTATCAATCATAAGATTTACTACGGATTCCTATTTACTTTTTATTTGGAGAATGAACACGTATTTCAGTCTTCTATGCTTGATTCTCCAACTGTTTGAAAAGTTACTCAGGAGCTACCATTTCTAAAATAAATAGCCACTTCTTTAATTTTACAGCTATATCAAATGCTGACAAATACTGTATCCTAAAAGTTCCAAAGACTAAGGATATACTATAACTGTCAGTAACCAGAAACTCTGGTTATGCCAAAACCCAAAAGCAGAAAAAGGAACAAAGGTAAATTACTTAGCAAGTTTTAAAATGGAAGGGGAAAAGGGGATATGCTTGGAGGTGATAGGATATGCAATTTAGCATTTTATAGAGATACATATCTGTCTGCACAAAAAAACCTCAAAACAGAACAAAAACCATATGAAGTTCTCAGCAATAGACAAGGAGCAGAATGGCAGGTTTAACGAGCTCCTGGCACAAGACCAATATATTGCAACCACCTTCTATGCACATTCAATGGCTCCTAAGTAAGGTCTTTGAAAGTCAGCAGTTTATGTTAAAATCAAGGTCTCAAAACACTGGAATAAAAGGCATGTATCTAATTCAGTAGTCCCTTACTAGGAAAAAATATCTCAACACAGTTTAGATTATGTGTTAAAGCCTCTTTGGTTAAGATATGCAAACTATGCATCACATGCATATGCAACATAAAGTGATGCTTAAGACAACAGATACCTGCCAATGTCGCAACAAAATTAGGCTTATTTAGGAAAATATTTTAAAAGGCCAGAAAAGGCTTGATTGCTGAAGTTCCTCAGAACTGACTACTAAAATACATTTTCCTATGAAGCAGTTACTACAGATAAGTATCAGCCAAATCTTCTCCCTGGAGCTCCATCTACTGACATCAAAAAAAAAGCTGCCACATGCTTCTCCTCAGAAGTCAGATCTGTAGCCTCAACATGAGGGGCCAAGGTTGGCAGTGAATGATGTTTCATGCATAGATTTTAAAAATGCTTCCGCCACTGTAAGAATAGCAAGAATAATATAACAGTATTTACCTTCCAGGGATTCAATTCCAGTTGCTTGGGCCAACAGATCTTCATGTCTTGCAACAACCTTAAAAAAAATGGAATATAGAAATCAATAGAGAAAAATGGGGACGTCCACCTAAAATGAGGATTAAAAATATCGTCATCATTCCTACATTAGGCAGACACAGAAAAAAGCAGGTACATCTTATAAGATGAAGGGGTTTTCAAAGCACAAGGGTTTTAAGTCACAAAAGCAGCAAACTCAGAACAAGAAGAGGATCAGTAACTGCAGTATACCTGACAACTTAATTAAAGCTAGCAGAGCAATCACATTTCAACACACCTTCACCTTTAATTGTAAATGTGAACTTATTAATCACATGGCAATAGCGTATATTCACTATTTTTTTTTCTATCTATAACATTTAGAAACTAGTTCCCAAAGAACTGGCCAATATGGGCAGAGTTAGGCAGAAAGCAGGTTATGATACTACACACAAACCCACTGCAAGGTCTACCGTGGATTCATAGTTTCCACATAGAAAATGTCTTCTACTATCCAAACTCAAAAGCCTTTCTAAAGGTGCAGAGGTGTGTTAACATAGGATTTATATTTGCCTAGGTACAGGTACGTCTTAGGGCTTAAGCTACTCTCCAGCACAGGATGAAAGGGTGCAAGTTCTCCCTATCTTCTCATAATGTCATCCCAAAACATCTGTTCGTTGACATGATCATATGGAAAGACTCACGGAACCATCTTATAAGGAAGGGCAGCACACAGAGAGGCTGCAGAGATATGTATCGCAGTATACAGACTACAGAAACTGAAGCTGTATGTGGCTTCTTGGTAGGAAGTGTGGGCTTAACTGAGTTCTCAGAATCACTAATAGCTTAGCTGCAAGCTGTACTTTTAGTTACTACTTGCAGAGGACACTGGGCAATTTCAGAACTTGCAAGATCATAAGATTGCTAAGTTTTTGATTACTTTATATCAATCACCTCAGAATAAAAGGTATGCTTTAAACTTACTTGTAAATGCAGTTCTTTATCCAACTGACTAATACCTTGGGCAAGTTTTGCCAGTTGCTCAGCTATCACAGCCTGATGGATAGACTGGGAAGTGTAAGCTTTCACATCAAAGTCTTCTCTGAAGAAGTCAGCATAACACTCTGAAAAAAAGATTTAGACTACTCATATTCACGCATCAGAGCAGTTAAATAATATTTATGGACCCAGAGTGTACAGTTATCTGACCTTCAGTTCCTCTAATTCACAGTGTATGTTGTCTTCATCACATAATACAAATGTGAGAAGGCACCACAACCAAGAGAAACGGGGTTTGGAGCTGATAAATGAGGTTGGGGTTTGGGTTTGTTGGGGTTTTTTTGTAAATGGTGGTAAAGAATCCTGTTCCTTTACTGCCGACAACCTTGAGCGGAAAACACTAAAAAGTGTCCGTATTTTCTTTTTCAAACTTTACAGCATTAATGAGGGTGAGGCTGTTGAGTTTGTACCCGTAAACAAACACACGCCAGTCACCTCCCAGAACTGACACGTGGCACGTCACAACTTCATGAGATTATACCGGACTCACAACGGTGTGGGTTTATAAAACCATTAAAAAATGATACTGCAACGATGACTGTGGGTCAAGCAAGACCGGGGGTCCCAGACAGCGACTGCTAATTCCACCGAGCACCCTCGCCTCTCCTTCCAGTGCACTCCTTCCCTCTGGGAGTCAGAGCCGCCTCACCTGGACCCCCGGCCAGCGGTCCCAGCCCGCCACCCAAACTTTCCGTGACTCCGGACCGCAGGGCTGCCCTGCCCGCCCCTCCCCGAGCTCCGCCCGCCCGGCCCGACACCGCCCTCGTCCAGGACCCTCCGTGTCCCCCGGGCCGCCGCGGGCGGGCCCCCCCGGGCGGTGCGGCCGTCTGGGGCTGTGCCCGGCTCTGCCCCCCCCAGCCCCCGCCTCACCGTCCGCCCGCAGCTCGGCCAGGGCCGGGGCCGGGGCCGCCCCCGCCTCCTCCATGCTGGCGGTGCCGGAGCGCGCGCGTCACTCCCGGCACGCGGCGCGCGGCGATGATGGCGAAGGCGCGCGACGGCACGTGGCGATCCCGGCGGGAGCGGCGCTGGAGCCGGGACACGGCCGGGCCTCGGCCCTGAGGGAGCTCCTTCTCCTGGCGCTGCGCAAGTGAGCGACGTCCTGCGGGGCGCTGCACCGGAACGCTTTCGTTTGGTCTTTTTTACCGTCACAGTTCAAACAGGGATGCTTTGCAGCACGGCCTGTGAGAAGCAACTGAATGACTTCCGTTTCAAACGCTGTTTGTTTTTCCAGATGCCGAAAAGACTGTTAGTTATACATGATTGGTGACACCATAGAAGCTAAAGAATGCCGACGAAAAGATCCCATGGATTTGTTTCGTTCTGGCCAAGTTGTAAAAATATGTGCCCCCATGGTCCGCTATTCAAAGTAAGTAGCTGTCATGTCAGTTGTTTCCAGTGTGTTTTCTTTGAGAAAGTTTATCTTGACTGTAAAAACAAGTGTGATTATCTTTTTCTCCTTTAGTTTTTTAAGACAGAGGTATACATGGGACATGTTTTATCTTACGATTATAACTGAACACCCCCACGGTACTGCATGTCAACAGCACTTTAAAACAGCTCATCAGAAAAATGCCTTTACAATTTACCTTCTAATTTTCATGTGTCTGCAGGTTGGCTTTCAGAACCTTGGTAAGGAGATACAGTTGCGATTTGTGTTACACACCAATGATAGTGGCAGCGGATTTTGTGAGATCTGCAAAAGCAAGAGACAGTGAATTCACAACAAACAAAGGTATTTTTTTAATAAACCATTGCCTTGTCAGAATGTTTTATGTGGTGATAAGCCAAATCAGCCAAGTGTATGAAGTTTGTCACAACTTGACATCTGCTAACAGTTTTTTTAATACTGTTTCTTATTGATTGTAAAAATTATAGGTGAGAGTAAGCACAATCCAGTCATAGTAGGTCAAATGAAATAGTGGAAAACCTTGACTCTACCTGAAATCAAGGCCTCCAAAATGATGTAGATCTGTGATGGGTTGACTGCACATAGCTGGCCAGCGGCCATGCGCTCACACAGCTGCTCACTCATTCCTCCTCCATCCTCCCAGAAACACAGGAGATTAGGCAGAGCAAATGCAAGAAAAAATAATGAGTCAAGATAAAGGCAGCTTCATATGTGAAGGAAAGAAAGAGGGGAAAAAAACCAAGTGATCCAAAGACTATCACTTCCTACTGGCAGACCAGTGCCCGGCCAGTTTCGAAGCAACATCCACCCTGAAACACAAATTCCACATCCCAACCCACTGTCTCCTTCCTGTACCACTCCATTTTTGTTGCTGAGCTTGATGTTATGCTGAGCATATTCCTTGTACCAGTTTGGGTCAGCTGTCATAGCTGTATCCACTACAAACTTCTTGCCCATCCCAGTCTATTTGCTGTGGGCAGGGGAAGGCAGAGTGAGAAAAAGAGAAAGCTTTGGCATTGTGCAAGTACTTTGCAGCAATCACCCAAAAGTTTGTGAATTATCAACACTGGTTTTGTCACAGAATCCAAACTGCAGCACCACACAGGCTGCTAGAAACAAACTTTAAATTTAAAGTTTTAATAAAATTGAAAATTGAACTCCATCCCAGCCAGACCAAGTACAAGATGGCAGCAAGGTTCTTTTCCCAGCAATTGTTTCAGGTGTGTTTCAGTTACAAACATTTAACTAATTGCTGGGAAAAATTTTCTGGTCTGTAGTAAAATCAAGAGTGTTGCTAAAGGTGAAAAAATTAATAGATCAGGCATTGATGCAGTGGAATCAAGGATTTATAAAAGAAGCAGGGTTTCATATTAGCTGGAGTAGAAAGTGGAAGGGGCTGATGTTGGACAACTTGAGATGCTGAGAGCAATAAGCCACAAAGATACCGGGAAGTTGAAGCATGGCTGGGGTCAGTGTGGAGAAGCAAAGCTTCAGGCATGGTAATGAAACATAACCAGAACATATACAAAAATAAGGAGTATAAGGAGTTGTACAGTGTCGTGGCTGTAAAGCAAAAGTGGTATGAAATACGTGGGAAGAGGTGGCAAGAACGATACAGATGTGCTGGCATGAAGTGACTGCAGTAGAACAGTGTAACAAGGAACGCACAAGTACAAGCTGCAAGGAAGAATGAAGAGCACTGCTAATGTGCTAATAGGCTAGTAAGATCAGCATGTAGGATCTATGAAGCGTGAAGATTTAATCTATTCAGACCACAGAATTTGTGGTTTCATAAGTATATGCAATAGGGGAAGTACATTTCACTACTTGAAATGCACTGACTACTATGGTGCATTATTCAAATAGAACAGAGCAGTTACAGAGAAAAGTCACATGGGGAAACGCAGGTAGACACTCTATTAGTAAAATTCAACGTCAAAAAAAGCATGAATAATTCATTGTAAAAATAAATGAGTAAGAACATAACTGACAGTATATATGGCTCAAAGGTCCACAGTCACTAGTTTGTCCCCTTTCAATTTAGTTACACTTCTGATCTATTCGAAGTCTGGTGGCATCGAAGTTCCACAGGTCAGAAATGTATATTCTTAGGGGTGCAGGGACGGGGAAAGGAAGGTCTCATTTACAGCTGCATGCTGTACCTTTGCTACCTGATAACAAGGGGTACAGAATTAAATGTTATAGTGTTGTAAACAACATCTTTTCCCTACTCACTTCTTTCATGCTGGCCTTAATTTTATAGGCTTCTAAAACACTCTGCCTCATGCTTTGCCCAGATTATAGTATTTACATGATTAGCATTTATACATTTTTTGTGGTTTTATGTTTAACTTGCTGGCTGTTTGGGGATTTTGTCTTCTAATTAGCAGAGTCTGCAATTTCTGTTTTCCATTTTCTTCTGCATTAATGTTTCTTTGTTATGTATTTGTCAGAGATACATGTTCTTTGTGGCTGCTGCTAAAAAATTTTGAATGGCTAGATTCAGTATTTTTATCACCTAATGCTCAACAAAAAAAAATCTAGGAGTGTGGGATTATTCTAAAATATTAGCTATAACAATGTAAACCTCTTCAGCTAGAGCACTGTATTAAATGTTTTTAAAATGTGCATGGGATTATTTTTGCTTGCTGGATTTTTAGGTAACTTCTAGAAGTGTCTCAGCTTGATTGAGAGGGTACTTCTGGCCTTTATGACTTAAGCTCCACTACTTCAAGAACTATTTACTTTCCTCTAAAACAAAAAAAAATCTTCAGAAGCACTTGTGTTCTCTTCAGTGGTAGAAGTGCACTTGCTTTGTGCATTTATTGGATCATCTCTTTCCATCAGTGCTCAGATATCCCTCTTCTTCTTAACTGCAGCAATTGTTTATATGGAAAGTGAGTGCTAAGACTGCTTGAGATATTTTTAGATGCCTTTAATGTAATGCAGTAGCTGTAAAAGAGGAGAGCATGTTCCAAATGACCATCTGGCTCTCTGCAGGGGCTTAGTAAATCACAAGTAGTTCAGCAGACCCAAGCTGAGGAGCACCGACACTTTGGTTTCTCACTTGAGACAAAGCTGCTGAAGCTGCCTCTGTTCATGTGCACTCATTCCAACTCTGCATATCACACTGTGGATAAAAACCAGCCATGCTGGCACAGAAGAGGAAGAAGATGGGATGAGATGAGATGAGGAAGGGCAAAGCGTGTGGGTGGTTTAGCTCCTTTCTGAAGGGTTGGTTCTGTAAGCAAGTTTCCCACGTGGCAAGACAGACAGCCGTGTCAGCACAGCAATCGGGCAGCATGCAGACAAGGGCCTGGCTAGGAGGGGAAACATGAAGGCTGCTGAAATGTAGAGAATACTTAGTTTCATAGGTGATCTTTGTGGAAGATAAGCAACTGACTGCTTTCAGTCAGAAAAAGTGCATGTTGAGCCATCAACAGTATAGGGCATATATATTTGTCTGAATTTCCACCCCTCTTAATAGACATACTCATTTAGTATCCCCTAGTAAGCTGCCTTTATTTATGTGTGATCTGGGGCTTGCAGAACCACAGAACAGTCAAGTTTGGAAGGACCTCTGTGGGTCACGTTGTCCAGCCCCCGGGCTCACACAGGGTCACCTAGAGCTGGTTGCCCAAGACCATGGTCAGACAGCTGTTCAATATACAAAAAAAGTTCAAAATTTAGAATTTGTTCTTTTTATTTTCTGGGAATTTTTAAATCTTTAAACATCTTTTCATTGGAGTAGGTGACCATCCATTGATTGTTCAGTTCGCTGCTAAAGAAGCACAGGTTTTGTGTGATGCTGCGTGTATCGTCTGTCCTTTCGCAGATGGAATAGACCTCAACTGTGGTTGTCCTCAGAGGTAAAGTTTTGAAAAAGATGGGTAAATACAATGAAATAATTTGAGACTAAAGAATGCTGGTTCTCATTTTCATAGTAATTTCTGTCTTAACCTAAAAATAGACTTCAAGAGAGAAACAGCTTTTTAACCTGTCAGAGATGTCTGTGTGGCAAGACACTGTTCTGAGTGTTCTGAGATGCCTGTCACCATGGTGAGACTGGGAAAAGCGTGTACATTTACTAACTTGTCTTTTTTAATTTCTGAGATACTGAGTGTTGGCTCAGAAGTGAAGTGTCCATCCCTTCTCAGCAGCTGGTAAATATGCATTACCAAAAAGAGCTTGCTGCAAATAATTCGGAGAGTGTTTTGAAAAATGATGTGGCAATTCCCAAAACAATGAGGCAAGTCCCCGATGTCTCAAACTTCTGCAAGTGAACAATAGTCTCTGAAATAAAATTATACAGGTTGTGTTATTCAGGAAGTGCTGAGAACAAGTTCTTCCATCTTGTATTAGATTTATAAGTCTAGTGAATTAGTGATCTACTCATTTGATTTGATAAAGATCTTGTCTCAACAGTGAAACGTAGTAATGAACAAATGAAGATCCTTGCTAACTGGTTCGATTAAGAATCATCTATTACATGTTTGTTAGGCAGTCTTTTTCTAAATGAAAACCTGAAAAATAAGATAGGAAATTAAAAGATAATATTATGGTGCAAATACTTAATTTCTCTATTCTAATTAAGTTGTCTTGACTTAAAATTACAGTATTTGAGAAAAATATTTTCTGGAGAGATCTGAGACTTCAGAATGGAAGTATATTTTTTTTCCTAAGCTAACTATTGTTAAGTATGCCAAACTATAAGTTCCTTTTAGGCCAAAAATATATCCTTACATATGAGTCCTTTGTTTTTTCTGAATATTGGTTTGAAAATAACAAAAGTTTGTGCACTTCATCTGCCTTTATAAGAAAAATTGTTTAAGAAAAGAACTGCTCGTCTTAACTGGAAGCAAAGGTTTTTTCCTGCCAATCAAAATAGCGTTTTGCAGTTGAGAGAGAACAGAAATAATATTCTCACTTGCACTTGAATAATGTTCCTTTTCAGTCCAAAGTCATTTTCTGTTTAGAAGAAATCTATGACCCAGTGGAAGTGGAAACATCAAACTATTTATTTTATGTATGATCTAAACCATTGTTGATTAAATTTTAATTTATCTTCTTTGTGAGTCCATTTTGTGGACAGAAAAGTGAACTACAAGAGATCAGTAACTTGTATAAAGTTTTAATAGCACAATGCAGACTGAACCAGAATCTACATAATGGTATGAAACTGCAAACAAATAATTGCCAGTACTATCTCTATTTATTCAACCACATTGGTTTCTGAAGGTCATAAGGAAAGAAATTGATGAAGAAATTGATCTGCATTTTTTCAAATGTAGAATAAAAATGTTCTTTTTCTTTTAAAGATGGGCCATGGCAGAAGGTTATGGTGCTTGCTTAATAAACAAACCAGAACTCGTTAAAGATATGGTGAGACATGTACGAAATCAGATCAACAACCCTAAATTTTCAGTATCTATTAAAATAAGGTAGGTCTAACTTAAATGGTACACGGAAGAATCCTTTTTATTTTTTAAATAAACAATAATAATGTTATAATATTCTTTTAATGTAGTATTACACTTTATAGTAATGTGTGAATATCTGGGGCAAGTAGTCCCAAACTTAGATAGCAGAACTAGCACAGCCTTTGACTCCTTACCCAGATAAAATACTGTAGGCTGGAGTTTTCTTGCAATCCAAACAACTTAAAAGTACAAGTTAAAAGATAAAGGGTTCCATAAAAGAAAAGCAATGTATCTGTCTGTATCATCACAATAACTTTGTTAGTTATTCTCCACAGTTCATCAGTTTCTAAACTTCTGTAGACTTGTTTTGCGTTGCTTTGTGTGCAGTCCAGAGAAGAGAAGGCTCTAGAGAGACCTTAGAGGGGCTACAAGAGAGCTGGAGAGGAACTTTGTACAAGAACACGTAGCGATAAGACAAGGGAAAATGGCATCAAACTGAAAGAGGGCAGGTCTAGATTAGATATTAGGAAGAAGTTCTTTACTGTGAGGAATGTGAGGTACTGCAACAGGTTGCCCAGAGAAGTTGTGGATGCCTCATCCCTCAAAGTGTTCATGGCCAGGTTGGACGGGGCTCTGAGCACTATGGTCTAGTGGAAGGTGTCCCTGCCAGTGGCAGGGGCGTTGGAACTACATGGTCTTTAAGGTCACTTCCAACCCGAAGCGTTCTATGATTCTATGGCCATTCCATGATTCACTATTTCACCACATATCCTGTGTGGCTTTTCCATATTTGTCAGTAAGTTTCAACTCAGTTTCCTGTTCTTCAGGAAAGGGGAACTATTACAAGTGGGATTTTTTTTTTTTTTTTGCAGAATATGCAAAATTGTGCTATTTTAGAATTTTTGGGTACTCTTGCTCAATCTCTATAAAATTTACCATGTATGTTCCAGAGATGTGATATTATTGGGAAATGCTAAATTAAATAGTAATTTTCATATGTTAAATTCATATTTCTTTAAAAAACCCCAAACACTGTTTTTCAACATAATATTGTCTTTATACTCTTATTTATACAAATCTGTGCTGACTTCTTATGGAGGAAGTTTCCTATAGTCCAGGTAACTTACTACTTATTGCTTTCCTTGGAATTTTAGGATCCATGAGGACTTAAAAAGAACAGTTGACCTGTGTCAAAAAGCTGAAGCAGCTGGAGTTTCATGGATTACAGTACACGGGAGAAGTATAGAAGAAAGGCATCAGCCTGTACATTATGATGCAATTAAAACAATTAAACAAAGCATGTCTATACCTGTTGTGGCTAATGGAGACATTAAGACTTTAAAAGATGCTGAAAATGTTCATCAGTTGACAGAAGCAGATGGTAAGATTGAGCATACTCTATTTTCTAAGTAAACTTACAAATCAGATTTCAAAGTATTTATTTTGGCTGTAAGTAGGACATGATTTGAGTGATTTTCACTCTTTGAGGGGACAAAGGAAAGAGCATGTCCTAGATGCCTTATAAATTCATAAAGAGAATCACTTGTAATCATCTGAGCACTAGAGCACTGTTGTTCAAAGCCACAAATAATGATTTCCGAGGCAAATTACAAAAGCTCTTTGCTTAATTATGCTGTCTCATCACTCAGTAGTGGAGTTCAGGGGGACCATCAGACACTCATTCCATCTCTTTATGGAATTGATCATCTTTTAAAGAACTGTAAACTTCTACTTGGAAATCTCTACTTCCTGAACATGGGAGCAGATTTCTTGCAGTAATGATCCAATGGAAAAAGAAATACTGTTAAGGCAGATACTTAACAGTTGAGATGGTTAGCTTCAAAGACACAGTGAGGCATTGCACTCCCATTTCTGCGTTAAAATTTGTGTCCTGCAGTTATTTAAGTCACAGTAGATTCCTGCAACTGTCTATGGTTTCAAGACAATATGGAAATTCGGTATATGTTTTGAAGAGGTGATCTCCATCCACATACTTTGCATATTTCAACTAGAGAGCAATAGGACAGAGAACAGTACTAGGAGGAAAAGTTTGTGTGGAAGGTTTCTGCTGACACTGTTGCGGTTTATTAGCAAGAACAAAAAATAGTTGAACCAAACTGCCGTTCTGCTTTCCTCTAAAAATAAAGCAGGAAGGAATTGCATCATGCAGAAGAACAGTGCAGGAAAACAGAGTCCCTTAATCACAGAAAAATCTGACAATATGGGATTACAGTTCACTTGTTCAGAAAGATTTACTGCAGATCGAGAGTATTGAAATTTACTGAAGTGAGCCATTGAGCTCTTACTGGAAGAAGGATTCTTGGTCAGCGAATAGACTTGAGTTGCACAAAAAACCCCTAAGTTTAGCATATTGGTGTCTATAGTAATTTTATGTTATAAGGGCAGGCTTGTATATGTGTAGCAAATAAAAACAAAATACTATTTAAGTGCAGCCTCAAAAGTGGGGCAGAAAGGGCTCTGTGTCCTGTGTTTTGTTTCAAAATTTCTGGAATGCAAACTGTGTTGGTAGGCGTTGCAGATGCTCTGAGATCTGCCTTTTTAAGTGGATTGCTCTCATACAGCTCTAATACTAATCCCTGTTGTTCTCCAATTATTTGTCTGTAAGCTTTGGGTTGTTGTCCTAAGGGATGCTATACAAAAATCTACATAAAATTCAAAGTAGAGTGTAACTTACTGCTTTGATTTCCAATTTGAAGGTATAATGGCAGCTAGAGGACTCTTGGCAAATCCAGCTATGTTTGCAGGATACGAAGAAACACCTTTTAAGTGCATCCAGGACTGGGTTGACATTGCTCTTGAGCACGGAACTCCTTTTACGTGTTTCCACCACCACTTAATGTACATGATGGAACGGATAACTTCAAAACAAGAAAAAAAAGTTTTTAATGTTTTATCAAGTACCTCAGCAGTACTAGATTACCTGAATGACCATTATGGTGTGTGATAAATGGTATTTTAATTCTATATAAACTTTATTTTGCAATTGTTGATACATTGTTAAAGTTTTAATTGGGTTCCTACTTCTTAGTCGCATTTATCAATCGTGTAACTATTTTTAACATGGCATAACATCATTAGGATGGTAATTTATTTTTTTAGTATTTTTATGTGTACATTTTTCCCTCTGGAAAATATTCCAGATTCCACAAATGTGGAATTCAGTTTACAGTGCACATGTGGGAGAAGGGAGATTATTTTAAGGCTCCAATAATTTACATTTTCACCAGACAATTGCTTACAGCAATATTATTGCAAAACTAGGGCCTTTCTTACATGAAACCTCCTAAAATCAGGACTACTGACAAATAATGCCAGTAATTTCAGACCAAAAGAATACAAAGGGAGCAATTATAGAAGTTTTTGCTTTAACCGACATAAGTTGAATTTAAATTCAAGTAGATTTTCAAACTTTAGGACTGTGAGGCTTTGAAGCCCAGCATACTATCCTCTTTTAAATTAGGTGTTTCTTTTGCAGACTAAAAAAAACTTCCTAAACTTACTTACAATTTAGAAAAATTCCATACTTCATAAATCAGAAGAAATATGGAACAGAGAAACACTGGTAGAAGGAAGGAAGGAAAAAGTATAATGAAGAGACAGTTTAAACTAAGTACAAGCTTAGCTTGAATCTAAAATACAAGACTTGAGAGTTCAATTTAAATTCAGTTTTGTTTATCTACTGTATAATAATTGTATACCAGATCCCTACCATCTACCACACCAGAATTTTTTAGGTCAAAGAAAAGCTGACAGATTCTCTCAGTAGGGCTCTTGCAGTCCTTTCTGCCCACTGGCATGTTGCTTATCAAAGCATGACAGCCACTTGGCTTTGAATCACTGTATAGGGGTGAAATAGTGAAAATTAGAACAGGATGATAAACATTACACACCAGCTGCATTTGTTCTGCAAGGGAAATTTCACAAAACTGTGCAGTAGAATTACTTGTATTCAAATAATTTGTTTTCTTTATATGTTTACACAGAAATTCATACCAAAAATTTCCTAGTTTTTTGACTGTGATTGTTCTATGAATATACTTGTGAATAGTTCCAAATTTTCTAAATAAATTACTTGGGTTTGTATACAGTTGTGATTATTTTTTGTAATTATGCAGCAACCTTTAGGAGGGAAGGTTGCTTTTGATGCTACTCACAAATATTTTAATAGTTTAAATATCTTTAATTCTCACATTTTTTTTAATGCAATGTCATAAAATACTTGGTCATTTTTCATTATGAATATGTCTGATTTAGACATATGAATAAAAGTTTGAAAGGCATGACCTGAGTCATCAAGTCTGGTTCACTATTTAAAACAGCAAAGTTACGTAACTCTTCTGATACGATCACCTTCCTGATGTGTTAATAAATGGAAAACTGCAGATATGCTTTGCTATCCTAAAGCTAATTGAGACAGTCTCTGCAACTTTTTTAGTTGTGATAGTGTCTCCATTCCTTCAGACAACTATTTTTTCACTCTTCTGAATTCTGATGTTTTCTTGACATTAGATGAGCACAAATATGTATAGCATTTCAGGTAAACTCACAGCAATATCTTCTGCAGATAATACCTCTTCTAATGCCTCACTTTTTCTCAACTAATATTCATCATGTAAATTATGAGCTTCCAGTTTTACAGAAAAAGTTCTTACTTCCCAACTGCATGACTTTGTATTTTGTGTTGTTGAATTCCAGTCTCAATGCAATTATTGTGTAGCTCAGTTCTCCTCAGTTCTGAAAATGTCTCCAGCCTTCTGCCACAAAATTAAAAATTAAAACTATACAGCTGAATTGTAGAAGATGAGTATTTGTGAAAGTATTAACTAAGCCCTTTGTTAGCATTTTCTTAAGATTTTTTATGATGTATGATGTTACATGCTGCAACCTGTCCCATGAGCCACAAGGAGCAGAGAAAAAAAACTAACACAAATCAGCACAATTTTTTTTCCCTCTAGTAGTGGGAAAATTGAATTTTAGAGGACTTGAAATACCTTGACCTATTTAGGAACTGAATACTTGATGATTTTGAAGAGAGCAGTTGTTGTGCCTGTGTGAGATCAATCACAGAGATTTCTGCCTGAAGTGCAAGACCTGGGTTCCTGTTAATATTGGTTATAATTAAGGAGTGCTTGATTTGGCCTTTTATGTATCATAAAAGTCAGCGGATGTTTATCATCCCTTTTTGAGCATGAAAAGAATTGTTTGCCTTCCCCTGTGAATTCTGTATCTGAACACACTTCACTGTGTTGCCATAGAATAAACTGCAAAATTGAAGTCTTAAGCCATGCTCTGAACAAAAATACTGTTCAAACATACAGAAAATGCTAAAGATGGGAGTTAGTTATTTAATTCCCAGACTTGTTTTAGAATATGGTCATATTTCTCATTAAAAAACCATATGAACATGGAAAAAGTCTAATTTCCAATTTAAAGCCACTAGATGTATTTCTTCCTGGTATGTGTTACTTATAACATCACCAGGTGCTCAGTCTTCCTGTTTTCTAATATTGAAATTTTTAAAAGTTGTTCTGCAAGTAACCTAAGATACAAAGCATTGTTTCTTAATTTAGGACCTTTGCCTCCTGTAACTGATCTCACGATGTTAAGCCACCCTGGAGAACAAGGCCATATGCTCATAACAGCTGTACTTTCTTGCAACTTTTACCGTGCTGCAATAACCCCAGCTCCCTCACACAGCCTCTACAATCCCATTTTCTCTGTTCCCTATTGTTACATTTCTTAGGTCACTTCTCTGTCTTGGGTTGATGGTTGGGGAAAAGCAGCGTGTGATGATGAGACACCTATCATAGAAGCCAAAGTAGAATAGAACAAGTTTAAACTTTGCCATTGTTTCAGCAGTGAATTAGTCTGATTTCAGTCCTCTAAGCAGCTGCTAATACACAGGCGTTTCCTATTTCTGCTTCTGAGTACTTTGTCACCTTACTGGCAGGAGAGGAAGGTGTTCCTTGTGTAGGAGCACCTCGACAGACCACATCGGCCACGTGGACAATAAAAGAAGAAGAAAATACTAAAGCAAAAATATCGTGGTCCTGAGCTAGCTAAGATTAGTGCTTGTGAAAAGAATCATAAGGTCAAGCTGGAAAGCTGCTTGAGGCATTACTGTCCTCTGTGACTGAAAGCAGTGGCATGGGCGTGTGTGGTACGCGTGGGGATAAGACACATCTGGCCTGGCTTGATAGCTCAGCCCCCTGTTCTGTATATACATGGGGTAATAAAATTATGAGTTAGTTCTGGCTGGACAAAGAGTCCACATCCTTGTAACTGTAATGTTTTCAGGTTTGTGAGTTTTTTCCCTAAAGCAGACAGCCATTACATATATTGGATGGTATCATATTCATCATGCAGTGGTGCACTATAAGATAGGCAGCCTTAGATTAACAACCCAGACTTCTACAGCTTCAGTTAAAATTCCTTCCAGGAGTGGCAAAGTGCATTCAACAGGAGAAGGGAAGTCTCACGGATGCTTGCAGGGGGCTTCTCTCTGTTCCTCTGATCTCATTCCAGTTTGGTGGGGAACACACATCAGCTGCAGTGGAAGTGCACAGCAGTCACTGCAGTGTGAGTTCTTCTGGGATCTTATGAAGTCCCTGAAGTGCAAAAGCAGACTCCGAGTCTCTGGCAGTGGGGATGAGCAAATATAGTCCTGTGGGTGTGAGGCTGGGCTACTGGGAGGGGCAACTTGCAGTGCTCATAAGAGCTGAGTAAGCCGCTCAGAAATCGAAACTGCTCTGGAATTAAAGGAGGGAAAGTCTGTATTAATGCTTTAACAGCTTCAGTAAAGTATAGCGGCTGTAGGCAAATAGCTAAAACCAGGACAAGAGGTTATGTGTCTTCTCTATTCTGCTGATCAAATATGTTTATGAAAACATATTAGAAATATTACTTAAGATCTAGGCTGTTCTCACTGCATAGGTTGGATTGAAATGGCTGGTTATATCACTCTCCAATATTTGTTAGGCCTAAACAATTATTTGAGATGTAACCTTTCATCCAGACATTGCTTAGCAGCTGCTAGGAAAATGTTAACACACTGGCTCCATCCCCAGGCTGCAGACTTGGGAAATTTTAAGTAAACAATTTCAGATTGTGAGCAGCTGCAAACAGCTCTGCTCAAAACTGCTTATGCAAGACCTTCCTACCCCATGTCAGTTCCACTGGATTAGATAACAAAGAACTACTATTCACTGCATTTAATGTCTCATTCTGTTGGAAATTAATTGGAAGAGAATTCCCTAAACAGGTAGCTGTGTCAAGAGTGCTGGTGGCTGGTGATGTCCCGGTAGACAGGGTAACCTCTTCCTCTGGCAGCACCTCAGCATGTTAGGATCAACAGGAAAAAGTAATCGGGGATCACAAGGTGATCAGGGGGTGCCCTTATGCAAAGGCAAAGCTGACTTGGATGGGTGGTAAAAGAGATGGTCAAGAAGTGGAAAAATGAGTACCAAGGCATGGAAATAGTATCTTGGGAGCCTTGGTATGCTGATAAAAAACACTGCACAGGACAGTATGACAGAACAGCGTTTTCTGAAGGAATATTACTCATGAGGTCCAAACAGGCCTGTTTGATGGTGTTTGAGACTTGCTTCGTTGTTATTGGTAGTGTCTTTACAAATACTGGGCCTGTTTTCCTTGAGAAAAAAGATTTGCTGTGTCTTAATACACTAGTGTTAGGCATGGAGAGGGGATGGACAGACACACACAGCATTTTAACTGAACGTCAGAAACTAAGGAGAAAACTGGAAGAGCAGAGTTGAAGTCTCAGATGGAATAAACTCGAGTCATGGAGCAGTGGGACGATCACAGCAGGATACCGCAGCAAAATGCTTACAACCATTTCCTAGATGGGAAGGGGGGGGGGGGGGGTGAGGAAGGTAATATTCGCTCCAGCCTTTCTCAACGTGTAGATCCACGCATTTCCCAGCAGAGCTGCGGCCCCCCCGGTACCTCCGCGCCGCCGCCAGACCCAGCTCAGCCGCCCCGCCGGCGGTGCCGGGCCGGGGCTGAGCGCGGCAGTGGAGCAGCGACAGCCCCGCTCGAATGGGGCGGCACCGGAGGGCACCAACCCTCCCTCCCCGGGGCCCGCCCGAACCTTTGCCCGGCCGGGCCGGCGGCAGCTCCACACCGCCCCCGCCGTGTCACTCAGCGCCGTCCCTGCCCACAGCCCGCGGGCAGGGCGGGGGCGGCTCTGCGCCCGCACACACCCCCCGCTGCCCGCCCGCCCCCGCAGCGCCGGCGGGAGAGACCGGCCCGCGCCTTCTCAGCCACGGCCGGCGAGGCCTCGCTCCTGCTCCTGCGCCGCCATCAGCTCCGCCGGGCGCCGGCGCCGAGGAGGTTCGAAGGCCGGGCGGGCGGGAAGACGGGGCGGCCCCGGGGCTCCCCAGCCGAGCGGGGGGCGGTGGGAGGGATCCCCGGGCCTGCGGCCGCCTGGCGGGGTGCTCTGTAGGCGGCTCTGCCCAGCCCGGCGGGCCGGTGCGACCGCTGCGGGGTCCCGGCCCCCACGTCCCTGCCCCGGGGATGGTTTGGGAGGGGAAGTCGGAGCCGCCCGCCTGAACCGCCCCTTCCCCCGCAGGCCGCCGGGACCATGACTTTCCAGTGGACGGCGGTGGCCGGCTTCCTGTACGGCGAGATCGCAGTAATTCTCGTGCTTTGCCTGCCGTTCATTTCCCCGCTGAGGTAGGAAGGTCTTCGGTGTGCTGGGCAGCCCAGCTGGTGCTTCTCACCACTTTGGGTTTATTTTACGCTTCCCTTTTTATAAACTCGGAGCTTTCCTGCGTCTTAAATTAGTTGTGAACAAAGCTGAAGGGGTGCTGTTTGGGACTTGAGCATCTCAAGTCCCAAATGCTCGTCTCTTGAGCATCGCAAGCCTCTTGAAGGAGCTTTATGTTGTCTACGCAGTGCTGATTCATCCGAACAGCGGTCGGAGTGCCCAGATGAGCCCCTCTGCTGTGTTTCAGCAGGTGGGACGGCTTCTCCCAGGGCTCTCGAGCAGCCAGCATGAAGGAAGGCATCTAGCAGTAAAAAAATGAGAGGAAGATGCAGCTTTTTAGGCAGTTGTTTGCCAAATTTATGACAAACATCTTTATGTTTGGTTGTACACTAGGTATTGTAGGTGCTGGACAGGTAAGAGACGTCAGAAACTTAAAGAAAGCTGCGTAAAGCATCTGTAAGGGCTGCAAGAAATCTGTGATACTAGTTTAGAAAAACTGAAGTTCGATGCAAAAAGTTCAGGACTACTGAAATAAAGGCCTGTATAGGCTTATGCATAGATTAGCAAAATTATAATAGTTCTGGAACAACACAAAATAGTAAATATTTGTAAAATAAATGCACGTAGTAAGAGAAAAAATATACTCATTACTGTTACTCTCTGCAAAGGCCTTGATTACAGCATTATCTTAAGATAGATCTTCGAATTTGGTAATGGTAATTTCTTCATAGGAAATAAAGCTAGCTTCTCTGCAAGAGGCAAGAGAAGCAGATTTACGATTTCTTTTCACAACATCAGGATTTAAAAAAAAAAAAAAGCTAGAAACCACAAAAAACTCACAATCCTGCCAAAAACAAGAAGGATGAAACCTTAAAGCTTTTTCAAAAGAAATAAAAATGCTGCTGGCCCAGTGTTCTGTAAAAATTGTTCTTTACTTTCAGCATTTTTAGATGTATTTAGAATTAAGAATGCAGCTTTTACTGTAATACCTTAAGGAATAAAACCTGCTGTCGGGAGAGTCTGAATTTAACTACTTAAACCTACAGAAGAGTCTTGAAAAGGATTGCCTTCTCCACAGTTGATACCAGTGATTAGTCATGTTTCCTCAAATCCAGAAATTGGAACTGTTATCAAAATCTAATTTAACTTCCCATTTTTACAAGTTAGCTTGTGGGAGTTCAGCATTTCAACAGATTATTGAGTTCTCATACTTTCTCTTGTTTTCTAATCAAAAGTGCAAGTGTACGTAAGAGGGGAGAGGGCTTATGGCAGTCGTAATCATCAGATTATTAATGGTTTATGTGAGGAAACTTGCTGCAAGAATTTCTGCGGGCTGATGACACAGAGTACTTTGAGAATACTGAAATATGTTTCACTTGTGGAGCAAACAGGGCTTGAATCCAATGTGGCTGAAAGGCTTTAAATTATATTAAAGGGATAAAGTCTTGTGCTCTTTGGAGCATTGAGCTATTCCTCTGAACAGTGATTTCTGAAAGAGTGAAATAGCTTTATCCCTTACGTGACATGTGCCAATTGTCTTCTTAATAAAACTGGCAGGAATCTTGTGGGGTTAAAGCTTAGATTGAGCTGCTATGACAGTGCCAGAGGGCCACAGCTCTGCCGTACTCATCTTGGTGGCCTGAGAGCTGGTTCTGTCAGAGCAGAGAAACTGCTGTTCTTTGAAGTTTGATTTATTCACTTCTCAGTCTTCCAACAGATTGTCTTTTTATGCCTACACTTTTTTTTTTTTTTTTGTAAATTTTTTCAAATTTGCTAGCAAGCTTCTAAGTTCTCAAGGAGCAAGTAAATTGACAGTGTAAAAAATGCAAGTACACAGAAAGATCTGTATTAAGTGTAGTATGTCCACAGTGATGGCTGGTATTATAGTTTGGAAGGATTATATTTATAACTTGGCAGTGTAGTTGATCTAAGGTCAGTATGGAGCTTGGAGAGTTGCATGTTTGAACAGTTTGCAAGTTGGCTTTGTTTGAGTTGTAGTTTGAAGTAAGCATTTGGTTTGGTACAGACTGCAGCTGTCTGCTATAAAGAACTCAGATTATACTAAAAGATTTAAATGAGCTTTTTGCATGCACAATGTTAAAACATTTTAATCCTTTCTGGTGGACATTCAGAAAGAAACACAGGAGATGATGCTACAGTCTAATTTAAGTTAAATTTATGCTAGGTTGGAAACTACTTTGTTCGAGGCCAAATGTTAACAGTCTTTGTGAAATGTAAATAGTCTTAACAAAAGTTGGAAATTTTACCTCATATAATCAGTGAGTAGCATGTCTGTGTTACATCCCTAAAGGTGTGACTAGGTATTATTTCATTTGTGTAGTAGCACTGATTCTAACCTGCAGCAAAGGTCAAGTAGATGCTCTATTGTCATTGGTTGCAACTCATTTAAGCACATCAGATGCTCTTCTGTTTGTGCTGCAAATGTGAATTATTTCAGAGCCCTCCATGCAGTAATATCAAATAGAGGATTGTTTTAAAAAATAAAAATAATTGTCTTCACCGGCACTGGGCCTCTGAAGTTTCTTCTGTAGCCAGCAAATTTATGCTAGGGAAAGGGATTTTAATCCTTGTCAGAAGATAAGAATAAGACTTGTCTTTTTGTTGTCATTACAACTTAGAATGTTATAACAGTCCTTGTACCTCAAAATTATGCAGATTCATTAGTGTAAAAGGTAAGCCTTCTGAAGAAGGATGGTAGAGATGATCCTAATTTATGGAAGCTTTTAATTTTATTTGGCAACAAGAGGTATAAGTGGATAGAAATAAAAATTATAGAATGGATTTTACAGTCTTTACCTTAGCCCTGAGTTTATTGCAGTCAGGACTGAACACAAAGTCATTCTAGCCAAAGTAAAAGGTGAAATAAAACACACCTGCTGTCAGGCAAGAAGTTTGCAAGTTGAACCGACTAGCTTTGCCTGTATTGACAACAAATAAAAAAAGAGATGAGCAAGTTGGATTGTTGGAAAAGTTAAGTGTACACCTAAATTATATTGCAATTAAAGCAGCTGTTTAGAGACCTTATACAAGTCTCTTATCAATAACAAGGCTCTCTTCTGTGAGGTTGTTATGCTTTTCTTTTATGGCTTAATTATTTTTGAATAACACAATGCTGTTTTACAGATGGCAGAAGATTTTTATGATTCCTCTATGGAGCAAAATGGCAGTGTTTTGGAACAAGATGTTCCTTACAATAATAGTTTTACTGATCGTCTTGTTTCTTGGTAAGTTAAATATTCCATTTCTTAAGAAATGGGGAAAAAAATCTAGTACATGGAGTTCATATCAGTAAATTAACTGAAAGGATTCAAGCCTAATGTAAATCAGCTAATTTATTGAAAAGTTATACAGTGGAACGAAAGAGGAGAGGGCTTATACTGCATCCACATTGGGAATCCAAATGCAATAGTAATATAGTGGTGAATGAGGAGGAAAAATGGGACTGGGTCTAGGCTGCTGCTTGGTTTCACTTTCTCACACAGGCAAATGAACATGTTCCATGCAAGAATTTGGCTGAGCTGTGCGTGATGCAGTAGATGGCACTCTTTCCCTTTGTTGCTGTTGAAGAATATATCAAAACACTGAGCTCTTTGACTACTTTTGCTCAGCAGAGATACAAAACAGCTGTTGGCTACCTCTGTTATGAGTAGATCCTGAGGTTTATGACATAGGAGTAAAGCTTTAATGAAACTGGAGCTTGAGTGGTGACATATGCCTAACTGATTTCATTTAATGTCTGTCTTGACTGCTTTGTGTGGTAAGCACTTTCCAGTGATGAAAATAGTTCTTCTCTGTTTCAGGGATAGTAGTAGTTCTCCATGGATAGAAATGTTTCCAGCACCTTAAAATGAACGTGTTGTTTAATTCCAAGCTGCTTGAAATAGGAAGAAAAAATGCATGGTTTTATTTTCTGCTGAGGGAAATATACAGATGCACTACATAAATAACAATGTCAGGCCAGACTGCAATACTATCCTCTTAATATTAAAAAAGTTCTAGAAATACGAATAAACTTTTAAAATCATTATTTAAGATTATGTTTAGTATTATTCTTATAAGTAGCTCTTCAGTAAATGGCTTAAGATTGAAAACTAATGGATTCCATTTACTCTCTTGAATTGTCAAACTTTGACCAAAGCTGGCTTTTGAATTGGTGGTAGTCATTGAGTTTGCAGAAAGATAAAGTTGGGCTAAAGTAAAGCAGTGATGAGATGCTTGCCCCATAGCATAAAGTGGTAGGTTACTGCAGGACTAGACTCTTCCTATAGCACAGGGACATGCATTTGTTTACTCTTAGTATTCGATGCATTGTTTGAAGTTTTACTTCAGGATTTTTTTTTTCTCTTCTGAATAACTTAGGCATATGAAAGAGGCAGTCATAAGTGATGATATTCACATGTGGTTTTCTTTGGAATTGAGTTTGTTTGCTTAGAGAAATGCAGCAGCAGTTTAATATCATGGCCAAAATACTCTGCAGGAACTGATGATGTCATGACATTTGTGTATTTGTTGATGTGCAGGAGATTTAAGGTGCTATATTGGTTGTAGGAATGTATGATGACCTCAAGTTTATATATTGTAATATGAACTCTTAACTGGGCTAGATTTTGGGTTTGTGTGGATATAAGTCCTAATTAATTATATTGTCCTTTAAAAAGTGTTTGCAGTGTATTAGCCCTTTTGCAGAACTATCAGGAGTATATGATGAATGAAAAGAAGCTGAAAGATGATTGAAAGCTGAGGTGAAGCTTACCTCCTCCATTCTGTTTATGATGTTATTGCAGTTAGCAGTTACTAGTCTTTCTATTTTGATAGATGTTACGGAAATAATTTTCTCCCTCCATGATTCAAGCATAAAGTAGACACTTGTGTCATTAGTAAAACACATGCTTATCTAACAAACTCTATATGAAATATTTGAGAAAATATTTTTTCTTTTCCCCTCTCTTCCTCGTTTCTTGTTGTTTGTCCAGGAGGGGATTTTAACTCAGTTATCGGCAGTGACATTTCAACACTGTGGGGTCTTTGGTAACATTTGTTGAGTGTGTTGCTTTGGCCTGATCCCTGGAGACTGGGTGCAAGTGTTAGAAATAACTGTTCAAGCATGTTTTGGGCAATAGTTTCTCATATTTCTGGAAATACGCTGGAGCGCTTCAGTGATTTATCAAGACCAATGTTTAAAACGTATGGATAGCATAAGCAGTGCCACTATTTGCCCTATTTCTGTTTGCTGAGCAGAAAGTCCAGATACATATTTCTAGTACTGAGTGTGGTTTATCATACGTGCACACCCACAGATGTGAATAAGAACGGACTGTGTTTGTTTGCAGATGCTGTTAGAGAAGTCAGGAAGTACTCATCCGTGCACGTGACTGAAAAGGCTGCAAACGTCAATAGTAGTGCCTTTGATCACATCCAGATGAAGCTCTTCCGATCGCAAAGAAACCTCTATCTCTCAGGTTTTTCCTTATTTCTTTGGCTGTAAGTATGACATTTTTCTAATATCTACGGTGTATGTTTATTACAGGAACTGTATTGCAAAGTAAAGATCAGGAGGCCAATTTGAAGAGATTAAAGAATTAAGTGTGACCAGGGTGGATACGTGGCAAGTAAGGTCAGGGAAAATAATACCTTACAAGTATTTGAAGATCGGAAGGATGTGTGAGTGACACATAGAAAGAAACATTTTGAATGCTGGAGAAAACGTGTGTTTTGCAGAAGTTGCTTCAGGGAATACTCATTTTCTTCCTTAAAATTACACCCTTTTTTTGAACATGGAAAACTGAAATAAAAAAAAAAAATCAAAAACTACAGTACTGTTAAAATAATGTTCATATCTTGCAAGCTGGTAGTTTTGCATCCTGCTATATTAAGAAGCAAAACTTGAGCCTCTCTTCAACCACTTCATCTCATGCTCAAAGTTAAAAACTTGGATGATAAGTTAAGAACTGAGGATAAAATTCTGGCTTTCAAGGAAAGTTTCAAATATATTTCAGATCAAGCACTTTGTGGTAGCTTGCCTCTTATGGTGATAGGATCTTAAATCTGGTATCCCTTTTAGGATGTTTAAATGCAGCTAATAAAACTGGGTAAAGGAAAGGACAGTTCTCTACTGCCCAGCAGTAGCAGCCAAGACAACCTGTGGATCAGTAGCCACAACAACCTGCAGGTCTTAACAATGGGCAGGGAGCACATGAGCTCAATGGACACAGATAATGTGAATGAATCAAAATAGATGTGCTGGTCAAATGATTTCCTGTTTGTACATTTTTGTGGTGACTGGGTAAAGAATGTTGGTCCTCTTATGAGTTACTTCAGTGAGCTGCTTGACATTGCCTAGATATGCAAGAGGAACACAGAACAAGAAAATCACAGAGACTTCTGACAAACTTCTTCCCCTTAGACTGATGTATGGCCATTTTAGAAGATCATTGAGGAGCACTGAAAATAAAGAAGTGTCAAAGAAAAATAATATGAAACCTGAACAGGAAAACACTGGAAAAAACAAAGGTGGTTCTAGCCTTGCACAATAGTGATATGAATGCATCATGTTCTTCAACTTCCCTCAGAAAGGTTGAGTAAATATGCACAAATATGTTTTTGATCTCTGCTCCAAGAGAAATAGCTGGATTGTGTCCTGCACAAGAGCTGGACACTGGTCCCCCAGGATCCTACTCCCACTCAGCTTTCAAGGAAGAAAACTTCTCAAGTGGCCCCAGAAGATTTTATTGTGCATAAAAGTTCTGCTGTTGAAGAGGTTTGCTTGAAGTGTTTTTTTGGCTATTGGCCTTTCACCAAAAGTTAGAAGAAATAAGTACTCCTACAGTAGTGGCTAGATGAAAGGACTTTTCTTAATAGAGCTGTTTTGCTTACCCATTAAACAGGAAAAATGTCTGTCAGAGGTGGGGAAAATGTTCCTTGGGTTGTCTTATCCTGCACTGCTGCTACCATCACCCAGCCGAGTTCAGACCACATCTAGGTGTGAAAGGGTACTTGGATGTCCCTAGTTCATTCTTTTGGTCAGTTTTAGTTCATTTCAGCACATCAGCCAATAGGAAAATTCCAGAATAGTAGTAGATGGATATTCACAAAATGGAAGAGGCTGGGAGGTTGTCACATGTGACAGGACAAGAAAATCTTTTCATCTGTGGTTCAGCAATTGCGGAACATGGAGTACAGATGAGGAAAATTACCTCCTATCATTGGAGGTATTGGATCCAGCTGAACCCTCATCTGCAAACTGCACAGGAAAGAGAAAGGCCATAGTCTCCAGAGACTGTCTCCTGGGTAGGACAGAGACACTCATCTGTTAGTCTGACTTGATGTCTTGGAAGATGTGGAGAGCCTACCAAGGTTTGTCTGGCCCTCTGTTACCCCACGCAGAGGGCTGAAAACCAAAGGCAAGCTGAAGAAAACATGAGCCCACTGCTCACTGGCACCAAATGACTAAGTATTTGGAAAAGAGTGAGGCATTGAGTATTTCGTTATCAGCCTTAGGTTGCTTTGTTTCATATACTGATAAGTTCTGCTGTTTGGCCTCCCTATTCCTTGAGCCTTCTGGGATATTCAGTTGGAAATGTAACGTCACCCCCACTAGCAGGTGCAGCTGGGGAGTACATAAGCAGATTGGGCACATAGAAGTCTGTGTTATCCTAGGATGGCATGTGCCCTTGTTGTGATGACCCATGGGGACCTCTGAGGAGAGAAGAGCTTGTCTTTCAGCCAGAAAAGAGCCTTTGAAGGGAAGATCCTGTTGGTTGCTATGTCTGTGTGGTAGTAGCTTGTAGAAAAGATGGAGTGAGCATCCATCTCAGTGGATCCACAGAGGAATGATAAGAGGTAACAGGTCAGGAACCTGAGATGTTCTGACTTGTGGTAGAAAAGCACTTCTACTATCAAGAGCAGTTAAACAGTGGAACAAGGCCCCTGAATGATGGTGGAATCACCCATTATTGGAGATGGCAGGAACTTGACAAGAATCTGAGCCAATCTGCTCAACCTGTCCCTGCTCTGGGCAGGATGACCTCCGGCAGCCCCTTTCAACCTACATGATTCTATGATTCTGTTTTAGTTGTGATGTTTCAATGACTTCTCTATAAATCAGTAAGCAATAGTAAAACATGCTAAGCCTTGGAAAAGTAGTGACATAGAGACCTTAACTTTTTTACTAATCCCCAAAAAAGTAAGAAAATGAGCTTTCAGTGAAGAAGCTGGGGGGTGAGGGGAAGCTTACCTTGAAAAAGTCTACTAATGTTCTTTCAATTATGAAAAAGCCAATTACTTGGATCCTCAAATTTCTTTTGAAGAGCAGCTGCATAGTTATATTACAGGCACTAATTTAATTCAGTGTTACTTTGGCTTGATTCAGCAACATACTGCTTTGAAAGACTCCAATATGAATAATGAAAGCAGTGATGCAAAGAGGCAATCACTAGATCAAATCTAGGGAGGTATTTGCAAAGCTTAGATTTGAGGTGCCATTTATGTGCTCCTGATTTAACTGTATTGACAAAGTACTTTGAACTGAATTGAATGCTAATTTTATTCTTGTAAGAATAAATAATTTTATTCTTGTAAGGCCTTTTATAAAGTTGTGGGATTTTTTTTTTACCATAATATGTTGTTCGGGTCTTGAATTTGGAGATCCATCCTGTTTTAAAAGTAATTCAGCCTTTAAGCAAACAGGTATGACCCCTTAATGGCTGTGAGTATTTAGGAGGAGGAAGGTTCTGCATCAAGTAAAAATCAGATTGTTGATGAATAAAAATATTTTCAGTCTCTCCTTTGATTGTTATTTGTCACAGATGAACCTGGAAGTTTCCCTTCAGGTCCTTGAACAGTTTTCTTCTGGGTTTGCCTTTACAGCTAATGCAGCAAATGAAAAGGGGTTGCTTTGGTTTTCTGGCTGGTTTGGTTTTTGTTGGTTTTGTTTCTGCTTTTTTAAAAAAAATTATGCTGTGAATTACAGTTCTGTTCACTGTATTTCTTTGCAGTGTATTGAGACGTACTGTCACCCTTCTTACTCAGTTGGCAAAAGAGATGGCATCTCATGCAGCTCTGGAAACGCAAGTAAATGATGCTACTGAAGCAGCCAAAAAATACATGGCCGAGAACGAAAGGCTGCAGGAGGTATCTTTGAGCTTCTTTAGTTATTTTCTTACTCAACAAGTAATTAGTACAAAATACTCTGAGGATGATTTGTTACTAAATAATATCTGTTCATTTTTTTCCGTCTAGTGGAAAAAGGAAAAAAAAATTATTTCAGAGTACTGAAAACAAATTTCAGAAGCATTTTACTAACAAAGGAAACTGAAGTAACACAAATAAGTGATGTTCTGTCTTTCCAGCACAAATTTCATCAAAGTACTAAGAGACTCTTAAAATATCTCTCTGAAATTAATCATAATGAAGTAGAGGGAGACACTAATTTTACTCTTTTTATCCTGAACAACTGACTAACAGTCAATCGCTATTGACCAATATAGGTCAAGGCTATAGCAGTCCAGGATGAAAAACCCTACAATACAGCTGTTCTCATGCTGGCTGTTTCTTCTTAATAGGATTTTCTTCAGTCTTGAAATGTATTTTCTAACTTGTAAAACTGATATTTTGTAGTCACTGTATTTTGTGTTCTTGTGTCTTTTTATGGTGGGTCAACCAATTTCCTACTACTTTCCTTTCTTAGTAGGACACTGCCGTAGTACTAATGAGAGCAAAAATTTCTTACTTAAAAGAACCACCAATGGATCAAAGAGATGTTATTTTTATGAGAAGAATGGAGAAAATTGAGCTATCATTTTTCTGTTGTGGTTCAATGCACAATTGTATTCAGGAAGGGAAGTAATCAAAGATAATCAAGATAAATGCATGAAATCTTTCCTTGATTAGTTTGAATTCTGTTTGAAGAGACTGAACCATAAGCTAGTGTGCAGATATGTGAGGTATGAAGACTTTTAGAGCATTCTTCAGTCTGGCACATTGTCAAAACAACATTCACTGCAGGTGTGTACAGGTTTCCTTCGAGTTTGTCTAACACAGTGTCTATGGTTACCAGCACTGTAATTTTTTTGTAATAAATCTTCAGACAAAGAGAACAGACGCTGGACAAAAAGTACAAGAAGGTATTTTAAAAATGCAGTTGTTTGAGAGCTGTTGTAAAACATGGATCATTAGAGTGTTAGGTGTTTCCTGAGTATGAAATGATTACAAAATTTTGTGATTTGGTATTTTGTCAAAACGATCCAGACTCTGTCCCTCAGCCATGGAATTTGTCTCTTTACTGCCTACTGGTACTTTTTTTCTCTTCTCTGTTTTGTTGGGATTTGGCCAAAAGTCCTCTTTTTTGTTCTGCGTTCATATTCCCTTAGCAACACATTCTCTTAGCCACTTGTAAGCGATAGCCAGAAACTGGAAACTGTATTCCTGTCTGTTTCTATTCGTGTGTTTGATTGCATGGTTTGCAAAAACACCGGTAGCCACAGGTCCAGGCAACATGCTGTGGCTGGATCTCCATTGTGACGGACATGTGAAGTGTTTGGAATTGGAATATTTTAACTTTATAGACATACTATGACTTAGATTTCTCTCATCAGTGGCTTGGCCCCTGCATTTGTGTTTATTTACAAGTGTGCTTCATTCTGCCATCAGAGAGAGGTGAGAGCAATTGCATAGAAGGCATTGGCTGCAAGTATAAATACTGTAAGTTTATTCTGGTGTCTGAAGTCTGCACTGTCTCCTGTTCAGAGATTCCATGGAACACAGGACTTAGGATGAAAGTTTACAGAAATAGCTATTTGCATATTAATAGGAAGAGTTGATCACAAAGTAAAGGAGACAGTTGGCTATTTTTAACTTACCAGCAGTCCTGTGTAATCTCCACTCTTTGATTAAATAGCTTCTGGAAAATTTTCTTCAGCTCTTTTCCGTGGATTGTTTACCAGTCTTTTTAAAAGGTTCTTTTTCTCCATCTTTATAAACAGGTTTTTTTCTTCTTCCCAAAGTGATTTTTCCCTCTTTCTCCCACCTGTGCCTGGTAAACTCTGATATCACAAGTTCACCTAACAGCTGTTTATCTCAGATGCTTCACTTTTCTTTTTTCCATTAAGCATTTACCACATTTTTGCCATTTTCATAACGGAGATGATGTGTGGTTGGGCAGTAGAGGCAAGTAGAGCAAAGGGTCTAATTATGGGGTCTAATCTTACATCTTAATAACATGCATAAGTATAGTAGTGCCAGCAGTTTTATAGTATAGGGAAGGTACTGGTCTTGTGCCTAGTGCTTACAGGGCTTTTCCTGAATCCTTTCCTAGCTCTTTTTCTTGAATTTCACTGGAAATTGGGTCTGGATATTGAGGTATTCTGAAGATTGAAGAAGTAGCTGCAAACCTACAAGGAGAGAAATCACAATAAATTATTAGAACAAGTTACACATAACCATGACAGTGTTCTGTCACTGGCAATCCCAGTGTATATCTTCTGAAAAATTCATTTATAACATAAATGAAAGTTGTACACCTGATGCAGAAATACTCTTACACAGGAAACAATACCATTCTGTTACAAGTATGCCATTAATATCAACCTTAAACATTGAGCTGTTTTATCATCCTTTTTTTTTTTTCTAAATTCAGAGGGATTTTTTTCTAGAATGATTATCTGCTTGTATCATGTTGACATTTGATAAAAAAACCTGTTGCTTTGCAAGATTAAAGTTGCCATTCTTTGAGTGTTTTGCATTAATGTCAGGCTAATGAAAATAAAATTAATGGCTGCAACTGTGGTTTTTATTAGGCCTTGAGTGGACAAGGAAGTGGTAAAAAGAAAGAGGAAGCAACTCAGGAAAAGTTGAAGGGGGAAGTTGAACGTTTGAAAGCAGAACTACAGAAGACATCAACTGGTAAGCATTAGTTAGGACTTTCTTGCAATTAAGAATAAGATGAATGTAAAAAATGTATTCTAGGTATAACATTAACTAACTTCATCCATTTTTAGAACTCTTGGCATGGGTTTTCTTTACATTTGACTAGGAACTGGCAAAGTATCACTGCCATCCCTGTATTTTAGTAACTGTGTCATTATTAAATGTGTACAGTGTAATTGGAACACCTTAATTAAATTGTAGTTATTAACAAATTGAACAGATGTATTTCAGTGACATTGGCTTGTCTTCATCAATGACGTGACCGGGATGTGGGATCAATTGCAGGTTGCTTATGGGCATGAGTTTGATCTTTCATGTCATACATAGCAGCCACTCTCCCTGTATAAAATGGGGAAGTATGTGGTTGAGGTGTTTTACTGTAACACAGGTTTCTGTCAGCAGATAAGTCCTTGACTAGTATTCTAAATTTAAATCTGTTCTGCAGCAGAGGTGTTAAGGTGTTAGCTTTTTTAATTTTTTTTTTTTTTTGTCTACAAGGAAACATACCTTGGAATTTGTAACATAATACTTTTGTTAGCAGATTCCATGTTTAGGTTGTCAAAACTGCTTTATAGGCAACCCAAATTGAGATAGAAGCAGATTTTACCTGTTTGATTCTGTCTTACTGGCATCTGTCAAGGTGTGTGATGCTTACGAACACCTGCTCCTCTGAGATCAGTGTTTTTAAGATAACACTGCCTGTGATCTGGTAAACATTAATCAGGTGTTCAGAATGTAACAAAGTACAGATTTTCATGGTACCAGATTGCGTGTTGTCATCAAAACATAGCCTTGCTTTCATACTGCATGGCAGTGCTACAGAGCTGTAAGAATAACAGCAAATATTTCATGTATCCTTTTTCATTGTCTTTTTTCACTGGGAATTCAAACTAGAACTGTGGAACAGCTGTTTTCAGCTGGGCTTGAAGCAGCAACAATCTTTAAATAAAGAATCTCATTAGTTCACATTCTCAGGCAGGTTTGATGGTGGGTTTTCCCTCTCCTGCTGTTTTCTTGAAGAAAGTGGGGGGGGAAGTGCCTTTGAAGTGACAGAATCAATGGAAAATTTAAATGCTTATGTTTTATTTAAACTAACTGGTGGTATGTAACACTAATATAATGTAAGCTTTTCAGACGGGAATGCTAGAGAAAGCTAAGGAATAAACACATTTACCTCATGCTGCTTCAGCTGCATTCTCCCTGTGAGCTGTTGTCCATCCAAAAGATGTATAAATTAAGGCATGCTTGAATCTTTTGTTAGGGCAAAAGTGGGGGAGAGAGTCTTTCTTAGGAATGAATAGGAAAATATTTACAACCCTTCCCCTGATGCCATCCCCTCATTGCCAGAAACCCCACAGGCATTGCTATCAGCAGCTAGGTGGTGGTAAGGTATGTCTGCCTTACAAAAAGTAAGTTTTCTTGAATGTTATTTTGAGCAAACTGATAACCAGAGGCTTTAAGTACCACATCCACAGACATAGGTTGAATCAAATTTAGTTTTCTTTTGGAATTCTGCAACTGAGCAGGTGAATGTTGAGCTTCATGCTCACTAAGTGTGAGCAATGCATTACACAAAACAAAAGTTGAGATTGAAAAGCTTGTTTTACCTCTTCTAAACTACTTGTTTCATGCTACTGAGCTCACATGACTAAAGTAACCTTTCCTTTGTGTCCACAAAGTTCAGTCCATGAAATTGTGGGGGGGGTGGAGGGAATGAAGAGTGTAAAGGGTGTCACCCAGTAATGAAACAAGGCAAAACTAGTATAAAAACGAAAACTTCACTGGATTTGATTTTGGAGGTTTTCTTTTTGTTTGTTTGTTTGTTTATTTTTCAACAATAGTAGCAGTATGAGTAATACATTTGGATTTTGTTCTTGTTTGATTGGGGTTTTGCATTTGGTTGGTTGGGTTTTTTTGTTGTTGTTTGGAAAAAACCAACAAGTATAATCTTTTTTCATAGGGTAGTTTCAAATATCCATTTTTGTCTGGGACATATGTTAACCTACTAATGCATGGTGATACATTATTTTAGACTGGGCCACATGTTGAAATGTGGGTTAATTCAATAATTGAGTGACACCCAGGAGGAGTCCTAAATGTAAGACTGCTTCACATTTAAGAACACAGTTTAGTATCAGATCAGTGCTGTGACTTCAGTGGAGATCCAAATTTTTTCTAAGGTTTTGAGTCAGTATTTACAACTGGCAGAGAAAATACTGTATATCTCCTCTTTCTGAAATTATGACTGAAATTCTAGTGTAGACAGAAATTATTGCAGACTTTCAGGAGTCTCTTCAGTTCTTCACTTTTTACGGGAAACACAGTCAACTGCTTTTCTCAATTAACTGTAAGTGAAATCCTAAGTTAAGACATTTTTCTACCTTCTGTGCCTTGAAAATACAGTATGAAGACTGAGTAGTGAAATTACTAAAATCTGAGGAAAGGCTGGAAATAAATGACAGGTTTCAGTCAAATTTGTTTGCTTTTCAGACTTGACTTTCCTTTCCTCTTTGTCTTTTTTGTTCCAGAAATGAAGAGGACTAGTTCCTCACTATTGCAGCCCCACATATTGTTGTCAGGGCTTTATAAGCACCCAGCAGTGGGGCTAGCACTTTGAGAGCCTAAATCCATTTTTAGCATACCTAAACATGTAATAACATGACTGTATAGAAACCTTTGAGATGGTAATTTATTGATAAAGTTGTATATGATTGATACCTCCAAGTAAATATACATACTTGTAGGAGCATGCAGTACAGATGTGAGAATTTTTCTTTTGGTACACATTAGACATATTTCTAACAAAATGTGGATTCAGTTAATTAAAGGCTCTCAGTATGACTGCAGGGCTTGGACCTATAGGGACTTTCTAGGGAAGGAAGAGATGCTAGGATATTGTTTCAGGTTTTGAAAAGTCTCCACAAAGCTACAAGAAAATAAATTACATGGAATTGAAAATGAAGTAAGAGCTGAGAGAAGTGTCATAAAGCAGCAGTCCTTACAGCCACCCTTGGGCTGGGGGCACTAACAGGGCTAGCAGTGCATTAACTTTCTTTTCCTGCTCACAGATCCCACACTATGGAAATGCCTGTGTGTGAAATATCAGTTTGTTATTATTGGACCCTTGGGGCAGGAGGGAGACTTCTGCAATGCTGTACTATTTTAACTTCTATCACATCATTTTTAGTGACACTTTCCTAATGTATGGTAAAGGCTACAACTTTGTTTACACAGCATAAATTTATGCAGAACACGTATTATCAATCAAGTTGTGTGGCAGAACAGATGAGTGACAGACTCTTGTCCAGTTTGTTGACTCCTGGCTTTTCTAACAGTATTTTGTAGCAAATGGCATGCACCTTAAGTTTCTGCCTGCAGCTGATGTAGCACAACAGGCATTGAAGTCCCAGCATCTCTGTGTGCAGTTATTTGAGCTGTGGCATTAATTGCATCTTTGAGCTGAGTTAGTAGCACCACACTGAGACAAAATCCAAAGACCATTTCTTTGTCTGTTCCATTAGGATTCCACTCCGTGAAATACATGCTGGCTCACCAAAGTCACTTAGATGCTTTTGAGGTTTAGTTCAACTTTTTCTGAAAATACTCCCTATTTACATATCGTTGTCATAGGCATACAGTGCGGCAGGAGGAAATTCCGATGAAACTTCCGTGCATCCCTTGACATTTGTTTTGTGTACAGAATGTGTCATGAGTGTTTTTTGTTTCATGGTTTCATAGTGTTGTAGGAGACAGGAAGAGAGCAATAATTTATGTGGAGGGCTTTTAATTTATGTTAACTGTTCTAGAAGGGATGAATATACAGACGTATAGCTCTCACTTAAAAATGAAAGGTGTTAGATAATTAAACAATACAGATGTGAGGAATACATTTCATAAAACTGGCTGTGAGGAAGAGTTCAGCTTAGCCTCTGTGTTGCCATGTGTGAAAACTATGTTGAGCTCCACTGTATGCACTCCAGTTTTTAAAAAAAAAATAAAGGAATTGGCCACCATCTCATGTTATTTAGCCAATGGCAGAGGGAGGTTTTACAAACAAAGTCAGTCTTACTTAACCTTGCTTTTTACCTGGGATAAGCTTGGTGGGAGCCATTGCACAACGTCCCACGCAGTAAGAGTTGATTGGAAGGGATGGCACTGCATACACAAGAGTGGTTTTGTTATACAAGGCTGCTTATGCCGTCGGAAGATTCTCTTAATATCCCTTTTGTAACAGAATTTCATTTAAGGTACTTGAAGCAAATTTGTGATTGATTTTTCTGGCCCTGCCTTTTTGTTTTAAACTCTATCTGACCACTTTATCTCATGAAGAGAATTCAAAATTGCTATGGAATTACTTGACTGGAGTTGTGTTCCCAGCCTTACAAGAGTATTTGTTGGCAAATCTTTTGTGCCGTCAGTGCCTAAATTCTTAAATGTGAATAGCTCTTTCTCAACTTGAAAACTCTTAAAAGAGTGCTCTTTCTTACTTTTTTACTAGTCCAAATCATTTGGGTTGTAGGCTTGTATTGTGAGCAATGCTAATGTAAGTTCCAGATCGTTTCCTTAGTAGCAAGCACTGTAAGTCAAGTGATTTAGTCATACCAGGGCTAGTACTTGGGCAGGAAAACACCCAAAAAATCATCAGTTGGTTTTGTTGCTGTTTGGTTTTGTTTTAGTGTTTGGTTCTCCATGCCTGTTGAATGAGAGGATCATAGAAATGCTGCAGCTGCTGGGCTGTGGTAACCTCAGCCTGCTTCAAATTCAGAGCAATCTGAAGTAAACTATCTGTCCTGGGTTAGGATACAGAGAATGTGGTGAGAGAAAGACAAGTTCTCTACTTCTCCCAGACTGTACATGCTGTATTAGTTTATGGACCTCCAGGCACACGTGTAACACAAGTGTAAAGGGATACCAAGTTTTCCACAAACGTCTTCCACTGAAAACACTGCCCTAAGAATATTTTGTTGATTTTTATTTGAAGGGAAGGGGAAGAATTGAAAAAGGATAGCCTACCTCTCACAGTATTGAAGCTGGATTTGAGTTTATGGACTTACTGACTATTCCTGTCATTAGTTGTATTAATGTAGAAGCAGCATCCTCACCTCTTGCCTGCTCATGCCTTTTCTTGGTAGGAACACTCAGCTGTTGATGTTTGCTCGCTGCCAGTGCAGCTGTTCTGTCTCCTGTGAGGAAAGCAATAGGCCAGATGGAAGCCAGAAATAATAACTGTGTAGTGCACACAAAGGATCTTCTGTTTCCTATTGGATCCGTGTTCCTATGATAGAGTCCATATGACAAGCAATGCTCATGTGCCATCGACTCAGCTGCACTGCAGTGCTCGTGCAGTGCAGGAGCATTGAGCAGTGTGACAAGAAGGCATCCAAAGAGATTGGTGTACTGAGGAATTCGCATTGTCACAGATGTGATGCTCCTTTTAATTTTGTGACCCCAACAGGAATGAGTCTGGGTTTAGTGGTTTGTTGATGTTTTTGGTTTTTTTGTCCATAGCCAACACAGGTGGAAAGGACAATCTGTTCCCTGCTTTTTCTTCTTCTAGGGTTAGGTGAGGTATTCCTATCATACATCTGTTTTGGTCAAAACATTAAAACAATGCAGTAACTTGTTTGCTTTCTCGTTTTGTAGATGTTTTTAGATATTTTGTTCATATTTTCAAGATAAAGTAGTTTTTAGTTGCAACTAAATTACTGTGCTGCTGCTTATAACTAACTACATAGTATTAGATCAATAACATTGAGTTCCTACTTCTTCAGAAATAAGTTCTCATTAATTTTTACTATAACTATGTATAAGAATGTTCAAACAAAAGCAAAACTTATCTTTCTAATTAGTAGATTCTTGAAGAAGTGAAATGTATATATGTACAGTTTTTTGTCTACAACTTAAAATTCAGTTTATCAAATTGTCAAAAGTGTATTTTATTGATTTCCAAATTTCACTATTGAATATTTTAAACAGTAGCAAGATCAGAGAAAGACTAAATGCATTGGGGTTTGACTTGTCACAGGTGTGGAAAGTATAGTTATTCCAAATACCAATACCTTTAGAAAATTTATATTGATGATGTCAGGAATGCCTTAAAGGATGAAGGATAACTGTGTGAGTGTATGGAAATTAAAGAAAGGATATAAAGAGATGGGCTGCATTTTTCATCATGTTGGAATCAATAGACAGAAGTGTTATTAACTTAATCAGAATTTCAGGCTAGGTAAAAGTCCTGTTACTGGAAAACCACTTGCAGGCTTCTGAAATAAGAATAATTTTTCATCTGTACATTCAAATTAATTAAAAATAGCAGAAATGGGGAGTGAGTTTTCCTTTTTGCATGTAGAATAGTGATCAGATCTTGTTTCTGATGTTTCAGGAACTAACACCCAAAGAGAAATCTGGTTCAGACCAGACTGCTTGTAGCTCGATGCTTAACAAAAAACACATCTAGCTCCTCCTCTTGGGAATAGGCTCTTAGAGGTGCTGCAATTCTTGAGTGTCTTGGAGATCTCTGGGAAAGAAGGCTCTGTCTTGGAGTTCACAGTCAGAGGATAGATCCACATGTTTGGAAAAAGGAAATTTTCAAATGTTCTTCTTTTTTTATTTGTACCATCAGATTTGGTTGTTTGGGGGTTTTTAAGTGGCTGTGTAAGCCAGCCTTATTAGGTTGTTAACATTTCTTTGTTTTAGCATGAATATATGAAGTTTTAGGGTATGCCTGTGCTCTAGAGCAGAGAAATACAATGATACCTGAGATACCTATAGCAGAGGAATACAAAAATGTCTAAATGACATTGTAAGGTCCTGGGCTGCTTGGTACTGCAGCATAGACATCTCTCAGTTTATTGTGTTGAGATTGAGTAGAGTAATAATTACTTTTTCCTCACATTAAAAACCTGTTCACAGTTGTCTGTCCTCCCACCACCATTTCTGCCTTCTCATCCATAAACTGATGCTTCTAATCAATTAACTCATGCACGGTAAAAGAACAGCGTGAAAAGGATGGGTCTGTACTCTGATAATAATGTATTCTCTCCCACCCATGTTTTGTAGATAGTCTCAGCTGGTTTGTGAAAATCTTGCCAAGTGTTTGAGTTCCCTCTTTATTTTAGGAGGGCTGATGATATTGGGTTTTGGAGTTGTGGAGTTTTGTGGAGTTTTTCTAAAACTGCAATGTCACAGAACACTGTAGTCATCACTAACTTGTCACCTCTTTCAACAGTTTATTGGTCTCGCCCTTACCTTTCTTATAGACCCTTACTGTTCCTTGTGCTGATCTTACTGAAAACAGGTCATTCTCTTTCCCTGTCCTGGACATCTTTTCCTGTGTACATCTGTGATGCTTTAAATTTAAGCTTTTTTAGAGGAAGGAATGTCTACTGCAGTGGAGCCTTAATACACAACCAGGGCTCTGAGGATCTGCAGGAATACAAGTAATAACAAAAACACCAATTTGGATATTTTACAGCTTTCCAGAAGGCAAAAAATGAAGTGGCTGCAGTTAAAAAGCAGTCTGATAGTGTTAGAAGAGAATATGATCATCTGATGAAGGAATATGAACGGCTTCAGGTAGGTGGCTCCGGATTGCTTTACAGACACTATGTTTTGAAATTGTTCCAGCAAAATTCTGCTTGTTTGGTGTTTATTGTGCAGGAGAATTTACCAAATTTTTTAGTATAGCATAAGGTTACAATGGGCAGCACTCCTTAAACTTCATCAAAATAGTAGAATTTAGTTTTACAAGAACGGCAAAGTTTTTAGCATTTTCTTTTTTTGCACTTTAGGTGGCAAAGCTCAGGTCAAAATTGTTAGATTCAGTTTTGTTGTCATTTGGGAAATAAGATTCAGATATTTTTGCATGTGATGATCAAATTGAAATCTTGTAAGAAAATTATAGGAGTTGGGGGGGGAGTATATACATCATTTATAAAAGTAATTTTATTTTGTTTGCTCTTTAAACATGTTTTTGCAATACTGGATTATAAAAAACCCCAAAAGTTCAGTAAGCTGTTTAAATGAGTTTGCATAGCTGCATGGTTATAATACCCAAAAAATACACCCATGAAATATACAGTAATTATTTCTGGTAGAACTGGGAGCCTTCTCTGTTCTTCTAAGTTGCCTGGCAGATGTTCAAATGCTCCATGCCTAACATTTGTCTCAACCAGAATTCAATAAAAATGAAGGCTGTCATTTTTACAAGTAGTGATTTTGGGAGAAAGTAAATGATTGATGTTAAAATTATGATGACCTGCTTTTCAAGAAGAGCTCTTTGATCCTATATAAATAAACAAAAAAAGGCAAACTTGAGGTGGTTATAATCTTTTTTTCCTGTACTCTGTGAAACCACTTACTGATTCCCAGCCTCACCCTGTACTACAGAGGTTGCTCAACTGATCTGTGTGTTCAAATCAAGACCACCATGCATGGCCTGTCCTTGTTGTGCTTCCCTGTGTAATGAACCGTAGTAGTCCTGCTGCATTTCTCACAGGTTTGTGGTCTAGAACACACATCCTCACCATTTTCTGTTTACCCCTGAATGGAAGGAACAGAAGGTACTGAGCACACAGAGGATGCAGCTCCCAGGCATAAAAAAGTGCTTTCTGCTGAGTTTGTTGCACAGTTCAGATGTAACATGAATGGGAAGCAGAACTGGGGTTGCACAGCCCTGACTGTGCTGGGATCAGAAGCACAAGTGTTGTATGGGGTGGTATTGATGGGAACTTTGAAAGGTGTGTGGTGAGCAAATCAGGCGTGGCTGCAAGGGGGCAAAATGCAGCATGTGAAGTCAATGGTTTCTGATCTTGGCCTAACTTAAATTATTTTTTATCTGTCTCTTTTCAGCAAAGTTTAAATAAAGCAGAAGATAAGAAAGACCTGTAAGTGCAGCTAAGATGGATGGCATCGGTACAGTTGCTTCAATGAGAAAAGCCTTGTGCTGTTTATGTTCCTGATGCGTATCTGAAACAAAACTTGATTTTCTGAAAAGCACATGCATTGCAGGTCACTATTCAGATTCCTCTAATATATCTTGGTTGCCAAAATGTTCTGTGTTGCAAATAAAATGTTAGGTGGCCTACTGGATTTACCATGAAGTTTTCACTGCTCTCCTGAGGAGAAATTCAAAACTCTACCTGAAGCAACTTGACTGTTTTCGAAGCTTTTGCCTCCCATAAGGGTAACAGATCATGCACCATTTGCTTGTAGCATTTGAGTGAGGTTGTATATCACACTATATCATAAAAACACAATTATCTAAACCTCCTTTTCAACACCTGTTAGGAGTCTTAAAAATTCAGTTACCAGTACATTGAAGGTTAAAAGCTTTTCATCAGCTGTTCCACTTCAGTGGAAAATTGAATGACAATCAAAGGAAAATAAAGAAAGGAAAACTGCATTTCTAAATCCATCTCACTAGCTTTTGACTTTCACTTAGCCACATGGATTTGAGTGTATTTTGACAAACAATATTTTGCATGCCTCAGGTTTATTTTTCTTTAATATTTGGGTTATTTCAGTTTTGGGTTGGCTGGTATTAGCAGTCTGTATTTTTACACTGTTTACATCTGTTTACTCTGTATGTACCACCTAACTTCTTTTGCCTTGCTGAGTAAAAAATCTTTTTAAATGTAGATAGTTTGGTTTGTTTTGTTTTGTTTTCATGGATACGATACCTCAAATAAATGAGCACTGTTTTGCATAAGACCTTTTTGGTATTCAGAAAGTTGTTTTGAGTTTCTTATTTGTTAGTTGGTCCCAGTTTATATTTGGAAATTGGATATGTTTGTTATATTAAAGGGATTGTTTAAGTTCCTGAGTTTCTGGGTTTATTTTTATAAATCTCTCCCAGTATGCTACCTCATCATAATTAGCAGGTATATTACTAGGAAAAAAATACACTTCTAGCTTGGTGATACCTAACTTTTCTTGAAAGCACAGTCTTCTTCATAGGGGTAGTTTTGATTGCTCTGGGAATAGGATTTGTTTAGCTTAGAATTTAAACACAGCTTATCAAGTTGTATAAAGCATAATATCAGCATATTAAATAAGAATGCATATGTTTTTAAAAAATATTTTATTTTTGCTGAAGTAGTACAGAATGTGTTTTCAGAGATTCTGTGACACTGCAGATTTTTTTTTTAATTAATATAAAAACTTTTCCTGAAAGTTACAGGTTTTCATACCGGCATACATGTAGTTGAATGCATCTTTGGGTTTTTTCCCCTCCCCTTTCTGAAATACTTAACATTGTAGTGGAATGTCAAATCCAGTCAAATCCAAAGGCTGGGGTTGGAAGTCTTGGAGGTATAACAGCAAGTGCTGATTTTAATCTGATTCTTACTTTGAGACATTGAACAAAAGCAAATATTACTTGCTTATTATTTACTGTTACCTATTTGTTAAATTTCAAACATTTCTCCCTGTAGTACAAAAAAATAACTGGGTAGAAGATTGTCAGCTTACAAGGAAAGATGTCATGCACTGTGCTCTTCATCCTTTATCTTGGAACCAAAAATGCGTGGTTGTGAGTGCACTGATAGTACCTTGAGGAGGAAGTCTGCTTTACACAGCTTTTTGGTGTAGGTCATGACTGAAGTGTGAAAGAGTGCAGGGTGGTACACACTACTCCCTCAGAAGCTGAAAAGAGGCTGTGTGTTTTTAGATGTGCAACAGGCATTCACCACATGGTACCTACACACTGCCCTCTCATACATCAGTCACCTCAGCCTCGCAGTTTCCCTCTGGCTGCTTAGCAGGCATGAATCCACTTACTGATCCACATGAATCCACAGCATTACACAAAAATCCTTGCATATCAGGCCACAGGGAATGTTGCCTTAATTAGAGATTGCTTCAAACACCCAGACTTTCGATTTTGGCTTCAGTCATTCCTTCTGTTGTGTTCCATTACTTGTATCATTTTTCTCGCTTCCCTGTCACAGAGTAACATATGACCATCATCATTTGTGTACTTGTCTGTTGTGGATGGTCACACACATTTGAGTTGCATTATCACATGCTCAGATCTTTAGAGTCCCAGATTTGTTCACAGAAAAATAATCTTTTGTTACTCAGGTTTAAATTGTTTTGTAATATCTGCTATGTAGAACTCTATTCTTAGAAAGAACACAGTTTCTTTTGAAAAATTAGAAGTCTAAATAGTGTATCTGTAAATCCTAGTGCATGGCAAATCCTTGAGAATATTTTGCACTTGCATTGTTTCACATCACTTTATTTACTTTCAGGGCCTATGGGAGTTTGAGTTGATCAACTTTACAGTTCTCTCACTGGTCATGTTTTAAGTTATGGTTGATATACAGGGAGAGAATGAATCAAATTTTCATGCTTATAAGTCCTGATCTTTCAGGCTGTTGGGTCAGATTTTGGTTACTATGTCTGTTATGTAGGAAAGAGCTGGAAAAAAGCTAAATCTCCACTAATGGAATCAAAATTACTTTTGTACTCATGTTGGACAGTTGATTTATTCTAGGTATGTCTCCAGCAGTAAGAATTTATAGCTCTTTAAATAAGGTCAAAGTAATTGTCTAGTTGTTTTACAGCTTTTTTTCCCCTTCTTTCCAAAGGTAGGAATGTGCATTTTCCATACTTTGGTGGGGAAGCATAGGAGAGAGTATTGTAAATATATTTGCACATGTTTAACTTATAGTGGCTTTCCAAAAATTGAAAGGTGGGGAATCCATCTTTTCCTACCCATCTTTTTTTCATAAACCCCTTTTTCTGCTGAGTCAGGAAAGCAGTGAGGTCATGGTGGGTGCATGAGAACTGACCTGAATATTAATAGACCTAACTGCATGCCTTGGTGTTTCCTTAAATAAAAGCACCTGTAGCTAGGGAGGGTTTTTTTCCCCCTTTTTCTATTTTTGCAACAAACATCTGGTAACATATCTTCTTTAATAACATAAGCTGTGCATAGTCTTTTCTGAAAATGTACCCTTGCATTAGCACTCCCTGTGTTAGCTGCCACAGTAGTCCCTGGCTACGTAGCCTCATTGAAACTTCCCTTCCTAGCTTTTTGTAAAGGGTGAAAGCTCAGCTTTTCTCTCAGCACTGAAATAAATTTCTTTTTCCAAATGTGAAGTTACTGTAGAAGTATTACATGACTGCCTCAATTCTTAAGTGTTCCTTGAAATTCTGAATTTACTCTTTGGGACAGAAACCCTCATCTTGCCTTGCCTTTGGACAGTGCTTATTCTCCTGGCAGCTGTAATCTGGGTCCTGATGCAACCTGGTACAAGTAATTTTTCAGATAAGTTGGAAAATCAGCTCTCAGTTATGTCATTCCAGTCCTCCAGTACTCTGCGCTGTTGCTGTGTGTGTTAATTGTGGAACATCTGAAAATGTAATTCTAGAACTGAGCCTTCACAGTTCAGTAATAATGTGGAATATTTCACTTCTCTGATAAAATTTAATACTTATGTTTTGCTCATGAGGTAATGTGCATCTAGGGACAGGCATTGCAAGGTCTATTCCCTCTAATTTTGTGTCCACTCTGAAATATAATTGTGGCCGAAAGGAAATTTCTATTAGTGCCTACCTGCAAGGGCAAGTCTGCCCTAAAAGGATGTTGCTATTCCATCTCCAGCTTTGGGAGTGCTGGGTGGAGCAGAGAGCAGACTACACAGTCCAGTATTGCATATGCTAGAGGATTCCCTGCTGGACTCCACCAAGTTGGTCTCAGTCGACATGAACCACGTCTGGGTGCCCCACGGTTTAGTGAAGAGGAACCTACCTTTATGTACAGTGGCTAGGGTGAGTTAGATACGAGCAGTAGTGTGTCTGTTGGAAGTGAGGAGATAACAAATGCTGTTACTAGGGAAAATGAAAATGGGAAGCATCTTGCAAAACTCACTTCTCTGGAAATTGGACACCAATTACTGGTGTGATAAAAGCATGTCTGCAAGACCCTCAGCTTATATGGTTGTAACTTAAACCCTTCATCCTGCTGCCTGAGATCAGACTGTCAGTGTAGTCTGATTGGATTTGCTCTTCTCTTTGAAAACACAGCCAGCAGAGGCAGTAGCTTTGCTGACAATTGTTTTGTGAGATGGTGTAATAACTTCTCACCTCAGTAGTGAGAGCATACTCTACATTTTACTTAGCCTAAGGTTTAAATCCATATTCCTGTAACTGGAAGAAGAAACAAGAAACAAAATTGGCTGGGAAGGTGCTGAACTACTCCTTTAATTTTAAATTTAAGACATGGTACAGAAAAGAGACAATATGAGAGGAAGGAAGAGAGGAACTGTTATTTTTGGCCAATAAGGACAAAATCTTAGGCTTTGATTCTTCTCCAGACATGACTTAGGCATTAGAGGTAAGGTCTTGAGAACATACTGTGAAGCAGGGGACTTGGAAACAGGCTGTGTATCTATCCTAGGTTGTTTATCTCATACCAAGTACAAAATGAGCATGAACTAATTAGAAAATAGTAGCAAATAATAAGGTAAACAAAAGGATTCAGAAGACTGCTGCAAATTTCAAGCTATCAAAAAGGAAAACAAAAACAAAACAAAACAAAAAAACTCGCAACCAACCAAACAGAAAAGCTAAAGTTGAAAAATAAAGGAAGAGCCTTCTAGCTTGAATGGTTAGTGTTCCAGAGGAAGGGGATGCATCCTGACTGGGATCAGCAATGTCACAGTTTAGAAACATGTTGCATCTGATTTGACACAGATTGGTCTCTGTATGGGATCCATTCTGAGCTAGGGTTTGCATTTTTAAGCCTCTTCCTCAAATAATTGTCTTTTCAAATTCTGGTAAATGCATTGTGTTACACAGAGGGAGATTTTTTTTTTTTTTCTTGAACCCTCTTGTCCTCGAGCTTGTGTACTTCTGCCAAATATGCAAGGTTCTACAGAGTCCTCATCTGTACAGATGCTCCTACAGCATCTCATCACAGGAGGTGCTGTAGTTCTTGGAGTTCTGTTAAGGCAGACACACATGCTGCAGGAAACAAATTTGCAAGGAGTGTGAGTTACAGTCAGTTCAGATTCTTCTAACTGTAGTCTTCCTGTGTTAATTTCTACAAAATGCTGACACTCATTTTGGGTAGGTGGGTGCTTCACTGCCAGGTACAACATTGCTCAGATCAAAACAGCTCAGCAGTTTACCCTGATGTTCCTTACAATGCAGCAGAGGGAAAGCCAGTTGCAGAATTAGACATCTTGAACTGTTTTAATGCTACAAAGCAAACTTTCAGCAAGTAGCTTCTTTACAGTTTAGTAATGTTGGCTTAAACATGTCTGAAGTTAGGACTATACTAAACTGCTTTGAAACCAAGGTTGTTAATTATATCCATGCCTGAGCAGTTTGTTGAAGAAATACTTTGCTAGATGCAGTACCCTCAGTGTGTTTCCTCTGCACGTCCTTGCTGTTAGCTGAAACACTGAGACTGATTCTGACTTCAGGTCTCCCGGGTGAGTAGGACACATACTTTGCTTCACTCCTCCAAGATCTTTGCTAGGTTGTCTTCCATACATAGCATGGAAGAGCTGCACTGTAGCAAGCAGTATTCAGCATGCAAGACTGACTTTTTCAGCCCCAGTCCTATCTCTAATCCTAAATTCAGCAGAGCTGCCAAGGAGTTCATTCTCTATGACCACTTGGGGAAACCAGAAGTTGCAGCCCCGGGCCACTTCTGTCGTTTCAGGCGTGACACAGAGCTCGCAGGCTCCAAACCACTTTTCCTTGCCATTGGGGTGGTTTGGAGAGCAGATGCTGTTTAATAGGCATTTGTATCTATGCAGGCAGCCGACTCCTAAAACTTGGGCCATTGGATGCAGCAGGGCTTTGGGAACTCGGTGCGGGCTAAGTCGTGTGAGGCGCGGCCGGTCCTATCTCAGCCCCTCAGGCTCGCCTTAACAGCGAGCGCTCTGGCCGGCCACCGGCGGGCAGGCGGCTCCTCAGGGCAGCAGGTGGAGAAGGGGAGAGGCCATCACCTGTCGGCGGGGTCCGTGTGCGTGCAGCCAGCCCCGCTCCCGGTGACCCCCGACACCTCCCGGCTGCTGCCCGCGGGCCGCCGCCTTTGAAGTGCATCCCCCGCCCGAGGGGACGGGACGTGCAGGGGCTGGGGTGGGGGGAGGTCGCTCCCGGGAGAGCCCTCCCGACCGGGGCTGGCGAGGGGGCACCGGGGCCGCAGGGGGAGGGCGGACGGAGGCACCGCCCGGGCCGGCCCGGAGCCGGGTCTCTCTGTTTGCCCGTAAATAAAGCGCCGGGCCGTGGCCGGCCGTATAAATGCGGGTGCGGCGGGGCCGGCTGTCCCTGCCCCGGGCCGGGGAGCGGGCGCGGGCAGAGCCGTCGGAGCCGCGGTTCAGGACGCGGACAGCGCTGAGGGCGGCGGGGCCTGCAGGGGGGGCCGGCGCGGGCGCCTCTGGCCGCCCGGCGGCTCAGGCGGGGCCATGGCCGCGGGCGGGCGGGCGGCCGAGCCGCCGGCAGAGCTCAGCCACTACGTGGTAGCGCGGCCCATCTACAGCGAGCCGGGCTTCCAGGAGGAGAACGAGCGGCGGCCGCCGCTGCCGCCCACGCTCCGCGAGCGGGCGCAGGCGGCCTGCAGGTGGGTCCGGGCGCGGGGCCGCGGGAGGGGACCCGGGGGCGCCCGGAGACGCGCGGTCCCGGCGCCCACGAACTCCACCCGCCGAGGGATGGAGTGGCCCGAACAACGCCGGACTCGTCGCTAGACCCGTCCCTGCTCCTCAGCATATCAAAGCCGCCGGCGGGGTGCTTCCTTCAGGGACCGCACTTTTGGCACCAGTTCATGCCCTGTCCCTGTCTGGAAGACACGACAGTGTCAGTCTCTGTCAAGGGATGACTGGTGCGCATCAGCTCAGCTCCGCTCTCTGTCAGCCTGGGGGTCTCGGGGTTCTTGGGGCTCTCCAACTGCAGCCCCGTGGAGTGTGTTTATTACTTGTTTTTCTCGCAGATGTTCCAGAAAAAGGGCCTTTCAGATTGCCAAGTCCTTTCTGCCCATCCTGGAGTGGCTGCCCAACTACCGGGCGAAAGAGTGGCTGATCAGCGACATCATCTCGGGGCTCAGCACCGGCCTCGTCGCAACCCTTCAAGGTAAAGCCAGACACGCCGGCGCCCTGCTCTCCAGGACCTTCCTATGAGGGAGCTGGCTCAACACAGGGGCGTTATACAGATGGAATTACAAATCTGAGGCTTGTTATTTAATACTAGATATTAGGTATTATTTTGCAATAAATAATTAATTTATTCCTCTCCTCTGCTTGGCTAGAAGATTTAAATTTCCTTTGAGATGCTATCAAGATGTAACTTTTCTTCCAGGTGTTTTACTCAAAGAGTAAATTCTGATATTTAAAATTTTAATTACATTGTGATGAATCAGGTAGGTTGTGTGGTCTTATTTCTTGGTTATCTAAGTCTATAGTTCTCCTGTAACTGCCTACAAAAATCTGGTTATTGCCCTAAAATGATGCAACCTTGACACCTACTCCTCTTTAAAATTCACCTCATAAGGTTGTTCAGATACCTACAGATAACCCTTAAGGAGGTGGTGGCATATTCACATTTCAAAAAAAAAATTTAAACTTGGTGGATTTTCATGGTACATGGCTTGCAATATTAAGTTTTCCTTACTTCCTTATTGCATTTATTAGTAAAGCATTCATTAGATGAACAAATAGGAAAGTGGCAGAAATAAGCAGAAATTAATTAAAATAACTACTTAAGGAGGACTCAGAGGGCTGAACTATCCAGCCTGAGACAGCATCCATCAAAAACAAGACTAGCTATAACTCTGACACATCTACCACATTAATTTCTTTCATCTCAATAGAGTTCTTACACTATTTTCACAATTTTTGAGGACTGGGGCAGGCAAAGCTAGCTGTGTCAACCCACACTTCACTTCAGTGAAAGTTCAGTGTTTGCAGAAGGGGACAAAGATTTACATCAGAAACAAAGCAGTTTACGCATTCCCAATTAGCCACAAGTACTCCCTCTTGTCTGTTCCCTTGGAGCATGGTAGGAAAGCACAGACCGGCAGAAAAAAAGCATTACAAACCTCTGCTTCAGGCAGGGGGTGACGTGAGGAATAAAACAAGTGATTCTTTCCCGCAGAAATTCCCAGAGAGAGTGTCAGAGCTGGAAGATCTTTGCTGAAGGTAGTGGCACAGTTAGAGGATTCCCCTGCCTTTTTAAAATGAACTGGGCTAGATGGACTTTTAACAGTTATTATGCTCTGATTATAACCTCCTCATTTATTTTTTTCGGTGGCTTGATTTTCTGTCAAATAGAATCCATTTGTAAAACCAATTTCTGAAATATTTGTTTTTTCCTTTTTTAATACATAGGTGGGAGGCCAGACAGTATAAGTGCAAATCTAAACCTAGCTGTAATTTTAAAAAATATAATAGTTCTGACATTTTAAAACATGCATTATAGGGAAAATTGACCAAATACATGCCAAAAAAGAGGCTTCTGGGATCTTGAGGTCCCTGAAGTCCTTAACTCTGAACAGCTATGTGTGTTGGTTGCGGCCCTCCCACCAGTCACAGTAGTATGACCAGGACTTCAGTTGTTCCAACTCTTACAGGTTTTTTCAGCATCTTGGAAGGAGCATACTATACTCTGAAATGGGAGCCAACATATGATACTGAAAGCAATTTTATTATTATTATTATTATTATTATTATTATTATTTGCTGGATTTGAAAGCTTGCACAGGTATACAAAGGAAGAAGAAGCAAAACTATCAAATTTGTCTGAGTTATTTTTTGTAGTTCAGTTTATAACCTGATACTAGAAAAAGAAGTAGCCTCATTTTCACAGGGGCTGAACACCCTGAAGCATATTTGCATATGTGCTTCAGAGCAATAATTCAGAGTCTGTGCTTGAAATTTCTGTCTATAACTAGAGCACTTCATATATCCCCCTTTTCTCTCAAGAGGCAGACCTTTCACTCTTGCAACAATGTTCCCCACTTAAACTTCCCATCTGAGCCTGTGTATTGTACTGCCTATGTGAACATAGGAACAATGTTCAGTATTTACTCATCCAAGTACCAGTGTGGGATGTACAGTCATTTACAGCCATTGATACTCATCTATGTGCCTGCAACTGATTTACAGACAAAAGGCATTCTAAATTGCATCTGGACAAAAGCAGTAAATCTTTCTGAAAGTCTATTCTAGAAAAGATAGTAGTTTACTGAGAGATTTTAAATCTGATATTTTTATGATCTATCATTTCAGGCTTGGCATATGCTTTGCTGGTTGCAGTCCCTGTTGGATATGGTCTCTATTCTGCTTTTTTTCCCATCCTGACATACTTTTTCCTGGGAACATCAAGGCACATCTCAGTTGGTAACTGCATGTGTTCAAGTTACAGTGAATTATCTATTACAAAATGTTAATCCTTTACTGTGAACAGTCATATTCCATACAATATAACTACTTTCTGTACCAAATTGGCTATGCTGAACATTAATATTGGTGGATCTAGGAAATTAAGGCTTATTTCTTCTCTATACAGTCAATTATGCATAATAGCTAACTTCAGTTGTGCCCCTGTTTTTTGCTTGAATTTGTGCTGAAGTTTAAATCTTATCTTTGGTTACACCCTATGCAAGAAATTACAAGACTGAGGCCTCAGTAGGCAGTATGAAAGACAGACATATTGTCTATCAGCTAAAGCTCAAGATGGCTAAAACAGAGCTCTTTTAATCTTCTCTACAAGCCTTACTTGCTGCATCCTTTTTGATTACTATGGACAGTATCTTCTTCTTGCCTGTCGCGGAGACCCAGAACCTGTGTGTGCACTCCAGCCTCGCTTTAGGTCCTCACATCAAGGCTATGGGTAAACCTTGTTGATTCTTTCTGAATACTTTTAAATATGAGGTTTGTTTCCTGTCAGTTCTCACATTTAAAATTCTTGTTACAGCTTGATCACTGAAATTCCTTTTTCTTCATTCTAACAAAATCTAGTCTTTTCCTTGTTAGTTTCTACTAAGAATTGATTGTTTCCACCCCCCAGAGCTTTTGCATGGTATTACGCTTTCTCATCAACTTTCTTCTCTGCGGCATCAAATGCCTCTGTATGTTTTTTCAACTTTGTTAACCTCTTTCTACCCTACCTATCAGCTCACATTTGCTGTCCAGATCTAAGTTGTTAAGTCTATTTATGGTGGCATTCCTACTTTCTGGATTATCAAGCACTCCATTTTTATGCTATTCCCAATACTCTTATTCATGAAGTGTCCTCTAAGATATCTATAAAATTAACTTATCCTTCTTTAAGACATTTCAAGACATTTTCCTTTTCTGCAAAATTTTAATAAATAACCGCAACAGATATGATTAGTTTTAGATTTTGTGTTGCTGACACAATGATCACTCTCTCTGTGTCTTGTCCAATGTATAGTTTCAGTCATCTTTAGCCAATGTAATAGCGCACTGCTGCCAAAAGATGTGGTCCTACCCCATGTTCCTGCCACCCACTATCATGTTGGGATCCCTGACCATGTAGCTATGTGGCACTCTGGATCAGCTGAAAACTAACCATGACAAAAACAAACAAACAAATTAAAAAACCTGTGAAAAAAAACAAACCCAAGCAAACAAACAAAACTCAAAACTCAAATATTGCTTTCACCTGGATTGGTGTTCTGCTTTGTCTCATTGTGGTGCTGATACAAGGGAGATGGTTGGAACATGTTGAACATGTTGCCCCTTTTGGCCTTGGTACAGCCCTAAGTTGGCTCAAGCAAAGCCTTAAACTGCACCTGTACCTGTATGTGCAACACAACTCATTTAAGAGAAGAATTGTATCTTTGTGTCATGTAGACAGTGCTGTGGCTCTGGGCCCCCTAATAGTACTAATGTAGCCCAATTAAAATATTACATGTTTTTTCTGATTTAGAGTTTCTTGCCTAGTCTGATAAATGCTTCTTTTCAATGTATATTAAACTTCAGTGTGTTTTGTTTGTCATTACAGGTCCATTTCCTGTAGTCAGTTTGATGGTGGGATCTGTTGTATTGAGCATGGCCCCTGATGAGAATTTTCTCATAGAAGGCATTAATGCTACAGGGACTAATAGTACTGGGACACTGATAGACACTGAATCCAGAGATGCACAGAGAGTGCTGATTGCTAGTACTCTCACATTCCTGGTTGGAATTTTACAGGTAAAATAGTTCAATTGAAGGCACAAGGTTGACATTTTAATGGGAAAACATATGGCAGGAAAATACCTACTAAGGCAGTCAGACATTTTCCTGTAGCAAAACAGAAAAATGGAGTAAAGTTATCTCAAACTCTGAAGAGCTTTTGGGGGATAATTCTTCTTATTCTGGGCATAGTCTGTGACAGCCTGACTGGGAGCGCAGAGAACAGGATAGCCCTGCAATTGTAGACCAGAAGATCTGTGTGAAACTAAGTGCTAAAAGTGCATATCCTGGAGATTCCTTTCACACGTTTCTCAGGTCTCCTTTAGTTCCTTGAATGGATGATACTAAGCTACACTAGGCTGAAATGGGAGAATATAGTCCTAAGACTGTATCAACAAAGAGAAAAGACAAAGCATAAGAAATCCCCAAATAAAAATGTACCTTTCTGTTGTCCAGCAAGCTGTTACTCCTCATGATTTTTTCCAGGTAATATTTGGAGTCCTCCAGATTGGTTTCATTGTGAGGTACCTTGCAGATCCACTAGTTGGGGGATTCACAACTGCAGCTGCTTTTCAAGTGCTTGTGTCACAATTGAAAATAGTCCTGAATGTTTCAACTAAAAATTATAATGGTGTCCTTTCCATAATATATGTAAGTATGCCCTTCTAATCTGTTTTGGTTTTATGACAGATTTTTTATATTATTGCTTATCTTCTGCTTCCAGTTCACACAGGAATGGTTCACATATATAGCGTGAGTATAGGGCATTTATTTAGTTCTTACTCTCCTGAAGATCTGCAGGTGTTCATTTGTAGCTGTGGGGCTCTAAGTAGCTGCTTTTGGGGTTTCCCAGACAGAAGGTCTTATTGCCACCTTTTTCAGGTAGAGCAGTTTTTCACATAAAGTTTAAATGTAATTATCCAGCAAAACAGTTCTTCACTTCTGGAGACTACTTTTTGTCCCACTCCTTGCTTTCTGGCTTATTGTGAAGGATATTTCATCATTTCTTAATACTGTCAGGTCATCTCCCACAGCTGGCCAGTCCCAAGCAGGTCATTCTGGTGAAGAGCATTGTTCTCCACTCCACAGTGTAGCCGTGCTTGTGAATACCTAAAGAAGGATGTAGACTCCCACTCTTGGGCCAGGTACCTACTGGTTAGCAAATGTGAGGCTAAATGTTGCTATCACAGCCCCATTTGTTGGTCTTACAGAAAATTATGAAAGGGAGAAATGTATTGGCTACATTACAGAAATACTGAATTCTTAGAGGTGTTATATTACAGAATAGTATCCTCTCCCAAGAAAATTATTGAATATGTCACTGACTTCAGCATGAAACTATTCAGGTTCACAGTATTTTAGATCTTCCATAGCACTTCATATTAGAATAGCAGATCTCTAAAAGAGGCTGTTCTAGGAAAAAAAATGTATTTAGAGATTTTACATGCCAGTTCTGGCAACCAGACTAACAAAAATACATCAGACATCTAGATTAGCAAAACAGGATGAATATAACAACAAGCAGTAAGGTAAAATTTAGAAAAAAAAATCACGTGGACTATTTTGGGGGAAAAGTATTAAGTTGTGGGCCATTTCAGAATTAATGAAAACTTTTTTCCTCAGAATAAGGAAAATTAGGTGAGACAAAATACTGTCTAATACACCTTAGAGCAGACCTGGCAGGGTGATGGACTTGTTAATCCAGCATTTTTTTCTGTCTGTTTTTTATGTTTATTGAATGGGTGGTACATATAGTAGAACACATTTTTTGAAAGAAATTACATGGTTCTTCCAGCTCCTGCAAACCTGCCTTTGTAGGTTAAAGTTCAAAGCTTCTGTGTTCTTATAGGTGAGCCAAGTCAGTGTGTTTGCAGATGCACGGAGAACAGAGAAATTGTGATTTCTGGTCTGCTCAACCAGTGACTGGCTGTGTCAGCTTCAGCAAATTTTGGACTTGCTTCAGAAGTGGTGTTTAACAAACTGCAGCACTAAACCTCTAACATTAGCAGAATCCACAGCCCAAAGTTAAGGAGGTTACTGTTTCCCTGTGAAGTTGGGCAGTGCAAGAGATGGTCAGTAAGAATGGGATCCATGGTAAACAGTACAACAGGCAAGAAATGGCTTCAGTCAACCAAAGGAGGGCATCTGATCCAGTGTTTCAGGAAGGCTGCTTCTTTAGCTTATAAAACATAGCTGATTAAACACTTAGGTGTTTTATTTCAAAACCAGAGTCTTTTCAGAAGGGTGCTGCTGCTGCAAACCTCCCCTTCTCTTTAAACCAACAGCTCAGTACTATGGTAGCCAACCTGGATGCAAGAAGTCTGTTTCTAACCCCTTTTCTACGAGATCATTCTGTTACAGCTTCACTATCCATGGAATAATTACATTTTCTTGGAGACAGTGGACAAGAGACCTACCCTGATGCTTAGGAGGAGGACAGAGGACTATTTGTGGTTTTTCTGTAATCATCCCTTCTTGTTTTTTCCATACACTTACTTGCAATAAACAGTAGGACCAAACAAGGGCATAGCAAGGGTACAGAAGGCAGCTGCCTGTTGCAGCCCAGTTGTGAGAGTGCTCCAGTCTGGGACTGAGTTCTGCTGGGAGGGTTAATGTACTGTAAGGTGAGGTTTAGTGACTGCTTTTCTGAATTGCAGGATTCTTCACAGCCTGGTAGGACCTGTATGTTCATACTCATTCTCTGTATGTCAGCAAGGGAAATAGGAAACATAATCCACAGACCACATGTACTGGGGCACATAGTGAACCAGACTTTTGCCCAGGGCTCTGGTAGTTCTCTTTTGACTAGAAAAATGAGGATCTCCCTTGCTATTAATCAAAGTGAAGAAGCTGTAGATCTTCTGCTCCTTGCTCCAATACAGGTAGAGGTAAATTACAGGTAGGGAGTTAGCTCTTCTTACTTAGTATTAATTGCCTAAAAATCGGGAAGCAGAAGCCCCCTTTGTGGACAATTCTTGCAGTTATGCTCTTTCTGTTAAATTCCCCAATAAATTAATTTACTGATTCTGTAGCACCTTGACAATACATTACCCTCAGGCTTCTCCAAGCCCACACAAAGAAGTTACTTGGCTTTCTCCAAAACCCCATGGATCTGGATCATCTAATGAGTATTTTCACATTCTTCAAGTGGACACGAGCATGTTTTACATTGTCATTTTTATTTTTCAGACTCTTATTGAAACATTTGAAAAAATTGGTACCACCAACATTGCAGATCTGATTGCTGGACTCCTCACCATTTTTGTCTGCATGGTAGTTAAAGAACTAAATGATCGGTTCAAACACAAGATACCAATACCTATACCAATAGAAGTTATTGTGGTAAGCAAAGAGGCATTATCTGAAAACAGATAAAATAGATGGGTCTAGCTACAGGAAGACAAGAAACCTTTTTAAGTTTTAAAACTCTTGTTTTATTTTATTGCAGACAATAGTAGCAACTGGCATTTCATATGCTGCCGACTTGGAAAAAAAATACAATGCAGGCATTGTCAAGAGCATTCCAAGAGGGTGAGTGTCTTTGTTTTCTGGGAAATAGATATTATTTTAACTGGCTAAAAATGACAGTGCTAAGAGAAAAGACATGAAAGAAACATTGAGAGCTGTAACCTAAGTGTAGAACTCAGATCTGAAGATCTGAGTTTTACTTCTGCCACCTAAATGTAGTGCATAGCCTTTCTTCTTCTGCAAAACAAGCTTAGGAATGTCTATCTGATTCATTAAGTTCATCTGATAATTAATTGCTTCATGCTCATGAAGTGACTATGTGACTATGGAAAATGCTAAAAAATAAGGAATTTTAAGAAAGAAATTCCGCATAGATTTAGTTTCTGTAGACCTAACTTATCCCACTGTGGTTCGTATTCATGTCACTACTGTTATCCCAATCAATCTTGTCACTTCCACAGTCATAGGAGCAAGGATGCTGAGGATTACATTGGTAGAGACTTTCACTTGAAAGATTCAGAGCACTTCACAGTAGTAACCTTCACATTCCATTTGGTATTCGGGGCTTGATTAATTAAAGTTTGTGGAAACACAGTAGGGGATAAAATGTTTTTGAGATCTTCTGAAGAAATATGTTAACAATAGTATGGAGGGTCATTAACATATTTATGTAATTCATCGTACTATTCAATACATCCTTTATTCAGTGCTTCAAAAAATGTAGTTTTTCACTTTGCTATCATAAGGCCAAATCTCAGTCATGCTGAGAACAATGGGAGCTTTGTTGCTGACTAATAGCACCAGGATTTGGGCTATGGTGAGCTAGATAAGCATGTTCTGTATGTCAGTGGGCTGTTTCCACCTTTTTATTAACTTGAAACATTACACTTCATATTATAAGCAACCTGTATGCCTCCACCTCAAACTCCTTGACAGTTCTAGTAAGAACAGAATTTGATCAAAGTTTGTAACACTAATATATTTTCTAAATGCTAGATTTTTGCCTCCCGAACCTCCAAATGTCAGCCTGTTTTCCCAGATGATAGCAGCCTCCTTTTCCATTGCAATTGTTGCTTATGCTATTGCCGTATCTGTGGGAAAAGTATATGCAACCAAGTATGACTATGCTATTGATGGAAACCAGGTATGTATGATCAAAAAAAAATTATAAACATAGTGAATGTAAGTTCTGTTTCATGTTGACTTATGTAGCCAAATGAAAGAAACACCATTCACACGTGTTTTTCAGGCGAGCGCTGAAGTCTGACAGGAGAAATTCTTTCAACTATTGAAAAAAAAATTAGCTGGAATGTCCACATAGAGATGAGCCAGATGCGCTCTATCTTCAGTATGGGCTTTTCATTCTAATTCATTCCTTCTGTATTGCTTTAGTGACTGCAGTAGCTCTGAAAGTGTAAGCACTGTACAGGGGAATTTTCTGCTGATGTCAAGTTGACATAGCCAGCTTTAGCAACCTACTTTCCATTTCCTCTTTTAAGGCATATTTTGAGGTGTGTTGCTAGGGCAGGGAAAGGCAGTGTCAAGCTAAGAAGTTGCTCTGGACAGCTTTATTTAGGCTTAGTCTACATGCAGGATTTGTATCAGTTGAACTTTTCAGTTAATAAATTATTGTATTTCTCAGCATGACAGCAGTTACATCACTATAAATATAGTTGTAACCTAATAGATCAGTCCTGCAGCTTCACAAAACTTAATGCCTACCAGCATATGAACGTCCTTGAGTAACTGCAATAAATGGCTGAACTGCTTTAAGCATTGGTTTCTAAGGACACATAGCTAGAATGTGACATGGGCTGTGCAGTCACCAGCTCTTATGGAATTCCTGCACTTGTTCAGTGTCTTTGCTGGGGGTTTTGTGGCTTGCCCATGGGTGTGGAAGAAAAATGTTAGAAAACTTCCTTGTCCTGCATCTATGGTAATTTTCAGTTTTATCCTTTGAGAGTATTAGAAAATGCACTCACTACATAAATAGATAAGCTGAGTACTTTGTCTAAAAAGTCCTTTATTTTAGTACTAATGGATTACATAAAGTTTGATTTTGGAAACACTGTTTTGCAGTACATAAGAAAATGATGCTTCTGTTCATCAGTTTACAATTCACAAAGTTCATATCTGCCAAAACTTTGTCTTAAAGTTGCCCAAAAACAAATCTGAAAGAATAAGACATGATCCTGGAAGTGCTGTTTATGCTGTTCTGTTGTTGAATATGTTCTGCCAGCACTCGCGTACTTCAACAATACTGATTAAATTTTGTAGTAGAAGAATTAGTCTTTAAATCACCTTCCTTTCAATACTATGAATTTGACATGTAGCAAAGGTTAAATGCAGCCCTGAATGATGGGCAAATACTTTAATTGATCGGGAGAAATTAAAATAACATCATAAAAGCAGGTAGTAAAATAATTCGTAAGAATGGGTCGATATTATTATCTGCCAGTGTTTATATTGCCTTCACAGATTCATAGATTATTAAGACCTAAGAATACTAGGAACTATAATTCCAACATTTTCTCACAGATCACAACTGTTACACAGGAATAGGCATGAATCATCTAGGTCTGTTCTGTTAAAGAACATGACTTCAAAATCTTGCTCTTTTAGATGGAGCTTAATGAAAAACTTGCAGGAAATTTAATTTTGGATAAAAGAAGGGACACAGTAAAACTGAAATCTAAAACTGTATTTTTAAAAGTTTGCAGTGAGGAAAAGCTCCTGCATCAGCTTTGTGAAAACAGTGTTTCTGTCAATCATATGGGGTTGGTTGCAGACAGTTCCCAAATTCCTTGTTTCCCAGCAGAGGAATGGCCCAGATCCCAGGATATAAAGCTCCCGTGGTCCTTGTCATTTGAGCACAACAGCAAGCATCAATAGGCACCAGCATCTGTCGCTCTGGGGCAAATATATGAGAATTCTGCTTGGGACTCAGCGTGAGTTCATTGGGATGTTTAGAGTGAAAAACTTCTGGCTCAACAAACTATAAGTTTTCGGTGAAATTGTGTTTTATTGCAAAGTTCCTTATTAGTTCTACTAATATTACGATGCTTTACATTAGTTAAAGGCTTGACTAAACTCAGCCTGTTATACTGATCAAAATAATTTGTTTATCTGATGATACCTGGGAGTTAAATTTATACTACTACCATTTCTTGATGCAGTTATACAAGGGTAATTCTTAGAAATGTTAGGAAAATTGATGGAAATAAGCTTTAAACGCCTTTATACTCAGACAAGTATGCCCATGTCAGGGGGAGTATACTTACTTATTTGTGTTGGTTTTCAAACAGAGGTAGCTGCACTGGCACAAAAGGAATTTGTGTAAACATTTAACAGCTATTACTTGTTCATACTCTTCTCAATATTATTATGCTATCTACTTTATCAACTACTGCAGAAGCTATTGTCATTCTCCACTGCAGAACTACCTTCAGGCATCTGTATTTACAGCATCATCCAATTATCTTTCAGGAATTTATTGCCTTTGGGTTCAGCAACATTTTTTCAGGTGCCTTTTCTTGTTTTGTTGCAACTACTGCTCTTTCACGGACTGCAGTCCAAGAAAGTACTGGTGGAAAGACTCAGGTAATGACCTCTTCTTACTAGTACTGTGCACAGGTAAATTTAAATTCAGATAGTGCACAGATTTCACAGAGGGATGAAAATAGTCCTAAAATGACTGTGTTGCTGGCACATGGAAAGGCACAGGTATCTTAGCTAACAGCTCGTGCTCTGGTAGTGAATCATTTTTGTAGCTCTGCCAGAAGAGGGCAATCAAGTTTTACATACCATGAGTTACCTTAGGGGTCAGAAATCCTTCAACTCTAGTTCCCCAGAATTTCATTTCCAGTTAAAGGACTGAGTTTGTCACAGCAGGAATTCAGAATGAGGGAGGAAATCTCTCCCAGCTGGCTATGCTATTTTGAAGCTCCCGTGTGCTGGCCTGAGCAGTGCTGCCATTTGCCATTCACCATCAGACCATGTGCCATCTTTCTCATGTTGAGTAAGCTACTTTGTTTAACAGTACTACAGTTTTGAATTTTTTAACACTGGAGAACACTGGAGAACCAGCAACCCCCTTTTCCAGCTGACACACAGACTGCTCCATTCATGTCTGTGTAACGTAACCCCTCTGAGAGCTACTGACTTGCATGTAGTTGTTTAGACGACCTGCTTGATTGAATTTCCTCTGTGTTAGCTGAACTGTCTATAATGATTGCCCACTTATGCCTAAATACAATAACATTTTGGAGGGTCTCCTTGTTCCTAAATAAATGAATGTGCAACTGCTCGTACCTTTGTCTTTGTAAACCTAGAAACATATGATAGAGTCTTAATAAGTTCCTATCCTATAAGCACTCTGTTCTTTGCAGGTTGCTGGTATAATCTCAGCTGGGATCGTTTTGATTTCTATTGTTGCCCTGGGGAAATTGCTAGAGCCCTTACAAAAGGTACTGTACTCTTCCTCTGCAGCATAGACACATCAGATGCAGATGCTCAACTATGATGGGCAAGATTAATATCCCTCTATAAACTATGGTGACTGACTGCAGACAAGGCTTGGTTTATAGTGTATAATCATGGAATCATAGAATCATAGAATTAACTGGGTTGGAAGAGACCTCCGAGATCATCAAGTCCAACCCTTGATCCAACCCCACTGTGATTACCAGATCATGGCACTCAGTGCCACATCCAGCCTCGTCTTAAAAACCTCCAGGGACAGTGAATCCACCACCTCTCTGGGCAGGCCATTCCAATGCCGGATCACTCTCTCTGGAAAGAACTTTTTTCTAATATCCAACCTGTTGAGCAGTGTTGAGCAATATCTTAATATGCGCCTTTGATTCTGAATACCACTTTTTCATAATTTTTGTTCACAGTCTGTGTTGGCAGCTGTAGTCATAGCTAACTTGAAAGGGATGTTCATGCAAGTGTTTGATGTTCCCCGTCTGTGGAGACAGAATAAAGTGGATGCTGTAAGTAGCCTAATTTTTTCTTTTCTCTGGGAGGTTTTTTTCTGGTTCTGGTTTGTTTGTTTTGATTTTGTTTTGTTTGGAGGGGGGTGGTGATTTTTTTTTTTAGCTCTTTAATGCCATCAAGTTTCCTCTAACTACCACATAAACAGTAGAGTTAACATTATCAAACTTCTATGTGCATCCTCAAAATGTAAGTGCCATGAAGTCAGTTAAAAATTCCCCATTTTAGAGTTTTACATAGTATTCTGCTAATCTTCTTTATTCCCTATACCCCAAGTAAGGGTGCCAGTCAGGGTATCCGTGTGCAGTGATGACACAGCAATCTTGTGTTGATATGGCTTGAAAAGCAGAATAAAGATGACCAGTTGCCACCTTTACCATTCTGATTTTATCTTTTGCACAGTTTAAATGAGTCTAAAAAGCTGACCTTTCCTTAATTCATGTACATATATTTTTACCACATTAACATCCTATTTGCCTGGATAATCTCAGGTAGTCCTCAGAAAATATGTTTTCTTCTTGTAGCAAGACTAATCCAAGCTAGAATGTGGATTCATTTGGCATGCCAAGGGATGTAATAACAGACTTTCTTATAAACCACTATAACCATATCTCAGGGTACCTGCTTACACTGTGTTTTCCATGGAATAGACCTTCACTGTGGTTGTTAGGGCAGGAAAAGATTGCATGGAAGACATTTTCTCCATGCAGTCCTTACTGTGCTTAGATGTTACAGTTAGTGTTATTGGGCAGTACCTACCTTAGATAGATCTGAGGTATTTTAGTCAATCATTTACTAGTTTATAGGCAAAAATCCCCCTGACTTCAGTGAGAAGTGTGAACACTCAGCTTTTTGAAAGACTGAGTCTACTGCATGTTCTGCCTGGGCAGTGATGTAGGAAGGAACTGAGGAGTGCACTTCAGCTGTTCTGCCTGAATATTCAGGCAGACTTTAGAGATTGCCATCAACCTGTTGATATGAAATACCTCTCTTTGCAACAGTTCTGATTCTTAGATATCACTGAGGAATCCCCTTCCCTACTGATATGTCTGCAGGTGGGGCATTTTACGGTATTTTATTGGTAAAATAAATTCTTTCCGATTTCTAAAGAAAGATTAACAAATATTGCCACCATAGAAAGAAGTAAATGCAATGGCTAACTGCATCTCCTTAAATTTCACCAAAGTAACTGGATCCTTGAAAAGTTTTGTTATGTTATAAAAACCACCTTATTTCCTAAAAAGCTAGCTATGCCTGATAAGATAGTGATGGATAGGAGCATCTTGAATGAAGAGGAAGACTTCTGAATGGAAGTCAGCTGATTGCCAGTGTGCTGCGATCATCTCCAAAGTGAAATTCTTCTGCTACTCATGTTGTCTGGCCTAGTGATTCTTTATTGTGATCAGGAGTCATATGTTATAATTAAGAGACTTTACATTTGTTATTTCCTTTCCAGATGATCTGGGTTTTTACATGTATAGCATCCATCATTCTGGGACTTGATTTGGGATTACTTGCTGGCCTTTTGTTTGGATTGCTGACAGTTGTGCTGAGAGTTCAGTTGTAAGTAACACAAGATCGGAAGTAATTCTTAGTGTTATATTGTGAAAAAGGAATACCATATGCTGAAAAGCATGATGATTTGTGGCAGAAAATCTGCTTGGGTTTACAAAAATGTTGAAGTTAAAAAAATCTATTTTTTTAGAAAAAAACCACTCTTTGTATGCTATCATTTAATTAAACTGACAAAACAGAAGGTGCATTATTTTATCAGTATTTTTTTCATATCATGTTGGCCATTCTGGTGGTAGTTAGCTATATGTTATCTATGTAGCCACATAGCTGAGTTCTGGAAAGGGATAGGAGCATTCCAGGTAAAATATAAACAGATGTATGGCTTCTGTAATTAACTGATCATTATAGTAACTCTTAGCAGGTAATAGTACTACAGTATGTTGCACATGCCAATAACTTTTTCACTTAGTGCTTATGCAAGACTGTATGCCTGTAAAAGAAGAACAAGAGAAAACATGAGAGTAAGAAAAAATGTTGTGCTTGGGGCTGATTTGTTGCTTACAGAACATATGGTAGTAGAATTGTGAGAAAAGGTAGATTTGAAGGACCTTATTTGACCATCTTGTTACTATTCATTGATCTTTTATTTGAAAATACGACATAACTCCTCACCTTCAGCCTGAAATCCACACAATATGGTTACTAGCATTACCAGTGGATAGTTGCCCTGCCAGCAAATGCATAAAAATAAAGTCTTGCAAAAGTTGTTACACAGTAGTAGATTATAAAAAATGGAATTCGAAGAACCTCAAAAAAACAATCCCAAATTCAATTCAGATATATGTAATCAAAATATAAAAGGGAGATGAGGCTTTACAAACTTTAAATCAATTTGCTTCAACTGTTAAATTAATATCTGGAGACTGCAAAATATTTTGGTTTTAATATTGACTGAAATAAAAATTAAAAAGGTTGGACGACAAAAAGATTTACATAACCTGAAGGGAATGTAAATGTATTGTTTCAGTTGATTAGAATTGAAAAAAATTAATATTTTTTTTCAGAGTAGAAAAATTGTTTTGGTTTGTTTGTTTTGTTTTGATTTGTTTTTAATTCAAACCAACCTGGTTTTGAAATATTATTCTGGTTTGGGAAACAAATTGAACAAGTTATTCACTCAGATGTAAATGAAAATGGTGCAGCAAGTAGGCTGAGACCAAAGTACCTTGTCCTTAAAAGGCCTATTCACTACAGTGACAGAAAATAGATCCGACACTTCTGCAATGAGTCTGTTAGTTTGGCATTAGAAAGGAAACTATGAGAGTCTGAGACAGTTTGTATGCAGCAATCCCTTCAGTTCTCCGAGGGCCCACGTATGATGTTCATCTGCAATATCTTTTCTTTTTGTTTCTGTTAGTCCTTCATGGGGAGGCTTTGGAAACATTCCTGGCACAGACATCTACAAGAAGGTCAAGGACTACAAAAATGTAAGTAATTGCTGAGTTGTTTCCCTTCAGCCCGTAGGTCAGTGTAAGAAAAAATTGTGCTTTGCCTATTGTGGACTTGAGTTTGAAAGTGGAGTCCTTGAAGATAACAAGTTTCAGCATTAAATTCATCTTGATCCAGATGGTTGGTCCATATTAATGCTGGGGCTGTAAGCTTCTGAAAACTGAATCCACTAAGTTATCAGTAAATATATGCAATTTTTGTGAATTAGATAAGGAAACAGTTAAACTACTTCTTATTAGTCAAAATGTAGTTGTTGCTGCTAAACTTTCTTTTCTTTGGCAACAGGTTATAGAACCAGAAGGTGTGAAGATTCTCAAGTTTGCAAGTCCAATTTTTTATGCTAACATTGATGGACTGAAAAGCAGCCTCAAGTCCACAGTAAGTGATATGTGATGGGTTTGGAAGCCTTTTAACTAACCCTGAGATTTCCTCAGAATTATATCTATGTTAAGTTAAATAATTTTGGTTCTTTTTCTGTAGGTGGGATTTGATGCAGTCAAGGTATATAATAAGAGACTCAAAGCACTGAGAAAAATACAGAAGCTAATCAAGAAGGGAAAATTAAAAGCTACTAAGGTAAGCCTTTTTTTGGTTTTTTCTTTTGATTCTTTCTTAAAGGATTATCAGCGTGCTTGTAGCAAGCGTGGGTAGAGCCCTTCTCAAATCTTCGTTCGTGAAGCCCAGCCATGATGATGATGATGATGATGATGATGACTATTGGAGTTTACTACTTTAGCCTTAATTATTAATTTCTCCGTACTCATCTTTAAAATAAAAATGAAAAGTGTGACTTATTACTATAGTAGGAAGTCTATGACCTGCAGGAGACTTAGTAGAGCACTGCACCCACTGCCAAAGACCCCACAGATTCAGGCAGCCATGACAGTCATAGTGTTAGCAGGAATGGAAGCAAGAGATACCCTTACCTTGCCTCTACCCCTCACCACCTCAGATCACCTCTATGCAGTATAAGTGCTGGCTCCTGAGTGTGTCCATGCTCCTGTTATGCAGCTTCCTATGCACAGGTGAGCCAGATCAGCTGCCTGGTAGACATAGCTTTCTACATCCTCTTTAGAGAAAGTGGCATATGTTTCTCTGAGTATGGATTGTGCATTTCAATAATTAAATGCTTACAGGAGTGGACAACTGTGGGCAATATAGTAAATCTCCAGAACTGGAAGTTAGAAATGGGTTTTCTGTTCTCAGTGAAGGATGCAGTATTTCCTGTATATATTTCAAATTGTGATGCAGTGCTCAGTTTACATGACCTTCCAGCTTTTGACTTGGTAATTTTACCACAGAATCATATATAGTAAATTTAATTCAAAGCTGAAAATACTGGTCTTAGATATCTCCTACAAATGAAGCTATTGAGGGAGGGAATCACTCTGAGGTTCTTCTTTTTTTCCAGATAATGGCCTGTTTGCAGGAAGATGCTCTTTTAATAAAGAAATAAGAGAAAAGGAAGTAATTATGTGCTCTACCTTGTTTTTCTTTAAATTCTTGTATGTCACACAACAGGAGACAGACAGGTTCTTTTAGGGATCCTTGCAGAATGGTGATGACACTAAATTATAGTTACAATTAGAGCTTTCTTTTTCTTAACAGGATTTTGTGACTAGTATAGCACAGAATTTATAATTGGAATGGCACAGGATTTCTACAAACAGAATTAATGTAGTGCAATTTATAAGTAGCGTAATATAGAATTTATAACTTAACTTACAGTCTCTAATCTCCCAGACCCTAACTTAACTTAGGGTTTCTCTGCAGATCAGGTCAGATGGCCTGATGTATCAATGTAATAATCATAATCTAGACTTGAAAATGACATACAGGAAGATGAGTCACCAACACTCAGAGAAAACAGAAAACAGTGGAGGCATCCCTGGCCACTGGGGGGTCACAGGACTCACTCTTCAGCAGCAGTTTTGGTCCAAATTTCCCACTTAGGACTTGTCATAGACAGTGCTCTGTGCTGTTACACTCCCCTGTTCTGTGATGGGGTCATCAGGAACAACCAGGTGTCTGGGGACCTTCAAGGCTGGTAAGGGAGTAATCAGTCTGGTGCCCAGGTATCTTGAGGCCACTAGGGAGGGGAAGAAGAAATCTGTTTGGTTTGTTGCTTAGTTCACAGGACTTCAAAGCCTGAGAATAAGGGGAAAGGGAACAAATACATGACCTGCTCAGCCATAGAGAATGTCTTCCTGCCTTAAAAAATGGCATTAGTTATGCTAACCACATTACCAGGATTGGGAGCAGGGAGTACTGGTCACAAGTATCTGTCTTGTTCATTCTTGAAACAGAAGGTATCACAGGGAAGTATTTTCTGTAACTCCAAAACTTTACCATGATTAAATTCTATATTGCACTTGTATTATCTGCACATCAGAATGGCATCATCAGTGAGCCTGGCATTAATAATGAAGCTTTTGAGACTGATGAGGATCCTGAAGACAACCAAGATCTTCAAGTTCCCACCAAAGAAGTAGAGATCCAGGTGGACTGGAATTCAGAACTTCCAGTCAAAGTAAACATCCCCAAGGTGCCCATCCACAGTCTGATTCTTGATTTTGGAGCAGTAACCTTCTTGGATATTGTAGCTGTGAGATCAATAAAAACGGTAAGGACGTTTTCTACTGATGTTTCATGAAAAGGAAAGTAGTCAGTAGTGTGTAAATCAAGAGCTGTTAGCTGAAGTTAATTTCTGACGTTTTAAAAGTCTGTTGTTGAAAAATACCTTCAAAATTTATACAGCAAAAGGCAGAATATTGAGGGGGGTGTATTTTAGGTGGGAAAAAAAATGCATTTAAAAAACTATATGAAGGTTGCATAGTCAGGTACTCAAAAATCTTAACTGCAAAATGTGGTCCCCTTACATGCATATGTTATGAAATATTTTGGTTATATATTTTCTTTCCACATGCCTCCTGCTTTAATCTGGGCACAGGATGATGCTCACTCAACACAGAGGTAGTAAAAATTTCATCTTACCATCCCTGTTCAGTATTTATCCACTGATTTATTTATTCATTCATATATTATGAAGGAGGGAAGAATGATTAATTTCTTTGTATTTTCTGTGTCTAGTATAAGGGGCTTCATCAAGATTCATTAATTCATCTTCAAACATCACACTACATAGTAATGAGATAATATTGCTCGTTTACAGAGAGGGAAATGAGGTGCAGAGATTAAGGCCAAGTATTTCCATTATTTTTTGGTGCCCAGTTACAAATGTGTAGGGTCAGATTGTTCAGACTTTAGTATTTTATGATATTTTGTATGCTCAGATTACTGCTTTCACTAACTTAATTTTGGAATTGGGACTGCTTAGCCTATCTATAAATCCCACTCTAGTTCATCAATTAACAGAAGGGAATGGAATTGGTAATCACCTCTGAATACACTGTTCCAAGAGACTTGCCTGACACCAGGGAGCCAGGGGTAGATTCCAGTCTCCCACCTTTTAACTCAGTGAAATACAGGAGTGGTGTGTGCTTTGCTTCAGCCTTCTGCATAGTTTCAACTCATTTCTGGCTCCTGAGACAAAAGAGATATGGGTTCCATAGATATGACTCTTTCCAAATATAGCTTCTTCATCCAAGAACAGGTCCATCTGGTGCATTGCACGAGGGAAGAATCTGTGTAAAAAAACCTGCATGTGCCAGTGAATAATGGTACTGTATCACACATACATGAGGGGGAAAAAGCATGCTCAGGCCCACATGCTCTTGTTTCAAGAGATGATTATTGATATTATGAGAACAGAATGAAGACCTTCATTGGCAGCAATGTTTATGTGTGTTATGTGTTATGGATAGTTCCACTTATGTAGCCAAAGATAGGCCACTTCAGCAATCAGGCACTTAATGACTGGATTGTTAAGTATAGCCAAGTACAGTAGTACCAGATTTACAATGGAGAAACAGAATGTACAATTCAGAAGGAAGACACTCAGAAGAAAATGAAGTGTGTGTGCCTACACATTACTTCTGTAGACATATATACATGTATGTATTTTCTCCTTACAGACTTTATTTATTTATGCACTTGTTGCAAACTTGTATTTTTTTTTAGATAATCAAAGAGTTTGAGAGAATTGATGTGAGAGTATACTTTGCTTCATATCAAGGTAAATACCCAAATATTTCTACTATCACTCATGCAAAGAATAAAGTAAAGATGAGATCACTAGATGTGTCTGTGGGAGCACTTGTGCTAATAAATATGTGAATTATCACACTGATAAACATTTTGGACTCTTGTGGGATGCAAAGAATGGTGGGGTTTAAAGGAAATATGGAAAGTAAAAGTCAAGCCAAAGATATGATTGATGGATTCATTTGGCTGTATGTTTGATTTCTGATCGTTGTAACCATTTTGACATTTATTTTTTAAGTTACTTCAGATTGCATAAACCTTTTATGACTTTCTTTTATTCAGACAACCTTATATCTCAGCTGGAACGGAGTGCCTTCTTTGATGACACTGTCAGAAAAGACATGTTCTTTTTGACTGTCCATGATGCTGTGCTCTACATAAGGAATCAAATGACATACAGTGACAACCAAGATCCTATATTTGAGAAGGTAAGGATATCCTGTAGTACGCTTCCCTTCCTTCTATCATCTAGCACTCATTCCTGCAATTTCCATTACAGCATGGCACATTTGAAAACTAGACATAGAACTGTAGTACCAAAAAAAAGTGAGAGTGTAGTAAATCGGGCAGTTTCTGTAGCACATGAATATTTTTCTAGATCAAAGGAAGGGTCCGTCATCTTCAGGAGCTTGTTTAAGAACAGGAGAAACAGGACATATGGAGAACACTTCATCCTAAGACACATTTTCTAGTTTCTGACAAGTGGCAGCTTAAGAACTTCCTCAGCTGGAGGATTGCATTTGGAACATTATATTTAATTGTCACAGATGGAGTTTTCTTCAGTGTGTCTGTCATACTCCCTTTGGAACCTCTTGACACATTTTAGCTTGACACTGTCCTGAGGAGATGGGTTCTCTACTTTTAAATGTGTTACATGACAAATATTTCTTGTTTGGTTTAAGCCTACTGGACTTCTGGATGGTTAGCTGTAATGAATAATCATTCCCTGTTCCCTTTCCCAATACTATTCATATTTCATAGACCTCTGATCAAAGCTATGATCTCATTCTACTTGGTGTGGATGTGTACGGAAGCTATTCCAAGCTAGTGTTCGTTCCTACTGCCCTTTTCTGTGCATTTCCTGATTGTATTCTGTGGTTCTTTACATAACCAGAAAACTCTGTAGCATGTAAAGATGTGGGCCCACATTAGGAAAATGGTCATACAATTTCCTCCTTTTTCTTCACCACAGTTCCTTCCCTTGCAATCACTATTACAATATTATGAATATATAGCAATCACAATTAATATTACTGATAAATAACTAGGACAGGACTTTATTTTTTATCATTTTTGCATACTACTGTTTTATAGTAGAGATTAACATTTTGTAAATGCAGTTTATACAGTCTACACAGCAGTTTGGAGATAGGATCTGTTTTTATCATTTCTACAAAGCTATTAATAGATGTGTGAGCAGAGACAAGACCAAAAAGCTCTGCAATTTTTAAGTTCCTCTCAGCTGAACTAAGTCAACATCTTTGTCAAGGAATAGTAAACAACAGTTCTTGTAAGTTGTGGAAGTTATCTTTAAGGTACTTCAGAGAAAAAAATCAATTTCAATGATATGGACAACTCATCATGTTTCTCAATTTTTTTCAAAGATTTCACTCATGCAGGAGTCTAAAGAACCCCTAGAGTTCACAGAAACAAGCCGGCCTGATGATGAACTTGATGTTCAGGAAGAGGTATGCACTTCAGAACTCAGTGTGTCTGTCCCTCTGCCTGTAGCTCTCAGTCATGCTGTGAGAGTATGGCCCTCAACTGTTCTCTTCTTCATAAATACCCTCTCTGATACCTGGATGTCAGTGCTGAGTGGAGCAAGTGAGATGGTAGTAGATTATATCTGCATAAACATCTCATCTCTGCCACTTTAGGGCTACCTTTGCATTACACAGGCTTATAAATAGATCTAAACACACGTTAGGTGCGTACAAGAAGATCAGGTAAGGCTTGAGGCACCAGAGTCCAAAATTATGGTCCCCCTTTCATTCCTCCTTTTAACACCTTCTTGCACAATGTGCTTTTTTTTACAGAAGTTACTTTCTCTGTACTTTCACTGAGATTTTAGTAAACACATATACAAATGTGTTATTTTCCCAGGTGGTGTATACTCAAAACTAACCACAGCCTGTTTCTCTCCACCTTTTAAAAACCATTTCTCTAGGCTATGCGCAGACTTGCTTCATGAAGACGGACTGCTGGTACTGTCCTGCCTGTGAACTCAGCAATATTTACGCACCCGTACTATATAAACATTTTCTGCAATTAAACCAATCTTTGCACTTGAAGAAAACACTGATTGTTTTTCTGAATGATACAGATCTATATAACTGTCCAAATTTTAGCTAACATTGTCCTGGAAATATTCTGGACCTCAATTCAGCAAGCACTTTCCACTATGATACATTTTAATAAAAAAAAATCAGAAGACGATTACAAAAGATTTACCGAGTTTTGGGACTAGTCAAGCAGGAGATGCGCTACACTTTTATCATTGTGTACAGGATGAAAAACTTGATTGGGGTCTGCCCAGAAGAGTTTAACAGACCAAAATCTTTGGATGGCAAGCCTTTTGTTCAGTATTTGTACAATGCCTAGAGAAAGGACGGGAGTTCTAGCTGGCCAAGACTTTGAATTCTAGAACATTAGTGTGAGAATATGTGCTGTGTCATGATCATTTTTTCCAATCAATTCCTTAAATTGCTGCAGGTTGTTAGATCACTGAAACAGGTGGCAGGTGAAACAGTCACATGAAGAGAAAACAGCACTGAACTACTATAAAATTTTGAATAGGATAAGTTTCAAAAGACGCTTGGATATGGACTCATTAGTTCTGTATTAATCCCATTGTGGCAAATCATGCACTACTACTTATGATTGTTCCTAAAATGAAGTACACACAGATTATTTTGGCTAGGTTACATAACCTTCATCAAGAGGCAGATCATGACATAAATTAAGGAAAACCTTAGTGCCCAAGTGCTTAATGGAATCTGTAGAACAAGCTGCTACTGAGTGTAAGCACGAAAGTCAGAATATGACTTAGTATAGAGGTTTATGGGTTTTTAAAATGGAATATAGGAGTATTTTTTTGTTTAATGAATAGTTTTATTTTTTATATAGCAGATTTTTTCTTTTAATATTTTACATCAAACTGCTGCTGTTCTTTTACATTTGAAAGTCTATAATGCACAAGTGCAATCATTTGCAAAAGATAAAGAATTTGACCTGCAAAACTTTAATTCTTACTTTCACATTATATAAAGTAGATATGTAGGAAATAATGTTCCTAATTTTCATTAAGAAGAAATGTATTTTTATGTAAAACAGACTGCTACCTTAAATTTTTTAGCACTACATTAATTTTTTTTAAATGGAGGAAAACCATTCATGATGAGGAAACCGATAAAAACAACAGTGTAAGAAATGCCCTGGTATAAAATGCCTTTAACAATGTGAGCTAATAAGCTTCAGTATCTTCACATATTTAAGTCTCCTTATTTGATTAAATCAGAGAAATTTTTGTACATCACACTGCTCGGAGAAGATTTCTGCTGCAGGTTAATGTTAGGGGAAAATCTCAGGTGTAAAGCTAAGCACTAAATAAATTATTCTGTCCTAAGGACCTGAGAGAACTCCATCAAAATCAGTGGGAAAAAAATCCTGTAAACTTCAGTCAGTAGGACAGTATCTTACATAGCAGGTAACAGCACCAGACAGACATCCTTATTCTCATAATTAAGGCAAAAAATTCAGCCTTCACAACAGTCAGTGAAGTTTCTCATTTCAAATGCAATACAGGTTTGAACTGAGGTGATGTCCAAGCCAGCAAAATGCAGGATTGTATTCATAATGGACATAGGCCATTTGTATGTCAGATGGGCATCTCCACCACCTAAGAAGGAGGCAAATCAGACCAATCTGCACCTGTTCGGATGGTACTAATAATTTCTATTTACACTAATGCTTCGGCCCAGACTGTGATTTGACAATTCACGCTTTTAATGCTACCTGCCCTCCTCCTTCTCCCATTTGCCAGCTGGGTGGCACTTCTGCCTGCCTTACTGACCTGAAGTTTCTTTTAGACCATGGCCTCAGCTTCTATAAACCTGACTGCAGGGAGTTGTTGCCAGTGCACAAGGCCAGTAACAGAAGGACAAGGCCAGTGACATGTTTCTTAGAAGCTGTATTGCTTTTCTAAAACAGATGTACATTTTATGTAAAAAGTAAAATTTTCTACCTAGGACTGGTAAATGAGCTTTCAGTTAATTGTTATGCATGACACACAATATGGAAAAGATGGCAAAAAAATGGTAGCAGTGATTTTTTTTTCCTCAAGGGAACATATGCACTGTGAAGTTTGAGTATAGATTCTTACTTGCCAGACATGTGGGCTTACATTATTTTTTGAGCTTTCTCTATTTCCTGACTGTACAGGTATTTAAAAAGCAATTAAATATTCAACAGTCTTCCAGTTCCTTTCCAAATACGACACTTCAGCTGTGATTTTGATAAAGTATGATGAAATGCACTTATCTTTGGCCTGCATAGTTCTTCCAGGCATGGCTGTATCTGTTCTTAATTTAACTGGCACAAAATATTCAACTTCTTCTGAAAAACAGCATTTCACACAAAGCCTAGAAGGGCTTTTGTGGCATAGGAGAGTAAGAGGGTAATATGCTGAAAGCATTCAGATCCCTCTTTCAGTGGGTCAGGGAGTATGTGCCTAATTTTCTATGTATCCATCAAAATGGAAGACACCAAAATAATGGATTTTGCAACAAAGCTAAAATTCTCTACAGTTTTGTACTAATTCAAACATCCATAATACAACTAGGTGTGCTTATCTTTTTCCAGTCAGATGAATAAGCGGTATTTTTGTATTTTAAGTATTACTGTTCTGTCTTTGCATGTCAGGTATTAAATCTGGAGATGTATTTTTAAGGTTTTTTACCCTTTTAAAAAGCTGCATTTGAAAAATAAGTGTATCCATTAACTAGACAATAAAGTTGTGCACACTGTAAACATGTTCCTTGCATCTGCATGTTTGGGGGTTTTTAAAGTCTTCTTATTCTTATGGGGAGATAAAGAATATTACAAAGGGTTCAGTGTCATGCTTCACTTAGGTCTGAGTTGTGAGGAACAAAGACAAGGGAAAACCTGTCTGCCTTGAGGGGGTAAGACAGGAAATGTTAGACTTAAATGGCAGCTTTTAAATGTTAAGGCTATAAAGGTAATGAGCGACACATGTCTGTAGGGACACATGATCCCAATTCAGGTGGCTTCTATTGAGACAATCACCAATCTAAAGTGCGTGGAGTTACCCCTACTTTGGGGCTGTGGAAGGACTGCTTGAAGCCACTTTCTACTCATAATCCACGATTCAGTTCTATTTATATTTTTTTTTCTTTCTTCAGAGCTCTGGAAGCACTCTATAGACTATTCCACCGAGTTACATAGAAATTACAAAACTCCAAGTTTATGGAAGTTAAGTTCAGTCCTCTCCTGAGCTACTGAGCTTTACTGCCGTGAAGCTTTTGAGTGCTCTGGAGGGTCACCGTTCCATCATTTCTACAGCCCGAAAGTCAGGGATCTGCTGCTCCCAGGGTAAAACTCCAGGCTGACCATGTAGTGTCAGACCTCTCCGGTGTGCACTGCAAACCGGGGCGGGGGGAACCGCCGTGGGACCCTCCCTGAGACACCCCTCGCATTTTATAATTCCACCCTTCTCCAGGAACACAGAGGGTCACGCTCCCCATTTCCAGCTCCTCGCAGCGCTGCACCCCCGAGATCGCGGTCCCGGCAGGCGCCGTGGGCCCACCGAGGCTGCCGGGAGCGGGCCCCGCTGTGAGGCGGCTCCGCCGAGCCCGTGCCGGGCCATCCCGTCCTGGGCCATTCCACTCCGTCCCGTCCCGTCCGGTCCGGTCCGTGCCGGGTCCCCCCCGCTGCCGCCCCGCCCCCGCCGCGGCCGCTTCCGGGCGCGCCCTTCCGCTCCCAGAGCGCCGCGCGCCGCATCATGGACCACAATGGTGAGCGGGGAGGGGGTGCCCGGCCGGCCCGGCCCGCCCGCACCGCGCCCGCCGCCGGACGGGGGGCGGACACGCCCGGGGGGCTCTGGGGCTCGGGGGCGGCGCCGGGGAGGCGGCGGCGGCGGCGGGACCGGCCCGGCCCCCGGGAGCGCCGGCGGGGCTCGGGCGCGCCGCGGGTCCCCGCGCGGCAGGGCCTGTTCGCGTCCCGGGCGGGCGCGGCGGCCCCGGCGCAGCCCCCGACTCGGCTGTCCCGCGCCGAGCGGGCTCGGCCGGGCAAGGGGGCCGCTGCCGGCGGGACCGCCGTGCCGGGCGGAGCTGCGTCCCCCGGGCCCCGCGGGCTGCGCTGACCAAGCCGAGTGCCCGGGCCTGGCCGCAGCCGGGGGCGCTCCGCAGGTGCCGGAGAGCAGCTCATTTGGCCGCGGCGTTTCCAGGGATCGGTGCCCACAATGTGTTTTCTGGTGCCGTAGCTGTGGCCTGACAGGAAACCCCCTCCTGTGCTGAAATTTGGTTTGGTAGCTGTGGCCCTTCGGTGGTGGAGTACAGTGTATGGATGAGAGGACGTCGGCTTTTTGCTAGGGTATTCTGGAGGGGGTTTTACCATTCTTTTAGCAAAGGTTGCGTTATAAACTTGTATGTATAAGGTATTTTGGCCTATATCAATGGATTTTAATAAAACTTGAAATGCAAAAATGAAACCTGAGTTGATGAAAGTAACATTTGAGGAGATGGCATTGCCTCTAATTAGAGCTTCTCTAAGTAGTCTTAACAACCTTGGGATGTTTGTTGTGTTTCTTTTCTTGACATAATCCTGCTAGTTATGCTCACGCAGACTGGAATTTATTATCCTTCTGTGAGACATGAATGACTAATAAACTTGCTAGTTTGGATTAGTTGAGTGGCTAACTCACGTAAATATTCCTGGCTTGCAAGAGTATCTGGAAGAAAAGCATCAGATCTTAATAGTTTTGTTTTAGTAGTTCAATGGACTAAATAATACACAAGTTTTGGATTTTTAAAATTTGTTTTAGTTGTCCCTATTTGCAAATGGATTGAGGTTCTACAGGGACTTTTTCTGGTTTATGGTGGTGTGGTTTTGTGTATTCTGGTGGAAAACAGCTTTACCTCTGATGTTGTGGTCCAGCAGGCCCCAGGGAAGCCCAGTGTCTTAGTTTTTGCAGGTTCATCTGGACAGCCTAAGTAAATAACAAATGACCAGAAGTAAAAACAAGCTTTATTGCTTTGCCTTTTTTGCATATTAGTGTCTTTAGAGTCAAGCATGTCAACCACAGTGTTAAGAGGAATTTGATCTGTCAGAGGAAGTTGAGGGCTTTGGGTTTTGAGGTGAAGTGACTGGCAGGGCACGGTCGCAGTTTGAGTCTGACACCTGGCTCTGGCAGTGGCTGCTGAATAACCCAGAGCAATCCCTTTATTCCTTGTTTTTCCTTCTACTTGTTGCATTGTGTGGGAAGATTGTAGGCTTTGAGGGACGGTAGTTGGTGCGGCATATCACTACAGGGCCCTAATTTCAGTGTCCAGGTGCTGATGTGCTGCAATCCCTTGGGGCCTCAGCAGTCATCCCGGGGCTGCAGTGCCATAGCCACAGAAGAGCAGGGCTGGAACAGCCTGTGGCTCACCCTTTCCAGCTTGAGCATGCCTTGCTTCCAAACAGCTGCCAAAACAGCATTTTCACTTCAAAGATTTGTGAAGGGCATAACTTTGTTTTTGTGTGACTGAGATGCAGTGCAGTGGTTTCAGGAAAACTCACTGGAGTTTGAGGGAGTTACACCCACCTTGTTAGTGTTGCTGGTTGCAATACCTGCTCCAGGTTATCGATTGAAGCCTGTACCTGGTGATGCACGTGTTAGACTATTTCTTGCTTCCTTCACCCTGGTGCTCAGATTTAAATCTGGTTAAAGAGAACTCTTTGTGTAGTGGGGAACAATTTTCAGTGTAGGCAGGATACTTTTAAGCACCCATATTTTTGTGAAATTGTATCATAAACTTCTAAGTGATATGTCAAGATGCTGAGTTAATATAGAAACTAGTTTCCTTCCTACTTTTAATAAACAATTTACATAAATTTTAAAAATTTTCTCAGAAATTCTGTGGTGTCAAGGTTGTACAACAAATTGACTCTTCAGTGCTATTCCTGCTGTGAAAGGAGCTATACAGTCAATTTTTTTTTTCCTGTTGTGGAGAGATGACAGACCAGCCAGCTTACTTAAATGGCTGTATTTTTAGAACTAGAATTCCTAAAATCACGGATTTGTGTGTACAGTTTTGTGACTTGACTTCTGGAAGAAATTGTATGTGACGATACTTATTTTCTAGTGATTAAATTTTGATATGTTATATGACTCCTAAACAAGCTTTAAACATTACTTTTCCTGCATTTTTTGTTAATATTTAGCCTCTTTAGAAACTATTAGATAAGTGAAAAATTAGATTTTTTTTTAATTTGTTTTCTTTCATAGACAATGATTTGCAAGGAACAAATAGTTCAGGATCATTGGGTGGTCTTGATGTCCGTAGAAGAATCCCTATAAAGCTTATTTCAAAACAGACTAATAAAACCAAACCCGCACCTCGAACTCCAAGAAATATGAACAGGATGCCTTCGAAGACACAAGCTGGTGATGAAGGTAAATTAATATAAATTCTCTGTAGTAGGGAATCATATTATTCTGCAGTTTGTTCAAGACTTTATTCAGTCTTGGAGACTTAGTGTCCAGGGTTCTGTCCAAGTGCAAAACAAGTTTCAGATTGCCAAGTACTGCTGCACTGTAGGGCTTCAGTAGTGCCCATTTGCAAAACAGACTGTCTTACTATGTTGACTTTGTGTTTCTTTAGAAGGGTCTCAGCAGACTGGAAGTTCTGTGGCATTATTTGATGATCTCAGTATAAGTGACCCAGGCTCTTAATAGCAGCTGGTGTCAATTAGAAAAGTGTTGTGGTTGGCTCGTGTCTTTCTTCTCTTTCTCCTTTCCACAGAAGAATTTGATTATAACAAAGAGGAGAGATATGAATGCAAAGGAGGTGAAATGTTTGGCAATCAAAGGAGATTTCCAGGACCCATCTTTTGGGACTATAAGGTAAAGTCATGGATTGGAAGTCATGAATCTTGCCTGTGTGTCATACCAAGCTGTAGGTAGTCCTGGTAGATACTTTGTTTATTAAAAGTGTTTCCCATTACTTTTGACTGATTAAAAGTACCTTCTCTGCTTTGTCCTGTTTGTGGTGTTCTTGCATCTTTCTCAGCTAATTCAGAAATAAGAGGTGTGTTAATGATAATTGAAACAAGAAGCTTTAGTAATGTTGGGGTTTGTTTTCCCACTCCCTTCTCTGTCCTCTCAGATAAACTTGCTGGGGGAAAAGGATGATACACCGGTCCATTTTTGTGATAAGTGTGGATTGCCCATCAAAATGTATGGACGCATGGTAAGTAAAATTACTAGTGCAAGATGCAGCCATGGTTTCCCTTTAGGTAAAACTGGGTATTGCTGTGTCTGTGTGAGGCTTCTAGAGGTTACTGATTTCAGCAGGCATCTGAATAAACATCAGAATAGAATCAGGATGGAACGGGGAGCCTTCATTGCTGAAATATTTTTGTTCCATCTGTGTGACTGATTTTGCTTTACCCTCGATTTAATAAAGTAAGCTTGAAAATGTTAAACAAAAAATCAGAACACTCACCAAAAAAAACCCTTCAAGTTCCATGGGTTTTGACCTTACAGTACTTAAGTTTAAAAATAAGCTTTTTATCTCAGTTGAAGACCTGCAGTGCAGTTAGAAAACACTGTTCACTTTTATGTCCCTTTAAAAATCCCTGAGATTAATTTAGATTTCTAAGTGTGATGTAACAGGCTTCAGGATCTAACTTAATGACAGTTAATGCCTTCAAAATTTCCCTTCCTTGCCAGCAGGACAAGTGTAATCAGATTGCATGTGCAGCTTCTGTGAATGTTCAGTGTTGGCATTAGTGCAAGACACAAACTTTTGCTGATGTTTTGCCAACACTTAAAAACCCCAAACTCTAACATAAAGTGTTCTGAAAGGTTTTTATGCAAATATGGTGTAAACTGTTTACCAGCTCTATGCTTGTTCACTGCATAGATAACTTACTTTTATTATTATAAATTGTGTGATGGAGGGAGAAACTATATTCTGTAAAATGACAGAGATATTTATATACACTGTCTTAACAGAGCAATTTTTTGTCTCTAGATACCATGCAAGCATGTTTTCTGCTATGACTGTGCTATACTACATGAGAAAAAGGGAGACAAGATGTGTCCAGGGTAAGTTATCTCAAGATTTGTTATTAAAGGCAATGTAGGAAAGTAAATATCTTATTTCAGATACTGTTATTAAAGTGGCATTTATTTATGTGTATTTAGCAGAGGCAGTAGAGTACGCTCTTCTCTCTAGTTTCCAATCCCATATGTTGGGATTGTAAGAGATCAGTGTTTACTTTGCTGTTCAAGTGTTTGGGTAGGTAACCTGTTACTGCTGTAATTTGAAAAGGAATAAACAGCAGTTTCATTTACTTAGTGAGAGTGACCCTTGTTAAGTCTTAAAGCACAGAAGGAATTCGTGCAAGGGGGAGGTGCTACTTAAAAATTCTACCTCGGAAATTTTTATGTTCTTTCATAGTTATGTTTAGATACTTAAAAACGAGGTGAACTTCAAAATCACTGAAAAGTGGAGGAAAATGTTCAGTTCTGATTTGACTAATTTTGGTAAACTTTGACTTTTAACAAGAAAAAATGCATATCGAGCTCTCTGTGATGACAATAAACCAATGCTCTCTTTTGATGTAGCTGTAACGAGCCTGTGCAGCGAATCGAGCAGTGTGTACGGGGGTCTCTCTTCATGTGTAGCATTGTTCAAGGGTGCAAGAGAACTTACCTGTCACAGAGGGACTTACAGGCTCACATCAACCACCGCCATATGAGAGCTGGAAAGCCCGTTACTCGTCCTCCCATTGAACCTGTGCATCCTCCTATTGCCCCACCACCTGCCGAAATTCCCGAGCGTTTCATAATGCCACCCGAGAAACATCACATGAGCCACATTCCGCCAAAGCAGCACATCATGATGCCACCGCCTCCTCTGCAGCACGTGCCACATGAGCACTATAACCAGCCCCACGAAGACATCCGTGCTCCCCCTGCAGAGATGTCCATGGCTCCGCCGCCCCCTCGCCCCGTCAGCCAGGACACCTTCCGCATTTCCACGAGGAAACACAGCAACTTGATAACTGTCCCTATTCAGGATGACTCGAATTCAGGTGCTCGAGAACCACCTCCACCAGCCCCCGCACCTGCTCACCATCATCCTGAGTACCAGGGCCAACCAGTGGTATCTCACCCTCATCATATAATGCCTCCACAGCAGCACTACGCGCCGCCCCCGCCGCCACCGCCACCAATTAGCCACCCGCTGCAGCACCCTCCCCAGGCAGCAGGCACTGCTCACATGGTGTATAGCCAAGCTCCTCCACCACCAATGACCTCTGCTCCTCCTCCAATAACCCCTCCGCCCGGACATATCATTGCCCAGATGCCGCCATACATGAACCATCCTCCTCCGGGACCTCCCCCTCCTCAGCACGGAGGCCCACCCGTTAATGTAAATGCACCCCCTCCCCATCACTATAATCCTAACTCTTTGCCACAGTTCAGTGAAGATCAAGGAACTCTGAGTCCCCCTTTCACACAGCCCGGGGGAATGAGTCCAGGGATATGGCCAGCTCCCAGGGGGCCGCCTCCACCTCCAAGAATGCAGGGGCCTCCTGCTCAGGCCCCCCTTCCTGGACCACACCACCCTGATCAAGCCAGATACAGACCCTATTACCAATGATACAAGCAATTATATGAATAGAGAGTGCTATGAAGAGGATAAAACTATATACAGCAGCCTTTTAATTGTTTTGGGGTTATTTTGTTGTGGTTTTTTAAAAATACTGTCATTTTGACTGTAAGACATTTTGAGGTTTGAATCTTAAATGACTTTTAAGCCTTGGCCGTAGAACTCTGACTTCAAATATTCTGTAGTGCTAAAATAAGTGGCTTAGTAGACCACAGTTGCATTTTAACAGAACTTCTGTTGCTAGTGTGGCTAAATTGTCCTAAGATGATCACTTGTAATATTATTTCCTGGAGAAACTGAACACGTGTTGTACCATTCTGAATATTGTTTTTGTTAAATCCAGTGTTTTTGTTAACCTGTGTACAATAATTAAATTGAAATATGGTTGTAAACGTGGTGAGTTTTTATGTGATATTAACACACATAGTTCTGGGACAACATTTCCACACTAATACTTTCCAAATGGGTAGCAATAGTGAAATATTAAAGGAACTTTAATATTTCTCCTACCACCTTTCACCATTACTTGTTCAGGCTATAGTGAATTCACAGCACTAGAAATCAGACATGCAGATTTTCATGCTTCTCAACTTTTCAATTTTTTTTTCTTCCAATTTATGCAGCAAGATGAATCTATCAAAGACACAGCTTTGGGCATGACACAAAAAAGATGTATTGTGGGGGTTTTGTTTGGGTTTTTGGAATTTTAAACCTAGTTTTGAGTCAAGGCTCTGCTTACATGTGAACATGAGCTGAATTAAAACTATTGTATTTACCTGTGGCTGTGTATGGAAGTGTCTGTGAATTGGCGTGCTGTGTCTGTGAGAATCAGTTTATTTTAGGTAGGGGTGTTTACCTGTCTCACTTTATACTGTATGCAGTAGGAAAACTTCACATTTGGATAATCTGAAAGAAGTGATCTGAAATCCTGTGTGTGAAATCTTGTATGCGTGTGAAGGCAAAAGTGGCTCTGCCAGCATTATTTTCTTTCAGCAGCTAACAGCAAACACCTGAGGAATTTTTAAGGATCCCCTTCCGTCACTGTTGACTGGGAGGAGGCAGACTTAGGCACGTTTATGTTACAGCACATAACTTCATCTGGGAGGAAATCTGCATGTCTGGTTAATATCCTGACTCTGCAAAGCCAAACTCAGGCCCGACATCCCTGTGTTACAGGGACTCGTTGGTGGTTCTGTGTTCAGGACACAGGTGGTTCCTGAGGGCGCTGCATGGCAGGTGTTTGTGCAGGGCGGGGCATCCACTCATCACGCGTTCGGAAATGAGCTCCTACCTGTCCACTGCAGGTGGTGAGGGAATGAGGCAACTCTTTCCATCATGCTGGTTTTCAGAAGTAAGTCAGGTTGCATACTTCTGTTATATATTAGTCTGTTGTGAAGCAGATGAAGGGTTCAAACTTAACATTTCTGTGTCCAAAGCTGTTCCTGGAGTTACCGGCAAAGTGCTTTTCTGAAAACGCTGAGGCAATTTAATTGATTAAGGGAAAACGGCTTTTACTCTATCAAAAAGCACAAAAGTTGAATGTATTTCACTGTAGACAATGTGTGAGAATTTTTTTCTCTATTTAAGGCAAAGGTGACATGTCATATGGACAATGACATATCACCCAAAAAATTGGTGGGATCCCTCAAATTGTTCAGTGACTGTGGACCAAAAATCTTTGTGATAGAGGACTTGATCGAAAAGTCATCCTATACAGGCAGGACTTGGACCTGGGTCAAGTTTCTGTATCTTGCTTATAAGAGGAAGACCTAAATATGTTTTCTTTAAATTATTAAGTCTTAAGCATACCTATGTAACCAAGGGCACTGTTGGTGTTTTCATATTTACAAATTTTAAAGATGCCTCCATTGGTTGAAAACTTGTGTTAACTGTCTTTTAATTTTTTTTTAATGGGTTTGGGCTGTGTTTTGGGGTGTTTTTTTCTTGGTTAGTTGATTGGGGTTTTTTTTGCAAAATACCTGGTCATTTTAGTGTCAAGTCCCAGAATTTGTATATTGTATTTAATTGTATAATTGACACTCTTAGAAATGGTGGCATGTACTTGTGATTTCTTTGGATTCCTTAAGTCTTACTGTATAGACATTTTAATTAATTATGTTTATTTTGAATAAATATCCCCGTCTAGGGCAGTGATCTCCCTCCCAAAGCATTGCCAGGCAGATCTCAAGTTCTGAAGAGAACTTTGACACCCTTTAAATTTTTTTAGCCATTGTAAGTTCCTGTAAAAATGTCACATAAGTAAATGAAAAGGAGTTTGATGACGGCTTGTGTCTCCTGTGGAATGTAAGAAAGGACACCAGCAGATGGCCTGAAAACATCGGTGCTTTAGATGCTTGTCTCCTTACACTTTATCCGTGTTTCCATCCGTAACTTTGCTTAAAGGATTGCCTGCAGCCATGCATACTTTACAATAAGCAGACTAATAGTGGGAACATATACTTTGTGGTGATTTTTTTTTAAATACTATTAACATAAAGATTGGTTACCTAGGTGTGATAAGTGATATTTTTCATGCCTTTTTAGAAAGAAAAATTAAAAGTGTGAATTATTTTTTAAGAGTATGATCTAAGAGAATTAGAAAACCTTACTGAATGGAGCTTCCACTTCCTTTCACTTCCTGTTCTCAAAGGAGTGTCAAATTCTGTTTACTAAAAACTGAAGTGTAAGTAACTTCACTATTCATTCCATGTTAGAATTTGCACACATAGCAAGGGAGGAAAACTGTCTCCTGTGTTATGTGAAGTCAGGTGTTCTCAAAAGGACATTTGTGAATACACTGTCCCTATGGATCAAGTCTGAGCACACCCCTCTGTAAAACTTGTGCCTGATTTATGTTGTTCCTGTCTCTGTGCATTGCTGGGCTGCTGACAAAAGCAGGCACAGGTTCACATAGAAAGTCCTCTCAAGCCTGGGAACCTGGAGGAGCACAGTGGATTGCAGCTGCCAATTAATACTGAATGTATGGGAAATAAGTTTGAACTTTTCATGTATATGACACAGGGTCCAACACAGCAGAGAAATGTGCAAGTGTTGGGTTCGTTTTCATCCTGATTACATTTCTGAAGTAAATATCAATATCATACAAATTGTATTTCCCCTGGGTTTTATTTTGTGGTGTTAAAAACAATTCTTAGCAATTCATAAATCATCTTGATGTAGTAACTGTGCCTTCACAGTTGTGAGGTTTTTCACTGTGTTCACATATTTTAGTCACACTAGTGATTCACGCTGACAAGTTTGTAAACCGAACTGGCTGCATTTGTTAGGGCAGTGTGAGAATAAAGAAGTTTAAAGCTCCTTTCTGTCTTGACTTAGCCATAAGACAGCGACTTTAGAAACTTTTCCTACTCCCAATTGGATTTCCTTATTCTCTAAGTATGGGGCATTAATTTGTTGGTGTTTTGTTTTGTTTTGTTTTTTTTTCATGAGTGCAAGAGATAAAAATATTTAAAAATGCAACATACATCCAGAAAGGTATGGGTTGAATAGCAGCAGGAAGCTGGTAAGTTAGCTCAGTCATTATGAAACTTTAATAAGCAATTTTGATAATAGAATGCAAGTGATTCTCGAGTGCCAGAAGGACTCGTAATACAATTCTGGTAATGGGAAGAGTGATAATGTCTGCAAGCGGGCAGGAATGTTTCCATTTTTATGTAAAAATGTTTAATGGAAGAACTTCAGCCATTTCTGGGTCGGGTAAACTTTGAGGCCTTTTAGGAAGCAGAAGAGAGAAGATGCATAAAGAGTGAGAAAATAAACTGCGTTCAGCATGGGGATGAGGTATTCAGTGAAGAAGTGCTTAAAGATACTTCTTTCTTGATAGAAACTCAGTTTGAAATTGAAAAAATGTCAGTTTGCATGTTATAATCCTCTCCATTGGGCCCAAGACCTTGAATAAACACTTTTAATCTTTTGTTTCTATATTTCACACAGGCAATCTCTTCTGCAAGACAAAGTGAAAACCTGGCTTGAGAGTAGGCTTGAGCATTGCAGGCTCTGTGTCTTCTCCTATTTTCCATCCCTCTTGCTGGCTGCAAAATGCCTGTTATTTAGTTATGAAGCATCTGCACTGTGCTGAGGACAGATAGGCTCAGGATATGTCATGACGAATTAACATGATGCCTGTCAGCTTACCAAAAAGAAAGCAGGTATGACAGTTAACTTTTAGCTTAATTAGTGAGTAAAATATTAAGTGATATATGGTAGTGCTCTAACCGAGCAGCAGCAGTGCCTGATGGAGGACATTTAGAAACCTAAAAAAACAGGTTTCTGAAGGTCCCTGTCTCGGGAATAAAGCAGTAAATGTGCATCTCCATGATATCCCACAACAAGAGGTCTGTGCTTGTCATGGGTTTGCCCCAGCTCCCCTGGGATGTGGTGTCATGATTTTCATAAATATGTTTAAGCCTCATCTTAAATGTAGTTTAATGTTTTGCTCCTCTTGTTCTAGCTGGAAGGAATGTTGCAGAATCATCTCACCATTGTAAAAATGAGGAACCATCTTCTAATATCTTGCTAATGTTTAATTTTGGCCAGTTTTATTTTCTCCCCTCACAGGGCAATACTAATTTTTATCTTGCATAGCTTTTCCTCTGCAGGTTAAATCCCTGCATCTATTTATCTTTTTTTTCCCAATCCTTAGATACAGGTTCTCCATTCCACAAAGATCCTTGTAACAATTTTCCTCATTAGTTGCAGTTTGACATCATCTTTCTTGAACTGGAGAGCTCAGTCCTGAAGTTCAGAGTATTTAGAGTGAAATCTCCCCTGTGCATTGCACAGTATCATTAGTATCTTTCCTGTTCTGCTGGAAAATCTGTTCTGATATAATCTATGTTTTTTGGAGGACTGCAATTTGGCAATGTCCTGATTATACCTGTTTTCAGGTATTGCTGTGCTCAGTGTCTGGCACATGGCACGTACTTGACAGCGAGTCGCTGTGTCCCGCTCAGAAGCACAGCAGGATTGTACAACTGCCCACCATCTGTCTGGTGTCTGCAGAGAGCTGCCTGTAGCATCTCTGTGATTGCCACTGAGGGCCACATCTCCCCTGCCATGTTGGGCACATGATCACCCACCACAGAACCACAGCTTGCTTTTCATCTGCAAACACAAGAGTGTGTTTTCTGAAAACTGAACTTCTCCACCTCAGCCTTCAAGCTCACCTCATTCTTTCTGCATTCAAAACCTCCTCACTTTAATACTGACTTCCAGCTTCGTATCATTAGCAGAATTCATCAGATAACTCCAGATTAAAAAAAAAAAAATAAAATTAACAGTGCTCCCTCCATTTTAGTGTTTCTTTTTCAAAGCTCCTAGTTGTCACCTCCTCTTTAGCATAATCTACCTTTGCCTTTCGGTGCCTTTAGTCATCCCATCTTCTCCAATGACATCAAAAATGCTGGTGTGGCATGGCATGGCACGGAAGGATTTACTCAGGTTCAGAGAGGTGATGCTGATGTCATTTCTCTTTGGAAGGTAGTTTGTCTAAATGAAGGTACCAGTTGAACATGGCATATGTATATGTACCTTTTTTAAGATCAAGCAGCATTTCTCCCCATTTATTTCTGTCTGGTTTTCTTCAACTTTTGTTTTTAAGATCTGCATGCTATAGAGATAAAAACTGTGCTTCTGGTTTACCCAGAACACATTCTCCTTCCCTTCAGCCCTTCTTCACTTCAAGTCCAAATGCACGCTTCTGGTCACCCCAGCTTGACTGAAAGTTAAAACCAGGCTTAAAAAACCTAAAAACTTGTGTGATTTCACACTGCTATTTCTTTAAGACTCCAAGGATGGTTGCATTTCCCTTTAGGTTGAAGATTTTTATACCTCCAGCACTTTTTATGCAAAATTAAAAGTTCTGTCGCTTTGGGGGTTGGGTTTTTTCCCTCTGGAAGTTGTGATGTAGTTCATCTTCAAGCCTTAGACTTCCAGCAGGAGTTAATTGATGGCAGTCATGCAGACTGGGTTGTGCAGTGTCAAAGTAGACTCTTCAAGCTAAAGTCCTCTGTGCATCTGTCCACAGACCCAGGCAATCCAGCCTGGCAGCTCCACACCCACAGCTCCTCCGAGCCCAGCTCCAGGGCCAGCGCCTCTGTCCACGCGTGGGGCTGCACTCGTGGTGTGTTTGACAAATGTTACCGAAGTCATTACTTATGGATGTTCACTACGAATGTATCCTCTTGTGTGCACTTTACACCAGCCCAACCCAAATCAATGAGTCATGTTTGGATCTGAACATCCTGTGTCTTTCCTGAACAGCCTTCGTGTTTTACAATAGATACATCAGTCACTGTTTACACTGCGTTCATAGTACTGAGCTGAGAACAAGTTTAATAATTCAGTCTACTAAATATCTTACAAACCATCAAGAAAACGTTATACAAGTTATATACAAGTTGAAGATAAAATATCACTCCTAACTATTAGTCTGTGCTATAAAATACAAGATTTCAAATATTTATATATTCTTTAGTAACTGTACAAGTTGTCTACAAACTATGAAATAAGAAAATGTATGTGATTTTAGCCTCCATATATGTACAAAAATACATTTATATATATACAGAGACACATAAAGACTAATAAGCCCATTCCAAAACTTGGAACATAACCACATGTAGTAAATCCTTCTTAAGGTATTTAAAAGTATCCTTCATGTCTTCATGCTCATCTCAGCCTCTGCATTCATCTTCTGTGACACTGTGACATTGGAGGATATTATATTTAGAAAATCAAATCTAAAATTTTGTTTCTGTTGGAATCTGTAGGAAATAAAAGGAAATAAATTTCATCTTTTGAAAGGAATAGGGTAAGTTTCCTCTTGGAAATGATGCATAAGAATCTGCTTCTCTAAAGCATTTGGGTGAGAAGACTGTGGGCTGACATCTACTTTTTATGGGGTTGCTCTGTGCTGGGTACTGCCCTTTTCGTGAACTCTGTGATGAAAGGCTGCATGGGTCCCTTTATTATCCTTGTCTCCAGACTCGCCTTATGCCTGAGAAATTTCGATAAACTGGACTAACGTTCACTTCTGTGCCACAAGGGCATTCTACCGGTGAGCTCCTCACGGGGGAGCTGTGATGGACGGGCCAGGGGACCAGGTGGGACAGCCTGGGGACAGCCCTTGCCTGCTTTCCCTCTGCAGCGTCTCCGTGCACACAGCACGGCTTGTGAGCCGAGCCCCGGGGCTCCTACTCCCGCAAGGCTTTGCCTTAACTCAAATCCCGTCAATAAACTGTCTGGATGCTTCCTGCCCTGGGCTGACACAAGCACTCAGGGATGGAGATGTTTTTGTTATCTGACATAGCAGGTTCCCATGATCTTTTTGGGCTGTGTTTTCTATATCTGGAGTGCCACAGACAGCCTTACTGTGCATTCCCGGCTGCGCAGTCCATTCCTGGGGATGATGACATAGTCATTGCTTCTGCCGTTCTCCTGTAAAGAACACAGGAAGATGTGGGTTAGGAAAAGGATTGCTTCCTTTTTTCCCTGCTTTTCCTTTTTCACATTAAAGAAGGTTTTGCTTTCTAAATCTCTAGAAGTTGACCTAGAAGGAAGGACGATCTCACTTGTCAGCCCTTTATGACCCCTGACAGGTCTCTGGGTCAGTGCAGAAAGGCTGGGCCAGTTCAGCTAAGTGGAATTAGACAGCTTCCAGTGAGCAGCATTCTGGGTCTGGTACAGTTAAACAGATTTAATGTATGTGGGATTCTTTCTTTCTCTTGATTTAATAACACTCCCAGAAAGACTATCACCAAATTTGGCTGTACTAATTTATCTGCACTACTTTAGCACTCCTTTTGAAGGTAGACTGGGCTGGAAAGCCCACATGCAGCATAAATTCTGCCTTGCAGGAGCCACTGCAGTAAAAGGAACAGTCTCTGCTGGGTGGGTGGGGACAGAGGACTGCTGATGGATGGGCTGGGATCTCACCCACACTGTGCTCTTCCCAAAGAGGTGACTTCAGGTGAAGTCTATAGCCAGGCCAGTCACCAGCAGGAATTCACTCATTTCACTAGTGGTTTGCCAGGCACGTGGACCAGGGGCCACTCTTGCTCTCCAAATTTATTGAAGACCAGCTGAGTTTTAGTCATTACCTTCTTGAATACAGAGACAGTGTAGCACACACTGCTGGGTGCCTGGCAGTACTGAAAAGGCACTAAAATAATGAAAGATAGAGATTGTAGTGTTACCTTTGTGAGCTTTAATTTTGGGGAGCTGGCTGTGTCCTTCTTCAGCAAAATGTGTAAGACTGCATCATGAATGGTGAGGAAAAACATGGATGGCTTAATCTCCTCATCAAAAAATGCACTTCTCTCCAGTTTGTCCAGGAGGCCCTCTGTGAGGAAACAAAATCCAAGCACAAAGTGATCTGCAGGCCTTAAAAAGGAAGAAATAGTGTATCCTGAGCATGCCCGCAAAGTGAACATAGGAATTCCTGGTATAATACACTGTTCTATTTATTAGAGCTGATGGTTTCATCTTTATGGATGTGGAGAGGCTAGAACACAAATGCCCATCAGTAGTGCCCTGCTCAATGCCAACAGGAGGGCGCCTGAACCCCTTTGCTTATTTAATGCCCAACCCAGGGTGCCTGATCACAGGTCTCGCAGCCCAGAGCTGCAATGGCCGTGGGTAAGATGAGCTTTTACACATGGTCCCAGCCTTCTGGGGACAGCAGGGAAGGGATGACACCTCCTTTCAGTTGGCTCTGTTTGTTATCCAAGACTGGAAGGTAAAACTGGGGTGATCCTCCAAAACCATGCTCAGTGGCCGGCAGGGGAGGAGTGGGATGAGGCAGCTGTGGCGATGCCAACAGACAGGCAAGTACTCACCGTGGGACCCAGTAATGTAAACGTCGATGTCCAGTCGGACAAATTCTTTCAAAGTCTGTTAAACCAGAAGGAGGCACTGTTTAGATATTGCTGGGTTTTTTGCAGTGTGGTAACAACCCTTATGGTGATTAGTCACAGCAAATATACAAACCACTATAAGACATTTAAGATCTATGATGGTAAGCAGCTTTGAACTCAAATTCTGCTGCACCTAGAGGCAGGACAGTCCTTTCACATGGCTGCAGACAGCGATGGCCAATCCTTTTGAAAAGGGGCAGGACTGAAAACGTCTAGCTCACAGAGAAAAAAGGTGATCTTTCATGAGTTGTATGACTTTACTGTACCTACATGACTCATGATGAAACTTTAAAAACATGGACTTCAAAACCTTCTGGGGGGGATTTTTATAACTGGGAATTTGAGCAGAACTACAGTTCCCACTGAGACTGTGGGTTTTAGTTCCTATGGGAATAGATTTACACACCCCATGTGTCTCTAGACAGTTAACTGTAGCTGCTACTGTTTGAAAATGTTGTGCCTTTTCCTTTGTTCAAGATCATCTGGGGAAGCAAGAGCAGGAGCAGAAATTGAACTCCAATGCTTCAACTCCCAGCTGGGTGTTTAAAAGACATATTTCATATCTACATTTCTGTAAAGCTTACCAAAAATCCTACCAGGTGAAGAAAGGCTGCCACAGCCAACACTTTAATTCCAAGACAATTTATAGTGATTATTTAAACCTTTTCCTAAACATTTTCTATGGAAGATGTACATTAAAATTCACATGAACTCAAAGGTTGCCACTGACCTTCCAGTCCATACAGGAATGCCTTTAAAAGCAGGATGTACACACAGAATAGAATAATAGAATCATCTCAGTTGGAAAGGACCTGAGAAATAACATCTAGTTCCAACCTCCCTGCCATGGACAGGGACATTTCCCACCGGAGCAGGTTGCTCAAAGTTCTGTCCAACCTAGCGTTGAACACTTCCAGGGATGGGGCAGTCACAACTACTCTGGGCAAGCTGTTCCAGTGCCTCACTGCCCTCACAGTAGAAAATTCTTCCTAATATCTAATCTAGACCTGCCCTCTTTCAATTTAAAGCCATTGCCCCCTGTCCTATCACTACATGCCCTTGTAAGAAGTCCCTCTCCAAGCTTTTTTTATAGGCCCCCTTTAAGTATGGAAAAGCCGTATACCGAGATCTCCTCATAGTCTTCTCTTCTCTAGGCTGAACAACCCCAATTCACTCATCCTGTCCTCATATGGGAGATGCTCCGGCCCTCTGATCCTTTTCATGGCTCTCCTCTCGACCTGTTCTAACATATCCATGTCTTGCCTGTGCTGGGGACACCACAGATGGACAGGGTACCCCAGGTGGGGTCTCAGGGGAGTAGAGTAGAGCAGCAGAATCATCTCCCTTGACCTGCTGGTCACGCTTCTTTTGATGCAGCCCAGGATATGATTGACTTCTGGCCTGATAGTGCACATTGCTGGGTCATGTCCAGTATTTTGTCCATCAGTATGCCCATCTCCTCTGGAGGGCTGGTGTCAATCCATTTATTCCCCAACCTGTGCTGATACTGGGGACTGCAATGATCGACATGCAGCACCTCGCACTTGGCTTGTTGAACTTCATGAGTTTCACATGGGCCCATTCCTCAAGCCTGTCCAGGTCCCTCTGGGCACCATCTCTTCCCTAGTGTATCCCTCAAGTGTCACTGCATTCATAAGTTTTTCTTTTGTATGATCACTGTTTGTCTTGTGAATTATGATTACCTTTTTGAGGACTGTCATGGCAGAAAAATCGAGGAAGGACACTGATGAGAAATCCAGAATGATGCTGTGGATGTTGACCTGGGGCACGGTGATGCCAGGGGGGAGGTCAGTGTCCCAGTTGATCTGAATGGGCAAGTCTGTCATGTTGGTGGGCTGGTCCAGCTCCTCTATTTTGTTGTTGTCTAATTCTTCATCTGACTCATATGTATGGTCAGCCACGGAAATCAAGCCTTTCTGTGTTGACAGAGAAAAGCGTCATAATTAGTACTCTTTTTTAAGACCCAGCCAGGGTAGTAGTGCTTCTTATGCAAGGGCGAGAGTGGTGGTAATGCAAAACTGATGTTCCCATGAGAAGGATCAGGACCCACCTGCACCTTGAACCAGAAAAAGTTCTGTTTCTCCCTTGCCTGGAGAAGTCTGGAAATCATTTAATCATCATCATAATCACTTAATGGTGGCTTTTTATTGTTCCTTGAAGGCAATTGTCAGATATACTTCAGTTCAGTAATTTTGGAACTAGTCAACAAAAAGCATGCAGGATTTGGGCTGGGAGAAAACCAGCTTTATCCTACCATTAATGGAGCACGATCGTCACCTCTGTGGGATCTGATCCTGCCATTTGATGCCAAATAAAGCTCTAGTGGACACACATACAAGCTCTGCCCATGGTAAATCTGTGGGTCTCTAACTGTGAGAGCAATTTAAAATCTTTTTTTTTTAAACGCATTTAGGTCATGAAGTGGAAACTTGGGGAGTGGCATATCTAATTAGGACAGGAGGCTATGAGGTACTTCTCTGCCATGTAAAGCCAGGGAGATGGTTGCTTAACAACCCTCTGCTGGGGATAGGGCTGCCTTACATACAGGCGTCACTTGCAGCTCTCCTTTCTTCAGCATCTTCCTGATCTTCCTCAGAGCTTTATTGCGTTTCCTCAGGACTCTCAGTGGTTTGAAGCCAACCTGCAAAAACAACACTTTGAATAATTAAAAATAGAAACACCTCCGTGACAGCGAGGTAAGGACAAGGCACCTCACGTGACTCTTCTTTACAGTCATGGTTTGAACTTGATGTTGCCTATTGCCCACCACTTTTCTTCAATTCAAACAAGGGCTCTTTTTTGATTGGAAAGATGTCTACAGGTTTTGCTACACACCAGGCAGGCCTATCTGTGCTACCTTTAGGACACCAGCGTGGGCAGCATTATAGCAGTGACAGGGCTGTAGTACAGGCCACTAACTCCAGCAGGCTGGCACAGTGCTGGCATGTCCTACTCATCTTCACTGTGAGATGGACACCCAGGTGACCAAGACCAGAGAGCTCACAGGTTGTATCTGCTCTGTGCCACCCAACCGCAGCGTGGGTCACTCACACACTGTTTTTCCTGAAGAAGAAAACCAAATTTGATCGTGTTGGCTGCGTATGTCTCTTGGACATCTTGGCTGGTTTTAACAAAATTAGATGGCAGGTAAATTAGGCTAGTAAGGGTTATGAGACCACTAGATTCCTGCAAGTCTTCTGCCTCATCCATCTAGTGGGTAGAGAAGAGAGGTGTTAGAAGTACCAGTATTTGTAAAGAAAGAGAGTGGTGTGAGCATCTGCTCTCACAGAAAAGAACCCCTTTATGCTCTTCTGAGGCGAAAGCCAAACACATGGAGAAACACGTGTTGGATTCCTGTGTTCCTCTGCCAGCTTCAGTCCCTCACATGAAGAATGAAATGCTCATTAGTAGTGCCCAGGGTAGTCAACTCCCCGCTAAGAGCAGCAGGAAGGGAAGGTTCTAAGAGCAAGTTGTGTTCAATCTGGGGATGGTGGGCCTCGCTGGCACGGTGAGAGCTCAGGGGTCCTGGGTCTCTGTGCTGGTTATGGAAAGAGGAAAGACTGGCTGCCTTCACCAGTTTGTTATGGAAGACATTAAGACCTCTTTGATAGAGTGATTTTATTTGGCATTCTTCTGACTGTTGTGGTTATGTTCTTTGGGGCAATATGAAGTAAACTAGCCTTTATTTGGTGTAAATAATATAGATGCCAGTAAAATAAAATTATTTCCCTTTATATTATCCATGTTTGCACTACTTTCTTGTAAAGGACTTAAAATATGTATTGTTATGGCACATCAATATATGGCATATATGGATATGTATATAAGTATATATATGGTATAAAAATTGTTATGATGCAAGTTCAGCATGAGTCAGGCTGTTCTCTTTCTCAGGACTGTGTGCTTATGTGTGAGATTAGAGTAGTGGCAATAATGTTTTAATTAAACATGAAAATTTCACCTTGGAGCTGTGGGCCAACTGAATATATTATTGGGAAATTGTATTCACCCTAATGTGCCATGCAACTCATATGTTCAGAATGACAGCCCCAGACACTTACGGCAGTGATGAGTTTCTCTCTGAAGAATTCAATATTAGCAAAGAAGATCGGAGAGGAGCACCTGAAAATCTTCACTCCCTCTGGCTCATAGATCTGCACAATGAAGCAAAAGTGTCAGGAACAATGTGTGTTACAGAAACACCAGTGCAGTAGATGATGAAAGAAACAAGACATTTCTTACATCAGTGTAATCCTTCCTGTTTCTGTAGATGTTACTTCTCCCAACATTAGCCAAAACAGTGCAGCTTGGACTGTGAATAAAAACGCACACCAACTTATTAGTATCCTACATCAAAACTTGAAGGATGGGAGGGATCAAATAAAACAATCTCAGCTGAAGTGACAGACTGAAGCAGATCCCCACAGCCAAAGGTTTATGCTTGTAAATAATTTTTCCATATGTGGTTGCTGGACAGAGTGAGGCATGGGGCTGTTGGTCTTCTCTATACAGGGGGAGTTAATTTATAACAGGAGCTCCTGAGATATCATCGCATCTAACAAGTACTCACATCTGGGAGCGGATCACCACCGTCAGCAGCTGGAATGCCACAGCTGCTGCTAGTCCAATATCCAGGCCAAGAAAGACAGCAGATAAGAAAGTCACCACCCATATAATCTGTAAAGAGCAGGTAGATGGCAATGGTTATTAGCATGTCAAGAACCTGGGTCATGAGCTCAGGGTGGGAACAGCAAGAGATCTCAGATACGGTCCCTGATGTCCACCTGCTTTTGGTGAGGGCTTTTTTCTTGTGAAACAGGGCCAGAGTCACCAACCAGCACCTGGAAGTGTGTCCAGGGATGACCATTTCTAGACAACAAAGGCCTGGAATGATAGGGGTGTGGCTGTTCAATAGGTGGTTCACTAAATGCTTAATAAAAATCCAGCAGAAAGGCAAGGTTACAAGTAAATCAGGGTCCTGTAAAGCTGAGAGTTTTAACTGTGCAAATATAGGTGTTGTGGATGTACATGACTGATAAATGACTAGGTAATACTGAACAATTTTTAGCCTTAGAGCTCAAAGCATTTTCATAGTGTAAAAGCACCTGTTGATAGCTCAGAAAACTGAGGCCTGGAACCATTTGTGAATAAAAGGAACTGGCACATAAGAAAGGCAAGAGCCTAAATTTTCTAATGTTAGAGGTAACCAGTCCTTCCCTAGAGCCATGAGTTTTACCATTTGGAGTAAACCCTTCAAGTCATGGTTGTCATTTGTTTTTTGCTGTGTACCTTTCATATAACATGCTCCATGAATGTTCCTGAATGCAGGAGGTATTTAGACATTTTCTGTTATTTAGGTATTTTCTGTAACTGACTTCTATATTTGACTTTGTATGATGTTGAAATGGATGAAAATGAAGTTAAGAGAGAGAATCAACTCAAAATAGGTGGGACAAAATGGGAAACTTAAGCAAGGTGTATACCAGTAAAAAAGGCATGCTGCTATTGTATTTTCTGTTTAGTGAAGTAAGACAGGTATATATAATAAAAGATAACCTGTAAGAAAAATTGCATAACAGATGACTATTTCAGAGCACTTGTGATGATGATGCTCATGAGACTCAACTTACACAGTCAAACTTGTCTTTCCTCCACAGGATGCCTACTTCCTTGAACTGCAGGAGCATTCCTTTCAGGTTGCCAAGGGCCAAAGATGCAAGGACTGACTGTCAAAAAGACCAAAACGGATGCTGAATATTTAAGCAAGCGAAGAACATGTTGAACATTAGGAATTAAAAGATCATACTAATAGTGCAGCTGAAAGGCTCCTGGTACATCATAACTGATGGAACCTTCCCAACTGTGGTGCAGTGCAGGTGTCTGACTTGAGGCTGCAAATCCCAATTATTTATGGCACCTGAAAGCTGGTGCTGTGGTGGTTGGTGTTTGGATACTTGTGTCCCCTTTGAAGGACCAGATGTAGTGGTCCTTTCTAGCATGATGTGGGAAGAAAAACCAAGTTTTCCAAACACCTGCTTTGCTCCCCCTGAAGTCTGTGAACACTCACAGTGACTCCTAGAGCAGCCCTGTCTTTGGCAAGCAGAAGGAAGCACAAAGTGAAACCAGTCAATACCTTCTGTAATGGTGCCAGGAGAAACCCAATGGCCAAGATCACAACCAAGACGATGACAGATGAGACAATGCCAGCAATCTGCATGAGAGAACAATTCCACCATGAGTGCCTGCAGGCATTACTATCAGCTAGGAAAAAATAGAGCTGTGTTTCATTAAACACCATCATGATTTGTTGTCTTCAATACCTGTGTTTTGCCTCCTGTGCTCTCCTGCACACCCGATCTTGACAGAGCAGTGCTGGAGGCAAATCCTTTGAATGATCCACCAACTATATTACCCAGACCAAAAGCAATTAGTTCCTGAAATAAAACCAAAAAGATTGTTCTTAAAAGCTGGTTCATGACAGTTATTCACAAGGTAAAGCATTCCTAAAATGATTTACTTCCCATTGACAAATGCACTATACTGATCTCCTGATTTGCCTACCTGGTTGCCATCTATTGGGTAGTCATGCTTGATGGAATACACTTTAGCCACAGAGAAGGCTACTGCAAACGCAACAATTGCGATGGAAATGCCATCACCAATACACTTCTGGAGGACGCCTACATCAGGTGCAACGGGTGCTTGAAACCTGAAAGACAAAAACCTCTACTCATTAAGGATATGCCTAAGGAGACAAGCTCTCAGCCAAGATGGCAATGGGGCGGTCAAGCTCGTACTGAGCGCTTTGGGGAGATGCGACACAAAGCTGTGTGTCTGAACCCTATAAAACTTTGGGGAATCCTTAATCAGGACAGGGACTCTCTTTATCTGTACTCAACTCAGTTTGTGTTTCAGCATGTTCTCATTTACTTAGCCAGTTCCAGTCACAGCTTATTTCATCTGAGGTGCACACACAGTTCTTCCTTCTGGTTACACACGGATGTAGGATCTGATACTGCACTGAGGCCCTTGCATGGGCAATTTGCACATGGAAAGATTTCACTAAATGGTGAAAAAAATGGGAAAAAATGGGAAAAAAAAACCCTGTGTGATTCATTGAGGCTCTCTTACAATATCAGGTAATATTGACTAGTCTCTCAGCTCATCTATCTCCTAGAAACTTTAGCTTTACTATTTTCTGCTGGGTTTGTTTGGGGTCTTTTGCTAGGAAGAATGCTCGGTCTTCTCCTAGGGAGAATTCCCCTCTGGGCTTTTTTTTTTTCCCTTTCTTTTTTTCAATGAACTAAAATCTGAAGAAAAGAGATTCTTAAACAGAAATAGCTGTTCCTCTGCAAACTTCGTCTGCTAACACCCCTGAGGCTACACAGAGCAATGCTGCCCTAGTAAAGGTCTTCATCCCTCTTTTTAAATTAACACATGCCTATTAATTCTTTATGCCAAAATTCTGGCATAGCCAGATGTACTTTATATATGGATATATACTCTACAAGTGGATATACTCCTGGAGGAGCAGATACTGAGGCCTCTGGAGGATAATGGTGCCTGAGGAAATGCTGGTGGCCAGTTACAGGACCAGGCAGGAGAACTACGCAGTGTCCTTGTGGCTTCCCAGGGCTGCTGGTGGCTGCTGAACTGTGCAAGTACTTTGAGGGAAACCAAGGGGTTCAGAAGTGAATAGCCCAATAAAAGGGACAAATATCAACCTTCTGCTCAGCAACTGTCTTAGAAAGTGAAGGACACGATTAATTCATGTCTCAGTATGTTCCTTGATGAGTAGGAGATGTGCTCTAGTGAGTAATTTTTACATATTGAAATATTATTGAATATTGTTGAGAGAAAAATATTTATTTACCTACTGAAAGAAGATGATGCAGATAATTTTAATCAGAAACATAGCTGAACTGATTTAACACTGCCAAACTAGAGAGAACATTTTGTTCCACTGGTGAATTGTAGATAAGGCACTTACCCTTCCTCTAGTTTTCCAACAACAGCTACATTAAATTTTTCTTCCAAGTTAAGAAAATGGGAAATCAGTGCTGCTAAGATTGTCTGAAAGATAACAAACCACACCTGCGTTAGGCACATTCATGCAGGAGTGTGAAGAAACTATTAAACACCATTACCTTCCCTCTCCCACACACCCTCCAGCCTCAACACTAGTGGCAGAATTATTTCCCAAGTCTTCACATCCCTTTGCTATTCAGATGTCACTCCTGAATGACCTTACAGGTATGAGTTTATGTTCATAAATCACACAGATTATTACAGAACATCTTACTAACAACAGAGATCTTCCTACCCAATAAACCAGGCATGTTCTAACAAGGTGCTGTAATGACTCCGGGAGGAAAAAATGTGCTACTTCAGTTGATACAACATCCTTCAGGATATTAGAACCTTCCCCCACTCCTCTGCAGCTTGGAGTGGGCAAAACTGTCTGCTGCAGGAGGGCAAAATAATTTTGTGCTTGGCCATGGATGGCTGGGACTTCAGTGGCTGTTTGCAAGTGTGTTGCAGAGGGGCCCAGCTGTGAGACTGCAGCTGGATGGTGTCAGACCCAATCCTGTCCAACTAAAAAATTCATAGTTTATCACACCACAGATATGTTCAATTAAGAAGAGTTAAGTAGAGGTAAAATATCTCACAATAGCTCACAGATGCTGTCAATTTTTCCTTATAGCTAAAATGATAATGCATCACTTAATGCAGAACAGGAGAAGAAATAGTTAAAACTCTACTTCCTATGTCGTAACATGGAGCAATTGCAAAATCAAGAGGAAGTGACTTACCACGAGGAGTTCGACCGGGATGGGAGTTGGTAACTTTTCTTTGTATCGATCGTTCATTTCTTTCACCACGAACACGATAAGCAAGACAAGCAGGGATGTGACAAGGTCAGCAATGTTTGTTTTTGTAATCTGGCTGAAAATGCTCTCCAGAGTCTGTAGAATCAGAAAGAAACAAGAAGTGCTTTAGAAACAGTAGTGCCCTGGCACAGTAGCACTATCCCTTCCAGAAGAGCCATTATCTGAATTGCTCTAAGGATTATGATGGTTGGGATTTATTCCCTGTGGCATGATGTGGACTGCAAGCCCCCATGAATGTATGTGCATCAGCCAAATGATGAAAGAATCCACAAAAGAACTTTTCCACTGATTTGTGACAACCTCCCCCCCTCCTGGCTTTCCCCTGAGGGAGGGTTGGAGCAACACACATGTGCATGTGTGAGAGGAAATGTGAGCAGTGGCATTGAAGAGCAGGTGCCTCTCTCCTTTCTTCGCTTCCTGTCCTTCTCCTTCTTCCTTCTCATCCAACAGCCCTCACAGAGTCATATGCAAATAAAATATGTATAATATCAGTCCAGTAAAAATGAATAATTAATTGCCTAAGGCAGAGTTGAATGCTTAATGGAAATATGCCACCATAACAACATAATCTAATTAGACAATGGGGTGTAACTTGGGGCTTGGTCATGAATTTAAAGATTGGTCAAATACTAATAATACATCTCTTACTATTCTCATGTGTTTCCTCCAGCTTGGCTGTTTTATGCTGAGTTCTGTTATTACTGCCTTGTGATACACAGACACAGGTACATCAACAGCATTAGCAAATAATGAACACTTAGCACTTACATAGATGATGCCAAATGGTTTATTAAATCCAGGGACAGGCAGCTGAAACATGAACTTCAGCTGAGATACCACAACATGGATAGCTGCAGCAGTCGTGAAACCACTGATTAATGATTGTGATAGATAAATAACAATGAATCCAAACTGGAAAATTCCCAGAAGCAACTGAAATGCAAAACAAGCATATGTCAGTGGAATTAATTTATGTTTTTAAACAATCTCTGCAATAAAGAGAACCATATTTAATAGAAGCAAGTATTTTCATTTAATCCCATCCATCCACAGACTGAGGAATACACAATCACCAGACTTGCAATGAAAGTTGAGATTTAACAACAGGTGGCATAACTCTAGTAAGAGTAATTGCTAGAGCAATTCAAATCCATTCTTTTTATTTTATAGTTAAAATAAACCTCCTTAGTTTTAGGGTTTTCAGTGCTTATATTTTCACATGGTACTAGTGTTTCACAAATTACAAATATATTGTTAGAAAGGGAGGAAAGGTAGGAATCCTTTATTAGGACCTAAGGATAAATTTGTTTGCTTTTTTTTTTTTTTTAAAGACAAATCCAAATATTTTACTATTGTGAGGCAGATCTTTTATTCCCCTTGGTGCATCTGCATCATTAACATTATTTTCACAGCTACTTTTTTCCTATCCAGCAGGTTGCTTTTTGCTGTAGGTGTAGGTTGCAGCTGTGTGCGCTGTAGGCTCAGGTCTGTGAAAAACCAGGGAATAGATGTTTCCTAATCAGTGAGCCGAGGTCAGTTACACAGGAAGGGGAAGAGGATTATTTTCGTGACTACAACAGCCTACCATCCAACTATTCATATGAGTGCGTATAGATATGTGTAGACACACACACATAATTTACCAACCTGAAAAATCCCAGAGAGAAAAGTTACAGATGCAGCCACCATCACCCTCTCTTCATTTATTGCTGAGATATTTGTGGAATTGCCATTTCCAATGCTGTCATCAGGGACCAGCCTGGTGACGACTCCTCCAACCATCAGGCTCAGGACGGGGAAGGGACCTGAGCAGCACAAGGCACTCGTTAAGAGATCCAGCGGGGCAGCACGTACTTCTTCATCGGTGAGGAGGGTAAGTTGTTTGCCTGAACTTACCCACTGAGATATGTCTGGATGTGCCAAAGATAAAATAGACCAAGACAGGGAAAAATGCTGCATAGAGTCCATATCCGGGGGGCACATTCACCAGCAGCGCAAAGGCGAGACCTGTGAAGACAGAGGCCCGGGGAAGGTGATGTGTGTGCTGCAGGCTGCAGCCAGCAGTGCCTTGGCATCTGGCCTAGCAGGCTGTGTCAGGGCACACATTTCCTGAATATACCTTGTAGCACAGCCACGAGCCCTGTGTTGATGCCAGAGACGATGTCACTCAGGATCCACTCCCTGAAGCGGTACTCTGGCAGCCATGAGACAATGGGAAACAAGCGCAGAGCAATTCTTTTGGCCCTTTGTGGGGAGCAGCTGTACAGGCATAAGAGGACAGAATTCTGTCAGTGAACAGCTTAGCTGAATTGCAAACTGTTTTCAGAGGGTAATCAAAGAGAAAATGATTCAGGTTTTGGCTGCCAGAGGTCAAAATCTCACCCAGATACAGCCCTGACCAACCTGCACTGCCAGCTGTGCTTCAAGGCAGACCTGGTGGCCTTCAGAGATCCTTTCCAACCAAAATTCACATAAAATCACAGAATGGTTTTAGTTGGAAGGGACCTCTAAAGGTCATCTAGTCCAACCCCCTCAAAGTAAGCAGTGATGCCAGACTGCCTAGGTCAGATTGCTCAGAGCCCACCTAAACTGATCTTGAACATTTCCAGGGATGAGGCATCCACCACCTCTCTGGGCAACCCCTACCAGTGCCTCACCACCCTTATCATAAAAAATTTCTCCCTTATATCCAGTCCAAATCTACCCTCTTTCAGTTTGAAACCATCATCCCTTGTCCTGTCACAACAGGCCTTGGTAAAAAGTAAGCCCCCTTTAAGTACTGAAAGGCTGCAATAAAGTCTCTCCAGAGTTTGTGCTGCCAAGTACTCAGAAAAAGAGGAGGTACCTGAGATAAACTGTAGGAAGACTTTTAAGGGTAATAGTAGCTAAAACTCATTAGAAAGATCTGACACTGAATTTAGTTAATGAATTTTCACTTGCTATGTTGGAATCTGAGATGGATGTTGTCAGGATGGAGTTCATGCTGTCCAAGAGCAGTTCAGGCTGTTTCTTAGATGCATATTTAAAAAAAAAAAAAAAAATCTCCTTACCGGAAATAGAGTTTCAGGTGGTCCCAAAAGGTTTTATGGTATCTATGCAATTTCTCATGCTCCTCATTGAATGAATTCTCTGAGTACACAGGTCTGGCTACAACATAGTGATTGCCTACAGGTTCGACCATTTCTTCTGAAGTGCCAGGCAAGGATGGCGACTTGTGTGTGCTTCTCTCTGGCTTAGGCACTTAAAAACCTGAGATGAAGAACAGGGTTAGCTCCTTATGTACTGTGGGGAGAGTAGTCATAGCATAGCTGAGTGAACTCCAAACTGAGCGTTACCACCTTTGAAGATCAAAAGAGGGATGGTTGAGACACCTACTTCACTTTGCCAAGGTGATCTCCTGCCCTGCTCCTCCTCCTGCTTCAGAGCAGTGTTTCACTGGAGCGTGAATTATTTCTTTCTAAAGATGCAGCCAAAAAGTGGAGATGGTTTTTGAGGTAATTTATCTCTGAGTCAGCCATCTACAACCAAGAACTTCCTCCCTCGATGGAGATTAATTTCCTAAAGAATAAACAAGCAGATCCCCAGCAGTTTCTCTTTGTGGCACTGCTGGGAGAGCTGGGAGCTCACTGAAAGCCACTGACACATGAGGGGAAAGGCAGAGCCAAGGCAGGGCTCAGACATCCTCTCTTGGATTCAGAGGCAGGGCAGAATCTTTTGGGTAAGGTCTCTCTATGTGACAGGGAGATCAGGCTCAGTAGTAAAAAAGCACAGGATTGCTGCTTGTTAAGTTATTTGTAAGATTTACTTCCATGGGTTGTCTGCTCTGATTCTCCCCTGCTTCATGATCACAAACAGTTGTTCCAATATCTTACCTAAATAGTATTTTCTGCTTTATCCCAACCCACACTTGCCTGTTTGCACTGAATAGAAACTCTTCTTAGTCAGTCCAGGAATGACCTCTGGAGCCCTCACGACACATGAGAAGATTCAAGATTCATTTCAGTTGATACCACTGAGTATTTTGCAGCAATTAAGTGATGCCATCACTGTGCTGCCCACTATGCCTCACATTGTTCCCACATCAAATTCACCTAAACAAATGTACTATCCAAAAACATTTCTCTCACTTGAAGCCATCACTAAATATTTAATACAGTACTAGTCCTAGACAGAAGCTGTGGAAGTTGCTCTTTGTAGTCACAGTTGGACTAGATGATCATTGAAGGACTCTTCCAACTGGAACTAATTTGTTCTATCCAATTGTATTTTCTTTTGACTCAGAGATGAAGATGTATCCCAGGAAGCAAAAAAATCTTTTGTGACACTTACAATAAGGGATTTTTCTTTGTTTTCTCTCCTCCAGTGCAAATGCTCCTCGGTACCTTGGTGCTTGTTGCCAGTCTCGTGACATATGCCCAACTAACACTAGTTCCTTGCCCAGGTATATCACCTGACTCTCACTGAAACACCCTGCGTGTATTTCTGATTCAGACTGGTATGTATTCAATATTTGGAGATATCACAGGACAGATTTGAATGTAGCACAAAGCTGTTTGCATAGTTATGAACAGAGGAAACACTTTTAATCTATGACAATTTTGGCATTAAAATGTGAATCCCTTCCTGAAACTTTGCTACAGCTCAGAACTTATTATTGACTTATTTCAAGTGATTTCACTTTAGTTTCCTTATAATTCATTCTAAGGAAATTCATAAATAAGTGTAGAAGTCCAAATAATGTCAGACTTATCTCTTAGATTTGCTGTGGTTGTTGACATACCATTTTTTTCACAAAGGATTCACTATTTTGGCAATGGATTAAACGTTCTTACTATCTGTTTTAATTTAGAAAATGAGATCTGTAGTATTTTCCAAAAAGTGGCAGGTAATTATTCTAACAGACCAATGCTCAAAATCTAAGCTCATTCAAGACACTGATCCAAAGTCAGTAAAAATCATACTCTGATCCTGTAAATGTACACTGCTGTCCCTGCCTCTGTGGAGATCAGAGCTCCAAACCTGAGGCTGATAAAATTTCAGTGAAAAAAGTGGTCGATTTAGTTTATTCTGTGACAAATCTTGGTTATTTACATTTGTGGAAAGAAGTTTTATCTATTAAAGATTTTAAAATTGCTCTGTTTCCTAGTCTGTGTTTCTGCCTCTTAGACTTTCTGTCACTAAGAGGAATATTGCTGAAAGTCCTGTTGACTAGTTTTGTTCATTAAATTGTAGGGCACGAGATGTACTATTTGTACCCTTTGAAATGTTCACAAGCTATAAAAATTAAAGAAGTGTGTGGGTGACTCATTTCAGACTTTCCTCAGTGCTGCAGCTGCTGGAGTTTTTGTGAATACTTCAGTTGTCCCTACTGCCCCTCGCTCAGCCATCCCTCTTTCCTCAGGTTAAATTTACTGCCTCAATCTCAGGGAATATACAATAAGCTTCTTTACAACTTTTTGAATCTCCTTTGGTTTATTAGTGATGGTCTTACTGAAGGTGTGTTTTGCGTGAGTTTTTTACCTCCTGACTGAAACCCCAATTTACAGACGCTCTTGCAGGTGAGCTTTGGGTTGATAGCTCAGAGCTGCAGGAGACAGGGAGCCTCACCCCAAGGGTCTTCTCAAGCTGAACCAAGCAAGCAAGTCTTCATTAAAGACTGCTGTGCTACAAAGTTAACATACATACATAGTCAACTTAAGTTGAACCAAGCCAGCCTGAGTGCCTGAGTGCGGTGGAAGGTCTCTTCAGTCTGTTTCCTGGCAGGTAAACGAGCCCATGCAGAGCAGCACCTTGCTGTGGCTGTATGAACATTAGCTGCTAGTCACCCCCACTAGCTGAGCTCTTTTTGTCTCCTTCCCTCTTCCACGGGCTCTGTTGGCAGCTGTCATTATTACTATGACTGCAGCCAGCATGTCAGCTACCATCACTCCAGCCCTCCTCTTGCTCGCTCTCATTTTTTTCCCATATATATCTAGAAAGACAGGATACCCTCAGCACAGGGAGCGGTTTTTTTCAGCTGTTGGTAAAGTTACTTATTTTAGGTGTTTTAAAGAAAATGAGAATATTGTGAAGAGTACCAGCATGGTGAAGGCAAACATCCTCCACAAATCCCCTAAAAGAGAGGTCTGTACTCCAGTAACCCAAACTGGCCTGTCCAGAGTGTCCCCATCATTAAGTCCTTGGGCTCCTCATGGGACATGACTAATTGTTCTGATGACTTCTACAACATGCCCACCCACACACGGGAAACAAGAGCACAGACCAAGCTCGCACTGCACAGCTATTGAGTGGTAACAACTTTCACTCACTATCGCCCAACACAAGGTCTGACCTGAAACCCCAGAAATAACATTCTGGTTTGGTTTTATTCCGTATAGTCTCTGATCCTGTTCTAATAGCCAGCAATTAACAGCATTGCCATCTCTCACACCTGAAAATCTCCTACTCCACCACTAATCCTCCATCACTGTGAACCTTTGGTAACACATATTTTGATGTGAGTCCTTTTACTGAGGGGATTAACAAAGGGATGCTTTTCCCCATTTATTAATTTATCCTAAATATTGACTAATAAGTACGCAAGAATCTAGTAACTTCTATGGAGTGATTGAATATCAACATGCTCTATCCCACTTTTCAATCTGTGTATACCCACTAATAAATACTACTTCTCTGCAATATAAACATTTGAAAAAAATACAAAGAAATTCCACAAGGGAAACTTTTACATTTTACAAGAAATACAACACATGACTAGAAGCATTTAATTTATAAGCATTACTTCATATATCCCATACTTAGAATGGCAAGTTAAAATTGTACCTGCTATGTCTTCCAAGAAGCTCTTCAGAAGCAACCACACCAAGATTTTATGGATAAAGATATCCTTGAGATTTTCAGAGGTACTGCAGGAATCTTGTGCTGTTCTTCACTTCAGAACGTCCCTAAATACTGGCAGCACTTTAATAACTAACTTCAGTTAACTTTTACAAGAAAAGGAAGATTTCACTGTGGCCTTGACCATTGAGCTTATCCTCAGGAGGGATGATAAGAGTAATTTCTTAAAGTTCTCTGTGATATTGCTTAACTTCGTTTGGTGAACTGTTTCTGATTGGTCTGCAGAGACTCATTATAGGAAAATAGAGATGAATAAGAAGGACTCTCTGTTGCAATCCTGTGCTGTGCATCTGACAGGTTTCTGTTGAGCTGAGATGGCCAGAGCTCAGATACAGTACCCTTCATTTCTGAAGGAGCGTGAGTCATTGCTGAGGGAGGTGGACTGCTGGGCCTGCCAGCTCTAAGAAAAGCGTGCCTCCCTGAACCTTCCTCTGAAGCATCTTTAATAGCCCCTAAATTGTCTTTCCAGAAACAATTTCTGAATTCTCATATCATTGCCAAAAGCAGTCTTTGCAGGGATTTTGGAAGGCCAGCTGTGATTTGGTGGAGCTGACAGCTGTGGCATCCCGTGACAGACAGTGGAAGGCACAGACCATATGTGTGGCCAAGTACCTCTAACCATGAACATGGTGTGGGTGGGTTGGACTGTCCCCCAGTTTCCTCCTCCCCTCCGCTGTCTATAGAGGAACCAGGGGGATCATTCTTTACAAAGTGAGCCTTTGTAAACATTCGCCTGAGATACCTAAAACCACCTAAGGAGATACCTGAAATAGCATTTTGAGGCCTCAGCCTGCAACTTCAGTTGCAGGTGCCTGTGTTCAGGAGAGCTGTGAACCTTCAGTGCTGAGATGCTGAGGACACCACAGCATCAAAGTTCCCTGATGAAAAGTATCCTTACAGGTCACACTGCCACGCTGCACCTAGAAGTGCTTGAATTGTTGATATCCGTGTTATCAGGAAGACTATGATCTGTCAGGCTCCTTAGTTCACTCCTCTGCCCTGGAAGCCAGAGCTTGACTTAGCCTTTGGTGATCTGAAGTCACAGACCCTGACCCTGAAGGATGTTTTCTTCACCTGGTGAAAGGGCACGGCATGAGGGTGGGCACCATTTGTGCTCTGGAGGTTCAGTCACACACATAGGTTTGGAGGAGAAGAGGCAGGAGCAGCCTGGGGTTCTGCTCTCAGATGGTTTGCCTGTATTTCAGTCAATTATTAGACCAAGAAATAATGAAGTGAGCAGGACCCACAAGGTGAGAGCTCTATTAGACCATTCAGTCAGGATTTCTTTAGCCCAGGGCTCTGAGTTCCAAGAGTATAGATTTCAGGTGCTTTTGAAATTTGGAGCTACACTTCTAACCAAGACCATAAGCTCCTCTAGTCAGTAAAGATCCCAGGTCACTTCCCAAACTGTTGAGAGTTCCTTCTCTGTGACAGCAAGCCCTTGGTTTTGGTAACTGCTGTCAGGTTTAAGGGATTTACTGCAGTTTGCAAAACTGACACAGTAACTACTTTTACCATTAAAATAACAAACACTTAAAAAGATATAGAACCATAAAAAACCCGTAAAAGCTATAAAACAATTAAACAACTTTTGGTCTCTCTCCTCGAAGGGCAGGCATGGTGTGATCATAGAAATGCTTTAAAACTTTTAATTCTTTCTATTAAGGGTATGTCACGAGAAGCTGCAACATAAAACAGTAGAGCAGTTTTTTAAGGACTTTTAAGGTTTAAATGCAGGAGGGACTCTTGGCTCTAATGAAGTCAGTAGAGTCTTTGGCTTCATCATGTCCACCTGTAAGTGCTTTACTCTTGGATTATTTCCACTAATTCACTGAAGCAATAAGGCTCTTCATGGAGTGATGAAGGGAATAAACACTTTAGCCTTTTTATTTGCAGCAGTAATGTTAAGAACACGATTGTCTGCTAATGTTGCAGTAAAGGTTTCATGCACAAGGGTCATACAGGAGGCAGGTCGACTCTGTCCCATGCTGTGGAAGTTCAGCTGTGCAAACCCTTGATGTCTTTATATCAGGTATTCAAACACTAGCTAAATTCTAACCAGCTGGGAAAACATGGCCTTTTCTGCCAAGGCAGAGGAGCAGAGGAGGAAATGAAAATTTCTGATTGCTCTGTCTCTCAGGCAGGCCCATAAACACAGAGAGTTCAGAGATGTAAATCAGTCACAGCCTGATCCTTTGCCAAGTCTCAAGCACTTTCAGCTTCCCTTTGTTTTCATGGGAGCTGAAAACGACCCACAGCTGTTGAAAGCCACTTGGTGAGCTGAGATCTGAAGGGCTTCACTTGTGCTGTCTCCCATCCCAGCCAGGATGGAGAAGGAAGAACAAATGACTGAAGGGAAATAAAGCAGTGCGTAAATGGAGTGGTTTACAACTGCAGAAAGAACCTATTTTTCACAGAGAAAGAAGAAAACAGTTCTGCTGGTGCCGCATTTTACTCGCCTTGTGAGAAGCTTCACGTCTTTCTTTAGTGTTAAATAAACACCAGTATTGATACTGGGAGATTAGCTGGCTGAGAATGTGGATAACAGCATCAGCTCATCCAGATTTCTAGTGTTTCCCAATGTTTTCCTTCGCCATGTGCTCTATAAAGCTTCGGTTCTCCTGTGTAGCTTTCTGGCAACACCCTGTCTTCTGCTGGTCACCCTGCTGTCAGTTCTGCCCAAAACCTTGAAGCAAAAGATTGCTCACAATACCATCTGCTGTGATGCTGGCAGCGCAAAACACCCCAAACTCAAGTTCTTCCAACCCTTTCAAAAATGACACTGGGCTCTATTTGGGCAGCTCAATGGGTAAAATAAATATATTTCAGTAAGCAGTAAGTGTTGCAGGCAGTTTGGGGATGCACTGCTGCTGGGTGCCAGTTCCTCTCTCTGCAGTTTGGAGGAAGGACAGGGACCACAGCCTGTGAATGGCATCCTCAGGAAGATGTTAAGCCCTCACTGGGCACATCTAAGAAAGAAAACAAAAACTGGTTGACCCTGAGAGGCTTTTATGGCACGTAGAGGTGTCTCTTGTACTCACAAAGTCAGGACACTGACGTCAGAAGGAAGCACAATGTCATTTCACTTCCAGATTCTTATACTCTCTAGTACTTGGGGTATTTTTACATTAAGTTTCTCTTTCTAGTACCCTGTAGCCCAGTTCAAATCAGTCATGTTACTGGGTTGAATTCAGTAGTGATGCATAAAATAGGGGTGAGGATGAGTAAGTTTAGTTAAGAAGTTTCAGGCAACAACAAGAAGATTGGAAAGGGCAGTGAGGTTGGGTTGGAAAGAGATCAGTTCCATTAATAATGATATTTCTAGGTTGCTCAGATTTATTGAGACTTGCAGAAAAAGGGAGTCTGAATTTTGCTTAATAACTCGGGAAGAGCTGACACCCTGCTGGGGAGTGGGTCAGTGGAAGTTATCACTCCTTTGTATAGAGCACACAATAAGCAGGAACACCCAGTGCAGTGTATGGTGCAGAGGAGCTGGGAATTTCCAGTGAAAGGATTGGTGCCATATTCACATCCCTCTCACTTTTTATTCACACTTCTTTTATTACTCTTATGTAATTTAATTCACTTTTTTAATGGACTTTAGAGCTATTGTGCCCTGAAAGCCCGCAATTGTGGCTTGGATGATGGGTATTTATAGGATGACATTGCACCATAAAGAAGAACACAAACACAAAATCCCACACATTACCTTTCAAAACAGGGAGAGTTTTGACATACTTCTCTGCACACGCTAAGAATTGTGCTTCATTATTCAAGACAAAAGCATCATATTTTTATCTAATGTTAATTTTACTTTCCTGCTTAAGAATTTTCGATATTTTGCTTAAGGCAAAAAGTAGTTACTTTGTTTTCGTTTAAAGCTGTCTATCTCTTTTAATTTCATGGAGCAAATTAATTTCTTAAGCAACCTCTCACCTCGTAGACAATCAACTAGATTAGACTTGCTGATTCAGCAGTTACTTGCACTTTTACAGTTGCTGAATCTAGTAATACATTATTTGAGACTCAGACAGGCTGAGAATCACAGCAATGGGAGGATGCACAATCACAGAGCCCTGAGGAGCTTCTCCTCTCTGTCATTGGGTGAGTCAGTGAATCTGCTCTGTCACAGCCAGATATGTTGTGTCCTTTGGTACTGATACTGCTAATTGTGCATTGGAGTTACGTTTAAAACACAGATAGTAACGAGTGTTTAGATATCTGAAAATAAAGCATAAACGTAGATAGCCTTGTTTGTGCTGTGCTGTAATGGAAGGCTCTTCACCCTGAGGTCCTGCCTTCCTGCTCCAAGGGCACCCGCCTCAGAGATGCTTGTGGGACCCCCATTTGCAAGAGGTTTTCAGCCATATGAGAGTGTAAAAACATCCTGTAATCCACCAGGTTAAAGGAGAAGCATCGCAAAGTGTTCTGTCTGCCTTAGGCTTGCAGAGAGTGTCTACAAATACTGCTCCTCTAGGCATATCCCAGCTCTGGGAAGCCACGGTGCCCGATGCCTGAGGCTTTCAGTACTGCCCTTTCCTGATGAAACTGTGCAGGTCCATGGTGTGACTAACATGGAAATGTGGTGCCAGCCCCAGGGGAAGTTGTGGTGTCCCATTGGGTATCTCCATAGATGTTTTTCCTTTCTGGCAGGCAGGAGCAGATGGCAGAGGGAGGACTAGTTTATTCCTCTCTTGGCAGAAGTTGGTCAGCTGAAGCCTGGGAGCTGTGGCATGTGTTGGATGGGACCTGACACTGGAGTCTCTGTACAGCACTGCAGAGCCAGAAAAGTCCCATTTTCCTACCCAGCAGCACTGTTGGACAATTTGACAGTGAGTCCATCACCAAATCATGCCTTTGTCTGGTTGGTCCCTCCACAGAGGACAGTCAAGATAATGATCCTTGAAGACCACAACAGCAGTTTCCTGAATATCAGTTAATGCTAAAATAGTTCTACTAAATAGGAACAAAATCAAACCATCATGAAAGTGAAACCACAACCAAACTAACTATAAATATGCAAGACACTGCCTGGCATAGTATTTCCCAGGCAAGCTCCAGTCACTGTTTCCAATTTCCTCCTTGAAGTTCAGCTGAGCACACTTTTACTTGCTTATCTATTTAGATACAATCTTAAAATAAACTGTTAAAATAACCTAAACAAATAATATATTTCTATGTTGCTGGTAGAACATTTGAATATATTCAAGCATTATGTCAAAGCCAGCTCCTTGTAACCATTTATGTTTGTGCTCTAGGTCTCCCTGTGTGATGTACCTTTGCAGATAGCAGTGCAATAAAATACTCCACTATCTCCAGATACTTTAGACTTGCCATTCCTTAAACTGTGTGAATTATGCCTGGAGTTTCCCTCAGGTAACAGCGACATGGATAAATGTATTTCCCAATATTTCACCAGGTCTCTTATCAGTTCTTGCATTCTTATCAGCGTCAGCTTGTTTTGCAAGAATGTGCAAAATTAAATGATCTGGGGTTTTGCTCATGGAGCAACATTGCTGTGTTCATCTAGCAGAGCGATTCACCTAACTGCAGGCTCCAGAGGTCTGGGGTCTTCAATCCCCTACATCATCACAAAGTGTTGGTTCCAGAGCCATCCAGGTGTGTACAGCTCCTTTGAAATCACATCTGGATTTGGGAATTTCAACCTAACTCACATTTATTACCAGCCTGCTCTTCCCCTTCAATTGCACAAATGAAGTAGTCACGGGATGTGGAGTATTTTGTCTTTTGAGCTTACATCAGGATTCTTTCAGATTATTTAAGGAGCCTCACTTTTCTGAAGATTTTGGTAATTCCAGTTCTTACACTGCAATGATTTATCACTGATATTCCTTGAATTCCCAAGTATACTTGGGAGATCTGTATGGAAATGTTTATGAGCCAACAAATGGAACAAGTATGCTAACAGTAAGTTGAAAAATAAAAAAAATGTCATGTAAGATCAAAAGACAAAATACTCCATATTTTTTAGATGAGTGCTAACAAACTTTAATAAATATTAAAATACATTAAACAGTAAATAAAATGTTAAAAATCTTTTAAAAATACTATTGTAATAAATACAAGTAGGGCAAATTAAAGGTAATATTCAAGAGCTGAGTTCAGTTGCAAGCAGAAACGAAACATAATTCTGTTAATCCCTTGCATTCCTAATCTACAACTGAGATCTCTCTCATGCTATTGAAAAGCCCAATAGTACCCTCTGTTGCATTGACACCCTAAATATCCTTTCTATTTGCTTGTTTGCAGACTGACACAGGAAAATGTTGAAATCTTTATGAGGATCTGCACGTGGCCTGACCTGGCACGCTATCTGCTCAGGAGAAGGCACAAGTAGGAAAGTGTTTATATATAACATAATCCCAGCTGTAGCACTCCTTATTAGCACAGCTAATTTGAGGAAGTTCACAAGAATGATTACTGAGAGATCCAGAAAAAAAAGAAACCAAACCAATCAACCAAAACCACACAAAAACCACAAGAAAACAAACAATCACAAAAGGAGCATTTGAAAGAATTTTCATTTTTAACTCCTTGAAGCAAAGAGCAGCAGCAATATCTGTATTTCTGTGTTCACAGTACCAGACCCACCAGCTCTGGGGCTCCTGGGCTCATCCACAGCACCTCTCATTCAGTCCAGCCCTGACTTGTAATTTTTTTCTTGCCCCACACAATGCTTGTAGGTGATACTTTGGCCTCTGCTTGTACAGGAAAAGCCTCAGTGTTCATGGGGCTTAGCTGGGACTTGCACATTGTTTCAGTCCATTTATTATTTTTTAGCTGTCGGTTTTTTTGTTTGTTTGGGTTTTTTACCAGTAAATATAGAGCTTTATTTGCTCTCTGTGCCATACCTAAAGGAAAACTGGCCACCTAGGGCTGTAATCAGGCCTGGATCCCAAAGCGGCCACTACTGTAGTTCCTATCTGCAACATTATTGATAGAAAGGGCTGCACTTCCTCCAGCTGATGCAAAAATACACAAAGCCACAAATCCCAAAGCCAGGTGTGCAAGCCATTTTGCAATTAGCAGGCAGTAACAGTGATGGGAAAACCCTTCAGTGCTGGAGTGTTGGCATCTCCTTTTGCAGTAGCCTGTGGGGAACAGATCCTGGCTGCAGCACCCACTGCCAGAGCTTGTGCTTCTGTTTGCTCCTCAGCAGGCTGCTCCAGGTTGTAATCAAGCCAGATCAAACAATCTAAAAATACTGCAACTAATCAGTTTAGGATAAAGGCCATCTTGGAAAAGATAGTTGCTCCAGGAAATGAGCTTCCTTCTCAATAGCTGGCATCATTCCCAGTGAATCACCAACAGGGCTTGGAGCATGGTTTTAAAGGAATAAAACAAAAAAGTCCTTTGGATGAAAATAAAGAGGCAATCTCCCCCATGCTGAGCTTCATGCAAGAACACCTAAAAATAAGGCATTAAGAAACTGATCAGCCTGAAAGGCAGCTCTGGGATTGGGGAAAACAACTGTAATCCTGGGCACAAGTCTCTTGAAAAAAATCATTTGGGGAATCAAAGCAAGGGGAAGGAGAGCTGTCCACTCTTACCAGCCAATTGTCAAAGTCTACAAAGAAGGTAATTTAGAGCAAACAATAGGAGGATAAAATAAAAGTAGGATTTTCAGCAGGGCTTTTTCTAGAAGGCAGAGAAGGCAAATGCTCCTTGGGATAGGGCTACCAGCACTTGAGGATCTCCACAGGCACAACCATGTGGTTATCCAGGCAGGGAAAAACAGAGTCTGCTGGGTAGAAATCTGTAGCTGGAGCTCTGGGGAGATGATTTTACAAAGAAAGAACAAACAACTAAGCAGTCCTTATCAGACTCTCCTTTACATCTCAAAAATGTCTTCCCTGTCTCGTTTCCCAAGATGTTTGTGTGCAAAACACGGTCACACAGTCCACATGCTTGGTGTGAGTTTGTTTGGGTGATGCAGTCTGGTTGTCAATAGAAATTAAATGCTTGCTCTTTATAATGCCATAAACCCTTGTGTTCCTGGGGCTTAGAGCTCAATCCTGAAACAATATTACGAAGTATCACAGAGTTTGAGGAAATTCCTCACCATCATATCCTTAAAAAGGCATTCATTACACTTAATTTTAAAGTTTTATCTTTATAAATACTGGAGTGCCCTTTCATATGATAGTGGCTTTCATGAAAAATGCATTAAAATATTTATTATCCACTATTTATTATCTGCCTTTATGATCAAAAGTTAATCATAGTTTATCTACTGTCTGCACTTGCACTATGTAATATTTTCCAAGGTCTTCTGGAAAGACTTTTATTTATGACTGGAGATGGACCTAAAATAAACCCCAGGTATCTAAATACATCTGATAAGTATAACTTATCAGATGAGTTGTACAATGAGTTGGTTGCAGTCTAATGTCATTATCAGTACAAGCCCCAATTAAATATCCTGTGTCCTGGAAAAGCAACCACACAAACGTGTATTCCTTCATTTTGTTAAATCATTCTGTTTGACTAGCCAATCCAGCCGTTTATTTACTCAGCTGTGTTCTCAGAGCCTGATTTAAATAGCACTGAGGAGTCAGATTGCAGCTTGTTTTGGATCAGCAGGATTCACCATCAGGACAAGGCGGGCAGGAACTGTTGCCTGAGTTACGGATGCAAGGTATGGTGCAGCACTGCTGTTCCCGTTGCTGCCAGCTCCTAATTAGCAATCACAATAAATAACTTACACACACGACATGTTGTTGTCACTCATGATATTCTAAAGTGATTGGTTTGGAAAGGCTACACCACCCAGGCCAGCCTGGCTCCTGATGGGCTTCGAGCAGCCCGCTGTGGGAAGAGACCTCCTGCTGTCAGCATTGACAGGCCTGGAAAGTATCCTGCCTCATCTATTGGGTGTGAAGTGAGGCTTTGCCAGAAGGATTTCCAGCTCCACAAAAAACCTACTACCTGCCTTGTGCACTTTTAAGATGTTCCTGAAATTTCTAGAACAATTTTCTTCCACCTGAACCTAAGTATTAGTTCATTCCAAGCAAGCAGGTTTTGTTTCAATGAGTAAACCACAGCTCCCTACAGTGAGACATACTAACAATTGATGGAAATATGATAGTGAAACAAAGGAGAAAGTCAGGGCACTTTTAGGAGAGTGCAGGTAGAATGCTGAGCTACAGATGGGTGAGATGGCAGAAGTAACCAGAAGAGACAGCTTGGTGGGTAGGCTGATAGAAATCGAGGAAATACAAATTAACTTATGGAGGAACTTGCTGTGTGCTCCTGAGGAGTTTTCTGTGCCTGCAGCCAGGCACATGGGTGGGGGTGAGTACAGAAGCTCAACATCCGCCCCTGCAACACCTTCATGTGCAAGAAGGGCACAGGGGGCCATGGCCAGAGAAGACAGCCTGACTGATTTTCTTTCACCCAAAGCTGGGGTCTCACCCTTGCAGAGGGCTGTCAGCATGCTCTTGTGGAAGGGTGACCCTTCTGCAAGGCTACTTTGGAGGGCTCAGCAATCAGCCCCACTGAGGAGGAGAAGCAAGGAGATGTCCCCATCGCCCTGCTCCCAGCCTTTCCTGTACCCCTGTTAACCCACAAGACAGCATAAACACTGAGCACTCATTCTGGTCCATAAAGAGACAATTCTGGACCTGATTTAGCCACATGAGCTAAAAAAAAAAATTCTTCAGGACAACAGACATGTCTTCTCTTGCTAGCTGCCTACACATTGGAAAATGAAACCGTTGTGTATACATGAGGCCATTGAAAGGTGAGATTTTTCCAAACTGGTGTAACCCAATTGCAGAACATTATGCTCAGCCTTGACTGCCTAGTGCACCGCAGAGCATTTTGTTAATAGTTAAACTCAGTCTTTTGACCCTTATCCCAGAAGTTGTGGCACGGGATTGTGATTTAGGCAGGCTGTGTAAGCAAGACCCTGGTGGGGCTGAGCAGCTGAACAGCAGTGCTCGCACGCTCCGACCAGGAGCTCGAAAGGTGCCTGGGCTGAAATCACAGCAGATGAACCCGGCTCATCCCAGGGAGCTGCAGTCAGTACAGCAGTCTGGTGAAGCTGTCACGTGGGAGCTAACCTTTGCAGTGTCCCCAGGAGAGCGAGGAGAGCCGTGCCAGGAGGGAGTGCTGGTGTGCAAACAGGAGCCCAGCACATGCCGTACCATGGCTGTAACCTGTTTGTCTTTGTCCCCACGATCAGGGAGCACTGGGAGTAGCATGGGGGCCAGACACTCAGCAGGGGGTGCAGGGGAGAGCGGCTTTGATGGAGCACTAAGATTATACATGGTTGTGGAAGACCATCCATGACATCCTATGACCTCACATGCCCTGTGCTCTCAGAAGGCAATAAAACCTTGGATAGTTTTAATATTCGGAAGGCAGGATGGAGAGGATAAGAGCATCATGTCTGTGGCAGAAGAACGAGGTGCAAGCAAAATGTGTAGAAAGAATAAATGACATATGCAGAGCTGGGGCTGTCTCTTTGAGGAATCAACAAATTCATGTCTAATTTTCAGCCGGAGAAATTGAGGATGACTACCCTAGGCAGCCTGCTTCTGACTGATGCAGCTATAAAAACATGTTTTTCTTAAGAATCAATATGTAAAACACTCTCCTCACTTCCTAGACACACATCTATCTATGACTGCCTGTGCTGGTTTTTATGTACGTGTCTACCAAAATGAATACTAATAATAACTCCAAAACAACAATTAAACAAAATGAACAACAATGCAAACACAATCATTAGACCGGTCTGATCATACTGGAAAATGAGCTGGGGCTCTTGTGACCACTATAAGCCATTCTTTTGATACAAATTGATATTTTATGATATTACTATTTATATATATGTATATAAAGTATTTTGCTCTGACAGTCTAAGAATACAGCATACAAAATGTCATTAAGCTCCTTTATTCCTGGTTAGCATTTGAAAACTGTTCCAAAATATAATTTTTACTCAATGATTATTTAATAACATAAATCTGTACTTACAACATTTACAGTATGTGTGAAGATAAAATGTTTGTAAATATGCCTCTTATTTGATCACTCAATTTTTTAAAGATAATACTTCAATTAGAGGAACATTACCTTGATTAGAAGAATAATTAATGCTTGTTTGAGCATCATTTTTATCACCATTGCCTCATTCTGTGGTTAAACATTACCTGAGGTATATCACTATTAATGTATTAATGGTATAGGAGCACTGTCACTTTTTAGGACCTTCCACTCAAGATTCTTTAATTGCTTTATGACTGTTAGTGTGACTTCATAACAACTTTCCCTAGTAGATAAACGTGATATTTGCTTTACTTAAAATAAACTGAAGCATGTGAAATTTACTCAGTGCCATATCAAAAAATGTTTTATTGATAAATATTTTGAACACTTCCTTTGCAGAAATATCCTGTCCTGGGATAGCCCAGACAGCCCAGTGCAGCTCTTGTTAGAGGCAGATATTAGCTCATGGCAATTGATGTTCTTCATTGTTCTTGAGTTAAAATGATCTTGACTGGGAGAAGCCTTCTGAAAGTCTAACCAAACTTTGAATTATTTCAAGGGGGAAAAATACCATCCTTACGTTCTGTCTTACTTGTGCCTTGAGTCAGCGGCAGGTGCTTGAGACCGTTCCAGGTCTTAAAATCCCTGGATTAAAAAACCCTGCCCTAGAAATCTGCTCCTAGAAATCAGGCAGGGAAGCCGTGAAAAGAATGGGGATGTGTCTGGCAGAACTATTGCTCTTGTGTCACAGTCAGAGTGGGGCTGGATGACACGATTTTCCATCTCCCTCGCTACCAGCCAGCTCAAAGTCATCAGTGGGCCCCTAAGGAGTCCACACTGATTTCCTCCATGGCTGATTAGCTCACACAGGGCAGGCAGCCGAGTCCTTGAGTGGGTTGTGCCTCACCTGTGTGACCCGGGCGTTCAGGTCCTGTTGTTTGTGTGCTGCCATTCACAAAGATGCCTTGTCAGATCTCTTCCTTAATTGTTTCCCAACAATGTCTCTTTAATCCATTTTAGTTATTGACTAGGCCACCAGCAAGAATACCAGAACTGCAAGAACCGTCATTTACATTGTTTGGGAGGTCTGTGAGGGGCATTCCAGGTATTTGTTATTAGCTTGTTAGACATTAATATGACTGTGCTCTGCAAATATGTTAAGAATGCAGCTATACAAAAGGCCCGTGTATCTCTGTGCAAAGGACTCTCAGAGGAGGAGTTTCTGATCTCCCTGGCCCTCACTATTAGAAACAAAAAAATGTAAATGAAATTAATCTCTACTATTAGACTTCCTCCAACAGCACTGTAAGTGGGCTCTGTAGTGGCAACACAGTACACAGTCAATAACCTCTATCCTTCCCCATCTCTGGTGCCTTTTGGAGTTTTCAAGTTCTCTCAGCTCCCACTGGAAGGAGAGAAGTAATTTTAGGGTGTAGCATGGTAAATTTGTTTCAGCCATGGGCGTGGGCAACCTGGAGTTGAGCTACAGCATAGCTCTAAATGCATGAAGAGGCAAGTTACCTTAGTTAGCTGCTGCTGCAACAGAAATGGTTGTAGTAATACCTGCAGTGAGCCATGAAAACACCCCTCTAGAACGAACTGATAGAGAAAGCAGATTGATTTTTAACCCACGTTTTAGAGTGTTGCTGAATTAATCTCTGAATATGAACAAGTTAATAAGGGCACTAGAAGGAGCAAGAATGTCTGAAATAAAGATTCATTAATTCTGCAGAAGGACTAGATCTGGAGTCCTCACGGGGGCTGACAATGTCCTTTAGGTACTGCTACACTGAGATATCAAAACATCTGGTGACCCATCAGGGCAGTGAGGACAAATCTGCCCGCAGGAGCATTACATTTCTGGGTACTGTTTCTTTGATTCTAGCTGAAACCAGTCTCAAAGATCCTCAAAGATCCCCATAAATTCTCTTCCAAAGAAGCTGAGCTTATCCGGGCACTCCTATCACCTGACTCTATGTTTAGGAGTATGGCAGCACTTCACTCTCACTCACGTAGACACACCTGAACTGGATGAAACTGGTTAATTTAGAATGCTGACAGCAGAAAACACTCCAGTCTGACTTGTGCCTGGTTGCCTATAAACTGCTCCAGGTCGTCTTTTCTTTTCTGCTGGGTTCTTGTATCCAATATTTTTTTTTTAATTTTTTTTCATTTTACTGACTCCCTCGCTTACTTCTGGTTATCCTTTAGCCTTCCTCCAGTGCTGAAAAGTTGCCTGCAAGCCCACAAACCTGGGTACAAGGAGACAAGGAGTAGCACAGGGGTAGCACAGAAACGTGGATTTCAGGTCCTCAGCATCAGCTGGTTTGCTGTACAAATCCACTCCTGTTTGTAGTATGTTGTGGTTTAAACCCAGCCAGCAGCTAAGCCCCTCTCAGCCACTCCATGACTCCTTCCTCCAGTGAGATGTTCGGAGAGTAAAAGTGTGAAAACTTGTAGGTTGAGATAGCCAAATTAATAGGTGAAGCAAAAGCTGCACATGCAAGCAAAGCAGAACAAGGAATTCATTCACCCCTTCCCATGGGCAGGCAGGTGTTCAGCCATTGCCTGGAGAGCGGGGCCGCATCACTCATAACAGTTACTGAGGAAGACAAATGTCATCACTTCAAATGTCCCACTTCTCTCCTTCTTCCGCCAGCTTTTATTACTGAACACAACTCTGTATGCTATGAGGATTCCTTCGGTCAGTTGGGCTCAGCTGTCCCAGCTGTGTCCCCTTCCAACTCCTTGTGCAATCTCAGCCTCATCACTGGTGGCGTCTTATGAGAAACAGAAAAGGCCTTGGCACTGTACAAGCACTGCTCAGCAATAAAGAAAACATCCTTGTGTTATCTGGGCTGCTTCGAACACAAATACAAAACATAGCCCCATACAAGCTACTATGAAGAAATTTAACTCTATTCCAGCCAAAACCACTACACAGAACTACATGTTAAAGTAGGGGTAACTCTTGTCTCTGTGCTTCTTCACTTCATGATGCAAGTAATGATGGTTTGATTTGATTTAGCCATCATTTTTTTCCTGTATGTTTCTTTGTTTATCCTTCCCTTTCTTATACTTACGTGCAAGAAGTTTCAGGCAACATTTGGCTTGATATTTTTTTACTACCTGCAAAATTACATTTCCTTATTGCTGAAACACCCACCCTTAGTGTAAAAAATGGTCATATATCATTCTAGATTGTCTGAATATTATCTAACCTCTTCTTTCTCTATCCTACATAGACTAACAAAAGTGTATATATAAAGCTTTTGCTTATAGACCACAGGTAATGGCTCCTAGGTTGGCAGGACTTGATGAAATTCATCCTGGACTCAGAGAAGCAAACTCTGACTGTCTTCAGAGACTGAAGAAAGACAAGATTCAGTCTTGCTGAGTGTGAAATGATTTATTTTTAACTGAAGGAGAAAGGACAACCAAGAAAACACAAGATTACTTCAACACTTCTATAAATTTTAGCACCTTAAAGACAATAAAGAGATAAGCAAGGATGAACAGACATTTTACAAGAACAAACTGTACCCAGCTGATAAAATGTTCTTTTTGATAGAGTAACCAGCCCAGGGTAGATCCAAGGTAGGTGTGAAATTTTCTAATGATGATGATATTAGAACAGAGGAATAGGTAGCCAATAGCATTCGAAAATCACCTTGGAACTCCTAAAGAACGGGTTAGATAGCCTTGGGGATGACTGGGTAGATGCTCAGAACAAGGGCACAGCATTTGTCCTCCAACTTGTGCCTGTTGCCTCTATCTCTGTGTTTTCTTGCATTGAGGAGCCAATATCGGACACAGAGCTTTAGACACAGTTCCACAAGCACTGAACAGAGGGAAGTAATCGTTCCTTGACCTGCTGGCTCATGCAGCTGTTGGCCTTCATTGCTGCCAGGGCACATTGTTGGCTCATGGTCAGCTTTGTGTCCACCAGACCCGTTTCTCCAGAGCAAGATCACTTTCTCACCAGCTGGAACTTAGCCCGCACTGCGGCCCAGGGTTAGTGCCTCCCAGGAGCACAGCTTTGTTATAATGTACTGTATTAACAGACTGGCACAAAATATCACAAGGAAATGGTAACGACAATATAACTAATCTATATCAGCTACAGTTCCTAAAGGGCAAACTGCAGATTAGCACAGGGCATGCACTCTGATTTTCACGGTGTCAGTTGATTTGCTGTGCGAGATCATGACGTTCTCCTGTCCAGGTGCTGTGCAGTGCTTACCACCTCAACACTGCAGTGAACTAGGATGTAGGAATTACACTGTGTTTATCGCCCTGTTATCACTGAGAAACCTCCAAGCTGCACAATATCATTGTGCTTCAGGGAGAACTTTGACTTTTCATAAAGTCAAGATGACCTAACAATGAAAATTTATTACTTCAAAGATTTTCTGTAGGAATGAAGAAAGTGTCATTGGCTTCTGTTGCAAAATTTCCTGTTAGCTACAACTTCCGGCCCTTGCTCAGGGGCTTTAAAGGGCAGGTCCTGGATTAGGAGAGCAGAGCATGAGAAAACCCATCCCCTGAGCAAAAGTGTGCCATTTTCTTGATGTAACACGTATCTCTTGAAGTTTATCTGTGAGTAAATTGCCTATTTGACAGAGCTTTTGGAGTAGGAGAAAATTAAATACTGCACAGTCGCTGCATTTTTAATCATAGAATCATAGAATTAACTGGGTTGGAAGAGACATCCGAGATCATCAAGTCCAACCCTTGATCCAACCCCACTGTGGTTACTAGATCATGGCCCTCAGTGCCACATCCAGCCTCATCTTAAAAACCTCCAGGGACGGTGAATCCACCACCTCTCTGGGCAGGCCATTCCAATGCCAGATCACTCTCTCTGTAAAGAACTTCTTCCTAACATCCAACCTAAACCTCCCCTGGCACAGCTTAAGCCCGTGCCCTCTTGTCCTACTGCTGATTGCCTGGGAGAAGAGACTGACCCCCACCTGGCTACAACCTCCTCTCAGGTAGTTGTAGAGAGTGATGAGGTCTCCCCTGAGCCTTCTCTTCTCCAGACTAAACAACTCCAGCGCCCTCAGCCTCTCCTCACAGGACTGGTGCTCAAGTTCCTTCACCAGCCTCGTTGCTCTTCTCTGGACCTGCTCCAGCACCTCAATATCCTTCCTGAACTGAGGGGCCCAGAACTGAACACAATACTCCAGGTGTGGCCTCACCGGCACTGAGTACAGGGGAAGGATCACTGCCCTGCTCCTGCTGGCCACACTGTTCCTGATCCAGGCCAGGATGCCATTGGCCTTCTTGGCCACCTGGGCACACTGCTGGCTCGTGTTCAGCTTCCTGTCAATCAGCACCCCCAGATCCCTTTCTACCTGGCTGCTCTCCAGCCACTCTGTGCCCAGCCTGTAGCACTGCAGGGGGTTGTTGTGGCCAAAGTGCAGGACCCGGCACTTGGCCTTGTTGAACTTCATCCCATTGGAATCAGCCCAACTCTCCAGCCTCTCCAGGTGACTGCAGAGCCCTCCTGCCTTCCAGCAGGTCAACACCCTCCCAGCGTGGTGTCGTCTGCAAATTTGCTAATGATGGACTCAATCCCCTCATCTAAATCATCAATAAAGATGTTAAACAGGACTGGGCCCAGCACTGATCCCTGGGGGACACCACTGGTGACCGGCCACCAGCTGGATGCAGCCCCATTCACCAACACTCTCTGGGCCCGGCCCTCCAGTCAGCTCTTAACCCAGCACAGAGTGTCCCTCTCCAAGCCACAGGACAGGTGCAAAAACAATGGTTTTGTTTGAGGAAAAAAGTGAGATTTTAATTAACGTGAAAACTTTTATGGAAACTTTCCACCTCAGTTTAGATTTGCATGTTTTACAACAACAATAGAAAAACCTGATTTTGCAAGTGTTTAAGAAATATAGAATATTTGTAATTTTGGGTTTTATTGTTATTGCAAACCTGAAAATGTACCTGGAAGCTTAAAACAAATGAAATTGAGGGGGGCGTGTTTTTTTACATGTGAAAATTGACTGGCAGTTTATGATCAGCTCTGGTATGAATGCTTATTAAGAAGTTCAAATGGGCAACGATAAATTAAGTGCAGAGAAAGGGACACAACAATCATACATAACCCTAATTCTCATTGCAAAGACTTTGAATTATAGGCATTGGACAATTTTATCCTGCAGTGAATATTTTTTTGCGTGACCTACTAGAAATAACACAGTTTTTCCAATGAACAAACTAGGCTTTCATATACTGCATTGGCCTCATTCATAATCTCTTTTCTAATTAGGTCACAGCTTTTCAGAAGCGTAATGTCCGGGAAACAGAATTTTACAAGGTACAGCAAGTTACTGATAAGCAAAGCCAATCACTGCTATTGCAAAATAAATGATATCCAGAAGGAAGTCAGATGGAAGGAAGCTGGGGAGAAAGATATCAGACATAGAGCTCCCACTGTCTTTCTGCAGCGCAGACTTGACAAAGTTAAACAAACTAATGGCTAAAGGGAGATTCATCCTTGCCTCCCTTGAGGGGCAGCAGTGCAGCTGTACGCCAGAGATGCTGAGGGCAGGACCCAGCTGAACAGCCTGAAATGCCCAACCAGCACCCAAGTTCCCCAGGCCTATGAAGGCCCTCCTTCATAAATGGGGTGACCTTTTTTCTCATCAGCTTTGACCATATCAAAGTTTGATGTTTAACGTGCAACGTATGGCAAAGAGCGCTACATTGGAGGAAAATCCTTGATACCCACCTTGGGACAGGATGAATAAACCCTCTCAACTTGCCAGTCTTTCTGCATCTCCCACAGGAGCCTAGAAGACTGGCTTTCTATTAGACCTGCTAAACCAGATGTCCGACCAAGACAGCTGCAGTGGAATGAGATGCATCCTGTGTTGATTGCTTGCTTACCCTGTAAAATAAAAGCAGAGGCAGGAATCCTTTAAGGCCCCAAGGAAGATTGTCTTGGCCTTGGTGCGTGCATGTAGGACAGGCAGGCTAGGCAGATAGGATCTCCTGGGTGCTTATTTTCAAAGACACCCAGGGAATTTAGATACTTGTTTTAGGAGGATGGCTTCTCTAGGTGCCTAACATCTAAATGCAAAGAAGTGTCACTCCCTCAGGTGAGGCAGCGGGCGGGACTCCACCTCACTCACAAGCTACTGCCAGGAGCAGGGTGCTGGGTGTTTAACCATGGTATGTGGCAAGGCCTTAGGTATGCAATGGTTTAGCTTGGATCAGTGCCCTTTTCTGCAGTCACTGTGTGGTTCAGGAGAACCCAAATGGATCCTGCCACTAGCACTGGCTCTGGTGCCTTTTGTTGGGTCTGAGACTCCTTTTTATCTTCCCTTTGGCTCAAAAATGCTTCAACCTCCCCAACCCCTACTTGCCTACGTGTGCTTCTTCAGAGCTCCAACTAGCAGAGGAATGTCCTGAATGCTTAACTCTCCAGCTAGCATCTGGGAGCCACAGATCTTTTTAAAATACCTATAGAACAAAGTACATGCCAGGTCTCCTGATATGCTTTGTCCTACCTTTTCAATGAATCTGAGATATGCTGCTATTTTGCATCTGGCCCAGTTTCACTTTCCATTATCCTTCCTCTTTATTTCACATTGCTCACATATTGGTGCAGAACCTCAAACAGAGGCCATAGATTTGCAGTAGCTTTCTCTGCACTTCTCCTCTTGCTTTACTGCCAAAGTGACAGGAAGCTTTTCTAAGCAGAGCAGTAAGCTGAGCAGTCTGGAAAGCAATACAGTACCCTGCTTTGGCAGAGTATGCAACGATTCAAAACATAATGTCACCCCTGCCTCTGGATATACTTTATCCTGCCATGCTGCCCCATCTGCAAATGTGTTTTGTTAATTACAGCTTTGTAAGGTACAAGACACTCATGGCCACCATCCAATCCTTGGATGGAGTGTGGTAGATATTTTAATTTTGTTTTCTCAAGCCAGATCAAGTATAATAGTCTATCTAAGTTGATAATATTGATGTGTACAAATAAACATGTGTGCATAGGTATATATGTAAAAATCCGATTTGTAATGCAAGAAAATATTCAGTATTTCAAAGAAATAGAATGCTCTACTTCCCTCTAACACATCCTTGCAGCTCTGTTAGTCTGCAGCCACGTTGCCCTCTGCTGACTTCAGCCTGTGCCGGCAGCCTTCCTCTGGCTCCAAGTCAGAGCTGCCTCGTTATCAGGGCAGATAACCAGGAGACTTCATGAGGCAGTTTTTGTCCTTAAACAGAATCACAGAATGGTTGAGCTTAGAAGGGACCTCTGGAGGTATTTGATCAAACCCTCTCCTCAAGCAAGGCTACCTAGAGCCAGTGTCCCAGCACTGTGTCTGGAGGGCTTTTGAGTATCTCTAAAGAGGGAGATCCCACAACCTCTCTGAGCAACCTTTGTCAGTGCTTAGTCACACACTAAAGTAAGTGTTTCCTGATATTTGGAGGGAACCTCTTGTGTTTTGCTTGCTGCCCATTTCCTCTGGTCCTGTCACTGGGCACCATGAGAAGAGCCCAGCTCCATCCTCTCTGCTCCCTCCCTTCAGGTATCTTTATACACTGCTGAGATCCCCCTGAGCTTCTCCTCTCCAGGCTGAACAGGCCCAGCTCGCTCAGCCTTTCCTCACAGGACAGATGCTCCAGCCCATCTCCCTGGCTCTTTGCCAGGCTCTCTTCAGTATGTTCGTGTCTTTCCTGTACTGGAGAGCCCAGAACTGAATCCAGCACCTCAGCTGTGTCTGCCCAGTGCTGAGCAGAGAGGAGGGATCACCTCCTTCCTCCTGCTGTCAAGACTCCTCCTCACGCAGCTGGGATCCTGGATCCTGCAGCTGCAAGGGGACATTTCATAAGTACTCATGGATACAATAAAAAGTTGGAGTGTACCCAGGTATTGTAACCTCAGTGTTCATGAAAGGAGTGGCCTCAAAGAAAGGTGAGATAGTCATGCCAGGAGCAAAAGAAGAAAAAGTACTCAGGTGTTCATGGTTTACAAGTACCACAGTCCTAACAGTCAAATCACTGGTCTTTATGATCTTTATTACTCAGAGATGTAAAACCTCAAAAAAGTATTTTACAGTCTCTGAACTTCAGCAGAGTTCCCAGGAAGGTTCAGAACATTGGTCCCAGCTACCATGACCCCAAAGGACAAGTGGATAATAGGCAAGGCTGTTCAGAGGTGACTGTCAGGGCTGAGGCGGATGGGACAGAGGGGTCTAGCCCTGCATTCCCCCTGTGCCCCTTTGCCTTCCACTGAGACACACTTTGATGCCTTCTGCATTCCCCCACATCTCCTACACCCTAGCGCTACTTCTGGGTGCTGTACTGATGCCGAAATACCTCGGAATGATTGACTGTTCAGAGACTTTTTCATCTGTAAGCAGTAAGGTATTTGTTTATTCAATGTTGGGAGCAAGCCGGCTTGCGCTGGACAAACTTTCTCCACTTGAAAGTGCAAAAGCAAGACATTTTATACACTTTAGTTACATGGTTCCGTCATCTAACATACATATTAATAAGTGGGCCAGTTTCTGGGCACTCTTCTACTGTGGGGGTCTTTTCCTCGAGCCATCATCCCTCTGGTGGTCGCCACGGACATCTTCCTCGATTTGACCTCTTCAATTAGGTGATCTGGAATCTTCAAGCTTGCAAAATCCTGGCTCTGGGCCTTCTATATTTTATTCAAATGTCTAGTTTACCTAATTTATTGCCTTGTGTATACAACTCCTATTCTTTCTATAGTAAGGACTTTGGTCGGGTGAGCAGAACAGAACATGATATTAACCAGTGCTCCTAAAATGTTCTTCTAGCAAAACAGGTAGAGCAAACAGGACCAGCTGAACCATTGTTAACTCTTTTTTTGTCATTTTTTGCCATCAATACCAATCACCACACAGCCTTCCCTTCAGTGGCCATGGTAATCAGCAGCATTTTCTCTAAATTGTGCAGCACAAACCCACAGCTGAGCCCTCCACCGGCACACAGGGAGTGCAAAGAGCTGCTGCATCTCTGCAGAGATTGCCCCATGGGGCTTTCCAGCATCTCTGCTGGGACCTCAGCTTTGCTTTTGGAGGGAGACTGGGATGGGCAGCCATGCTCTCTGCCCTGTCCTGTTCTTGCACTGGCTACCCAGACACTGCTCTCTTAGCCAGACATGACTTGCCCGAAGCATGTCCTTCAGAGGCTCCAGTCATTTCTTGTTGCAGAATGTGGTCTTGTTCACTGCTAGCAACAACAACCTGCCCATGGCATTCACATTTATATCTGAAAAAAAAGTAAATTCCTTAGAAATACTCATGCACTGCCAGTGCCGAGGGAAGAGCTCCAGTACCCCAATGTACACCAGGACCGGGAGAATTAAAACATGTTGCCTTAGTACTTTTAGTAAGCTCCAGATGGAGCATTTTGGGGTTTTATTCTCTTTGGTTAGTGAGGATGGGAGGAAACGATGGGGACTTGATACTTGTAAGCACTGAGGACTCTGGGATGCTTTCTTATTAGCCAGACTAAGAGTTAGGGGTTTAAATGAGAAAATATTGGGCACATACAGTCTCCAGTGTTTCTGGAGGGGCAATCAGAGAAATCCTTATGTAGAAAGACAGAAGAGGAATTCCAGCCACTGAAAATGGCCTTTCATTTTTCCCTGGCTGTGTGGGAAATAGCAGAACACTGCCACCTTATGGAGATACTGATTTTATGAAAGAAATTAGAAAGCACACCTAGACAACTTGAGAACTATTTTTCACAGAAAATATTTTCAATTTCAGGCAAGATGGGGAATCAATATAATGATCTATGTTGCATATTACTTACCTAAAGCCAAATTTATGAGTTTTTAGCATAAATTGAACAGAATATTTTCCATATTCTAAACTATGTGGAATTCAGTATAGAAGGAAAATGGTGTTGGCCCATTGCATTCTTCCCACAGGCAATGAAGGATTTAAGTTTTCAAATAGCAATGTGCTGAAGTGCAACTAACAGAGGATTGCAGTGTGTGCAATCTATTATTCTAGAAGAAAATATAATCTCTTTTCTAGAAGAAAATATATATTCTGGAAAAATATACACAGCATTAAATTAAACCATGTTAATTATAATGTCTCATTATTGTAGTTCATTTTTTTTCCTGATAAAATCAATTGAGATCAAATATTCCAAGGCACTTGAAAGTCTTTCCAAAATTAAATATCTTAGATTTTACATTTCTGAATATTTCAAAAGTTGAATTTATGTGCATTTCACTGTATATCAGATGGAAGAGGTTTCCTTCCGAAAGATGTCATTTTCCTTTCTTTGCCTGTGTCCAGGTGTTGTTCTGATACAGTCAATGTCGGTCTGGGGACTGCTTTGCTCATCCCAATGTTCCCTTTGGTGCCAAGTGGGGCCACGAGTACCCAAGTACCAGCACAGGTTGAGGGCTGACCTGCTAAAGAGTAACTCTGCTGAGCAGGACCTTGGTGGATGACAAGGTGACTGTGAGCTGGCAGTGAGCCCTTGCAGCCAGGAAGGCCAATAGTGCTCTGGGGTGCATGGGGAAATAGGTCGAGGGAGGTGATGCTCCCTCTCAGCTCAAACAGAGTGAGGCCACATCTGGAGTACTGTGTCTGGTTTTGGGCTCCCCAACAGAAGAAAGACATGGAGCTACTGAAGAGGGTCCAGTGGAGGACCAAAAAGATTATTAGGGTACTGGAGCATCTCTCTTTATAGGAGAGACTGAAGGAGCTGGGTTTGTTTAGTCCAGAGAAGAGAAGACTGAGAGGGGATCTCATCAATACATATAAATGGCAAGCTGAATATGAGCCAGCATTGCCCTGGCAGCCAGGAAGGCCATGTCCTGGGGGGCATCAGGGGCAGCATCGCCAGCCAGTCAAAGGAGGTGATTGTCCCGCTCTGCTCCGCACTGGTGCAGGCTCACCACGAGTTTTAGTCACAATATAAATAAGACATTAAGCTATTACAGAATGCCCAAAGGAGGGCCACAAGGGTGGTAGAGGGTCTGGAGGCAAAGTCTTATGAGGAGCAGCTGAGGTCACTTGGTTTGTTTAGCCTCAAAGAGACGGAGGGGAGGCCTTATAGCCACTACAACTTCCTCACAAGGGGAAGTGGAGGGGCAGGTGCTGATCTCTTCACCCTCATGACCAGAGACAGAATTTGAGAACATGGCATGAAACTGAGGGATATTTAGGCTGGATATTAGGAAAAAGATTTTTCTCCCAGAAGGTGTTTGGGCACTGGAACAGGCTCCCCAGGGAAGTGGTCACAGCACCAAGCCTGCCTGAGTCCAAGAAGCATTTGGACAATGCTCTCAGGCACATGGTGTGATTCTTGGAGTGTCCTGTGCAGGGCCAGAAATTGTACTCAAGGATCCTAACGGGTCCTTTCCAACGCTGCATATTCTATGAGTCTATAAATATCTCAAAGGTGGGTGCCAAAAAGATGGTGCCTGGCTCTTTTCAGTGGTGCCCGGAGACAGGAGCAACGGCCATAAACCGAAACCCAAGAAGTTTCACCTCAACACGAGGGAGACCTTCTTTTTGTCGAGGGGTGGCACAGCACTGGAACAGGATGGTCGTGCACTGCCCCTCTATGGAAACACTCCAACTCCTCCGGGACGCGCTCTGCACCCACGCTCCGGGTGTCCCAGCCCCGGCGGGGGTTGCCACAGGACAGTGACCACAGGACACAGGACAGTCACCACAGCACAGTCGCCACACGACACAGGACAGTCACCACAGTTCCCGCCCCGCCCTGAGGGCTCCGCGCTCCGCCCGGCCCCGCCCTCCCGCCCGCACTGCGCCTGCGCGCGTCCGCGGAGTCCTTGAGGGCCGGGCGGCACCGCCGACATGCAGCGTTGGGGCCGCGTCTCCTGCGCGCTCGCTCGGGTACCGCGGCGGGGCAGCCGGGGAGGGGACGGGGCAGGGGACGGGGGCCGCGCCGGGTAGCTCGGGCCTGGGCTGCGCTCGGCCCCCGCGCCCCGCCGGCAGCGGCCGTGAGGACGGGCGGAGCCGCGGCGGGTGCGGGCCTCGGCCGCGCTCCCCTCCCTGCTTGCTGTCCTTCCCCTCGCGGCTCGGCCGGGCGGAGGGGACGCGGCGGCTGCGGGCGCCTCACGGCCCCTGGGCAGCAAGGAGCAGCCTCCTGCTGCCGTGTGTGTGCCGGTGCCGGTGTCCGGCCCGCAGAGGCCGCGGGGGCTGCGGAGAGCGCCGCTGTCAGCGGGGCGATCCCGGCCCTTGGGCTGCGGGACCGGGGGCTTTGCAAATGCTTCCAGGGACATGCTCTGCTCCAGTTACGAGGTCTTCCACCCTTGAGATGCTTGTAGCAGCTGTTCTGTGTTGTCCCGTTACCTTTTTGTAAAGGCTAAAAAACCTTGCCCTCCAGACCCTCCTCTGGGATGTTCCTAGGAAGTGGCTGAAGGGGATGGTTACGGAACAACAAGGCGCAAACTCCTTTGGATGTCTAATTTATGTCATTAAGTGGTTTGAGAGCCCCGTGTGAAGGGTTGAAAGTTTGTGGGGGTGGAGGCGGCCTTAGGCGAGGCTGACCTGAGAGCAGGTGTGGTGACAGGCTGAGGTGGCAGAGCACCTTCTGCCTCTCGTTCCAGTCCGTGCCTGCTGCGTCTGCTTTATTCGTGCATTTCCCGTTTTGGTTAACTGGGGACAGTAAGTGTGCTCGCCCGTGTGTGGCTGAGTGCTATTTTTCCCCAAAGGTAGACATCAGCTTTTAAAACTAAGTTTGTTTCCCTTTCTAGAGAAGCCATTTTGATCGAGTTCATCATGGTCTCCAGGGAATTTATGCAGTGTCACAAAGGTCCTATGCTGATCAAGGTAATAAATTGTGAATTTTTTTTTTTTTTGACAAAACCAACCCAAACTCCCTACAAAAACCAAAGCAATACTTCAAGCTCAGAAATCAGTCTTCCAGGTGACAGTGGAATCGATGTCAGTGTGGAGATTTGGATGGAAAAAGTGGTTTATTTGCATTGTTTAATGCCAAGCTAAACCTGTAAATAGAAGTTATCCTTTGCCATCACTGTTCCTATCTTATAAAATTAATATTCCAAAGGAGATTGTGGTTCAAGATATGAACGAGGTGCAAAGTTCATAGCTTCTGCTGCTTTATAATCAATAGAGGTTGCATAGGTACCTATTGTAGCCGTATATTCCCCTTTTTAAACTGATTTTGTGGTGTTCAGAAATCATTTATCTTTTGCTCTAAACATCAGTAGAAGCTATGCTGGAAAAATGTGTAATAAGCTATTGAGACATCTTGGGTTAAGTTTTAAAGGATTTGTAGCAAGAGGGATGGGGAATTCAGTTTCTTCATGTCATTTTACATTATTTTCCTTGTGAAATTTAAGACTAGTTGTTTTTACTGCGGAATCAATACCTTCACACAACCTTTCCCTTTGCCCAGAAGGTTACTTTCAGGTATGAGATGTAACTTCCTTATCTAAACCTTGTTTATAAACTTGCATAATTTTGGATAGCTATTTTGCTTTTAAAAAAAAAACAAAACAGATTTCAAACGTGAGTTATTTCAGAAATTAAGAAGTGTTCCTGCAGTAAAATTTTACTTGCTGAAACAAAAGTAACTCAAGTGTTCTCCGTTTCAGTTGATGCCGATGTCACGGTTATCGGCTCTGGTCCTGGAGGGTACGTTGCTGCTATCAAAGCAGCTCAGCTTGGGTTTAAGGTAAGATGAGACCTCAGTCGGGTAGCAGAATAGTCATCCAGGTGAATTTGAAGGGTGTTTGCATGATACTGTAATCCTTCTCTCACATCTTGGGCCACCAGATGCTGTTGACATCTTTCGGTAATCTTTTGTTGCCTTGCTTGCCCAAATTATCCAGAATTTGAAATGGAGGTGTGGTGGTATTACTGTCTATAGCCCTGCTACTGACAGAGCTGCTCAGGACAGCTTGCTTTTGATTGGAAGTGATAATTGAGGTGGGCTTATACTCCTGTGAAAGAGAAGTTGAGAAAGCAGTGATAGGAAGGAATTTTCCTCTCAACAAAGTAAAAAAAAGACAAGACAATGACTGACAAAAAGGCTGCTGGAAAACTCCTGAAGAACAGACTGAGGGAAGCCCAAAGGGGGAAAAGCCATATTCAACTGATAGGCTTTTTGAATGTGATTTCAGCAGAATATGTTTTTGCCTTCATTCCTTAATATGAGACCAACTGACTCTCTTGTCACTGCATAATTCTGCTCTTAATTATTTGGAAATCTGAGAAGGCAGCACTAGCAGTCTTGAACATCACAATGTTTCTGAATTATGAAGAATAGACTTCATGACCAAAACGAGCTGGTTTGACCAGCTGGTAAGGACAGGAACTGCTGTTGATGAATGGAGTTCCATTCCTGGAACAGGGCCCCAGACAGCATGTAGTCTTCATCTTTCAGTATTTTCAGAACTTGGCTGTACAAGGCCCTGAGTCACCTGATACATCACAGAATGGTTTGGGATGGAAGAAGCCTTAAAGATCATCTAATTCCAACCCCCCTCGCATGGCCAGGGATACCTTCCACTAGACTATGTTACTCAGGGCCCCATCCAGCCCAGCCTTGAACACTTCCAAGGAGGAGTCAACCTCAGCTTCTCTGGGCAACCTGTTCCAGTGCCTCATCTCCCTCACAGTCAAGAATATCTTCCTAATAGCTAATCTAAATCTACCTGCCCTCAGCTTAAGGCCATTTCTGTCCCTACGTGCCCTTGTGAAAAGTCCCTCTCCAGCCTTCTTGTTAGCTCCCTTTAGGGACTGGAAGGCTGATTTAAGGTCTCCGTGGAGCCTTCTCCAGGCTGAAAAACCCATCTCTCTCAGCCTGTCTTCACAGGAGGCATGCTCCAGCCCTGTGATAACTTAGTGGCCTCCCCTGGACTCACTCCAGCAGGGCCACATCTGTTTTGTGTGGGCCCCAGAGTGGACACAACACTCCAAGTGGAGTCTTAGCAGAGCAAGGGGGGAGAATCACTTCTCTCGATGTCTTTGGTGTTGAGTGTGTTTGGAGCTGAAGGTGTGACTAGAAGGCCACTAGAGGAGGTCCCTTCAAACTGAACTGATCTGTAATTCTGAGTGTTGTCCCTCCGTGGTCAGTACTCTCACAACCATGTATCTTTGGGTATCTTTAGGCCTTCTGATGTATAACTGTATCAAAATATAAATGAGTTTCCATTAAGTTTTATATCAATCTGTGGCCTAGTGCAGATAACTGAGTTTTGTCTTTATCCATGTCTGTAAATAATTTTTTTGTCATAATAAATACTCTTGCTTTGAGGTGTATGTTGTTACTGAGCTATTGGTAGCTGAGAAAAACTGTGCTCCATGCTACAGGTTTTAATTAAGATCAAGGCCTTCAGCCACATAAGTTCATGTTTGATTATTCTAAAGATATTTTTTGGCTGGCTGTATGCCATCTTTTCTTGGAACAAGGCTGTCCTTGAGTCCTTCAAATCTGTGATTAAAAATAAGATACCACACAAGGAGGTTGAAAAGTGCCCTGGACTCTGTTTTTCATCATAGTAAAAAATAATCCTGTCACACTGCTTTACAGCTAGTCAGAAAGGGCAAAATCCTTGGACGTACCTGTGTGTGTCACCTGTAGCACTGAATAAACATGGACAGTATTTTTGGCATCCCTGAGGAATGTAAGATGTTTTCTGAGACTGGCAAAAAGATTCTATAGTTACACCATCCATGGAAGAACCTGAGTCTGCTCTAGTGGAACTCCTGAACTTTAGCTTTCAGTTTCAGTGCTGTGTCTGCAAGCACAAGCATTAAGTCCTTGTGTCACCAACACAGCATCCCCTGCTATTGCCAGGAGTGTTCTCTGGGCACTGGCTTTCCAACAGCTTTGCCTGGCCCTGTCAAGGAAGTTGATGTAAAGCGGATGAGGCAGAACATCGTTGTTGGGTAAAGGTAGGAGCAGTCTGGTGCTGTTTGATCCACAGTGCAGCTTTCAGAGCTCTTGGATTGTGTTTTATGTGTTCGTCTGCTTGAAACAAGAGGAAGGGCAGGTAGAGGAGCAGCATCTGTGTTCCTGTGCTTTGATTTGATGAATTCTGCTCTTGTTGTTAGAGTCACCCTTACCTTAGCACAAAAGCAGCAGTTTAAAGAAATTTTGAAAGGCTTTCACCTGGGTAGTTGCTTCTCAGCAGACTGGAGCCCTTAGAGTATAAACCAAGGAACAATTATTTTGAATATGGATGTACCTTGCAAAGAAGGAGATGCCAATTCTTTTGCTTCTGTAAAAATGTTTTACAATATTCTCTTCCCCTTACTGTTTTTATGTGAGGTTTTGGCAGTTGTTTTTGTCCTTTGCGCACTTTGATGTGGGTAAGTGGATGAGAAGGAGGTGGAATATTTTCCATAACTGTTGATATTGACTGTATTTTTGTTGGGTTTTGCTTTACTTGAGTTTTATTTTTTTCTTTCTTTATAGCTAGTGGCATAACTTTATTGGGATGGGTCTTACAGGATAGTCTGTTCAGAGGGGGCATATTGTTTGTGGGTTCTGTTCTGTTTAGTTTTCTTCAAAGAAATGGGGAATGTGGCTGTCTTCTGGTAGAGAATTTTTTTGCAAAGTTTTAAGTTAGGAAAAAATGAGGGAAGGGAAATCTGAGCTGCAAAATAAATTTAGCAATTAAATTGATGAGATGTTTGCAGAGGTGGGATTACTAGATAATTGCCTGATCTTTGTCATTAATTCTAAATTGTGATATATCCTATAAGGAAATGGTAGCATAGTATAGCTAAAAAATTCTTTCCCCCCCCCCCTGTTCTTTTTCCTCAGACTGTGTGTGTAGAAAAAAATGCAACATTAGGTGGAACCTGTTTGAATGTTGGATGTATTCCATCCAAGGTAAGTGTACATAGTTTGGCATAACTGCATTAAAACCAACAGACATTATATGCATCACTTGGAAGAAGATTAAGGAGCTTCTAAAGACAGACATACATTATTTAAAAATCAAAATTTTAAAGTAAATGAGCTGAGGATACAAATAAACATAAGGAACCTAAAGGGTTAAAAGTTTATTTGCTATTTCTATTACTCAATAGAAATGTTTTGTTTGCAAATTTTGCTTTGTGGTCCTTCCCACAAAGAAAAGAGGAAAAGTATGAAAACCAGAGGTACATACAGATGTATGAGCTATTGAGTCTCTGTTGTAACCAGTAATGGCTGTTATTTCAGACCCTTGTCTCTGAACTGTTTCAGATGGTTGTACCTCTTATACCATGTGAAGTTCTTGATCTCCTATCAGTTTGTTCAAAATAAACCTGTAGCTTTGTCTACAGTGATTTTCTTATGTTAAAGGAGTGCTGAACTGTGCCACTAGATGACTAGAAAGTAAATCTAAATTAGAGGGAGAGAACTCTGGTTTTGTTTGATTGCACCAAGCTTGGAAGAGACCTTTCTGTCTCCACTGACTGTAGCAAGAGCCTAGTTGATTACCTCTTGAAATATTCATCTAAACTATATCAGTATTGTCACCAGCCCCAAAGATGGCCTGGAGGATGGGGCTGGTGGTGCTTGTGTCAAGTAGTGCCCGTGGGGAAAGGGTGAGTCCAAGGCATGCACTCTGAAAGAAAAGAGAAGGAAGTAGTAGCTCAGAAGAACCTGATATTTGACATTGTCAATCCAGTTTTAAGTAATTTCAGACCTAGGCCCTTGTAAGAACAGTGCTGTTGCTGGTGAAAGGAGTCTGCCTCAACTGCACCCAGCAGGTGAAGGAAGACACTGGCAATGCCAGGTTTGTAAAGGCTGTAGTAAAAAACATTTTTAACAAGGTCTCTCCTAACTGTATTGCTATTTCTAATCTGTTTGTTCAAGAGGTTCCACTAGCATGGGAAAAGGCAATATAAATACAAAATTCTTTAAAATTATATATCAATTTTTCTAAATATTTTAATAGTAGTTCTAATGAAGTTCATAATACCATAGTATACTGAGGCAGCACTCAAAAATTTCAATCTACACAATGTTACCTTGAAAGTTTGGAACTCTACCAGGATCTGATTGACTTCTTGAGTCCCTTTTTGGGTTTTATCTGTTAAAGTTCTTATGAAAATACTACTGAACCCATGGTTAAACTTGAATGCTATCCAGAATTTGTTTGAATGGCAATAAACTTCGTAAGAAATGGATATGTAGGCTGCATACACTTAGGCAATAACAGATTATTCAAATATTTCTTTCTGGAAAGCCACCCAAAATAATAAATTGGGCATGGATTTTTTTCTTTCTAATTGCTGAGGTCTTAAGTGATGGCTGTGTCTCTAAGTAACGTGGATGTTACAGGTTTGGGGTGGTGACAGTTATGTAAAATGGAGAAATTAATTTTTAAGACAGTTGATAAGACAGTCATAAAAATGAAATTATCTGTGTTTGACTGTATTAATTTTACTCAAGCATATCTGTATAGGGTGTCTCAAAATGTCCTTTGAATCCTTTACTGTACCTGCTTTAGATTTCAGTCTGTGCAGACTTGCAGTGTTGACCGTCTTGTGAAGATGCTGATAATTTCGTCTTAGGGATCGCTGTAGTGAAAGAATCAGTTTTCTTAGTAAGATCCTTCCCTAACTGTATTGTTATTTCTAATCAAAATACAATTACTAAGGTTCTGCATTCCAAGCTGCTGATTTATAGCCATCCTTATAAAAACTATGCTAATTTTATCTGTGATTTCTGGAATCCAGTGTACCTGAGCTAGCTCCTAGCCATCCAGCTTCAGCTCAACTAGCTATGCCGTTGTAGTAAGTTCAGCACAACTGAAAATTGAACTACACAGGCAAAAATCCTAACAGGCATTTTAGTGTAGATTTTCCTCATGCAGGTTTTCTGTATCTTCTCTTTGGCACTCAGAATCACCTTTCTTTTGCTCTACTTTTTTTAATCCCTATGGAGAAATTATCAGTTTCAATTTCTGTGTTAACTATGTAACTTAATAAAACTCAGTAAGAGTTTCTCTGTGCAATTTCTTTGTTTGAAGTACACATTTTTTAATATGTACATCAGACTTTTTCTTAATAGTGAGAATGTTTTGCGCATAATATCAGCTATTTTTTCTGATAATATAATAAATAACTCATCCTTGTGAATGTATGTCCCAGTTCTTATTTTTGTGTCTTTTTTTAGGCCTTGCTGAACAACTCACATCTGTATCACTTGGCCCATGGAAAAGATTTCGCTAATAGAGGGATTGAAAGTGAGTGTGAAGAACAGCTGTCAGTGACTGTTAATATAAATGGTTTCCATCAAGAAGCAAGTTTAATCTTTCAAATCTGACTACTGTGGTTTTCTGGTCAGAAAACCTTTAAGACTTTACAAATAATATCCTTTATCTGTCATTTGGAGGCTTAGGGACATGTGTTTGCTCCTTGAACCCTGAATCTTGAATAGATAAGTTATATTTGCAAAGTGTAATACTGATTTTTAACATAGCTGTTAAATGTAACCTTTAGCATTTATTAGGACATTCAACACTTCAGAGCTGTTAATTGTGTTGAGCTTAGGTCCTTTAAGATTAAAACACAGCAATGCTTAATGTAAGCTTTTTTTTTTTTTTTTTTTAATCTTAGTTTCAGGAATCCGTTTGAATCTAGAGAAGATGATGGAACAGAAGAGTAGTGCAGTGAAGGCATTAACAGGTGGAATTGCTCATTTATTTAAACAAAACAAGGTTAGTTTGGATTATAAACTAAGGTATATCCATTTTTCTGATCTGAATTTCTTGCTTTTTACACTTCCACATTGTCCATAATTGTCATATAAATTTATTTGAGTGACTGACTCAACAAGGGCATAATTTGAATGCTTCTCTTCTAGAAAACTTTGAAATGATCGGTTCCTTCATTCTTAATCTACTTAAAAGAATAGTATATAATTACTTTGTGATTTGTACCAGATAGTGATATAAAGATACGTGTTAGCAGCACCTCTAAATATGAGTGAGGTTTGGATGAAATGTAGCCAAGCTTGCATAACGAATTTGAATCTGACTTTACTGTGTTCTGATTACTGAAGGTTGTACATGTATCTGGGTTTGGAAAAATAACTGGCAAAAACCAAGTCACTGCAACTAAAGAAGATGGCAGCACACAAGTTATCAATACAAAGAACATACTTATAGCCACAGGCTCAGAAGTTGCTCCCTTCCCTGGAATTACTGTACGTATTCAAAATGTTAATTGTACTTTTTACCAGTGGCTTATAGCCACATAATTTAATGTGTACAATTTTTTGCATCTTATTGCACCTCACCTTCTGTGTGTTTCCTATATAGCACGTGAAAGAGATTGTAAACCTCCATTTGTGCATTTCTTTGTCATTAGATTGATGAAGATAATATCGTGTCATCCACTGGTGCTCTGTCACTGAAAAAAGTTCCTGAAAAGATGGTTGTCATTGGTGCAGGAGTCATTGGTGTGGAACTGGTGAGAGGATATTTAAACTACTTGGTCTTAAATTTATAAAGGAACAGGGCTTTACTTTCTGTTGTTTTGATGGTGTTGCTGTGATTTAACAGTGCAGTGGGTTGTAATGAATCTGCTCAGACTTCATAGCCTGCTACCTCCCTTTTTTACCAGATAAGTTGGGATAAGTGTTTGTGGGATCAGTATTTGTGCAGCTGGTTAGATAAACAGAGATGAGAGAGGAACATACAGGGCCTCAAATGTTTATTTTTCTTTTTTGGGAGGGTGTGGGTGTGGGAGAATGGTGTTTAACTTCTGCTGAGGTTTACTCCTGCTCTATGTATAGATGAGACTCTCTATTTTAAGGGAAGTTCATGTTAACTCAGAATTAATTGTGTTTAGGAGTTAATCCCAAGAAATTTTTAATGTGATGTGATTGTTTGATAGAATACATACAAAGGAGTGGGGACTTTGTAGTTCAACTTGGTCTGAGTCTTTTTGCCTCTTACATACACAGTTCAGAAAGAATTTATATTGGCTAGTCTTGCAACTGCTTGAAACTTTGCACATCTGCTTAGCCTGCTGACCATTTAGCAGGGAAGGAGAAAGCAAAGTGAAATTCTGTGTTGGATGGATATAGGTGACTGCAGATAAGTAGGGTGTATGTGGGTTTTGTTGGAGAGGCTGATGGTTGTGGTTATGGTTATATGGTTAAATACATACAGAAGGAGCAGTGGTTCCAATTTATTGCATAAAGTTTCCTTAATGTGCTTTGTTTTGATTAATTTCTAATGCTATTACACCTCAAGTAATTTCCTTTGGGTTCTGCTTTCAAATTCTTTGATTTTGAATTTCTTCTATACCTGTAATGTACAACATACATGAGTTATACTTAGTTATTTTGTTAGCTATTTCTTTAAAAGCCCAATCCACCAAATTCTATCACTGAAGTTTTGGGGATGCAAATAAGCAGTGATAATTTCTTTTTTTTTTGATGGAAAGGCTGGGAAATCTTACACTGTAACATTTGTAGAAACTGACCAGTGCTGTTATGTGTTGTCCTGCTTTTAAAAAGTTTACAGTCTGTGATAAGTATTAGAGTAAAAGTATCTGAAGTTTGCTTTTTAAAAACTCTCTTTACCTGTGTTGTTGTGACTGCAGGGGTCAGTTTGGCAGCGCCTCGGTGCAGATGTCACGGCAGTTGAGTTCATGGGCCATGTTGGTGGAATGGGAATTGACATGGAGATCTCTAAAAATTTCCAACGTATTCTTCAAAAGCAGGGATTTAAGTTTAAACTGAACACCAAAGTTACTGGTGCTACCAAGAGACCAGATGGAAAAATCGATGTAGCGTAAGTGTTAAACGTAAAGCTAGGGGAATGCTGTATATATTCTTCCTCCCAATACATCAAACCTGTCTAAAAACACAGTCTGATATTATTTAAAGGATAAAAAATGGATTTAGAAAGAAACTTAATTCTTTAGTAACACTTAATTTTTATCCTCTGTTGTAAATTACAAAGCTCATAATTTTGGATTTATTGAGTCGTGGGTTGCTTATACAGGAGAGGGTCCATTGACTTGAGTTGAAGGTGTGCTGGGATAAAACCAGCATTGTTATAATGAGATCACTAATTAAAATAGAACTCTAAATCGTTCTTTTTGTGGAAGATATTTGCTTCTGTTATAATTAGCATAAATATCATGATTGTTCATACAGTCATTTTCAAGCCATTAATTCTTGGCTACTTACTGAAAGGGTTATTTTGTCCATACCCCTTCTCGTGTCAAAGTAAGTGTGGCAGGGACTTTATTGCTCTTGAGCAGAAATAAATGAAACTACCCAAAGAGTGTTATTTTAATGATCACACTCAAGCCCTTTGAAGTTTTATAGATGAATAGTTAGTATAGAAACACAAAAAGCCTATTTGCTTTGTAAAAGTTTGTGATAACATATTCTCTGTGCAGAACTTGTGTTTAACAAAATGCTTAATGTTACTTAATGAAAGTAAACTTAATTGTTTCTTCACTGGAACCTTAAGATGATGACTTGTATTTGCTGTATTACAGTAGCTTGGGAGAGCTGTCCACCATTGTAAAGGCCCAGGATTTGGGCTTATTTACATGCCATGCTGGTGCTTGTTGGATCTCTCATGTAGTCTGTTTCTACATTTAGAGTTTCATTTTGTTTCAGGACTGTGCTTCTGAAACACACTTCTTACTGATATGTACTAACCATGCTTTGGCTCTTGCACTCTGAGAGCACAGGAACTGAACTTGTGAGTGTAGTTAAACACAAGAGGCACTCGAGGGATGCACGTGATGCAGGGCACCTGCTGATAAGTGTTTGGTTCTTAGGCCTAAAGAAAGCTTGCTCAGCATACATGGCCCTACCCCACCTCAAAATATAAGTGCTTTGGATGCCAAGTACTCAGCACCAGTTATTTTGGTGTACGGGTCATGCTACTTGCTAGTGAAAATACTCCCTAAATTTTTCTAACAGTTGTTAAGAAATGTAGTAAGAGGTGTTATCCCTTCTTCCCTCTTCTACTCCTGAACTCTTCCCAGGAGGAAGGATGGGCAGGCTGAGTGGAAGTGCTTTGGGTGTCACATCCAGCCAGCAGGTCACCATCTGGGTCATAGCAGTTACTGATCAGAGAGAGGCAGTGCTGCAAGTTTACAGCTTAGTGGTTTTTCTTCTCATTTTTCTATAGTGTTGAAGCTGCTGCAGGTGGCAAGGCAGAAGTAATAACTTGTGATGTGCTCCTAGTTTGCATCGGGAGACGTCCTTTTACAAAAAATTTAGGTCTTGAGGACCTTGGAATTGAACTTGATAAGAGGGGGAGAATCCCAGTCAATAACAGATTCCAAACTAAAATTCCAAAGTAAGTATGACTAATTTTTTGCTTACTCTTTTTTTTTTTTTTAAGCAGAACACTTTATATTTAAACTTACTAAAGCACTTTATATTTTTAATGGCAGAATATATATTTATTTTCTGAAGGGAAAACTCAAGATAAATGTTTTATTTCAGGAACTAAAATTTTTTACTCAGCCTTTTAAGTTTTGTAATTTAGAAGTCACTGTGTATTTCATGTCACTAAGTGTTCTTTCTGTGAAAACTGGAAAAATGTAATGTTTTAATCTATTTTGATTAGAGTTTTTGGTAGCATGTTTCAAACAGACTGTTATGTAAGGTAGCCCAGGTGTGCTAGGATGTTTTTAAACAGTGTCTTATTCTGTTTCATTGGTCTGATAGCATCTATGCTATTGGTGATGTAGTTGCTGGACCTATGCTGGCCCACAAAGCTGAGGATGAAGGCATTCTTTGTGTAGAAGGCATGGCTGGGGGAGCAGTTCACATTGACTACAACTGTGTTCCCTCTGTGATATACACTCACCCTGAAGTGGCCTGGGTTGGCAAATCGGAAGAACAGCTGAAAGAAGAGGTACCTTTTTGTTTTTACAGACAAAAACTGGTTTTTTCCTCCTGGGTGTGGTTTCACTGTCTAGTGGTTTATCTAGCTACTTTATCCAGAATTTCTGCATCTGAATTTATTGCTTAGGGTATATGATTCCCTTCTACATGCTGCTCTCCCAAGAATCACAGTTAGCTTTAGTGACTTCCATTCTGTGACATTAATATTGTTCATTTGCAAATTAATCTTTAATAACCCCTTATGCCACTTTTGGTGGTTGTTCCTATACATTGCTCTGTGTGTCTCCTGTTTTATTTCTGTATTACTTCTATTCATGTACTCATCAAATTTTCTGTCTGGTTACATTGTTCTTGCTGGTCATTAACTCAGTAACATCTGTTTTGTAGGGTGTGGAATACAAAATCGGGAAATTTCCATTTGCTGCAAACAGTCGAGCAAAGACAAATGCTGACACAGATGGCATGGTGAAGATACTTAGTCAGAAATCAACAGACAGGATGTTGGGTGCTCACATTTTAGGCTCAGTAAGTATTGTACATTGTGCCCTCTTGGCCTTTTAAGGGTCTTCTTATTTAGTGTTGCACAGTCACAGAGTCATGGTTGAGTTAGGAGAAGCAGTGTTTGTTTCTCTGACCAGTTTTGTGGAGTGGGGTTTTTTGGTTTTGTTTTGGTTTGTTTTTTTTGTGTGTGGGGGGGTTGTTGTTGTTTTTTGGTTGGTTGGTTTTTTGTTGTTTTTTTTGTTGGTGGGTTGTCTTGTTTTTTGGTTGGTTGTTTTGGTGGAGGGGTTGTTTGGGTTTTTGGGGTTTTTTTTGTGGTGTTTTTTTGTTTTGGTTTTTTTTTAATGAATACTAGCACTTGAGAGAACAGCAGAAATTACTGACTCAAGTTTTGGAAGCTGAGGGAACTAAAGACTGGCTTTCTTGATGGTGTTTACTTTTCCCCCCTCCCTCTGACTTCAGACATCAGCAAAGCTGGTATCCTTATCTTGCAGTCACCAACTCTGGAGTCAGTAACTTATGGAACTTTGCATAAAAAAACTTTTGGGATATTCCCTGTTTGGGAAAAGTATCCTTTTTTTTTTTTTTTCCCCCCGAGTTAGACCCTAATCTTTTTGTTTCATTTCTTGGCTTTAATTTTTTTTTTTTTTCCAAAAGAGCTATGCAGAAACAATTCCATACATCTTTATGTACAGCTTTCTTTAAGATAAACACTAAAACTGGTCTCAATAAAACATTATGCCAGTTATTGTTATTTTCTCTTGAAATTCCAGTAATTTAGAAATCAACATGCCTTGAAGCACAACTTAAATCTGTCTCACACCAATAAATACAATTTTCTTCATTGGGAAGGGACTGGGGGAAGATCTTATGGTTGTGGATCTAAGTGCTAAAAATGTAAGAGGAGACTTCGCTATTTTTGACTCCTCAAAGAAATGTTACCTACGTGAATATGCTTACATACAACAAATAAAAAGATATAGTAACATGCTCTTGCTTATCTAGTTATCTGTTTCAGTTTCCAGGGGGACATCGAAGTTTTGGGTACATTTCAGCAATGAAACTGTAGTTTTGAGAATGTGTGTATTATCTGTAGTGGAAAAATGCCCAGCTTTTGTACAACTCTCAGCAATGACAGAACAAATACCCTTGTTAAGAATTATATTTAGTTTTGAACTGGGTTTGAGAACAGTCACCAAAAAGATTAAGTACTTACAACTTACATTAGAGCGCAGCTGAAGTTCTAGTTAAAATACAGCTTTTCTTGTTTTGCAAAAAATGCTTATTTGCAAGCTGTTACTGATTCAGGAAAACCTGGGCATCTGCATAAGGATTTGTGCTAATTGCAAGTACCATTAAATTACAGGGTGCTGGTGAAATGGTCAATGAAGCTGCCCTTGCTATGGAATATGGAGCATCGTGTGAAGATGTAGCCAGAGTTTGCCATGCCCATCCAGTAAGTCTTTCCCAAAGTGACTGTTGAACACCATTACACAGACATGCTGTTATTACATTTAACTATTAATGACTTGTAATTTTTTGTGTTTGCTCTCTACAGACAGTGTCGGAAGCCTTCAGGGAAGCAAACCTAGCAGCGTCCTTTGGCAAAGCTATCAACTTCTAAAACGGAAGAGCAGATCTTTGTACATGTACAATACATCTCTGAAAGTGGACTGTGGGCCCTTATGGAAGGCTGAGTCTGAGGATTTTAGGACTGAAATAAGTGAATCTCTTAATTTTAAACATCAAATATTTAAACAAGTAGAGTTTGGAACAAGTGGAATTATCCAGTCTCTGTAAAGTAAATACTTAGAATTACATGTTTATTTACATGATGAATGTTGCAGAAAAGCAGCCTGACAGAACTCACTTTTTCAAACCAAACATTTTGCTGCTGCATGGGATTATCAGGTGTGCTGGTCAGAACTCTGGGTAACTGTCCAGCATACCTTGTTTTCTTTTTTGAAGTAGTGATACAATAAACCAGTTGAATGCTGGCACTTGTAATGCCACTGGCACTTAAAATGCCACTGTCACTTCCGCACAAAAATGTGTTTCCTTCTGAAAGGATTAACTTCAATATTTAACCTACTTCCTATATATGAGTACCAAAACTTGTTTTGAACTAGTAGTGTTAGGATGTTGGGAGAAGATGGGCTCATATAGATCAATTAAAATTATATTGACTTTTTAAAGAGAAAAATTACTTTGTGTGTGATTCTCCAGACGTCATGTTTTCATATTGAAAACTCAAAAGGGGAAAAATCGAGTGCTGATTGAGAAACGAAAGATGGAAGACAAATTCATCATACTGCAAACTAATCTCTTCTGTTTTTAAAGCTTCCACTGTCCAACTCAAACTTGAAATGCTAAAACTGGGTAGTGAAGCAGCACTTCCTGTGAAGTGCTGTGACATAAGGGTTATTCTGCACCTTCCGCACATAAGGGCTGCAGTGTCAGCTCTCCACACAATGAAACACATACATTCTTCTCTTCTGTTTTCTATTTTCTCTCTTTCTGTCTCTTCTATAGCAAGAGAGCTTAATAAATATTTGACATGGCTGGAGGGTCTTCTTGGATTTTGTTTGCTGATTGTATCCTTTTAGTGTCTAGGTTGTTAAATGTGAAGAAACTCACAAACAAATGGCATCTTTGGAAGATCCTTAATGCATATGGAACATGCCCAGTTCAAGTGGCTCATTTTAAGTTGAGTTTTCCAGGCTGCCTCCTCTTTTTTTGTTAGGCTCTTCTGCCTTGAAGAAAACCTAAATATCTGCTGGGATTGTGCACGTCCTCTTTAATTATGCCAGTGGAATGAGAAGTGTACCTTCAGAAAACAGTGCAAGACCTACTTGGTTTTGTGTATAGAAAGGATAGTTACATCTTTCTACCTTTCTTTATAGCTTCTTATAAAGTATCAGTTCATTATCCAGAGTGATGGAAATGTGTGCCAGCATTACCATTTTCTTAAGATACCAGTTCATCAATGAGAGACCAGTGATACTCTTCCTTATTGTGGTTTATTTTTTAAAATGTAGATAGGGTTAAACCATGACAGCTCACTAAGCTTATCACCATCTGGTTCGTGGATATGTGGGATGAGTTAATGTGGATCTGCTTTCAGGTGTCAGGAGGAAGCTGCTGAAAGGAAAGCAAAGGTGAGACAACAGTGAGGGAAGAAAAGCTTGATTCTTTAATAGATCTTGGCATTTCAGAATCACTTCTACCTGCTACAGGTAGATGTTAAGTGTTAATTGTGTGCTTTTCAACTTCTTCTAGAAGCCCTGCTCTTTCAGAAAGAGCTTTGTGTCCACTCCCTCCACCTCCGTGAATATTTGTAGCAGTCTTACTGCAGTTCATCCCTGAGGTTCACCAGTTAACAAATTCATGTATCTCATTTAGTTCATGTTAAGTGAAGTTTGGAAAGTCATGGAAACTTTTAATCAAGAGTACTACTAAGACTATACTGAAGACTGTATTTTTCCAGACACTTTAAAATAAAATTCAAGGCCTTAAAATTGTTAGTTACTTCTCTCACTGTCATTCCCATTCTAGTTAAGTGTACAAAGAGTGTTTGAGAAAGTTAGAGGATCTACTGAGCTACCTGTCAGTGATCTGATGGCTAAAACCTGAGTGTTGCAAAGTTGACAAACTTTTTAACAGCTGCTAAGTGTAGTGGCAGTGAACTCCTGTATGATGCTGGTTTGGTAATCAATTCCTGTAGTGGATTTTTTTTGTTGTAGCATTTTCATCCTATGGAGCTTAGGGGTAATTATTTATTTAAACATCAGTTTGCTTAGTAAGCGATGTATCTTTCCATAGTTGTCCTGGCTTTCAGTGCTGTTTAAGGAAGGTTAGGTGAAGTGCCAATTGAAGTAGGTAGATACAATCCTCGGGTCAGAGTTAGCAGTCAGGGTGTGCAAACATACTGCACCTTTTAGTGCTGCTTTGTGTAGCTGATGGATGTTGTAAATCAGTTTCTGCTGTCCTGTGTGGTTGTCTGAAGGTGCATTGTTGTACAGATCACTTTGAGACTAAGCATGGTGAACCAGATGCTGCCCTTGCACTTCTTAAAAAGTCTTACTACTTGTGTTAAGTACAGGCTGTTCTTAGAGAGCTGTCCACATACAGCTTCTTAACTGGTTCACACTAAGTGCCCTGTGAACTTTTGTAGTTCCTTTTCCAGACAGGATTAATCTTCCAAGCTTGGTTTGTCACATAAATTTGGTGCATTCAACCCTTCAGTACTGACCTCTTCAGTTTCCACTTCACATATCAAGTGTTCCATAATCAGTGACATGAAACTAGTGTCAGGCCTAAACGGATATCATGCAGAGGGTAAATAATCCTGAGTACTTCAGTGTAACTAGGCTAACCACACATGGATGGTATTTCTTCATACAGTGGTAATTTGGTCTAAGTCACCATCCTATATTTCACAGTAATAGGAACCCTTATGTAGAATTACATATTTCAAGCCAGTATTTTATTAGATCTCTAACCAGTTTAAAAACAAGACTTGCTAAAGGTTTAACTGATGTACCATTGCAGCTACTGAAAATAGGAACTTAATGAGTCATACTAGGTACATACAGAGATACAAAAGTACTGTTTATTTTCAACATCAAAAAGTTATTTGTCTTTGGTTCTGTGACTTTAAAGTCAATATAAAACCTATTCAGCTTATCAGGTCTTAGTGTAATGTCAAAAAGAACTAGTATAATACTTGTAAAACCCATCCAGAACACAAGCATTTCCCACTCCCATTTATAAGCAAGTGCTATAAACAGCAACTTTCTGGCTGATTGTCTGTAAGAGGGAGCGAACTGTTTCTTCCAGCTCCACCAACTGCTTTGCTTTGTCTTCCAGAACTTTTTGATTGTTTTCGTATGTATTTTCCAGATCTGTAAGCAAAGGAAAAACCAGCTTAACTTGGGGTGTTCTAATGCAGTGAAACGTAAATTGTTATAGTTATGGATAAACTACTATTCATATTTATTTTTATTGTGGAAGATAATCTGATTGGGGGGGAGGGGGAAGGCAAAGGCTGGAATGGCACCTTTTTGTTTCCTTAACATTGGGATGTAAAGCAACAAGGAAGTTATTTTCCAGAGGTGAAAACTCAGAAGTATACTTTGATTCACGGTGAAAATAACTGTCATTCTTTGCTCTACGGTGCCTTTTACAGAACAGTGCTATGTTTTAGCTTGTGGTCATTTAAGACTGTTCAACAAGGCACTGTAACTGCAGAAATAGTCAAGAGGGGAAGAATGAGTTCCTGGCCTGGCAAAACCAGAAGGAAAACTTAGTTCCCTCCCTGGTAGCTATGGGCAGATTGCCTCCTCCTGTTTCACTCAACCTTAATCGTCAACAGTAAAAGTTAAATTAATCTGTAAATGGGAACTTGTGTCCTGATTAGCTTTTGTTTTAACAGTTTGCCAGGGTGGGGTGGGGCCAGTACTGTTTGAACGTGGGGGTCTTGCTTGAACAGATTAGTCCTCGTCCTTAGCACAGTAGTTACCTTCCTTCCCTGTAGTGGTTCTGAAAGCAGTGATGGGTGCCATACCATATTTGTGTCTCACCTATTAGTTTCAGCTTCTTTTATAGAAATCTCTGATTCAAAAAACTGTATTGTGTCCATAAAAATAAGGAAAGCAGATCAAGCCTCAGTAACAATTAAGTTCCTTCCCCCCCTCCCAGCCTTCTGATGAATACAGTAACAGTGTGAAATTGCTTCATACGCTTAGGTGCCAGCTTACCTCCTCAGAACAGCCTTACCTTTGAGCAGCTGGAGTTTGCTGTTTGCTTGAGCCAGCAAGGCTTTAGCTTCATCTTGCAACAGGCCGGCTTTCCTCCTGGCCTCGGCCGACTCCTCTGTCCTCTTGGCGATGAGTTCTTCCACGGTTCTGTACTTGCCACTCAGCTCCGTGTTGAGAACCTGTTCCAAATCCAAGCACAAGATGGAGCTCATGCGACAGCCAATACCGCGGGTGTTGGCATTTCCTCCCTCTATCCTTACTGATCTGAGTGCAAGGAGGGTTCACTGTTAGCTCAAAAGCAGGAACAAAAGCAGGAACAGTTTCAAAGTATTTCCTGCTTACTGTTCAAGACTTTAAGAGCTGGGGTGAAGACTCATAAGTTGCTCTTTTGCAGATCTGTGGCTGTTTTATAGCTTCAGTGCTGTCACTTGGCAGGGATTTATGGGATTCATTTACACAGTTCTGTAACTAATGTACGGCTGGAAAGCTACACGTGGCAAGGAACTGGTGCTGCTTCGGGTTGAATGCTTGCATTTGGGAAGGAATACTCTTGTTACCCTCTCAGTAATGAGACAGCTGCCTAGTTTGTGCAGGTGAAGATGCTGGAGAAGTCACAAGGTTGATTTCTCGGCTGTGCTTTTCTCTGGGAAGATGGAGAAGTCCTATGGCTTAACAGAATTCAACCATTAAGCAAGTTAACAAACTGCAGCAGCACTACAGCAAGTATCTTGTGTTTACTTGAAAGCATCTGAGATATTACTTAGAGTTTGGATATTGTTGGTTTGATGGATAATACAGCTCTCCTATCAGAAAATGTCTCTCTGGAGACTGATGGGCTAACTACAGACAACAGATGGGAGTAATGAAACTTCCTTTGGCAAATCGGTCAATTGTTTTGTTAATGAGCATTCTTTTGCCATTACAAAGGTGTTTAGCAGACATTGGGAGCAATGCCACGTGGTCAGAGAAAAAATCTTGCATCTCTGATATTTAAAAATTACTTTGGTTTTACGTTAAGATCGTGATTCTTCTCGTTGCTTGATTCCGTATATGCCAAATTCTGGATTGTTTGTCCTGAACTTGCCATTGACATAGAACCATAAATACTCTATACAAGTGAATAAAAGAAATTACCAGTTCTCCTGTCGCTGATAGTAAAGCTGAAGGACAGAAACATATCTATGGAAGGCTGACAGTGTGACAGGTTTCCTGCAGCTATTTTGGAACCTAAAAGTTTCCCAGTACTTCTCTTTCTCTGTATCTGGACCCAAAGTAAAAAGCAGCTATCCTGGGTAAGTGTGTAGATGTTGGGATTTTTTTTAGCCCCAATACTCGACCAATAAATGTGATGGATCACATGTATTCACTGATGTTCCTTTAGCCAAAGCTGGGTGGGAGTTTTGTTGGCTTTCCCTTAGTATCTTTCCTGATCTTCTCACCTCTTTAACTTCTTCAGCATTTTGTTTTGCAGTAATAATTTTGTCCTCTATGTTCTCCACATTCTCTGAATTTGTAGCAGCCTTTTGCTTAAGGTCTTCAACACTCCTCTCTAGTTCAAAGAGACGTAAGGTAGCATTGTTCAGTGTTTCTGCAGATGCTGCATTTTCAGATTCAATCTAACAGAAAGAAGGATGAGAGTTACACTTTCAAAAGACATCAGATATAATACTAAACTTTCTGGATATACTCTGCTCAACCGATTAGTTCATGTCCATATATCTGATTTAAAAAGCTGGTTTAGTTTTGCTAAAAATGGCCAATTGCAGTCAGGGTGAAAAAGCCCACTGCTTTAAAACAGTACATATGGGGCTGCAAAAGCATTAATGAACATGATTAAAAAGTATGTGATTGGATTATACACGCAAGAGTTGCCTAATCTGCTGAGAACCGGCCAATCTTCATGGGTATAGATAGCATTATGGTGTCCTGAGGGCTTTGAGATGTAGTTTGAAAATACTTTATCTGACAAATTATTACAGGGCTTGCCACTTCAATCCAGCATTTGTTTATTTTATCTGATGCTGCAGTGGTGGATGACACTGAGCATGGCTATAGCAATACACGACCAGCGTGGCTTGCCTTAGTGTTAGAAGGCTACAATCCTCATTTTACTTGGATGGTGCAGGATATAGGGTGAGAAAAGCCTTTTGGTTGGGTTTGGTTTGGGTTTTTTTTTGTGGTTGGTTGGTGTTGTCTGATTAGTTTTTTTTGTGAGTAAATAGACCCCTAGCATTTGTCATACTCACTCAAAAGCTGAAGGCAGGAATGGTTTAGATTCATTTTAAGTGCAGTTTTTGCTTTGCAGAACTGAGAGCCTTCTCTAGGCAGGCTTACATCAGTTTCCAAGTATCAGACTTGGTGCTGTTTCTATATCATAAGAAATAGTCATAAAAAACTCACTGAGGTAAGCAGGTCTTGAGTTCCTTTAATATCTTCATCAGCTTGTTTGATGGCTTTTTCAGCTGCATTTTGAGCTTTTTCAGCTTCTTCCAGTGCTGCTTTCACCATGTCTGCAGTGACTTTAACATCTGTCGCGCCTTTGCTGCGGAGCAAGAAAGACTCTGGTAATGCTAAAAATGCTTTTCCTTCGGAACTGGAAAAAACCTCACACTGCAAAGGAACATTTTTGCCCCTTGGTGAAGGAATGAAAATCTACATCAGGGAAAGTTAAACTGCATTTTCTCATACAGTGAGATGGAACAGGCTGCATACCTTGCTTTTTTAGCGTCCTCCAGTAGCATTTCTGCTCTGGCAATGTCTCCAGCGCTCTGCTGCAGAATGACCTCAACATCAGAAAGGCTTTCCACACGCTCACGAATATCTTCTGTCAGGGCTTGCAGCTGCTGGGGAGTGCTTGGCATCTCCATGTTCAGCACTTCATTAGCCACTGCCTCAATGCTATCCAGGTCAGCACTGTCTTCTAGTAATGGACACAAATGACAGAGATGTGAGTAAAAGCTTCCCTCTGTCAAGTCTCAGTACTCAAGTTCTTGTCCAGCTACTCCCTAAAGCAGGAAAATCACAGGAAAACTTCCTCCCACAGACTTATGGAAAATCAAGGTGTTAAAACTGCTTCCTTAGGGTGGAAATTCCCTCTCAGGAGAGGCCCAGCAGGTGTGGAGGCCCTGCTGGCATAGCTCTCTTGGAAGCCATTTGAAGATCTTGATGATAGCTGGGGGGAGGACCCGAGCCCAAGGAAACAAAGCCAACAGCTGCACGTAAATGTATTTGTGCTAACAGCACACTCAGCCCTGTGCAAACAGGGAAGGAATGGGTTTGCCATGCTGCTGCTTGCTGGCAAACAAAGCTTTCATTTAACCTTTACTTGCTTTCTTACAGAGATAAACTCACAGTTTCTGACTTTCTTCCCCTTTAATACTACTTTGTCTTTCTAGCCAGAACTTCCAAGCATACTTGGCTAAGCACAGCACTACAACAGCCTCAGCTGAAACGCACACGAGAACATGTCACAGTTTGCTCTCACTTTCCTATTGTCTTCATTTTCTCATGTCTCCAGATTTCATCATAGACACTAAGTCTGTCTGGTGGGAGGGAGGGAACAATAACACAACTATTGCATTAACCCTTGGAGGGTGATATAGATCTAAAAACAGTTTTCACAAACTAAGAATCAAAATACAATCATAATGTAAGGTTTTTACGCATTAGGAAGTCTCTAATCTGCTTAATAAGATTTCTCAGATCTTCATTGCTTCTGTCCACTTGTTCTTTTGTAGCATTGGTTTTGAGCAAAACGGCTTGTGCATTTTGCTTTGCTTCATCAGCTCTCTGTTTCGCCTCAGAAACCTAAAGAGAGGAAAATGGAAGGCTTGATTGCATATCTTCTCATGCTTTAAGGCCTGTTTTAAAACAATTCTGTTGGGAGTCAGAGGTAATAGTAATGAGGAATGCTTTTTCTCATAAAACGCACAGAACACTTAGAAGCTGGCCCTGATCCATACCCCCAGTGCTAGTTTAAACAACTCAGGCTGATGTTTAGTTATCCACGAAGCTTCACTTGAGCAAGCTTCCTTGCCGAGGATTTTTACAAGCAAGATGAGGTTACGCAACTCGAAGTATTCCAAAGTAAGCCAGCACATACTTTGTCAATTAGCCTCTAAATCTGTGTTACAAGCGAAAGGTTTTATTTTTCTTTTTTACTATGTAACAATTGATTTGGCGTATTACCATTCTAGAGAGTTGCTCAACTTCTGCTAACGCGCCGAGGATGTCTCTGTCAAAATCCATAGCTTTCTGCCAGGCGTTGTGAGCCACGGTCACCAGCCCCTCGCAGCCGGGGCCTCCGCACTTCTTCTTCCCTTCCTCCGTCCGACAGTTCAAGCCGCCGCACTCGGAGTCGGCACAGGAGGCTCCCGGAGCAGTGCCACACGTCTGCAGGGACACATTACACAGGGGAAGCAGTCACAGCCTGACCTCCATTGCTGAACTGTGGGGGGGCTGGAGTAGCACCCTGGTCTATCAGAAAAGTTCAGAGGTGTTTTGTTTGGTTTTTTTTAAAAGCAAATCTATTTCCATCAGCAACATTGAACGGGAAATTATCCACTACTTGGTTAGTGTTTGCCAATGACATAACAGAGGAGGCAATATGAGAAAACTCCCCATTCTTGTGAGTTTTTTTTTTCTTTTCAAGCCCCCACTCCCTTTTTGCTAAATGATAGTCACTAACTGGGGTTTTGCAGCCAAAACATCTCCCTGGGAAAACCTAGAGGCTGTGCCAAGTTAACTGCAGCTGTCTCCTGTGAAGTGTAAATGAGTCCCTCTTACCTGGTTGGCATGCAACCCAGCAGTAGCTAGAAAGCAGATTTTTTTTTGTGTGTGTCTGTGTGTGTGTCTCATGATTACACCTTCAAGCAACTCGGTGTTTACTGCCTTGATAAACATCTACCCAAGATTTTCAGTCCTCAAGAACAGTCAGGCAGGAATGCAGGGGAAGGGAAGCTAAACAAAAAGATCTCTCTTTCTTGCCTTCAGAGAGAAACAGAGGGCTGGGGGAGTGGGAGGGATGGCTAGTTGTTAAAGAAGGGACAATTCAGTGTGTGAAGAACTCACCCCCTAACACAGGCCTGGCCTTCCCCCGGGGATTTAATGAGTGGTCCCCTGCAGCCTGCCTGCACCCGGGACTGTTCAGGGATTGTTCTCTGAACGCAGCTGGACAACTTCAAAGTGAAACTGAGGGAACACCCAGCCTCTCCCAAGAAAAAGCCACCCTTGATAGTATTTACAGATGAGTAGGCAGCTTCAACAGAGAAAATGCCCTTTTGACTCCAGCTCCCTGTAAGTTCTGCTTTGTCTCAAGCACGAGGATGAGCCTGTGGTGATGCTGAGGTGGGCAGCCCGTCAGTGCAAGCAGAAATGCTGCCTGGCTGGGCACTGTACAGGCCCAGCACGTTCCCTACAGAGCTGCAGAAAGGAAGAGGGAAGCCTAAGGAAAGCAAGCACTGAACTCAGGATGGGTTTAAGAGCCCATCAGATGGCTCTCAGCCCAGCAGATTTGCTGTGCTTTTCTGCACGAGGGAGTTCTGTCCACAGCAAAGGGCACTGGGTTAGGGCAGGGGTGATACAAAGGCAGGTGCTTTCTTGGGGCTGGGAAGGTAGGGGGGAGACCAACAAGAGAGGCTGGTGCTTGAAAGCCAGTAGGTCTCAGAGCCTGCTGATTACAAGCCCAGTTCTAGCCCAGAGAATACCCCATCAACCAAGCAACGTGCATTTTTCATGAACAAACTGTGTGCCTCATACTGTCACACCCTACAGTTCCTCCCTGCCTGTCACTTCCTCACAAACCCAGCTTTATTTTTGCTGCAGGTTTTATCCCAGCGAGTCTCAGCTGTGTTCAGCTGTGTACCTTCTCAGCCACCTCGGAGAGATCCAGGCTCTGCAGCTTGCCTGCGAGTTCATCCAGCAGGCGCGACTGCTCCTCTTGTTTAGCCTTGAGCTGGGCCTCCTTCTCATTGATTAAGTTTTCCACTTCCTGCCGCGTTTGTGCTGACAGCTCCACGGCGCTATCGGGATCGACAGTGGAGGCATTGACCCTCTCCTCTGCCTCAAGGGACATCTGGAAATACTTGGTGATGCTATCCAAGGCTCCTGCAGAAATCAGATGGAGCTGATGAGAAATCTGTTAGTAACCCAAAGTAATGCGTATTATAGATGTTAACAGATGACACGTCAGGGTTATGATATCTCACGTCACACTAAATGAAATGCTGACTTTTGCAGCTGTGTTCAGTGCCATTGCTAGGTTGACAGAATTTGGCCTGTTGTAGTAAAAAAAAAAGCTTGCTTTTTCACTTGGTGGACAGTGTGTCAAGCTGGACTTTGAAGTTAAGCCTTTCTCTGACCCTAGTGACTGAATTCAGCTTGCCTTAAGGTCAAAAGGAGATGCAGGAGATCCTTTTAGGTTTTTTAGAAGAACAGTCTGTTTTTTAAGGATTCAGCTATCCCATTAATTCTTATTACATGCTCAGGGATGTCTGGCTTATGGAGCCACTGCCTGGAAACTGGTCAGAGCTTTCTCAAGAAACAACTGCTTGATGAAAGATGCTGACTTACAGAACTGTTAGTTTGGGACAACTCCTGGAGAGCCCTTGAGCGGGTGTGAGGAACCCTGTGGGGATGGCCATACTCTGCACCTTGGGGCAGCTTTCCTTTGCAGAATGCCCAAAGTCAGGGACTTCCCTGTTCTACATCCCACCTGCCTCACTCTGCAATATCCCATGTTCCTTGGAAACAATTTCAGACTTCCTACAAACTAAGAAATTTAAAGAAAAATTAACAAATAATTTCTTTGAAGTCAGTTTTCCAAATTTCCGAATAATTTGGTGACATTCCTCTTTCACCAACAAATTTTGATTCGTGGCACATTTCAGTGTGCAAGGCTTGGGTGGCTCAGGAGAACTGGGCCCTTTACAGTGTGCTCTTAGTCACAAAGACCCATTTTTTTCAACCAGAAACAGCTATTTAACAGACCAGGGAGAGCAGGGTGATGTCCAGGCTTATCTTGGAACCTGTGATGCACTTTCTGCTGTTTGTGTCTCAGCTACAATGTGTCAAGCAACACACTTTAAGGTAATTCTGTGCCCCGAGAATAAGCCAGCTTTGCAATGTGCAGAGGGAGAGAGACAGGGTGAGGGGGCAAAAATTCCTGCTCTATCAGCCACTCTGCTGATGCACAGAAAGAAGCTGTCCTGCTAGGAACTGTTTTATTACAAGTTAGAAGATTAACCTGGTATTTAAAACCATGCACTAATTAAGTCTTTGGCCACCCCACTGCTTTCTGCCCCTCGCTGTGACACTCACCCCGAACATCAGAGATCTTGATGAACTCGAGCTGTTCTGCAAGTTCCTTCACGGTGTGGTCGAGGCTTTTGGCATCTGTCTCCAGCTTGCTCAGGTCAGTGTCTGTGCTGTTGCTCTTCTCTGCTAACGCTGACAGGCTTTCCTCTATGTCAGCTATCTTAACTGTAACATCTGCCGTAAGCTTTCTGTAAAACAGGCACAGGACTCAACAGGGGGAGGAGGAAGGGTTGTAAGCCTTGATGCTTCACTGAAGAGTGGTGGCTAGAGCTGTACCCAGCTTCTGCCAGGGCAGGACCTGTACTCCCTCACTGGAGCTCTAAGTGATTTGTAACAGCTTGCCTACCTAGAATACTATTTTGTTTCCTTTATCACACAAAACTACTTTTTAATCTTCAGCACATTTATAAACTCAAAGCACCAAATTGCTCAGAAAACAGCTGCTTTGTGTAAGATTAACTGGAGGCAGATTCCAGAGGACTGGTGTAATGGTCTTGTATCATGGCAACTTGCATAGGTCAGAGTTGACTACTATGATCCATACATAATTTGCTTCCCATCCCACACAGCTACAAATGCAGTTTTGATTACTACGAGCTCATGGGACAGATTTGAACTTCAGGAAGCAGGCAAGGGCTGGGGGAGAGCCTGAGTCTTTACACAATGGATTCTTTTAACTTGTCTGTAAAGATCCCGCCCTCAGCATTCAGCATGGCCTCAGTGAGCTACAGAGCGGGCTTTAGCTAGTGGGATAACCCTAAAAGGAAAAGCAAGTGAATGTTACATGTCAAGGCTGCTGCAGAACAGAAGTGGGCATAGGAAGCTATTCCCATCCATGGTGACCCCACCAAACCCAGCATTTCCTCATTCTGAAAGAATCAGGCAGTATTTAAGCCCTAAGACAAATTTACAGGTCTCAGTAGCCAACAGCCTGCTGTTTTCCAGGACTCTTCCTAAGCCCAGTATTCTTCTAAACAGTCAGAGAGGAGCAAGAACAGATGCATACACGTGTTAAGGAAACGCAGCTCCTCAGCTGCTCTGACCTACCTCAATAAACACAGAGTCCAAAAGCAGCAGCGACCTCCAGCTCTGCAGCTGAAGAGAGGGAGCTGTAGGGCACAAGCTATCCCTAACTGAGACATTTGTGCTTTAATCCTCGGCCCTTTGCTTTGTGCAGTCCCCTTTATAATGCACAAGCAAGTTGGAGCAGTTGTAGACAGGGCTAGAAAGCATCTGTAATCCTACTTAATGTTAGACTGACCCATCTCCAAAAGCACATCTTTTGTATGCTTAGCCCTAAAACAAAATACAAGGCTCCTAACCCTGAGAAAAATCGAAACAATCCTTATTATAAAGCTGATACTTCCCCCCGCACGAGCTTAGAGTGCGGAAAGGAGCCCACGTTTCCAACTCATCAGCTCCACATGGAAATCCAGGAATTTAATCTCTCCCTCTCTTCATTCTCTCACATAATAGCAGTGTTTGTCCTTTGCCCCAGGGCAGTGCAATGCAAGCCTGAGTGGCTCCCTGGTAATTAGCTGCCTGGAGAGCAGTGGGAGCGGGACAACCCCTGCCCAGCATGTGGCAGCTGCACTGCTCCTGCCTGCCCCAGCCAGGTTTCTGGGTTTCTGCTGTGGGATGGCTGCTCACTGTGGGATGGCTGCTCACTGCCTGTGCTGAGCACGGCCAGGACCTCCACCAGACCCAGGACACACTGGCACAGCGTACCTTGCCCAGCTAAAGGAGCAGAGCTGGAGTGTCCCCAGCCCAGCATGGGGACATCAGTCACTCAAGTAAATTACAGCTCACTGGAACTCCCACTCCTTCCCTCGCTAGACTTATCCATGTAATTACAACTGTACTCACTCTGCTTCCTCAAAGAGATTCCCAATGTTCTGCAGGGGCTCGGCTGCTGGATTTTGAGTGACGATGGTTTTAATTTCACTGAGCTTCTCCTCCAGCGTGGTGAGCGTCTGCTGGTATGGGCCGGTGACTCCGGTGATTTTGAGGGTATTAGCCCTGTCCAGGAACTGCTGGGTCTTATTAGCCAGCTCACTGATGATCACGTCCCAGAGGGCGAAGCACTGGTGGCAGGGCACGCAGTTGGGGAAGAAGCCCGAGTAGCCCCGGGAGCATTTGTCGCAGCGTGGCCCTTCCACCCCTTCATTGCAAATGCACTGCCCGGTGGCGCGGTCACACTGCGGGGTCTGGATGCCGTGAGGGTTGCAATCACACGCTGGAAGGAGAAAAAGGCACGTGTGAAGGCTATGGAGAGGGAAATGACAGTGATGTTGGCAGGGTGGGGGAAAAAAAGCGGCTACAAATGAAGTTGTGAAATGAGTGCAGAAGTGGTCAGCGTCTCAATTATAAAGAGCTAATTATGGATGTATCACTTGGGTACAGTGGAAGCAGGTCTGAGTGTGAAAGGGGAAAGAGGCAGGGAAAGAACTCTAGAAGAGATCAGGATTTGGACATCTCAGAAACAGGAACAATGAAAGAAGTGGTGTCCATCCTTGCTCTGTTAATGTTTGGATGTCAACTGGAAAGCAACTAAAGACAAAGATCACAGTTTCACTCCTACAATGAAGAGTGAGTAGAGCAAGACTCTCCAGACAGGAAAAGAAACAACAGGCAAGCACACAGCAGAGAGTCTGTGCCAAAACATGAGAAAAATGGGAAAAGTGACCTAGGAACAACCATTTACTGTCTCCTCCAGCACATGCATAAGGGTAACTGAGGAACCCAGCAGATCTAAACCCGAGTACCTTCCCCTGCACCTCCCACAAACAGCACACTAAAAATGGATTGATTACACAGCCCTTAGTTAAGTGGTGGAGCTTCCTTCCACTAGACACTGTGGGTGCTAAAAACTGAGGTGGCTTCAAAGAAGAACAGGGCAAATCCATGGAGTAACAGCCCTTGAGAGATCTTCTATGCAGAGGTACAGGGTCTAGCTCAGGACATGCTCCTGCCAAGGATGGTGGGAAAACATTCACAACATACATCAAAGAATCTGGCCCTGGGCTGACATTTTGGGTATACAGAAAATGAGAAAAAAATCTGGCAGTGAAAAGTAGAATAGAACAAAGAATGTGGTCATGGGCAGCCCTCTTAGCCCTGAGGTACTAACAACCAAGAGCCTTCACATTGTTTGTTACCCTCCAAGGGGAATGAGGGCGTTTAAGACATCAGTTTTTTTCTTCTTTTGTTGTTGTTGTTGTTGGGGGGGTGGGGGTGTTTGTTTGTTGTTTTGTTTTTGTTTTTTGTTTGTTTTTTTATTGCATAGTTAGAGCACTAGCTCCAGAGTTGGTACTCACACCTCCCTGAAATTCACTTCTTTGGCACTAACCTGCCATGGAGAGAAGTTACTCAATTAACTTACTGAGCCACTGTCATTTCAAAAAGCACAGATGTGCTTTGTACACAATAATGCTATCAGGAGAAGCGTTTCCCTGCAGCAGGGGTGCCACTTGACCTCTCCTCTTTAATTACACAGAAGGCAGCAGCGGCAAGAGGGCACCACCAACATGCAAAGCTTTTAATAAAGAGATGGCAGCAAACAACAGAAAGAGAGGCTTTGAATTACATGCACGTTTTCTAACTACCATCATGGCAGAGTACACCCAAAGCAGGTCAAGCACACATTCCTTAAACAGGAAATGGACTGTGATACTTCACTTACATATCCATTTACCAGGCATCCTTGAAGGAGGTTAAATGGCTCAAAAAGGCCCATAAATCGATTCACACACCCCAAGCACATGCCCCCTTGAAAAAGGGGCAACACACAAAGCCGTTTTCAAGACTGCACATTGTTTGCTTCAATGCCAGAACACAGTGGTGGTCTTCAGTTCAAAAATCACACAAAGAGCCTCAGCAGAACAAATCGCTCTTCAGAAAAACGACTTTCTTGTACAATGTGAATATGATAGGCAAGAGACAAAAATAACTTCTGCTGCTTGGACAATTGAGCAAAACGGTCCTTTGTTCTTTGAATTATACCCTGACACAAGAGATTGTTTTTACTTTACATCGAAAGTGCTTAAGTAGTCAACTCACCACGGAATATGTTCCCTGCAGGCAAACCGTTGAGTTCCTGTTTGAAGGTCAGTTAACCCTTCTGTCAACTAATAAGGCCCTGAGTATAATGACGAATTGTCCAAATTCCTCTGTATAGAAAGAGGCTAAATGGCATGTGGTTTTTCTCAAAGATACTGAGGTCTGATCAAGTTACAGGAATACTTGCTTTTGGCAAATCAGATCACTATATTTACTTGTGGATTTAAAAAGCTTAAAGTGAAAAAAAAAAACACCCAAACCAATCTCATGTTGGTAATTCTACTCCTGAATACCTGCATGTTCACAAAAAGCAGATGACATGGCTTTAGTAGCATTTACATGGTAATGTGGATTCCAAAATCTCTGGGAAAGGGGAGAAAAGAATTTAGGTACTGACTTGTTTGCAAAGCGAAAACCCAAACTCTGCAGTTGCCTGCTGGGAGATGATAAAGAGCAAAGAAGTAATTTATTCTAAATGCGACACAACAGTAGGAAGAATCATCACATTTCCAGTCCTACAAAACTCCCAAATTGAGCTTTACGGGACCCGAGAAAATTGTACAAGGCAGCTAGAAACATTACTGGGGGTTATTTCTCCTTTTTAGGATTGTCTATCAAGTCCACAAGCAGGCAGTGCTGGCTCTGAATTACCTCAGAGTGTGAATCCACCATACATAAAACAGCTTTCAAAAGTGCTTCTTTCACACTTGCTCCTTTTCTTCATGACCTTCCCACATCATTAACCATGTACAGTACCACTCCAGCTTTCAAATCCCAACCATCTCTAACACCTCTAGTGGACAAGTCCTGTACCTTGTGCCCTGGACACCATCATCAGGCTATTTCACACCCCAGTAAAGATCATATGGTCCAAGGCCATTAAAAAACACATCTTCCCTTAAAACCACAATAGGGATCAAACCCTCCACTGACTTCAGCTGTGGCCATCTCTCAAGAGAAGGAAAGCGAGGACAGGGTAAGATCATATAGAGCCTTCGAGGGAGTGAACCCTGCTGGGCCATCAGATAAAGAACTCAGTGCACAGGTTTCACCTCTGCCTGCCAAGAACCCACTGGCTTCAGTCTCTGTGAGACTGCAAAGCACAACTTTGTCCTGAAGTGACAAAAAAGCAACTTTGCCTGAAAGGGACAAAGGAACAGTGACAGTGGAAGGTTTCCACATGAAAGGGAAGGAGAGCCTCCAAGCTGGACAGGACTGGCAAATAACTCACAGAAGAATAACTCAGTTACACATCAATCATTCATAATGGGGGGGGGTGCACATCCCCCAAAAGGATTCCTGTGACATTTGATTATCACTGCCAAGGATCTGGCATTTGAATCCAAGAGATGCCTTGATTCCTATCATCTGCTAGAAACACAGTGAACATCATGTCAGAATGAACTGCTCACGATGTGCTGGATCAGCGTTTGACCAAAGTACCCCATCCTCACTTCTAGCCTTGTGGAGTTCTTTCTCCTCCAACACCTCCTTTGTTAATGTCCAACTCTTCCTGTGGCCCCTACATGAGTCAACTCCTCTGCAGTCCAGTGCTAAGAATACTCTCTGTTATGGCAGTTTTGCTTCTGATGCACCCAAACAGGTTAACTCAAACACAGTCTTTAAAGTACTGTTTGGCTCAGGAGATTTTGGCTCTAACCAGCATGCTCATAAGTCTGATGTAACACCTGAGTAGCTACACCACATCTAAGGTTAGCATATGCCTGGATAATCCTTTTTTTCAAGAACAACAAGAAACACACAGGCACACCTAGGGCTGCAGAAGTGTTTCCAATATTACTCGGTAGTTACTGGTGGCTTTATCCTCCACTTAACATGTGGAATGGGGAAAGACAAAATCCTGTAAGTTCCTTTTAAACGTCTTGTCTATGCCTATGTGACTAGAAATGGGGAAAAGTAGTCCATTTTGCACAACAAAACCACACAGATGTTGACTTGTTTACTACAAGATATGGCTTGACCATTTTGAGTTGGAAATGCCTTCAAGACAAATGATTGATTGCTCTCCTTTCATGCAGACGGGTGGACTGAGGCCAAGGTGAAGGGCTGCAAGTTAATACACACAGGGCTGCTTGCTTTGAAGATCACTGTTAGACAGGGTTCAAATCTGTCCCTGGGTAAGCAGAGCAGGACACTGCAGTACCTCCCATGGAAAACACAGTGGAGGAAAAGAAGCCTTTTGAAATAGTTGGCCAAAAAATTAAGGATTTTCAAAGCAGTATTTACTAAATTAAACAATAGGTTTCTGTTTTGAAATGTCACTTTGGAAATGGACACATTGTTTTCTTTAACTGAGCATTTACATCAGATTCTTCTATGGCATATTCCAACTTGATTGAAATAACATTTCTGAAAAATTTTTAGCCAATTTCTCCAGTCAGGACCTGCTGATTAGCAGATTAAAAGACTGTAGCTATGTCTGTTCACAAATGCACGTGCACATATACATGCATGTACACAGAGTATCCACGTGTAATTTTTATATCACCTTGATCAATGCATTTCCCTCCTCCTTTTCCCTGTTCCTAAAGACACTCATACACGTATATTGAAGTATTACAGAAACCTAGAGGGAGAAATGCAAAAGAAGCAAATTATGAACTCAAGAGGTTTGCTTTAAGCTCACAAGGATCTATGAATTGCTTTATCTTTCACCTACTCTGACAGCTTTGCTACCTTTTCCTCTGATTTTAAGTATTTAGAACTCACTTCCATTAATGGCACGTAATTCCATTACGTGGCATATTTGCACATCACTTAATTTAAACTAAGGTGTGTTGATACTACAGTGGAGATGACCTAATGGGTACTGAATGGGCTGTATGAAGACCAGTCTCAGTGTTCAATTCCTTGCTTGTTCCTAGCATCCTGCAGCAAGTGTTCTGTTCTGTGTAGGATGATGTAGAAACCATTTTTGTAGAAATATTTTCTTTCCTGCTTGAGACTGAGGACAGTGAGCATCAAATGCTTAACTCCTCCACAGAGAAAACACAAAGGTTTTGTTCAAACATGATTTCCTGGCATCGTTTCCCAGTGGTAGTGAGGCACTATGATAAGAAAACCATTCTGCAATTTGTAAGGTTGAAAGTTTTGCAGACTTAGCAAATTTCTTCTGAATTATCAGCTATTGATTCAAATTACCCTGTAAGCACAGTGCTGACTCCTCAGTGTTACAATTTTCAGTAGGAATGTCACGATAAGATCCCAGCCCAGAACTACTGGAGTTGTGCTGCATGTTAACATGCTAGAAGATCTTACCAAAAGGGCAGTTTTCTGGAAACAATATACATTACAATATTTTATGACCACAGGTCAATTGAAATGATGAAACTCAAAGTGGAAATTGTATTTTCTTAAGTGTAGAATTTGTCTAACCTTTTTTTAGACCTTTATCACAGAAAGAAAAGAAACATCTGCTAGTCTTTGCTCAACACCATAAACACCTCCTATAAAAGCAGCCTATGTGAATAGTTTAAGAGCCAAGTGTTAAATTAAGACTACAAAGCTAATTCTTAAATGACAATGTCTGCAGTGTGTATTCAATTAAAAACACGATTTTTTTCATTCTAGTTCAATTCAACTCTGTGGTTTTACAATAGGGTTTGATACTCTTGTCCAACACAGAAAAACATTAACACAGGTATGCTTCTTGTGAAGGGGATATAGCAACATCACCTAACTTCCAATTGCACTAACTGCACTCTGCTCTGTTTTTCAATTTATTAAAACAGTAATACAGTGAAATTGTCATCTCATTTATATTACATGAAACAAACTTAGAGCATCTACTGTTCAAGGGCATTGTTTGAGCTGCATCTGCAGCCACACCATATCTCAGAGGCTTCCTGGGAGCCTGGGGCCTCCTGCTAGAAGTGTGATTTGCAGGCTGAAGTCAGCACGGAATCAGCATGCAGAGTCCTGCACTTCAGTTGCCAGGCTTTGGAAGAGCTCCAGCAGAATGCCTGGGAGACTCAGTTTTGATGAACTCTGTAATCCCATTATTTACTACCTTAGCAAGGACTCTACATGCACACACACACACAGGTTCATGTGCAGGCTCACACAGAGCTGCTCGTAGCTGGAGCAGCAGCCAGAAAAGTCCTGCAGAGGGGCTGGCAGTGCCCCCCCGAGCAGGCCATTTGGCAGCACAGCTCCTGCTCACTGTCATCCTCACAAGGACCTGCACAAGGCTGAGAGACATACCCTGCCTGGGTTTTTCCCCATCCTCTGTGCCTCTGGTGTGCCAAATTCAGTGAGAAAATACTGTACTTTTTCCAAGCACAGGGAGTAAGCAGTCTCTGAAGACCCAGTCCTACAGGCTCTCTGTGGGTTTATAATCCCCAATGGACATCTGTGGATACTGGGACCTCACCCAGTACCAAGGGCTTGAGATGCTGCCGAAATGCAGGCACCCACCTCAGCTTGCCCCAGCAGTCAGGTCCCAGGGTAATCTCTGTAGACATGCAAAAAGGAGCCAGCAGGATGCACAGATTGCAAATAAAGCATCCAGATCAGGTGCAAAAACCTGCCCCCCCAGCTTCTGCTTCATCAGCTCTGATCTTACCAAGGTTTCTAGAATACAAGTCACAGCAGCAGCTGTCAGTGGTCACGGCCATCGATGGGGTGGCAGGGAACCGTGCCCTAGAGCCTTGTTTCTAGCAGAGCATGCTGGGACCCACATTCATAACTCACTGCCACTGCAGCCCCAGGTCTGTCCCAGATGGGCAGTTTTGTACATCTCCACAAAGCTGTGTCCAGAGCTTATTTGCAGGCACTTGGGAATTTTTAGTATTGTCACAGCAACGTGAGCAATACAGTCCCCATTTCTCATCAGGAGCTTGTGTCTCTTGGTGCCAACAACCAGAAGACCTCTTGAGAACAGATCACACATCACTGTCCCTGGAGTGATAAATTCACCCTGTGATTTCCAACCTGGAGCAGAAGTCACTTACCCTAGACAGTGGAGGATCCCACCCTGGAGTCACTGGGATTGATGTCCACACCTCTGCATCAGCTCGGTGCTGAAGGCTGACTATCCACACTCAAGGGGTTCAGAGCTCTTGCTGTTCCCCATCCAGATTGGTTTCTGTTTTCTTCCCGAATGCAGCACAAAATTTGGTCATATTGGCTGTTTGGGCCAACATGAGCATGTTGCTAAGGGCAGGTGGCAAACGCCACGGCCAGGAGCCCACATGTCCCCCTACAACTGGAGCCGACATCTTTGTGGCAAAGCCTCATCTCAGTTCCAGCTTCACCTTGGCCACAGGCCAGATTTCAGCTATTTTCCAGGGACACTGCTCTGCAACTCCTTAAACAGCACAGTTTTCCAATTTGCCTGCAAACCACTTACCACTGAGATCTGCTACCTGCCCACGTGGCAGCTGCGGGTCTGCCAGCCTGAACATCAGCACTGACTGCCCGAGGCTAAATGAGGGCTGAGAAGTTGATTGTCTCCTTGCCAAGGAAGGACAGGAGACAGGCAGGAGGAACTGACCCCACCACGCCAAGGAGACTCTGCAGCACCACAAGCTGGATGCGTTCCATGAGCGAGCGCATGCTTGGAGCCCGTCCAGAGCATCACGCCGCAGGCTGCCATGGCTCAGCCCTGGGCACTCGCTTTCCCCATCTGTCACAGAGACCTCTGTTGGATCTAATCATGAAGGAAAAATCTTCATTTCCACCTGAGTGAGTCTCCTGTGTCACCTGGAGTCAGAAAGTACGATGGGCTGGATGGAGAATGTAGGTCTTGTGTGGTAAAAACAGGCTCTGAAGAATATACTCTCTCTTTACTTCAGAAACATTAAAAAGCAGGTTTTTACATGTTTGAAAGGCAGCAGAAACTCCATGAGAGACCACAAACGCTGGTATGCTGCAAAATCCTGCTGATAAGATATACAGATGGACACCATCAATAAACCCTGATGGAGACAACTGATATCAAGAGACAATCCCTGCCCTGGAGCCAGCAGGGTCAGCACGCCCCTCACCATGCCAGAACACACACAGCCTGCCCAGAAAGGCTGCCTCACCCCCCAGGAAACCTAATATGTACTCAGAAACTGGGACAATTCCCCAGTCCTTTCATCTGCTGCAGTAACCAAGTAGCTGTGACCTGCCTATCTGCCAAGATAATGGGCTCTAAGGTATCTCTATTGTAAGAGATTTATTAAAGACCACAGCAAGCACATTCCTCCCTGCAGGAAAAAATACCTTAATCTATTGCAAACCCTCCTGGCAAAGGCTCCTATTTGAACAGATCAGAGATACAAGTTTGTTCTGGTCTGGACAATGTTTGAAGTTTCTTTTCCAGCTAATGAACAGACTTGTTTATAATGAAAGGCCAAAGAGCATCCAGTTTTCTAAACAAGCAACTTCATGGTGCTCTGTTCTACAGCATGTAGCTATGGCTAACCCACTGCATGATCTCTGCTCATTCCTTTACTTTCATCTGAAGTATAAGGAAAGTCTCCTACTAAATAAAAAACCTTATTTATTCAGGCCCAGTCTCTGTAAGAAGACAGAGGAGAAAGGGTTCTTCAGCTACATACAATCAAATGACAAAGGAAACTGGTTTCTAAACCAATTTTCAATCCCTAATGCTTGTGATATATTTTCTTACCATGCTGGCTTACCTGACAGCATTGCAAGCTTACCCTCCTAAACAAAGAGGTTTGTTTCTAAATAGGGATCAGACAAGAAAAATACAGGCAAGCCCAGGACTGGGCTCCTGCCGCACATCCGGTCCCTCAAGGCACTAAAACCCCGGGACAGACCCCACCATGCCTTCTCCTCCTTCATTTCCAAGGCTTGAGCAGCCTGCTCCTGTCAGGGTGTCCCACTGCAACAGGACCACACAGACATTTCCCAAAGGAGTAAGTGGAGCAGGCAGCAGGGCTCACCTCGGCACTCCACGCTTGGGTCACCCCAGAAGAGCTCCTGGCACTCCCGGCAGGTGCGGCCTCCGAAGCCCGGCATGCACTGGCACTGCCCTGTGAACTGCCAAAAAAAGCAACCCCTCAGGAGATGTGAGCACCTCAGCAGCCCATCCCTGCACCGGAGCGGAGGCCCAGCCGCCAGCACTCCGGTGCTCCGCACTCCCTCACCTCGTTGCAGGCGGGGCCGAGGGCGCGCGCGGGGTCGCAGTCGCAGTGCTCGCAGCCGGTGCCGCTGGCCAGCCTCCACGTGTGGGGGGCACAGCGGTCGCAGGTCTGCCCCACCACGTTGGGCAGGCACCGGCACTGCCCCGTGGCCGCCTCGCACCGGCAGCTCTCTGAGCCCTCGCAGTCCTCCCGCACGGTGCCCAGGTAGTTGCAGACGCACTCTGAGGAAAAGAGCGCAGCACCTTGACGTCAGCCTGCCCTCTCGCTACCAGACTGCTCCAAGTTCACATCATCTAGTTTGTTCCCTGAGTCTCCAGAGCTGTGGGCAGACGCTGACGCATCCCAGCGCCTGTGGCCAGGCGTAGCTGACCCAGCACTGAACAACTCAGCTCAAGAGCCCTCCTCATGTCTCAGGCTGGCCACCTCTACAGCTTCTGCCCCACCACATAGAAGGTCACAGGAGCCCTTCATTCAAGCAGCCCAGCCCTCCATGCTCTTCTCCTTTCCTCTCTCTGTGCACAACCAAAGCCCAAGTCTGGCCAGGACTCCTGTCAGCCAGCTAGGGTGGCAGATCTGCTAGAAGCAGCTGATGGTGTGCTCTCCCACCCAGTGACCACCTGTCCTGCTGGGCTGTGCCTGGTGCCACAGGAGAGGAGGGTCTGCCTCCCCATCACAGCTCTCATTCCCACTGCCCAGCCGCACCTGCAGGGACCCAGTGTAAACAAAAGCCAAACCCTCACCCCACCACTCTATCACTGAAGAAGAGATAAACAGAGACCAGTATCAAGAGGGAAAAGAAACCTCCCTCCCACAAAATGCTCCTCCTTTCAGCACGTGTAAATACTGCCTCTTTTCTCCCTGTCAAAAGTAAAGGACCCCACTCCATTGAGCTGCAGGGTAGCTGCAGACAACTCCAGCTGGAGGTAATGAGGTTTCCCTCCATCCCAAATGCTCCCAGGTAAAAGAGGTCAGGTGGCCACTGCCACTAGCATATCTGGCACAGGAGCTGCAGCAGTGTTTGCCCACTCACTTCTGCAGTCCTGCTGCAGGGCCCTCCCATAGTAGCCCTCTTTGCAGAGGTGGCAGTTTGCACCCTCCGTGTGATACAGGCACTTCACACACGCCCCGGTTCTCTTGTCGCAGGACTCCGGGTCAGTGGTGTCGATGTTGTTGTTGCACTGGCACGGCTGGCAGGCGCCGCCAATCTCATCGGGGCTCCCAAAGAAGCCAGACGCGCATTCATCACATCGACTGCCTGTTTGAACAAACAAGCACAGTGGGAATTACCATCACGGCTCGCTAGCGTGCAGCCCCGTCATCGGCAAGACTGAGGCAAGGCCATAAAGGCCATTAATGGGGGCATTAACTGGATCATGCTCAAAGCAACTAAGGCAGTGCTTGGTGAGACCATGGCAACTTGGTGCAGCATGGATGGTACCACCCAGGGCACCAAGGCACTTATCTCCTTGGTTCCAGTGCTGTCCTGTCCACCTGTGCTGACCACTGGTCATCTTTCCCCATGCTGTCAGAGATGAGGTTCATGGTGGTGCTGGCATGGCCTGCACAAGCCTCTCCTCCCTGGCACCAAGTGAGGCGATCTCCAGCAGCAACCCATTGGTGGTGGTGCTGTGGTCACACCCAACCCACATGAACATACCCTTCTCACTGAGGGGTTCAGCCCAACCAGCCCCACTCCATGCACCCGCCAAGTACCTATGTATCCCACGCTGCAGACACACACCACCTGCAGTGTGACCGGGTCCTGGTAACAGCCACTGGCAAACTGGCGTCCGCTCTCAGGGCCGTCAGGGCATGGGCAGGGGCGGCAGTGGTCACCCGATCCCAGGACAGGGTCTCCATAGTACCCAGCCTGGCACCTACATACAGAATACACAGCATACAGGGGATCACAGGCATACACACTGCAGACTTGCTGTAACTAAGCCCAGGTTTTGCCACCACTGTGAAGGACTAAAGGGCAGAAACATCCTTATGGCTTTCCCTTGCCACTCACCCTCCTAGCAGCTGTGTCCACAGAGGCAAATTTGTCTGGCTTACAACAATGTAAGAGCAGGAGGATTGAGGTTGGATGTCAGTCCTGCCACCACAAGGCCTCTCAGAAGGCTTGCAATGGCTCTCTAAAAGCCTGGCATCCTGCTCTCAGCCACTTGGGCAGGCACTGCTGTGAGAGGCAAGGCTGCAGGCAGGGAAGAGGGGGTCTCCACTTTCATCATTCTCCAAGACCACCAGTGCTGCTCTGGCTCCCAGGGTCCAGGGGCTTTCCCTGTGGCTTCACACCTGCCCGAGCGCTAGCACCAGAGGGGAACAGCTGCTGCACCCATCCTGCAGGGGGGAAGGAGAGGGGCCAGGGAAAGGGCACACGTGCCATACCTCTCGCAGTTGTGTCCCGCTGTGTGGTCCCGGCAGCTCAGGCACTCCCCGCTGTAGGGGTTGCAGTCGTCAGCGTGGCCGTTGCAGTGGCAGGGCTGGCAGCTGGGGAAGCCCCAGAAGCCGGGCAGGCAGCGGTCGCACTGCCGCCCGTACACCCCAGGGAAGCAGTGGCACTGGCCCGTCTCCACATCGCAGAAGGCGTTGTAAGAGCCTCGGAGGTGGCACTCGCACGCTGCAAGGAGAGGGGGAGAGGGGCTGAGTTTCCATGGCAAGTCACAAAATCAGGGCCCCAACCGCAGCACAGCCCAGAGCCAAGGGTTCAACATACGTCGGCATCCACTTGGCCCAAACCCAAAGGTGCCAGGGGCGCATCTGTCGCACTGTCTTCCAACAACGTTGGGACGACACTGGCACTGTCCTCCATTGGGGTCGCACACGGAACTCAGGGAGCCCTGGGGGTCACACTGGCACGCTGAGCGGAGAAAAGCATTGGAGAGAGTGACTACTGTGGCACAGGACATGAACCCTCTGCCTCATCCCAAGTACACGCCTTTCCCGTGCAAAACTGCTCTGCCCGCAAGTGCCATCCAGCTTCCAGGCGCAGTTTGCCCTACAAGGAGATGGTTACGCACATAATGCGGTCTCGTGCAACAGTGCAGAAATGCTGAATATTATGTTCTTGCAGACGTCCGTCATGGGGGTTTTCACAACACTCCTGCTGTTTTCCAGACACCGGTATCTTTGGAAGGTTTCCCAAGCGCTGTTCGTGACCACGTCTTCGCCTGAGCCTCCCACTGTGAATATGTCCAGCGATTTGCAGTATGGCATGAGAACAAGCTACAAAGCAATTTTACAATGACAAAGTGTCACTATTAATAACTAGCCTCCACCAAAATTGTGCGAATTCAGCATTATCCCAGTTTCCAACGTCCTTTTTTAGCTATAAAGCAACAGCCAGACAGAATTTGGAAGGGAAATGACAGTATTTTAGTTTTGGTGGAATAGTTCTTGTATCTGACAAATTTGTACCCAATCTACCAAATTCTAAACAGTCAAAAGAAAAAGATGGTCGTTGACATTGATATTTATGAGATACATGACCCACATTAGCCTCCCCAAAAAACTAGAGGTCTGTGGAACTAGCTGCAGGCCTTTAAAGTACTTCAAAAGCCGCTTAGCAGAAAAACAAACCACATACTTTGAGACTGAAGAAACCTACGCTGCTTTACATTGTTCGGGTAAAATTTGACTTCAGCTGTAAGGAACAATGCTGCAAGACACTACATTAAATTTACACAGACACGTGCCAGAGGAGATGCAAACTTTCAGGCTTCTAAGAGCATCCCTGAAATAAATTCTGCTCACAGAGTCAATAAGCGTGTATGGGTTCTCTGTCTCCGTGTCCATCGAGGAGTACTGGGGCAGCTCCAGGCGGATGGTGTAATTCAGCCCCTTCTCAAAGCAGACAGGCCGTGGCAGAACAACGTATCTGGGTTGGGAACAGGAAACAATTCTCACTTCAAAGGTACAGCACCATAAAGCGTTTCAGGTGCCCCTATAAAGCAATCGAGATAACAGACAGCAGCCAAGATCGGACAGAACAGAAGCCACAATGTGAGAAAGGTGGTTTGGAGGGTTGTGCAAGTCAGAACCGGAAGAGGTTATCGGCAAGGTAAAGAGTCACACTGATGTTCCCTCACAGGCTGTGCAAACACCTCCCTCTCCCTTTACTCAGTGAACAAACCATATTAGAAAATAAAAATAAACTTAAAAGCTTTGAGTCTACAGACACACCACTAAATACATTTGTATAATCCACTGGAAATCAAATTTCACCCATTTTCATAGAGGCTACAGCAAACTGAAAATTGTTTCAATTTTTTAATTTTTTTTTTCCTCCCTTTAGTTCATCCAATTATACCAACCTGGACCCAGGTGACAGTGAGACGACCTGATTATCATCATCAGGAACTGTGTTGCCACACCGGCTACCTGTGGGAATCTTGCCTGGGCGCGAGATGTTGACCACAGCTTTTTCCCACTGATCGGGCAACTGGGAAAAAAAAAGCCCGATCAGCATCAAGCAATGATCAAAACCTCCTGGAATCATCCAGAGCTCAGGCCAGGAAAAGCATGTGCACAGATAGTGTGGTCAGCTGTGCTTTGGGGATGACAGGGCTGCAACTCCAGTATCAATGGGGCATCTATCAGCTGCAGATGACACATGGCAAGGCAAGTGCCCCTGGACATCCTCCAGCATGATGGCTTCTCTTTTTCCCTCCCAAAATAATATGACTAGGATTAGGTGGCCAGCAGCCCCATCTGTGTCACGGCATCACAAGGGGGTTTGGTGACCTCCTCTCCCTCCACCTCTGGGTACTGCACCTCAGAATTCACTGCAGTTGCTGCCAAGCTCTAAGTGAGGAGCTGGGGGGATCTTTCTCTTTCCCTTCACCCTGCAAGTCAAAGCCAACAGCTTGCAAACTCTTGGCTGCAAGCATTCAACATTCAAGACAGGCAAATTATTTCCTAAGGCACACAACAGCATTGCCACCCATTAGAAGGCCATCCAGCCCACGCCAAATTTATATTCTAATCTGTCCTGATGGGATTTGTCACTTTTTAATTTGCTCATTAAACAGGTACTGAAACAATGTAATAATGAAAGAAACTGTAAAGCAAGTAATACTAGAAATAGTCAACATCAGCTTGAATTTTCACATATCTCAGGTATGAGTGTCCATCCTTGTCTTTGAGCCCTGATCACTCCTGAAAGTGTCAGGCTCCAGTCAGTTGTGCACCAGGACAGCAGCACCTGCAGGAAGGCAGCAATGCCATAGTTCATAGACCTACCTGCGGCTCGTAGCGGATCAGAACATCGTACTCCATGGAGTAGGGGATGTTGTCAATGTAGAATTCCAAGTATCCCCCCTCAGGGACCCTCACAAATCCTATGCCTGTCCATGACGGTGTGCGGTCTGGCGTGTACTGGCGCTCTATTATGTTCACTCCCTACAAAACATGGAATTTCAATACTGATACATTAAATTTGCAAAGCCCATGGGAGTGTGCAAAGTGCTGAGTTCTGCTGATAGATGACTTCTGGATGGCAGCATCCACTGTTCGCATTCAAGACAACACAAATGCTCTTTGTGCACATGCTCACCATTGCCCTTCCACTTAACATACAAAAGGCAAGAAAAATAAAATAAAACAAGACTGCACAACTCTTCATACATTTCTCTGTTATGGTGGTGCAGAATTAAATTTAAAAACTTGCTGGGAGTAACTAATCCACCAGCTACAACATCTCATTCACTGTAAGGACTTCCACACCATACTTGTAGCACTAGGATTCACTGCAGTGGCACATCACTCTTCCATTGACCACCCAAGCTGAGTGCTAATTGCTTCCTAACTACACTGGGCTGCTCCAAACCAAACCACTGCTCAAAATAACTTTTGAAAAGCAGATCACAGCTGTTACTAGAAAGGTGTCACTTATGACTAGGGTGTCACTAAATAACACAGCCTAGTCATTGACAGATGTTTAATAGCCAAATCAGCACATGGTCACTCCTTTCAGTCTGAGGTGGCATGTTTTTATCTGCTACATTTTATATAAAGCAAAGAAGAGAAAAAGGGTAACAGAAAATGGAAACGTGCAGTACTCAAATTTCCTGTTTCAAATGTATCTGTATCCACAAATAGTTCCCTCCATAGAACAACATCCTGTGCATTCCTAAGGAAGCTGCTTTAGTAGAAAGGGATAAAATGCAAGGAAATGTCTATATATATACGTATCACTTCAGGATGTCCTCTCATGTATTCTCACACTCTTTGAACAGAGCCTGACTGTAAGTTATTACCCTTTGGCTTTGCACAAAGGTCAGAGCTCCCCAGAAAGGACGGCAGGTGGGACTTGAGCAAGGATGTGCAGCTGTGAGGAGCACAGGGGTTTGGCACCACCTCTAAATCCCTGTAACTCTGTGCCACTTCATTTTGTCTTATGCTGGAAATTCAGAGTTTTATTCTACTTCAGATTTGTGAGAAAGCTTTTCAATATTGGCAGTTTGTAAGATTATTTGGTTTTAAGATTTGAAAAGGCAAACCAGCAGTATTTCTCCTTGCTCTGCTTGGCAAGGTGAGTTTTTGTGCTGGGCTCCTCTATCCCTGAACGTCAGTAGAGCCTGGGGTAACTACCTCTCCAGCTGGGCAGACACAAATGCACCAAAAATCCTGTGCCAGCTCATGTGCCCTCTGCTGTGGTATAACTTCTGCTCTGCACTGTCTTCCTTCTCTGCAGTTATATGAAAGAAAAAATCTTCAGCCTCGGATGAAACTGCAAAGTGGCTACATTTTGCCTGAAATAAATAAATTAGGACCAAGTGCCCCAATTGCAGGCAGATAAGGATCCGCTGCTTTAAAGAAACCATTATTTCCATCTCCCTGACTTGTTGTTGGAGGCAAAAGTAATAGATGTAATCACCTAGCTGCTGTTAATGAATTGAAAGCAAGGCTGCATGGTGGGCAACAGAAAGAGCCAGAGACTCTGCTGTACCATGCTAGGAGGCAAAACAAGCTAGAGGCAACCTCAAAAAAACATTTTTTTGCACAATCAACTGTGGGTTTAGTAATTAAAAGAAATGTTACTGATGTAATGAAAGTATAAAAGCTGAGGCAATGTGCTTAAATGTATGCTTTGTTCTTTCCCAAAAGTGGCACCAAAGAGAAGAGCCAGTGTCTGTGTCCCACCATTCCTGAGATAAGGGGAGTGGGAGTGGGTGCAGTGTGTTCGCCTGCAGTGGGGTACAGAGAGGGATGGTGACAGGAAACTAACTATACAGTCATGACCAAAGAAACAGGTTTAAAAAGAAAAATGGCAGTTCCTCCCCCCAATTATTATATTATTTATTGATAATAAGATCAAAAAGCTACAGATTAACGGTTTTCTGATACAATTCAGCTCTGTGTTTTCCACAGTTTAATTGCAAAACACTCAGGGTATAAAACAGATGCTTCCAATGCCCAACTGGTGAAACAACTTCCCCACACCTCTCCAGCCACACCAGACCACTATAACTGCTACTCACGGGACCCAAGTTGGCTTCCTCCGCCTCGTAGATGTAATGATCAAGTGAAATGAAGTAATAGCCAGGCTCCACCTGGTTGCACTGACGTCCAAACATGTGGGGCCGACATTCACATTGGCCAGATTCACTCGAGCAGCTAAAATGGAAGAGAAATGAATTTACAACACATCTTGGCTGCGCTGAAACAGTGCTAGAGCTTTCTACTGCTTTGACTTCTAAAGTGACACAGGAGGAAAAGCACTTCTGAACACAGCTGAGCCTGGATATGAGATGTTCTTGGGTTGTGCAGTGGGGCCATCTGCATTACTAAAATGGCAATGTGGTCCTGGGCACAGTCTTGGCTCAACCCAACTATCATTCTCTGAAACATCTAGGCTCAGGCTGGGGGCAAACATGGACCAGAGACCATTTCTATATGCAGTTTGCACATGGTATCCTCTGTTTGGACGGTGAGAGGATTTCATGCTATGGATGCAGGTAGTTCCCTGGGGCCAGACAGCAGTCCCAGGAGCTTCACTTCCTACCACTGACATAGTCAAGAGGCATGTCTGTCCTGCAAACTGAGAGCAGCCTTTGGCTCCAGGCTTGCAAGCCTGATATTGGTATGGGCTCAGGCAGAGCAAGAACACACGTGACCCTGCGTGCCCCAGGATGTCAAGCTTCTCCTGAACATTGCAAAGAACATCCCAAGGGGTCACCCATCAGCAGCTACACACAGGGAAAAAAACATACCTGGCTGCTTCAGAGTAGGATGGACACAGCCAGGGATGTGGGACAGGGCCATCACAAAGGAACACAGAAGGTCTGTCCACGGTAACATACAGAGCTTCTCTTCCTTTGTAATGAGCCACTTCCTTTCCTCAACACAGCTCTATCTCCAAACTGCCCTTTGGTAGTTTTATTGTTCCCAGAATGTCTGCCCTGCGTTATGAAGTACCCTTGAGCATGTCGTAGTTTTGCACATGCTTGGTCACTTTTCCACAGAAAGGTTTTTTGGTCCACCAAAATACACCCCTTCCTTTAAATTTGAGTGGGATTTCAAAACATGTTTGAAAGTTAAATGCCCATGGTTTCTATGGAAAATCTCCAAGCTTCTCAAGCCCCCACTGAAAGAATAATTTTTAACTTAAACTGTTCTTGAAATTGCAGAGATTCATTTAAATGTTCACTTAGAGATGCCAGAAGTGCCTTAGCTGTCCCAGAAGAGGAGCTGGGAAATTTCCTCTCCAGGGATGGCAATGACTCCACCACCTGGATTACACCACAGTAATGAATTTTGGGCCAGGCGGGGCTGTCCCAGATGCTGCATCCCACACCCTGAGCAGGAGCCAGAAGGCAGCAATTCAGCAGCTGAGGAGAGGAGCCCCAAGGAGGGCAAAGCTCCCCCTTCCTGATGACGTTAGAGAGAAAATCCAGGAGGCAGCGCTGGGCTTTGCGGCTCTCCTGCGGTTGGAGGAAAGCACAGCTGCTGCCTGCCTGTGCCAGGATGCCGCACGTCCCCTCCCCACATGGTTTTGCAATCACTGGGCTCAGTGCATGGGAAACAGGCTGGGCCATGGCTGGGCTGTTACCCCAAATCCCTGGAAGCAGCTGTGCCGGGGGAGCCGTTATGGGCTGTGCGGTGTAACCCATCTGTGTGCAGGGAGCAAGCACGGGGGAGTAAATAATCCCTAACATCCACATTGCTGTCTGCCAAGGGCCAATAATTCACCCAGGAGCAGACGGGAGAGATGGCCCGTGGGACATTCCCACGGCAATCCCTGATGCAGATGGTGTGTCTGTAGGCTGTGACGCCCTATAGGAGTCACACCAAGACCAATCCCACACTCCCCCAGTGTGGTCCCATGGGCTCCAGTGGGAAACAGTTCATTGACTCCCCTGGGAAACTTCTGTGGCTTTAGACAAAAGCAGGACATTTCAAAGAGTTTGTGGAGGAAAGGGAGGAAGGAAAAAAAAGGGAGTTGACAATCTTGGGGTCAGACACACACCTAACACAAAGAAAATTGCTCTAGTCAGAGGAGTAGTCTGGAGTAGTCTGGCTACCCAGCACTCCACCGACAAGGCATCTAAGCCAGAACTTTCCATGATAATACTGACAGATACATATTCAAAACGTACAATTTTCTCAAAAAAAAAAAAAAATCTCCATCTCCTCAGCAGGCACTTCCAGGTCCACATCCCACCCCACACAGCACCACTGTGGCAATGGAGCAATACTGTGCAGCTAGTGCCCTTCCTCCAGCACTGGTGGGCAGACAGACTGGTCAAAGGGCCAATTTGGGAACAAACCAAGAACCAGCAAGACTGTCCAGGTCACTGATTGATTCCTGCTTTCATCCTGTAAGAGCAAAGCTTTGACATGGACCATACCCCCCATTATGGCCAAGGCAGAGATGAATCCATGTCTGACTCCTACCCTGGCTGATCAAAGGCAGAGCTACACTAAGAACTGTTTTACATCTTCATTTGCACCAGTGACACAAACAGAGATAATTCAGCATGGAAAAGACATAGGGGCCTCTGTCACACTTACTGCAATCAATACCTGCCACCTTTTGGAATGGAAGATGGTCCCAAACATCCTCCTTCAGGGCACATTGAGCCCTGGATGTTGTGATTGCAAACAACACCCAACTCACTGGGTGAATGATTACAGGAGAGTAACTGGCTGAGACTCACTTGTTGTTCAGTGCTCCTCCCTGGTCACAGTCACACGGCCGACATCCGTCCATGTCGTTGCTCAGGCCCCAGTGCTCAGGCTGCAGGAAAAAACATCAATGTTACCTGATGCAGATTTAATCCCACATACCCAAAGGCAAATTTTCAAATACTCAGCATAAGCTATCCCAGACTGCCCCCACAACCCATGAATCCTGCTCCTTTTGTTATGGGTCTACCCCATACAACAACCCCATACCCCACCAACACCACTCCCCCACCTGCTCTCCTCCCACCTTGTTGACCATTTCAAGAGAGCCAAATGTGGGACAGTGGTTGCTTGTGTGGGGCATTGCCCTTACAGGGCTGTTAGTTTGTAACTTGCTTGTTGGACAGGCAGACAGGCTTGTTTAGCTTTTCCACTGCTAGATAAGAGTCTGTCAGTGTTTGTACAAACACATCCAGTTATCTGACAATCTGTTTCTATAACACTCCAGCATGCATAAACACTACATGGAAATGTATGTGTATGAAATAATCCCTGCCTAAAATAATGACCCATATAGGAAGCAATTTTTTTGATAACACTGCTTCCCCGATCATTTTGTCTTTCACCCCAGTGAGGACTTCAGCAGAACTGCCCCAGATCCCTCACTTCCACAGAGCAACCACAGGTTACCTTATGTCTCACTCCTTATGGTCACAGGAACTAAACTGGATGCTCTTGTCTGCCTTGACACGCATCTCAGCTCCCTGCTGACATCCTGAGGTGCCCACTCCAGCCTGAATGCCAGGCATGGGCCTGCAGGCAGTCAGAGACACTGCCCAGCACCAAGCTCCACTTTCCACAATCCAGCCTCCCTCACACCACTGTCTCCCAATGTATTTTATGGTAAACTACTTGCCAGGCACTGATTGCACTGCTTTCCTGTCACCAGACGCTTACAATAGCAGTTTCCTGTCTCCGAATCACAAGGATTCCCCCCAGGGTGGGTACCCAGAGGATTACATGCACAAGCTAGATTGGGAAATACAAACAGGCAGGTCAAAAGACACGATTGGAATTATATTTTAGACAGTATTCAACTTAAATATATACATTAAAGCTTCCCCTGAATTCCCCAGGACAGAAATGAATTGCACATTTTGCCCACCACCCATCCCAGTGAAACTTCTGTGGATTAGAGACTATAATTGAAAACAAGTAAGGAGGACTATGATATTTCCACTGAATACACAAGAAGGACAAGCAGGCAAACTGGGTTTTAAGGGCTGGTCAACTTCAAGCTACAGCAAATCTACAATAACGTTTTTCCTTCAACAAAAACATGAAACAAAGGGGAAAAAAAATCCATCCCACAAAACAATTTCTCCCAGCTCTAACAGCTCCTCAAAGAGCTTTTGATCACACATAAAGGAACATATGTTTTTACTCACACTGACAACCCGCTGGGTCATCGGCACTCAGGCCATAAAAACCTTCTTTGCAGAGGTCACAGCGCTCCCCTTCAACAAACAATTTACAACGGCACTGTCCGGCAATGAGGCCAGTGGAGAAATCAGTGTAGCGATCGCAGATGCCACCATTTTGGGAGCCAGCCGGGTCACAGTTGCAAGCTAAGAAGGAAGCGTTGCACGTGTTTTATTAACTGATACAAAACAAAAGGCCAAGTCTCACACTAAGTTATTTAAACTCAGCTGCTGCATAGAGAGACTACCACTCCTGCAAGTATTAGACACGACATGGGTTGAACACGTTAGGACCAGGAAATTTTCCAGATTCTCAAAGAGAAAACGAAACCCAGCCAGGCTTGCCCAAGACCTCCAAGATAACCACTTTCTCTCAAGGCCATTCCCAGCCTGAGGAGTGGGGCTGCACTTACGCTCGCAGACGTCAGGGTCCCGCAGATCTCTCTCCGGGTGCTGGAAGTAGAAGGGCTTGCACTGCTCGCAGTTGCGTCCCATAGTGTTGTGCTGGCAATCATCACACACTCCTCCGCTGGTGTTCCCTGTCGTCATGTACACAGCCATGTCGAAGTGGCACTGGCTGGAGTGGCCATTGCAGTTGCACTCTGGGACAAAGACAGAAAGCAAAGTAAGAGCCCAGTCCTGGGGTAAATGCAAGTCTGCAGAAAAGACACACCATGTCAAACAAAGAACATTCAGGATTTTACACACGGTCACAAGTTCCCAAGTAAGAGCAGGTAACACTCACAGCACTCTGCTCTGCGTTTCAGTGAAACTCACTTTTGCATGCGTTACTGTTGCGACCTTCAGCGGGGCGCCAGGGTAAGTCATGGTAGAAATCCAAACACTGCTCACAGTTTAATCCTTTGGTGTTATGTCTGCACATGCAGTGCCCATGGACCTGTAATTGGAAAAAAAGAAGAAAGAAAAAAGACAAAAAGAAAGAGGTGATTATAAAAGGAAAAAAAAAACCCACCAGCATTCTCCAATTAATGCAAAATATAGCTAGTACACAATGGATATACTTTTGGAGACTGTCACCTACGTAACTGCACTTAGGTATAAAGGGCCATAGGAGTGTCCTTTACCTGCCAAGGTAAGAATGTCCTCATACAAACTTGTCCTTCTTTCCTTACTGGAACTAGTGCCTGAATAAATGCTTTCAGACATAAACAAGGAGATCACAGTTCCATCTCAATAATCACAAAAGCCTCTTGGAACTAAAACTTAGCTGTTTATTAGCTGTTAATTATCTATTAACATGCATCTAGTTATATCAGCACCACTAGCCCAGCCCTGTTTTCCAGTCCTGCCTTGGTTCTCAAAGCAAAGATAAGCAGTTTGAATGGGGTTTATCCATCAACCCCAGACTTTGCCTTCAATGTGTACAAAACAAGCACGAGGTAGACTAGACCTGCAATGATCGTGTGACAGCTGCTGCCATAGTCCATCAGGACTACCAGCATTGAAGCCATGATGTTAAAGGCAAAGCTCAGGTGGAGACACTGACCAAAAGCACAAGGCAAAGGAGCATAATGGGTTTGACAGCATCCAGTGACCCCTGGACAACCCACACAACTTCCCTGTATGCTTCACATTTCCACCCAGTTAATAACTGACTCATTAACAGGGGTGCTATTACTGCTTGTCAGGCAAAAATCATCTGGAAAACCAGACCCCAGAAGGGACGTGGCACTTGTGCAGCAGCGTACCAAGCAGGCAACCAGGATTTTCCTTCAGGGCCTGTGTTAATTAGGGTTACAGTCTCCACTTCTCAGCTGGTAACAACTGATATAAACCCAGGACATATTTGATTCACATCCTCTGGTGTCTCTATTTGCTCAATTTTAGGCTAACCAAAGACAGACAACTGTCTCTGATCCCATAAGGTTACACTTCCTTTCTTCATTCCTACCCTTGAATTTCATCAGCTCTTTAACATAATTAGAAAAGAATGTTAAAACATTTTTCACCTAATATGAGATCTCTGTGTTTGATAAACAAACACCTACAATGACAGATATGTTTGCTGAGTAAGAATCATTAGAACAGTTTGTTGTTTGAAAATCAAGAGTGCGGAGAAGGGTACAGAGTATCATCTTAACATTTGTGTTCAAATCACTTAAAAGAGGCACAGACGGGAGGAGCTTTATGCAAAAAAGTGTGAATATTTACCATTCCTTCCACTTCTTCATCTAAGCCCTCCACAGGTGCACACTCACTGGCGTGTCCGTAGCAGAAACAGTTCCCACGAACCACCATGTCGTAGATGGCATAGTAGTACTTCTCTCGGATCTCCATCCTGGAGTCCAAGAGATTGTCTCCCAGTGTGTGCAGCTTGACGAATTTGACTCTCAGATTCGTGATCTTTAACAGGTCTGCAGGGGACACATATCAAAAAAAAAAAAAAAATCACCAAAAACTCACAAAATCCATTTTGGAATTATTTACCAGATATTGTATTGAATGGCAGGAAGTCAGGAGTGACTTCCTAAGCATGCTTCCTATGGGCAGATTAGATTAGATTTAATTTCAGCACTTACATACTACAGATCACTTCAGACTCCCAAATTAAATAAAAAAGAAATTACATTATTTTACTACATATTGATAACTGCGTAATTAAAAATACTAGTCTACTTTACTGTAGACATGGGCAGGCACAACCACAAATATTAAAGGCACATAGAACAGCACCACCGAAAAGACACTGGTTCTTTAAATACAAGATGGGCAAGAACTTGTTATTAAGAAACTGCTGAAAAGTGGACCAAGAGCCTTAGGAGTTACAAGCTTTTTGGAAAAGGTTTGTTGGACAAAAAGACACAAATAATTCTTGTTTTGCAGATGCCCAGCTTTGCTAACAAATATAATTAGTTACATTTTGTAGAAAGAAGCAACACCCCATGACTGACCAAATACAAAGAAGTTCTTGAGGGATAAACCATGGGAAGACAATATTGCAGTAATTAATTCAGTCTACATGTTCACTTTGATATTGTGAATCCTGTGTGGTTTCTTATAGCCTTGAACTACACTTAAAAGAGCATTTCAAGCCCACAAAAGCAGTTTCTTCTTTAAAATGTCAGTTAAAAAACCCTAACATTAAACTGATATAGCAACCAGCAGACACTTCTCTACTGCAGATATTTCCTGCTGCCCGGGTAGCTCTGCACTGAAGGACATGAACTGAAACTGAGAAAGCACACTAAATGGGAGGTCAAGCTTAAGGCCAAGCACTGCAGTTCCTTCAGGCCAAATCCCCCACAAAGTTTCCCTTTGAGCCACACCAGCAACAGATCTCTCTACCTTTGCATTCATGGACTGCCATGACCATACACAAACACTACAGTAAGTTGGGGTTCATGACCACATCTGTGTAGTCCAGCCATGCAGTGCTACCACGGCCAACTGTTCCAAAGTCTCAATGCCCTGAAAAATAAAACCTACCCACTGATTTTAGCTAGACATGCACAATGATTTAAGTACCTTTGTAGTTCTGTTTCTTTGCTTTCTGAACACTGTACAATTACAGGATCACACTCCAAGGTTGCTCTTGGCAACTTGCATGTATTTTGAGAAGAGGAAGTCTTTAATGAAAATAAATCCCTGATCAATTAAGAAAAGGACCAACTCCAATGATGTGTGTTTAGAGCAATCCCTTGAGTTGACAACACTGATTGTTATTTCGTGTCACTGTCCGAATCAGGAAAAGGAGCCATACACAAAGGTATTCATGTGACTTCAAAACTGCAACCAGAGCTAATGAACAACTTTGTGGCTTACTGGTTTTTGTGAGCAAGTAAGTTACTGAAATGCTTTCAAATGAGCCTGAAAGGTAACTGCATACTTACTTTGAATCCTTGGACTGTATGGATCTTCAATTCGAAAAGCAGGATCTAAAACACGATATATTACCTGGAGGAAAAATCAAATAGCAAAAGATTCAGCTTTTAAAATAAGAGAAAAAAGGTCTACACAATAAACATTTAGGAAAAAAAAGACTGACCTCTCCCTCTGTTGAAGGTTCGATGTCAGAGTATCGGGAATCACAAATTATGTCATCCACTTTCTTCATGGGTCCAGTTGAAATCCCAGGAAATGAGCTCTCACAGTCATATGCAAAATACCTATAAACTTGCCATGTCTCTCCAAAGTCAGACGATCTTTCAATCAGCATTGCAGCAGGACGGAATGTCTAACAGTAAGAAAAACAAAAGAGATTTCATTCAGTTAATTATTACTTGCATTTACATTGAGCATTTTTTAGTGCAAGTAATCCACGTTTGAACTTTAATCTCTCTCCCTGCACTGTTTCCAATATTTGGAAATATCGCAAATATTTTTCTGATGATATCCCACTTTCTGCTCAGGGGCAGATACTTGAAGTAACACACATCAAACCACAGACATCCCATCTTCTGAAGATGGCACTCAGTGGCCAAGTGTTTAAATACAATTATAATAAATAAGCAAACCTGGAAGCTTTTTGGATTCCGAATCCTTTCTGAAAAGTGGGGATTAAAGCAGGGCTTTAGGGAAACAAGAAGATTCTTTACACTGCTTGTGGACAGCAGCACAGCCTTCTTCACTGCTGTACCTCCTTACCTAATCTCTTACAAAGGACCTAATGGGCCTCCCCTCCTGCCCCAAGGACCGGGAGGCCACTGTCAGTGCTTCCTACCCAGCTCTGACACCACAAGTTCTTGCTGAGCAGTTACCTCTGATGCTCAGAGAAGCCCTGGGATTGCCCACCTCTCTTTGTATGACCATAAAACCTTTTGCAGTGTCTGACATTCAGTGCTAGTCTTCCTCTGTGCTCCCTTAAGAAAATCTTCTTTAAGGAGGTTGGGATTTTCAGCTTCATTCACTCTTGCTGCATTTGACCCCAGTCTCCACTGACCCCCCTCCAGCTCACCTTGCCCAGACTCTGGCAGGCTGAATACACTGACAAGCCACTGTCCTTCTTACCTTCATGTATTCAACTCTAGAACAAATAGTTTATGAGGTTTTTGAAAGACTTTAATCCGTCTGACCTAAGAAATATTGTGTTTCAATTTACGTGCTGCCTTTCAAAAAGCAGGTATTACCACCTGGCTTGCACCTACCAAGAAACACCAACCATCAATTCATTAGTTTTATGTATATGTATATGGGACCTCCCAAAGCCAAGCACAAAAGCATTTCAGTCATAGCTGGAAAGAAATATTCTCTGTACTTCCTGGCTGAAAATAACTCCCGACTTAAAAACTGGTATCTCACCCAACAAAAAACGTAACAACCCAGAGGCAAGGCAGCTCAAGTGCCTACCACACAAACAAAGCCAACAAATCATTATTAAAACTATCTTTCCCCTACAGTCTTCCTCCTGATGGCAGACCAAGCCCCAGCACTGGGGCACAATGGCTGCAGCAGCCTCATCACGTTAAGGGTTGTTTGGGGGTCTCTTGCTGCTGGGTCCAGCAGGAAGGACCATCTTCCACCTCAGCCACCACCTTGAGGCAGGGGGAGAAACCCCAACTGATGCCACAGGAAGAAGGAACCAGCTTTCCTAGAAAGCTGATGGGTAAAAATGAAGGGATTAATTTGTCCACATGGGAGGAGCAGGGATTTAGCCCTGCAGGAACAGCAGCCCCCAAAACCTCAGCTGAAGGTTTCCCCTTGCGCTTGCCTGTGATTTAGGATGTACGAGACATAATCTGCCATTCCAAGACATCTGTTTTGTAAAGAAACAAAGACACTTTGTGTACAGATGTTCCTTCTTCCTGAAGACCTTTCCATTTGCCAAATGAAAGCCGATACCATGGCCAACTTTTTTTTAGGAAAAAAAATATCCTTGCTACTATATGATTTCTAGAACACAACTGCAGGAGACACACCAACACAAACCCCAGCTTCAGTATGACTCCTTCTGCAGCCTCACTAGGGCTCAAACATAAGTCACAACTCAGCCTTTCTGCATGACTTCTGCAGGGGTTAATGGCTGACAGCTCCAAAAAAATCAGACCAACCAGCTCAAACAAATCCCAAATATCAAATAGATGAGAAGGACTACAAGATCTCTCATTTCCCGATGTTTCAGAATAAGGCTGCGACTTCCTTACCTTGAAGGTCATAATGAGATGAGTGAAATGAAACTCAGCCTCCAGGTTCAGCTGGATAGTCACGTTTTCCAAACCTGCAGGGGCAGAGAAAAGAAGGCGTGCAGTAAATAAGAACACCTGCTGGTTTCTACATCTAAATTTTGCCAGAGCTTTTCACTCTGTTGGTGCAGAGGCTCTTTTTGTTACCAGTGGGCTCTGCTGCAAAAAGGAATATGAGGGTTAGTGCATTCCTGAGGTACAAGGGAAGATACCAAGGACCTGCTGAAGAGTGCATCACATGTGGGACTCCTGTGCATCACTGGCACCAAACACGCTATACCCAAGTGTGAGCCTGCACTGCCGTTACTACAGACTGTGTATCATGGCTGGCATCACTGGATGTAGGGCAGAGACCAGACTGCAATGGGCTGGGACCTGGCACCAAAGCACCCAGCAGCTGGTACAGCTGGGGATGCTGAGCCCAGACCTACACAATGACTCCAGGCTGTCCTCACATACTACAGCCCATCTGGCAGCAGAGCTTCCAAAGCCCTAACAACCCAAGGCTCACCCATGTCTGGTGGAGACCATTTCCCACCCTTTTTCACTCAAGTCTGGACTCTCCCGTCCACAGTTCCTTTACAATCTGGTTTTGAGATACTCCTAAAGCAACTATCACAGCCCTGCTTTACAATCACAAGAGCTAGGAAACTGGTGAGAAGCAAAAGGTTTTCCAAACTCTGCTGTACGACTACCTACGGTCAAGGACTCTACACAGAAAGGAAGAAAAACAGCTACAAATATTATTTTGCCTTGTGAAAAGACCTCTCAAAACAGCTGGATACTAATTATACTGTAGGTCAAAATAAAAAATGAAATGAAGATTTACTGAGAGGAGAAAGGGTAAGAAATAAAAATAATAAAACAATAAAGCAGTTAAATTTTCAGCCAGCTGTAACATTATGTGAAGCATGCAGCAATGGTCCCTTATGCTGTATGCCTGAATAGAAGAAAACATGAATTGGACAGAAAGAATCATTTGTTTTTTATTGTTGAAGGACATTTTCATGACCTTATGAGCTAAGAACTTTTCTGTGTGAATGCTGCCAAGTCTGTTGCAAGAAACATGAATTATCTGGAATGCTAGAAGAGAACCACTGGAGGCAAGCAGCTTGCTAGGCTGATCTACATGGGTACACATGATTTTGTGAAAACCTTCCTATAACAGGCAACAAAACTGTTATAAATATTCCTTTTTTTTTTCCCATATACAGTAAGGCAGCTACTGCCAATGCTTTCACAGAAATCCTGTCCTGTCCAGCTGGCTTTAAAGCTTCAGGGTAGGACTGCTGTCTGAGAAACCTCAATGCCTTGTTTTGTGTATGAAGGCATGCCAAAAGCATAACCAGAAAAGTGAAACAGGCAGAGGAAGGATTTAAAAAAAAAAAACAAACAACCCCCCTCCCAAACTAACATGCAATATGTTTTTCAACTGGATGACTTCTATATGGAGTTCATTTTATTGTTTGGCACATGGACACAGGAATTCAGGGAGCCTAGGAAGGACAAGGCAATCTGCAGGGTAAGACACATCCCTGGCTTTACTCTCCGGGGTAGGAAAGGGAAACAGGAGGTCTGCAGGCAGGGCGACAGCCCCCGGCTCTGCACACAAACCTCCTCCTTCCACAATCTCCCTCCAGCCCAGCCGCACGGGGAAACCCTGCGGTGCTTCCTTGGCAGCGCCGCCTGGGATATTTACTCCTGGAAGGCTGCTCTGCTCCTGCTGCCCAAACATGAGTGAGATCTGAGGCCAGTGTGGAACTCTTTTCTTTAGGACAGGATTCTTGCAAAGTGCTGGGGCGGCTGTTTCCAACACTCCTGGGGGGCTCAGGGGCTTTCATTATGGATTAAGGATCACTCCTGAGCACACAAAAGCAGCCAGTTTTACTCATCCCTCCTCACACAGCATGATCCTTCACAGGGCAGTAATTACCAGGCCAGAGATAACAGCAAACCCACAGGTATCCTTAAACAAAAGGAGGGAAAACAGCTCCCAGCCCCGGAAACGGCTCTGGACAAACCCCATACCATTTTCCGACTGCCACCAGAGCTTCAGGCGATTTGGAGCGAACGTGGTGACCACATTTTCAATTCGATGACTGTCAGGATTTTGAGTCTCATGGAAGGGATCCTCAGAGTCACATATGAAACATTTTTTGTCCTCCTGAAACAACACGATAATCAGCATTACTGATTTTATCCATGGGGCAATAGTTGCTTCCTGCAGATAAGAGTATTTTCCATCCATATCACATTCCATTCATTTTGCCTGCAGGAGTCATCAAAGGTATTTTTTTTGTTGAAATACCAAGTGTATTTACCTTTATGAATTAATGCAAATTGTCAAATGGAAAACATGCCAGGAATTCCATAAACTCCATTTTCAGGGGAAGTATGTTTTTTATCAAAATTGCAGTTTCAGGAAATCTCCTCCAACACACGTATTCTCCAGCAGAAGCCAGAACCAAAGGCAGCACCTACAGAAAATTGCTGAATTGCTTCTGTAAAAATGCACATGTGCAAAAGTGCATCTTCAACAACTTGTGTGAAATCACACTGGCTTTTGGGAGCTAGCTTGGAGATGCAAGTTGTTTGCATTAGGGATACCTCTTGTAAGGCTCAGTGCATGTCAAGGGGCCATCAGTGATTTAGTGACCGAGCCCTTCCACCTCAGGGATGACTTGACTCTGAATCCAGATTGTCAAAGTCCTCCTTGCATCTTCACCTTCCCCTGCAAACCCAAGCTATGCAAATAAACTCCATCTGCACACACTACAAGGTGTGCCCATAGAATCTCAGGTTGGAGCAAGTCTGGCATCTGCTACTTGGGAAAACCAGAAGCTTCTTCACCAGGACGACAAAACCCCATCATGGCTATTACTACAAACAGTGCTTTTTTGCATTGTCCTAGCGCCCCAAACCACCACGTCATGATTTTGTAACGTAGGGTGCAAACCAAACTGAAGGGAGTGCTCCTGCCCAAATCAACTGGAGGAGGCAGATGAGAGAGGGAAATTCATTGCATGGCAGTGAGGGAGCCTCAACACACCAGCAACCCATCACTGTCAAAAGCTACACAGGCTTCATTCCTAGAGCATGTTTACAGAGACAAACGTGGTGCTTTATCAGCCAAGAATGTGAGAGCTGGCACGTCTGCACCACACAGGCTTTTCATTTCACCACTGTGGGCTTCAGCAGCTCCTCCCAAGCTCAGTCCTTCACCTTCCACCAGTCCTCAAAGACTCCTCCAGCAGAGAAAATGGCAAGAGCACGGGTTCCAGGGAAGATGTCCCCTACTGCGGGCTCCAGGTCCCTCTGCCCTAGCACCTCATGCCACAACTCACTCCTTCTCCCACCAAAACTGAATCCTAGAAGACATAACTCTGCAAAGCACTCAACGCCGCCAAGTCTCATGTTATTAAGAGGATATTGGCACCTTCCACGATTTCTTCAATACCACCCATGATAGTTCAGAAGTAACTAGGGACATCCTGACTGCTGAACTGGGGCTGTGAGATTAGGAATAAGGGCAGAGGAGAACTTCTGAAGTGATGCTTTTTACTGTGGCACTTCAACATTTTTTGAGACAACGTAACAAAGTGCCATTGTTAGTCTGCTCTGCAAGCCATGCTAAACTGAAGTCAATCCCAACATACTCTGAAAATGTTTCAGTGAAGCTAAACCCCATATTAAATAAAGTATTAACTCTAGTAAACAGAGCACTATAGTAAAACTAGAGGTGGTGAAGGAGGGGGAGAGATTTGATAACTTCAGGGCACAAATGGGTGAAGTGCTACAGCCCCTCCTGCTTCCCGTGGTTTTCCTTCCAAGTGCCAGAATCCGGCCCTATTGTCTCCACAGTAATTCGTCCGGAGATTATCCCTTTACTTTCAGTTCAGCAGAGTTCCACTTATAACTGGTATTTTACTCTTCTCCACCATCCCTTCTGTCTCTGAGATTTTGAGTTTGGTGAGCTGCTTCTGGCTTAAATAGCAACGAGCTCTGGATTTTCCACCAGATGTGCTGAGACAACTTTATTTGCATCCCTTCACTCGGAGACCATACACATGTAATTACATTACGGGGACTGTGGCCAAAACATTGCCGGGCCCTACAGCCCACTCTCCATCAGGAAACTGTCTAGACGGCTCTGAGCAAGCCTGGAAATAAAGCATTAATTGAACCTACTGCGGCACATTCTTCCTTCCATCCCTCGATCGGGGGGGCGGGAGCCGAAAGCCGCGAGGGATTCCCTGGACCCGGGGTGTGGGATCCCGCGCGGGGCACGATGCTGCCCCACCGGAGCCCACTGTCCGCGCCTCCCCCGCACCGGCCCGAGCGATGCCCCCGCACCGGGGGCGCCGCGGGAAGCGATGCCGCCCCGCCGTCTGCACCGAGCGTGCTGCCCGCCCGCCCCGCGCTCACCTGGAGGTGGCTGACGATGCAGTAGGGCTCGGGCTGGCGGAGGCCGCAGGTGGAGGAGGCGGAGAGGCGGGCAGCGCGGCCGATGAGCAGGTCGCCGGTGGCCGGGTAGCAGCTGCCCTCGGCGCAGCCGTAGCTGTACTCGGGCTCCTGTGCCGCCGCGGGCCACAGCGCTGCGCGGCCGCGGAGGGAGGGAGAGAGCGGGACAGAGGGTGAGAGGGAGAGGGGGACAGGGGGTGAGAGAGGGCAGCGGGAGCGCGGTCGGGCTGCGCGCCCCGAGCCGCCCCAGCGGGCGCTGCAGGGGCGCGCCCGGCCCGCCGTGCCCCGACGGGCTGAGCGGAGCGGGGCAGGAGTTACCGAGGCAGCAGCAGAGGTACAGCGGGAGGCGGCCCATGGCGGGCGGCGGGCACCGGCGGGACACACGGGACGGGACGGGACGGGGCACGGCAGGACGGGACAGGACGGGGCTGCCCCTCCACGCGCCGCCGAAAGCTCCCGGTCCTGCTCCTGCTGCTCCTGCTGCTGCTGCTGCTGCTGCTGCTCCGGGCGCTCCACGCAGGCGCCGCAGCTCCCGCGGATCCCGGGCAGTGGCCCCGCGCCGTCGGGCGCCCCCCGGTCCTCCTCCTCCTCCGCCCCACCGCCCCCGCGGGGCCGGGCCCCGCCGAGCCCCTCCCGCCCGGCCCCCCGCCCTGGAGCTGCCTGGCCCCGCCGCGAAGCTCGATCGGGGCGGGAGCGCAGGGGCGGCTGCCGTCGAGGAAGAGCAGCCCGGTCGGTGTGGGAGGCAGGGAGAGAGCGGCCCGGGGAGGGGAAACTGCCGCCCTGCTGTAGACAGGGAGGGGGAACGGTGGGCTCCAGCCCCTGGCCCACAGGTTGTGCCCTCCCTGCTGCTCTCCAGCGTCGGGAGCATGCTCTGGGCAGGGTGGGATAACTGGGGGCGAGGGAGTAAGTGGGGGGAATCACCCATCGGATGACCCCTCTCCCCGCTCCTATCAGTGGAGAAACAATGAAGGAATGGGGTTAGTGCTGATGGGACGGGGCCAGGGAGGGAGGGAGGGAGGGAGGGAGGGATGGATGGATGGATGGATGGATGGATGGATGGATGGATGGATGGATGGATGGATGGATGGATGGATGGATGGATGGATGGATGGATGGATGGACAGATGGATGAATAGACAGATGGATGAATGGACTGATAGATGATTGTGTTGGAAGGCCCAAAACCCAGCAAAGAACCAGGGTGTTGGCAGCTGTCACGTGTAATGCTCGATGGCCCCACATTGTCCGGTGCTGCGGTGCCAGCACACGTGGCTAAGGAATGCCGTTCCTGTGCCATTCCTGGGGGTGGCGGCCGTGCTGCCATACATGGCCGGGTCTGGCCCTGGCACAGGCAGAGAGGCCCGTGAGATCAGCTGCTGCCAGGCTGTTTCTCGTTTGCTGGGAGCACGTCGTGCTGCCTTCCCAGGGGTGCTGGGGTAGCTGCAAGGAGTGAATGGCTGTGCTGGAGCTGCCCTGTGCTCCCATCCTGCCGTGTCAGTTCCCTGGGCTCTGCTGGCAGACACCGGGACTTCACTGGCTGGTGGCAGAGTCCCCTTGGCACCCAGGGGGAAGGTTTACTGGTAAATAAATGCCAAGGAGCAGGTGCGAAGGATGGATGTGTGGCTGGGACAGATGCCTGGGTTTATATACCCCAGGTTTGCTTTTGCATGTGTAACACATGAACTTGAGTAAATCTTGAGTGTCCCCCAAGAACACTTTGCCCTCACTATTTGCAGTGCCAGAGTGAAAACACACTACGGTCTGTCTGTCCCAGCAAACCCTGCCGTGGTAAGTAAATATGCTCATTCTCATTTTACAGATGGATAAGCAGAAACAGAGAGATACCAAGTGACTTGCCCTAAAGGTTAAACACCAGGTCTGAAACATAACCCAAGACTCCTGATTGAAGAACTTGTGGGGCTGTTTCATTAAAGATATCCATGAAGTGAAATCACTCTAGGCTGACAGAAATTGTAGTATTTTAAACTTCCTCTGCAATGTGGTCTTCTAAATTGACAAAATTAATTCAGTTTCATGATCCGGTCATATTTTTCAGCTTCAGTAAAACAAATACTTTTGTCCCACTAACAGAAAATGTTTTACTTTGCTGTGGTTAGAACCTCCTCTGGTCTATGGCAGATGGGCAGCAAATCACTCCATGTGCAACTGTGCAAGGACAGAGTGTTTCATTGCCGCTGGATTTTTTTTTGTCCCGTATTTTTTCAAATTTAATGATGTTTTCTCCTTTTTTTTTTTTTTTTGTCTGTTTCACAGAACTCTACAAGTCCTATACCTAAAATGGGGTAAAATTGCCCTCCAAGCTCCCTGATAACTGCTGTGCCTAGGCTCCTTCATGCCTTGCCAGAGACAGCATGAAAATACTCCTTCCAGCCTGAGGGTGACTCTGCCATGTGGCATCAGGGATTGAGTTGGAGTTGCAGCCACAGACTGGGATGGCCATTGTCACTCATAACTGTGGTCACCTTTCAGAGGTAGCTGGAACTACCAGCATTCAGTGTGTGGGTGAGTAGGAGCAGAGAACTTGTTTGTGTCCGTCCCTCTCTGCAGTGCTCATGACAAATAGTGAGTGGGAGTATTTTAATTTGTTTCTTCAAATGACAAAAATTCAGTTTTGTGTCGTGCTCTGTTCTTGTGGTTGGTGAAGGAGCTTTACAGCACTGGAGTGTCCGTGCTTGTGCTGGGTTGGAAGTTTTCTCAAAGAACAAAATTTCGGAATTTTACCTCAGTGGGATCCACTTCATCACTCATTTTCTTATAACACTGCAGTGGTTGAATGCCTGGCAGACAGAGCTGATGGTATAATTTTGATTAAATATGTCTTTGATTCTCTGTGGGTTTGTTTGAGTGTTGCTTGCATTTTGATTAGTGCTATTGAAGTCAAAATGCTCTACTGCAAGATACTGATTTCAATTTTTTTTCACAAAACAGTTTTCCAAAGCCACTTCTGCCCACAAAGAACAGGTCCAGGGGGAACTAAAAATAGATATTATTGATCTAGAGACAGCATTTTTCTGCACAAATTAACTTCGAAAAAAACACTTTTAAAGTTTTTGTGCCATTTCCAATGGGGAATGCTGCACAGTTGTAAACCTCAGAAGCAGTCACAGGGTGGATTTTGAGTGCTATAGCTGCTAGTCCCGTCAGGTTTGCTTCCTTTGTGAGTCTGAGCATGCTTGGAGGAAGGCTGGGGAGGTTAGACTCTACGCTGGCTTTCATCTTCCTGTTTCCGTTTTTCTTCCAGCGATTTCTGTTTCCCCCCATGGATACATCCCCCCTCCAGGCCTGTTTAACTGCCTTGTGTTTACAGATTTCTCATCTGTACAGCTTGTGGAAAGCCATATGGCAACTCTCACAGCCAACAGTGGATTTTAGGAGGAAGTTCTCTTTCAACTTTCTACTTGTGAATTCAGATTTTTTAAAGCCACGAATGAAATAATTTTGGTTTATATGCAATTGGGAATTTCTGTCTAAGCACTTCAGTTTGCCTCTTCCAGGTGCAGTGCAGCAAGGATGCATTGAAAGCTGCAGAAAGTCCTTTGTTACTTGGAGACCCGCGTGTGAGCAGCTTGGTGTGTGCTCCGAGTAAAACAGAGATGTTGTGGCAAAGTCAGCCTAAATACAGGCATCTGACTACAAAGAAGGCTCACGCCTCACAGGTGAATTTTCAAAGTGCTAAAATTCAGAAAATGCTAACCTGCAAACTACATGCACTCCTGCATTCAGGTGGCTTTGTTAGATTATATCAAAATTATAATTTGATTCCCTCATTTTCACAAAAGAAGCTATTATATGTGGAATGCATGTTGCACATTGCCCTGGAGCACAGCTGGTTTGAGTTAGAGGAGTTATCTCTGAAATCTCATCCTTGCCAGCGATTCCCACCCAAGCCCCCCACCGCATACCAATGCTACTTTAGCTCTTGTAAACACAAGGTGATAACTATGTGGTGTTTATCTCCGTGGGATCGATAAGGATTGTTTTACGGGTGCTGCTGGCATGAGGATGGATAAATGCTAAGAGCCCTGAGTTCCTGCAGAGCATTCCTTGTTTTATAGATGTGGTTTGGGCTGCATCCGAGCTCTGAAGCAGCACTGGGCTGATTGAAGTCCGTGATGAATGCTCGCTGTGGGACAGTCCAGCCAGGAATGACACGACTGTTTTTAACTGAGGAAAAGCCATCGTTAGTCTGTTCCTGTGTCCTGCAGGAATATGTATACCAACGGTAGGATTTTAAAACAGAGGCATAGCTCCAGTCTTTTTAAAACTTTAGCACTTCTATAGCATTTGCTTAGCTCCAGTTTCCTTCTGTATTTATATAAAAAAAGGAATCACAAACTAAAATTTAAGCCAATTCCTGTGTTCTTTATCTCTACAAAAAAACTGCTGAGTAAACCCTGACTTCTGTGAAGTGCATGTGGGAAAAGAGCTGGAGAAACTGTTCTTCAACATTTCTGGCCCTTCAGTCATTGCTTAAACCCAAAAGCTGGAGTTATTCTCCAGTTGTTGGTTGCATTAATGAAAAATGTGGGAAACCCCTTATAAGCATAAGAAAAATAGGCATTGCAGAAAGGCCATTGCCAAAGGAAAGATTTTCCAATTGCTTTTGGTGTTAAGCATTTGTGCACTGCCATCCAGTGGGCACTGGGAAATTACCTCTCTGTTGCCCACTGCTAATGGGCTTGTGCTGCATGGAGGTACTGCCCATTGCATTTTCATAGAATAACAGAATACACTGAGTCAGAAGGGACCCATCGGGATCATCGAGTCCAACTGCTGGCCCTACACAGGACACCCCAAGAATCACACCATGTGCCTGAAAGCACTGTACAAATACTTGTTGAACTTTGTCAGGCTTGGTGACCACTTCCCTGGAGAGCCTGTTCCAGTGCCCAACCACCCCCTGGATGAAAACCTTTTTTCTGATATCCAGCCTAAACTTCCCCTGACCCAGCTTCATGTCATTTCCTCTAGTTTTTTCACTTGTCACAAGAGTGAAGAGATTGACACCTGCCCCTCCACTGCCCCTCATGAGGAAGGTATAGATTGCAATGTCTCCCATCAGCCTTCTCCAGGCTGAACAAACCAAGTGACCTCAGCTGCTCCTCTTGAGGCTTCCCCTCCAGATCCTTCACCATCCTCGTGGCCCTCCTTTGGGTGCTCTCTAGGGGACCCTCACATGGTCAGGGTTCCTGGTGCTCCCCTGCCTCAGTCAAGACACGGGGATGGAGGACTGACAGTACCTGGGGATGCTGCTGGTTGTTGGCAGGAGTGGCTGAGGAAGTCCACAGGCTTTTACATGCGTCGCCCCACCCTGGTCTGTGCAGCCCTGTGCAGGGTCATGGCACAACCACAGGTTATCCAGGGTTTGGCAAAAGGCACAGGGTGTTGGGAGTCTGTCTTTGAGGCAGTTTCAGCAGCTCTCTGAGCAATCCTCCTTTTCTATTTCCAAACCTCTTTATCAAGAAGCCCTAGGCTGTCACAGGAGTGTATTACAGAGCTCCCTTTAAGACTACAGCCTGGTTACTAAATCAGCTGGTTTATTAAAATATATTTCCTACTTCCATATAAACTCAACTGGGGGGGAGGAAGAGAAAATTACGTTATTCGGTGTGACAAAATTCTATATGCTCCTTCAGATGTAATTCCAGAGAACAGTCCCTTGTACCAGGAAACTCAGGAGGTGGTAATCATAGAGACTTCAGCTGCATTTTACCTGATGGTCTGTTCAGACCCTAACTTTTGCATGTTGCATACTTGCTTTCCTGCTCCATGATTTCATTTTTAATGGCTATCACTTGTTCCTCTAGTTGTCTCAGTTGCTCTGCCTTGTCTTGTTTGGTTTGATTCAGTTCCTGAAGCTTCTTCTCCAAATCTGGAAGAGCAGAGACAGGCAATGGTGCTCACATTTCTTGTGTAAGTAAAATCCAGGGATTAACAGCATTTCTTTTCCCAGAAGTTTTAGAGGCAATAAGCCCATTTCAAATGGGGAATGTTACATATGCAACTGGAAGGAAAAGTCTGGCTTCTGGATAGTAAGAGAAGCATGACAGCCTTAAAGAAATCAATTTCTCAGCATGTGCTTTTGTCCATCAGCTAGGATGGGGCAGGACACAGACCTCTTAAAGGTCTTGGTGTAAATGGAAACATTCAGAGGAACAGTGTGTCCACTAATGTGTGTAAAGCCTAGACAATTCAGGCATAATGGGCTTAGGTCTCCCTCACTTATGGGAATATTTTCTGCTGATCCCCATGAAGCTACACCAGTGTAAGCACACTGGTAAGGAATATTCTCTACTTGCTTCCAGCACCCTTGTCATATGGACGTTTGAAGTGACTGAGAGAAGCACTTAATGCTTCTCCTCGAGGTATATACTTAAAATATTTATTTGGATCCTGTCCTGGGGAATTTGCTCGTGGTATGGAGTTTCAGCTTCAGTTTTGCTGATGTTACATGGTATTTTCAGATGTCGAGCCTGGCAGGATCCTAGGCCTACGGATTGCCAGTGGGAATGCCCAGACCTTTGCTACAAGCAGAATTAGGTTTTCCTGTGTGCAGTGACGTGAGATGTGCTCTTTTTGGTGACCCTCTAAACCCACCCGAGGTGAGGTGTGTGGTAGTGTGTGAGGACTGGTGCCAGTACGGCCACAGCAGCCACAGTCTCCACTGCCCATGACCCCTCTGTTTCCCAGTCATGGCCCCACAGATTCAGGGCACGTCAGCTTCAGTCTCCACAAGCCAGTAATTGTGCCTGGTTTGTTCTGCCATTACTCAGAGATAATGTCTGAAGGGGAACAAGTCTGGACTGATGGAAAACAGCCACCCTGCAACTCTGTAACACAAACCATCACTTGGGTAATATAAGGAAAGACAGAGTGCAGAGGAAGGATTGCCGGTCCAAATGCCCAAAGCAAGTGCATAAATCAGGGCCTCCAGCTAAATCTGCAGCCAAGTTTTACGCAGATTTTGCACTTGTCCTGTTTTTAAACTGTCTGAATAAAATCTCTGCAAGTGCCTGTGTGGACAGTTCTTAAACTCTTCTTATATCAACCAATTTATGTCAGAAAAAGCCAAATCAATTCAACTACTTTTAGGCTGAGTAGCTTCAGGCAGGGATTTTCACCAGTTAAATTGTTTTAAATCCAATTTCAGGTGAAACTAGTTTGTTAGTGTTAGTGTGGGCAAGGACTTCAGTCTTGCATTAATGACTGTCACAATGTTTACCACTTGCTATGGAAGTAAGAACACCACCTGTTATTCTTTTAATCTTTTTTTCAGTCTCTTCAGCCAGTTTTTCTGCTTCTTCTTTCAGCTGCTTCACTTTTTCTAGTGTTACTTTTGGAAGTCCTTGGGCTTTTAGCTTTTCTTGAAGAATGGTGTACTTTCTTTTAATGTCAGCAAATTCCTGTAACAAAATGCCATCACTTAGTTTAAGAGCATCTCAAAACTAATCTGGTATACAGAAGGAGATTTTTATACTTTTTTTTTAACATTCTCTTTGAACCCAACTTTAGATTTCTTGTTCTCTTAAATATTAAAACAGTAAATCCTTAATACATATACATCAAAAAATGCTTTGCAAAATAGAAATCAATTAAAACAAACTGCCAGTGTAGTAATCTCAAGGAAAGGGAGAGGCAAGAATATAAAGAAAACATAAAAACAGCTTATGCTGGTTTTACTTCGGTTGATAAGGCTTTTCTGTAAATTTCATTTTGACATAAGGTTTAATTAAAATTAATTAATTATTTAAGGCTCAATTAATTTAATTTAATTTAATTATCCATAGCAACATCAGGGTTTTTACATCTTTGGATGTGGTAATATTTACTGGCTAATCCATACCCTGCTGATCTTGGTTGCTATTGAGGCTGCAGTTCAGATTTCACCTTGGCTTCTTGTAACTTGGAAGCAGTCATGATCCAAGCTTGTGCTGTGGGTGCTTGGTTCTTGCAGTTTTAGAAAATTTCTAGCTGCATTCTCAAAAAACTGAGCTACTGGAAAGCACCAGGCCAACAAAAAATTCCAAGTAACTCCCACAGCAATTTTCTCTGAAGGAGAACAGCACAGGATGAATGGCCAGGCTGCTTCCATCACTCACGTATTTTAATATCTGGTTTTATGATTTGTTCTGTTGTGTTTATTGGTGCCCATGGTGACTACAAGTCTTACACACAGTGCAAGAAAAAATGTCATGGAGAAATGTATGTTTCCTTTCATTCAAGCAACCAGAAGTTCCTTGCCAGAAGCCTTAAAATAAAACATAAATTATTCTTAACCTGTGACATTTTACACTGCATGGCATAAGGACAATATTAATAGTTTTGAGGGCAGCAGGGTAACACTTCTGAAGCAAAAAACTATGAAACATGAAGGAAATTTTTTTTCCCTTAACACGTGACAGAAAGGCTTACATTATCAGTACTCTGGGCTCGCTTGTGTGCTGCTTCTGCCTCTGCTTTTGCCTTTGTAGCTTGATTCTTGTTCCTCAGTGTTTTTGCCTGCCAGGTGGCAATTTCATCTTCCATCTCAGTCTGTTTGGCTGACAAGTCATGTAGTTCATCGTTTGTCTTGTTCACTTGGTTCTCAGCCTAAAACAGAACAATTGAAGGCTGTGGTTTCTTATGCAATGTCCATCCAGCTTGCAGAGCATGGTAATGAGGGAGATAGTCAATGGGTTAAGAAGAAGAGACTCTTAACCAGTATGGAATAGGTATCATATCTGTGTCACAATCTGGGTTTATTTATTTAAGTTTAAATTAAGGAAACTTTAGGATTAAGTTTCTCTTCTAAAATATATGTAGCAAATAAAATATTTACAGCAAGATACCTGTGAGATTTGTTTTCTGATGCCTTGTATCTCTTCATTTAATTTTATGATGGTGTTTTTGGAGCGTCCTTGAGACTTCACAACATTTTTTAGTTTATTATTAATTTCATCCACAGGCAGAACAGCTTTAGCTGCTTTGCTAAAATGGAAAAATAGAAGCTTGTGTAGTAAGTATCATGGTAACACAAAGCAAGAACATATTTCAAAGGCACCCATGCTGACGTGCAAAAATGTTTCCCCAAATTCAACAACAACTATAAAATTGTGTTTTGGAGGCTGGTAAAGCAAAACCTCAGTAAGGGACTTTGTGTGGGAGCTGCTGTATTCAAGGTGAGGCTGGATGCTGTGGGCTGCCTGGTGGTGCACTGCTAGTAGGGAAGACTCAGGGGTGAACATGTTTTTTCTCTTGTTTGTTCTTTCTCACCCTTATTTAAACCACCCAGTGAACCAGATGTAATGCTCCACCAGGTCCAAGGTTGAAGTAAGTAGCTGCTTTGGCCTCTCTGACTCAGCAGGCACAGGAGCCAAGAGCTGGCAGGAGCTGTTTCCTTGCAGCACGTCAGCTCCTGCAGCCGAGCTGTGATGGCTCCTTCCTGCCTTAGCGGCCCTGTGGAAATGGCCAAGTGAAATCTGCTGTCATCTGAACTTTCCCTCCAGTGTCACTAGGACACTGCCAGGGGTGTAGAACAGTCCTACTGCGCTCAGTGCCACCCCAGCTGGAGCTGGCACTTCAGTATGGAAATACCCTTCTTACTTGGCTTCTTGTGCCTCTACCAGCAGTGTCTGAGCATCCTCCATTTTTATGTTTCCCTTATTGTTCAGCTGGGACTCCTCACAGTGGTTCATAATGCTCTCGATTTTGCCAAGCATTCTTGTGAGCTCTTCTGGAGTCAGGGGAATATCTATTTGCAGAACGTAATTTGCCACCTTCTCAATGTCTTCTGGAGGTGCACTCTCATCTGCAACAGAAATGGAGCTAAGAGCATCCTGAAGTGTCTCTTTCCTCCCACTGAAATATAAATGGTCATTATGGCTGCCTACCCTTTGAGTTATGTGGGAGAATAAAGCTGACAGGCACAGCAAGGGTGTAAGAGAATTATCTCCAACATTTTGTAATTTGATATTACGCTTCCAGGTACTGCTGTTAGTGTTGTCAGAACTGGATAAAATGAGGATTTGAACCCACTTTGAACTGAGTTATTAAAATTCTGATGTAGAACCGAGCCCGTGGAAGGTTTTAAATCAGTGCCCAGCACAGCTAGATGTGTCAGAGCCCATTTCTCCCTTGGCCCACAGATCAAAGAGGTGCTGGCAAGACTGGGGTGTGAATGGAGCTTTCCAAGCTGGCCAGTGGGTGTAATCCCTTCCCTGGAGTTGCCACAATATTGAGAAAGTGGCTCCTTCCCTGGTTAATGAGAAAGGCTAAGCTGCAGAGGGAACCTGGGTCAGACTTGGATAGGATGGGAATTTACAATATAAAAAACTATATTTTGACAATTCCCATTGCAAATTAATGAGCTTGTCCCAGCTCTTTGCTAAGAGGCACAGGCACACACAGCAGTCAAAGCCTTGTGAGTTCTCCTCATTGGTTCTGTTTTCTGCTCATTTCCATTTATAGACAAGACCTTGTGTGATAAACAGTTGAAACATAGTTAATGTTTGTGCTAATGCTCCAGAGCAACTCTGCAACAATTAAATAGAAGATTTAGTGTGTGAACAGTAGGGCATTCCTGAGAGGTATTTTCTGCAGAAATATATTCTTCCAAAATCACCATTCACATCAATGTAGAGCACAGCAGATTTAATGTAACTCTATGCATCTCAGCTGTCCTTGTTCTTAAGCTTCAAATAACAAAACAAAGATTTGAAAAATGTTTTATAATTGTTAGTAAATGCTGTATGTCTACTAAGAAACATAAAAGAGCTAAAGGTGGAATTTTCAGTTGCTATCAAATAAGACTCTGAGAATATTAAGGAACTAAAGGGACTTAAATCTTCCAATTCAATAAAATAATTTAAATGTTCCCGAACAAAAGGAGTCCTCTGTCATTTGCCCTTGCACACATTTGGATGTAGAAGCATGAATGCCACAGGACTGCCAACATGCAATCCATAGAAATTTATAAGATCAGCCACATTCAAGAGATTAAAAACCTCTGCTACATTTGAACCTCTTTGATGTGCATCTGGTAAAAAAACGTAGGGTCCGTTTCTGACAGCATTTTTCGGCAATCGTGAGGGTGGAAAATTTTTAGGGTGCCTATGGTTATTTTGTTATTTTTGTTATGAGAGCTGTGAAGTTCTACCAGAATCCTTTGATTCCTCGAGCTACAGCTTTACGGAGACAACGGAGCGGTTATGTGTCCTAATTCCCACGCTCCCTATGGAGAGCCTCTATTTATGGGCCTGGAGGAAGGGGGTGGAATAACAATTTGAGGATTCATTGGACATGCCTGGCCATTATATATTGTATGAAATTATATTAGTAGTCCTTTACTCAGATAAACCAGGAACAGAGGGAATTCAAATCAAGCACTGTGATAAATGATAATAATCAGAACGTAAGAGATCTGTTGCAAAATTAACATGAAGTACTGTCACCTGGGAGAAGGAAACACTAGAAAAAAGGGGTTGAGAAAGGTTGCACAGATCAGCAGGTAGACAAGAAATTTCATGTGTATACAGCTACATAATTTTCTGGATATCAATCATGCTCTATTATATTGGAATATATATCTAAAAAATGAGTCAAAAAGAACATTGCATATTTACCTAATAAGAATTTTTTCACTCTTTGGATGAACCCCTTAGTGATCTCTCCATCAACCTCAATTTGATTCCTGGCTGTCTGCAGTTGCCCAGTTAATTGTGAGCCTTTCAGTTTGCTGTCTTCTGCCATTTTTCTAATGCTTTCAACCTGGAAATATTATTAGAAATAGCAGTGCCATTTTCTGGAGGTTATCTGTCATTGCTTGGCAGTTGAGTTCTGACTCAAAAGTAATTTTGATCCAAGCCTCAGCTGTACTCACTTGATGTGGCTTTGAAAAGCAGTAGGAGCCCCCACTGGGGAACTCCAGAAGCTTTTACATCTTGGCCTTCATCTGGCCTCAAAAAAACCCTAAATCAAGCATTTTTTTTCTCTTTGCAGCCACTGCTAAACCACAGCCCCCTTCTGTTTCCAAAAGAAAGTGCTGACGGTTGTTACAGTACTGCAGCATGTCAGTGATCAGATTCAGATCTGAGGAGATCTGATCAGATTCAGATCTGATTACAGGAAACCAAACTTCATCATTTCATATTGGACTTGCTGTTAAAAAAAAACACTTGAAGAGGATACAAACAAGGAGGGTAGAGTTCAAATTCAAGTCTTTAAAAGGTACATTTTGCCATTAAATTAGTATTCTTGATAATTTAAGTGAGAGCTTTAGATTAATCATCAAATTCCAACAACATTTTGCTTTGCTAGGGGCTTTGCCTTAAGGAAAGGCACAGGTCTCTCTGTGGTCTGCAGAGGGAAGAGATTCAGTCTTTCCCCATGCAACAAGGAAAATGGTGATGTTTTTACTTCTGAATTGTCTCAAAATAGATCACTCATATTTTCAGGGAGCTGCCTGAGGCTTGTGAGCACCAGAGGCAATGTCCCCGCAGCCTGGCACTCTCCACGTCAGCAGATACCTTTTGCTGCTGGCCCTCCATGTCCTGGGGCCCCAGGCCTGTGCCCTGATTGCTCTTTTCTGAACCCACTGGCTGTGATGCCCTGTCGTGTGCATTTTAAAAAGAGGAAATGGATGCCCAGGCACCCTGCAGGGACAGGACAAAGCCACAGCAGAATGACATTTCTGTTGGAAAATGTGTTTTGCCTATAACTGTAACAGGCATCATGTCTGACTGTTAGTAGGAATGAACTCTTTACTGGTGTTTGGGGATTTGTCTGTTTTATTTCCTTGGCACATGTTGCATTGGCCACACTTTGCTTGAATTATTTTTCACTGCTACTGTGCAATACAGTCGACTAATTGATGCCTTCCTAAGCAGCACTGGGGACAGAAAAGCTTCATTTTGAAATTATTTACAAAAGTTATTTAATGGCAAACGTAAGAGTAATATGAAGTTGTATAAATAGAGCTTAATGCTATGCACAGCAGTAATCCCATTGCAGTAAGCATGTCAGGCTACTGACAAATGGTGCCATTTGAATCTTTCCCAATAAAAATGTAGAAAATACTAGCCTGAAGCCACCAACTTCCATAGATACAGGGCACCATGACCTGTGAGATCTTGGCAGCTGTGAGGAAGAAGAAGAAGACATAGCTAGAGTCACAGCGTCTTTGGGGGGCTGGCACCTAATAATTCCAGTACTGAACCATGATAGGTCTGTGATATAGGGACAGGGTCCATCATTATGTCACTGCTCTTTGTCCAAAGAGCAGGTGAGTTTTTGTAGATTTGTGACATCCCAAATCTCATCCTCCATCCATTTCACTGAACAAATGTAGGTTTGATATACAGCACCTGATTCTCAGGTTCTTGTAGCTGAGTGGTCAAGTTATTTAGCAACACAGCAGTCTCCTCAGCTTTCCCGAAGGCCTCAGTGGAAAGAGGAAGAGCTCCACTGCAGTTTGGGCCACCACACTGCCTGAGCCCATGAGTGTCCCGGCACAAAGCTCCCCCACAGGCTGCTGTGACACAGGGCTGGTCTCCTGGCACACCACAGATCTGCAACAAGGAAGATGTTTATGTCAGGACTCCTCTGGGGCCTGAGATAAATTCTTGAGGGAAAGGAAGATGTTTGACATCATATGAACATTAACATAGGATGGGATTTTCCCTAAGACATAGTGGTCTGGTCTCTCTAAAGATGGGTGTCACTGTCAGTCACAGGTCCCTCTCCCCTGATTTGAAGGATGCCCAAGGCCCTAAGCATCCTTGCAGGACCCATCCGTTAGGCTTCATGTGTTGCACTGACCCTTGATTCACCCTTCTTTGGCAAAATGGGTGAAACCATCCTCTGGCCATATCCAGCCCATGGTTCAGTGGCGTCTTCCAAAGGATCCAGGTCACCTCTCACACAACATGTCACCATGTTTATCCCTCCATATAGTTTGACACAGATGTTAAGATTAAAGGCTTAGATGGATGACCTCTTCCAGATTTGTCAGGACTGGCTGAAGGTACTATCAGGGATGCATTGCTGACCTGTGGAAGAAGAGAATTCCCCTCCTTTCCCATAGGTGATGCAAAGGATATGTGAGTGCTCCCCATCCACTTCAGAGCAAAGTTGCTTTGCTTAGCTTAAATTATTCACAGAGGAGGTTTGGGTTAATCTTTCTGAAATAACACTGATGTCCTCTTGAGACTAGAGAGTGCTTAAACAGTTCCTTGTGCTGGGTCTGCCCTGGGAACGATGGCTTCCAGAAGGTAGCTGAATAACTACAGCTGAGAATTGCAGCTGTTTCAGATGTGACTGCATGGCTGTGCCAAGGAAGTGCAATTTTCCATATTTAAAAATGCATGTAAGCACTCTTTTAAAATAAAACTTACTACAACATCAAAAAAGAGATTTTTCTTTAGATCCCATTCAAAATCCACAGTGCCTACCTTTTCATTCAAGTTTTGGATGTCAGGGCTTTTGATCATTTTGAGCTGTTGCAGCACACTGCTTGCTTTTAAGACCTCATGGTCCAACATATCGAGCATGTGGTTCCTGGTGTACTCTGAGTATCTTACAATAGGGGTTGTCCCCCTGGTCCTCTGTTCTGCCAGCAATGATACTTCAGAGTGTTTCCTAATGTTGCTGATGGCCTCTGTAACAAGAGAAATAGGGATTAGTACCAGCTACATTTTGGTTGCATTTAGTTCATGTATTTACTTGAATTCTGGACAATTGGTGAGTGACAGGGGATTCAGTTTCTTGTCACTGGTATTTCATTTGGGACAGCAGTGAGGGATATGACCTGTCATTTCCTTAGCCAAGCTTTTTAATCCTTCACTCATCCAGTGCTAAATAGGAATAGTTATTGATGCTCATAAAACCTGCTAAACTAGATGAAAATATGGTTGATCCTATGTCATTTGTCAGAGTCCAAGGTGCGTGAGAAGCCAGTGGAATAGACAAAAATATGAAGATCACATTAATGACATAAACAGCTACTGATCTGCATTCATCAGCAGCTCATGCATTGCTGCCATTGTTGATTTGATAAAGCTCCTGTCATTTATGCTGTTTCGAAGTTTAGGCAGGAGAACTGTTTCTGCCAGTTGTTAAACTTATGAAGTGATAGCTCCCTCACTGAGAGTCAGGAAAGCATTTGTCCTTTCTGTTCAGCATAGCACCCAAGAGTTAAATGGTCTGCTAAACTGAGGCCAAAATTTAGATTACAAATGGGAATATATGAGGGAATTTTTGGCTCTGGAAAATCCAATTTCAGGACTGATGCAATAAAAAAAAAGTACTTCCACAATAAGATCGTAGACCAGGCAAAAAATACTTTCTAGCAAGAGTCTTGTTTGCTTAGTAAAAGCTTTTCCTTAAGTAGACTCAAAAGGGTTGGAGAATATTACATTTTTTGCAGATTAATAGCCTGAGGAAAGGATTCAAGCCTTTTGCAAAACACATAATTTAAATCTGCTGGTGCTGTTGAGGCTTCCCAGATCCCCAGAGAATCCAAATTTGTCCCCAGATTCCTAGGCAGAAATATGTGCAGAGCCAGAAGTGATTTGTTGGCAGTGACAAAGCTGGTAACTCACTCCGTTACTAGTTGAAGTCAATGACAAGACACTGATCAAGTCCTGTGTGCTTTGATTCAGCCTCTAAAGTCCTTGGTCTTGCTTTGACTGAAGCTGAACAAAGTTAAGTTATCTTGTGGAATCAGCCCTATTTGTTTATCTTGTAATTCTTGGAAACAATAAACAGTTTAAAGTTAGCTCCTGATACAAAATACCTGGCAAGAGACTGCTGTAACTCCATATCTAAGCCAGAGACTGTTTTCTGTGCCATAATTCCATTGCAGGAATATTTTACAGTGGTTCAGCTCTCCATTAAGTGGCCCAAATGCATTTTCCATGTTTGGTTTGTGAGGGAGCTGTAGAGCTTCCAAGTTCCTTCACGTTAAACACAGTGTCTTAGCCCAGGCTTGATTTACAGCCTAGGAAGCTGCCCTCACTGCACTACCATACCACAGTGGCTGCAAAGCCAGGGGCCAAGGCTGGAAAGCCATAATTTAACAAGATCTCATAAACTGCAAACATTCTTTTAAGGACACTTGTGTCTTGGTTTTTTCAGTGGTTTTTAATTCATCATTAGATATTGATGTTTCCAGGTCAGCTCGCTGAATGAATGCCGGTGAGGAAAACTCTGAGTCCTGCTCCTCTGCAAAGAGAGGGTAGGTAGGAGCCCATTCCATGTGTGCCTAGGGCATAAGTGCCAAATGTGCCCTAGATGGTATCCATGGCCATACTCTGCTCTACCCCAGCAAAAAGGAGAGGGGAAAAAGCAGGCAGAGCCATATGTAAGATGTTCTGATGGTCCCAAAAGGAAGATGGAATGAAGGAGCCAGTCTTTCTCCCAGGTATTAGAGAAGCTGGTTATCTTGAGGGGAATGTTATTTTTGTGCTATTAGATGCATAGTAGTAGGACCAGTGAATATTTGTGGCCCTGATAGGAAATTCAGCTTAAATTCAAGGTTTTCCCCTCCCACACCCCCATGTGCTTTTTATAGGGCTGTTTATCTGTCTCCAGAGGCCAAAAGATGAAGTGGGTTTGGAATGTGACCAGAGAGCACCATGGATGCTTCAGCTGTGCATCCACTGACCTCCCCGGGATTTATTGTTTCTTTGCCTTTCTGTCTTTCTCAGACTCCACATGAGGATCAGTTGGATTGGGAAGAGGAGCCTGGGAGAGCTGTGCTGACTGCTCGCACAGGGACCTGAGCGGAAGAGCTGTCCCCGGGGGTTCTGCCAAGTACAACAGGGCACAGGAGCCCTAAATCTTAGTTAATCCCTCATTTCCCCTATTCCTTTCCCTCTGCTTTGTATTCTGTTGACTTTTCCTTTTTTTTTTTTTTTTTCAATCTTGTCTAGGCCAATCCTTTTCTTGCCTGAATGAAACACAGAGGAACTGTAAATGGGATTGCATTGCCCGTAGCCTGTGTCTTCAGTGGTGGGCATCCTGTCTTCTAGGGGTTCATATTGGGGCAGCCATCTCTCTGGAGAGTATCCTGCCGACCATCTCCTGCTATTGTGGGTTATGCAGCATCTGTTTGAGATCCCTGAATGGCACATCCCCATCTTTCTCCAGAAACCAGTCTGGGACATTGTCATTACAGCTATTAGCAGCTGATGAAGACTATACTTAGCACAAGCACAGATGGTGTAATTCTTTCAAAAATGCCAGGGAAGTCAGTTCTGCCTTCACATTTTTTGATGATGGAGAGCTAGTTCCGTACCACATAAAGTTACGTATTTTCCCATGGGAACACTAAGAAGTTGCACTATGACACTCGGCTTTAATTAAACAAACCATTGCTGAACAACATTCCCTAAATACTGCTAAGAGCAAGAGGAGCCAAAAGTGGTGGAAAAATCCTTTGCTATTCTACTGCATGGTCTGTGAGTCTGTACTGTGAAAGTGGGTGACTTTTATATCCTGATGGGATTACATTGGGATTTGTCAGACTTCTGACAAAGATGGGATCTTTGCACATGCATCTGAAATCTGGGATGCTAGAAATCACGGCATTATAAGATAAAAGAGAATTTGGAAAGTCGTTATAAAATGTTGTTAGTGTTTACATTTTTGTGCTACCATAGGAAGCTAAAATCGAATCTTCAAAATGTTGTATGGTTCAATGATGAGAAAAACATTCTGAAATTTCATGTAAAATGTCCACCTATTTCAATTCATTACTGGCTTACCTTTGAAGTTCAAGTACTGAAAACTTTGATGCAGATGTATTTTCTGTTGTAGAAGTTCATACACTGAGTCAGCTTCTTCTCCAATGTCTTCTAAGTTCTTGTTAAGGTCAGGAAATTCATATGGCAAACTGTGAAGGGGATCCATTTGTGCAGCCTTCTGTCTGAAAGGGAAACAGCAGTTATGCAGAAGGCAGACTGGATTGTTCTTAAGCTAGAACTGAGTTACACAATATTTTAGAGGGCAAGAGATACATTTTGAAATGACCAGAAACACTTAATTTAATGGCTTATTTAGAAAACTCTTAGGATGAGCTGGAAAATTCCAGCATTTAAGTATATGTTGGAGGGGGATGGAAATATATTAAGGATTATTTTTTCACAGATCTATTGAAAACAGTGACTTAGAAGTCCAGCAGCTGTGTGCTGATCAGAAGCGGGACTTAATGTATAGAGATGGCTGGTGGAGTCTCAGGAAAAACTGTTTCTCAGCCAAGGAATTCTTTCAGGAGCAGCTTAGCCCTTACTGAAGGTAGCCCTGAAACTCCCTGATGCCTGAGAGGGCCTGCAGTGAAAGGACAGGATGTCTCAAAATTCTTTCAATCTCAGAAAAGGCATCTTCAAAGGCTTTGAAGCGCATGTCGCAGCTGGGCATCCGTCCTCCTTTATCTTCCAGCTTTGCAGCAAACCTCATCAGCCCCTGAACAGTCTGGGCAAGGGCAGCAGTTTCAGTGTCCCACTGATCAAAACAAAGGTGACACTGACGGCAGGAGGGAAAGTCTTTCTCGAAGCCCCGGCCGCACTGGTGGCAGAAGCGGCCGGTGACCCCGGCACGGCAGTTGCACGCGCCGCTGGCCTTGTCACACTGGGGCTGGCGGGTCCCCTCCGGGTTACACTCGCACGCTGCAAGAAAGGGACAGCAAGTTACACCCAGTTGTTCCTTTTGTGTGAGCTTAATGCATGCAAAAGGTATAATTGTGCATTTCAAGGCAATAAAAGCAAACCAGTGTTCAAGTTAGAGCAAAGTGGCCTGCATAGCTAATGGCTCTTCTTCAGCTCTATCTTCCATCATAACCATAGAGGTAACAATATAGGTAAATAATGTATACACTTTTGTCCATCTCATATATGCAAACATATGAAAGGTTGTTTTTCTAGATGTATGTCCCAGCTCCCCTGTGAAGATAAAAGGTAAGTATTTATTTTAAGGCAGTTTCTAATCCAGTTGTCCCCAGTTAATAATACTTACAAATGCAGTGCAGCTGGGGATTGCCAAAGTAGTTTTCCTCACATTCATCACAACCTCTTCCACTGTAGCCTGGCTTACACGGACACTGGCCTGTAAACTGTAAAGACAGTTAGGTCTGAATAACTTCTGGAAGAGCCATGTGGCTGGATATACATTATTTACTGTGCTTCTTTTTCTCCCTGTGACTTATGGCATAGCCATATGAGGACTTCAGCAACACTGCTTGCCCACAGTCTTTGAACACCATGGTTTATACAGCATTGGCCCACCTTTCCCATCTTCCTACTTAAGGCTGTGAAAACAAAATGCACTTTGAGAGGTGGCTTTACTTTACTAATGTGAAAGATTTTGTATATTCCAGTCTACAGATGCTCTTTGAGAAGTCAACCTCTGAGATGATTCTTTTCCTTTGCAAAACAGACTAATTTTTTATTTTTGCTAGATCAAAGTACTCAACATTTCAACTTTAAACTACATGAAAACCTCAAGGGTATATTATGCACATTGCCCTAGAAAAATTATTTTGTGATTCAGCTATTAAATTAAACTGCAGGGAATTACAGCTCCAATAACTGCTATAGCTCAGAAAAGCAGTAGCAGCTCTTTGAGGTCAAAAGCTAAATTTGCTAGAAAAAATAATAAATCCGCTAAATAAACTGGAACAAACAGAGAGTATATTGAAAGGAAAATGTGCAAATACAGCAGCAAGACCTTAGAATAAGCTCCTGGTGCTCTGAAGTCAATAGCAAATTGCTGTTGACTCCATGGGACCACAATTTCACCTCTCAATTCTGAAATGCTGTTTTGTTTTTTCTATGTTCTAGCCCTAAAAAGTGCATGGGAATTAAAGATGAGAAAAGGTACTCTTCCAGTCTGATAGATGAGGCATGATTAATGTAATGGCCCTAGCTGCTACTTTATGAAAATAAACACTTAAAAAAATACTCATAAGACCCTTCAGTCCAAGCCTGGATTTCCTTCTTTCATATATGTATATTTATGAGGCAGTTTTTTCCTGTGATACCTCTTTACAAGGCATTTCTAAGATCCACTTGATAAAGAAACAACAAGCAAAGAGAAATTTCTTACCAGCAAAGCCACGATATCAGAACAGGGTGTTTGATATAAGGACTTACAGTGTGATTGCGCCAACCACAAACTTCAAAAAAATTTTTGTTTTCAGGGAGTATGACAAAAAACTACTCTCATTTACAAGAGGGACCTCACTGTCCCATGCCAAAACACCACCACCCTGGTTCCTCGAAAGCACAGTAATTTTCTTGCCTGGTTGCACTGGTTGCTTTGCGAGTTTTTTGGATCACAGCCACAGGTCTGACATCCTTTTCCACTAGCCAGGTCCCAGTAGCCAGAGACACATTGGTCACACGTGGCACCCACCACGTTGGGCAGGCAAGGGCAAGCTCCCGTGGCTGGGTCACACAGGCAGGCTGCGTCCCCCCCCGGGCACATGGCAGGGACAACACCTGCCTGATTGCACGTGCACCCTGGAAAAGGAAGGACAATTACTACAGCAGATGGAATATATACAGCTGATGGACAGTCAGAGCTGTACATAAAGCCCATGCTGTAGGTTTACTTCTAGTGACCTTGAACACATTTTTAATCTCATACCTATCTTTCTAAACCATCTTATATATTGCTTTGAGAAAACTTACTGCGAATGTTCAGTACTTTTAACAGAGGCACAAAATATGAAGATGCAGTGAATTTTGAATCTTATTAGAATGAAATGTTAAATACACTGGGTGAGGGGAATCTGATTTACAGCAGGCACTATCTAGTGTGGGAATCCCTAGCAAGCCAAGTAAGATAAGAAGCCTTCCTTGTGAGGAGCCAAAAGTGCTTGCTCAACCATTTCTAACAGACATCTTCTAAGAATGAACAAGGGATGGGCTTGGACTGTATTTTAGAGATTCCCAGAAAAAGAGTTTCCTGAAAATGCCTATAATTGTCTGACACATAAAAATTAGACCCTTAATCAGGCACTTTTGTGAAAATAGTCTTTGAGAAACATTGAGAAGAAGCTTATGCCTTGCTTTTCCTTACGCCTGTGCCTTTCTGTTAACACTGCTGAGTTACTGACAGTGTTCTCATGGAGTCTTATAAGTTTCCTGAATAGTCTCATTCTAGCCACTTAATGAAAACAACTGGTAAGGCAGGGAGCTCAGCAAGGGATCATCTGGTTAGCTGAGCATTGCTTAGTTGGCATGGATAAACAATTGCCTTTGATTCCTTTACTTTTGATTCCTTCCTGAATGAGCTGAATGCACATTTATTTTTCTAACAGGGAGTACTGCTTTCATTTCACAAATGACTAGGAGTGATATTCAGGATAAGATTTAGTGAGACTTACATAACATAGAATTTAATAGATGCCACATTTAGTTATTTGTATCACTGATATATTTCTATTTGGTATATAGAGAAATATATTTGGTATTCTTATTTTTTGCTCTTTAGTTTTGTTGTCCTTCCAAGGGCTAGCTTCTCCCTCCTTTTAAAAACAACTTTTCTTGGTAGTAACACACAGTTGCAGTGCTGTTACTTACTTTGACAATTCTGATCGAGAGCTGAGCCAAAGTAACCTGGTTTGCAGAACTGGCAGTTTGCTCCATGGGTGTTGTGTAAACACTTGGTGCATTCCCCTGTGACCCTGTTACAAGACTCTGGGTCTGTCAAATCAATGTTGTTGTTGCAGGGACAGGGTGTACAGTCAAGCTCAGGGCTGCTTGGGTTTTTGTAGAACCCAGTAGGACACTCATCACACTGATTGCCTGTCAGAGAGGAAGGTAAAAATATTGCTGGTTGATGGGAATTCAAGTGAATGTGATTTCCAGTAGTACTGTTAAAAGATTCAGACTGTCTGTTCAAATGCACATTTACAATGAAAAATATCCACCTGTTTGAGACTATTGCCCTTTAATGCTATGATCAGTTTAAAGTACATCTTCCCCATTGAAATCTGATGAAAATGCACTCATCTCAAGTTGTTTCTACCAAGGCAGTCCTTTTAGTAGGACTAAATAGGTGCCCCCTCACACAACACCTCCAAACATCTTTTTCCAGCTAAGTCCATTCAATGGCATTAGTCATAGTTGGCCACATTTACAGGATTTTCCTTGGTCTTTCCCTTCTACAGCAGCTTTAAGGGGTGGGGGGTGCCCAGGAGTTCAGACGAGCTCTGGGATGCTCTGTCCTTGCCTGCTGGCATTGCAACTGCTTCTGCAAGTCATCCCAGTGCATGCCCTGATTGGGCTGCTACCTCTCTGCATCTCAGAAACCTTTCTGGACAGGCTGGTGTGTCTGGAACCACATCCACCGGCTCATCCTCACCCAAGGACTCTGTTCCTTCACTGTGGTCTTCAGGACCAGAGCCTTTCACAATCTGAGAAGTGAGCCTGCTGCCACAGAGGTGACTGAGAGCTTTGCCGGAAAGGAGCAAGAGGAAGAAAGTCCAGAACTGAGGATTGCAGTGGTTTGTGAGGACAGAAATCCCCTGGCCAAGTACCAACAAGTATCATTTTGGCCCTACAAAAATTACTAAAGCAAAACTGCTCTTGACTTGTAAAGGAAGCTTGCTTAATCAAAAATGACAGCATTGGTTTAGTTTTTGGTAGTGTTTCCCATTAGGGTTTGCTCCCATCATGGAGGATCTTTCTAATGCCCAGGGGAAGGGAAATATCTTCAGCCTTCCCTTCAGGAATTCAAGCTATGTCAACAGAATCTTAGGAAGCAAGGCATCAGTGTGCTGCAAAAATATCTGCATTTGAGACAGCTGAGAATAGAAACTTCATTTCTAAAGTGACAATTTGAAATGTGAAACAGTCACTTTTGGGCATAATGTCAAAGACATTCCTCTATATGGAGAAAGATTTTCTCTGATTAGGAGAAAATCAGCTCTTTTTGATGCCCTGCTCTTTCTGATTTGGGCTTCCAATGCTTCTTTTTCAAAGATAACGAGCAACTGTATTTCTCCTCCCTCTCCCCAGATTAATGTAGTGCCCCTGGAAAGGAAGAGGTTTCTTAAAGAGTGCCATCAGATTAGTTAATGGCTTCACTGTATCCACTTAAATGAATCCCTTTTTCAAACACTAATTGCACAATTCCCATTCTTCCTAGTCAGGACTTCCCCGTATAATTTCAGTAGATTTGAGTGTTAACTCTTCTTAGCTTTTTTTTATTACCATTACCTTACTCATCATTTCTGAACACATGATGGGTGGAGGACAGTCATTTTTCTCTCTTACATTAATTTTAATAGAATCAGAACTAGTCTTTATTTTGCTTCATACCTGCATATCCCTCAAGACAATTGCAGACTAGTTGTGCAGACTGGGAGTCCTGGTAACAGGAATGTGCAAAATACCTATTGCTTGTAGGTACCCCTGGGCACATGCATGGGCGGCAGGGTTCTCCTTCCAGAGGGTTTCCATAATAGCCATCCATGCACCTGTCAAAGCAGTCAACACAAAGCAGTACAAACTGTCAAGTGCTCCTTTCAGTCCATGCAGGTGGATTAATTGATATGCATATGTATTTATATGTATATATATTTATATGTAGATACATTTAATTAACATTCCTGGTCATTGTAATGCTATCTCCATTAATTGTTACAGATACATCAAGCTTCAAAGGTGTTCTAAAATGGAAAATCAGAGCTGTGTTCCCAAAATCTTGAGCAAAAAGAAAAAGATCCATGTTTTCTTTTCAAGGACTTTCACTTACTCTGGAACAACTTCAGTCTAAATAACTATGATATGACATATCACACATGCTCTGCATAGGCATCTAAAAGGTGCCAGGTAAAAATTCCATGTATTAATCTATCACTACATATATTCATCCTTTTCCATACAGGCACACACACCGAGTGGTTGGCATGACAGTAGAAAGTGCTGGCATAGGCAAAAAAAGCAACGATTCATTAAGAGCACTCAGAGAATATTGCATGTTTTAGATGCAATATGTACTGAGCTGTGCTTTCTCTGACATGTTCTGCAAACCTGGGGTAATGGCTGTTTCAAAGTGCTGGTGGCTGTGCTGTTACCCAGACCAGTGGAGGGTTTTTGGGGCTCCCTGGGGGCTCGGCCACCTGCCCACCATCGCCGCCTCTGCCTCTGTGTCCCAACCCCCTGTGGTTCTGCAGCTGCAGCAATGCAGCGGCTTCTGAAGCATCCTCAGTCTTTGATCTGCTTCACTATGGAAAATGGGAACACAATTCTCCATATGTATACGAGCCAGACTAAAAGACTTGGCTGTTTGATTATCCTCGCCCTGGGGTGTGGAGCTCCTGTAGAGGCACAGGGCAACAAGTATTTCAGTCTCCCATTTTAAATCTATTTGCCACCTACAAGCACAATAGCCAAAGGCTGTATTGTCTAAAAGCACTGCAAGAAAAGCTCAATAGACTTCACAGGGAAATCCTCTTAAAAGTGAATGACAAGGTACAATCCATCCAAACTAAACTCAGTGAATTTAATTTTGATGTCCATGTTGAAGTCTGATACTGCTGACAGCACATAGAATAAAAAAGAGGAGCACTATCCTGAATGGAGCTGGAACATGTGGGAAAAGTAATTTGCTGATCATATGGAAGTAATATGAACAGCAAAAGGGCATGTTTATTTAAGCTCCTAAGAGATAACTGCAGGTATTAAAATGCGTATTCAGGATGAGGTTAGCCTCTTGTTTGATGGTTAACCTCTTGGTTAACCTCATGCTGAATTTTAAATTTAAAAGCTGGCAATTTGAAAGCTGTCAGGAGCTTTGTGCACGTCTTCAAGCACATGGTGCTATGGCACTCATCTCTCAAATGCCTTCTTGCAGGGAGCCTGCTGCAATGCTGTGTGCATGCCATGCCTGCAGTCCGCCCACAGGCACGGCATGCACAGTCCCACATGCATTTCCCAAACAAATAGGTACCTTACATTCAGCAGCTAGGCCCAGTTTAATCCTGGTTTAGGCATATGTTAAGGCCATTGATGCATTTGTAGGCCCTCAGCTACAGAGGCATTTTGGAGAGCACCAGTGTTTGGGTGAGCTTTGCAGTGCTGCCCATCAGGTTACCTTTCACAGTGGCTCCCAGCCGTAAACCCACGGCACTCCAGGCACGCTCCGGTCAGAGGGTCGCAAAGCTCTGCATTGCCATTACAAAGGCAAGGACGGCAGTGGGGAAATCCAAAATACCCAGCCAGGCATCGGCTGCAGCGCTGGCCATCCACCTCCCAGCGGCAGGAGCACTGCCCCGTCACCTGGTCACACAGCGTGCTCAGCGAGCCTTGTGGGTGGCACTCGCACGCTGGAAAACACCAAAGGCAAAGCTGTGTCCTGAATGTGTTCCCACTGACCCTTCTCATCTCTGACACTGCTCAAAGCAGGGATGGAAAATTCATTATTCGTGGAAACGCCTTTTATATTGCTTCACACATAATCCTGGATTCAAAGCCCTAGGAAGTTCGGGTATGCGTGAAGAGCCAAGATAGCGGCCCTGGTGCTGGCTGCCAAGTACTCACCATAGCAGCCATGGAAGCCGAAGCCGTAGCTGCCCGCAGAGCAGGTGTCACAGCAGCGTCCCACGACGTTGGCTTTGCACTGACACTGTCCCCCCAGTTTACTGCAGTTGGCATTCAGCGAGCCCTGGGGATTGCACTTACATGCTGCCAAGGGGAAAGAAAACCAAAATAGGTTTAGTTGTCAAGGAGCGTGACTGCTCTTATTGACTTGCAGGTTTCACGTTTTAAAATAGGAAGGAAAGAGCCTGATTATTCTTGTCAGGGGTTCACTAACCACTGATGGCCATGGCTTGGATTGCTTGATGATGTAGCATCAGTGGTGATGGTATATCAGGCACCAGCACAAGTCTTGGTGTTGCAGTTGCCACATTCAAGGCACTGCCTTCAGCACACATTTGGGATAGGACAGAAAGGGCATAGCAAAATGGATGTCCAAAACAGAGATATCCTGAAGTCTAGAAGGATTTGATGTAAACCTATGTCTAGCTGCAGCACTGGACATAACCTGCAAGCTGTGCTCAGACAGTCTGCATCTGTGTAGTGTTGGTTTCTTTCTGGACATCTTGGACTAACTTGTTGAGTGAGGATGTTCTGATCACTCACAGAGGATGTTTGTCCTGCTCTAGAAAGCACCAGAAAACTAAAGTGCCATGTTTCACTGGGAAATTCTTGGTGAATATTCTTCCAGTACATCAGCTTGTGTGCCATCATACCAAGGCATCCAGCCAGCCTACACTTTAGAATCGAGCTGATAAAGAGTCAGCACAGCCCAAACGTAAATGAGGGGAATGAGGGAAGTCTGCAGCTGCACAGCCATGACCTCATCACCTGATACGAGAGTGAAGCACTGATCCTTCTAAAATTGCCCAAATCAAGCAGATGGTATCACTTTGGAGGCATTGCTGCAAGGCTTCCTGAAAGGAGGTGGCCATCAAAGCTGTCCAGGAAGACCCCTCCTGTTAATGGAACTGCGGGGAAGTTCCATTTCTCTGGACCCAACACCTGGGAGGTTTCCTGAGCCACTAAATCCAGCTACCCTTTCTATGGTGGGTCCTGGAGGCTGCCTGGGAGCTTCACACCCCACCTACTACTGCCTTCTTGCTGGAACACCACCAAGGTTTTCTTGGTGAATATTCTTCCAGTACATCAGCTTGTGTGCCATCATACCAAGGCATCCAGCCGGCCTACAGCATCCAGGGAGAGGGCTTAGAAACTTCTTTATCCCTTCACAGCAGCCAGAAAAGTAGGAAAGTTACTGCCTTGGCCGTATGGTAAAGCTGCATCTTGATTCAATGCTCTTCAGAAAACACACAAGCACCTCCATGCTCCCTGTCACACTGCCCCACAAAGCTCATCAGGTGTGATGAACTCCAAGAATCACGCCACCAAAAGATGTTTGCAGCCCACTCAGGGTTCAGCAGGATGTATCCTGTGTGTCCACACACAACACGTGCTGATCAGCTTCACTTACCTACACCACCACGGGCTGAGAGCTCTCCAGTCAACACAACCTACGGACTCAAGGGAAAACCAGCAACTGTCCCACAGAGCTGCCTGTGCAGGCTGGTCCTTACCGACGGCGCCGTTGTGAATCCGGGCTGACATGCTCGCAATGAGCCGTGCACACGCCTCAGGCAGGACGTGAGGTCCAACTTCAGATGCAATTTCAATGCAGTGATACTTCTGGTACTCATCTAAATCCTTTTCACTGCATAAGTTCTCCACGGAGCCGATTCTGGGAATAAGTCCAAGCTTTGGCGTTAAGAGGGAAAAGAAAATATTTTTGCTTAGATATATTGAAAACCAAAATTTCTCACATTCTCTTGATGTGCTTTGCCTTGCAAGGACAGAAGCCCGGAGCACTATGTTTCCAAATCTGCTGCTATGCCATTCTGTCATCAAAATTCATATTTATTCTGAAGGTCTAGACATTCCCTGAGTTCTTCAAATAAAAGAGACAGTATATATATATTAAAAAAAATATAATAAGACCTCAGATATATGCTCAAAACTGGTTTTGCTTCTAAGAGGTGCTGTGTTAGTGACTCCAAAAGCAGTATCTGGCCAAAATTTTTACTTGTATTACTGTGATAGAGAAAAATAAGCTGAAGGTTCCATGTCCAATTATGGCCAGCCCTTATCAGATCCCATTCTACAGAAGTAATTAGAAAAATGGACCTAAATATATTTTTCTCAAGAGAAGGACCCAAAACTAACACCCAGTTCCTGACTTGGTGGAAACTTGGGAAATATCTGGACCTAATTCCCATGAAATACACAACTAATTTTACTTTTCCAATGCCATCTTTAAAAATATCCATGATCCAGATAAATTAGAGAGATTTAACAAAACGTAAGTAATGAAGAACTGCACGGATTTGTCTCTCTAACCACAGCATCTTGTCAGCATATGTGGAATGTGTTCATAATAGATGAGCAACAGATAGGGATACATACTCTGACTATCAACATGTGCAACAAGTATGACTTGATTGCTCCATGAAAATTAAACCAGATACAATTCTGTCTTTCCACACAAAAGCATGCAAACACAGTGCCAGTGGAGGCAAGCAGAAGCTGAATTTCTATTGAAATGCAGTATAAATTATTTTAAAATCTTTTTAATAAGTCCATGTAAAAACCAAAATCACAATGGTACAAATACAACCTCAAGGGACTTGTGACAGAACTACTCACTGAGTCAATCAAGATGTATGATTTTGCCCTTGTGTCAGAGGCAGAGGCCTGAGAAAAATACACATCCACAGAATATTCTGTTCCCGGCTCCAGACAGACTGGAGTTTGCAGAATTGCAATCCTGTTTAGCAGAAATGAAGCACAATTATAGCCAGGAGTCAGGACAAGGCAAGTCTATGGGATGTTGAGAGCATTCCCTTCCCTCTGTGCCTGCATCCTAATGCCTGCAGCCTGGAGCAAGCCCTGCTGCTGTGAGGAGCACAGCCAGCCCCATGCTTGCAGGCTTTGGAAAGCTGCATGACTTCTGCCAGATGATTCACCAGCACAATTCAAACCTGGGGAGATTTAACTGAAAAGGGCAGGGTTTACTACTTCAAGCAAAGGGGTTTGCAACTCACTGTTCATATTTGTCCTTTCCTGTCCCTGTTTAAAAAAGACATCGGTCACATCCTCTTGACTCCTGTCTGTTCTTTACATAGGTCCAAGCTGAAAAGCTGTTTTTTACAAATACTGTCGTATATATAGCCAATATTTCCTTTCTATACTCAGGTAGCTGCAGTTGGATCTTCACCAAAGCAATCACTAAGGCCAGCAGGATCTCAGGCTGTTCCCTTGGGTTGGGAAAACTTTTGCCAGACAGAGGACTGGGACATCCATCTCTTCCTTAGAGCCTGCATGGTACTGTGGTGTGACAGCAATAGAAAAGGCCACGGGTGTTTCTGATATTCCCACTTTCCCACACATTTGTTGCTCTACAGTGCTTTAGTAAACAATATATACGCAGAAAATACACAGGCAAAAGGACAGGAACAGTCAGACCTCTTTGCAGCTGGGAGAGGCAACGCACGTGGCTCCTGTGGAAGCACCTTGTTTTTGCAGCGTTGACCTGACAAGGTACCAGTAGGCTGGATGGCAACACTTGCTAGCCAATCTTCCAAGGACTACAAGCAAAAGACAAAAATTATGGTAATTTTTTTTGTATCTGAAAAACCTACTGTCTCTTTGCCAGGGTTAATGAAAGCCATCTGAATGATTGCACACTGCAGTGACATAACAGATTTTTTTTCTCCTTTATTCTTTACAGCACTAAAAAACAATGTTATTTGAGAAAAAATGCATTGTATTTGCAATGGCTAATTGAAAAGCAGAGATGGAAATGGGACCTCAGCTGGTTCAAATGAAAACAGCTCTGTTAAAGTCATTGGAGTTGTTTCCCTTCTTAGCACAGTGTTATTCTGGAAATATCCTTCCTTAGCTGCCTCCTCACGTATCTAATAAGGAATAACAAACATAAAAGAGTGTAAACCATATGTATTTAAAACTCAACTCTTCAGTCCTTGGAAGGAAAAAGCTATATCAAACCAGCCCACTGAAAATTGCTCCCATGTTTTAAAACACTGGGAGTTTTGTTTTCCTCAGAGTGACAGTCAGAGAAGAGTATACAATACTCTACAAGAGTAGACAGGGGGATAATCTCCAGTGGTGGGACTGTTCCAGAGAATTGCAAAGCAAAAGAGTAAGGCACAAACAAAAGCTGGTACCAATAAAACACTTGCCTGTGTTTTTGAAGACATGGGTGTGGACCTGGGTTTAACCAGATTTGGATTAACAGATTTCCCTAGACATGTCTTCATCATTGAGAAATCTTCTCCAAGCAAAAAATAGTAATTTGGCTATTTTCCTACAATTTTCACACGTCTCAGAGCCCAGCTGGAGCAACTGGGAAGCTGGATGCCTGCAAAAGCCCTGGATAAATATCTACTCAGATCACTTCTGTCTGTGCACACTTTCCTGCCCAAAAAATACCAGCTAGAAATACAGGGTGCCCATCTAAAAGGATCTGCATTTTCCATATGTTCAATTTGTAAGCAGAAGTCCAGTCCAAGCAAAGGTGCCAAAAGAGAAACATTCAGAACATGAAATCTTGGCTGATGCTTAGAAAACACTTGTAGGGCTGATTTTTCATATTTGAGTGGAAAGGGGTAAGAGGATCAGTGGAGGACATGTTACTTGGTTAGTAAGGCAACTTGTTACTTGGTGAAAAGGCAAGTAATTTTAATTTTAAATATAAAGAATAGGACAAGTTGCTCATCCTATTATTGATAAAACAGACTCTGCATCTATCACAACATCACAAGACATGCAAAACATCACAAATACCTCAGGCTCATAACGAATTGTGATATCAAAGTCCATAGCAAAGGGAATGTTGTTGATGGCAAATCTCAGCCCAGCTCCACTGGGAACGCGGGCAAAGCCAGGCCCTGTCCATGTCACAGACCGACCAGCGCTGGGCTGCCTGAAAACCACCGAAACAGAGTCCTGTCCAAACTGCATCACACCCTGCAAAGGCACACCCACATTTTCAACAACACGCTCAGACAAATTACAAAATAACAAACTCAGAAAAAAGAAATATTTTTGCCACACTGTTTATTTATTTTCGTAATCAGTTAACCTCATTTTCTGAACAAGCTCAAGACTGACAATCTAAGAACTCTCCCATACGTAGGATGTTTAGGGTCACATGTCAAGAAAAGCTTCCTATGGCTTTGCAACAACAGCAATGAGAGGGACTAGAATCCATCAGTCTCTGAATATTTGGCTTCTCCAAATATTCACACTGCAAACCTTTCATACATGGCTGGACTCTTCATTATAAAAAAACAATTACCTTTCATGGGGACTCTTCTCTTCTAAAAATTAATTGAACCCAAGTCTACAATGTCACTGGGCAGTGTAAACCAATCAGTGTGAATCATAAAATGCCTGGTCTAATTGTGTAGCAAAAAATTTGACTTAATTTGTGTCAGAATTTTAATGTCTAAGACTGCAAATCTCTCATGCTCAGGCATTTCCTTGCCCTTTGTTACAAAATAAAGTTTTATTATTTGATGTAAACTTAAGTCACTACTCAAGTACCAATTTACCTGTTCCAGTCCAGATTTTCTTACAGTTCGTTTCTTGTTCCTGTTTAGCACAATCTTTCCATTTTCAATCATGAACTCATAGCCTTGCTTCTGGAAGTAGATGTCACACCTTGGAAGAGTGCTTGGCTGAACCTGTGAAGTAATGAGAGAGGAGCAGCACTGTCTCAACAACGTTGAAGGGTAGGTAAGCAACCAAATACAAATCCACATTCTTAAAACAAGCTCTATTCTCTGCTGGGTGAAACTCTAAACTGTGGCCCAACATTTGCCAGAAAACCTTTTCTCCCACTCCCTTAAAATTAACTTCCACTTTCTCTCATAAACTATGCCTCAGACATCTGTTTTCCATTTAATTATTGGACTGTAGGATGATTACTGGTTGTGATTATAGCTAAATATTTGTGGATGTGTCCTGCAAATAAACATTTTTTATTATTTGTTCTCTATAGCTTCTGGACAACATGTCAGAGAAAAACGTTAATAAAAGCATAGGCAGAGGAAGGGTTGCATTCCAGGCTTGTACTCTGCATGGGGAACAACTACCCCCATGCTGAAGAGGAAAAAATAAATAAAAATTAATTTTTGTAAAAGCATTACAGATGGATGCCACATTCTTGAGGAAATTGGGCTACAATCAGTGCCTTTATATAAGTCAGCAGGAATGAGTCTAATGGAGCAGAGAGTAATTTGATTCTTCCCTTGTTGGAGATTCCCAGAAATATAACAGTTTATGATAACAGTTGGCAACTCAAACACTTTCCTTTAATTTAAATAATTAAACTGTTTTCTCTAATTCATGCCAGACCAGCCTGCACTTGAGAAGCAGCAAGGGCAGCTTTGTAGGTCACACCACATTGTAGGTACTGTCCCTTTGTAACAGCCACATTTATGGGATAGTCATATCCATGAAAAACAAAGATGAACTGAGGATGGTCAAGGGACTTGCTTTGCATTTTCCTGCTAAAGAGCTGCTTCAGCTGCTCCTCAAGCAAGGGCTCTTCTCCTCAGCCTCAGCTCTTGCGCCATCACCGCATGGATCCCCTCCCAGTACAACACCTAAAAAGCCAACTACCTACCAAGGGTGCAGAGCCAGAAAGGGGCTTTGCATGCTCAGCTTCATAAATATAATAATCCAGGGGTAAAAAGAAGTAGCCTGGAGCTGGCTCGTTGCACTGGCGGCTCACAATGTTGGGAAGACACTGGCACTGACCATCCTTTGGTGAGCACCTACAGTAAGAATGGTAAAGGGAGGATGTCAGTGTGGCACAGCTGGGTCCTCAAAGCACAAGGGCAACTCAGATCCACCCTTGTTTCAGCTTTGCCTCATTTTTCCCATTGCTGGATCACCTCTGTTATTACACTTCTTCCTATCCCCCACCCTCTCTTTTATCTGTTTCTTTAACTATGACTACATAATGTTTTTTAATGACCTGTCTCTCCCAATTATGGAGGCAGAACATGAGATCAGAAGGACCTTTGATTTGATGTGAATATGGAAGTTTTCATACATTTACAGTCATATTGAACGGACCAAATGATTTATCTGCTCACAAGGAGCTGCTCTACAGCATCAGATTATGCACTCCTATGTCTTAAGTCTAACAGCAGTGGTGAAGACCCCTGCCCAACAGACTTCTGGAGGAGCTCAACTGAAACCAAGCTTGCTTCTAAAATTATATATTTTGAATAGCAGCCAGAAAAAAAAAATCTAACATTTAAAGTAGATGTAGGAAGCTAAGTTAAAAATGTCACTTCTAACTTACTTTTAATTTCTTCAAATATTAGGGTCTCTGGTTCTCTCAAGCCATACATTTTATATTTTATATTAAACACATCTTGACTCAAGCTGATTCAAAGTTGGCTTCAAAGGAAATAGGTAAATCTCCTTATCACAAGTAAATTTCCAAAATCCCAGCCCAACTTTACTCTGTTTGTATAAGATGAAATTCCATCTACAGTCTATTTTCCCATCTGTACCAAGACTGTACGAACCTAATTAGAAAATCTAGCCTAAGAGCTTATAAAAATTAAAATCAGGAAAGAACTTGAAGAACTTTAACTTACAAGTTATTCTGGGATCCACCAATATCACAGTCACACGGAGAACAGCCATTCAAGCTGTTGCCAAGACCCCAGTACCCTACCTGGGATAAAAAGAAAGATTTTTTTTAATGACAAATATTTAATGTAAAGCAAGACAGAACTCATTCTGCTGCATGAACAATGCTCTGGAGCACTACTGTGCTGCTGTGTTTGGCCATGGGAGATTGCTTTCCTTACTGGATAGCATGGGTGCTCAGTCACTGCATGAGACATATATTTACCCATTTGTGCAAGCAAGTTCTCTGTAAACAGCAAAGATGGCCTGAGGACATGATTTTGCATTTCCTTTCCTTCTTGGGAGTGCTCCTCCCAGTGCAATTTGATTGCACAAATGTTTGTGAGCAGTGAAAAAGAACCAGATGTGTCAATGCAGAATGGCAGCACACAGCTGTAAAATTATTTTGAAATTTGACTTATTGTTTAATTTTCTGGCAATAAATAGGTGTGAGATGGGTGAGGAGACTTCCAAAACCACATGCAGAAGTCATAACAAAACCTGAGTACGCACGAGGCATTTTTCACAGCGCTGCCCTGTGGTGAACCGCTGGCACAGGCATTCTCCCGTGGCAGGATCACAGATGGAGAAGGGCAAACTGCCAGAGGGATCACAGTTGCAGGCTGCAGGGACAGAAATATGTGGTTACCTCTGCAGGCTCCAAAGACAGCCAGCAGCACGACTGGCATTTGCTTTAGATGTGGCATCAGCATGGCAGGCAGTCTCCATCCCTCAGACAGACATTGCAGATGTACATGCCCCGGCACCCTGCAGCCCACTGACTGCCCATGGGAAATGGACCTTTTCCTTTGGTAGGCCCCTCTCCAGGGGGAGCAGGGGAACTGGCAGAAAGTCCTATGCAGTGTTTTGCCATGTGCTTGTGCTGGTCTGCACAGTCATTGCATGTGGCTGAGGACCACAGTGTGGGCATAACGTGATCACAAACCCACAGTACGCCCGCGGAGGGGCGGGACGTGTTTTTCCGCAAGCCTGTCTTAGAGGAACAACTGGCTGGAAGTTCTCATGGCAGGGCAGCAGCTTCTGCTGTCTTGACACCGCACTGCAGAGTCCAAATATCCTAACAGTCCGTCTGTGGCTTTTTGTGGACCCGTCATAGAATGGTTTGGGTTGGAATGAACCTTAAAGATCATATAGTTCCAACCCCACTGCCATGGGCAGGGACATCTTCTACTAGACCAGGTTACATAGAGCCCCATCCACCCTTGTCTTGAATAATTCCAGAGATAGAGAGTTCACAAACTCTCTGGACAACTGGTTTCAGTGCCTCACCACCTTCCCAGTAAAGAATTTCTTCCTAATCTCTAAACTAAACCTACCCGCCTTCATCTTAAGGTCATTTCCCCTTGTCCTGTCCCTACATGGCCTTGTGAAAAGTCCCTCTCCAGCCTTCCTGTAAACCCCAGACCAGGAGGCAGTATTCCACATGGGATTTCACAGGAGCAGAGTAGAGCGGGAGAATCACCTCCCTCAACCTAATGGACACACTTTTTTGATGCAGCCCACAATATGTTTGGCTTTTTGGGCTGCAAGTGCACATTGCTGAGTCATGTTGAGCTTTCCACCCACAAATACAAAGCCAAGTCTTTCTCCCCAGGACTAGTCTCAATCCATTCTCCTCTCAGTCTGTACTTGTGCTTGGGATTGTGCTGACCCACATGCAGGACCTTGCACTTGGCCCTGTTGAACTTCATGAGATTATACTAATTTGGATGCTAAAATAATTTTTATGTGTTTATCTCCCTTTTCAATTAATTTGCATATTTAACGACCCTTCTGTTAACAGCAGCCTTATCTATTATAGTATCCTACGCATTCTGAAAGTGATTTTGCATCTTTTCAGTCACAGGTGCTGCCCCAGAAATATTAAATGGCATCGACATTTAATTATAATAGGCGACTGTGTATTCTGTGACTCTAGTAGTGCATTAGTGTGTGTCTCTGTGCATTCAGCTACCTCCATGTCCTAAAACTGGTTTGTAAAGAAGGATAAGAGAGGTGGTTTACATACGCTGGCAGCCCAGGGGGTCACTGCCACTCAGCCCGTAGTAGTTTGCCCTGCACTTGTCGCAGCGAACACCCTCCACATTCTCCTTGCAAGGGCACCGGCCCGCAACCATTCCCAGAGTGGGATCTGTGCGACTCTGGCAGGTGCCGTTGTGCAGTGTACCTTCTGGGTCACAGTCACATGCTACAGGCAGGGTCAGGGGGACACAGAAAAAAAGCAGAGTCAGATGTAAGCATGAAAATGCAATTACAGAGTTGGTAGTAATCCTCCTTTGGCTCCTTAAGGACTTTTCATGCCAATCAATAGCTACAATTAAAATCCAGAGTATTTTCCCCATCCTATGTTAATACTGAATTTAGCTCGTCTTTCAGAAGCGCTTTCACATCTGAAAGACTATTTTTCTTGCATATGGTGGGTATCCAGCAAAAGTTATTAATCCTCCCATCATTTTGCACCCCTCCTGCAGTACCTGAAAGTCCTAGAAGCAACACGACTACTGCAATTCATCTTTATATTGATGTTGCTCAAGAAAGATTATATCTCTGCTGGATTTCTAAGTTCAGCAATGAATTGGAATATGCAGCTCTTTTTACAAGGGTGGTTTGAGGCTACTGTCATGCAGCTACTTTGTAAGGCAGTTTCGATGTTGTAGGTTTGGTAACATTTTTACAACCATATGAACATTTAGGCATGGGGATGCCATTGGGTTCAGAGCAAAGAGAACCAGAACCACACTGTTTTGAGTCACTCTTACAGAAACTGAAAAGGGACGCTTACGGAGGCACGCCTGAGGGTCTGAAATGACTTTGAGTGGATCCTGGTAAAAGAAACGCTTGCACTGGTCACAGTGTTGCCCGGTGGTGTTGTCCTGGCAGTCCTCACAAACCCCACCGCTGACCCCGCCACTGGCCTGGTACACAGCCATGTCAAAGTGGCATCTGCTGGAGTGGCCATTGCAGTTACAACCTGAAACCAAGACAAACAGTGGGGTATTCCACACCACGACTCCTGTTGGGGTCTGGCCACCATTGCTGTCTACTGTTAACACAGGGTTACTGCTGACTTGTATGATTTCAGTGCCCAACAAGATTATAGCTTCCCAGGCCATATGTGTTACAGCTGGGGGACAGAACTGGGCCCTAAGCTTGGAGAAGTCCCCATGAGGGTGAGTGTGTCAGTGGGGAACACTGCTCCACCAACGAAAGCTCTAGTTGAATATTTGTTACACATCCTAATACATTATTCTTATATATCCCATATTATTCATTATTGTGAAAATAAATAATTTAGCCTTGTCTAAATTCTTTCACTGTGCAAATCACTGGATGATCTTTTTGTGCATTATCTGCTTTTTCCTCTCTTTATTGTTGGGTTTTTTTCGTCTGTATGAAAAACAAGAACATGAAACAGCTCTACCTCTTGTTAAGTAACACAGCACCTATGTGGTGTCTATCTGTTTTTCTGGATGAGGCATGGAAAAGTCTCCCTCCTAGGAACCCAGCCATCCCATTATGCATTGGACTGGGATTGTGCTACAGCCACTCCCCACTATTAAAAAGGAAAATATCATGTTTGAGTTACGTTTGCAAGCATTATCTTCCGTCCCTTCAGCTGGCCTCCAGGGAACATCATTGTAGAAATCTTTACATCTTTCACAAGACAAGCCTTCGGTGTTATGGTGGCAGATGCATCTCCCTTGGACCTGTGATGTGGTGAGAACAGGTTGGAGATGAGGAGAAAAGAGGAGAGGAGAGGAGAGAGGAGGATCTGTTCGAGGTATGCCAGCAAGATCAGGAAAATTCAAAGCTCTTTGGCTCCCTCAGCTGACATAATTCTTAATTATTTAAGTAAAAGGTCTGGAGAATACCTGCAAACTTTAACCAAATAGTTTTAAAGCCACTGAGCAACATTTAGAAAAAAATACTTATAGAGATATCAAAGGAGAGTTTAACCTTTTAGATTCTCCCTCTCTCTTTGCCTACATGTATTAATATTGAGATACATATTTTTCAGGAGAAAAAACTCTTTTTCCTAGAGAAAAAGAATTCACAATCACATTCCTGGAACTTTTAATAATCCATTTTTCTTGGGTTAGCTTTGCATTGTCAGCTATGCTTTGTGCCAGTGCCTCCTCTCCTGCTGCAGAGCCCCCAAGCCCAGCTGGAGAGTGGAATGCACCCAACAAATGGCCATTCAAGTCTGCACACACCATAGGCTACTTACTGCATTACATTTGCACCATTACAGCTCTGGTATTTGGCTGCTATTATCAACATGTCTTGTCCCAGTTGCTTTTGAATCACCACCCTAGTGCCAACAAAGAGACAGCTTCTGTGCATTCCAAACCAGGGCTTTGAAGGAAGAATTTGCATTGAAACATTTAACTACCTGCAGTTGCAAATGGTCAATCCAAAGATTATCAGAGATTCTTCCTCTCCCTCCCTCCCTCACTTCATCTCTTCCTTCTCATAAAATACCAGGTAGGGACCGCCCTTTTTGCAGACAGCATTAATGACGCACCATCCCAGACTGATGGAAAACATCTCCCCGCAGATTCTGCACGGAATCACACTGGCTGGCATGGCCATTGCAAAAGCAGCTGCCCTGCACAACCATCTCATAGATGGCATAGTAGTACTTCTCAAGGGGGTCACTGTGCCCTCTTCCAAGCAGAGCATCCCCAAGGGTGTGGAGTTTAGTAAAATTGATCCTTAGGTTTGTCAGCGTAATGAGCTCTGGAAGGAAATAAGAGAGATCAAGAGCCAAGTTCACTCTAAAATGAACAGTATGAAATCTTCAGCTTGGATTAGTCATCCAAGAATTCTCCTATGGTGAAAAAAAAATGGAAATAATTCGATATTGGCAAAGACCAGTAATGTGTACAGTGCCAGGGCAAGGACCGCTCCTGGCACACGGCTGCATACGTGTCAGCACCCTCCTTGGTATGGCTCTGCATTTTCCCAGCCACTGGCTTCATGGGTTCAGGTACACCTCTGGGATTGCTCCCAAAAAGCAGTGTGGTTTGGGCCTGATCCCAGAAGGAAAAATAGTGTAGGTACATGGATGAGCTTTGCAGAGCTCTGCCATTTGCCCTCAGGGATAGAGAAAAAGGACTGGCCCCATTGTATTTATTTATTAATACAATGTCAACCTAAGATCTTTAGGTACCTAATTTTAAACGCCATTGACTTACACCAGCTGAGCTGTTGACCCTTTCGGTGTACAAAACAAACAATACCAGGAAAATATTTTGGGAGAAAACCTGTAGTGTCCATACCTTGGATATAGGGCACATATGGATTTTCTATTTCAAAGCTGGGATCCAAAGCTTTTAAAACAACCTGCAAAACAAATTGATGCAGCTGTAGAGACGGGAAGAGCACCCACCAAAGGGATCAAATGACAGGTCCTTGCCTCTACCAGATACAGACAAGAGACCCTCAGTTGCAGTAAAAGAGCCACATATGATCTGAACTCATACAAACACAGACGCCTGGCAATACCTCGCCTTCAGTCGAGGGCTCGATGTCTGAATATCTTGAATCACAAATGATGTCTCCCACACTCTTTGCTGGACCGGAAGAGATGTTGGGAAAAGAAGCTGCACAATCATGTGCAAAATATCTAAACACTCTCCAGGTCTTTCCAAAATCGGTAGAGCGCTCAACCAGCATTGCTGCAGGCCGAAATGTCTGCAAGAAACATTCCAAGAATTCCTCAAGCAGGCATTGATAAAACATCTCAGGGGTTGTTACACTGATATTCCTCTTTGGGGGATCCTAAAATTCTGTGTTTGGAATCTTGTAGCTCATTACAGGGCTACTGTGCTGGTTACATGATTCTCTGAAAGAGCCAGATTATTCATTAGAACCTCTCTCTAGCAAAAGGGAAAGGTAACCTTCCATATAGATACAAGATTACTTTCTAAGTAAGGAAGTTTGCCATAACAATGTAGGAATTTTGTAAAAAAAAAAAAAAAAATCTAGCCATCTGTGTCATAATGGTTATGCATGAGAAGGCTGAGCTAAATTGAAAGAGCAACTGCAGTTCAGATATGTCCTAAATTTTTAGGGTTTAATTTTGCAATTTATTTTTTCCACTTTCATTCTCAAATTTATAGAAAATAGGACCAGAAGGCACATGAATAGGAAGCTGTTCAGTCTATCCTCCTCCCCTAAGGCAGAATCAACTATAACTTAACCATCCTTGACAGGTGTTTATCTAACCTGTTCTTACAACACTCTAAAGATAGAGCTTTAATTGCCTCTCTAAGCAATTTATTCCTGTGGCTAAGTAATTAGTGTTTAATGTTACATAAAATCTCTAGTAAAAGATGTACCTTAAAGGTCAGGATAAGATGGCTGAACTGGAATAAAGTTTCTAGGTCCAGTCTAATGCTGACATGGTCAATGCCTGAAAAGAGAATGAAAGTGAAGAGCACAATGAGCACATTGAAGGAGTAGCTAAGACAGTTTTCCCATGGGGAATTTAAAGATGCCTCCAGCACAGCAGTTGGACTCTTTAGGGCATCCCCTGTGCACAAACCCAGTGTGTGGCTGGATTGCTGTCCCCAGGGCAATATGATGTTCTGCCTTCCTGACACTGTCACTGGTAGCACTGCAGGTCACTGAGGCTGCAGGACCTGCTTAAAAGCCCTGTTCAGATAATTCAAATGGTAAATGATGATGATGATTCTGGGTTTATGTGTTCCTGTATCCAGTTAGGTTTATTTTTTTAAAATCCATTCAAAGAATTTACTTATTTCTAAGGAAAGAAAAAAAAAAAAAAAAAAAAAAAAAAAAGAAAAAAAAACCTGTGGAGTTTTCTTCATGCTAAACAGAACTGTTAAACTTTTCTATAGTGCCAGACCTGAAATTTATCATGAGCAGAACTACTACACCAGACATCTTCCAAAATCGCAACAAGTACAGAAAAAAACTCCACAATTCATGCATTCCCTGCAGAGAGTTGCAGGAGTTCAGCCAGTACCCCCATGTTCACATCTGCATGCAGCATCCCAGGGCTCCTGCTGACCAGGCAGTGCATGAGACCTCATCCCAGAAGAAAGATGGGGAGAACAAGGAAAGCTCCACTCACAGCTGGCCCACAGCTTTATTGGTAGTGGTGTCCAAAGTTAGTGACAGATCCTTGCTAAACTCCATGAAAAAACAAGGTTTATAAATTTTCAGTTGGATACTCAAAACAAAGGTAAAATATTGCCTTACTTTTTCTATGCCTTAATTTCCAACCAGCCAAATGTTTTTCACATATTCACTATATGTCAATTAAGATAGAGTAAATGTTATTCCTCCTAGCATAGTGCTTTACACTATTTGTTTTCAAAGGGGTATTTGTGTTTTACATGCTGTCATTACATGACACCACATCTGTAGGCAAATATATCTTTTGCCACAAATCACATTTCCCTGAAAGGCAGACACCCCGTGGAAAATACATGGTCTCCCTGTATAACCATGCATTGCCACTGGTCCTCTGGCCACCTCTTGGAGATATTGTGCTTAAAACTTGTCCACAGAAAAATAGACTTTCTGATACCCTATACTGTTATACATAAATGGGTTCAAATCACTCAGTGTACTGAATCAAACAACAGATGCAGTGTTGTTTCATCTCTTCATGAAGGCAATATGGTCAGTGCCAGTGGCATAAAGAAATCTCACAGCAACATTTTGAAGTAATATTTTCTCAAAGAAATTTACCATTCTCTGACTGCCACCACTTCTTTTTTCTATCAGGCTCAAATGTTGTGATAACATTTTCAATCATGTGACTGTTGTGCTGGGTATAGGGATTATATGGGTATCTGGAATCACAGAGAAAGCACTTCTGTTCAGCCTACAAAACAAAATGAGCAGAATAAACTATTAATTTTGTCTCTTCACTAAAAATCAAGTGGATGTACACATATTTATGTCATTGCAAGACTGGCACCTGGCATATTGCTTTGGGTGCCTGTACTTTTAATTACTCAGGCTTTCATATATAAGGGATAAGCCAAAGAAAATTATCATATGAATGAAGCATGTACATAGTAAGTGTTGGTCTTAGTCTGCCACAGGTACTTTGTAAAAATTACACTTTTTCAGTTGTGGAGAAGAGATCTCAGTAAGAGGAGGTTACAAGGTAAGTAGTTGGTCAGGGCTGACACCACCACCCAGACCACTGAAAGTGTATTTTGAAAGCATAGGGAAACTGCAGAAGTTTAAAACCAATGCAAAGGAGGAAAATCAGGATTTCAGTAGGATAAAAGGGTCTTGTTTGAAAATGTTACAAGCAGAAGATAAAGGTAGCAATCAATGATTAGCCAATGTCTCATTTCTGAATGCGAGGCTTTTGTCTGCAAAAGGGCTTTGATAGTGAGGGCAAGGAGCTCCTAATTAAGGTGATAAGTGGGGGGTTGAGTGGGAGACTGAGGAGAGGTGACAAGGTTAACATTCTGGTCTGGGAGATGAGCCATAAGGGCAACCTGAGCACCACGGGATCACAGCCAGCAGGGCCCCAGGGAAGTGGGGTGGGCAGGGGTGGATGTGCTATTCCATGAGATTTGGGCAGAGCCTGAGTGCAAGGACTCCACTGTAAGCCAAAGCAGAAGGTGATGCCCAAGCTGTGTGCCTGGCTTGCAGGGACGGTTGCAGGAAGAAGAGTGGATGACTCAGCACCCCAGAGGGAGCTGAAGAAGGAGACACGAGCTCAGTGCCCATAGCTAGGAGGATGGCAGGGATGCTCCTGGAAACAGAAAGTGGAAATCAGTGGCAGGAACTGGGCTGGAAATAAGTAAGAAGGGGATGGATAGAGAGGCACCCCACTTGGCACACTCAAGATCCACAGAGAAGCATTGGGAATGGTTTATACATCTTTGTATTATGAAATCGCCCGGGAATTATTCACATTTAAAGAAATTAATAGCTATAGATTAACAGGTATGGTATAATTCATATGTTTTAAACATTATGATAAATATGTCTTATATTCAGTCATTCTATACCACACTTGACAAGTGCATGAATATACAGTAGAAGATGAGAGAGAAATACAAAAATACCCTGTCATCTCATTTCACAAAGCTCTGGTAAGAAAGCACTTGGCAGGACTGCACTCACTATCGGGTTTACATAGATGCACACAATATGACACTTGGTCAACTTATGTTTAAGGTTGCTCCATAAAAATCTGCTCCAAAGGACAAGCACATGTATGTCCCTACAAGCCATGTCTGGCAGATCACATTTGCCTCTGAAGTGCTGGCTTTATAATCTCCTCAATGTTGAGTCCCCTTTCTTTTCCTTTCAAAACATGTGTAAGTAGTAAATCCAATCATAGAGCTAAAAACTACTTAAACTCATTTAGAAATAAAATTACGTATAAAAGACTGAAAATGATTTTCAGTGCTCCTTTTCAAACACAAAGCAGTAGTGTTTGAACAATTTGTTTGTGAATTCTATTTTTCTTTCCAGATGAATTTTCAATAAGACATCCCAACTGACTCCTGGCTCTTGGTAACTTGCCATGTTGACTAATACCCACTTTCACAAGTAAGGTTTGCTCCTGTCATGATGCCTGACACAGGCCATCAAAAGGGAAACTGAGGGAGGAAGAACTTTGCTTTACAAGATGAATGATGCAAAGTTCCTGGCCTGCCTCCAGCAAAGCACTCAAAATGTGCTGGTGGGAAAGCGAATTGAGTCAAGTGGGACTCTGAAACACTATTGGTGACACACACATTTGAGGCGAGTGATGGAACAGAACATATTGCCAGAGCATAAGTCTCTCTTTCGAGCTCTGCAAAGCATATTTGTAGTTTTCACCCTCTTCAGGAGACAGCCACCAGGGGTCAAGATATGTTGAAGCAGCATTAAATCACAGGGATTATTGCGGAACAGCTGCTCCTTATCATGAGTCTGTATTTACATAATTCAAAGAGTAAGTACAGGCAAGTGAAAAATATTAATTTTTTATCACTCTTTGATCTCCTCCTAAAAAGCAAGAATAAAAAGCAATCATCCAGCTTAAGGTTCAGGCTATTTCAGCAAAGGAAAGAGGTATTTACATTTTGCAGAAAACTGTGGTTCCAACATGCAACTTGGAGCAGTGCCTGGTGCCATCTCCATACTTTATTCTGCAAATGTGTCACACCATTTAGCCAGAAGGTCATAAACTGCAATTATTTTCAACTGCTCATAAATTAAACTGTATTTTAACTTCCTCTTCAGCCTAAGCTCTTATTTTGTGAAAATATTTCTATTTGTGACAATTTATTAGCTCAGTGGGGCCAAGTCCTCCAGGATGCACAACAGAGAAATTCCCATTTCTGCCTGGCATAGCTCCCATATGCTCACTGGTCCCCCCCATTACTCTGGCCAGAGGGTGAGAGGGATCCCTCTGATCAGCCACATTTTGAATCTGCCAACCCACCCACACTGTCAAAGACCGGACTGCAGCATTAGGTCTTCCCTTTTCAGAGACAGCTTTCTGCTTTCAGCAACACTGGTCTCATTTCAGAACAAAAGACATGAGAGGACATGGTGTGAAGCTCTGAATAGGCTGCCTCAGGTTTCAACGCTGTATGGACTTGTCCTTCAGTGCAGGTCCACCAAGGCAGTGCCTGGCTGTGGGACTCCACTCCTCCTGCCCTCCCACACACACACACACACACACACACACACACACAATAGTCTTCACTTCTGAGGTGTGAGCATGAAGAGGACTTGCAAAACAAAGCTCCTTCAGAAATCCCTGTGCTCAATCCCTGTGTCTCTCAGGGATGTTTCTCCCCCTTGAGAAGCTACACATCACCATGGAGGCTGTTTGCTGCCAAACCCTCCATATGTGCTGCAGCAAGGCACAGCCTTCCACCAGACTTATGTCACGCTGTCTGATGATTATTCAGACAACTCCCACAGAAACTTCCTTGTCTGGGCAAATTCCCTGAACGGATGAGAATACTGTTGGTAAGCAGAGTTCAGTTTCTTAAGAAAGAAGGAGCAAACCAACCAACCTCTAGGTAGCCTACAATACAGTACTTCTGAGGGCTGTTCATCCCACAGGTTGACGAGGCTGTCAGTTGTTTGCTGCGGCCCCGGAGGAGGTTCCCGATGGCTGGGTGGCAGGACCCGGCATCACAGTCGTGCTGTGCATGCTGGGGTCTTATCAGTGCTGAGCACAAAGGAAGATCAAACAGATTAAATTGCTTTATATACCCACCAGGGTTCTCCAGACAAAATCATTTAAAACTCAACACCAGCAGAAAACTAAATTATCCTTTGCCTGAACTCCTTTTGTCCTTAATAATACCTTTTTTGGAGAACTTTCGTAATGAACACACATGCTACAAAATAATAATAAAAAAATAAAGCTAGCATGTTGCAAATCTATGCTAAAACTTAAATTTTCAGCACATTATCTATCAGTAAAAATGCTAATCTGCCATGAGCAATAATTTATTATGCTTCCTACCCTGGTATACCCATTGACAGCATTTCTACAGCAGAATCACAAACATTTTAATTGATTCTGTGAGCAGAGCCAGATTGGGATTAATTCTGCTGATTTGTATTGATTTCCAAGTGATAATGGTGGACCTGAGACCAATACTGACATCAGGGGTCCTTCAGATTTTCTGTTAATTTGCAACAAATCCCTAGTCTAGTGCCAGAACCCTCTGTTCAGACCCCATGAAATGGTCCTTAATAATTAAACAGAGTAATTCTAAATTCTCTAAATAATTGCAGGAGTTTTTCATTTATTTTGCCTGAAACAACTTTAAATATTTTCCCCATTATATTAAGACTTCCCTTACAGGGCTTGTCCTTTTAAACAAGTTCTGTCCTGAAACCCTGAACAGGAATAGTTACCTTGGAGGCTTTATCTTTCAGCTTTACTTGGCTCAACTTGTTATAAAAGGTGCAGTTAAAAAACCCCAACAATTGATACAAGAAGATCCCACTGAACACCAGAAATGGTAAGGCAACTACAACAGTAAAAAATACAGTATTTTGCAGCCAGATTTCTGTCTATGGCTCAGGCTACAGTTACATGACGAGAGAGGCTTGACTCCTTAGGTGTAAAGCAATGCCTATGTTTGGTTAGTCTGCTCTCTTTATTTATACAGATCCACACTAATTGTTAATTAGCTGATATTGATTGCACCTCTTGGGGCCTGATTTAGATTCAATTACATGTAACTTTTCTTTGTACTTAAAGGTTTCATATCACTCGTGGGTACTAGGCAGGAGAGTGGGGAATAAGGACTCATTGTCATGTTTCTCAATAGTGTCTTCTTAAAAGAAGCACTTTAACAAAATCTTGGAGATATTTAAATCACGGGATAATATTTTAAAGTTGGCTTGAGTAACTGTAGCATCTGTACTTACTGAGGTGTAGCAGGATGGCCAGCCCCAGCCTCATGCCTCCCAGTGGAACTCAAACTGGCACCGCTGCAAGAGAAGAACTGATGGGTCACTTGGTGCTCTGCCTCACAAGGGCACCCTTTGCACACAGGGGTACCCAGAGCCAGTCCTTATTAAGGTGACAGAGACATAATAAAAATATATAGACTAAAAGAAAACCCTGGCTTTGATTTAGTTCTAGAAAAAGATCTTTACACTTAGTGCAAAATAAAACCAGAATGCTATCACCTAAAATACTGTAGTACTCAAATACAAGCAACTTAATCCTAACTAGACTCAGCAGAGCTGTTTGCAGAGATCTAACCCTTTCTCCGGAAGTTCTTGTTTCTTTTCATTAATTTGAAACACAGAGAGAGGTCCTAATGAAGATGCTGCTGAGAAATGCCTGATGTCACGTGCTATGAATTTTGTCAGAGACAAGATATAACTTAATCTTAAAGTGTGGTGAAGAAAATCAGGTAATTTCAGCATCAGTTCAAAAGATTCATACAGGGGAACCTCAGCACAAATCCAAGGGAGGTTCATTGTGGCCTTGTGGCACCCTTGCTCTTCCTACTCACCTGGAGGAAAGCGAGACTTGTCAGCACAAAACCTCTGTTGGAAAAACAAAGGCAGCCATGGATATAAAAGACAACTCAGCATCCTGCCACCAAGTAGAACTCCCAAACCAAACCTGCCCCCGCCTTTGCACCTTCCACTTCTTTCTCCATCTGTAGGCATCAGTGTACCCTGAAGCAGCTCTGGCTGCTGGGGCATCCCTGTCTGAGCAAAGTGCCACTTCCCAGTTCTGTTCTTGTTCCTCATCTTCATATCTCTATCACTGTGCTGAGTGAACTAAGACAAAATATCCCCCCAGAGCAGGCAGAACATAAGCAGAGGCAATCAAAGCATTTCAGATGTTACTGGCTCCATGTGGGCTTGGTTCACACAGCTCTATACAGCACACAACACAACAGCCATACCTAGAGGAGTACTTCGGCAACCACATGTAGGGAAAGCTATCAAGGGTTACCAGGCTTTCATGCTGCTTCAACTACTCTCACTGCCAAAACTGCAGAGAGCCTGGCATGTGACAGGAAGATGATGCTGGTGAGCATCCATGCAGCTGTGCCTGGCTCCCCGGATACACAGAGAGCTGGCCACAAATCCACTGTCCGAGGCTAAAGTGAGCAAACTGCTCTGTTGGACTTGAAATTTTACACTCTGTCAGAATAATGGACAGACTCAGAGATGATTTAAGCTGCAACCACTGGGACAGCACTGTAGTGGAATATAGGTATCCACGGTAAGAGTGATCTTGGCAGGTACACATCCCAGTTCCTACCCAGTGTGACATTCAATACCAATGATGCTCTGTAAACATGACTCCCTTTAACAGAGAAACAAGGACCAGCAAAACCCCAACATACTTTAGTTCCATGCTTAGCAGGAAAATTAAAAGATCTTACCTGGGTTGCAGGCAGCCAAGTGTTGCGGCTGGAAATGAGCACAACTGACTGAGGGAAGCAAGCAAAGGCAAACCTGTGCACTTCAGCTGGAGGAGACAGCGTGTCCCCTGAGGCACCAAGGTGTAGGTGAGAATGAGACCCAGCCTGCAACCTGTCAAAAGCTTGATTTGTGAACTCTTTCTGCTTCTGGCATCAGCAAATATGTTCACTGAAAGACAATTGTGACAGGTTAAGTTCATGGCAGAAAAAGTTCATGCAATTGAAAACAGAAGGCTAGGATTCTTAAAGTGCTGGCAAACAACCCTTTATCTGTTGTTTAATTAAACATATGTTCAGTTAGTCTGGTTTGAAACTGAACGTCAAAGTCTTTACATCTGCTTAACATCAGAAGTCTAGTGGCACTGTTTTATCTGAACATGGGCTAGAAAGGATGATCCCTCACAACTGGGGTGTGAATGGTCTGGCAGGGCTGATTTGGGGCTCTGAGGTGACTGTTAACATGCCCACTAGACAGGTGTGATCACACCTACGTGGACATCTCGAAACAACTTCGAATTGGTTCAAGCTCTGGATCACTGCTGTGAGCACTACATTTCTCTCAAATTAAAGCTAAAGTCAACATGGCAACATGAGCCACAACTTTGCATTTCAGCACAAGCTTTGCCTGTAAATGTCCCTGGCAGCGAGTACAGGGCAGGGTGATGTGTGGGGTGCAGCGTGGTTGTGGGAAAAGTGGAGATGAAGCAGCTCTGAAATGGTGTTTGACAACTCATGCACGGAACTGGCCACAGTTTTTTAGTGTCTTTGTTGAAATCTGTGGCACTGTGGTTCCGGTTTCCAGAATGCCTATTTGTCTTGATACACATTTTTGGTTATGATATATTTGTTATCAGTTCTCCTCCAACTGCTTTTAAGTATCATCATATCCTTAAACAGAAGGTTTTCTATATGTGTCAAATATGTTAATCATTGCTTTTCCTTTGGCAATTCCTATTCTTTTGGAAAAAAAGGTATGTGTTCTTTAATCCCATTGAAATGCTCAGTGCTAAATGTCCTCTGCCATTACTATGATTGTTCACTCTAGCAGAAATAACTCTTACACTTGGATTTTTTGAAATTATTTTCCTCAAATGCATGTGGAAATTACTTGTGAGAGACTTTTTTTCAGGCTAATTTAACCTTCATTTGGTTTGCACTCATGCATGATTACTTACTGTACATATGGCTTATACTTACTTGGTTTCAGTATTAAAAAATGAAAGACTAAATTATATATTAAGATATTAAATTTATTTTTTATGTGTAAGTAGTATGTCAAACACTCCTTGAAAGAGTGAAATACAACTGAAGGAACTATTATTATTATGATGCTACTAAATTATAAAATGGTTGACATTTTATTAGCATATATGGTAGAGAATTCAGAATTTTTTACAGAGAAGTTATGTGAGAAGTAAATATCTAGCAAGATTTATTTGCAGAATATAGCCAGTCCTGTGTTCTGATTTATGTAGGACCACAAGCAAGAAGGAGGTTTTAAACTGCTTGAGGCAGGGATTACGAAACTTCTTTCTTGCTTCTTTAATCTCTCCACTGGTAAAGGATCTGGATTTATAATGCATCACTCGTCCCATGCTGGCTGGAGGGTAGATAGCACTGGTGTGTGATTTTTCAAGTCATCACAGGTCCGAAGGTTGTAATTTCTTAGGCCCAAGGCATATCCATAATACATACAAAGGACAGGAATTGCTAGCACAGCAACATATATTCCCTTCACAGACACCAACCAGCAGTGAGGGAAGAGGGTAGGAGTAGAGACACCACTTGAAATTTTCAATAAGAAATAAAATTATTTGAGCTTAGGATTACTCTTGCCAAGTGAAAAATAAGTATTTAATCTAAAAAGACAAAAATCACCTGGCCTTCCTTTGTGCCAATGGAGAAAGACAGAGATCCCTTCAGAATCCACCCTACCACTTTCTTTAGACACTTACCTTACAGGAATGAATTCCCTTTTAGAGGTATCTGCTGCTTTCCTTTGGTTACAGCAGCCCAGCTCCCCAGCTTAGGACAAATGCCTGTACTTTAGGCAACTAAAATGTACTGAGATGAATCCCAGCCAAGGCCAAAATCTTAAATGAAATCTAATGCTCTGAAAAGCAAAACAATCTTGATACATTTCTCTCTCCCCTCTCTTGTTTCTCTCTCATTTCTTCAAGCATATCTTATACTTAAACTGTACTTTCTCAAAGGCAAAGTCTGCATTTTTGGGGTTTCTACATATTGGGAGAATGTAGCACTGAATAATAAAACCAGAATAAATTGTAAGTTTACAATCAAATGAGTGAAGGGTTGTTTTTTTTTTTTTTTTTTATAAATCAGGATTGAGCTAAGGGCAGCAGAGGAATATGATACAGAGCTCAGGTGTGTCAGGAGAGGGAGGCCACCCTATCCCCCAGCCTCCTCACCTCCATGTCCCACTGGCTGGCTGCTTCTCCATATCTTGTATCCTGAAGTAAATGACTAGTTTTAAACCTGTATTTAATAATTATTTTTAATGAGCTTTTTCACAATTCAAAAGGATGTCAAAACTATTTATAATTTATTTCCTAACAGTCACAGCACCCCACAGCGCCCTTCACCTTTTGTGTGCAAGTCAGGTGTTCAAAGTCTTTGCGTTTTCCACCCTAAAAAAGAAAAGCATTTTCAACTCAAATATTATCTCCCTGGCAGGCACAGCATTGCTGATAGTAATAATAAACACTAAAGACAAAAAAGATAGAGTAGATATGTTTAAAATATCAGTGTAATTTTCTAAGTGTTAGTCAAGCTATATACATTCAAGATACATTTCATGTTATTTCCTAAGGTCCCAACACTTCCAAATTGGCAATATGACTGGCAATAAGAGAAATCTGTCGCATACCCTGTTGCAGTCTCATGTTTACTCGTGTCTCATTTACTCGGTGAGTTCATGCAGTGAAACAGGACAAGGCTGTTTCTAGGAACCTTCTCACATCAATAAACACAAGTACTTGAAATTTTTAATTTTTCAGTGCTTTTGCTGGTCTGTTAATCAGAAATAGTTATTCTCCCTAAACTCAAGAGAAAAAAAAGTGGATTATTGCACATAAAAGCATAGCAGAGAGGACTAGAAAGAAAAAAAAAAAAAGAAAAGGAATATGCTCAGGAATAAACAACTGAAGATACATGAGTAAAAGAAAGCAAAAGAGCTTTTCCAGCCTTCACAAGGCTTGCAGACTAGTCTCCAGGGCTGTCTCTGACCCCTCTCCCTCTTCTACCCTCCCAGCTAGACCTCCAGGGTGAACCCCAAGCCAGCTTCACCCTTTTATCAAGCATAGGGATATTGACAAACCCTGTTTTACCAGTACCCAGCTCTGGCCACTGCATCCAGGTGCCATGGGACTGTGTCCACCGGTGCCATGCTCCGTGGGATCAGACACAGCAGCATCAATGCCAGGTGTGTGGACAAAGGCTGAAGGCAGAGCACCAGCTGTGAGAACTGTTAGACCAGCTGTTTGGAGAATCTCTGTTGGTTCCTTTACAGGTTTTGAGACCCCAACAAAGACCCAGACTGAAGAAGTGCTTCAACCCTGGAGTATTTGCTCCTACAGGCTGTTGTCACCCACAGCTGCCTGGGGCATTTGTTGTGTCCCTGCCAACCTTCCACAAGTGAACAAAGGGAAAGTATCCCAAGGAAAGCAAATTACCCTCTCGAGCACACATTCTGGGTTCCTGTCTTTATTTGGCCCCATTAAGTCCACATAGAAGATTCCTCAATGATTGTGAGGAGAAAATTGCATTTTGAGGCTTTAATGGAAGTGTTATAGGATATATATAAACACCACAACCACAGGAATTAACCGTGCACATTTTCTCTTCTAAAACAGAGTATCGATTAAAGAGGGAGAGTTATACCAAAGTTGCAGGAGTTAAGAGAAGCTATATTTATACTGCACATATCTCTGCACATAAGACAACTGAAAAAGACTTTTAAAAGCTAATACTTGCTTTGCATATGTCACCACTTTAACAAAATGAAAAGATTTGCTTCTCAGAGAACTGATGCTTGCTTCGAGTCATTCAAGCCGAGGTGCTTCATATTAGTTACAAAAATTGGCTATTTTTAAAGACAATTTGACCAAAGTTTTTTTTGAAAGACATATGTTCAACTACTTTCTTCAAGAAAACAAAATCTGCAATTAAACACAACACAGGCCAGAGGATCCTTTCAACTCTGCCAACAAACTGACTCAAGCAGCATGAAGAGCAGTTGCTGAATTAGATTTACCTGTATGCTTTTAAAATATCAAGCTATATTTTGGCAAATAAATAAAAACTTAAAGAAACCCCTTAGTAAACCAGGGTTAATAATTCTATTATAGCTCTAAAGCACAATTTGTACAAGGACAATATATGCAGAACTAGGATGACTGCAACAGTTTTTCACATGACAACCACTAACTTTCAACATAAACTAAGGTAGCTTCTCCCCAGAAAGCTTTTTCCACCACAGTGTCTGTTAATAGGCCATAACAGTGCTCTTATTCTGCTAATGGTCTCTGTACTGCTGAAACTGCCAAGAAAAGACTGTCCTATTTTTATTCATCAAAATTTGTGGCAATGTTCTGTTTTAAATCACTATTATTAGATTTTTCCATACCTGTCAGCCTAAATTATCCTAAGTAGTTTTCTCTAGGTTAAAGTTAATTCGTTTGCAAAGGTTTAAGTGATGTTGTTTAGAAAATTACCTTGAACTCAGAAAATTTCTCAGGCCCCTGAGGAACCCCTGTGGCTCACTGGCTGTAGTGGGTTGACCCTGGCTGAACACCAGGTACTCTTTAAAGCCCCACCCTCACTCTCCTCTGCAACTAGACAGCAAAAATACAACAAAGGGTCCATGAGTTGAGATAAGGATCAGGAGAGGTCACTTGCCAGTCACCATCACAGTCAAAACAGACACAAAGTGGGGATATTAATTAAATTTATTACTAACAGGATCAAAGCAGGAGAATGAGAAGTAAAATATATCTTAAAAAACACTTTCCCCCACCCCTCCTTCCTTCCCAAGTTCTACCTCCTCCCCCCACCCAGAGAGACAGGAATGGGGGTTATGATCAGTTCATCATGGGTTGTTTTTGTGCTGCTCAGAGACAGGAGTCCTTCCCCTGCTCCCTGTAGGGTCCCTCCCATGGGAGACAGTCCTTCACAATCTTCTCCAACACGACTCCAGCCCACAGGAAACAGTTCTTCACAAACTCCTGCAACGTGGGTCACTTTTCCACAAGGTGCAGTCTTTCAGGCACAGGCTGCTTCAGCATGGGTCCCCCACAGTTTCATAAGTCCTACCAGGAAAACCTGCTCCAGCATAGGCTCCACTCTCTACTGGTCAGCAGGTCCCTGCCAGACCCTACTCCATCCTGGGCCTCCCATGGGATCACAGCCTCCTTCAAGCATCCATTTGCTCTGGCATGGGCTCCACCATGGGCTGCACGTGGATCTCTGCACTCTTGTGGTCCTCCATGGGCTGCAGGGGCACAGCTGCTTCACCATGGTCTGCACCAGGGGCTGCAGCGGAACCTCAGCTCTGGCACCTCAAGCACCTCCTGCCCCTCCTTCTGCACCAACCTTGGTGTCTGCAGAGCTCACATGTTCTCACTCCGCTCTTCTCTGGCTAAAATTTTCACCTGCATAAAAACTTTTTTTCTCCTTCCTAAACACGTTATCACAGAGGCATTATTGTCATTCCTGATGGGCTCAACCTTGGTCAGCAGTGGGCCCATCCTGGAGCTGGCCAGCATGGGCTCTACAGGACATGGTGGAAGCATCTGGCAGCTTCTCACGGAAGCCTTCCCTTTACAAAAACCTGGCCATGCAAATCCAATACAGTGGATTAGAAACATTTTCTTACCAATACAGAAACCTGCTTGGGAACTCAGATTTGGGGGGTTTTTTGTTGTTGTTGTTGGGTTTTTTTGTTGTTGTTTGTTTGTTTTGTTTTGTGTTTTGGTGGGTTTGTTTTGTTTGTTTTGGTTTTTTGGTGGTTTTGGTTTGGTTGGTTGTTTTTTGTTTGTTTGTTTTTTGAGGGGGGGGTGGACAGCATGAATAAACAAAATCAGAACCTGGAAGACCATAGATTAAAGAAGAAACAAAGGGAAAACAGTCAATTCCACAAGTTCTTCCCCCCCAAAAAACTAGGAAATTGAGATTTTCAGGAGAACCTCACAGACAGAAGGATGTCAGCTTCAGTCTGAGAAGAGCAAACAGTGGAGAGGAGATTTTGTCCACTAGAGGACATCAGCAGAGGCAGCAGAAACAAGTGCATCCACAGTAGAGCCACCAAAACCCGGTGGTTAGCACTTCCATAGCAGCCACTGGCTCTGGTACTCCAGTCAGAAGCACAAAGTGAAAGCGGCTTTTCCATCATTCTGGGAAGCATCTGGACTACAGGTCTCTAAAATGAAAGAAATCTGCCCTCATACTTTCTCATTTTTTTACAGGAACTTCAAATTTAAAGATTATGTTTCAGATTGACATGGAATAAGATAATTTTGGTTCATTTAAATTCATTTTGGTTAGTAAAAGTGAGATGGACTGAAATAACTTTTCTTTCTCCTTACTTCATTGGATGGAAGAAATTATTTCCTTCTTATATAATTGGAAAACAAAAGTAGCTCAAAATCACTAGAAATCAGAAAAAGGACATTTAGACTGAAATGAATAAATCTTCAGGAAGCTGCAGAAGCTTCAGAAAGGTCTGCCTGTGGACCTTTCTGGGATACATAAAACTGGGAAATCTGAAGTTTTCCACCTGAAGTCACCAATACCTGTGACGTGTGGTGTCTGGCTGTGCACCACAGCAGCACCTTCATGTGGCTCCTCTTCCATGGTCATCCACGAGGTCATTGGTTGCAGAAGACAGCGAGCACAGAGCAGACAGGGGGCAGATGAATCTGAGCTCAGCCAAAAGCCTCAACAGCTACATGTACCTTCTTTTGTCTAACAATATAAACTGACATTTTGGAGTCTCCATTTTCAGTCCAAAATGAAATTTAATACAAAGGTTTCAGGAGGTATTTAAATCTATCAACATATACATTTTAATTACCTAAAAGCATGACAGAATGATGGCTGGCTGACTATCAGCTGTTTAATTTTATTTGCATCTATCCTGTAACATCTGGAATCTATACAAACCCAGGAAGCATCACACAAAAATCACACATAAGATAAATGAGGGCAATGATTAGATTTTGTCATGGATCCTAATGATATAACCAATGTAACAGTAGCACAGCCAGAACACTACATGCTAGGGAGTTGGAGACTGCTAGATAGATCTATATAAGTTTCCCAGGATCAAGAACATATAAGCTCTGCTTTCTCTCAAGTGTTTAATTACACCATATGGAAGAAAGCAGAAAAAATTTGTCTCACTTCACTTATCCTGATCTCCCCTTGTCACAGGGAAGGAAATCGTTGTCACCACCAGGCAGGAGCAGCTGGGTATGATAGAAACCCAGCCAAGCACAGAAAACGCCAACAGCAAAGCTGGAGAAGGAAATACCTCTTGCTTTCAAAAGCTATTATATATTCCTTTTCAGGGGAAGAGGGAAGGAAGTAGTCTTTCCCTTGCTGACCACCTGAGTGGAGCACATTTCAACAGCAATTGGTTTGTTCATACATTCGTTCCACCCCCTTTCTCACCAGGTAGTTTGTGACCATTACCCTGAGCTGCCAGAGCTGAGTCAAGGGAGTAGTGTCTGTGAACATCAAGCCAGACGGCACTTCAAAGTCTCTGCTACATCCTGAAGGGTAAGTAGCCTGCAACAGGAAGCAGGGCAGGAAAGAACCAGAGCTTTGGGGAAGCCAGGATTGATTTAAATTTGGGGACTGAGAGGGTGGGAGAGGGAAGAGAAGCAGCTGATTCAGGCACACTGTCAGGGAAAATATTTACTGTTTTGAAAAGGTCCACTGGTAATCATAGGGCCATAGACTGGGCAAGGAAGGTGTGGAGAGATCTGGGCAGGGGATTACAGAGAGTAGGCTGAAAGTTGTAAATGGAAGTTGGGTCTCAGTCAGATGGGCACGAAAGAAGCGTCATGTGCTAGCAGTTCATAAAAAAAGTATTGCCATGCAGAAACAGAGGCTGAAAGAAAACAGGGCAATCCCCTACAGGATCTCCATTCCCTGCTTGTGGAGGTCTGTGCAGAAATACGATGGCTCTTGGAAGAGTTGGGATGCATTAGACCCACTGGACATTCTGGGGTGCTCACCTAAGAGTATCCTGACCCCTTCAGATTGCTTTGCAGAAGTGTCCTGAAAATTAATTGAAACCCTGATGGTTGCCAGATTACATTTTGACTAGATAAAGCTTATTTTTACGAGGTTCAGCTCTCACCAAGCATATTCAAATTGTTAGAGAAAGCAACAGGCATGGTAAAATAAATAAATTAACCCCCTCAACAATACAAAAGTAAAACCTTTCTAGCAATTTGCCAAGAATTCCTTAAACCTGTTTGACCTGACAGGACTGCAAGAGAATAATTTTCAAGAAAACTCACAACATTTATTTCTTATAGAACCTAAACAACTTACCTACACCACAAAGTTTACAAGGTTGGAAAGATCTGATGATTCCTGCTGATTAAATATCAACTTAGATGCATACTACAAGTATAATTATAATACCACAAGGGTCACAATGACTTAAAAAGTTTTGATGAAATACTAGTAAGACTATATCAAACTTATTATTTATGAATACCTAGTATCAGCTCATGTATGACTTACCAGACCTTTCCCAAAACCTCAGAAAGACTTTAGTGTCCTTTATGCAGTTAACAAATAGCAGTGTCTTTTCCTCTATCAAGGCAAATTGTTCTTGTCCCTCCACTATGCCATCTAACACCATTCTCAACCAGGTAGCCTGGCAGAAGGCCACATTACTTCCTACCATCCAGGCTTTTAAGACTAGCAATACTTTTCAACACTAACTTTTATGCTGGGACAAAGCAAACTTGTAGCAGATGAGTAAAAAATAGCGTATTTGTGAATACAACTTCAGAGAAGCTTTGAGAAACCTATTCGTTAATAGTTACATGCTTTTTTAGGAAAACTGTGTGCCAAAGAATGGTAACCAGAACATTAAAATCAAAGAAATACGGAAGGTCACAAAATACACTAGTGTGTCTTTGTTTCCTGATTTGGCCTTGTGCTATGTTTAGACAATTCGAGAACATTATGCAAAAGGATTAGTGTTTTTATGTAACTTTATCAATTATAAAAATATTTCTGTTTTGTAATCACTGTCTAATTACTAAAAATAGCCAAGTGGTGAAAGAGCAGGATTTATTACTAACCTGACATTTGTAATCTAGACAGGAATTCAGTTCAGTGACTGATGTTCCCTTCTTCCCCACAGACACCATACAATCTATCAATAATATACAGCAAATCTCTGGTGAATGAAAGACACAACTTGGGAGTCCACTATCTGTCTACACCAAACAATTTAAACTTTGGGGAAAAGAAGAAAAAAAAACCAACAGGAAGATTACAGTAACATTTTTAACTACAGCTTGCACAGTACTTGACTGAAGTGGTTAGGACTTACCCTTGCTCTGCTCTGAGCTCCCCATGAGCTTCATGAAACAGTTGTATAGATTGCATCTTAAACGTTAGCTAAGTGACAAAAATATTAAAAATAAGAATTAGGATGAATTTATCTTAAAAAGAGATTTTTAATGGTAAATAATTATGTCTGAAAAGAGTGTTAATTATGCAGAACAAAGCCATTCAGTTTACACGATGTACTACGGGTAAATAGGATTGCTTAAGATAGCCTCAGTAGTAACTTTAACATCATTCTCCTTTCAGTGAACTGGATTGTTCAGTTTTTTGAGACCCCATGACAAGAAATCTTCACTAAGATCATTTCAAAAAGGATCTCTCAAAAGACCAGAAGTGGGGCCGAGTTGGAAAACTGACGTGAGAGAACAGGGAGACCACGGCTTCTTTTCATCAACAGCTTGTCTTTACTGAAACCCGGTACAGACGGGCCAGGAAAATGGAAGCCCGTCAGCAAACACCACGGCAGTGCCCGCCTGCGATACCGCACCGCGCCCGCCGCTCCCCTCACGGAGGGACGGCACCTCCAGCCCTGCTCCGGGACAGGGCTCGGCGGCTCCGGCTGCGCGGAGCTGGGGCTCCCCGGCCCCTCCGCAGGCGGCACTGCGGGCAGCCCGGACGCGGCCCCGGGTCAGGGGACAGCGCCCTTCCCACCACCTCCTCTCCTGTTCCTGGAGCGTGGTTCCCCCTCATTGGCCTAGGGCGCTCCCGCCCCATCCCGCTCCATGGCGCCGGGCCGCTCTCCCTGACCGCCTCCCTTCCCCGCCCTCACAGACATCACAGCCACCCACCTCTACCCCTTCCCGCCCTCCCCCCCCTCTCCCCCCCCTCTCCCCCGGGACTGATTTTATACCCCTCCGCCTCCTTTCTAACCACTCCCACCCCTCATCTCCATAATTGCTTGTCTGCACCTGTATTTCCTCCTCTCCTCCCCAAATGCCACCTCGATGTCTCTACGAGGTAAAGCGGCTGCTCTCTCAACCCCTGTCTCGCCTCACCCCTCCAGGCGCTCCCGGCCGATCCCCGCTCCTGCTTCCCGTCTTTCCCTCGCGCTTTCGCCCTAACAAAGTGCTTTCTCAGCTATCGCGAACCACCTGTGCAGGCGACAGTAGCAAACGATAGGGGCTTGGGTTGAGCCTCAGCGTTCTTTATCCAAGTTTTTAGTTTTGTGTGCCTTGCATACGGTTTCCAGCGTTTAACTAACGCCGAAGTGTGTTGAAGTGCAGGTGGGCGGCATCTGTGCATGTTTACTTTTACTTATCTTGTTTGGTCTACTACCATCGTCTTTGTTATTGTCTTTGATATCAATGTCCTTTATAGCCAAACATTCTTGGGAGATTTTTTTTCTGTCGTGCTTGCTTTGTGGTTTGGTCAACTGGATGGATAAAAGACATGAGGTTTCCTCTCTGCACACATCAAGGGACTTCATAAACCACCAGAAGTGCTGGGTTTTTTAGGAAGGCAGTTGTATATTTTCATAGATTACTGCATTCAAGTTTCGGGGTGCTTTGGGATCTTATTACTGAAACAAAGTGTGTAAAGCCCCTGGGCTCACCTGCGTGGCTTGCTGCAGGCAGCTGGGTTTCTTCCTCCTCGTCAGGCTCCTGAATGTAATTTGGCATATGCTTACAGACTGCCACCACTGAGGTGTGATCAGGAGAGCAGAAAACAGGCACACAGAGGCATAAGGAAAGGCATTAGAGTAGTCTGGGACTTGACAGGTGGAGTACAATCACTGTTATGTTGCTTTAGCACTGCACAGTCAAATATATACTGTTAGTGTAATGGACAGTGTTATCACTATATAAGTTTTCTCTGTTTTTCTTAAATTCTGAAAAATGTTTCCTGTGTTTTCCCTCATAAAATCCCATGGAGACATCTGTAGTTACAAATATGACTATAATGGTGCAAAGCTGCAAGCAGTTCTGTCCCATGCCGCTTCTCTGTAAGAGCCATCTCCATGTGGTGCTGAGCACTAGTGCTGAGCCCCTCTTTGTCTGAGCAGACTGGATTGCTTTTGCTCATAACCTGTGAACATCTGTTGAGCATTTCTGCTGCACAGCTAATAATCAGATCTATCAGTTTCTCCTTCCAGGACTCAGTGCTGAGAGCATTTCAAGGGAAAACAGGGCTTAGCTAGCAAAATCCCTGGCTGCTGAATTGCAGCCCGGTCCACTGGCATGTCAGCATAAGAGCTTTATGTACTGTAGCTAAAGCTGCCTGCTCTTTCTGAGATGAGGGAGCAAATGTACAGAGAAACATATTTTTAGCCTAGGTCTCTTGTAGTATCATCCTCCCACCACCTTTTTCTTTCCGTCTGATCCAGTTATTATAGATGCTAAAATAATGGAAACAGACTGATCAGAATTCAGTGAGAACACTGGCACGTTGCTGTATCTTTCCTTCCTTGAAACCCACTGTCTGCCTATCCCTAAAAAGCAAAAAATACTCTTTGAATCTGTTCCTATTGCTTTCTCATTTTCAGGTTTCTTTTATTCTCAAATGCTGCAGATATACAAACAGTTGTTTAATTCAAATGGTGTATACTTTGGCATGCTACCCGAAACTCTTTTTCTATGGATATACATTTTCCTCTAAAACATTAAAAAGAGAAAAATCTGAATTAATGCTGTGGAATTCATCACTATCTATTTCTGGGGTGTGGGTTCTATTTGCTTACCTCATTATGAAAAATACTGGAGACTTCACTCTCTCTTCTTTCTGATCTATGAATAAAAATGTTTGGTGTATTTTCTGTTTTCGTTAAATCTTACATGGAGCAACTTTTGTTGAATCATTTTGATGTCACCTAAAATGTTAGTACTTCCCAGAAGATATTGGGAGAGCTCCCTTTTTGACTGTAAGATGATGTCTATGTTGGATCAGCTACTTGTGAGCAGGGTGGGAGTAGCATAATGGAACCCCATGATAATCGACTTTATAAGTCTGTTTTGGCAGCAACACAGTTGGAAAGACTGCAGGGGACTGGCATAGAGAATGAGAGTTGCTGGAATAGTAAGGAAAAATTTGGAGACAGACTAATATTGTTACTAAGGGGTAAGGCTTGTGGTGAGGCAGTGCCTTTTTAGTAACTCCACCAGCGCAAAGAAGAGAGAATTTGGGAATATATGAGCCTTCTTACGCTTTTTCACTTAAGGTTTGAAGACTGGCTTGTGAGCTTGATATCCTCCCTTCCTCAGTATTAGAGCCCACTGTCCTAAATCCTTTTCCTTCGTAGTTAACCCGAGTTACCGCCTCTCTTCAAACACTGCCTGCTTCTATATCCATAGTGCTCGAAACAGCATTATCCCTGCAGGCCACGTTATGGTGCTTTTTTTTCAGTTTGCTTCGGAAGGTGCTCGATACACATGGCTTTAAACGATCACTCGGTGCCTCGCCGCTTCCCAAGTACTCCGGAGCGGGGCCGTATTTCCCGCGGGCTGCGGATCTTCCTGCGGCTCCGGAGTGCTCCGCTCTCCGAGCGGGACGCGGCAGCGCGGGGGCCCGGGGACAGCCGCCGCTCCGTGGGCTGGGAACAACACCCGCCGTTTCCGTGGGAAGCCCTCACTCCTTCCCGCCCGCCAGCTCCGCCATCGCACCGCCCGTACCGGCGCATGCCCGCGGCGCTCGGCGCATGCGCGCAGGGGCGGGCGGGGCGCGCGGCGCTCCCGTGGGGCCGCGGTGGCGGCGGGTGCAGCGGCGGAGCGAGCCCGCCCCGCCGGCGGGGCCATGCCCAGCGCGGCGCCCGCCGAGCAGCGCCCCGACCCTCCTCGGCCGCCCCGAGCGGCCTCGCCCGCGGCGCTGGGCAGCGGCGGCAGAGCCGAGAGGTAGGGGAGGGCGAGGGGAGAGCGGGGGCGCGGCCTGTCCCGTCCCGTGCCGCGGCTCCCGGTGCCTGGCGGCGGCCCCGAGCTCCCGTGGCCCGCACGGCCGTGTGCGCTCCGGGCTGCTGGCCGGGCCCTCCCGCGGCGTGGGCGGCTGGGCCCGAGCCCCTGGGAGGGGGTTCAGGCGTGGGGCCGCTCCGCCCCCGTGGGAGGGGGTGTTCGGACTCCCCGGTGGTGTCTTCTCTACCGAGGTGTCCGGGTAAGAGGGGGTTGCCCGAGCACCTTGCGCAGGTTGGGGTTCAGGGTGCAGCGACCGGGCGCGCTGGTCTCGAGTGGCATTCGTGCTGTGCTTTGTGGTTTGTTTTTTTTAGCTAATGATAATAACAACGTTTTTTAAACGCAGTTGTCTCTTGGGTTCGTAATATCTTACTTTTACACCGTTCCAAATTTAGTACTTGCTGTTTCTGCGGTGTATGTGTTGAGATGGGCAGAGGAGAGGGATCAGATATCCGTCTGGGTTTGTAATGGAAAGTGAATCTATATGTTGTATGGAATTAAAGAAACCGATGAACAGATTGGATATTTCTAGCTGGATTACAAAAATCCACGTACTTACTGATGAAAGATGATTTAGAAAGTTTCCTAGTAAAGTGCTCACAAATTTCCTGTATTTATGTTGTGCCTCTTCACGGTGTGCTATCACATGTTTACACATGTGATAGGAGGGAAGATATGGGGAAAATGAAATAGTACTAAGTTGGCTTCAGTGCCTCTCTGTGCAGGATAGCAGGCAATCCTGGCCCGTGTTTCCTCTGTGCTAAGGAATGTTATGGCTCCACTTGTGTTCAAGCAGCTGCTTTGCCATATCTGTGCTCCGGAGTTTTCCAGCTTTTCCTTAAGTTAATCTGAGCGAGTTCAGATAATTCTTTAAAACACAATTATGTGGTGTAGTAAGGACAGAACCCTGCTTCCCTGAAGTTTTGGGATTTTTTTTATGCTGTATAACCAAAAGCCTGTTCCAGCATCTATCTTCTCTGCCCACTCCAGAAACTATGTTTCTTTGAATATTCTGCAGCACACACACAGTACCATTTTATTGATTTCTGCAGCCTGACCAAGTGCAGAGTCTCTGTCTGAAGTCACTTTGTATAGTGAGAAAGCTGCAGGCATAGATAGTCATTCTTCATGTGTGAACTTCCATTTCCACTAAAGCTTTGCACGATGGTTTTCATAGCTTCAAAAATTCTGGTGAAGTGAGTTGTTCCGCAGAAGAAAAACAACAGTGTCAACTTGTTAAAACATGCAGCATATTGGCAGGACCAGGTTGTGAGCATATTTGCATGATTTGGAAACAGTTTAAGACACTCTTTCCTGGGCAGGCTGCTTCTCTTGGCATCCTGCTGCTTAACATGACTCCATAGAGAGCAGAGATCATGTCATGGACAGAAATGATTATGAAGGATTGAGTTAGGATTTGATACATAACTTCCTTTGGGAGGTATTTTTATAGAGAAAAATAATTGCTCATTTTATGATGATAATAATACTCTACAGCTATAAAAATGCAAAATACACTTCTTTTTTTTTCCTTTAGGATATATTTTATCCTTCACTGGCTGAATGTAGAGGCCCAGAGCAGGCTGACATCCTCCCAAGTTTATGCAACCTATTAGATATTCCCTACTAAGTCAGTGACCTCCATGTGTTGTCAGGTCTGTTTAGCAAGCTTACTTCAGGACTGAGTTAGAGGGTGGGTTTTTACATTTTTTTTTTAAATTAATTTAAAATGCAGTATGTTCAATACCAGTCAGAACTAGATGTATGTGGTGGATGTAACTGGAGTGTAAGCAGCAGTGTTCAGGCCAACTTTAACAATTTTCTTGAAGCAAGAGTGACCATCCAGTTGTCCGGTATGTGTTTCTTGAAAACATATTTATGAGGTTTTAATTGCCTTATTATTGCTTTATAGTTACAGCCAGTCAGTTTGAGGAGTATTGCTTGTGTCTTTTTAATCACAACAATTTATTCTCAAATCAGAGGGAATATATGAAGGAGGAGGTGGAGGAGTGTGCTGAAGATGAGGCGACTGAATCGCAAGAAGACCTTGAATTTGATGAAAGAACTGGATGCCTTTCCAAAGGTTCCTGAAAGCTATGTGGAGACTTCAGCGAGTGGAGGCACAGGTAGGCCTTGTTTAGATGCTGACATTGATAGCAGCTTCAAGAGGAGGAAGACAGGCATCTGTGCTCACTTGAAACGAGCTAAAATTGGGTTTTGATTTCTTTGTTGGACTATCTGAGCTCATCCTCTTCAAGTAAATACATAATGTCTTATCCAGAGAGATGCATCCATCACTCATCTGAAGGGAGATTTTTGTATAAAGCTGATGAGAGTCGATCCATTGTGAAGGTTCACTGTTAAAACTTCTACCCAATTACAGCTGGAAGTGCACTGTGCTAAGGCTGTCATAAAACATTCTTATTTGTTAAGAATTAACCTTCACTAAGCCCACTTCTTGGTGTCAGGTTTCTGGGTGAGACACAGCATGAACTGAAATGATGGTGGGATTCAACACTGCTTTTGTAAAAGAGGAAAAACATTCTCGAGAGGCAGATAAGTTGAGCATTAGGATGAAGAGCAGCTTTCTAAAGCTTTTTTTCTTGAAGGTGTAGTTGATTTTAAGAGTAAAGAAAGCCCTTTGAAGAACTAAACACTTTACTTCAGGACATGTGCTTGTACTGTCCTTATTAGTGACTCCAACTTCTCTGAAAAAGCTATAGCTGTAAAAACTACCTTTTCTTTGTGTATCTGATCATAAAATTGTGCTTTTAAGTTGAGCTGAGTTAGAGGTAGCCTTATCTGGAAATAAGGACTATTGGACTATTGGAATTATTTGCAGTTAGACAGGAAACTGCTGGCACTTAGTCTGAAATGGAGGACACAAATCTCTCTCTTGTGTGACTATGTCTGAAACTCAGTTGAGTAAAAAGTTCAAAGCCTTTAAAGTTGTTTACAGCACTTGTAGTGTAGAAGGAAGTATCACAAGGATCTGTATTACTTTGCTACATTTCCTGAATTGCACTGCTAATGATTAAAGAATTATTGCATATAAAATAATCCATAAGAAGTGATTAAATAACTCCTTGGTAATGTCTCAGTTCCCGAGAAAGCAAGTGAGTTGTTTCTATGTTGTAATTTGCAGAAAAACAATAAATGCTTTAAAAGGTCCTTTTTTGTAGTATAGCACCTTCATAATAACTTCACTTTGGTGAAGGGAGCCTTAAGGATTTCTCAACACCAGAAATTACTTTAGCATTCTTTGGTTTTGTCCCAGTAACCTTATAAATGACAATATAGGATTGTCGTATTCTGTGCCATTATGAAATCTGAAATGGTATTCCTGTTTCATTCAGGATTGAAATGCCAGGCTTACTTTCTGGTGTGATAGGGATCCAAAGCATACCAGGACTCTTCTCAGAATTTCAGTGCCTTCAACCTTATTGCAAAAGAAGTACCAGTCTCTCAAAGAGGCTGAGACTCCAGCTCTTGGGCTGGGAGACCCTTGAGACAAGAGGATCTGCCTGTGGAAATTCTACAAGATTTTATTTTCCTGTTCAGATCCACAGATACCTTCACACAGAATTACCCAGAAAGCAGCAATGGCTCTAATTATTTATGTGTGGCTTTGGGTAGTCAGTATGGCTCCAGCTTTCCTATTGCCTAGCTGGGGTGAGTCTGGCCTACTGGTCTCCAAATGATATTGATAGCCAGAATAATTAAATGATTAGTGCATCTGCTTTCACACATTGACGTGAAAGGTTTCATATATGTGATTGTTACATAGAGTCAGCTGAAAGCTAGAACTGGAAATGTTGCTGATCAATGCAGCAGTCAATGGTTTCTTTCCTGATCCTGAAGGACAGTGCCTTTATTCCCCTGCTCCCACCTCTGGCCTGTGGACCACTGTGTAGTGAGCTGAAGCCTATCAACAATGGACTTGTTTTTCTTCAAGCTGCCCTTTGCAGACTCCATAGAAATGCTCCACAGAATGTAAATGAAAAATGTAATCAGTGTCAATAAGCTCTACAAATCGCTACCATGCTCCATAATTGAAGTTTTTTCAACTTAACAAAAGCCATGATTTAATGAAAGGGGCATAGCAGGTGCTTTTGGGTATCTGTTACTGTGTTTCTGACTCCATGCAGCACAAAGATCTTCCCTTTGCATTGTTCAACTTTGCAAGTGTGATGAACAGGCTGCTTTGGAGATAAGTGAGGCACAAATACCACTAAAATAAACCAATTAGTTTTCATCCTAAAAACAATTTCAAGTCAGTTCTTCACTTATTTAGCCATTGGTACAATTGGATAGCTACGTGTTGCTGATCACCAGAGAGAATAGTTTGAAATATTTGGGAATTCTGACTGTGCATCTATACACAAGTAATATGCATATTATTTCTCGTCTGCTAGCTTCTTGACTCTTAAACTTGATATAAAAAAAATTATTGTAAAAACTTAAGTTGTAGAGAAGGGGAGACTTGAAGGAATTTCAAGGTGCTCTACCTTCTTCTTGCATGCTTGAATTTAGGATTAAGTTTGCCTAGACCATTCCTGACAGCGATTTGTGGGCTTTTTATATGTGGAGGAGGATATAGCCTCCTGTTCCTAATCTTCCATATTAGGAATTTCATAACCTCCTCATCATTCTAGAGTTTGACTGTACTTAAAAAGTACTTTCTTGATGCAAAGGTATGACTTGTTCTTTTCCACTCCTGTGTAAAAACAAATACAGTAGATATGAAAACAACTTTCTAAGAGCAGCTTTTGGATTTGTAAATCAAAGATGCCAGTATTGTACTGGTAATGCTCAATTTCTGGGATGTTAGAATTCTTTTTCCTGCTTGTTTCTGAATAATATTTCTCACAATCTAAAATTCTACTTTTTTTTTTTTTTTTTTCCTCTGACCAGTTTCTCTGATAGCATTTACAACAATAGCTTTCCTGACTATAATGGAATTCATGGTGTACCGGGACACATGGATGAAATATGAATATGAAGTAGACAAGGATTTTACTAGGTAACTTTATTTGTTATAATTACAACTTAAGTTGTCTGCATTTCAGGGAAGAATAGATTTAAAAGGTTTATGTGACTTGCAAGAAATTTATGATTGAAATTACAAATGAAATACTAAAGGGACTTGATTTTTCTTCTGTTGATTGACTTGTGTTTTTTTTTCTTTTCTGAAATCTGTGAGGAAAATAAATTGAGATTTCTGCAATGAGGAAATCAAAGTAGTGTAGGTTTGTTGGTGAAGAAGTTCCCTGAGGAATTATTTGCCAGCAATTCAGAGAACGTTGTAATACTTATCTCCACATCAGCTAGGTAAACGCACCACACTGGCATGATTCTTACTCTAGTTCACACAGTTTGTATGTTGCCGTTATATTTTGTGTGCCAGAGGTGAACCTGAAGCCCTCAGAACTTTGACTGTCTCATCTAGAAGTTGCTACTGATCTTGTCTCCAGTTACAGCCCCCAAGAAGATACATTTTCTGATGGTTTGATGTGCCTGTCTGGGCTGTGTTTGCCTTTCTTCCAGAAGTGGTCAGGCATCCATGAGTCCCTGTGAAGTAAATGCAGATTCTGTGCCCTGAGCACCTTTAAATGTCACACGTCTGGGACTGAAATAACTTTAAAAGCTGTTTGAGTAGTTGCTGTGGTAACAAGCTGAAGATACATATATTAATTGGATGTCTTGTGCATCAGAAATAACGAAGGGTTCTGTAATGAAAAAGATATGAAAAATTTAAAGGAGCTGCATCAAAAACTGAAGGAAATCCATTCAGACAGATGGGAGTTTCACAGTTAGGCCTTTGCTAAAGTAGGTTATATCCCCAGCGAAGATATCACATGGGAAGGGTAGTCTGTCAGTTAAGAGACTATTATGGGATTTGGGAGACGGCCTACCACAGATTGCCTGGTTTGATTGTGGGCTAATCACTCAGCCTGTGGTTCTTGACAGTTTAAAGCAATGGAGACTGGTGTCAGTGTAACTGCTTTCCTCCTCTCTGCTGACCCTCTCTGATCCCAAGTTGAGCCACTGTGGAATCCCTTGCTTACATGATTTGCTTGTGGTCAGCTAAGTTTCACAAGCAGCTTCCTGGAGGTAATAGAGCCATGTGACTGTAGGGAAGGGGTTTATTAATTGTAATTTAAATTGCTTTTGTGAAACTAACACGAAAATCAATAGGAAACGCCCAGAATGTATGGGAATGCCACATACTCAGACTTTTGGTGAGATGGAGGTTAACTCATGGTTGCTTTAGTGTGCTCCAGAAGTCCATCTAGCTTCACTTCAATGTTAAACAGATTAAATTTTTATTTGTTGGTGTAAATGTTGTTATTTGACTGTGTATACTTCTGCAAGTACTCTGATATTTTTAGCAGTATGTTTCTTGATACTTGTACTCAAAGTGACTTAATAGCTTTTTGCCTTTTTTTTTCTTTCCAGTAAATTAAGAATCAATATTGATATTACAGTTGCCATGAGGTGTCAGTGTAAGTATTCCATCAGTAAAAGTATTGAAACATTTTAAGGCCTCTTCAGAGTATGCATTTGCTTGCAATAGAGTTGGATATTGTTCAGAATATTCTACCAGTCTGATTTCTTCTTATCTTGATGGCATGTAGTGATCTTGATGGCTTATGACTCACTGAAAAAATTGGTTAGAGATGTGAAGAAAAGTATCTGTGCCATCTCATTCACATCTCACAGAACTTTGCTTTGTCTGTCAGCAAGAAAAGGATCTGCTGTTCCAGTCTTTCTCTTGCTGGAATATTCTAAAAGCTCATTGTGAGACACAACTCAGCAGCAGGAATTTATAACAACTTTTGTTTATTTATGAACTTGGAATGTATTAACCTGGTCCGCTGTTCAACAATACCAAAAGCATCAAGTAATTTCACCCTCCTCATGAACATACGAGGGATGCCTTCCTATTTAAAGGCAATGCTTACTATTATTTTGACATCATTTAGCAAATGAACCATTATTTGTATGGACTGGTCTTGCTTGTCCTGTACCAAGAAAGAGAGAAAATAGTACTTCTACCAGGAATGCAAGCAAATTTTCAGGAGTCACTTTTTTTGGCTAGCTTAAACCTTGCAGTAATGGTATGGTAGATTGGTGTATTTTTATTTTTTTTTAATAAACAAAACTTTTTCCTCTTTTTTGATTAGTCTTGCTTTCTGTTCAGTGCTTGCAAAACAGGAGAAAATATTTATGCATAGCAGCTCCTACAAAGCTTGTATGTGTGGTTCGTACAGCATCACTGTAGGTGTTACATCAGTGAGAAAATACTGCAGATCTGAAGAGTTTTTGGTCACTGTGTATCAGATCATATTGAAGGTTAGATAGGCTGAAGAAACAATGACATACTGAAGTTTACTATTGGAGTGTGGAGCTTAATTTCATCTTGGAAGGGGTTTTTTTTATTGGTCTCTGATCATCTGTGTGACTTAATATTTCTCTCTTCCCAATAGATGTGGGGGCTGATGTTCTGGATTTAGCAGAAACAATGGTTGCCTCTGCAGATGGGCTAATCTATGAGCCAGTAAGTTGATTCTTACCTTTTTTTATTTGAAAATCAAATTGCTCCTGGCGTGAAGCACTACTGGTCTGTTTTGGTTGCTTGTGTTTTTTTTTGTCTCCAACCTCTTAGAAAGAGGAAGCTTTCTGCAGTTGATCTCTTTTGGCCATAGCTTCTGGGTATGTTTGAGCATTAATTACAATTGAATTTGCTGCCTGGAGTACATTAGTGTTAACCAATACTTAGATTTGAAGTCTGTGCACAGAGGTTACTGGTCTCCTGTGCTGATGAAGTATAGCAGGTCTGGTAGCTTGTCTTTAGTGCTTAATGTGGGATGACCCTTGGAATAAACAATCTGCACCTGGACCCTTGTCTTTCAAGGATTGCCCCTCTGCTTGTTTCACTGCTGTTGGCATCAAAGCCATGCAAATCACTTAGAATTAAATTGCTGCTCACTGCTTCTAGTCTGTTAGTCAAAGGTGAGAAGGTGACTGCTGACTCAAGTTAGGAAAGCTTTAGAAAAAGATGCCGTAGTTATAAATGCAAGCAAATGAATAATTCTGGGTTGAAAAGGACAGAAATTTTTATACTTAAACACTAAATGTATTATTTAAAGTGCAAACTCCTTTCATAGACTCCCTTAGTAGTACTAAGTGTGAAGTTGATTATAACTCCCCACCCCTTCCCACACCAATTTCTTCACCACCCTTCCCAAATTTCTTCTGGGTTTCCTGGAAGGGAGTTTTTCTGTGTGTTTTATTGGAGGTGTTATTTTTATTTCAGGTAGCGTTTGATCTCACCCCACAACAAAAAGAATTGCAAAGGTAAACCACTGAGATGCATGCTTATGGCTTGTATTATTTGTACTGGAAGTGATTTGGAGGTACACTAGAATCACATTACACAACTAAGTCTTGGGTCTGTCAACTCTTGTTTGCAATTTAAGAGTGCAGACCTGTGAAAAGATACTTACTTTGCTTTTCTCGTTATTTGATACCTCTGGAAAAAAATGGGCTTTGGACTTACCTATGGAATTGGGTCGTGCAGTTCCAAGCCAAGATGTATAGACTCACTCAGCTTATATTTCCAAATGAATGCTTGGTAGCACAAGTTATAATTATGGTATCAAATGTATAAAACAGATATCTAAATGTCCAAGCTGAGCTGGAGTCATTCATGAATTGACTCACTATTCATCATTTAAACTGTGGTACCTTGGTGTTGTGTGTGCCCCATACACTGATAGTCTTGTAATAGAACTGAAACTTATTTGGGAATCTGGCTGTCTGGCTAGTTTTGGTATTTTGGTAACACACTGCTGGCAACACCTGAGCTTCAAATTCTGTATAAAACATAATTCTCAAAGTTATTCTTTAATACTTCTAATAAAGTAATTCAAAAGTTATGCATTAGTACTTCTAATAAAGTAATGCTTTAATGCTTACATCAACTTTGCTAACTTCTTGATTTGCAACCTGCAGCTGAAGCTAATAATTGTGAAGCCAGATTTTGTTTTATTGCTGCATGCTTTCACACTTGTCTCTGATCTTTAGGATGCTGCAATTAATTCAGAGTAGGCTGCAGGAAGAACATTCTCTTCAAGATGTAATATTCAAAAGTGCATTTAAAAGTGGTTCTACATCACTGCCACCACGGTAAGAAAAACTGGGATTTTGGGTCATTATTCTACCTCTCCCCCCCATTAATTAGGCTTCACATTTTATTGTGGTTATGATCCCCCCCCCCGCACCTAGAAGACAAGATTGTAAGAAAAGAAGATTTCACTGCTTTTGAATGCATTTTAAAATAGTATGCTTGATACTTGCTTGATACAGCTTGAGAGCTGTTGTTTTATGAAAACTTCTGGGGTTTCCAGTCTGGAGAAAGTTTCCAGGTTTTGTGTGTATACTGACACACAAATGAATATATGCACACACTTTTTTTATTCCATTTTGTCTGATGCTTCCTTCTTAATGGGAACTAGTAATGCCAGAGCAATGCTAAACGAGAGTCTTTTTTTTTAAACTGTCTTTCTGTTCAGCAACTTTAAAAAACATTGCTGCTGTTAGGTGTGACAGCTTCATAGTTTTAAAAGAATCAACCTTTGAGTGCAAATGTGTTTTGTAAGTAAATTCCTGTGTCTAAATAGCATAGTTGAGGCTGTGTGGAGAAGCCTTGCTATTATCACTTTATTCCAACTACCCACAAATGCTGAGAGACTAATGCATGGAATGCTTGGTCTGCCTGAATCTAAATGCTATATGGTTTTAAATTTTTTTTTTCCCTAAGGGAAAACACTTTCTAAATTAAAGCTGAAATTCTCTCCCCTTAAAAACAAACAAGCAAACAACCAGCACAAAAAAACCCCCGAAATCCTACTAAAACAAAAAAAATTGAATAAGACAAAACAAACACCGAAACTGCCTGACTTTTCATGTTGTCATCTCCATGTCTGAGGACCAAATACATTTTTGCTTCCTAAGGTGAGCCTGAAGATGGCTCAAAAAATCTTCTTTTTTTTCCTCATTTACTTGATGTCTTCAGATTAATTAAGTCCTTCTTTGCTTCTGTGTTACTTGTTAGTGCAGTATTTGAAGTGGTATTTATGCTTGAGATGTATTGAAAAAAAGAAAAGGTCTTTTTTCATCTCCCTCTAAGGAGCAGATTTGGAAATATGTTCTGAGTTGTGGACACCCTAATAAGAGTGGGGACAGGAAGGTTTCCTAAAAAAAATAACTGTTGAAAGCTCTTCTTGCCAGTGTTGTTATTGTGACCAAAATGTATTTGATTCTGTTCATTGTAGCATTAAAAACTTTCCCAACAAGCCACTTTTGGTGGAAGTAAGTGGGAAAATAAAAATCCCCAGAGCAACAAGATAGACTTATGGTCTTATGTGTTCTGCTCACGGGGCCAGCAGTGCAGGCCAGATCTGTGAATACAAGTATGGATGAAAGCTTATTGGTTTCATCAAACTGACCTTTACTAGTTTCCTTCCCTTCCACATCTCTGTTATCATTCCAGAAGAATACAATAAGGAGAGATAGATGATAATGCTCTGTCTTTACGCTAGAAAAAGGAAACCTAACTGTACTGCTGCTATTTCTGCTAGACAGTGAATATTCTCAAGTACTCTCAATGTTGTCTTTATTTAAACAGGGAGGATAATTCATTGCAGTCTCCAGATGCATGCAGAATTCATGGTCATCTCTATGTCAATAAAGTGGCTGGGAACTTTCACATAACTGTGGGCAAGTATGTTCTGTTCAATTCCTGAAAATAAAAAACCCCTTGACTTCTACATTCTGTATAGTGCATGGATGTATATATGTGCTTGTGCTTTTATATTTCAGGGTTAATGACTGGTTTTTATTAATCTTTCTGTACTCATGCTTGATATTTTTTTTCAATGTGATACCTTTTCTTGCACAATTAAATTTCTTCATAAATTACTGAGACAATGCAGTGCGGTGCATTGTTGCATGTAATGTGGTTGTTATGAATTCCCTGTCTTACAGGATGGAAACTCTTGAAACTTGCTTTGTCAGGGAGCAAATGGAGAGTGCACTTAACTTACTTGGTCATGGAACAAATATGGTCAAATTTTTGTTAGTCACTTGAACTGTTCTGCATTTTTTTTTCTGGAGTAGGACTTGGTGACTCTTCTAATAGCACACTTGATGTGGTTTTGATATTTCTAAAAATGAAAGACAGTAATTTTGTGTAAGAGGGTTTTTCTGAGCCCAAGTTTTCTGTACCTTACTGTTCAGGCTGTCTGTACTTGGCAGTAATAGAACTGTCACCTTTGGGTTTTGTATAGATATAATCAATTTTTATAGGTATCGGTTTCTAAAACACACATATATTACATGTATTTAAGCACATTTATGTTATACATATGTGCATATACACATATTTTATATGTTCATAGATAAAGTATTTATTGAAATAGAGGAGTAAAGGTAATTTTTCTACACAGTCCTGTGTGGATTCATAAAACATTTCTTGTTTTCTTTAGGGCAATACCACACCCTCGAGGCCATGCACACTTGGCAGCCCTTGTAAGCCATGAGTGTAAGTTCCTCCTGCCATCTCCATATGAACATGTATCATTTCAGTCAGCCTGCTTTCTCCTGATTCACGTGAAGCTGCTGTTGTAAAGATGTTCTAGCTGTGCAATTACATTGTAAAAAATGTGAAGAATATTCTCTGCAGTAGTGATTTTCTTTTATACCTGTAACATATGTATAAAATGTAATACGTATAACATGTAACACTGTAAGGACTATCCTTAGGTTGCTTCTACAGTAATGATAACACAGGAATCTCAGGTGTAGTCTGTTGTAACACAAATTCCATGTAAAATTCCTGTATTTCAGTCCAAAGTACCTATTTCCTGGAAAACTTTTTATAAGGTTAAAAATTTTTGAACTTTGTACCTAGAAAATTAACTTTTGCATTATGAGTCTAGATACTAAAGGTGTGTTGCTGCCTTACTTAATATGAGACAAAGGTGACTTACTGTGAAAAATTAACCTGGTGCAACCAGTAAAGGTTGCTTAAACCTCCAGGTGTCTGCTTATGAATTTATGTTAACACAACTGTATTATAGATCTTAAATATCTTTGTAAAATCAGGCAGTATAGCATCTTGGAAACTGCCTTATAATTCCTCTGTAAAGTTGATTTATGAAATTTGAGGGGTTTTATATGCCATTGCATACAAGAACCTGAATTATAGAATAATTTAAGTATTTGGCCAACTAGAAATTCCATGTCATCAAATTATAACTGTTCAGCTCCAGAATTGTTTAAAATAGAGTAGTAATTTAGTTTAGAGCTCTTTTCTATAGAAATTTAACTTTTTTGTTAAATATTTTGGATTTGAGTTTTCTTTGAAGCATGTGTAGATATATTGGTGTAGTCACAGGCACAAATACAATGTCGTGTTTGGTAAATGCATTCATTAGAATATTTCAGTGTGAGAAGTGGGTGAATTTTTTTCTTTAAGTACAGAATCTCATAGTTCAAAAATATTTCATTCCTCTGTATTATCTTTCAGCCTATAACTTCTCCCATAGAATAGATCATTTGTCATTTGGAGAGCTTATTCCAGGAATTATTAATCCTTTGGATGGAACAGAAAAAATTGCATCTGATCGTAAGTATTGTGTGTTTAAAAAAAGCATCTTCTTTTCTGTAGTTTCCCAGTAGTTACATTTAAAGTATTACAATTTTTTCAGGAACGTTGTGATTCATAAGCAGCATGTCAGGCTAAATTTGGTAGTGAGCAATGCCCTGTTAATTTATCTACATGACATTTAAATGGCCATTTCTTTTCAATATCTGCATCGCTGTACTCTGCTGTTTCCCTGAAGGTGATTTGCAGTTTTTCCAGGTTTGTGTTATGTTGAAGTTGAAGTATGTCTGAACACACTGCAAAGAGTTTTTCAGGAGTGTGTTACAGTGCAGAATCATAGATCTGATTGTTTTCATAATGGGGAAAAATAAGTCTAATTTGATTTAAAAAAATAGCACCAGGAGTCTTGGATTCTATTTCTGCAGTTGGGTTGTCCCTCCCACAGTGTGTTTTGTGAGGCTACTACAGGATGGGTTTGTGTATCTCTTTTGTTTCCTCCTGTATAAATAAAGGAGAGTAATAACCTGCCTCATCCTCTCAGTGGCGTTCCCTGTGAGAGTGATCCCCAGAACCTTCAACAGCTGCTGTTGTCCCTGAGCCAGTGCCTTGGCTGGTACAGCCAGAATGGTTTAGTGTAGGTGAAACAAACTGCTTCAGTCTGTTGGTGTTTGTTCTCTAGGGAATTGCACAGAGCAATGATAAATGCACAATATTGCTGATTGGTCAAGAATTCTCCAGAAGTCTAATCGACAGAAAAACCATAACCAGTTTAGAAGGGCTTCCAGCATTTTGTATACAATTCCATCTGCTGAGACCACTGTGAGATGTGTATATACCATGAAAAACTTGACAGTGGGAAACTTGCTCTAGTGCCCTAGAAAACACCACCTCTGCATTTCATTTGAAGCTTTGAGTGGCCTGAACTTAATGAGTCTTTTCATTAGAGGGGTAAAATATAAATTTCTGGGAGTACAAGTGGGACATATGTCTTTTCCATGGAAACTAAATTTGTTCATGCAGATGGTGCTGAAGTAGTCTTGGCAGTGCTGGGACTCATGGAAGAATGTCCCTAGTGTAAATGGCTTAGCTGATTAACTGTTTTAATATAATTTCTTTGATTTATTTGTGAATGTCTCAGATGGTCTTTGACTTGATTCAACAGTGAGATGTTTTTTCTTCTAGACAACCAGATGTTCCAGTATTTTATCACAGTTGTGCCAACCAAACTCCATACGTATAAAATTTCAGCAGAAACTCATCAATTCTCAGTGACAGAAAGGGTAAGTAGAAGTAATAAAAAAACATGGAGAGAAAAATATAGAGGTGGTTGTTCATAACAGAAGTTCAAATGTGAAAACAGGCTTGGTTGTACCATGGTTGTGAAAATTTCTCTAGCATGAAGAGATTCTTTGTAGAACATTCTAGTACACTGGATTTGTCTGTAAATCATACAAATTATGGCTGATGGTAAAATATATATATGCTTGGTGACACATGCAAACTTCTTGCACATTAGTGTTTTGCATTTGTAGATCTGGAGTCTGATATTATTATCCACTTCCCTGTATGCTAATAGTGGTGTTGGTGAAATCCTCCAAGTGTTAGGTCTGTAACCTAGTGTGTAGCCTTACAAATATTTAATCTACCATTAGCTTTTTATCCATGTGGGAAGCAAACAAAAAAATGCAGCTCACTTGAATATCAAGAATTTGGTTGTGGAGTGTAAGAAATGGAAACAAAGGTAGTTTGTATGAAAAACTAATCACACAGTGAATGTCTCAGCTGTCTTGTTTAACCTTTGTTAAACCATCAGTTTTAATTACTCTCAAGACTAGAGAGCTTCCACTTCTGGGTATGGAGAGGCATTTAATTCTGAATCCATACTGAAAGTAGTTAGTGCAGCATAGTACTAATTTTAAAGACTATTGTAAATAAGAAAAAAGCCTTGGGTGTACTGCTTACATGTCTTATTTTCAGAGACTGAACTTGATGTTGGTCTTCTATTCAAAAGCCAAAGAGAAAAGTCTTGGTAAAAAGTTTAATTAAAAATGACAGATAAAGCAAGAGGTGAGAAAGAAGCCTTGGGGTGAAAGGAAATTTGGGGATTAGGGTGACAGTTCACTGAATTACAGCTTGTGGTGTTCTCTAAGGGAGAAAAATTTATTTCCTCACAATTCCATGTTGTGCTTCTGAAAAATACATAGGTAGGGGAAGTAGGATAGAGGTGATGTCTTGGGACATGCAGACCACTGAAGGGAAAGGTTTACTCTGGAACTCATGAAAGCTGAGCTACAGAGAGGAATGAAGAGGAATTTCATAGTGCAGTATACTCCCACCTCCTGCTGGTCTAGCAATCTGCTTTGTGTTTTCTCTGCACAATCTCTGCAACAACCAAGGCGTTCCTTAAGCTCTTCACTGACATCTGTAAGTTTGTCTTAGAGGTTTTTCCTTTTTTTTTTTTTTTTTTAGTCTTGTATTCAGTTTTTTTTTCCTCCTGCTGTAAAGATGGTACTACCAATTACCTGTCCAATCTAAGTTAGCTCTTAATTTTTTTATGGGGATCTATTTTTATGAAAGTTGCAACAGCCACAGGTTGCTTAGTGGAAAAGCTGGGAATAGCAGAGGGAAAGTGGTATTATGTACTTGTTTGCTCTTGCTCAGTAGGTAGCCCTATAAAGCTTATTTGTGTTAATCTTAGGACACCAAATATTCCTAGCAGATAAGCTGGAAAAGGCTATTAAGAACAGCTATTCACTGAACAACTTAGTGCATTTATTTTATAAGAGTAGACACATACGCAGATGTGGAAAAAGGTGGTCAGGCAGGCATGGCTAGAAGTTGAATGCAGTGAGGTTTAGTTACCAGTGGTGAGCAGATGAGGAAACAGAGTTTGAAAGGTGTGGGTAGAATCATCTCCACTATTGTTGGTGTTTATTGAAAAGATTTAATTCTAGCAAGGCTTCACTGAGCTGTCTGATGTAGGATTAGTTATTTTCAGCAGGTTTTAGCAATCAAAAGTTGAATCTGCAGCAGTAGAAGCTGGAAGCAGACCAAAGTGGTTTGCAGAAAAAAATTCTGTATCTTTTGAGGATGGAATTTTGTGTGTTCTATTTAACTTCATATTCTTTTTTTACCATTTGACCTCAAAAGACCAGTAAGGCTTAGGGAAACAACAGAGGAAAACAAACAGGACAAAGGCTTTCGTGTCCCTTGCCAATGGCAAGGTTGTTTAACTACCTTCAGTCTACTCTTCCTTCTTAGTGTGCCTCATCATCCATCTTTGACTGCTGTCTGTTGTCATGCTTTTGAAATATGGAAAGCATTCTACATTTTGTTGTTTAACCATTGCAAAGTTTTTGTGACCTAGTATCATTACTGATACATTATTTTGACTCCTTTTACTTTGAAAAGTACAGATCAGGCAACTTGTTCAGTCAATTAACACTGACACAAACCAGCTTGCTTTTTCTGCTACCTCAACAAAGTGGTATTCTGCTTTTTATTTTGTACTGTATGCTGCATGGTTTTTGAGCACAGTGTTAAATCTACAAATGAAATGGAGCTGTGATATATTGCTTTTTTGTTCACTCCTGCTTGTCTTGTCTCCTCTGTTCTTATTAACTTGGGCATGGCTGAGTTTGTCTTCAGTCAATTATGTTCTTTTCTGCTGCCCTTGTATATTTTCAGTCAGACATACCTGGCAGTTCATTAATCAACACCTTTCACTAACAACAAAAGGACAGCAAACTTCTGAAAGAAGCTTAAGGCTGTGTTCAGGTGTTTCCTTCTGAAACCTTTTTTAAAAAGTAGGTATTTGTAGCAGCCACACTCTCATGTTTGGGGTCTTTTGGTATAAGAATTTGACCAAATGAGAAAAAAATGTAGAAGTTCTTGGATTAGGACTGAGGTGCCTGGTAGTCCCAGTGAGTGTGGGGTTTCTGTTTATTGAGGTGCATTTCTTGCTGTGTGACTTCTCTGAAGTGATGTCACTGACAAAAGGTTTGAAAAGAGGCTTTTGCCAAGGAAGATCCTCATGGTCCCTTCCAACTTTCCAGTTCTATGATTTATATACACCCTCTTGGAAAACTACTGTAGCTAAGGCTGTACAACAACCTAAATGTCTTCTGAAGGTCTGATGTCGTTCATAGTAGTGGATAAAGTAGGAAGAGCTGCAGCACACTGTTATACCAGTGCAGTCCCCTGAGTTCACAGGCCAGAGCAAGACTGTGGCACTTACCCTCACAGGTACCGAAAACAATCCAGTTATAAACATCCTTCTTTAAAGGCCCATGTGGGCAAGTCTTGGGAGAAAGTACCAGAGCATGATAGTGAACACTGATTTGCAGCACAGAAGCTCGGTGACCAGGAAAGTAAACTTTTACTTAATGATGTTTGACATTTAGAAGGTTCTGGTCAAAGTTACCTTGATGTTCCCTGGCCTTCTGTTGATTGCTAACTCTGATTAAACAGCTCTTTGTTACCACATCTAGTAAGACTGGTTTTTTTGTGACTAATAACAAGTGACTAACTTGTGTTTCTCTCTTTTCTTTCAGGAAAGAGTAATTAACCATGCAGCTGGCAGCCATGGGGTGTCAGGAATATTCATGAAATATGATATCAGTTCACTTATGGTGACAGTGACAGAAGAACACATGCCTTTTTGGCAGTTCTTAGTGAGGCTCTGTGGCATTATTGGGGGAATTTTTTCAACTACAGGTGATTATCAGAGCCTTCCCTCTTAGATTCTATCAGAATTGGGTTTTTTTTCATTGTGACTGTTATGGATAAATTACAGGGGCGTCCTGAACCTCTGGCAGGTTTAAGATGAAGTGCTCATTTTGTGTGCACTGAAATGTGCCATGAAAGCCACTCAGTTTCAGTGTCCCAGTATGGTACTTCTGGTGTCCTGAGAGCCTGTTGTTTCCTTTCTGGGAACTGCAGCATAGTTTGTTTACTTCTGGAAGAGCAAGGATATATCTGTGTTTGTGTGTGTGTGTATATATATATGTACACATGTATATACAGACACATACTGACTTCTGATATTCTGTGTAGTTCCTTTAGTTGGGATCCACTGTTAAATTAGTGACAAAAGTTGACATAAAATTTCCATCAGAAGTAATTGGGAGGATTTTCGTTGTCAGTCTACTGCAGGATTTTCTCCTTCAAAGAAAATAAGTTGAAAAGCCACAATCCACTTACTAGTCAAGACATAATAGAGTGTCTTGATCACAAGTAATTTCTTTTCTTGGCTCTCCTTTGAAGAGAGCTTTATTAAAGAGACCTTGAACTAAGAGCTGCCTTTCAGAGTAGATGTTTCTGTCCCACAGAATGTATTTTCACCCATGAAAGCTGGCAGAGGGTGACATTTACTTGGATAGCTTTGCTTTTCTCAATGCATTTCATAGAATTCTCCCCTGCCCTTGATGTTTCCTTTTTGTATGTTAAATTCTCAGTGTCTTATGTATGGGTTTACTGCACTGTTTTCTGTGTAGAGTTTTGTTGTAATGCTTCCATAAATAATACTTTTTTACTACTGATGACAATTTAAATCTTGTTTGACATTGCAGGAATTTTACATGGCTTTGGAAGATTTGTAGCAGAAATTATTTTTTGCCGTTTCAGGCTGGGCTCTTACAAATCCACATCGGTAAGGAAAACTTTTTTCTAAGTATTACGTAAGTGGTACAGCTGAGGATGGAAGATAAGGTCAGGGACTTGGCCTTAGGAAGTTTTAAGATGTTGGCAATAAACCTTCCCCTTGACATGCATAAGAGCAGAGATGACAGTTTTTAAAAACAGTCAGAAAACCTAAAATGTAAAGAAGCAAGTTGTTCTCTAACAAGCTGAATTAATGCAACTGAGTCTCTTAGAGGTTTTTTTCCTGCATTCCCTCCATCGTCCTTACTATTACTATTTTTATTTTTATTCTTTTTATTCATATTGCTCCAAAAATGACATGTTTTCCCAGGCCTAGTCACTCTCCCTGTCCTGGTTTTGGTTTCACATTTTCTTCTGCTTGGCCTGCAGACTGAAGAAGACACACTGTGTGCTGCAGGGGTTCAGTGGTGCTCTTTATCAGTCTGCAGGCTGCTGCCAAGCACTGTGAAAGAGCTGAGCTGTCTTCACCTTTCCCTTCATTGGGCATTAATAGGATTGCTCCTCTAGCAACTACTTGATTTTATTTTACTTTTATTTTTGCAATTTAAGCCTGTAGACAGCCTTTGAGACCTCTGCATTTCTCTCAAATTTGGTTGAAGTTTGCCAGCTGGTGAGATTATGTGAGTGGGGAGAGGAGGGGGGAAGGCAACCAGATTTGAATGCCAGGTAAAAGACATCCAAGAAATGCCCAAGTGAGCATTTTTGGGGGAGGGAGTAGAGATTCTGTTTGGGAACACGCCATTAATAACACCTTGTTTTTGTTTCACTAGGTCCCACTTTCTGATGGCCACACAAGCAACCACTTACCTCTAATTACAGACAATAGTACACATTAGCCTCCTGAGAAAATTTTCTTTCTTCCTGCCTGATACAGAAGACTTTTTTTTATAATAAACATTGTGCAATATGCTGAGACAGTGCTGATGGGCAGCAAAAAAAAATGAAGCCTTTACAAAAAACCCAACAACAACAGCAAAACAATTTGTGTAATTTTTTGTCTTTCTGAGTGCACGTGGAGTCACAGAAGGTTGTGAGACCAGTGAGGTGGACCATCTGGAGAGTAAAGGAGTGTTACTGCCAACACAGTATTCATGCTCAAGCTGAACATCTTCGTGGTGGCTGCCACTGACCGCTGAAGCATCTTAGTGATGCCTGGGAAGGCTGCAGGCCCCAAGGAGAAAGGAGTAAAAGTGAGATGTGTGGAAGGCACAGAGGGACAGCAATAGAGCTGGGGTTTCTCTTAGATATGCAAATGGGGGATTGGGTTTTCTCGGTCTTTTGTAATGCTGGGGCTGAGGGCTAAGAGGTGGGGAGCAATCCTAGAAAATCCTGAAGAAGAGGGGGATGAGAGAGAACTTGGAGTAAGGTGGAGCCCAAGCCAGGATGTTGGTCATAGCCACTGCCTTTCCACAGTCCCACCATTCCTTAGTAGAAGAAACGTACTGAGGAGCAGAGGAGTTCCTCTGTTTCCACACATCTGCTGTGCCAGCAGTGTCGCTTCTGGCATCGGTGTGGAAGTGCTCAAGGACTCTCAGAATGCCCTCCAGTGTGCACAGGTTTTTTTTTTACTTGGAATAAGGCTTTTAAATAAGGCATTTGACTGTAGTTTTGGTAAAAGGTGACTCCCTAGTAAAAGATCAGGAAATCTTTGTACGCCTCTTTCTTGGTAAAGAAATTGCTTGGATGGAACCTTTGTTGTACTCCTGCTGCTGGTATGTGAGCCATGGGAGCATCTGCATCCTGGAAATGGAGTGAGGAAGAGCAAGAAGCTGCCAGTTCAGGGCAGCTGGGAGGTCTTCTAGGCCAGGGAGTGTGGAGTTGAAGTAGGCGACTTCAGGGAATTTGAATCCTATTGCTGCAGACAGGTGATGAGAAGGGATCTGCAGAATTAATCCGTATTGTTCATGAAGGTTTTTGTAAATTAAATGAAGAGAGCAATATCATATTGTAAATATGCTACTGAGAATGAATGTTATTAATGCAGATGGTGCTTTGAGAAACTGATCATCATGTTACTGCTGAACTACTGGTACACAACTGTGGTTGAACAGTTACTCCAGCGGTGTAAAAAAATCAATAATATGATTCCTTCTTGGCAAAACTGATTTAATAATATATTAGGAGATGATGCTGATCCCGGCCTTACTCACCATGGAATGAATATTATAATTGAGAGGACTAATTACAGAAAAATAAAAATCTGTGTGGCGTCAGATTTTGCTGACTTCTTGTAATGTACTTCACAGGACAGTTGGATCTTGGTGATGAGCATAGTGTAAATAACACAGCTGACTTGCTATGCAAAGCAAAGGGCTTCCTAAACAGAAATAATATAGTCAATAAAATGTGGGAAATCAGGAAAGACCTTTGTTGAATTTGACTGTTGAGAAAGAAGTTTCAGGAAGCTGGGTCCTTGGGGATGACAGCCAGTTTTGGGGGTTTCTCTTTTGTGCTTTATTTTAACACTGATTAAAGCTCCAGCAACTTGAGAAACTCTTTGTTTCCCATTTCTCTTTAGCATTTCCTTCTGAGGTTTTTTCCCTGCTTCTACTCAGACTTGTTCTGCTATGGGCTTTGTCCTAACACTTGTTTCTTACCTGCCTGGAACAGATTGTACAGGTGGGAGAGACTGATCTCGGTTAACTTTTTGTACCAGAACTTTAAATGTTATTTTCTATTCTCACATAAAAGAGCCAAGCAGCTTGGTATGTCATAAATCCTTGTGTGGTGTATTTGTTATCTAGAAAAAAGCTTGTATGAGGGCTAGTTGCTAATGGAAGGAAATTTGGGATCCACTTCCAAATGTGAGGTGCTGCACTGGACGGTGAATACGGGATCAGCTGACCCTGTGTTGCTGTGCTGTTTCCACAGCGGTTTTAATTGATAGAGCAGTGCTGCTCTCCCCTGTAGCACGTGTTGTCATTGGCTTAACCAGCATGTGCAGGGGTGTCCCAGAGAAAATAGTTTATTGCAGGGACTTTTTTTGGTTACGTTTCTTTACATTGTGTAAAAGTGAGTGTAGAATGGAAAAATGAAAGGAATGGATGTCCCAAGGGAAACAGAAACCCAGATGTTGATGTGATACATATTTTCTGAAAGGGGGATAGCAGGTGAAAAATATTATTTTCTGGGTCAAAGATGGTCAAAATGATCTATTTTTATCCTTTGCTCTTACATGATGTTGGCAACAACACAGGGGAAGAAGGTTTTAACCTTCATCAGTGTGTTCATAGCGTGCCGTTTGTGACTGCTGTCTTTCTGGCCAAAAAATCTTCTCCATTCCCAGCTGGCATGGTTTGTGTTGTGCCCTGCTCCTGCCCTGCTCTCCTGGGAGAAGTGGTGTTTTTTAACAGACCAGAGCATCCCTGGCCCTGTTGCCTGCAAGCCAGAGTCACACAGCATTGACAAAAAGTTGCTGTAAAATCATAGTGGGAGAGGATGTGCTGGTGGAGTCAGTCCTGCATGGAGCTTGGCAAGGACTTTCCCTCCTGCCTTGCCCAAGATCCCTTTAAGCTTTTCAGGGACTGATTTGACAAACTCACCCCTAAGTAGTCGGTGTCGTTGCTTAGGAACGGTGAGAGGCAGATATCTGTTTGGTGTGTAAATGCTGCTGTGATTAACTGTATGGACAAAGCCAAGGCCGGGGAGGCAGCTGTTGCCTCACCCTTTTGCTGTCGAGTTCTCTGTGAGAAGATCTGGTGTTAAGGATGTCTCATGTAATGGTGCAGTAAGAGTGAAGGAGGAGGGATGTGATCACCTTGATCACATCTCCAGTGGTATGGGTGATACTAAAGCTCTCTGCTCTTTATTTTTTCAGAGGTAGCCAAGTGCTGCAGCTGTTTTTTCTGGGAAGATGGGAAATGAGAACAGCTTGTTTGGGGATACTTGCAAAGATCTCTGTTTTTAAAAGGCAACCAGAAGGTGGGAGTGTGTGAGGTTTACTTACGTGTTGATTACTCAGATTGGTGCAAAATTACTTCTTGTAAAGACACTTCCCTATCAATGGATGTCTAGTATTTGGCCTTGGTGGTGGTCTGTTGTTTAAAGAAATGTCCATGCCTGCATATATAGTTAATGTTTAGTAGTTAATGCTTCAAGAAGCCCTGAGGGACTTTGCCTGCTGCCTTCAAATCCTGGCAAGGGTTTGACACTGTAGGTCTGTCCTCCTGCCCTTGAACACCTTGCTAGAGCACTGGCATTCATTTCAGCTGGCTTAGTTACAGGGATATGAAATGTTTCATCTTTTCCTTCTGACATGGCTTAGTGTCCTTTCCAAAGCATTTCTGGTCGCTGCTGGCCCAGGAGAAAGGCACTGTCATTTTTCCCTGTCTTCCAGAGGAGCTTTCTGAGAGCTGCTCGATAAATTCATCAAAACAGGAACCTTCAAGGCTGAGTGGTGCAGCCTCCTAAGGGGGAGAGCTGAAGGTGAGCTCTGAGAACATGCACCTCTTTGTGGTTTCCACATATCAGAATTCGAGCAAAATCTCATTGTGGCTTGGTTGGGGGGCTTTTTGGTTTTGTTTTGTGTGTATAGATGGAAACGTTCATAGTCCCAGGACCAGCAATTTGAAGTGTGAAAAACAGAAAGCCAGACTGGGTTGAGGTCAGGAGGACCCTGGTGTGGTGTGGGGGCAAGAGGCCATGGCAAACAGGTGCTGGGCAGGCTCCAGATGTGCAGAACTTTTCCAGGCTGCTGTGCCTGCATCTCTGCCTGCACCATCGCAGACTGGAGCTGTCACGGATGCTCCTCTGAGCAAGGGCCCTGTGCTCCCCTGCCAAAAAACCAAAAGTTCAAGCCAGAAAACCTCCCCTACCTCACTTCCATCCCCAGCTCCAGCAAAGGGGATTTCAGACTCTTCAGCAGAAGTAATTGTTCTGCACCAGCTACTTCTAAGCCTCTGCAGAGCGCAGGTGTTTGTTTCCCTTCCTGGGTTTAGCTGGAATAGCTGTAAAAACCAGAACTGAATGGTTTTGGGGTTGTTGCATTTTTTCCTTCGCACATTTTCCTGTAATTACAAGGTGGGAGTGTGTATTGCCATGAGATTTTCTAGTTGCAGAGTGCTCAGCACATACTACTGTTTTGGAGAAGGAAACAAAAAGAGGGGGGGAGGAGGAGGTGAGTTTTGACGCATGGATGATATTTGAAAATTACTATTTACCGAAGCTTAATTCCCTGGCTGGCGGTTGAGAATTAAAATTGACTGTGAACAGCGGTGGTATTTAAATTGAGCAGGGCTGCTGCACAGGGCTGGGTGGCCCGAACTCCCTGTCCGTCAGGAGTTGCTGTTGCACTGCTTCACCCGGGAGTGTGGGGACCTCTCCTTAAAGTTTAGAAACTCACTTTGCAAATTTTGAACTTCACTGGAGTAACAGGAAGCTCATTAAACCTTTACTGTGCATAAGCGATTTAACAGAATCCTTTGAGTTTTGCCTGAACCTGACAGCGTTTGACTAATGCAAAAGAGTTGTCGCTGTGGCAGTCTGTGTAGGAGTGCAGAGAGAGGAAACACCATTTATCACCACAGGGGGAGTGGACAGGCTTTTGGTCCTCCCCACCCTCTGCATGGCAAGCTACAAACGCTGCAGCTGCTCTTCCAAGGGCTTGTAGCTCTGAGAGCAGTTCTGCAGCTTTTTTTTAAAAAAATTATATATTGTGACTTCTGAAGATAGTGGTGTGAAATCGATGTTTTTGAGCCTCCACCTTGGCTCAGTTAATTTCAAGTCCAAATTGCAGAGCCCAGGAGCCTGGCAGGTGGTGGCGGGGGTGGATGTTTCTATTAGCTCCGCAGAAAACAGATGTTTTCAAGGCAATTGCAGAGACGTCAAGGCAAGAAAAAGCAGAACTGAGAATCACTGACCTGAGGTTATTGTATTTACAGTAAAAAGAGCCAGGTGTTTCCGTTGCCACTCTATGAATCACTTTCTACAGCGTAAAGGCCTGTCCGGCCATGCTGTGTCCTCACGGCACGATGGTGCTCCGTGGCAGGCTGGGCTCTGCCGAAGCCTGGAGCGGGGAGGAGGAGGCGATGTGGAGCTGTGTGACCCTGTGAGCCGAGTCACTGCACTGTCACCGTGTCGGGCTGACCCGGGGCCTGCGGGCGAGCCCAAGGCCTCTCCTTTCCTGCTGTGACTCTGTTTTGGGTCATCCTTCCCTTGAGAAAGGACGCGAAAAGGGAGCTCATCGTGAGGGATTTTTCCCTTTTGCAGCCTCGTTAAACAGGGCTCGGTGCAGAGTGAGCCGGGCCTAGGGCACCCCTGAGGGAGCCGCGGCGCTCCTGGCACGGGCGGTGAGGGTGCAGAACATGGAGGCGCCCGCTGAGATGCAGCCCCCGTCCCCAGAGGGGATTCTGCCGGCCAGCCCTGTGCCGCTGCCAGCCTGCTGCTCCTGCCCGAGTGTCCTTCCTTCAGGACTGGGCACTGTGTGGCCTCTTTTTCTGCTCTGCCCTCCCTGCCGGGCACAGCCCTGCGGGGGGACTCGGGGGCAGCACTGGCAGCACAAAGCGGGTCCCGGGCCCCCACAGCGCTGCTGGCTCGGCTGCGGAGCACTGCCGCGCTGCCAGATTCCTGCTCTTATTTATTTCCCTTCCTCTCTCCCCCTTCTTTTCTGTAACACCATTCTGTGCTTCTCGGGTGGATGGGAGCGGGCTCACGGCCCCCGCGGCAAAGGCCAGCCCCTGTCCCAGGCTCAGCTGTGCCGTCAGTGCCCAGAGGCGGCACGGGAAAGGCACGGCCTGCAGCGCCGAGAGGGAGCGCAGTAAAAGCACAGCAGAAGACACGGGGGAAAAAATGGTTCAGTAAAAGAAAATTGAAATTGCCGCAGAAGAGGGTTGGTTTTAGCTTCTTTCCCCTTTCCTGTCTGCTTTAACTTTTCAGGTCAGTGACGCTAATGGGCTGCGGTGGAAGTGAAGTAAATAAATCGCGTACGCCAGAGACAGCACATCGATTTTTAAGTCTCCCCTCCGTAATTAGTGACAGCCTTTGTGGGGACTGACTGCGGGACTTAACAAACCTCTGGCAGCAGGAAAAGCAAAGCGACAGAGAGAAGGAAAAAAGCAAAAGGTGTTTGCTTGCTTTTTTACTTTCATCTTGGTTTTACTAGAGTCATATTGGGATAATTTAAAAAAAATACTATTTTTTAATAGATCTAATAATGTATCATAACTTTTAATAACTTCTAAAAAATAATTTCAGTTTACTGCTCTGTACAAGTAACCCATTTAAAGATAGGTACCAGTCAGCATAAGGGCAGTGCAGGGTAAAAAAACTCTTTCTCAGCTTGATCATTCTTGTAATTCTGCTACTTAATTGAACAAAAACAAGTGTAAGTATTGAGGCATCTTACTGAGGTACCCACAGCTAGAGGCAGAGCTGTCCTCACACAGTGCCTGTGCAGCACTGATACAGCAAAGAATGTTCCTGAAGCGGAAAGATTCCTGCTAGAAATTTCACTTGGGTTCACTTTTAAATCTGTGGTGAGGTTTCCCTTTGCTAATACAACAAAAATACATCCTGCAGTTTTTTCCTTTTAAAATCATTAATTTTAAAATACAGATATGCAAAAGTATGATTCTCCATTTTCATGTGATTATGCCACTTCGTATTTATAAACTGTTACAAAGACATAGACCTACTAAAAAAAAAAAAAAAATTTGGAAAAGTTACCAAAATAGAATGTTGGCCAGCCAATGAATTACACTTGTTCAAAGGCCATGAAGGAGGGTTTATATAAGAGACTTTGCAGGTCAGTAGAGTCCTGGGATGACTTCATAATATAGATGAAGAAATGAGACACAAATAACAATTGCTAGTTCTGATAAAAAATTTTGTTCTCTTAAGGGGAGCTCTTTTCAGATTTTTTTTAATGAATGACTTAAAAGGCAAAAAATGAGAAGAGTGATTGTTCATATGCTTTTCTACTTGAAAGACTACTAGAAAAATATGATTGTCACTGTGTTGTCCTCGTGCACTGATACTCATTCTTCTCCCTTATTACTTTCTCATGTCTCTGATATGTGAGTGTTCATCATAAAAAGATTGTCTTGCTTGCTGCAGGTTAGTTAGTAAGTGGCAGTAATAAGAAATGCCTGTGTTGGGGACCAGGCAACACCTAAGAGGCCTCGTTCTCTCTCCTCTGTGTCCCAGTTTTGCCCCAAAGTGGTGTACGAAGAAGAAATAGGGTAATAGGCAGTATGAAATTTCAGAGTAAAAGGAAAGCCAAGATATAATACAGAAAGCGCATTAATCAGGCTCTGTACCTTGTTTACAGTAGGATTGACCAGAACTGCTTGTAAAAGAAATGAGGTTAAAATTAATGAATAGATGAATATGTAATTTGCCAGAGCAAGCAACCAGTACAAAAGAATGACTCGTCAGTAGCACAGGAGGGAAAGAGTAGTTTAAAACAAACCAAACAAATTGGTATCTAATCAAGCATTCAGCTCACTCTGTAAAATTTTTCTCCTTGTCTTTAGGTTCAAACCCCAGCACCCTTTAGCTGCACTGATGAACACAGGGTTAATCACCTGTCCCAGCTCAGGTGTTCAGTCACAGCCACACCACATGCTTGTTTCCCGAGAGCAAACAGTCCCTTTTTGAAATAATGGCTCTCTCTGTATTCAGGTGCTGGATATTATCCTAAGTACACAGGAAACTACAGCCACTAGAGCTTGTCCTCTTTATGTGATCAGCTTCTACTGGTTTCCAAACAGCTCAACTAAAACCAGAGTGAACATGAAGTTATGGATCTTTTTTCCTCTTTCCTTGTAGTTTGTCAGTAGAGATGTTTCTTGGAAATGGTTTCCTTGTAGTGCAGGTTTCAGGGGTACTGTTCTTCCCCTTGGTGGCAGGTCCCAACTGGGAAGGGGATGCCAGTCCCTGAGCACTTCTAACGAGAAGCACCAACACAGAATGTTCTCATTTTCTTCCCATATGAAAAAGCATCTGGAGAGGGTGCAGTGGGATCACTGTGCTCCATGGGAATGAGTGCTGTATTGCTGAACAGACCCCATGGGTTACACCATCACAGAATTTTTCTCTCCCCCCACAGTGGTCAGTTGAGTCAGGTTTGCCATGAGCTCCTGACTCTCCTTTGGTTGCTGTTGTCTCTTTTGTTCTTTGCCCTCCTTTGATATCCAATAAATGTCCCGATTCAGATCACTCTCATCCAGAGCGTCTTGGAGAGGTGAGGAACGACCACAGGGACAGTACTGCTTACAGGTCACCTCCCACCTCTGGGAAAAGCTGCATGGAACACCAAGTAGAAGACAAACTGGGGAATGGAAAAGGGCTCAAGACATGAACTGTGAGACAGAGCACAAGTGCAAATGCAGCTGTGTCAGTACCACCTACTGAACTGGGATATTGCGTCATCCTGAAGGAATTAAATGCCAAAAAAGCTGCACACAAAAGCTTTTCCTTAAAAATTCAGTGATGAGAAAGTAGACAGGTTATTAACAAAGCACAGTTTTAATAAAAATGTTTAAGGCTTACATTTCAAAATTACTTATAAATAATCATAATGCATATATATTTTTTTTAAAAAACCCTATTCATTATAATATATATTTTCTGAGTTATAAAATTCCATATAAATAGCAAATTATTCTCAGTATGCAGATTACAAGAACACATAAAAACGGGGATCCATATCTGAAAGGAATCCTGAGTATGCACTCCAAAAATGGCAGAAAATAGAACAATAGTAGAGTTGGACACAAGAAATGCTGTTTTCCCAGTATGTTATTTTCTCAAAAAAACCCTAACAAAAACAAACTGAGAACTTTTTGGTTGCTCAACCTTATTCAGCTCCATAGACTCAGGAATGGCTCTGGATACTCCACTCCTTGAAATTTCAGGAGCACCCTGTACATTCTTTTGGTATCAAAAAAAGAAACTGATGTCTGTCTTCAGATGGACAGAAAGAAGGCACTTCCTTAGGGCAGGTCAGTGCTGGCTGCAGGCAGCAGCTTGGACTTACAGCCAGAGAGCAGCAGAAGTCGGCTCTTGAATGATGATGTGTGGCAACAAATTTGCAAGAGGCAGCCAATTCTTACACTCCTCAAGGTTCCCCTGATTACCCCCCAAAATAACAATATTAAACCAAGAATTAATAAGTGGAAACTGCATGTTCGAAATATCACATTGGAAGTTCCCTTTTGTTTTTAGGTTTAGGTAAGTGAAGGAGCAAGCTGGACCAAGAGCCAGGGGTCTGCTGGACAGACTGTGTGGCACAAGTCAGAGCAGCATTTGGATCAGAGCTTTCACCTCGTGCTTTCTCCTTGCTTTTCCAAATGAGCTGCACAAGAGATCGATGTGAACGGTAACACTCCCAACAGTGTGACTGCATCTCCTAGAGCCAGGCAGATTGTAGGACTGCAAGAGGACACCAACTTGCAGAAGCCTGTCAGTGTATTTAAATTCTGAGCTATTCTATTATTGTAGCACAATGGGCTTTTTCTGGTCATAATGAAAAAAAAAGTCAATTATTCATGGGAGAAATAAAGACTAGTCTGCCTGTTGTTTTCAAAGAGTAATGCAGTCACTACATATTCCTTTAAACACTGCTGTTGGTTAAACTATAATGTTTTTTTCATATACTCAGGGTCATGAGCTCTGACTTATTACTAAAACATGAATCATAAGAGCAAGCTCATACATGCAAACTGCAGTTAACACACAGAGGCTTCAATTTTGCTTCTTATTAGAGAGTCAACTCAGTAGAGATAATGAAGTAAATTAGAGCTGTTTATAGTCTCCTGGCTTATTCGAGTTTAGCTGGGATCAAAAACCAGATGAACAACGTTACACCGGAGTGGAGCCGTAGTGGCTGAGAGCAGAACTTCACAAGTAAACAATGGATGCACGACAGCATTTTAGATTCAGAAATTCTCAACTGTTTTCTGTCCTTTCAAACACTACAAATAACTTCTTTCTTTCTGGTATCCTATAAATACTCTCATGGCAATTTTCTTCCTGGTTTTAGTTCAAAACAACAGCAAGAAGTTGTAATTATTGCATGGTATGTTAGGATGGAAGACTAGAAAAGAGTATGGCACTTGCAGGGTGACTTTTCAGTCCAAAGAAAAGCTCTTCATTTTTTCTGCTAGTTCCTGTCTCATTTCTATATGTTTTTTCAGGTTTTGCACTTCATGGGGCAGGTTAATGTCCCACACTGACACACAGGATTGTAACTCTGGGGAAAAAAAAAAAAGAAGAACATTTGAAAATTGCAGCAGAGATGAATTATTGCATAATTAGCAGTGGTTTTGCTTATCTGCTTATTTTTAATTACTTGTAAATTCACTCAATGAAGCAGGATCCTTAGGACCTGGAAGACAAGTTACATGACACTTCATGTGTGAGATAATGCAGTCATAAGCTACAAGCTGTTTGTACTTGCTTCTTGTTGTACTTACAAAGGTTTGCATCCCAGTCCCTAAATTTACAGTACCCCATTTATAAGTACTTGAAAAACCATTTCTGGAGCCTGTGGGCCATGAGGAACTGACCTGAGCTACAGCTAATGTAGCTGTACCGAGGTGCTTGCATAAAATTTCATCTCTGTTTTCCCAAGCAGATATACTTTAAATGCTTATGAGACTCAAATCCCATTCACTGTTAACTAAAAACTGATTTCATAAGCTAGTGAATATACTGAGAAAAGGTCACTTCTTCAGTCTCCATTCATGCAAACAACTCTTTATTCATTAAGAATTCACAGTGCTTTTAGTGGGAGAGGGATAATTGAGAACACCTGCATAGGTAGGGACTCAGAAACCAAGGCCTCAAGAATTCTGCGACTGTCTGATTCCTCTCTACAATTTATGTCACTCTTAAACAAAACAAAAATGCTGAAAAGGCTGTAAGTGTTCTTATGGTAACAGGAATTGGGGAATACCATAACATAAGCCCCAGTGCTCTAAGCTTGAGTCTTATTTTATTTTAGTCAGCTCATCTACACTTGCCACCCTTAACTTTATACTACCATTGCCACATTTTTAGGAGTCACTGAAACTGGGATGAGATAAAGATGAAGAAGGGCATTGATCAGAGCACCAGCTGTAACTGTTCTTTGAAAAATCCAAAGATGGAGCTTTTGTATCTTCCAGAACTTTGCTATCCTAATTGCCAGGAAGCTTTTACCAATGTCTGACCTAATCTCCCTTGCTGTGACAGAAACTGGTTAGTTCTTATCGTACCCACAGGGAATAGTGTACAAGTCTTTATTCCCTCGCTCTTTATTTACATATTTGAAGCCTATTATCATGTCCTCTCTAAGCTTTATTTATATTAATCAACTAAACTTCCTGCAGCATTTCCTCGTGGGTTGCATTTCTCTTCTCTGGACTATTCCAGACAGTCCAGATCGTTCAGCAATGTCCCAGATGGATGTGCTCCTCCAGCTGAGGCCATATGAGCACTGAGCAGAGTGTAAGAATTAGCTTATGCCTTACAGACAGCACTTTTTAATTGGTGTGAGAGTGGTGTTGCCTCTTCTGCAGCCACGTGATGTGGCTGACTCATGATCAGCCTCCTATCAATTATAACCATTTTTCTGCAGCACTGCTGTTTAAGCTGATCATTTCCTCATGTCGGTACAACGGATCATTCCTAATTAAGTAAAAGGTCTTGTGTTTGTCCTTACTGAATTGTATCCTATTTCCTTCCAGACCATTTGTTCTATTTGTCAAGGTCACTTGGAGTTCTAATCCTGCCCCCCAGTGAGCTTGTGCCTCAGCTAAGAGTTGTCTGCAAATCTGAGAAGCACATTACTGGTTTTTCATCCACGTCACTCATAAAAGCACTGAGGATTCCTGACCTAGCACAGACCCCTCTGGAAATCCATTTGATACATTCTCCAAATAGGCAAAGACATGTACTCTCCAATACAGCATCCCAACAAATTATATTATATACTTAAACAGTGGCTTCCTCTGGTCCATTTTTGGAGTTACTGTCAGTTTGTATGGAGCCCAGATATGCAAAAGAAAACAAAAACTATTTAATAATAATTTTTCAATAAAATTATGTCAAATGATGATCATGAACTCAATAGTGTCCACTCCACTAATACAAATTAATAAAACACAGTTCAGATACCTTTGTGATATTTGTTGTCTTCGGTGTCACTTTTATAGCAATATCCCAAAACCAGGACTGCATTCTTGAGACACCCTATTTCAAAGAAATAAAATGACAAATTTTAGTTTTAATGGGAATTTCTTAATTTAAGGTCAGAAAGAGTAGATGGCATCATGGCAGTAAGAGGACAGAAAGCAGAGCTCAGTCAATAGGACCCTTTATTCAAAATCACTGACCGTGACAAACCCAGACATGAAGACAATGTAGTTCATGTCTCCATTTAATGTCGGGGTTTATCCGGGTTCCAAAAGGCTTAAGCACGGGATCAGCCAACCAGCCTGTTGAACAAGCCCAAGAACAAAGCACCCTATTATATAGCACAGCAGAGGTAGTGGGGTCACAGGAAACAGATGTCACAGCAAAGGGACAGGTGGCAAATAAAGTCCCAGTGCACAGCAGAAAGTACCAGTTATCAGTTCGGTTACAAACAAAAACCCATGAAATATGACACAAACTGAGTAAAACTATTCTGAACTAATGATGGGACATAGGTGGGAGTTAGCAGGGAAGTTGAAATAGGGGATGGATCATAAGGAAGTGCCTATTGAATAATGCAAAAAAAGACTGATTATAGTAGATGAGGGATGGTGGGAACTATACACATCTTCCATGCTCAGATTTTTCATGACTTTAATTTTTTCTGCAAGCAGACCTATCCATACTCCTTATAAAAGTGATTGGAGCTTGAGTATAATACCTCTTCTTTAGACTTAGGTCCTGTCTTACCATTTAGAAGTCTAAATTTGTACTTGCAAAATGAACTACAGATTTACATATAAATTATTCTCTATGGGAAGTCTCAGGCCTATTAAAGATCAACGTGTTGGGTGACAGAATTGGAAAATGATATTATATTTCATATTCATATATGAGCCACAGATAAAATTATTGTCTCAAAGTCTGGCAATCTTGTTTTCCTGAAATATTTATATCTAATTGACATTATATATTTTAACCTTAAATTAAACTATTTAATACAAAAATATTTCCTTTTATCTTCTCTTATTTCACAGAAGCAACGTGGTTCTGTTGAAGAACTGCTCAGCAGTCTCAGTGCTATTTTCACTGATTCTGTGAGAATCCCAGTAGAAACCAAGGCCTTGAATTTAGGAAAAAACACCCAACCCTTATAAATAATTGCTGCGAAAAAACGATCAAAAGAAAAAAGTACACATCAAACTGCATATATCAACCTTATTTGCCATTCTTGAGATTTGTGCAAACACAGCTAAGCTCCTTCTCCTGAATAATAATTTTTCTATACATAAAATTTTGATTACAAATGTTGAGGTGACTGAGATCCAAAGCTTTTTAAATCACACTGTACTATTCTATCAATATACTTTCCCTATCAATGACAGTGATAAGTGAGGCAGAAATTGTGTTTTCATAGTAACTGTTATTTACAAAATGCTAAAAATAAAATGTCCCTTTATAGTACTAACTCTGTAGCTACCAGGACCAGATGGACTGAAAATGCTGTGCTTTAGTGGGCACCCTAAGAGCTGAGGACTGAACAGACTGTACAAACTTGCTGTCTCAGGCAAAGGCAAGTCAGAGGAAGATGGAGTTTTTTTGACTCATACAACCCAGCACTCTGAGCTAACTGCAGTCTACAGATTCTTGTGGTGCCAGAAAGGAAAAAACAGCTCCAGAATAAGTTCATGATGGTAATGAGAAAACGTACACAGCCTGCAACCAAGAAATTTGCTAGCAGGATTACCGTGTGCTTCTGAATCCACAGCAAGAGCTTCAGTGTTTTTTGTTTTTTTTTTTTTTTTTTTTTTACAGCAAACACACTTTAAATCACACTGACAGGGAAACTCCAGAGTTGTTTTCAAAACTCAGTGTAAAGTGATGGGACTCCACATCTTGTGCCACGAAGTACTTTTTGAAATAATGTGCACTTTGAGTGTATTCCCCACTGCAGTACCATGGACTTGAGTTGATATGGGCTTTATTACTTTTGGGAGAGATGCAGCAAAGTGCGCAGGTGAAGAAGAAAGGTACAAGAGCCAAGGAGTACCCCACACTCATCTACAATCCTCTGGCTGTTTGTTTGTGGTTACCACTGAAACCCCACAACTCCTGTTTGCCTACAGCAGCTCAAAACATCTGTCCCTGACAGCACATCTATACAAGTCCACACCCTGAGTTCAGTTGTGTAGGACTTTCCCAGCTTTGCTGTGATCTGCCTGTGATCCAAATCTAAAAGAACCCTCCCTGAATAAGGATGGGAGAAGAAAACTAGGAAATATGCAATTAAGGAAAAATTATTAAAATCTAACATGGTCCACGGAGAGAGAAGCCAGAAGAAGGGACAGAAGATGGTGTGTGCTGAAACAAGGCACAAGGATGCAGTGAAGTGGGGTCTGTCCATGTGCTGATCAGTGACAAGCCAGGGAAGAGCTGTTGCTTTCTGTGGGCACAGGTATTGAGCCTGCTGGTATTGGGCCAACACCCGAGTGTCTGACACCGACTGGAGAGGACGGCAGAGGAACAAAATGAATGAACAAATCATGGATAATTAATTTGTTCCTGGAACACCACAGCAAACTGGACACAGCACAGCTAAACTTGGCACTGACTTCAAAGTACTCGTCATCTGAATGGTTTTACTTACCCAGCTGAGCTGTTATCATGACTCTGACAGAATCACAGAAGTTGTCTATAACTCGTACAGGACGTCGCGTTGATAAATCAAGAAGCAAGATATGTCCTCCTCCTGTCCCTATCCACAGTGCAGTATTTTTCTGCAGGCAAATTGTCTTCACTCTTCCAGAATAAGCCAGTTTATGTTTTGATTCCTTATTTAGTTTTTCCACTTTGTTCCTAAGAGTATGGAGAGAATTGGTATTGAAATCTGGTGGCACACTATTCCACAACTAATAAAAGAACTCTCTCAATACCAGACTTCTAAACAATCATTCATCAAGACAAGCAACAAAAATCTCATGCTAACAAACTGGGATGAAAACTACTGGATGTCTAAGAGCCAGCTGGTCAGCTTCAGAAGGCCCATAAATAGAAGGCAGGTATACTTCTCTGCCTTCTGATTAATGTCACTGCAAAGTGGGAAGAGCACACCTACACCTACTCCCAACCTCACCATAAAAAAAATGGATGTGGCACATTAAGGGAGAGGAACAATTTAAATGCAAATGAAAATCACTGTCACCGCCAATAAAACTCTGATCTCCTACTGAATCTGTGCACTGGAGAGATCAGACATTCTTAACCAGGGGATGCAGGAAGCAACTGCATGTAAAAGCATTAGTACCTGAAGGACAGCAAAAGACTTTCTTCTTTCTGGAGTTAAATGGGTTTTCTTGGTATCAGGGTAATTTTAAAATATAAGAATTAAAAAAAAAATGAAGTTCTTCATGGAATATTCTGAAGTTTTGGGCCAGCGGAGAGGAAAGAAAATCCACATTTCCTCAAAGAGCTGGGCAAATCCCTTACCTCTGGTAGGTTAAGGTACCATGCTATAGAAGGCAATCTGATATTCAGCTTTCTATCCATCAGGCCAACAATCTGCAATAAAACACTTACTTAAGAAAATGTGCACAGTCAATTAGTTCAGAAAGTTTTTCTGTCTTCTTGTCCCAGATTTCCACAAAATGGCTGTTTTTCTTTGCCAAGTAGATGGATTTGTCTATTGCTATTGAAATAATGTTTGCATCACTGTAAGCATTATGACAGAACCTAGGGGAGAGAAGAGCTCCTGTTAGCTACAAAGAAAATACCTAGTAGAAAAACGTGACTGTTATGAGTGGGGTTAGTTTCCCTCTGACTCTTGGAGAACCATTCAGCCTTAAAACCAAATTGGGCTAAGATATAACTGAAAGGCTTTGCTATAATCTTGCTGAAGTTTGACATCAATTCTCCGAGTAACAGAGTTGGGCTGACGATATCCTTGGAGGTGCATTAATGCTCAAAGGCTATTAATAAATCTTTCTCATCAAACACTGTTTTCCCTGCTCAGGAAAAACTCCCCTTAACTTCAAAGCAGGATTTGTCCATCTGAGAATTATATCAAATAGTCCAAAGGCATCAATCAATAATTTCTAAATAGTGAGAAGTCAGCAATCATAACTGATTAAATATAAATTATTAAATATATATAGGGTGAAGATAAGCACACATACTGACAAACATGGAAGGACAAATACTATACTAAGCATGTATGCATAATTCTAAATAAAGCAAACAAGGTCTGGACTAATGCAATTGGAGGAGAAAAACCGATCAGCTGCATTAATACATTTTCTGAATAGATACTGACTTCATAAATCCTTTATAGAGTAAAAATGGATAACTCTTGTTTAAAAGCAGCAGTGAATACTTTCAACACTACTCGCTGATATTCCATCTGTATTTTGGAAGGAAAAGAACAGAAACAAGCAAGTTCAAAGAACGAGCTCTAGAACAAGACATTACATCAAAGTTCTGTCAGAAATCTTTAATGAAAACAACAAAAGTGCCAAGTAACATCACTTATAAGAAAAACTTACAGTTGACTTGTCTTTGTTTCAATGAGCTTTTGAACAGAGAAGTCACTAGTTAAGGCAATGATTTTTGTTCCACAGCCTCCCCAGATTATATTTTTTTCAGATAAGCACGAGGATTCCTTTAAGCACATCAGTGGTGTGCTAACATTTCCTATAGTCACTATCTTCAAAGGTGTAGCACCCTTACACTGCAAGAAAAAATATACTCTGCATTAGAAACAAGGAGGATGAACTCAGAAACTGCTAAAACAAGGCCACACAGCCTTGCTGAATTAAATTTACACATCCAGATTTTCTGACCCATTAAAATTCAGAACATTTCCAGAATGTTACGGACTGAAAATATTCCCATTACAGATGTCTCAGGGAAACAGCCTGTGTGAGTGGAAACAGGATAGAGCAGGGACTGACACTTTCTGCAAGCCTGGGAGCAGTTAAAGAACTGGATGGAAAGTCACATCTGTATCTTTGGAGACATCCCACACTGGACCATATTCGAGTTCTGGAATGCACTGCAATTCCATAACTGCTCTAAACTGCATATGGTCAGGAGCTAACCCTCAGGAACCAGCTGATACAAACAGCTCCCAGTATTTCTTCACCTGTTCTGTGAGAACTCTGACCTACAGAAAACCTAAACAACACTTTCTTTTTGAACATAGCTGTTCTAAGAAAATTTACTAAATGAGAAGAAAAAGGAACTGTAACAACAATAAATTAAGGAGATTAAAATAGTTAGAATATTCTTAAGATCGACCATTAATGTCAGTCTCCAGCCAGTTTGCCAGGTCTTTCAAAGGAATTTTCAGCCTCTTACTTCTACTTGTTAGAACATATGCAGCTCCTCTAAGACTGCAGTAGAAAATTATTTTTAGTTTTAGAGAAGAAATCAAAAAATAAGCAGCATGAAATAAAGCTGCTCTTGGTAGCTGCTTTAGATATTCCTGATAGCACTTTGTAGAACAGCAAAGAACAAGTCTACCTTTACTGCTCTGTCTTCAAAAACTGCCAGTTTGCCATCAGCTGTGCCTACCAAGAAGAAATTCTTCTGTTTGCTGAAATAAAATAAAACAATGAATTCTAGAAATTTTTTAATCAGATAAGAAAAAAATGAACAAGAAATCTCTAGTATTCCAAGAATTCAATTAAACAGTAAAAGCAAACACAGCCCCTGTGATCAGCATGTAGTCCCCAGCTATACTGGCTGTAAATTAAGTGGAAACACAGGCAAAATAAGCAGCTGTCTGAACAAAGCAGCATAGTTTACAGATGTAATTTTATGAATATATTTGTTTACTATTATTTTCAAAATGTAATCCCAAATATTTAAAATTAATTTATACCTTTGCTTTGAAAGAGAATTGCAGTATAAACAAGTGATGGAATCTGACATTTTCTGCAGACGATGCCTTCTCGTTTCATCTTCTGTGTTAAGTGCCCACAGAGAACCAGACTGGGTTCCTGCTACAATCCAGTTTTCTTTCTCAGTAGGAAGAGTCACTAAGGCCAAACTTATAATTTTACTATCTGCGATATCCTGAGTCAGAAAAAGAGAAGAAAAATAACCTGGTCATAATTTCAGTAAGCGTAAATGCTAGTAAATTACTGGTGATAAAAATAAAGTACAACCTTCTTGGACCCTCAACAGACCCAAGGCCTAACCTCCCCTTTAAGAAATCTAATTCCCTGTTAGAACAACACATTTTCAACTGTGCCATTTATCCTCAAAGTGCTGGCAAGGACCCCTCAAAGAGTACACAGGACAATCTCTCAGCTGAATGCTAAAAAACCCTGTTCTCTCTATTCTAATCAAGGTCTCAAAGCCATGAGAGAATGAAGCAAATGGAAGTACACTGCAATATACATTCAGTTTAATTGTGAACAGTAAAAGTACTGGCCGAATATTTCTTTTTCTCATTTTAGTTTTAGAAGAATAACCCACATAATTTATACCAAGGCTACCAACTCAGATGTATCATGGTCAACAGATGGCAGATGGAAATAGAACTTAAACAACTTTGATGATGAGTCACGCTCAGTTCTGGCACACGTGTTCATCACAGCCTGGGTAAAACACTTCCCCTTTTCTGACAGCACTGAGACTGACAAAAATCACATTAAAAGAACTGAAGGGCATCACCCAAAGTGGCACAAAGGAGATGGCACTCATGGCAAGTGAGGTATTGTTAAAAGACTACCGGGATTGTTATGGGAGGTAGAGATACGAAGGGTTGCCTAACTACTACTCCTTTTTCTGGCCTCCATACTAGAAATAGCTTCCATCTGAGTGGAAGAAAGTTATCCAGTAGTGGAAAGACAGTATTCTGGAAAACTTCAGTCTGGATGGCAGGAAGAGAGGAAAAAGCGACTGCTTTTCTACTTTATTTCGTGGATACAATGATGACTCACTTATGAGATTTATTCTCTCAAAGCTTAGCTCTGCAGAAGTGATATCCTGCTTCTGAAATGCATCTAAGTGCCAGAAAAAATAGAATATATGGCAGCTTTCCCACATACCTCACAAGTATGTCCATCTGTATTCAGGTTAACAAATGAAAGTTGTGCTTTTTCTGTGTTCCCATTGCCTATCCAGACTCCTGCCTTCTTGCAGCTTTGATTGGCAGCTACCATGCACTCTGCTGTAGATGTGCTGGGTATTGAGACATACCTCATCAAACAGATAAGCTCTGCAGAATCCAGCATCTCATAAACCTACAAAGAAAGCCCCAGCATGCACATGATCACAACAATGGCTTCTACAGTGATAAATAATAAGTAATGGGTAACAATATTTTATGGAATACGGGCACGGTATTTCAGCAGGTCTGGTCATCTGTATTGCCACTACTAGCAGGCAATTTCTGTGCACTGAGCAACTCTCAGCAGTGAGATTAAGGCACATTTGGAAACTCATTTCAGTGAGCAAGGTGATGTGTGATAACAGACTGCAGGTCTCAGATCCACACTGCTGCTGCTCCTCTCACATGCCCAGAACAGTGTGTATAGAATCATAGAATCAAAGAATAGCTGCACTGATACCATATAACAAAGTCCCTTTTGCACAACTCTAGTATAAGACCATATGAGACCAAGAATAACCCAAACAATCACTACACAGCAACACAGGGGAAGTGTGCAGGGAAGCAGGCTAGAGTAAGTGGTTGGTAGATTTGAATGGAACGGTTTATTCGGGATGGCAAGAGCAGGCAATATTTCGTATCTGTTTCCATTCCAGAAAAGAAGAACAGAAAAAACTCTTTGCCTATTACTAACTTAATGCCCCATTTCTTTTCAGAAAGCACAACTTTGTAGTATCATCTGTCATTAAAATATAAATAAATACAATAAACAATACCTGGGAAGATGTTGGTCGTTCCTGAGGGTTTTCCTTCAAACACTTTTTAATTAAATTCTCAACTTTAGGCCAGGGGGCACACCCATATTCTTTTACAGGATCTAAAATGTAAAATTAGATAACTTCTTAACCAGCATTTACCATAGGTCTGAGTAACTTCTTATTTTAAGAATTCATCTAACTTCTTCCTGAGCTGCTCTAAGAAATATCACATTCTTAGGTAAAATGTCAGCATGAACAGCTTGGAATTGCTCATCTGCCCTTAAATGCTAGAGCATGAAATGCTTGAACTAGAGTCCTTTCCATTAATAGCAGTTAAAGCAAATGGATTTTGCTTTATCTTTTTCTTTAATGTTCCTGTACCTGGGACTGAATCACAGATATGTGTGGGTCGTGTTTTGATCAATTCTGACCATTCAAGGACGTGTCATGTCAGTCTAGTCTTTCAAATTCTTGTGAACACTTTATCCACGTTTATTCTTCTGTGTTTGGACATAATATATGGAATACAGATGAATTTCCAATAAAACACATAGCAATCAGAAAAACAACTCCATACAGCATTTATGAAACATGGAAGTTCAAATTCCCACTCAGTACTTTGAATATGAATCTTATGACTGCAGGTGCTGACCTAAGAACAAATCACTCATGAAAAATGGTGCCTGTATTGCTTTTCTTTTAGTTCATCATAATCCACAGCAGATATTCCAGTCCTATATTAGACAGAGGTAACATTAATAATAAATACCTGCAAATGAACATACTCAGTTCAACAAACAATAGGCACTATTTACTTTTGAGATCAGCTGGCCCTTTTTTTGGTGGAAATACAAAAATGATGAGCATGTGCACAGATGGAACTGTACTATCCTCCGAAAGTAATACTTCTAATTATTTCACAGGGCTCATAATACAGTCAAATGGACAGCTGCACTCAAGAGATACTTAGTCATCAGTTCTTGGATATCCCCTTCAGGAAGGGCATTGAAACTGTCTGAGCTTAGAACTGGACAATTTTCCTCAAGGGGCTGAGAATGCATGAGCTCTTTGTCTCTTGTAATGCAGAAGCTATGCCAAACGAAGTGATGCTGCTCTTTCCTAGATGGAGTGAAACATTTCTTAAAAAATGTTCCATGAGCATATTCACTATTGCAGGTAATAAATAAGAACACCAGACACTAAGCTTGTAGCACTAGAAAAATTTAGCAGCTCTTGACACTTTGGTAGAAGTTGCCAAAGACTGAGTTACACTGTCCAGATGACTACATCATGTCCAGCCTGACAGTCTGTTTAATCTTCCTTCCAGCAGTCAACAACTACATGTTGTAATGCAGATGGAATATGAAGAATGTTGCATAGTTGGGCAGAGACTTCACAATCTTTACAAGTTAAAAGGAAATTAAAACCTTTAGGGATGGCAGCTCTTTTAAGGTAGTGGTGCTTTTTTTAAATTTTGAAGTAAGAATTCAAGGGTTTTTTTAAAGATTTTAAGATATGCTGCTTTTAAATAATGGATATCTTAAAGTAATATATCTCAATCAAAGAACAAAAGTGGAATTGTGTTTATCTTTGTGCATGATATGCATTATAGATGATATACCTTCAGCAACACCCATTTTAGCTGGCTCTGGATGAAGTCCCAAGTACACAAAATCTCTATTTCTTTATAAAGTGAACCAGCTAGATTCTTTGAAACTGCAATGGAATTATAATCAATGTGATGTTGAATATATGTCTATTTTTCACAATTTCAAGACCATATGAAATTAGGGGAAGATTCTAAAAACTGCTATTATTTAGTTTCCTTCTCTGATCACTGTCAGATACAACACAATTCAAAAGAGATGCTATTTTTGGAAGAGGCAGGACAAGTGTTAAAACTTTAAGAAACAAGGCATACCTGGTAATTTTCCTTGTATTGCTAATTCATCAAATTCATTTGGAAACTTCAAGCCTTCCATTATTCTACCACCTCCTGTTAAAATGTCATAAAGCAGCAAGCCAAATGAATAAACATCAGCTTGCTGATTGTAAATAACGTTTCCTCTGGCAACCTCTGGTGCTCGAAATCCTGCAAATAAATCATTCATTAATAGTTATGTTCATATCAAGATGAAGCCATCTTTATACTTTTAAAAGTAAATTATTGACGAAAACGTCACAGGAAGTGAACCAAAAACAGCACACTATTTCCGGGCTGGCAACTTGTACTTGGCAGACATCCAAAAATACCAGCAGTAAGTCTAAAGGAAGGGGACAGTACATCAATCACAGAGCTTCTGCACCATTACATATAAAACAATTATTTTATCGATGAATGCTGAAAATGAAGGGCAAGTCTGCAGTTGTTACTGAGGGTCTAACATTTCACACTCTCATGCACAGTTTAAAAGACCTAAAGGCACTTTTCAGAGGGGTTGAATTGCTCAGTGCTTTAGAATGAATGCTAATAGATTCTCTCCAAAGTCGGGGAACAGTGCAAGTATTTCTTGCCTCTAAAAATCATTAAGACCTACGTTCACACTACTGGAAATCAAAACAACAAATTTTAGCAGTATAATTTAAATATCACAGTAACCATATTATGACAGCAAAAAAAGATAATGAAGGCATATAATTTCATTTGTTCTCTTTTTAAACCTTTAGTATACTCCTTGATTCTTCTATAAGAAGTTAAAATATGAACAGGAAGAAAATCCAAGAGGTATAAATCTGGCACCACAACTTGTAATATGATTAGGACTACTTATTGTGATTTTGACTAGAGAGTATAGATTTGAGTTAGTTTTTACAGACTACATAAAAATCATATTAGCTATTTTTGGACATAATGAACTATAAATCAAAGCATATTTCCATACCTGGTGTGCCCTCTGAGGTTTTTATTCCCATTCGGCAACAATACTGGGCAATGCCATAGTCAGCTATTTTTGCAATAACAGCTGAATTGGGATATAAGGTAAAAAGCAACACGTTGTGAGGCTTTAAATCACGGTAGATGATCATTGCTGAATGCAGGTACCTATTAACCAAAAAAATATTTATTGAAAGCATCCATAAGTCAGGGATTCATCAGTACACACATGCCGGGTGCAATATTCCCACATCCGTAAATCGTGCTTTGAGATGTGAACTATTGTGTTAAAAATGTCAAACATCACTAACATGACACTCCTTTACTGGATAAGGACTTAGAATTGTTCTGAAATACTATTTACTGGCACATACACATTGCACTATTTTAGTACCAAGTCTGATTTGAAGAGTTGTTGGCAGTTTGAAAACTGAACCTTAGAAGTTTGAGTTTCATTGATCCCTGAGTCCCTTAGCAGGTTTTGTAATCTTAAAATCACACTGCACTAGATCCCAAGGTCATTCAGGGACTTTCAGAACTTTAGAAATGCACTAAATTAATTTCTTTGACATTTCAATACAAAATCAACAGCCACATAGAAATTGCACCTAGAGCTCTTGCAATTTTTCTGCTTATATGAGCATGACAGAATCAGAATCACTGAATATTCTCAGTTGGAAGGGATCCACAAGGATCATCGAGTCCAACTCTTACATGAACGGCCTGGAGAGGGATTAAACCCACAACCTTGCTATTATTAGCAACATGCTCTAACCAACTGAGCTAATCTCAGGATCACTTGTTAGCAGAAAAAACCATAGGTAACAGAAGTCTGTGTTATATGTCAGCAGGTCAACCATGAAAATACAAGCATTTGTCTGACCCAGGGAATATTCTGCTTGGGATTTGAGAAAATAGAAGCCCTTCATCTGCAATATATCTTATTTGCAGCTATGCTCTGTTTCTACCACATTGCAGAAATCACATTTACCTTAAGCCATCAGCGACATGTAGAGCTATCCTGTGCTGAAGTGTTCTAGTTAAACTTGCATTGTCTTGTTGAAGCAAACGGTCAAGAGATCCTTTGAGGGCTAATTCCATCACCAGCATCCGGGGTCGGATTGCAGCAGCCAGCAAAGACACTAAACTGGGATGATGGAGGTGACAAAGCACTGCAAGCTCCTGTAAATTGTAAAATCAGACGAAATAATGCCAACAGCATAACCTCTGTGGCTCTGAAGTAAACTGGGGAATGTTCTGGAGTGAAGACTTGCAATTTACTTAAACTTTTAAAGTTCTTTGCTAGGGTTGGCATTCCAAGAGCAGCACTACAGAGAAAAGGACAATATTTCTTACCTGCCTTAGGAGCCTGAGGGAAGTATGTTTATTGAAAATTTTTACAGCAACCTCTTCTCCACCATAGGATGCACGGTACACAGATCCAAATCCACCATCACCTTTTGAACAATAAAATTGAAAAGACTATTATAAACAAAGAGACAACAACCATTTCTCAAAAAAAAAAAAAAAAACCTGAAAGGGTTCAGTTTTAAAATGTGTGAATCATCTACTGTGTTAAGCTAAACACATAAACCCCAGTATCTTAGCATACAAGTTAATGGAAAATGAAAAACTCAATAACCTTAAAATAATACATTTCTTCAGAAAAGAAATCCCTAAAATGTTGCAGAACTGACTCCAGTAGATTTGTTTACATAATCTCTGTTAAAAAAGCAAACTCTACAAAACAATGCTTACCCAAGAGAAATTCAGGAGCTTCATCAAATTCCAGGTCATCATTGTTCAGCATAATATTTCTAGGCAAATCAGCCAATATCAGATCAGGAGCAATCTGAGCGATTGGAATGGTCTGTCTTGGTTGATCTGGATTTACCAAAAGGTCACCTAAGAAAAAAAAAAAAAAAGAGAAAATGAAAAAAAAGGGTAGTCCTCATTCAAAGGACACTGAGAGGTACATGGATCTCTGTGAGTGCATAAGACCACACACCTAAAATTAGATTCATCCGTGTACATATATATATGTGTGTGTACACATGCACACACAAACATACATATTAAGTTTGCCATTCAAATTCTTGGATCTTACAGGTTTAAGTATTTTCAAGGTTCTGTATATATACCAACTAAATGTGATAAAAACTCTTGCTACGTAACAACACCAAACTAACCAAGAGATTATTTTTGTCTGTAAAAAGAAAGAGTGCTGTGTGTAGAATGTCACCCTGAACACTATGTTTGAAATGACTGTTCTACATGATCCAACCAAAAGATCAAGTATCAGTTTTACAATGTGCTGGATTCAGTTCCATGAGTGAAGCTGCATTCTTGATATTACAACAAAATGATTCTTTTCATTATTGCCATTTTTACACGACTACACAGAGTAGCTGCAATGTGTCTCATATTTTATACTAGACAAATCTTACATTAAAAAAAGGAACAAGTTACTTTTGACTTATACTGTAATTATTTCTTACAGAAATGAAACATTTTTAAATAACATGAAGTACCCAAATGTTGTAGAGGGGATGTCATATAATATTTGTCTACATACAAGTGTACCTCTCTATACCTGAAATGGCATAAATACTTACCCTCTTCAGCTTTTCTAAGTAAGTCATCAAGTAGTATTTTTTGGTGTTCTTCACCATCTTGAAAGCTGTACAGAGCCCATTTCTTCAACAGTGTTTCCCCTTCACCACATACATCTACATCCAACAAACCTGGAAACCATTCCTCCATAAGAGAATCTATGTGATCCACAACTTGCCCCAAAAGGATGCACCCTATAAGAAACCACCAAGAGGGGAAATTACAAACTCAATCTGCCATACTTTTAATTACAAAGATAAACTCTGCCTTCCAAAGGCAAAAGCACAACAGACCAAAATGCCAAGCTGCAATCAAACTGGAGCAAAAATCAGGCTCAGGGATAATTAACCTTTTCTGCAAGAAGGTGCCGTAATTTTCAGAAAACTGTCTGGGTTGTTGTCAAATTCTGCTGATTCCACCAGACAATAAGCCTCAGGGGACCAATTCAAGTAGATGCCTTGTCTCCAATACATTCTGTTAGGACGAAGAGCTCGCTCTAGAAAATATGAAATTAAAAATCTGATCTCACATATGAATGTCAACTTCAAAATTTTCAGAATAATCCATAGTACTTTGAATGCTCAATTATGATTGTAGGATAATACCTACCCAAATAAGAAACAAAATAAAGGCTAAAGCTTTGCAGGCAGCAGAGCCCCACAGAAGCTGAATATATATATACTCGTTCTCCATTCTATACGGTACATCCACAAACTATAAATATTTAATCAGATGATAAGTCATGTAGCAGATGGGCACTACAGAAATGCTTAGGTACATTCAGGTTCAAGCACAGAACATCTTGGTCAATAAATGAAAAAAACCCAATTATTCAAATTTTTCCCCTGTCACAGGCTCATGGAATTGCAGGATGCAACTGGAATTTAACACTCAGAAGAAATTTGAATGCCAGGAGAGCAGGTAGTTATAAATGATATTTGTAAAGCATTAGCAATGCATATTTTTCACATCTGACTTGTCACCAGCATTCAAAAATCACACATTAGAAAACAAAGCTGAATGAAATTGCTAAGTTCAGCAGATAGGTCTACGCAAAGCCCAGAATTATTGGGAAAAAAACTAAAGATGACCCCCCCTTCTATTTTTAGACTTCCATAAAAGGAAGAATCAATGAACCTGAAGAAAAGCAGTTGGTTTTTCTGTGTGGAAGACATATCCTTTCCAGTACTCTTTGTGGAAGCAAATAGCAATACTGCATAAACATTAGGATTTCCTTTATGTCTAGCATGTGAAGGAGAGAAATAGGCTGCTTACAACCTTCACTTTCTTTTGCACACCACTGTGAAGATCAAAAGCTATCTATTCCTAGCTATTTCTAAGTTACAAAAATGATCACTGTCCTTTTCTCACATTTGTGACATGGTCAGAGATTAATTAATGCAAAACAGTGTTGGGGATTAGAGCTTTAACATGCAGGTGTTGGCATTCGAAGGAAACATGCTCACTATTACTTCTGAAGATAAAGATTTGTACCTCTTCCTGACAGCATGTAAGGTGATATTTCAAGCAACCTGTTGATCAGCCTGGACCAAAATCCCATAGGAAAGTACGGCATCTCATAAAGCCTGATGATAATTTCTGAATTTTCACAGTGGGGAAGTTCAATAACAGGTCTGTGATCAGACAAACTGAAACAATAAAAATATTAAGTCAGTATTTGAGATGTACTTTATCCAAACTGACTAACGATATATTATTTATTATGTAAAATGTATTAATTAATATATTATTCAGATAATCAGGGAGTTGATAGATAGTGTATCTACTTATTCTGCTTGGTTGTGCTAAAGTGAAGTTCTGCTGTAATTTAAACCCATCAGAACCTCACTAACAATCATTACATATAGAAAGCAAATGTGAGAAAAATCTGAGAGATATATAAGGCAGGATAAAATCTTCCTATCCCAGGACTTTGAAGGACATAGAAAGCCTAATCAGCAACATAAGCATTATTAAACACATCAGGGAAATCTAACTGAGGCAGAGAAACTGTGTTGTCTGCTTCAGATATAAAAAAAATACCACATTCAAAGTCATAATGCCTTTTTTTTCCCCACCACATTTAATATCTGAACTGTTTGGAAGATGTACTGCCTATGAATAACTTGTCTGTGGTTCTCGCTTCAAGCAAATAGGTTGTAGAATTTCATGGTTATCCTTCATATTGCAATAAATATCTGTGATGCTGGCACACTGCTATGTGAAGCTATATTATAACTTCCCTCTTGTAGTCTTGAAGCATGGTAACTGTAAAATAAATATCCTCATAAAGCATTTTATCATTTATAGATTCCATTTACCCACCATGCTGATAAAGTGTAAGTTTATGTGTTACAAGATCAGTTTAACATGCCTCTTCCAAAAGCATTTACTAAAATGTAGTATACAAAGTATGTATCACGCTTTCATACAACAAATTGCTCTGATGATCAGTTAAACTAGTTAGCCTGATGGGAGGTTTTATCTTGATCTATCTCTGTGGCTGTCATTTGTGGTTTTAACTTTTTGCTTACCTGCTTGGGATTAGTAGCTGATCCTCTCCTAATGGCAAAGCAATCTGAAACTTTTCTAGAAGCTTGAAGTATTGTGACATATAGATCTTAGGAAACTTGCTCTTCTTCAAAAGGAATTTTTCCACATCTGAACGCTTTACAATTCCTTTAGGGTATTTAGAACAGCCTTCCACTTTCACCATCAGAATCTTTCCAAAAAAATAAAACAATTTTAGGCGGACATTCATCATTAGATTGTATTTTCCCGACAAACTTTGTTCCCTGAAATATTTGGTATAGCCTAATATTCTGGGAGGGGGGAAAGGGATTGGAAAATCCTTTGATTGAAAAAAAAAAAAAAAAGACTCCTTTTCACAGTGAAACCAAACATTTCCATAATGACAGAACAGCATGACAACAACAGTGACAGAATGTAACCTGTCTAAGCCACTTGTGTGCTACCATTCTTCAGTGGCTTTCACTGTGTGTTGTGATCTTCTAGGTATTTCCTCACTTCTAATCCTATCAGCTGAAAAGACTTGAATTCACTTTTTTTCCATCCAGTTTCCTGCACTGAACGAAAGGTGAAGTTTCAGAGTTTAGGAAATCTGAATATATATAATAAATTTTAAGAGTGTTTCTAGATCAGTGTTTCAATGATGGTCTCACTGAAGCAGTCAGTCTGCTAATCTCCCATTCCAACATGTGAATCCATATTTCTCACTTTCTTCTGCCATCCATACCAATGACACTTCTTCCCCCCTTCTTACAGCTTTAACCCAAATTCCAGCTTTTATCTCAAACTACTACTACGACTACTTTGCATCCATGGGGTCTTTCTATTCTACAAGTGTTCTTCTGTCCATTGCAGTTTAATTTATGTTGGACATTATTACAGTGAAAAGAACAGAGAAGCAACGAGACAGTTACTTGTCCAGAAAGCAACAGAAACAGGAAGAGATGGATAAAACAATCTGGGTCTTGAAAAAGTTCTAGATCATGAACCAATAATAAAAAGGCGAAGAAGAATCACTGACAAGTTACAGTGGCTTCAGACAGGGCAAAATGTACATGAATCCATATACAGAAAGTAATGAGAGTCTAACCTGTGCCATGATTTTACACAGCCACTTAGGATCTACAAAATACAGATCTCTTAGCTGTAGTGCTGGGTCTTGAAAATGAAGGAGAACACCTGCACAAAGAATACTGTAATTAGCAATGCATTGCTCAAGCTCCATATTAAGCAAAGAAAACACCCTACTCTGGGCTGTTTTCCTTATGTGACTTGACATAAGCAATTTGAATAATAAATACAGCTACTGAATTTATGTCAGTATCTCAGAACAGCAGAATGGAATCATGGTTTGTTCAGCTTTGTGTTTATTTTCAGACTTTTCAATAGATTTGTAATCTGACTTGCTTTTTTGCCAAGCTCTGTGTGATTTATTACTTGAGATAAGCTGTTACCTGTATTCCTCTAACCATTATTGTATTTGAGCTATTGGAACAATTGCTCCTTTCTTCAGCAACTGTGCTGTCTAACAAGCAGGTACAATGTTTTCAAGGAGGGGCAAGAGATATCAATTGTTACAGTAGTGATTCTTCATATCATGGAATTCCCTTCCTAACAACCTGGATTAACACACTCATGTTACCCAACTGACACTTCAGCTCACCACTTTGTGACAACCTTGTGAAAGATTTAAAAATGTGTACAAGTCTGTCTGCTGCAGATTTGCAACAAAGTGCTAACAAATATACACTGAAGACAGTATTTCACCTGATTCATTCAGAAAGTGAATTGCATGAGGGAGTTCATTTTCATCCAGTTGTAACTGGTTTTCTTGCACCAGCTCCAGTAAGCGTTTCTGATCAATCACAGGAAATTCAACTGGGACATTTTTGCGTTCCAGCAAAATTCTCTTTTCCAGCTCCAGGTAGCTGTCAGGAATTAGCTGACCAACCACTGGCTGATCTCTGATCTGTAAAATTAGGAATAGTAATCTTAAATGCATTGATTTATTCATGTGAATTGCAGACAATAGACCCAAGATGTGGGTATGTCCACTCAATAGTAGCAGCCAGAAGAACAGGAACACTCATTTATCGAGTAACATGACTTAGCGGGTAGGATGACTTTGGAGACAACAGAACTACAAGTGAAGATTCTCCAGTTTAGGAGGATCACTCAGTCCACAAGATCTTCAGAAATCACAAAATCATATTTCCTGGTCCCCTGAAATCTTTCAACATGTATTGCACTTATTAACACGATGTAAACATGTAATTTTACATGTTTAATACACCCAACAAAACCACTTTTTAATTACATTTCTTTTTAAGAAAAAGATAGCCCATTTAATTAAATATTCAATTTATGCTTGAAATCAGAACTTCAATGCAATTTTTACTACGTTGATTTTTTTTGGTAAAAAATGAAATTAAAACAAACTTGGTGATTTTCTTTCATTATTTTGCTGTGCATAATATTTTATAAAGGCAAGATGAGTTTGCTATCACACTAAAATATATTTAATTATGTTTTAATGTTTAAAAATTTATTCACTTAACTAAAACAGGAATATTTTCAACATTCCAAACATTATGTAGCTTACCTTGAAATGAAGACTCTCCTTTATTATGATTTTCCGAAGTCTGATAATGGAATCAGATTCCTCTGTGGCATTCACAAAGTGATAATCTTGGATTGCTGGGAAGCCTCGTTTATTCAACAGCTCTCTAGTAATTTTACTCATGCAGGCCTTACGTTGCAGTTCATCAGAAACATCTAAATGAGTGCCAACAAGAATGACGGGGGATGTCGAAGCTCGAGCCTGTTAGTAAGATCCACACTGTTGATTAACTCAAGAGTGAATGTTGATTTTAGAGTTATGTATCCACATAAAATGTGAGCAATTTAGTCAACAATCAGTAAAATGAAAAAAGCAACTGTTTCTCCCTTTTGAAATAAACCTTTCTTAATTAAGTTTTGAAATCTGCTATTCCATGTCTTTATTCAGAGTAAGTTTAAACTGCAATCCCATATAATAGCCTTGACTGGATAAGAAGATGCACTAGCCTATAAATCCAAAACATATTTTTCAACAGACCAGTCTGTTTCAAAACAGAAATATTAAAAAATCATTTTTTTTCTAAATGGAAGCAGTGTAGGTCTGGATTTCATTCTTTGCAGATTAACAGCATTGTCAGTAAAGTAGGAGAGACATGTTAAGAACATCCAACAAAATGGAAAAGCTAAAAGAAATGTCACTTTTTTAGTTGTCATTGGAACAGTGCAGCAATGAAACATCAGCAAGTACTGCATAGCAAAGGAGAACACGTCAGAAATGGTCTTTATCAACACTAAAGTGACTGCTACCCTCTGTCCTGCATCACTTCTCAAGGTGAAGAATGAAAAAGACAAGTTTGCCAAACAGGATCAGTACAAAAGCTCTTTATGTTATTGTATTGCCCAGTCATGGATAACCATCCCTCAAAAGGAAAAGACAAGTAATGCTCACTCCCCACAGAGTGAGTCCATCTAATGATGAGAAAACACTCAGAGCAAAGGGAAAATACACAGGCTGATTCTTAGACCAATTTCCCTATCATAGCTCTGGAATCATTCCTATTAAGAATAGGATGCTAAGCATACACTTAATAGCACGATTTAAAACCTACATCTAGTCAGTTTTAAATTAGTCTAATTCTGATTTCATCAGAATTTACACTGCTGTAAAAGAAAACAGCAGGTTTAACTCATCATTCCTTTAATACTATCCCTTTCTTATTATTCCCTCTCTTATATTGACTTATCATCAGTCAATTCAAAATATTGCCAGAACATACAAACTATTCTTTTGCACATTACTTTGTACCATTTTAATTACAAAATGGTGCTGATCATGCCTTTTGTATGCTTAAAAATATTTTCATATCCAACACACAATGTATTTCAGCTCTTGTTTAATCTTAATTTTTATTTTCTGAAGAGTTTTTTTCCTCTTCCCTTATCTAAAAATATTTGTGGTTAATTTGCTGTCCCCATACAGCTCCCTGGAAAGCGGAATTCCACTCTGTATGGCTTACCTTGATGTTAAAAAGCCATGGCTTCATAGCATCCACCTCTGCTTGTCCTTTGCTGAGATCATAAACAGCAAGATATAAAGCTCTTTGGGTCATAAAATGAGGATGGGTACTGTAGAATTCTTCTTGTCCTAATGATGGAAAATTTTCATTGTTTAGTACTTCCTTGACTGAACATCTTCAGATCACAAAAAGGCAGCAGAACGTTTACTCTCAGACCACCAATTTATCAATTAAATTAATGTTTCCAGAAATTTCTCTGAATTGATAGAAACCCCATAACTATGAGTTTTTGGTAGGTACTCTGTGGTAGCTCGTTGACTAAAGTGTAGTGTTGAAACATGCAAGCTAGTTTTAAATCAGGAAGTGTAAGATTTAACAACTGGATAAACACGGTTGCTGCAAAGACCGCTTGAAAGGTCATGATTCTTTTAAAACTCTAATATAATACTGAATTTCTCCCACTCCTTCCTTCCCTTCTACCTTCTTCCTTCCCTTTTTCCTATCCTTTCTGCAACTTCAAAATGAGACTCCTAAATTCACATGACTTAACATCACAATTGAAGCTGGACATCCAGCTTGAATACTGCTCAATTGTGCATTGTGATAATAGACTGTATTTAAATGATGACAGTCCGTTGTTTAAGAATAACTTTTCTATAGCCTAAAATAGACCTGAATTTTAGAAGCGCTTCTGTAGTACCCCAAACTTAGAAAGTTTCCCAAAAAATCCATGGCTCAAAGACTCTTCCTAAGTGCTTTGTCTTCTGTGACCCTACAAACCTGCAATACTGTAGAGCCTAGAGGACCCAGATTACAAAAGGGAGAATCAGGGCTGAGTGGAAGATTCCTCTGGTGATTACAAGCTGTTTCTTACTATTTTGAAATGACTATTCTAAAGTGCTATGGTTGAAATGTGCGGTCAGGCCACATTTGGTGAAGAGAAATTCCTGAGGCTTTATCTTAAATTTGGGAGATTAGATGCTAATTTACAGAATTCACTAATTTATAAGTGGTCACTGGACTTCAGGTGTAAGTTTGTGTGATTACACTGTTCCCAGTTCAAATTTCCACAGCTGACTCTAAGATTAAGTAATGTATTAACATGATAGAAAAGACAATAGTAAAGGACAATAAGCTCATGAAATACCTCCAAAATCCCACACATTTAATATAAGCTCTTTCTTCATTTTGCCTTTCCCTTGAATGATCCAGTCTTTTACATCAATGCCTACTGTAGCTTTTGGAGAGCCCAGCTCTGTTCGTTTGCTTTTCATTAATTGTTGTAACAGGGTAGTTTTCCCACTGCCAGTGTTTCCAACAATCATGAGCTTCATTCTGTTATAAGGCACAGCCTTCTTCAGTCGTTGCTGAAGAAATCTGGTACAAAAAAAGTTTGCAAAACTCACAGAAGTGTATAAGAGAGAAAAATACCAACTCAAGAATAAGGCAATATCTAAACCCATACCATTTTCTTCAAATTTTCAGTATCTTTTAACTTTCTATTCTAATTTCTGATTTGAAAGCTGAAGTTTAATTCATAATGTATCTTTTTTTGTTTTGTAAATACCCAAAATAGTGTTCTTGCAATGGACTGGGAAACACAAGAAACATATTACAAATAATTGGTAAAGCACCATTTATTGCAAGAAGTAATAATCAAGAGGTCTAAATCCCTCTAATCTATTTTATGTGTGTGTGTTGATATGACATGAAACCTTCCATAGAGCAGCATGCTGGAATTCACACAACAAACCAGTGTAGCTTTTCAAAACTAATGCTTCTGGCATATCCCAAGAAAGCAAACCAGGAATATTCAAGAACAATAGGGCAACAAACCTGATAATGTCTCTGGCTTTGCATCCCACATGTTTGAAGTCTAAATTAAGATGGAGTCCTTCCAGAGGAAGGTCCCAGATTTTGGACAGTCTTCCCATCTCATCTGGAAAGAATCTCAAATCGGGATTATGACTTACATCCAGAGAAGTCAAGTTCTCTAGGAAGCCAATTTGAGGAGGAATCTAAATAAAAGAACATTTAATGGGCAATTATACATTAAAAAAAATTATTAGTGTGAATACATTAAATATTTAACAAAACTAGGTGTTATTTTTGCTGTAGTGTATGGTTTTTTTAATAAACAGGCCTAATATCCCACACTAATAGAGAAAGGACATCATAAGGAATTCATTATACAAACAGATTATAGGACACATTCCAGGCAGAAAAGCTGAATAGAATATGGTGATTTTCATTCACAAGAAGTAGTATTTGCACGTACATACCATCTCACTACAGAATGTACAATGGTATGAGAGGTGACAAGAAAATAAAATGAACATTAAAAAATTGCATTCAATTGAAAAATAATTTTCTTTATATAGAATCTTACACTTTACCTCCTTTAACTTGTTGTGAGACAGGTGCAGCTTTTCTAGCCTAGACCATGCACATGCCTTTTCACTCAAGTCCAAGATGTCTATTTGATTATGATTAAATAACAGCTCCCTTAAGTTCAATGACTTCCAGTGCCTTGGTCCAGGCAGGCTCACAATCTTATTTTGGCTTAAATCTACTGATCGCAAACTAAAAACATGAACATAAAAGAGAGAAGTTAGAAAATGAAAAAAATAAACCCAAGATTAACTGGAACTGGAAATATATTAGTTTTTAATAAACAAATAAATGGATTAGCTGTCAGAACAGATGGTTCTCAGACAGATATGGAGACAGAAGTAGATACATTTGTAGATATATGTATGTGCATAAATTATAGAGTTCTCCTACATCTGTTGGACAAATATGCTGTTTATGTAACTGTGAAACATGAAGCATACAAAATTCCGTGCAATGCCTTATTGATTTGTCTGACCTGGGAGATGTAGAACCTCAAAGCTGCAGCTTTTTCAACACATCCATTAAATCTGCTGCTGTGAATATAAATGTTAGCATGCTGAACTTGTGTAATATCATGTTAATAATGGCATGCTCTATGTAAATTCATTAATGTAAGTTCACAAAACTGTGGATCTGCCCTCTCCATGGTGCCACCAGCACTCACATCTACCCACACCTATCAGATAACTGATCTGATCATCCCTTCCAAGCACTCCTTCTGATTCTAGTGATTTCTTAAGGTCATCAACTTCTATAAAAAAAAGCAGAAGTCCAATTTTCACATGAGTAATGCTTTGAAGGTATAGCACAATAAATGTCACATGGATTTTTATCATGTTCCCTTTAGAGGAAGTGTTATTTGAGAATAAGTATCTTGTGTTATTTTGGAAGTGAAAAACCAATCTCAGTAGCTTTGTGCAAAAGTCTGCAGAACTCAAAAAGGAAAAATTGCCAATATCTTTTTATTGTTGGTTACAAGAGAATATTAAACTAATTCTGGTCTTCTCAGCAAAAAAACGTCAGCTTCAACTATCAAGCAATATATTTTCAACAACAGTGATTTGAATCTGAGGAACACAATTTCTCAAAATCATGAAGAAAATGTGACTAATTTGTCTTCATATAAAAGCTACTAAGTTCTGGATTTAACCTGTTAGAATTTCCTGAGAATGAGTAGTGCATGCAGAGTTTTCTGCTTAACGAAGGTCTTGCCATCAGATTTTATTCATCAAGAACTTGACGTTAACTTCAATAAATAAAATAACAACTTACTGTGGTAGAAGAAGAATTGCTTCTGGAACATTAACAAAACAATTTTGGGATAATTTTAAACTTGTTATGCTGGATGACAAGTCAGGTATTCTTTCTAGAGCAGAAAAAGAGGTTAATATTATTTTTAAGACTGGAATTTTCCAGAATCAAAGACAGACCAAAAGGTCAGTCTATCACTTTTATACACAGGTCTTTGTACCATCTACCAAAGGAAGAATTCAGATCTTTTTTTTAAAGCCTATTTAAAACTAAACTCCCAAAATTAGTAATATATTGGCTTTTAACACCTTACATATCATTATCCTTCACCTTATAGTGGCATTAGACATTGAAATAATCTTACCCTTAACTGTATTGCCAGTATGCATAAGATTCCCATATGACCCAGGATGTGTTGGGTCTTATTCATATAAAAATGAGTGTAATGGTTCAGCTGTGTTTAATGAGGTTATAAGAGCTACCTTCTGAAATAATGTGAAAATAATTTCAAAATGGAAGATTTTATGCCTTGAAGACAGAATAACAAACTATGACAGTAACTTATGAACCTCCACAGTCTCATTAAAAATCTAATTTACGCAATTTGTAATTTCCATAGATAAATTGATTTGACACCTTTGCATAAAATAAGCTTAGTTACTGACACACACTCTAGATGCTAGAGTTCAGTTAATTCAGTTCCTTAACGCTGGGATCTATTGAAGGGGATCTGCCTGGTGGTACCTGAGCTGTCTGCACAAAGCTTAAAGATAAAACACAGGGGGTATGGATGACCTGCTTTTTCTGGACCAGAAGCTGCAAGCCAAGTGGAATATTTCAGGGCTTCTCAAATGACACCTGCATTCAGGCAACTGAACCAAACTTTCTGTCTTACTCTGGATATAATGCTGGATATAGTGTGGTAAATACTTAGAATCGTAGAATTGTTTAGGTTGGAAAAGACTTCTGAGATGAAGAGTCCAATCATTAACCCAGCCCTGCCAAGTCCAGCACTAAACCATGGCCCTAAGGTTCACATCTACATGTCTTTTCAATATGTCCAGGGATGGTGACTCCACTACTTCCCTGGGCAGCCTGTTCCAGGGCTTGACAACCCTTTCAGTGAAGAAATTTTCCCTAATATCCAATCTAAGCCCTTGTGGCACAAATTGAGGCCATTTTCTCAAGTCCTATAGCCAGTTCCTTGGGAGAAGTAACTGCCCCCCCCCCACACACAGCTACAACCTCCTTTCAGGTAGGTGTAGAGTGTGATAAGGTCTCCCCTGAACCTCCTTTTCTCCAGGATGAACAACCCCAGCTCCCTCAGCTGCTCCTCATCAGACTTGTGCTCCAGACCCTCCACCAGCTCTGTTCCCCTTCTCTGGACATGCTCCAGCACCTCATTGTCTTTCTTGTAGTGAGGGGCCCAAAACTCTCTCTGGTGCAAGCCAGGATGCTTCTATGTATTTCAGTACAGTATTAAACCTGTATTAATACCAGATTTGCAAGCTAAATTTCCTCTCTCTTGCACCTTCCTCAACAGTATGTACAATCTCAACTACACTCAATCACTTTTACAGCACCCGCTACAAATGTAAAAACAAGATGAGTTAGCTGAGTCACATCAAACAGCTGGATGCATGCTCCATCCTTCAGTGATGAAAAGCTGAAGCTTAGGGAACTGTATAAACAAGGACAAGCATATGTGGTATTCTTTCCTGTTGTCCCAAGAGTCCAAGTTCTGTGGCTGAGGAATTTTGTGACTTAGAGTAGTTTCTAGAAGGTGGATCCTGTTTTCACAGTACTTACCAAGAGCATTCATCCTGGCGTTGAACTGCTCCAGTTTTGTACAGCCCATGAAAACATTCTCAGCAAGGGATGAAATGTTGTTTTTACTAATGTTTAAAATTTTCAATTCTTTCAAGCATATGGGTGAACACAGGCATGAAATTTTGTTTCTATAATAACAAGAAAGACAATAATCCAAGTTTTATTTAAAAACTAATAGGTAAAATGTGAAAATAAAGTGTTGATCTGACAATGTCATCCTTAGATCCTTAGCAAAAAGAAGATTTAAGCTATGTAAACATTGACCAGTCAGCAAAAACACTGGCACATGTGGTAACATGGAATAACATGACAGATATTAAGATGGGTTAAATTAATCTGGAGAGCAAGTAGCAGAATATATTGCAAGCTGTCATTTTCTGATAACATATTGGAGCTCAATCCCACACAAAGAGGATTCTTGCATTTATGAGGGGTTCTGCGTACTTAAGATACGTGCTTGCAGGATTACAGTCATATAATTACTATCAACCTAAAAAAAGTTAAAAAATATGTGGGGAATACAATTCAGGATGAGTATATAATATTATGAACAATGTATTCTGGGGAGAAGAACACCAGAAAGACACAAAGATCCTGAAAATACAGAGATAAAAGAACCATGCAGCACTGTTTTGCAAGGGTAGTATTACTAATAAAGTTCACCATCTTATTTAGCGTAAACTGTAGGAAATGAATGAGACAGTCTCTGCAGTTTACAGAACTATCACCAACTACATTTTTAAGAATGCTATATAGGCATGAATTATCTCACGAACAAATACAATAATAAGTGTTGGTAAACAAAAAACTATGTATTTTCTGATATTTCTGTCATTTAAAACATATCCATACCAATACCTAAAATTCCATGAATACTGCTTCCAAAAAAAGCTTTTCTGAATATGGAATAGAGTGGACACTGTATTGTGTACATAGAAAAGCTAGCTGAATATGTCAGACCACACACACATGCCTGTGGATTAATTGTATGGCAGGAGAAAATGATTCCAAACTACAAGAATTACATGCTTAGTATGTAACTAGAATACCATTAGATTTTAACAAGGCCCAAAGATATTCTCATGTACTTTGCAATACAACACTGAAAATTGTAGCAATTTACACATTTGGAAGACGTCGTCAGTGCTTCACTGGTGAATAAATAATCCTTTCCACGCTACAGTAGTCATCATTCTGGATGACCAATATATTATTTCCTGTTATGTTTGTTATGCTACAGCCCATTTATTAATGGTACTCACCCTTCCAGCAACAGCTGTTCCAGATTTTCAGCAACATTTGTGAGAAATTCAGGAGTGCATACCAGCTGATTGTAGGAAAGATTAAGTTGCTTTAGAGTTGGACATTTGAGGTACGGATCCAAAGCAAAGGAAGGTCCAATGTCATTTCGAGAGATATCAAGATTTGCAATACAATTCATTTTCAGTAAATAAGTTGGAAAAGATGTAAATCGGTTACTGTGCAAATCCAAGTAAGTCAAGCATTTCAAGTTCTGAAAGAAAAGGATAATTTGCTTTAAAAAAGTTGAAAGAAAACATGAATTTATAGGTTTAGAATTGAGTTATATTTTTATGCAATTTACTAATCTACTTATATTTATCTCACTAGGAAAATAGCAATCATACCAATGTAACTGATAATATTTCTATTACAATATAAAATATAAATAATTACTTAAAATTAATTAGCTCAGTTTCTTAAAATTTAACAAATATTAACTGCCTGCAGTTCTCAGTTCCATTTACATTATTATGCTACTTAATAGAACTCATTTTGAAGGCAGTTCTCTGCAATAAATGACTTAAAAAGTTCTATGAAAATACTTTTATTTCTAGATGAACACAAATCCACTGAATGAAAATTCTGTGAATGTATGAAGCATGCAAAAATACACACTCATATTCTTCAGTAATAGTGCTCAAATAATAGATACATTATTACAATATGTATGGATTACATTATTAGATATAAACAATTTATTTTAACTAATTTCAACTTGTATTACATAAAATTATGCAGAATTACTTCACACAGTTGTTCTGGAATGTTCGTAAGAGCATTTTGGTGAAGCTCCAGCTTCTCAAGGTGTTCCAGATGACTAATTAAGCAGCTATTCTGGCTGATGGCATCAATGTTCTCCAGCTCATTTGATGAAAGATCTAGTGATTTAATATATTCTTTCTCTGAGATCAACGAAGAAAGACTCTCTGATGGTCTTATATGGGGTGAAAATTTTGAGATGCCTTCTATTAAAACAAAACCATGTGAAAAAGAGCATGATTTCATTTATCACTTAAGTAAAATTAAGATCAATCAACTTGGGATCTAAAGATGCAGTAGATAATGAATGTTTGAATACTGGTTAAAACCCAAATCCATGAAGACTTTTATTAAGACACAAAAATTTATAAGACAGTAGGGGAAAGATGGATGCTTATGCACTGCACAACAGAAGGAGCTTCTGAAAGCTAATAAGAGCCCTCATTAAATTTCATTGCCTGTTTAATTCTACATAAATTATTTGTGAAGACCAGGAAAAAAATATTCCTATATATTCATGATTTGTACTCCACTGTAGTATTTTCAAAATGAATCCTCTTATTGGTAAACAAATATATAATCTTACTAATATCTGCATGCTATGCTTGTGAAAGCATTAAGGATGAAAAATCCATTATACATGTTAAATTGTATAATTTACTTACTGAGGGATTCATCTGAAAGCAAGAATTTTCTTCTTTGTTTCATAAATGGTTCATAATCTGAGCCAGGTCCCTGCAAAATCCCAAAGGGAAAAAACAGTTATAAACGTATGCAGATATCTGAAATTATCCAAATGAGGTAATCTCTTTTTATTGTGGTTTCTTTCTATTAGAACTTATAGGGAGAACACAAACAAACTGTACACTTCAACTCAAAATAATCATAGGTTTCATCTTTATAAAAGTTACTGATCCATGCAATATGGAAGAATGGTAGATTTAAACTGCAGTGGATAAAGAGCATATTTTGACAACCTAAAATGACTTTCACTAGGGTGGGGTGATAGGATGGAGCAGGATATTACAAAACATAACCTTCTCTAGGGAAGCCAGTCTCTCTAGTTTCCCCTTAAAAGGCAATGGGAAAAGACAAGGTCTTTTCAAATGAACATGACTTTTATTCCACTGATTTGTCCTCATGTCTTATGGAACAGTCTCCATTGATTACAGCTGAAGATCAGCTTCATTAAGGGGTAGTTAAGTCTTTGTGAATAGGTTCCTCTATTTCTGTTTAGAAACCAGAACTGGAAATTCGAGCAATTTACTTTTAGGTGATGATAATTTTTTGCTGACATAAACTCTCATCTGTACAGTGCACTGCAATGAAGGAAATACTGAATGGCAACAGTGAGACAAAAGCCCATATGGTTACATGACCTTTCCTAACACTTGATTATTAACAGTTTTGCAGTAGGCAATGCACATGGACTTAAAAGCCTGGAATGAACAAGGATCTAACTTACCACAGAGTAGGAATGTCGTGGTAAAGCAGGAGAACCTCTCTGAGATGCCATTTCCCTACAATATACGTCAGCAACTGCAATGGAATTGGACTTCTTTTTTGTGAAAAGTGAACCTTCACTTCCTAGAACAAAACAATAACACAGGAGAAGAAATAAGCACAAAAAACTTGTTTAAAAATGAGGCTCAGAATTCAACTGTAATATAGGTGCTGACATACAGAGAGATACATTTCAAAAGCACCAATAATTGGCAGGATCTCACTGGTGAATTGTGTGTGCAACAGGCCAAGACTGTTGTCAGTGTTTTTTAGAGCACATGGGCCATACTAACCTGACATGTTTCAAATATGACCTGCAGGTTGTTACCCTGATGCTTTATGACTTAAAATTTCCATCATGTTGGGATTACTATAAATGTTTCATAGCACGTATTTTTGCTACTGCAGTGTAAATAGCTTTTTAAAATAGAAAAAGTTTGTATTTTAATACATGAATTTTCACTCCCACATTTGTTGAGAATGAAACATCAAATACCACTCTGGATTTGCTGATTTAGGACTATCTGGACCCATTTGGAGTCCCTCTTCTCAAAGCTACTTTTAAAACTCCTAAAATCACTCCTGTTAGTAATGACTGTATTTTTTTATGATCATAACTTTTCTATGTGGGACAACAAAATACCTACAGAAATGAAAAGTAGTACTGAATGATGTAAAGGAAAAGACCAAAACAGAACAAAAAACTTAATTAGGATTCTCTGATTCCAAAATTCAAGTTCTTCATCTGTGACAATTTTAAGTAGCCAACTGCTCTAGAACAGGAGCAACATTTGAACAAAAAAAGGTATGTTGCAAATTAGGACCACTTTTATTATTAAGTTGCTGATATTATAGACAGAAATGTTGCGTTTTTACAAGTTAAAGGCATTCAGATGTCCTGACATGGTTACCAAGAATGATGTTGGACTGAACATAAACCTGCCATTTACACTTTCTGATCAATTAGTTAACTTTGGGATAGGGCTTGTTTCACCTACTTTATTTGTTAATAGTATAGTCCTCTATTCCAGATGTGGTTGTGTAAACTTTATTTACAGACAACCCAGGGAACACAGGGGTTTCTATACTGCAATACACCTGACTTCATGATGAGAAAAATTGGGTTCTTGAAGCACTTGCTTTTTTCTATAGGCTATAAAGGCAGCTCATAAATAGACAGCAAAACAATCAAAATCTAAATTTGGTTGTACGAATCCAACTCTTTCTCTGTACAAAAAAACTAAATGCATATAGAACTAATTTTAAATGGATAATAAAATTCTTTAAGGTCCTAATTTTGTAGATAAACTACATACTCACCAGAAACTATTTTCCAATGTTACCACAAAGGAAATTTTACGTAACATTTTTTTCTTCATGGGAAGTGGTATATCTCAAATACAAATAAGCAACTGACTTATGGCTATAATCTTGCCCTGGTGCACTTTTATAAAAAGAAAAAAGAAAATAAATACAATTACCTTCACTATCAATATCATCACTCAGAGGAAAAATACTGTCCACTAATGGGTCAGGTATGAAATTCCAATCATAGTTTTTATCCACTCCGTCTTCAGAGAAGTTTGGATCAGAGGACGCTCTCGATCTATCCTCTGAAATATTCTTCATCTGGAATTTAAGCACCATTCTTGCCAGTGCAGAACCTGCATCTGTATGTATAAGAAATGGAAACCATGGAATATTCTCCAAGAAATTTAAACAGCTTTAAAAAAATAACTGAACCTGATTTGTTTCCAAGTTTTGCCAGACTTTCTATAACAACCTGAACGTTATGAGAGCCTAAACTCAAAGTCTTGATCTAAAACACCTTCATAGTACCATCAAGGGATGTAACCATCTCTTTATACACTCACTTTGTTTTTTTATTGGAGTAAGTTTATCTGGGAACAAAGGAATGAGCCAGGAAGGTTCTAGTCTCCCAATACCAAATCCTCCAAGACATATACTGCTGTTGGTGACATCAAGGCTAAGCTTCTTTAAGAGCAAGCTGATGATTTGGCTGTCTCCTCTCTTTATACCGATGGTTAAAGCACTCCGAACATCTTGCTCTCGAGCACCATTGGCTAATAGCAATTCCACCAATTTAGGATTATTTCCTTTGTCACAAACCTAGGAGAAAAGCAATTTAAAAAAAAATTATGTGAGGCATTTAAACAACTGCTCAGACTGCATTAAGAGGCTTGTCTAAAATTCAGATTCACTTTATCTTTAGGATTGTGAGTCTTTTTCAATTACATGACTTCTTACTCCTTGAAGCATATGCCTGCTTACAGCATCTGAGTACCAACTCCCATTTCCATGATGTTTTTGCCCAAATGTATCAAATGTTTGAGTTCTGCAAGTGTAATTATTGCCATGAGTGCACACAATTTTCAGTCAAAAATATATGGCAATTTATCTAGTTTGGTTATTGTATGTGGTCTACGGCAATTCCCTTTATTTATCTGTCCAGTGGAAAAAAAGACACTTAGGTATTATTCTGCCATATCATCTGGCTATTTGATGAACAGACAACAACAGTGAGATTCATCAAGCCTTGCCTAGTGCTAGGGAGCTCAGGTCTACTGGCTTTAACTGCCTGAAAGGAGAGTGTAGCAAGGTGGGGATTGGTCTCTTCTCCCAGGCAGCAAGCAACAGGATGAGAGAAAATGGCCTCAAGCTGCATCAGGGGAGGTCCAGGTTGGACACCAGGAAAAATTTCTTCAGTGAAAGTGTAGTTAAGCATTGGAATGGGCTGTCCAGGGAGGTGGTAGAATCACCATCCCCGGAATGTTCAAGAAACAACTGGATATGGCACTTAGTGCCATGGTTTAGCTGACAAGGTGGTATTGGGGTGAAGGTCAGACTCTATGATCTTGGAGGTCTTTTCCAACTTTAATGATTTTGTGGTTCAGTTGGCTTTACTCCTCCCAGTCTCCAAGCCTGCATTGCTACACAGACCAGTGCTGACTGTGAATATTAAAAATATTTTTTAGAAATGTTTCCAATTACTTCAATACGTCCACTGTGGTTTGCTAATGCTGACTTGCCAACCTCACACTTAATGGATGGATGGTTGGTTCCAAACCCATCTGTGTTTGGTCACTCATCCAGTTCTGCCAGCCAAACTGAACACTTCCTAATTTTCTGTAGGCAGTATTGCTGGGGTTCTCTCAGACTATTAAAACTTTGACACTGAAGTAAAATTTAGAAGTGCTTATGCATACCACTTCTCAAAAAAAACCACAAAAATTTAAAGGCAGTCACATTAATCCAGGAGTACTTGCATGTGGGAATGGTCTCTCCATTGGCAGGGCTGAATCCAGATGGAAAGTTTGCCTATGGCCTTTTTCAAGATACTTATGTATTTCAGACAGTTGATGCTCTGGGTGTGGCTGCGGTCTGGATAAAGCTGGATGTTGGTCCATTGGTACTTCAGCCTCACAGAGCTGAATTTGGGATACCAGTTCCCATCTGGGCTTTAATGGCTTGATACATTCTACACCTGAGTGGTTCAAAAAAATGCTGACTAGTAACCTGAAAAGCTTCAGCTTAAGTCTTCTTCTTCAAAAATACTCCACAGCTAAGGCTAAGTCAGTACCTGATTGAACTCAGGTTTGCACAAGAACAGGGTAAACATTGGAAAGCACGGACTTTAAAGTGAACTTGCAGTAGAACAGAACTGCCAGTGGGGGCACATTCGATGTGACAGTGCCCTGGGAGTTTCAATAAAGGGAAGGGCATTTCAGGAACATCAGACTGAGCCTGCAGTCAGTCAGTAATGACAATTAACACCACTTGGGTCACAGTTACACTACTACTGTGTTCTGCCAAATCAAGGAAAACAGAAAGGAACCCAAAATTGCACAAATCTTAAAGCAATAAAATTATATATATATCTCCATATATTACCTGATAGATCAAAGAGTTTGTCTTTGTCTTCTTATTAATATCAGCTCCCAGTAGAAGTAAACATTCAGCCATAATACTATTGCACTCCATACATGCTTTTTCCAGCATCATATTTTTTAAATCATCATTTTCGGCTATTTTAGCAAAACATTTACAACATAGGCTTTGAAACTGAATGGGAAGACAAACAATAAAAGTTAGGACAAAAAAACCCACAACACTTCATAGTTGTGGAGTTGTCAGAGAAAGAAGATACCTGTCGATCTCGCTGGTCAGTGAAACACATAGACATCTGGTAGAAAATGACTGTGTCAAAGGATTCATTTACCAGCAGCTTTGCAAAACAAGGTGACAAACCAAGAATTGACAAGATTGCATGAAATCCCTAAGAATACAACGAGAAGATTGAAAGAAGTAGAGTGTTAAAAAGTGTCACTTTAAAACAGGTCATGCAACAAAATCAAATTTCAACCAAAAGATATGTGTGCTTTAATTTTTTGCTCTTGCTTTTAAACATGCAATAATTCACAAATCACAGAAGATCAGGAGAGAAGGCAGAAACACCAGGTGTCTCTGTGTTTATACAACTGTAGTTTCATGCTTGTTTAGCTGCTCTCTTAAACATATATTAATTAATTGACACTTTGAAAATCCAAATATGAACCACAATATCTGTCACTGGCAGTGACAAATGTACTCGTGATTTCCTGAAAATGTAGAGAGGAAACAATCTCCTTCTAAAGATATGGAGTGAAGACATATCCCTGTTCCAGTGTGTTGCTCAGTGATTGCTGAATTTGAAAAAAATACATGGACCAAATGAAAAACCTAAGAGGTGTATCTAAAAACATGAAGAAGAAACACGAAATTATCCCACAGTTCTGCAAATAAAGTTTGCCTAGAAGGGTGAACTGGGTAAATTAGGGACTCTGTCCAAACCTAATTGAGACTAAATCACTTAAAGTAACTTCCTTATTTCAGCACATTTTTTCTCTCTGCATTGGTTGCTAAGCTAAATAGGGAAGGGTTGGGGGAAAAACTTTTGATATTTTCATACTGATTTGAAACGGAAGTACAGAAACTCTCACAGAAAGCTGATTCACAGGCAATCCCCATTCTGCTAGAAAAAAGAAACTGGCAACAAACAGGGAAAACTTCTGAAGCAGAGGAAACAGAACCTTCACACAAGGAGGACTGAATGTGTGTTTGCAGACAAAGAACTCTCCTTCCATATACAGATGTGGGTCCAAAGTCTGACACAGTATTCCAGTAACATCCTTTCTTAAATACGCCATTCCTACACTAAGTTTATTGCTGGTGACAAGGCTGGGAACTAAATTATTTTCTATGACTTCTCAAAGTAGGGCAATCAGTAATATAATGATGGTTACTTCATTTAGATTATAGATTTAGGTTATAGATTGACACAATGATCGATTGTGACTGAGAAATTTGTTCTAGTTTGCAGATCTCAGAAGTTTTAGATAAATACTTTTAACCTATGCTTACATATCGTGGACTGAATATATGTCTCCAAGAAAACCACCTCTACAGCAAACATACCAGTTGATTACATAGCTTTACACTAATCTAGTAATTGCAATACAATCAAAATGAAGTAAAATAAGGAATTATACTTAAAATATAACTATATTAAAATAATTTTCTAAGGTTTTGGCTTTTGTTCTCATCTTTGCACACAGAAATGACACGTACATGCATTTGGATTTCAGTGACTTCTTTAAATCGTCGCAGAGTAGAAACCAGAACTGCTGACAGGACATGCATAGTTGCAATACACAAACTCTTTCTTGTAATCAAAGAGCGTAGAAGACTCAAACCCAAACACTGTATGTCTAGAAGGGAAATAAATATTCTTCAGACTTTGACAATTCAAACATTCTAAGTAGAATAAACCCATGATTTAAGTAGTCTTTTAGTAACATTCCACAAAGTTACTGACACAAGCTATTACAGGGTCAGGCATAACTACCAGCTGGGCAAACCTGAGGACTACGCAGTATTGCAGCCTTTTCTTGCTATGCAACCCACATCACATCCAGCACTAAAGAGAGCTATAGACCACTTACAGCCTCTAAGGTTAATCAGACCCTCCTACCATGTCATTCTCATGCTACTGACAAAACACCTGCCCTACCTTGTTCATCTGGATACATCTGCAGGGTGTGAAGCACAGTGTCAGTAGCTCCTTGCTGGATTAAGATTTCTAGTGCGCCAGTGCACTCAGCTACAGAAGCAAGGAGTTTTAATCCACACTTCTGTATGCTAGGATTTCCAATAAACTAATGAAGAAAGGAACATAAAATCAGATGAAGTTTATCCTGCTTACAAGGGTAACAAAAGAGTTGCTTGTTCTTGAAGCTATTCTGTAAGAACAAGTGACTGTTGCTCATAAGTATGTGAGATTACATCTGATGTGACCACAAATAACAATAATCACAGTTTCAAAAAGATTTCCTTATCAACCATCAGTTTCAGCTGCTCGTAACTTCCACAGATTTTCACCACTGATTTTGAAAATACTCCCTTGCTAGTTTTCTGATGAAGAGTGGGGTTTTTTCCTCAAATTTTACATAAAACCATTGATAAGTTCATACCATTTTTTTAGGACAAGAAGAGGGTGAAAATGTACTTCCTTTGTAGATAAAAAGGGAAAAAAAAAAGTGAGTTTTTTTGAGAACAAGCACAAGTGATTAACATGGTGGCAACTGAAAAAATACAAAAATAAAAAGATGTGAAACAACATCTCAATTACCTATTACCACACCTCATCAAGATTTTTTTGTATTTTGGGTTTATTATATAGCAATTCAATAGGTTATTTGTGATTTTTTTTTCCAATTTACCCCCACTTCTAGATGGAGGAAACCTAGATGAGGCCTAGATCTGAGGGTGTCATAGCTGTCACTGTGACTTGCAAACCTGCAAAATTATTTCAGTGGAGTCATGTCCATCTTCCTCCTTATTCTGTCTGTAGTTTTTCATTAAAACATGTCAATTTCTCGCCCTTCTGATTGATGCTGTAGTACCCCAAAACACAAGCCAGCTGGCTTGAAAAATGCAATCAGGATGGTCACAAAGCACTGAACACTGTAATACCTTCTCTAAGCAAAAATTATTTTACCTCCCTTGTTAATTCCTAAGTCTGATATCTTCAGGTCAGGAAATGTCCTTTAGACACTCTAGAACTCTTTCACTGATACGTTACTTGCTCTGACTTTTGTAGTAAATGTTAGAGACATAAGCTTCCTTGACTGAAGCTGTTTGGCAACCTTAAAATTCTTGAGAGACTATTAAAAAATTATGAATCAATACATTTTGATTGTAACTATGTGAAGCTTGAAAGCCTTGTAGAGATGGCATTCTTCTGAGGGCCATGAAGTTAAGCCTTTCCAATCACTAGAATTTAAGGTTTATTTGCCATGCAAAGTTCCCAGTGTTTCCTTTGTATAGACCGAGTCTGCTTCAGCCTTTCATTTTTCAGCTTCCTCTTGATTCTGTTTTCCAGTGGCTGGAAAAATTTACAGAATTGACCAGTGAAAGGAATGGAGACAACTGAGTTGTCCACTCAGTTCTGTGTGTAACTGAGGTGTAGGCATGAGGACACTTTTCATGTATACACTAGTCCCTTTAAAAAAAAAAAAAAATCACAAATAAACTGTATGTTTTAAAATGAACTTTGTTTTTATAAATATTCTTTAGAGTTACTGTATAAAAGATCATCTAATACACTCCAGGAAAGAAAGTAAGAAGAAACCCCAAAAGATCAATAAAACTCAGGAGTTAAGATTAATTTTATCAAATCAATAGGAAAATCAATGCAGAACTAAAACTTATAAATGCTTCACCATTGCAAGTGTAAAATAATGACAACATCCATTAGATTAAAGCTTTAACTATACCCTGTTCAAAGCATTAAGCACCAACGAGTGAGTTCCCTCCAAGAGGCACTGGCTTTTAATGACTTTCACTGTAAGTGCAAAGGCAGCATCTCCCACGTCTCTGGAAGAACCATTCTGGTGTTCATGCTTTATATCTGCAACGACAGAAAGCAGCCCTCCTCAGAATAGCAGATTTCATATTCTTCCCAGTATTGACCCCATATAACAACCTAACAATCAAATTGAACACAGAGGTGACTCAGAGGGCATATTTCAGATCTTATGACATTTTCAGAACACTGTTTTAGAGACTGGAGTCCCTCCAGATTTCCACTGTAATGTGAGCATATTGAGTTTGAAGGGACGATTTCACCACATGTTTGCTCACTGCTTACTATAAAAACACAAAATCATGCCAAAGAATTTGGCTTAAGGTACTTTGCAATATAGTACTTTTTTGAGCTATGGAGTTTCTTGGTGTTCCTGATACCTACTTCAGAATGGCTCTTCCTTCTGGAAAGGAGATACAATAGAGAAGCTATGAACTCTTTGTCCTTGCTCACTTGGCAGGACCACAGGACAAATTTTACACACAGATGACATTAAGTGGAATGTGACCACATATAAAAGGACAGAGAAAGGTCTTTCAGAGTTACCTTTGTTGTAGCTTTTGGCACTTGCACTCAAGTGACACTAAAGAAAGTACCCAGAAATCCTTTAAAAGTCACTTCAGCATTCATATTTGTTCTGATTGCTGTTTTTTCTATGAATTACTTTTTTATTCCCTAATTAACCCACAAGTTCCAACATCCAGTTAGCTCTCTCTGTGTTTGATTACACTTTAAAAGGGCCCCCCTTCAAGGATACTGGCAAACAAATCACCCTGTCTACATGTTAGAATACATTTATCAAGTCTTAATCCTGCTGTCCATTGAAAAAAAAAAGGAAAGCATTAGGATTATAACACAAATAATAGAAGGAAACTGAAAACCTGCAATGTCTGCATATTAACTATGTTACTATTTTCAGAGTTACTGGTTCTGTAAGTGTTCAACTAAAACTGCAGAGGGATACTTGCAAAAGGTTGTTCAGAAAAAAAATCAGTACCCCATGTCTGTACTCTCATGCTTAATATCAGAGGACAAAAGCAGGATATACAGGAATACACTGATAAAAAAAATTAAAACTATACCCTAATTCTACTAAAGAACATTTTTTCTCCCCTGTGGATTGCCATTAAAGAGGTTTTTCTGGAAAGGAATTTCTAGCTTGTCAGTTTAGTTTCTCGTTTTTGGTAGAAAATAGTACATAATTGTATATTTCATATCTTTAAATCAAGAGGAAATCAGCAGTGATAATTTTGGTTTGTTACCTTCAATACCTCAAAAATTTGCCTCTGCCTTATATGTTCCTAAACATTTAAAGCTGTTCTCTGCTATGTACAGAACTGCAGTAATTTTTTGAAGTCCCACTAAAGGCAGTCCCATTAGATAAGGAAGACTAAAAACCAGCTAGTTCTATTCTCTGATTTGGTGGATGACTTTGGATGACTTACCAGGCATCATAAACTGTAAAAGGACTCGAAGTGCTTCCAGTTGAACAGAGAGTGATTTCTCATGTTTCCTCATGGCTTTTACAACTTCTGATACTGCGACTGTCATTATATCCAGATGAGGAAAACTGAAAATATTGTTTATTAAATGAATAAAAAGAATGCATTTCTAAATTGTACATGTATTGGCTCCTCAATTAATACTGTGTGATAACCCTTCAGAATACTGCAAATATAATTTGAGCTATGAAATATAAATTAAACTATGGCGTTTTTCTTCATCATAGCAAATTATTTTTACGTTCTTCCATTAATTCAGTCCATGTAAATAATTACATCCTAGCCAGTGCAAGAGTAATATTAACACAATGTTGTTAAGTTGATATTGTGGGAAACTTCATAGCTTTCAGTGGAATTCAGTGTGGCTAACAGGAGGGGAGGGCACTCAGGGATCGTCCGTTCAAATCTCACTCCTCAAGAGCCAGGAAGAGAAGAACATGCCTCTTCTTACACACATCCACCTGGGCACTGGACTACAGGGCTTACAAAATTCCATGTCTTAAATAGGGCAGTCAATAATTTACATGCAATTACTTACAGCACTGAATCTCATAAACCTTCACTTTGGGACTGGACATGTGTTTCTAATAACATTACCTTCCTTCGAAAACATGATTCAGAGTCCTGCAGGCACTTTCAACCACTTCAGGAGAATCTGGATGTTTCCTCATTATATCCAAAACATTCATATGTATGCCTTTAGCCAAAAGTGTCTTCCTGATATTTACTACAACACAAAATAGCAAACATCCTATAAGTAAATCTTTCATTATACATAGTTCTTGAAACCAGCAGAACTGCCTTTTTTCCCTAAATCTTTCAATCTCCCCCCTCACCAAACACACACATTATAGTGTAAATTAGAATGGGAAACAATTTGACCTGAAGCTGAATTCTGTTTGCACACCTCAATTAAACAGATTGTAATCCCCAATCATCTAATAAGTTTCTATACATCTGCTATTTTTACTTACATTAAGTTAGCATACTGGAAGGAGAGTATGTATGACTGCTTTCATTTTCAAAATGTTTATTCTTATACTTTTTCCTTTTAATTGCACTCTGTGATCATGTAGGAAAGCTATAATTTAAAACTTTGAAAAAACCTTCAAGCTTCCATAATAAACCTTCAGAAGTGAAATTATTTCATTCTATTGACTTTGTTAATTCATTTTTTAAAATTCAAATATCCAAGCACATGTTGTAGCTAACCAATACAAATCAGAACACTACAAAGCCATTCTACATTATCACAGTAACTATCACCAGATCTTGTGATCTTGTCTAGTATATCCATTTCAAGTGGTTAGTTCAAGCTACACTGCATTGTGCCAGAGGGTTTTACTAAGCTTCTTCATGTCTATCATTTTTGCTGTAAGCACATTCATTTAGAGGGAAAAAAGGGATAGTAACAAAAAGGCAAAATAAAAACCTGCTTTAGATTTCCAAAAGGAACCAGAGGCCCACTTGTCAGTAACATGTTATGTAAGTACCTGTATATGATAACGGTATGCATACATTTATGAGATCTAGTTCTCAATACAGATAGATATTGATCTCTTAAATAACTATAAAACCTTTTAAGTGTTAGGTTTTATGTACTTGGCTGGCTCAGTAACTAGTGATAGAACAGTGCTTTCTCACCTAGAGAATGGTATTAACTGCTAGGCTTTTTCTTCCTATCTAGCCAGTGGTTTTCAATGTGCAGTCTGCAAACCACTTGAGGTCCATAACCATTTCAAAGGATTCTGGGAAAGGTATCTAATAAAAGCAGGCCAACTGTCAGTAGGCTTAAATACTCTACCCAGGGTCCACATCTCCACTGAAAAATTTTGAGGGGGTCTGCAAATCGAAAAAAGTTAGGAAACCATGTTAGGGACACAATCAGGACTAAAGCAATCTTGAAAACTGTCATGCACATGGTTAACTTTCTACACAATTTGATTCACTGAAGTCCACAGGGCTGCTCAAATCTCCCATGATAGGCAAGAAGATGGTATTTGTTGGGCTGTATTCCTTATTCATGTGATTTTCAACAAATGCTGCTCTTTACAAAATTCAAACATGACAAATATTTAAACAAGCATACAGAGAGAACACACTCTTTTCATGTCTCCTGCTCCAAAAAGTAGCAATTGCAACACACAACCTGGCAGAGAACTCTTTACTTCCACATACTTTTTGATACTAGCCAACAACAGCTTTTTTCAAAGCAAGGAACAAACCTCCTACTGAACACAACAGCATAATACTCTAATCACAGGAAATACTGTATTCATTCAACAGCACACTAAATTCTCTTTAATATAAATGCAATAACTTTCTGCTGAATTAGAAAGTAAAGATAATTAAAGTCCCTTACCGTTTTGTTGTGACAAAATTGCCAAGGTACTGGCAGCTGCTTGAAACACTTCTTTTGAAGAGGAGTGCATCAGCATGGACAGCATCACTGCTCTGTCTACTGGGAACCTTTCAGAGAGAAACAAATCACTGCACATTGACTGTATCACAGAAGCTACTTCAAAATTGCAGTTTCCTTAAAAGGTATTGTGCGACAGAATTAAATTTTCAGATGATTGTTCTTGGCTTCTATTATGTTACCAGAGCAACAGCTGACAGAAAGCCCTTTGTAACCCACGCAACTTTGTCTAGTCTGAACCTCACTGCTTTCACTTGGAACCACGCCTTCCAAGTGATTTGAGGTCCAGAAAGGGGTACAAATAGGCTTACTAAAAATTGAATGACTAAAATTTTAAGCAACTCTGAGAAACAGTTTAAGTAGATTCTCCTTGATGAGGCAGCATCCCCTCTTCAATGCTCTTCCATCTGATTTGTGGAAATGAACACTGCCTTTCCACACTCTTTACATGCTAGATATCTTAATCTTGTCTACCTTCCTAATTCTTACATTCTTTATCCTTGTTGCAACTGAAGACAAAATTCCTTTTAAACTGTAAAAATTAGTTTTAATAGACTGTGTTCTGACCCTTTACTAAAACACCGGCAGTTTTGCCTGAATCAAGGTTAGCACATTTTTGAAGAAACTTTGTAGATCATCATGCATTTAATGATATATTAGAAAACAGGACACAAAACTAAAAATAACTGAAATATGAAACCCAAAATTGCCTAACAATAGGCACTCATTTTTTTAATTTCCAAAAATCCAGTTCAAGATAACACTGACTGATTATCTCCATCTCCAATCTTCTCATGAAGGTTACGTTGATACAGAAACAGATTTTTCAAAGCCCAGCATGCAGCCTCCTAAATATAAACAGAGACAAAAATATTAAGAAAATATACCTTTAGAAGATTAAAGCATATGAAAAAACTTAAATAGTTTGACTGCTTTTCAGTCCACAACAGAGGTACCAGGTGCTTTATGTAGAAATAGAACAAAATGTATACAGCTGGAATAGGCCTGAGTAACAAACATGTGCCACATTCTCATTATTTGATTTGCATTTTAAAACCTATTTTAGGCCAAGACTAATTCTGCTGTTGATGGGCCTATGTTTGGCTGCTGGACACACAGTAGGCATGTAAACAACAATCTCTGCATGGCCAACGTTTCAGGTAACCAGACTCAACTACCGACATTTAATCCAAAGGAGTAACCGAAACCTCTTAAGATGATCAAAGGTAAGAAAAGGCAAGAAAGGTAAGATTTATTCTAAACCTAATCCAGTCCTTAAAGCTCTTTTTTGCCTGAGGATATATATAACGTAGTCTTCCCACACTCCCATCATCCAGAACTTCTCACCAGCACATCTATATTTTTCCGGTGCAGTTCCAATGCTCTGTAACACACTTCCAACCAGCATAATTTTTCTTCCTCCTCCTCTTCTTTTCTTTCCTCCAAGTCCCGGTTTAAGAATATTGTTTCAGCTTGAAATATAAAATATTTACAATAAATTCTTACTGTGAAAACAAACCACTTACGTCTTAATCTTCCTGTAGTGATGGAGGTGCTCGCACTCCCAAAGTGCAAAAATCATTGGGAAGATAAGCCTTTTCTGGGAAGGGAGAAGTCTTTTGACATAAGCATTATGACAGATTTGAAAAATCTGTCTGTAAGGTTATAAAGGGAGTAAAAAACTTCACTCTAGTGTAGTAAATGAGTCACAGAGTTAGAGATCAGTCAAGGCTTTGGCTGAAAAGACCTGCATGTTCTTTTCTCCCAGTGTATTTACATACAGAATACCACAAACATAGAATATAACTGTGACTCATTTGCATGTAACCACTTATTACAGAGCCATCAACACTCTGAAGCCATGCCATTAAAAAACAAAATGCAAATTGCAGTTGCTAAGGGAGAAGTATCTCATCCCAGAAAGTGCAAAAGAATTTAAAATAAATCATTTCATACCTGCGATTTTCTCACCATTTAAGGGAAAAAAAAGATACCAACACTGACCATAATATCTGAGGCATAATGGAGTGTGTACTGATTTCTAATCTTAGCTATTTTGGGGACTCTTAAACAGCACTTCTACTGACTTTTGTATGGGACAATTAGTCAAAGAGGATCAGATCCTTAGCTTTTTGCCACTGTCTAAATAACCTCTGTTTCAAAGTAATACCTGAAGTGTACTCAAGGAAAAGTTTAAATCTTTTAATTGATTTCAGAACTCAAGCACAAGCACTGATTTTGTGTTGCTATCAACTGCCACAATATGAGTACTATCATACCTGGCAAACACAGCATCAAATCAGCGTTACTACCACAAGAGATTTTATGTTAACCAGGGATTATCCAAAATTTGTTCAGATCTGAACACTGTGAAGATGTTGGGCATATGATACGAACACAGCCTTCTCAAAGTAAAACAACAAGCTGTAAGCATGTAGGAGATCTAGCTCTGGGAAGGCTATCTTGCCTGAGGCTTTCGTGTTAAAGAAATGGGAGCTTGAAATTATTACAGGAAATTACCAGAATGAAAAAATTAACAAGTAGACAGAGATTTACTCACTTAGAAGAGCTAAACAACTGAGAGCTGCAGCTTGTAACTTTGCATTTTCAGGATATGCTACAACAGCCTTCACAATGACCTCTGGAACCTTATGTAACACAAGGATGTTGAAAAAATTTCCTGAAAACACATGAGATATTAAATTGATATAAACACATTTCTATAGCTTTACATGCCTTTAACATAAATTTCTTGGCACACAATGCACAAACTTTGTAGCAAACACTGTGCTTCTTATTAAAGGGCTTAACACAACATTTTATTTGTGGAAAGAAGAGGTCAAGGAAAAAAACAGTTGGGATCTAGATTCTTTTTGGGGGTTTTGTTTCTATTTTTTTTTTAACAAAAGACAGAGGTTTACTGCAAAATGAAGCACACATTGTCATCAAAATAAGAAAAATACAGTTAGTGTATCACTTGCAGACTTCCTGTCAGGAAGGAAATGCAGTCCTGGTCCTGAATTCTTACAATGATTTGATTTATCCTGTGAAGCAAGTCATTTAACCCTGGTTTACGCTCTGTTTTTGCCCTCCTCATTAAATAGATCAAGGTCAGCATTATAAATACATACATTCTGGAATAGCAGAAAGCACAACCTTTTGATGATAAATATATTTTAAGCATAACTACTATTATATGTTGTACAGTATTTTGTTATAGGCTGAATATAAAGAACTCTCCAAAAAGCAAGCAAATTAAAATAACTTCCATGTTTGTTGTAAAAACATGTATCATGCATAAAAAAACAGAACAACACGCACTTAAATATAATTTGATAGCTATAGTTTCTATTTTGATATTCAGTTTTGTTTAAATCTTCAATGGAAAAATGAGAATCACACTAGAATGTGAAAGATCAGTAGCGTGGTCATTTTACATCAGTACTGCTGTTTCCTACTGTATCTTAATGGAAATGGTATGTTTGTGTAAATGCATTACTTACCTAAAAATGTAATAATCTTAGGCTAATTGATGAGTAATTCTGTTGGACTTGTGGCTGGCCAAACAGGTGTTAGCCAGTTAAAATTCCAAAGAGAGTCAAATCTAGGATAGTCATTACCAGCTTAAACAAAAACGTGTGATGGTGATTTTGGAACCAGTAGATGCTGACTGTACCATTTCACTGCCAGTTAACAAGGGTTTAGGAAGACTGTGTCCACCACAAAAATTTGAGAAGCCACACTGGCTGGATGTAAATCTTCCAGACTATTTCCAGGAGCACCTAGCAATCTCACATCAGTTTCCCTAACTGTGTGATGCTGTGGGCACCTCTTTCATAACTCTCATAAAGTTGTTCTTTATTAAGATAAGGGGCATCTGTTACACCGAAAGAAGAAATGGATCTTGAGGCTGCTTTTCTGCCACTCTCACTTGTTGGTCAGCATAAACACATGACAAATGTGTGACTGGAAACAGGCTGAAAACAGGGCAAGACCAAGGCATGTCAACCAAGTTGCTGTGTCCCCACAAGTGCTTGGTTTCCCTGCCTATCTTCAGTTAGCCTTGCACAGGAAATCAGTCAAGGGCAGCATCACCTCTTGCCAAAAAAACCCTTCAAATACCCCTGCAGTGGCCACCACATTTCCTTGAAAATCGTATTTGGCTTTCTGAAGGGGAACTGGAAGTTGCTCTGGGTTGCACTCAAGTCTAATCCGTATTTTCTACAATATCTGCACAAAAAAGCAGAAACAGATGGTGAAAGGAGGGGACTGACTTGATTAAGGGGAGTCATACATTGGTACCAGCATCTGCAGTAGCTTCAGGCCATCACCTGCAAGAAGTGGGAAGTCTAACTCATGAGGAAGACCTTGGCTGAGTCCTTGATGAGGAACCAGCCACGGAGTGCAGGCTGCTCAGGCAGCTGCTCACAGTGGTTTTGCATGCAGCAGGGGGAGAACATATTTATTCGTATTTTGAACTTCCTATTACATGGTTCTTGGCAACTGCTCAGATCACTTTATTATATTCACAAGTGAGAGTACAGAGTTGCTAAGAGCCATTACATTTTGCCACTGGGATAATTTCTCTTGATGTGACGCTAGCCCATGTAAGCCCAGACAATTAAAGTACTCAAGGCAAGTCCAGGACCCAGTGGTTCTTTCACTGCTGCAGCACAGGGGGCCCCAAGACAGGCACCATCACTGCCAGGAATGCAGCACAGGTCTCTGAAGATAAATACATTGCAAGCAGGAAAAATACAAACTTGGAGAACATCTTCCAGGTAATTTTGTAGCACCAGTTGTTTCCCACACATTCAGCATTTCCACTTCAACAAAAGAAATCCAGATTCCCCATTCTTATATTCTCTGCCTTTTTTCTCTCTTTACTTCCCCCAGCTTGAGTCATTTATGGGAGCTTCTGATTGTTACTAATGTTTAACATAAAAGGATACCATATTGACTGTGGCCAGTGTTACCTCAGGATGTTTACACCATTAGAGACATGGATCTATACACCACTCTGAGGATTAACTGGAATATTAGTAGCCTTGCTGCCTGTAATGCTGCCATTAAACTCAACTCTTACACAGTCAGAATAAGCTGACTATAAACAACTTTGTGAACTTACCTAAAGTAAGCTTGTGCAATAAACAGCAACTCACTTCCTGAACTGTTTCACTGCTGGGGAAACTTTTCATCATTTCCACTATGACATTGTAGCAGCGAACATCTCCAGACATGAGCACTTCAACATTACTGGCTAAAGAAAGAAACAGAAACAAAAATTGCTTCTTAGTTAAAAAAAAAAAAAAAAAGAAAAAAAAAAGAAAAAAAAAGGAAAGAAAAAAAAGGAAAAAAAAAGTTGATTGGGTTCTAATGCAGGCCTTAGTTAAATTCAGACCTAATTAAATGATTTATTTAGGAAACTGCAACTACGTTTCAGTTTTTGCCCCACAACTTGAGAGAAAAGTGGCTTTATTTCTTGGTATTGCCAGAGAAGACATTAATAACTATGAACACCTGTAAATAATTCATTAAGGTCAAAGTTTGCATTAACATTTATGGATTCGTTCTATTCTGTATTGGGCCATGCAACAGGAACCTCCTCACAACTAATCTTATGTAACTTTTTTCTTAAAAAAAAAAAGTTATTATTTTAATTTAAATTAATTCTACTGTTTCTACTCTACCTATTGTGTACTGAGGGCACACAAATTTTCATCTACTGTTCCTGTAATATTTTGAAAGTCACTGTAAATCCTATATTTCACAGAAACACAGAAGGATTGATGCTGGAAGGTAGCTCTAGAGATCAGCTTGTACCTTGCTCAAGCAAGGCCACCTAGAGCAGGTTGCCCAGGGCCACGGCCAGATGGCTTCTGAGAATCTCCAAGGACGGAAATTTTACAACCCCTCCAAGAAAACTGTGCCAGTGCTTGGTCACTCTCAACCTATTTACTGCTTATTACTCAAGCCAGATACAGAAGCAACAGGATAATCACAAGAGCCAGTACAAAGGCAGAATGCATCCTGTCCTAATGAGGACAGAAGGATCCTACAAATAAAACTTCAAGACAAAACAACATCATGGTAGTTAAAACACAGTGTACGAAAACATCCTTGTAGTATGTCTACCCAGGGTATGAGAAGAATATGAACCCAAAAAATCTTGGCCAAAATCTTGACCCCAATGAATGAAAAGGAGTCCTGTCGCTGACTCCAAGGGAGCTGGCATTATTCTGCTAGGGTTTATAAACTTTCTTAATTGTTCTTTCAACAGCTTGCCTTTCCTGCATGCAACAAGAGAAAAATATTCACAACTGTATTATTAAAGATAATTGGTATTTTTAAAGATCTTCTAAATAATATATCTCTGAATATTAAATAATGATAACCTGCAAGTTGAAAAAGCAAGCTGAATAGGAAGCATTTCTGAAGCATTCTATTTGATAGTGAAGGAAAGTACCTTTCACAATGCTTTAATATGACCTTTTTAAAGGTATATTCCACAATATTGCATCACTTCACAGTAAGATATATTTTCACAGGTGACAACTATGAACATTTTAAAATATTCAGAAGATTCCAAAATTTATTACAACAAAGGGAGCACAATCAAATGAATGTTTAAATTCTGCAAGATCCAAGCAATGGTACATTTGCAGGGAGTCACCATTTCCCAGAACAAGCTGGAGAAAAGGAGGTGGAACAGATTTTGTTTAATCTTGGCCACCAGAACTTGGTCATTTCAGTTCTCCCAACAAGTGATGAAAAGATCTGAGCACTCATCACTGAGATGGTGTATCATCCCAGCTGTAACACACAGTTAGTTTAGGGTTAGGTAAATGTCCTCTTGAGGTGCCTCTTTCTCCCTACTAAAAAGAGGAGAAGCCTGGCTGGCTCCCTATGCCTATCATTCAGATGGCTAACATTCTGTGACCCATCACTCCACTGCAGATTTTGGAGGACAGTCAGCAGCAAAGCAATTTTCTCATGTCATCGAGGCTACTAAGATTTAAAAGGGTTCTTGTACCACGCTGCAACAAACCCTTACCCTGCAATTTCTCATGGCATGTAAGCCAGGACAGTTTATGTATGGATTAGTGAAAGAAGGCATAGTGAGGTACTCATTTGGAACTTCAGGGTGTGGGGAGACATTTTACTGCTGGATAAGTTACAGTATGTACTTCCAGTGAATTAACTTCTGCAGTGGGGCCTTAAAGAAATACATTTTGTTGAGTTTTTGTGGGATGCTGCAAACCAAGAGTATGTATGTTTGCTTTGCACCATCATGTGCAAGCTGTCTTTGTTTCTCTGGCTATTTTCAGTCTTTCATATTAGAAATGAGAGTACTAAATACCTAATTTACAGAGGTCTTTTTCATGCCCTTCCCTTGTTACTTTTATTTACTGTTTTGAAAAGCACTTGAAATCTGGCATCTTCTTCCCCAGATAACAGCAACAACTTCTGAGCTATGGTAAAATTATTTCTGACTCAAGGAATACTTAACTTTTTAAACACAGACTGGAACAGCAAGAAGTTTGAGAAACAGAAACTAAATAGCTCGGAGTCTGATGAAATGTGGGACACTCGAGTCTGGTTCTTGTTTCATGGCACACATGGGGCCAACACGGTTGCTACAAAGCCAGACAGGATGTATGAGCAAGGCTTTGTGAGGAAACACGATTGCAGGAGGCACAATATTATGTGCCACATGAAAGACATGGAGAGCAGAACTCTGCTCCATGCTTATCAAAACTGTGATTACGAGCAGCAAGCTGACAAAAACTGCCTCTGTGTCAACAAGATCAAATTGCTGTTAAATTGACACAAATCAAGCACATTTCTCAGGATCATTTTGCCCAGAATAGGGACTGCTGTTATCAGAAGGCACAACATAACAAAGACATTTTCTTCCAGTCTTACTGCACAACACCTGAGGACACTTAAAGACTATCATGTGCACAGTGCTACCAATGCTTGTCATTGCAGCCACCCCTGAATGATCAGAGCAGGTGTCTGAGCTCAAACACCTTTTCCCAGGCCTGGCCATTGAATTTGCACGGACAATTTTCCCCCTGTGGAACAGACTTTGCCCAGAGTGTTCTTTACCTGCTATCCAAACTCACTGCAGATTTATTTAGTCAATAAATATATCTTACTTTTCAAGTATTAAAAGATGACAGGCAGGATCTTGAACTTCAGTCTCTACGATCATGATAAGCATCTCTGTTACTACTTACTCCAAGTAGAAGAAAGTATTTGTCTGTTATTTATGAGAGATATCTGATTTAATGGCTAAATATAAAAAATATCCCATGGAAAAAAAAAAAAAAAAGTATTTCCCAAAGAAAACAGAAAAGTGATTTGTCTGGCAACTCCCAACCAGTTCTCACTGATTTTTTACAATCACACAAAGATTACTTTTTACAAGCACAGACAATGTGAGCTGATGCATGCTCTGGGAGATGAGGAAATAAAAATAACTTCTAATAATACACTTACGTGGACCAGCTAAGGAATGTAATGAATAAAGTGCAGGAAGAATCACCTCTTCTTTCTCTGGAAACTCTTTAAATACTTTCAGTATGATCATATGATCTTTGCTTTCCACAAATTCAGTCAGCTGCTCTTCTGGAACTAAATTGAAAAACAAGAGATACAGTGTGTTTTGAGGAAATAAGAGGAAATGAATAATGAGAAAAGACAATTGTTTTTATCAAGTTTCCTTATATTTATTTGCTGTGTTTCACCAAAAGTAAGGTACTCTCCATACACATCATCTTCCACAATTCCTTTTACTAAAAACTGAGCTACTTTATAAAGACCTTTTTCTAGCCTACACTTTATATAACTGAGTCCTGACTTTTAAATGCTACCCTGTCAATCTGTATTTTAGAACAAATCTGTTACTTTTTTTCATGGAACGAACATCACATATTCCAAATCAAGACAGCATGTAAGTGAGGGAAAAGCTAAGCATAGAGTGGAAAAAAATTGATGGAATGTCATTTTTCATACTCCATGATTTTATTTAATTTCTCAATTTTTTTTTTTTTGATAATGGACTTCTTCCCATAAAGACTTCAGCCATGCTTCAGTAAGAGCTTACTTTAATGGTTTCAGGTTTTTCCATTCCTGGCCATTTCTGTTACTCACACTGACATAACTGCATGGATGAGCAATGAGCCAGATGAGGGAACTGACCCAGGCTGAGAAAGAGCACCTTTTGAATTTCATAAGCAGGATCATTTTCTGAGCCTGGTTCAAGCTAAGGCTAGGCAAACATTCACATTACACGGTGACAAGGTGTCACAGAGGTAGAAAAAACCCAGGCAGATCTGTAAAAATCAGGCACTTACACAAATCAGGCACAGAAAATCTAAGACAATCAGCCCTTTCTGGAGACTGAAGAGAAAATACAGCAGGACAAAAGTGTTTAGGGAGAGTGGAAGAGGGGAAGGAACACTGAAGATAATTCCAAGCACAAATGTGTGGGAGCAAAACTTTGGAAAAGCAATATAAAATGGTGCCAAAAAGAACCAATCTGAAGGACTGGAGATTATCTTTGAAACAAAGAAACACAGCAAGTGATGGCATTTCTCACTGTTTTGAAACAAGAAACTGAATTCAGACAATACAACAAGGGGACTTCTGGTCATCACATGCACAGTTCCTGAGAATTCTGCAGAAATTCAATACATGGTGCCTTCATTTTTCAGAAGAAATAGAGGAATATCAAAGGGATACATAATCATCTTTTAGCATTGTCATGATCAAAAGCATTACCAAGTATTTTTTAAAGTACAAATATTTTGCTTGGGTTTAGAACTGTTCACATATTACTAAAATTTACCAGTCTTTAAATACTTAATCCTGTTTAAATCCTGGTTTTGAGAATTAAAACCAAATGTCACTACTCTTTATTCCAGTGCTACTGAACAAGGTTGAATCCTGTCTTTTCAGTTAAATCTAGAGTCAGAAATAAAGACACATTTGATTTTTTAAAAAGATGTTATATTCATTGCTCTAATTTAGAAAATTTGTGTTATTGCCTGGAAAGTCTGTTGTGTGCTAACTCATTTAAAGAACAGACATAATACACAAACCAATTTGGAATGCAAAAATTCATTTATTGCATTTAAAAATCTGCCATCCCCTCCCAATCCATACATTTTTCTAACTTGATAAACTACAAGATATAAATACCTTTCTCAAAAAGTTTGTGTAATGCTTTACATCCATGTTGCTGGACCTCTTCATTTTTAGGGAAGGTGTGCATGGCATTAAATACCAAGGAAAACACATCCACCTCTTCTTCCAAGAGCAGGAAAGCAATTATGTCTGAATAGCAGAAAAGATGACACGTTGCACAGATTAGTTCTCAACTTTCATTGAAGCACTGTACTTAACCATTAAAATCTAAAATTCTGGAATACTGTCCTTAAAATTCACCTGTTCAAATCCGGGTTTGTATAACCCATGACAAAGTTATCTTCTAAGACAGTATTTTACAATAGAACTGATGTTATAAAACTTTACTGCCAAAAAGACAGTTTCCCCTCTCCACTCTTGCTCCCACCTTGCACTGCTTTGGTGCTTCTCTGACTCTTCAATGTGCCAGTTCACCTCTCTAAATTGGTAGAAAATTAACCCATAAACCCCCTCCCCCCTTTTGCAGCTAAGAAGTTTCACTAAGTAAAGCTGATGGAAGAAAGGGGGCAGGACTGCACTGTGAGGAAAATGATAGGGCATTTGAAATGTGAGTGTCAACTACAGTGAACTATGAAATCAGTCCATCGGTCTATGAAATCGGTCTCACCCTCTCAGATATTTGTTGTCTGAAACTGGACTTAAAAGCCAATCTCACTGTTGCTCTTACTACATCAAAAACATTTGAAAAAACATTAACTCAATAGCTTGTGCAGGCAAAAAGATCCATTTCATGACAATTTCCAAACTACAGCAGTAACAACAGAATGTATAGTGCCTGTTCCAGTGTCTCCGCTGCAGCCAGACCCTTTTCAATACCTCACAATTAAAAGACTACAGTTAACTCGCCAATAGCCAGATTTTGCTATTATTATTGTTATTAATTATTGTAATGTTTTATAACAAGACCTGCCTCACATAATGTTATATGCTAGCTTGAATAAAATGAGCAGAATCTCTCCCTTAGATTGTCTCTTTAATTACAACAGAAGATCATGAATGGTAGGATTGGGTCTCTCTCTGCAGAGCAGAAAAACAGAAAAGTCAGAGATAATTTACTGTTTTCAAAAGTAGTAGCCAGTGCTAAAGGAAGTAAGTCAGAATGTCACCAAATTTGTACTTTGGTAAGAAAAAATAAGCTCTTATTTTACTTAAGTAGTTAATCGTAAGTATTTGTGTCTGCGCTAATAACAATCTGGCAAAACTAATTGGTCATGTTCTTCAGAGCCTTGAAATCACACTTAACTGGGTAAAAAAGTTACAAAACACTATTTTGTGTTTTGTATACAAGTACAAATGACAAGCAATTTCATTGAACAAAACAGAAAATTCTGGTCTGACATGTCACACACTTCATGTCACAGTTCTGTGTTTTAAAGGCTTACACAAATCAGGAAAGTAAAACACACAATACCTGACATGAGGAGTAGGTTTAATGCTTTTAGTCCTATTACAGCGAGATCTAGATTTCCTTTGTGGATTGTAAGCATTTTAAGAATCTGCCTAAAAATTAAAAAAAAAAAAAAAAAGGAGGGGGGGAAGAGTTAAGGTTAAATATTAACATATACATTTTTTTAATCTAACATTTACATAATTACAGAAATTAGCAAAAGCTTAAAAAGTTCTCAATTAATTTTTTTAAAAAACCTTCTATTTCAATTTATAATTTTTCAAATTAGCAATGAAATAATGTTGACATTTTAAATATGATCATACTTCATTAAAATAGTTCTGTATAAGTTACCAAATTTATTTTCATTTTCAGCTAGTTATATATTATTTCTACAGTGGACAAGTGTCACCCAGGAGGTGGTTACTCCCCAGAGCACTGGGCTGTGGACAGTACAGCTGTGTAGCAAGAGCTCAGTCACAGTGAACAATCACGGGTTTGTTGGAAGAGAAGTAGCAGTTTCCTGGTTAAAGAACTTGAAGAGCATCTTGGAGAATTCTTCCTTATCTAAGGTCCAACCACACAGCATTTACATGATGCTGGACAAATCACTAAAGAGAAACATTTCCTAGACTGCTGATTTTTCACACACCCAGCCTGAGACCCATGAAGATAAACCTCAGAAATGCTGCAGCACAGCCAACCAAAGCTGACTTGTTAAAAAGAGAGAGACAAACGATGCCAAGTACTGCAAAAGTCAGGGCATGTATCAAACTGGGCACCTAAAAATATTTTTAACTTATTTTGCTCAAACTACAACCTGTAAAACAATAACCAAAAATCTGTAACAATTTTTCAATAAATAAAATGTTAAAAGTAAATTTAATATTTTTTCAAAAGTTTTTAATGCTGTAAAAGCAACAGTCAGATTTGCTTTCACACTGAATGAAGCATATCTCAATGGGGGGGGAAGAGATTGTATAATCAAAAATTAAATAAAAATGAATAGACTCACACACACAAAGTCTACCTAAAGAAACTGGGTTTTACTTTTCATTATTTTAGAGAACTTGACTCTGCAATATTAATAAACTTCAAATGTGAGTCACTGTATGTATAATATCTAATAAAAAAGGATTGTGCAGTACTTAATGATACTTTAGTTGATATTCTTGATCTGTCTTGAAGAGCATAAACAGCATTTAAAGTTTCATCCTAATTACACTCCCCAACTCTGACAGTGATGTTGTTTGTCTTGCTGAAGTCTAACTTTATAAGCTGGAATGAATGTATCACTGTTTTCCCTTCACACTATGATGTTGCTAGTTTATCTCCCCTCTGTTGTAGCACTATTGTGGTAGCTATGATGACCAAAGTAGACACAAAAGGCAAAATCTGATGGGAGATATAACATCCTTTGTCTTTAGAAAATTCCCTTCATATACCCTCCCATTTCAAGGATAACCAAGAATGTAAAATTTTCTGTACTCTTCTACTGTATGAGAGTTTAATATAAGAGATTACAAAACATGAAGTCTCTTTAACCTTGTAGAAAGGATGCAAATACACTGAAAGGAATTTCCTTCCTTTCTCTTCAATTTTTAATTATTTATCACATTGTCTGTTAAGAACACCTAAATCAATAGCAAACCATTGTTTGTAAACATGACTGCAATGTGGTCAGGCTGATCATAGCTGAGACACAAGAAAGAAACGGTTCTTCTAGCTTAAAATTTCTATTCTCCTAAAATAGTCACACACAAAAAAAGGGAAAATCTCTTGCAAAAAAACCCAAACAAGACCTTTTCTTCTCTATCCTAACTGTTTCCGGCCTTGCTGCAAACAGCACATAGTCATTGTGGCATTGTTTCACTACAGTTCTAGTCCAGTCCATGCACTCGGAACATGAGATGTAATTCAGCTGGCTTGCTCTGCCCTTGGCACTGACAGAAACGCCTGAGCCCACTCCCCCATTAAGAGTAAAAGTTTCTCCACAGCAAGGAAAACTGTCAGCACGTCAGACAGGGATACACAGTTGGCTAAAATACTGGTAGTGGGAAGGTATTGTGTACAGCAATGCTGTCATCAGATCTTCAGGGAAGTTTGAAATGGATGCTTTGTTCAACCGCATGCACTGTGCAGGCTCTGAAGAGGCTTTGGGAAAGATCAGCCCTCAAAAAGTAATTTTTCTGGGACCTTAGAATGAACAGCAATATCTCCAGCTTTCAGAATAACTTTCAGTCAATTAACAAGCCTTTAAGCTCCCAAAGAAATTATAACTAGCTTGTACAGCTTCAGTTCAATTATTTCTTGCTCATGAAAAGCAACCCAAATGGCTTTTACTTTCCAGCAAAAACTACCAACACATCTTTCAAGGGAGTTCACTCCCTTACCAACCACTAGAAAACAAACAAATAAACAAAACCCCACAAACCCAAAGTGCATCTTCATGCTATCCTATCCAAGGAAGGGTGTGGTGAAGACTACAGAGGCAGGCTCACTCAGTTACAAGGCTGCAGCTTGCTGCCATTATCAGCCCCGAAAGAGACAATCTGTCCAAGTGAGGGAACACCAAACCAAGGCCCAAACCAACCCCCATTTGCACTGGACCTACACCTAAAACCAGCATTTGTGCTACTGGACAACCCCTCAGCTAAACTACGTGGGTTTTCATCCCACCTAACACAAACATCCAGAAACCACTTGCTTAGGCTTCCCTTGACAGTTAAAGGACAGAGATGAGCAAGTCCAAACCACAGTTTTCTCCAGGATAACTTACCAAAAAGATGGAACAAACTATCCCTTCTGAAGGTTATTTTGTCCACTGACATCACAGGTAGTTCAGGTGATCAGTTTAAATACCTGACTTTTAAACAATAATATTAGGTGTGACAAAACCTCCTCGATTTGCATTACTTCGGGCTTGTGGATACAATTCCTCACATTTGGAAAGAACACACACAACCATCCAAGCAATACTGCATCTGTCAAAAGGGTGGCTTGTGGGTTTGTTTGTTTGTTGTTGTTTTTTTTTTTTGCTTCTCCTTCTATCACTGAGTGTCACTAAGAAAAGCCTGGCACAGTCTCCTTTACTTTGTCCATCAAGTGTTTATATACCCAGATAAGGTCCCTGCTTGAATGACTTTCCCATTCTGAGGGCTGAAGAAACTCACAAAAAAAAGCTGATGTAGTAACTATATATAAATACATTTAATTGCATATATATACGCTGCCACAATCACCAAGCATTCTGGGAGACTCTTTTCATACAAAATACTTACTGGTGGACACCCAGAACTTCCCAGTCCTTCCCGACATCCTTAGGAGCTAAGTTCTGTAGAGTGCTTGGGCAAATTTCTATTAATTTACAAAGAAGTGACCAGCCCATCTGTAAAACAAAAATACAGCCATTTTAAAACAGATACTCTGCTTGGAATTTCTCTGTTGTCTTCTAATATTCTTGACTTTTGGAAGACAGCTGTTCTGAAAAGTTACCTGGCTAAATGGGGAAAATTAATTGACACAAGACAAATGGCATGAAAAGTTAAAAGATGGAGGTAAAACAGATAAGATAATGATTCTGAATGCATTGCTTGTAGGAACACACCACTTTCAATCTGCTTCAGCACTGCCTGAAGGTAAAGGGCACACAGTTAAATGAGATGCTGATAGACAGAAAAATATGGGATCCACAGCACATCATCACGGGCAAGGGAAGAGCTCTGCACTATTACAAGTTCACCTTTATTGAAGAATGTGTATTTCCACAAGAACTTGCCATTTAATTGCAAATTATAAGGATAAAGTATAGGTTTTCAAAAGTGTTCAATGTTTTAAACAGGGATGAGATACATAAACAACAGCACATATTTCATAACCTTGTTATCAATCATCAACACTGTGTGCTTTCAAAACATAATGAAGGCAGTGGAAATTTTGAGATCGTAAAGAATGAAATATAATACTAATCCCAATGTATTTGTTTTTAATAACCACGTGTTTCATTCTATGCAAATTCTTTGACTTTCAAACATCTGTGAATAATGGCAAACTTAAAAATGTTCCTCTCTGATCTTCTGTTTTGGAGAAATCTGCTGTCTTATGAATGCCTACAGGCTGATATGATCGATTGGGCTGCAGTGAGGACACAGTAAAATCTGTACAAGTAATTAACTGATGAGCAAGAAACCCACTCTGTATTGAAAGAGAAGTAGTGAGCTGTGAAAGGTCAAAGGTCAAGATGAAGCAGATTTTACAAAAAGGAATTATAATAAGGCATAAAAACTTCCTTGACCATATAAATAAATAAAAAAAAAGGTGGAGGCAGGCCTGTGTACTTTGAGAATAAGGTCAAAACAGAAGGTAAGTATGGCACAAAAACTATATGTGTAACTGGATCAGTTTTCCACAGAAGAGTTGTGTAAAGCAAAGGGATCAAGATAGGACAGCCCACAACAGGAATGTAAATGGCTACCTCCAAAGAGTTTAACAGTGAAGTTCACAGAAAGTGTATGATCCCTAACCCTGCAATCAGTAAGACTAGAGACATGGAATTACAGGTTTGGTAGTGCAGAGTCACCCAAAGAACAGCAGAGGCTTCAATCTAGACAGCTGACAGCTTTGGAGAGTAGGAAAAAGCTGATGTAGCTCCCTGGGAACTGGAATTCTGCCTTCGTCTTTTCTGTACTTGTTTACATGGGCTATGCTCATGCTATCTGCAGTAGTTGTGTTTGAGTTCAGATTTGCAGAGCCAAATTACAACCTTAATGCCTGCAGATTGATCTTTATCACGAGCCAATTTCCATGCTCTTTGCTTCCTTGGAAAGCAAGCTGGCTTGCTCTGCATGAGACTACAAATCATGTACTATGGACATTCTGGATGATTGGGCTGGTCTGCATAACTGAGTCCTGACTACATGTAGGTACAACAAATAGTCTTGCCAACCATCAATCCTCCCCAAGATAAGAGTCTATAAGTGACAGTCAGTCAGGTACAAATCTCAGAAACATTGTAGAGGTAATTATTAATTCACAAACTGTGTATTTATTCAAGTCCCACTTCTGGACATCCTACCTGTTCTTATAAAATACATAATCTGATGAAAACTTGCTTAATGACTTTAGAAGATTCCTTTTTGAATTAAAACTGTTTCCAATGAAATTCATATTCCCACTGAACATTTTTACTTGGATTGTGAGGACTCACAAGTGTTGACAACTATAAAAACAGTGGATCTAGAGAAGACCAATGGAAACATCTGCCCTGCTGATATGTAGTCTATTTTTCAATATTACAGTCACAACCTCAGATAACAGAGAACTTAGTAGCTGTTTAATAACTATATAAGAAAGTCAAGGTCTTTTAAATAATAGAAATCCTAAAGGTTACAGGGAAGGGGGGAAAAGTAAACAAAGATGTCGTTACAAATAAACAGGTCCCACAGAAACAGTTGGTGGCAGCACTGAAACTCGTGTTATTTTTAAATCAGACCCCTTCTGTTTCCAGCATGCAATGAATTTATACTACATTAGGTCACCCCTTCTAGGTGAGACAATAAAGCTCTACTGACTGCTCTTTACTCAAGTGTACTCATATTTTGCTGCAGAGTTTCTAAGCTGCTCCAGTCATTGCCAGAGCAACTGCAGAAAACGACCATATTTACTTAAGGACGCCTACTTTACTTTCAAGCACCGCTGGCTTTCCAGACCAGTACCTTCCTACTTGTGAAGAAGCTTGCAGGGTTTATGCCTGCAGTCTGACTTGCACTAGTACTTGCAATATTGATCTACTACGGAAACATCCTTTGTACAAGTCAGTGGAGCAGCAGCACTACCTGACCCTTTGTAACCAGTTAAGGAGGGTAGGTAAAGGTCATTCTCACTTCAGGTGTGTCTCTTACTGTGTTTATTCTCTGATGTGAGACAATTTTTTTTTAAATGCCGAAAGCAAAAGAGGTTGATTAATTCATTTATTCAATGAAAATTCATGGGTAGTGCAAAGAGACTTCACTGTAATCAGGACCTCATTACTTCATCACTGCTGTAAAGTGAGAATTGTGTATTCACAAAGACTGTAAACAAATAGCAGTGAATGAAGCAAGACACAGCTCTGCTAACATACTGTGAATGTTTGTAAATAGCAGAACTGAATGTGAAGGAAGAGTTGTCTAAGACATTTTATGAGGAAGAGGATTTGAGCTTTGCACTGGCTATGAATTTCACACTCCAATACAACACAGTAATGCAAAGGAGCTCCAGAACTTCTACACTGAAGCAGTTTGACTGCAAATGTAGGCAGATAGAAGATTAAAATAAATTTTAAATGCATTAATTTGGAGTGAGGTATTTCAATACAGTTAAAATGTAAATTAAACAATCACTATCTTCCTTATGCAATTCTGAGAGTGTTGTGCTGTCATTTCACACCTATTTCTTCTTGTGGTTGGATTTCATATGTTCTGCTTCCTAGTCTAAACTTCTGGGCAGAGGTTTTGTAAATTGTTATATACATGTAATATGTTTTATCTTGAAAATAATTGCTGATTCATTTTTCTGTATTTATTAACAACCTGACAATAGAATAGTAAAGTAAGTAAAAACTTCAGATACTCCTGAAATATTTAGTCTTAAAAGAAAACCTCAAATCACTGTTATTCCAGATTAATTACTACACAAATAGAATTTCATATTTTAATCTGAATTTTCAGCTTCTTATCTCTAGCTAAGGTCTATTAGACAATAAAACCAAAAAAACCCACAAAACAACCACCACACAAACCCACTATTGTTTAAGAGGTATTTGCAATATAATTTATGTTTTGCCTTCTAGGTCAACTGAAAAAAAACAAAATATGTAAAAAAATATTGTTGCCATACAAATGGGCTTAATAATAATAAATGAGTTGCAAAGAAGTCTGGAGATTATAAACATCCTCTAAGCATATCATAGTGAGAAACTTAATAAATGCTTGTCAGGAAGGAGCTGTTTCGTATGACAAGTCTGGCAGCTGTACCATAAGTACAACATCAAATCGTACAAGTGCCACACCTAATCCAAATGGGCCCATGCTGAGTTACAGGAGCAGACAGAACCTTAAATTGCAGAACCTACTCTTATCTAAAAGATTCTCTCTTCCCTTTAAAAAGCTGTGCTAGTACAAGTCTCTAGGACTGGGCTACACGTATATGAATTGTAAAATTCTGCTTTTCAGAAGTTTGTCTAACCATGGCAAAATTCAATATTGACACGTCAAAATTATATTAGCTAATATTCTTGGTAATTCAGAACCCTACATCACACAGTACGCACACTGCTTAATTTTTATTTTCTCCTTCGCCTCCTTTTTAAACAGAGACGCAGCAAGTGGCGTCTGCAAAGAGTTGAAGCGCTTGGTCCCTTTAAACGCCAGCGGTGACAGCGCCCTTCTACAGATCACAACACTTCAAGAAGCGGCCCATGAGAAAGCAAGTCAAGGAGAAATCAACAAGCGGAACAACAACTTCTGTCCCGGGAAGGGGCCGCGGCGCTCGGCGCATCCCGCGGACCGGCCCTGACCTGCTGCACGCCCGCCGCTCCCGGGTACAGATCCACCACCAGCAGCACGGGCACGTGGACGTTTTTGCCGCTGAAGAGCCGGGGAGCTGTGGGGGGACAGAGACAGACAGACAGACCGCGTTAGCGACCGGCGGCGGGCGGGCGGCACTCGGCGGGGCCGGGCAGGGCAGGGCAGGGCAGGGCGCTCACCGCTCCGCCGGGCCGCCAGCTCCAGCAGGTCGCTCAGGGTCTGCACCAGCGTCTCCACCCGCTTCCTCTCCTGGACGTTCTGGAGCCGCACGACCAGTTTCCTCAGGGCTTGTTCTTCCCCCGCCACCGCCTCCCCCTCCTCGGGGCCGCCGCTGGCCATGGCCGCCCCGCTGCCCTCACCCCATGCGCCGGTCGGCGGGGACGCGGCGGGGCTGAGCTGGGCTGGGCTGGGCTGGGCGGTGCGGGCCTGGCCCGCTCTGCAGCGCCCGCAGTGCCGTCACCCGGCCCTGCCGAGCCGCCCCTGCCGCGGCCTCCGGCCCCTCCCACGGCGCCGCTCCATGGACACGGCAGCGGCCCAGGGCCGGCCCCGCGGGCAGAGGGGGCGCCCCCCGGGAAACCCCGGGAAACCCCGGGAAACGCCCGCGGGAATCGCGCAAGCGCCCGGCAAACACAGCAGACCCGCCGACAGCTCCCTCTTCGCGGTGACTGACGAGACAGCGGCCCAATGGAGCTGCCGAGCCGGACCCCGGGGTCCGCCCAGCAGTGCTCATACCCGCTACAAAACAGCCCGGACTGTGGGCGGTTATGGATCGGCTGAGATTTGAGGGAGTGAAGTTGAGGTGGTTCTCTGCCTGCGTACATGCATTGCTTCTCACATGTTGATGTAGTCTTCCTGAAGTATGCACAACAGCAGCTGGAAGAGAGGAGTGAGAATATGTGACAGGAACGTACTGGGTCTTCTGCACGCGTCGAGGTCAGTGCAGAGGACCCAGGAGAAAGTGCTCCAGGCACCAGAGCAGAGATTCCCCTGCAATCCAGGGAAGACCCCATAGTGAGGCAGGCTGTCCCCTTGCGGCCCAACAAAGACCCCATGCCAGAGCAAGTGGCTTCCTGAAGAAGGTTGTGATGCTACATGAAGCCCATGCAGGGTCAGGCTTCTGTCAGGACCTGTGGAGGGGGGAGCCCATCCTGGAGCAGGTTTGCTGGCAGGACTAATGACTCCACAGGGGATCTGTCCTGGAGCAGGCTGTTCCTGAAGGACTGCACCCTGTGGGATGGAGTGAAGTTGAGCCATTGAAGAAGACTCAAGGGGTGAGGTAAAGGGATTTTAAAGTTTCGTTTTAATTTCTCATTACCCTAACCTAATTTGTTTGGCAATAAATTAGTTTACCCAGGTTGAGTTTGTTTGGCCTGTGATGGTGATTGTTGAGTGATCTCTCCCTGTCCTTATTTTGATCCACAAGCACTTTGTTATGCTTTCTGCCCCCTGCCCAGCTGCAGAGGGGAATGATAAAGCAGCTTGGTGGTAACCTGGTGTCCAGCCAGAGTCAGTTCAATACGATCTTTTTGGCTCCCACCCCGTTACTCTTGCCTGAAACCACAGATGTCTGAAATCATCAATGTGTGTCTTCTACCCACCTGTATAATAAATGTTGTGTAATTGCAGTCTTCCAGCTTGTTCCATGGTGCTGTAGACAGCTGGCATGCTGTCTTGGATCATTTGTAGCTCCTCAAGTAAATAATTCCTTGAAATTGTAGATTCCTGAGCTAGACAATTTGAGGTCTGGGTTAATGTTTCCTCCTCTTTCTGCTTGTGTTGGTAAAGAACAAAATATTGTGCTAGTGTTTCTGAGGTGTCTGAAAAAATAAAGGAAGCAGCTACTTGAGATCAGGAGTCTCAAGCCCCAGACTTGTAATGTGTCTCCTAAGCTTCATTCCTCTGCACGTGGTAGTTCCCTGGAGGACTGGTTGGAGAGGATGCCAAATTCTGATAAGCCTCTATGAATCTGGGAGGGTTTGACAAAAGCCTTCTGCAGGGCATTAATTAGTTAGACCAGAGGAAAATGGAAAGAACAAAGTAGTCTTGGTAAGCATCTATATTGTACAGTTTTCTTGGAGTTTCCTGGGAAAATCTGGTGAAAATATCATTAATATCTGTAGTAGTGATTAGGGGTTATAGACTGAGTGGTGTTGTCTTGGCAGAAGGGTTGAGCTCTGATAGTAAAGTGTAGTTGTCTGAATGTCTTTCTTATTGGAATATGAGAAAAAGGCAAAGGACTTTACCTCTGGAGCACCTCTTTAATATTTTTCTGCTCTCGAAGTTTCATATATTTTGGCACTCCTTCTAGTGCTCCATCTGTGAGTGTGAATGTCCTGTCTGACCAGTAAGACCAACAAAGGACCATTCCATCTTTAACTGGTTTAAACAACTTGTTCTCTTTCTCTCTGTTGGGGTAAAGAGTCTGTGGTGATATTGGATCTTCTTTATTTAAACTTCAGTCTTGAGAGTAACAGAGTCAATGGATCCCTTCAATTTCGGGAGAGGAGTAGTAACAGTTTTGTCTGCATGCAGGATTAGTTCAATTAGTTGACAACCAGCCTCTTGTGTCTAAGAACACAGAGGGTAGGAAGCAGAGTTGGTGGCTTCACCACATTGGTAATTCCTATCCCCTGGTGGGTTATGCTGCTTTTTGGTGTGTTGAATTATTGATGAATATACTTTTTCAGTTTTTGGAGTGGTTGGCTGCAATTATATAGTCTCTCTGACTATTCATAGCATTCTTACCCAAAAAAGTAACCAGTCGGGTACAATCTGTGCTCAATTGGATCCTTGGTGAGCTGGAGCCTCCTGAAGCTGGTAGGTGACCTGCAGTTTTGAGTCAGTGTACAACCAAGACAAATTCTGCAGGCCTCTGCCCTTTTATGGCTTCTGGGGTTGCCCGGCTGATTCACTCCTGGAAGCTGCCTGGGTTGTGAAGCCACATTCTGAGGGACAGCCATGCTTATACCACAGCCACACTCAACAACTCTGTCTCGGGCTGTGGGACCGCATTTCCCAGCTGGTGGGTTTGAACACCACTTTTTCTACTCTGACTCATCACAGCTTTCATTGTACTTGGTCACCTCTTCTACCTTACTGGACTCATTTCCTCTGGCTGTCGGAGTCTGGGACTCTAGGAATGGGGATGGGAGTAATCATGTTGGTAGTGCAGCTGGTGAGATCTTGTTCACATGGAATCCAGGAATTTGTCAGGCAGGTTCCCCTCTTCTTGTTGATGCATGGATGGGGCTGAAAGGCTAATCCAGAGTTTGAAGTAGGGGCTGTATAACACACTGAGTTGCAGCTGGCCAGTTGTTGAAATAAAATTAAGCACTGCATACATAAATACTTCTAAATATAATGGAAGAAACCAAGAAATACCCATCCAACAGAGACAACAAGTAATCTCTTGTAAGAAGCAAGTCATCATTTCCCTGTTCCTTTTGTGGATGAAGCCAGAACTCAAACAGTCGGGGAAGACTAGGTTGACAGAGAGGTGTTTTTTGCATGTGAGCTTGAATTTCATTTTTCTTGTAAAATGGACTGTCAAAGACCAAACTGTAACTGTTTATGTTGGGGCCATTTATTTCTGGACTGCTTAAGTCTAACATGGGGAAGTATTGCTCTGCCTTCTGTTCTTCCTCATTCTCTGTGTGTGAAAGGAAACATTTGGCCCTGAGAGCTCAGCCACTTAGTCAGGCTCAAGAGTGGCGGCTCCCTTCTGGTAAGTCTCACCCTTCTTCAGGGCCTGATCTGTATTCCTGTGGTCCTGTTCTTTGGCCGTGACTTCAACCTGCTTGTCATGCTGTTTCTTATCTGTACCTTGTGAGAGCCTGATGCTGCACATCCCCCTCAGCCAGTGCAGCTTTTGATGCTTAGCAGTGGGGCATTTCTGACCAGTTGAACAGAGAAGCACCATGTACACAAGTAGCGCAGCTGATTTTAGCCATCTTTTTTATGTATTTGGAGGCCTCTCTGTGTTGCTTTGCTCCCCTTCCTCTCTAGAGACAGAGAGCTGTGAGGAATGGTAGTACCAAGAAGGATTAGTTGTACTTGGTGCAACTTCTCTGTTGTTTGTGTGTGTGGGTGGTGGTGGTTGCAAGTTCTTGACTTTGTCATGTAGCTTCCCAGGATCTTTGGGCCTGTCTAGGCAGAACATCATGTAACCTGTACTCTGTGTATTGGTTTTCATTGTAGACTGACTTGCCAATACAACCCCTTGCAATGGCTTAAAGACTTTGTGATTTGCTGGATCTTACGTTTCATAGGAGTCAGCAGAAGCAATGATAGCAGCTGTGTACCCTAAGTCTTGATAGATGGAGTTGGTAACTGAATGAGTTTGAGTTATCTTGCAGTATCTATAAATATATAGTATTATATAGATATAAATATGCAGTATATCAGGAAAACACAACACTCAAAGAAGGCTAACAGGAAGTTGCATCACTAAAGTCACAGAACTGTTTCCCTAAAATGCGAATTATCTGTCTAGTGGGGAACATAATATTATTTTTTCCCCATTATGCTGATGTATAAAGCTTGTGGAAATGGTGCCACAAATAAAGAAGATGAATTCTGGACAAAGAATAACGAAGCTAACTTTGATTTTACACTCAAATGAGACTTCAGAATAGACTTAAAAATTTACTCTAAAACCTCCTTTGTCATGAATAAATGTTTAGTGCACTGTAATACTTTACAAGGAGTAGTAGTACTTTACAAGTAGAGTAGTTGAAGTTCATTGACACTGGATTTGACTCTGGATTTACTGGCTTTAGTATTGTGTTACAGTTTTTGTCATATAGTTGGTGTGAGGATTACTAACTTTAAGCAAACATTCCAGTGGGTTTTGTTACTCTTAGCAGTTATGCTAAGATAACTTATGCTTTGGTGTCACCTGAATTTTGTGCTGTGTTAAAAAAAAAAAGAAGATAACCAAATCTTAGTCTGTCTTAAAAAATTTATTAGAACTTATAAAAATGACAAGGTTTTGGTCTAACTTATTGCTCAGGAAATGCTAATTAGTCCCTAATTAGTTCAGCTTTTTCCTAGAAAACCAAATAGCTGATTTTGGACATATTAAAACCACTTTCAAGAATATTCTAGTTTGTGCAAAGCCCACATAGGTCACTGGCAATATATGAAGTTATGGTTCCTGCAGATGACTTCTGATTGCTGTTCCATCTGGATTGTGCTAATAATATTTTGCAGTTGTATGGACAAATGTTGGTTCCTGGCCACAGTGACGTGTTAGGAAGGTGTGGTGAGATTTGCAGCAGTCCATGATGCCTTTGGAGGACTGGAGCAAGCTGTAGTGCGGCTGCACCTCTAATGTGGTTGGATGCAAAGTGCTTGTTGGGATTGTGACTTGTGTGCATCATCCCATCCTGAGAGCTGCAGCTTTTCATGGGAGACTGATGAGTGTGCCTCAGTAGCCACTCTGTGGAACGGATGTGCACCTTACAGTGACCATCTCCAAGGAACCGGAGATGAGCTCCCCTGAAGAGGTTAATGTGTTTTCTAAGATCAGGCTGATATCTGAAGAAAAATATTAAACATATACATTGAAGCTAAAATGGTAGCCAGAATCATTTGCATATTTCATTCACTGAGTCAATGTGGTTTGGGGTGTGGCTTAGGCACGGATGGTGGCAGTGTCTTAAGTATTAACATAGCATCTCCCTTACAAAAGCAGCAAGGAATTTTTTTTTTCTATGAAGGTATGTTTATTGGAGCCACACTTTTGGGCAGAGTCTTGAGACAAAGTGTAGATCAAAAAACCTCCATGAGTGCTAGCAAAGATGAAGTTATACAAAGACTTCTGCATTCAGTCTCTAATGTACGAGCAAATAGATATATATTTCCAGATTGTGTTAGTATTCACTGTTACCTGATTGTGAACATGGAACAGTTATTTTTATTTGCATAAGTTTGTGTAGCTTGGTATCCACTCATGCTTAGAAGTGACTCTGATTCTTTTTCTGATCTCCTATCACTTTTTTCAATAGTGTGGACTGTGTTTTTTGCCTCACAACAGTTCCTGCAGAACTTTTATTTCTCTTTGTGTGACCTGTTTTCATTTGCTTAAGCACAGCCATTACCCTAGCCCTACACTGAAAGTCAAGGTATGTGATATGAATGAAAAGGGAACAATGATTTCACAATATCCTAGTGGGCAATAGGACTCATTGCCTTACAGTACAAGTGTATAGCAGAGTTAAAGGAGCACAGGATACTCAAAAAAAAATTCCAGAGCTAAAGATTTGTGCTTTGTGGAATAAACTTTTAATCAGTTTTTCCTGTCTCACTTAAGGCTTTTTATTCTTTTCTCTGAAGCATTTCTTGTTGGCCACAGGCTATAATTCCAGATCAGCCATTCTGGCTTGATAGAATAATTTCCATGGCCTTGTTATCCAATGCATAATGCATATTGTTATACTTTCTTGAAATTAGCATAATGTTATGCATAAAGGGAGGAGACATCGACCCATACAGAAACTTTCAAAGTGAATGAAATGATAGATTTGTGTTTACTCTAACTGAACTTTCTTTTATCTCCATGTAGTAGTTGACTGGGGTAAGAATTCAGAAAATCTGCAAAAAGTTCATTGGTGCTGCCTGGACATGAGAGCACGGGGATAATGAGGCAGAATATGGGCTATGGGATGAGAGACTGCAGGTCATGGGACCACCTGATACGTGGTTTAAACTGTGTCTCTTTACTGTCCTCAGCTGTAAGAGCAGAAAGGGGCAGTGTCCTGCTCAGCATATTCATAAACAGTAGCTTAATAATCTTGCAAACAAGTTCATAGGCTTGTTTTTGATACCATTTAACCTTTACTTGGTGTTCTCAGGAGTTATGTATGATCTTGGTCCTTTGCCATCAGACCCAGAGGGAATGATAGTTCCCATGTTTTCCTGTGGTATTCCTCTCTGGGAGAGGAGAGGTAGTGTTGATGAAACTGTCTGCATGTACTAACCTTGTATGCTTATGGTGGGTGACTAGTTGGACATAATAATGTTGAATTGACCCTTTCTGAAGCTGATTCATGGGTGATATGGATTTGGCTTCACACTTTTGGTTCTGACTGTACCTATGCAAGTGGGAGTCCCAATAAATTTTAAAGTGATACTGGTTTACTTCTTTTTCTTCTATAAAGGATTGCCATGATGAGCTGCTCTTCAGCCTTTTGGAAGCTGTGCAGTTTTATTCCCAGGTAGCCAACTCCATTCTTCCTTGACCTTCAGTTTTCTTTCATTTTGCCTTCTGTGAAGAGACAGCAGCTTTAACTATCTGCAACAGCTTTCTTATGAGTCTGATAGCTGGGTTTAACTACTGAGAATGCAACATTAATCTTACTTGAAACTACCACTAGGTGTCCATTGAGCATTAGCTATACTTATTCATGAGGAGTTTTTCCCAGGCTAAGCTTGTTCTCCCCTAGAAAATGATGCATATAGTAGGATCACAGATCCAAACAAAGCTGGGGGGTTTCAGTATTTCATCTCAGCTGGTGGCTTGCTCATAATAAAGAAAATTCCCATTACACACTGTTTGTGAGAAACACAGACTTGGCTGAAACATAGCAAAACATCCTCTCAGATATTTTGGGGGTTATAGGTTAGGAATAAGGAATAATTACCCTCAAGTCCCAAATGGCAAAGTGCAATGCCAAAAATATCAAGTCTCTTTATTGTGATGTCCAGAAGCAAAAATTTTAAAGGCATGAGGGCAAGAAGCTACATGCAAGTAATTTGTCTTTGTTAGTTTTTACTCCCACTCTTTACAAATGTGGTTTAACAACCTCTTTGTTTTCTGCTGATTGCAGACGCCTTATTCCACATGATGTATTTATCTTCTGATAGAAGATAGTGATGGAAACTGATGTTTGTCTGGATCCTCTTACTATTTGGTTGTCGTACCTTTACAGTGAGAAATAGTTCTGTGTTACAGGTGGGTTATGAACACACAGTAGGAAGTTACTGAGCATGTCAGTCTAAGGGCAATCTGTTTTCAGCATTGGGCCAGCAACGTAGTCATGGACTTGGAGGACCTGCCCAGTGAGGAGAGACTGAAGGAATGTGTGCAGCCCAAAAAATGGAGCTGTGGGAGGGATGTAAGAGCAACCTGCCAGTGCCTTTGAGGAGATGAAGACAGGGGATGTAGGTGGTACATGGTGGGAGAATGAAGGCCAGCAGGCATCAACTGAAATGAGACATTCAGACTGGATATAAGGATTGACTGTTTCACCATGAGACAAGTCAGGCAGTACAGCAGGTTGCCTGGAGAGGTTGTTAGGTCTGTGTCTTTGGATGCTTTGACAGCTTGGCTGGATAAAGCCCTGATGAAGCTGGCCTAAGCTCAGAGCTGACTGCCTGGAGCAGCCAGTCTGGAGTCTGCTTGGACTGGAGACTTAGAAACATCCCTTCCAATCTGAATTTTCGTCCCTTGTCTTCAGCTATAGACCACAGACAACACGCTTTTGTTTGTCAATGTTGGAATTCTTAATGCTGAGATTTCTGACATCTGTCAGTATGGTTGTGTTAGATGACAGAGTTTCTGAAGAGCTAATACAATAGTTAGTCAGGCAGGTTTGCATTTCTCAGTAATAATGGTAGTAAAACCTACAGTGCACATGACTGTATGACTAGTGGATGGGCAAAATTCCAAATTAGATTGTCATTTTGAAAATAGCTGGTAATGATAAGATTTTCATCTTTTGTTTCACATCATCTTAGAATAGGAGAAGAGAACTTCTGTGTGCAGTTGTCAGCAGGTTGCTACTGCCTTTGTCCAGACAGGACTGTGAGGTCATGGTGGCAAGAAATAAACTACCTTTCTGTTGGTGATCTTCATTCTAAATTTGGTTTTGGTGAGATCTATGGGGCAGTCAGCAAAATAAACACAATTGCTCATATTGATGTGTTCAATAGATCTGTGACTATTGTGACCTGACCTCTTGACAGCTGAACTGTTAAGTTTACTTCTGTTTTTTTTTAAGTTTGCATAACTTCAGAGAAAAAAAGGAAATTACTACGAAGGCTGTATGTTTTTACTAACCTTTAACTAATATTTTTCCAGTTGTTACAGCTAATTGCCATATATCTACCCAGACAATGTGGCATTGTGACTTCTGTTTTGTCACTGAGCCTAAGTTTTATCTCCATGTAAAATGGATCTGGAAGTGTCTTCAAGTTGACCACTGAGTTTTATACACCTATTTCAGACTTCAACATTATTTCATCGCCAATTATTCAACAATAATTAATCTCAAAATTAAACAGAAGAGCTGAGGTTGGCAGGGAATTCAGGAGGCTGCCTAGTCCAACTCTTGCTCAGGGCAAGGTCACTAAATGCAGGTTGCTCAGGCCCATGTCCAGTTGGGTTTTAAATATCTCCATGGTCTAAAGGCTTTCTGGACAGCCCATTGCCATGCTTGACCACCCAGCAAAAACGTAATTTGGTATATACCATGCATTTCTGTATGCATCTTATCACAGAACAGGGAGCCCTGTGTGGTCCTTCTCAGTCTTTGATCACATACCTGAATCACAGAATCAGCGGGTTGGAAAGGACCGCTGAGATCATCAAGTCCAACCCTTGAAGCGCTGGTGTTGGATTTTTGTACAAGATCTGACCACAGGACTTTGTACACTTCCAGTCTTTACATAGATGAAGCTTTTTCACCTAGAAGTTGCACTGATGCTAGGGGAAAAAAAAAATTCCAGTTTTCCAATAGCCAAGGCCTTGTTCCTCTGTAAATATTTCCCAGACCTGCACATTGTTCTGCAGCTAGGACTGCAGATCCATGTGCCTGCTTTAACTGCACAGTGGGCTGTAATTCTGCTGAGAAAGTGACCACACAATATATAAACAATGCTAACAAAAGTTTATTGCCTCTTCTTCCTTCCTGACATCTTTAACACTCACATAATGTTCGTGATGGAAAAGATGGAATCTGGGCTTGAGTTATGTATTTATTTGACTTAAAAATCCCCCAGAGCAGCTGGTTCTTGCTACTCCATAACAGCATATCACAGCCTGAAAGGTTACCTCTTCAGCAGGTGTGCAGGGATCATGATTGTGGCTCTAAAAGATTCTGTAACGCATGAGGATGTAGAGGCTTTATTTTTATTCCTTTGAATTTCTCTGCTTTATTAGAGATTACCACAAATAGCCCAAAAATCATCCATAGCATGTATACCTAGGATTAATAAATTGAATATAAATATCAAGCTATTACAAATTTCTGTCAGCAAACAGTAATACAGCAAAAATCAATAGTGTGGCAGAAATCAATTTTATAGCAACAGCTAAACAGGCATATACCCTTACAGGATACTACACAGTTATCACTAGTGAAGCAAGCTCAACAATATAATGGCAGGTATACTTGTGGTAGATTACTTATATTTACACATGGTACCAAGTACATTAAACAGACCAGCTGAGAGGGGTGAAGGAACTGATCCCAGAGGGGGACTCAACCATTTTGGAAGTGAGAGAACAAACTGAACTGACTCCAGAGGTGGGCTAGAGGGTGACCAATAAAACAACAATCTCACTGCAAAGTTGATCTGCATCATGAAGTCTGGAGTCCATCAGGTGTCCTTAGAGGTGGTTTAAGACCTCATACAAAGATTTTGTTGAGAGTTCAACCTGTTTAGGAAAACAAAAGTATATGCAGCACCAAAATTTCTCAGGGAAAAAGCAGGACAGCACTGCTCTGGCCAGCCAATAGGTGTTGTTAATTTGTATGTTTTACTTGTAAAAGCCAACAGATGATGGGGTTTGTTCTTTTGGACCAATTTTTATTTTCACAGACTGTTCCTACTTTTTCCGATAAGTTGCTGCTACTTTTTCTTGGGTTTTTGCACTTTCAGTAGTATCTTAGGCTGTCTCTGGTTTCTGAGTCTCAGCTATCTACTTCAAAGAGGTCATTTGCACTTTCATGGATCTTTGTTTCCCAGGCTGGCTGGCATTTCTCTGTCAGTAGTTTTTCAGCAGACATTTTCTTTTGTTTAGCAGCTTTTCTTTCCTCCTAACGAGACCACGTTTATGGCTGTTCATAGCACAGGATTAGGAGAGGGACAAAGTCTAGGGCTCCATTTAAACTGTGTGTGCAAAGAGGGCACCAACAGAAGGCTTAGGCTGCTGAAAGGCCTCTCCCCTAAGACCTACTTGGCCTAAGTCAGAGCTGGAGTCTGAGGGTTGAGGCTGAGAGAAGGGCTAGGGTTAGGAGCAAAGCACAGCCTCAAGTTACACTTGGTGTGGGCTGAAGGGAACTGTCAAGGGAAGGACTGGGCTGCCAACAGCTTTACACCTCTGAGAACATGGCTTAAAGCTCTGTCTGTGCCTGTCCTCAGGGTTAGGAGTAGGGTAAATCCTAGAGCTTCTGTGGGAGTAAGGCTGCAAAGGGTACTCTAAAGGAAGGGGCAGGCTTCCACAAGACACACCTGAAGCCCCACAAGAAATTTTTTGTCTGGGTTATGCCCATGTCTGGCAATGAGGCTCATCCCACTCCTAGGATTAGGTTTAGAAGAGAAATCTAGCTTGGAGCTCCAGGTTGATTGGGCTTGTAAAGGGGTCATTTTTACCTTCTGTTCTTGATCATCTCTGATGTCTCTTCTGAAAATCATTTTCTTGTCTTGGACCCTTCTCCCCTTTCGGCTACATCCATTATCACATTTGAAATAAAATTTTCCACTTCATGTTTTAATTCAGTCTTTCCTTGATATCAGCCATCTCTGATTGACTTTTGCTATCAGTGTTGTAGCAGTTCCCTAATTTCTTCATCATTCCTAGCTTTGGTGTTAACACTGATTTGAATGTTCTATGATGCTGATAGGGTGAGATATCAGGAAGCAGAGAAAGACTCTGGGTCAGCTGTGAAAGGATTGCATGTCTCAGTGTAGTACAAGCCTATTTCAGAACTGAAGCTGCTGCTTTTTGACAGGAGAGGGAGGCTGTGTGCAAGGAAAGATTGTAGGCTGTTCTTTCTGCATTGCTGGAAAAGGTGTTTTTCTAGAACAGTTCTTTTCCCTGGACCACTGCTAGTTCTGTTGGGCTTTTTCGGGGGGTCTCTTTTTGGATTTTGTTTCTGTTTGGTTTTGCAGGGATGAATGGGTGGGAATGAATTTGTGGGTTTTTTTGGGGAGAAGGGTGGTTCTGAGTGGTTTGTTTGCTTTTGTTAGTTTGGGTTTTTTTTAGGTTTTGTTGTTGTTGTTTTTGCCCCCTTCCTGCTCTCCCGTTGTTTTATTTGCAGTGCTTTACATCACCTGGTGAGCCTTCAAAGGCTGGGTTAGGCATTATCTGGGGACTTTTCTTTGCAAGCTCTTTCTGACAGAAAGCAGTCAGGTCCATTTTTCCACATTCAGTTTTGTGTCAGCATACTTCCCCTAGAGAGGAGAATGAAAATTTAATTACAGGAGACTTCATAAACACCTTTTTTGTTTTTGAAATCTGCTTTGAAGATCCCATGCATATTTATGACTGAAGGCATAATACCTTGCATAAAGTTTTTTTCCCTGTGTTATATCCCCACTCTGTCTGTTTTAACCCTGCAGTTGGAGAGTGGGTGGTATTAATTTGAATGACAGAAAGTGCTCAAACAGAGCCTGTTCAGAAGTGATATGATGGTTATTTGATTCTCTTCTGGACAAAATGCTGATAAATTGTCCATCTGCTTTTATCTCATAACCAGCAGGGGCTGTGTGGTGTTAATGGATTCGTTGCTTCAGAAAACAGTGGCAGAGCAGACACTCTATCTTGACCTTTTCAGCTCATGTTTTAGCTGTCAGGACTTTAAATTTTGAAAAGATGAAGTACTGTCCATAGGCCTGAGCTTGTTCACTGTTCTCTGTATGTGAAGGTGCATCATTTCCACAGCCCCCAAACGGATGGACTCAGACAGGCATCTCTTTGCTGGGTAGAAAACTGGCCGAATGGCCAGGCCCAGAGAGCGGTGGTGAATGGTGCTACATCCAGCTGGTGGCTTGTCACTAGGAGGGTTCCCTATGGCTCCATACTGGGGCTAGTCCTGTTTAATATCTTTATCAATGATGGATGAGGGGATCGAGTCCATCCTCAGTCAGTTTGCAGCAAGTTGGCACCAAAGTGGGAGTGTTGATCTGCTGGAGGATAGGAAGGCTTGCAGAGGAGGCTGGACAGGCTGGACAGGATCAGTGGGCCAAAGCCAATTGTGTGAGCCAGTTGAGTGGGCCCTGCACTTGGATATCAACAGCCCAATGGAAGGCTTGGGGCAGAGGGCTGGAAAGCTGTTTAGCAGGAAAGGACCTGGGTGTCCTGGTCAACAGCCAGCTGAACATGAGCCAGCGGTGTGCCCAGGTGGACAAGAAGGCCAGTGGCATCCTGGCCTGTATCAGCAACGGTGTGGCCAGCAGGACCAGGGCAGTGATCATCCCCCTGTACTGGGCATTGGTGAGGCCACACCTCAAATCCTGTGTTCAGTTCTGGGCCCCTCAGTTCAGGAAAGACAATGAGGTGCTGGAGTATGTCCAGAGAAGGGGAACAGAGATAGTGAAGGGTCTGGAGCACAAGTCTGATGAGGAGCATCTGAGACAACTGGGGGTGTTTTGCCTGGAGAAAGGGAGGCTCAGGGGAGACCTTATCACTCTCTACAACTACCTGAAAGGAGGTTGTAGCCAGGCGGAGGTCAGTCTCTTCTCCCAGGTAACAAGCAATAGGTCAAGAGTAAATGTCCTCAAGTTGTGCAAGGAGAGGTTTAGATTGGATATTAGGGAAAATTCCTTCACTGAAAGGGTTGTCAAGCCCTGGAGCAGGCTGCCCAGGGAAGTGGTGGAGTGACCATTCCTGAAAGTATTTAAAAGACATGTAGATGTGGCCTTTAGGGATATAGTTTAGTGGTGGACTTGGCAGGGCTGGATTATGATTGGACTTGATGGTTTTAAAGTATTTTTCCAATCTAAATGATTAAATGACTATATGATTCTATGAAATGTATCTTTGTGAAAGCAGGTGTGCTACTTCAGTTTCAAAAAGGTTTTTGACATGCTGTTTTGAAATTGTCATTAGGTATGTTCCTTAAAGTTAGATTAAATGTTATAAATGTACATGTGTTATATAAATATGCATGAATATTTCCATTATATAGTTAAAAGATTAAAGTATAACAAAAGTGAGATTTTATTTAAAGAAATTTGTACATATAATATCTTAAATTGGGCTGACACCTAGTGGTGGGTGTGCTTCTAATACAGTAGTGTATAGTCTAGGTATTCTTTGGTTCTGTGGATCCTCTTAAGTTGAACTAAGGCTGCTTGAAACTGAGTTTTTCTTAGGGGAGGCCAGAGAAGACTTGGATTTGCTCAAAAGAAAGGCTGTCCCTGCAGTGTCTGCGCTTTATCTCTCCTGAAATTCGTCTTCCTTCTGCCTGCTTTTCCCCTCTCGTCATCCTTTGGGGTGTGCTGCTTTGCCATACGTCTATATGTTAACAGAGCAGATGAGTAGTTTAAAGCCCAAGTAAGTTTTCCTGCTCTTTCCTGCTGAACAGCTGATGATGCACTCTGTGGTTCCAAATTAGAAACTGAAGATGATGTTCAGGATGTTTTCTGCCAGTATCCAGCTGATTAAACAGCTTGTGTTAAAGGGACAAAGCTTTCACTTCATAGAATCATAGAACGGTTTGGGTTGGAAAGGACCCTAAAGATCATCGAGTTCCAACTCTCCTGGCCATGGATAGGGACACATTCCACTAGACCAAGTTGCTCAGAGCCCTATCCAGCTTGCATGCTTTCAGTGATGGGGCATCCACAGCTTCTCTGGGCAACCTGTTCCAGTGCCTCCCCACCCCCACAGTAAAAATTTCTTCATAATATCTAATCTAAACCTGCCTTCTTTCAGTTTGAAGCCATTTTCTCTTGTCCTGTCACTACATTCCCTTGTGAAAAGTCCCTCTCCATCTTTCTTGCAGGATCTCTTCAGGTTCTGGAAAGATGCCATTAGGTCACCCTGGAGCCTTCCCTTCTCTAGGCTGAACAATCTCAGTTCTTTTAGGAGAGGTGTTCCATTCCTCTAATCATCTTGGTGGCCCTTCTCTCAACTTGCTCCAACAGATCCATGTCTTTCCTGTGCTGGGGACCCCAGGGCTGGATGCAGTGCTCCAGGTAGGGTCTCACCAGAGTGGAGCAGAAGGGGAGAATCCCCCCCTCACCCTGCTGGCCACCCTTCTTTTGATGCAGCCCAGGACACATTTGGCTTTCTGGCCAGTGAGCTCACACTGCCGGGTCATGCCCAGCCTCTCATCCACCAGCACCTCCAAGTCCCCTTGGTGGGGCTGCTCTTGATCTTTCCTAAAGCTGATCAGACCTTTAAATGAAAAAATAGAACTGGAAAACTAAGAAGTGGGACTTGTGGCTGGTTTCTCAGGAGGTGCAACATAAAGCCTAAATTTCTGGTTCGCTGGATTCAAGGTTATGTTAAAGAGAGCTGGGAGGAGGAGGGTTAAGGGCCACCTGCTCCAGAGGAAGCAGCTGATCTGTGGGAACATAGCACTTGGCCATGATAACTAGCAAAGCAATGTAGGCTTAAATGTGGCTGAGACAAAACAGCACTGAGTGCGTGAAAATGAGTAAGAAAAAATCAGCACTTTCAGAGTGGCTAAAATACATGGACCCTGGATATAATAGGATATAATAGGGCTGTTGGTTTACACAGTATGGTCAGCTTCATAATGTTTGGTCTGCTAGAAAGTACTACCTCTATTTATGCTACTTTCTTATAGTGTAGATAATCCCCTGTACACTACAATGCCTACAGAAGTGGCTTTGCTCACCAGAGAGATGCCAGCACTGTGTATGACCTGAGTAGCACTGCTCATCTTGGGATTATTTCACTTCTTTCTTAATAACTGGACCTAATACTATACAGCACCAGTGGGTTTACAGGGCCAGGTATGATACATTTTGCTTCTGTCTAGAGTTTTGTATGCCTTTTTTTAATTTAATTTTTATGAGTCTCTTTCATTGTACCGTAATGTCTATGTGTCATCAGCTTTTATAAAGAGTACAAATAAAGATAGGGATGCAAATGAGTGTGAATCCCTGAAGCAGAATTTAAGAATGTGGCACCAAGGTAAATCATAATCCAATAAAATAATTTTCCCCCTCTCTGTCTCTTCTGTTATTGGTCAATTGAATAGACTGGGTTTAGTTCGGAAGAGTAAGGAAGAAGGTTCTTGGCCCTTATATAGACAGTTATTTGTATGACTTCAGTATTTACTTTGGCAGTTTAAAGAAAAAATATCTTATTGGGTTTGCCAGTGATTATAAAATATGAGCTTTCTAATTTCTACAAATATTTTTAGGTTTAATAGATCTGGTTTTAGTTCTTCCAGAGTATGCATTGTTTTCCAGTACATGTTTCTGCACTATTTATAAATCAAAGTAATTTTTTTTATATGAAAGAAGAGAAGGCTTTAGGATGACCTAATTGTAGCCTACAAGTACCTGAAGGGAGCCTACAAGAAAGATGGAGAGGGACTTTTTACAAGGGCATGTAGTGACAGGACAAGGGGGAAGGGCTTCCAACCCAAGCCATTCTTTGCTTCTATGATTCTTTACAACAGCCCATTTCATTAGTTTAAATATAACAATTGTTTGAAGCAGCACTCACTGTATTTTCAAGGGGCTAAAATGATTGATAATTAGACAGTCAGTGTTCCTGTAGCTGTCCAAGCAGTTTGGTGCTGTATCAAGTAACTGAAATGTAATAGCTAAGCTATCAGATAGCAGGTCCTAGCTTACCACTGAAACCATAAAAAACTTTCCATTCCATTTACCAAGAGGATATCTCTCTAAATTAGCTGCTTATCTATTTGTTGCCTTTTCAAACTGGAAAAAAGTTCAATCTACTAACAATCTCAAAGTAAAATAAAGGAGTACTGGTTGGTAACACTCTTAATTAGTCAAGTACTTTTCTTAAAGTATTGATTGAAATCGGTTTAGCCTTTATCAGAATTTACAGAGGTAAGGCCTATCCTCTTTATTTCCTAAGTTAAGGTAGTGAGAGTAGTGTTAACTTAATTAATTTTCTTTGGAAACTTAGTATTTAAGTGCTTCAAACTTGTCTCTTGTCACTACAAGGAGCTCCTGATCGATATTTTCTCTCTTGATATTTGGAACAGCTTTAGACCCAATAAATTTTACTGTATACAAATATTTCAGCAAATTATCTACTGTATCAAATGCATTAATTATTTTTTGCAAGGCTTTGTGTAACAGTATGCTGCCAGGATCAAGCAATATTATTATTCTAATTTCACAATAATTCTTAATTTCTGTCACCGATATCAAATCAAGGGTGAAGCAAGTAACAGGAGTGGAATGGAATATACCTTATGGTTTAACACCAGTCCATCATTTTCAAAGCTTAACTTAGCATCTCTCTTTTCTTCAGAGATAGAATCTGTATATTCTCAGTCCAGCTTCTGACAGGCTCTCCATTCTTTGTTCTCTACTCCTGTTCCTGTCCCTCAGAGAACTTCTCTTATTCCCTAAGACATTTCTGGCTTGACTTCGGCAGGTTTGTTTCCTGTGGCCCTCTGGAGGCACGAGCGGTGCCTGCCCCAAGACAGGACTTGTGCCAGGCGTCCCTGTGGCAGGAAGGTCCAGCCCTGCTGCCACATCTGGCTGCAACACCAGTCCCCTCCCTCTTCCAGCTTGGCCAGGTGTCTGCCATCCCTGTTGCTGCTCCCACTAGTGATTGTCTTGGCTATTCCACAATGCTGACAAAAAAAATTGTAATGGCACTGTCAAATACTGTAATATAGCATTATTAACCTGATTTGAAAAGCATTATGTTACATAAACTTCCTAATGGTACAGTTCCATTGACTGTGTGTAACTGACTGTAGTGTTGAAATTACATTGCAGTTGCCAGAAAACTACTTAAATCACTTCAGTAAATGCATTGCTGTGTGAGCAGTCTAATGTCACAGCGTGCTGTCACTGACACTGAGCCTGTAAACACAGCGCACTCGTGGTTCCTATACTGATTGTGGTGGTGATACCAACTCTATTTGCACTGGCTGTTCTTATCTTAGCAGCAAGATAAAATCCACGAGCCACAACAAAGTCAGTCAAATATCTTGGTTAATGTTCACCACAAGTGTGCCAAGTTCTCCATGTTTTTGCCTCTTTCCAAAGAGGGCATTTGTATCAAAGTGCTCACAAGAAAGACAACAGAGCCTTTGGCACCAAGAGTGCAAGGCCGAGTGCTTCCAGCAGCACAGCTGCTTGTGGTAATGGGCATTTATCTTGGTGTTATCAATACTGGCTGTGGCTGGCTTGCTGGCAGGCTTCCTACCACATCAGTGGGTTCTATTCCAACTCTTGAAATGGAAGGGTAGAATTTAATTTCTTTCTCTTGCACTCTGTTAAGACTACTGAGTACAAGGTCCTTATTGTTTTACTCAGTATTGCCAGTGTAATTAAGCTTCTCTCAGAACTGATTTGGCATTCACTTCAGCTGAATAGGACTTTAATTCACATCAGGGGCTGGTTACCTACAGCATTAGTGGGCCTTTCCACTAACTCCTGGTAGGACCTGCTAGAAGAGGAACTGTGCAATGGGCTCTGCAGGATCACAGAGAACAAAACATTCATTTGAAATACACAAGTGGCTCTTTTGTAGCTATGTCTTTATAGGAAAACAGTATAAGCCAGATGTTTACTACGGAAAAATGTTAATTTAAATAAGTTTGTCTCAGATGAATTCTTAAACAGAAAAGAAAGTGAGACTATCATATGTGTTGGTCAAGGCTGTGTCCACCTGAACACTGTGATGCCTCAGGAATGAGTGTCCCCAAGCCACTGCTAACATGGTATGTGGGGAGTGCCAATAAAGAGGTGTCAGAACCAAACAAGTTTGGTGCTGTGGAAGCTGAGAGGCTTTTCATAGAGGAAAGGGAGGCAGGCCTGACTAGAAGGATGGGATTCTGAACATTCTCCTTCTTGTGTTAGTAGGTCACTATTCATTTTATTGTCTGTGATGCTGGTACAGGCTGTAACGCTGGGCTCTGGCATTCCCCTGCTATGGTTGCAAAGACAGGCTCTGCCCCAAAATAATAGTAAGGCCCTTTGCAATTTGCTGGGTTGGTGACTCTACAGCAAGAAGGGAAGGTTGAATATAGGATGCCTTAGGGCATGGTTTTGATACGTGTCTGAGCTTGGGAAGCCTCAAGCCTATTGGCACAGGCAAGTGGTGGACTGTGGCAAGTAAGGTGATGTGATATTAGCAAGATCTTCTCCACACAACCTCTGAAAAGCAAACCCTGCTATTATCTTACTGCAGTCACTCTGAGGTTTCATTCTAGACTGAGCCACTTGAATTGCTGGGGTATTTAATATGCAGATGAAATGTCTGGCTACTCCCAGACTTGTTTTTTAGGATTATTTTGTAACATAGACACAACTTGTAAAGGACTTTTTGCTATTTCCTAGGGGAGAATGGTTTAATCGGTTGGTGGTACTTTGAGGGTCTTGCAATTGTGTGCAAATTGACACTCACTGCTGCTGGTTCAGAAAGTTTGCAAGTGCTAATGTGAGAATTTCATGTATCCGACTCATTGTGAAAAAGGCTATGAGTAACAAAGTACCTTGCAGTTAATTTTCTTTTCTCCCCCTAAAAAAGTAAGAGGAAAGTAGAGCTATTCATTCCTGCCCCCCCCTTCCCCCCCCTCCCCCCACCAAGAAATAGCAAGTCTGTATTTGATCTATTTTCTTGGTTGTGTGTTTGTTCGTTTGTTTGTTTGTTTTTGGTGGGTGTTTTTTTGGTGTTTCCCCCCCCCCTCCCCCCCCAATGAACATGAAATCCATCTGTAGGCTGCCTGGCAAATTTCTCTGAACTTGCTTGAAGAGTCAGCCAGTTCTGATGTAGACAGTGTCTTTAAACAGCAGTGGTTATAGAGGGTGTGTGTTGGAATAGAAGAATGCAGCATTGCATTCACTTGGCTAGTCAGCCAATAGTCCCACACAACACAAACTAGCACTTAATTTCTTAGTGATAAGTACTTTAAAACAGTATTATTTGAGCTGGTTTTGTCTACTGTGTGAGAGAGTCTTACAGAAAATACTCACAGGCTTCTGTTACTATTCAAAGCATTGTGATTTCCCTGAAGAATTTATAGTTGTGTATTTGATAACTGGTGTTTAACACTTTAAAGAAGTCTGACATCCTCCTTCTATGGTGAAAAGTGACATTTGGTTCCTGCAAATATACTCTACAATAAGACTTTCAATCTCTTTTTTAACTTTTTGTAATCAGTGAAGTGTGACTTATTGTTGATGTATGGCCTCAATCTTTTGATGAATACTGTCCCCACATGTCTATTATCAAAATTAGTCCATATTTAGATGCATGAGTTGAGGGTGTAATGACAGGAGTAAGTATTTGGAGTATTCCAGAAGTTCCTGTGTTGTCAGTATGTTGGCCAGCAGTTGTACTTTCCATAAAATAAACCTTTATAATAAATACTCTTAGAATAATAACTCATTTTTTCATCCCAGAATAATTTAGTCCCCCCAAAAATTGTGCAGTGCTGGAGAGGATCTCATGAACAGCAGCCAAATCACCATAATCCTCCCCTCTCACAGCAGAAGTTTCTTTTCCTTAGTTATGGCTCATTTGCAAAGCCCAAATCTCAAATATTAAAAGAGGTCAGTCCCAAACTCACAGCTGGATAATCTCATCCCTTAGTTGTAGATTAAAAATTCTTGGGCTTTCATTAATTATTTGCATTTCATTTCTGATCTCTCAGCATTCAAGCACAGTAAGGGCTTGTGTCCAACCCATGTGCTTTTGGATTCCTTTGTTTCATGACAATCTGGGTCACCTCAATATAAGAAAGACATTAAGCTCTTAGAGAGGGTCCAAAGGAGGGCAGTGAAGATGGTGAAGGACCTTGAGGGGAAACCGTGTGCGGAGTGACTGAGGGCACTTGGTCTGTTCAGCCTGGAGGAAACTGAGACCTCATTGCAGTTACAACTTCCTTGTGAGGGGAAGAGGAGGGGCAGGCACTGATCTCTTCTTTGTGGTGACCAGTGACAGGACCAAGGGAATGGCCTGAAGTTGTGTCAGGGGAGGTTTAGGCTGGATATTAGAAAAAGGTTCTTCACCTTCTGGACAGTGGTTGGGCCCTGGAACAGGCTCCCCAGAGAAGTGGTCACAGTACCAAGGCTGACACAGTTCAAGAAGAGTTTGGACAATAGTCTCAGTCACATGGTGTAACTCTTGGGGATGGTCCTGTACAGGGCTAAGGGTTGAACTCTTTGATCCTTGTGGGTCCCTTCCAACTCAGCATATTCTGTGATTCTGTAAAAATGAACATAAGCAAAGATTTTGGACCTAGATGATTAGAAAAAATTATTATTGCCAGAACTCTTTTTAAAGTATCAGTGAAGCCAAAATAGTTGAAGTTTTAAAAGCTACTAGGATATTTATGAAAATCACTCAAAAAAAAAAATGCCTCTTTCACACTGACTTAATGAGTTTTAGTGGCTGACAGATTTCAGGAAGTCTTAATCTCTGCTGATGTTATACTCAAAGACTTAGTATCGCTTCTCAGTTCTGTGTAGTTTTCACCTAGTCACACAAATTGCAGGGTCAGCAGCCAGGCAACAATATCTTGGTCTAGTCTGGGTGAATGGCATTGCTTTTTGGTCTGTCAAAGGTTTCCAAATGTATTGTACCATCTTTAAGTCATTCGTTTTCAGTTGGAAGACTGTTTTGCTCATTTTTTGATATGCATCATATTAAAGCATTGTTTTGTGCAGCTCCTTGCTGCTGTATTTTGCTAACCTTTTCCCACAAAACAGTGGATAGAAGGTACCATGTCAATGTATTGGCCACGATTAAGAAGTCTTTGAAGCTGAGAGTTAATTTTAATACTTGCTAGCAAAAATGATTTCACTCTTATCTTATTACAAATATCTTTCTTCATGTGACTGTATTGCTTGCCCCACTGAAATAAAGTTAAGTTCCCCTGTACTGCTATTATAGCTTTACTTTTCTGCATTTGGTCACACTGGTTGTAAATGGCTGTAGATAAGTCTTGTTCTTATTTGATCAATTATCCTCTGATTTAGTCTTTTTATTGGTAAAAAATTTTTCTTTGTACTATTTTGAAATATGTGCACTGGAAGAGTTTGGATTAAGCCAATTTTGGCATATCGTATTTTCTGTTTGTCTGGACACTGTTCAAGGTTTTTACTGTGCAATTAATCAGATTTTGACTTTGGACAGAGTCATACAGAGAGACTGTGAAGCATTATGTATCATAGCCAACTCCTCCAAAATATCTGTTTCAGAGCTGGTTTAATTTAAGAAACTGTAATTAGCTATCTTTCTCATCATTCCACCAAAAATGGAATTTTTTGAAAATTAAGTATATAGGACAGAATATTTGTAGTGGAACATTGACTACAGATCTGGATCATGGCACATGCAAATCTTGCTCATTTTCCTGTCAAATGCTTCAGTAAATTCGTAAAATTCAGGTTGATTTTTACGGAACTAATCCCAGATAAACTACTTACAAACACTGCTGGATGAAATAGACCTTGTTTCAGGTACATCATAATCCAAAAGTAGTTGCAGGCAGTGATTTACTCTGATACTGACCAAAGGATGACAAAAATACTGAAGTGATTGGATTTAATTAGCAGTTCATTACTATTATTTGTAATTGTACAGATATTTATAGCAACGTTGTAAGCACACATATCTGCACATCCTGCTGCAAATTCTTTGGCTGGGGATATGTGAGTTCTGACCTGTGGCCCTGTGGCCCAGGATTCCAAAATTATTTGGTAGTTAGAGAGCACTTAGGTAAAGGGAAGGATACTCTCTCTTGCAGCATTGAGGAGTGCACCCCTGTTTGTCAGATAGTTCAAGCTTTAACTTGAGCCCTTTAGCTCAAGGTTTGGTTGTCACATCTGATCTGAGGACAGGCATTTGACACTGCACTGGATGATATGCAGAGCACAGCCTCCCTTCCAGGTATCTCTGTGCTTGGCCTGCCTATGACGGAATTCCAGAAGTGATCTTCTGACAGATGAACAGACCCAGAGAGAGACCTAACTCTATCAGTTGTTCTGTGCCCAGAGGGTACAGATTCTGAAGCAGTGACATGTCCATTGCCTCACATCTCTCCTTGTTCTAGTGCCTTCAGTATTTGTTCTTGTCTTAGGATCATAGAATGAATTGGGTTGGAAGGAACCTTTAAAGATCATTTAGTCAAAGATCATTTGAAATTTTTTAGTCAAAGATTATTTAGTCCCACCCCTCTGCCATCCATGAGATCAGGCTGCTCAAAGATGGCCTTGAACACTTTCAGGAATGGGGCAGCTAGACTTCTGTGGGAAACTTGTTCAGTGTCTTACTCATCATCATGGCTGGGCTTCGTGAACGAAGATTTGAGAGGGGCTCTACCCACGCTTGCTACAAGCGCGCTGATGGCTAAAAAGGCCGATGTGAGATAGACAAGTCCGGTTGCAGAAGGTACAGCAGAAAGACTCCCTGGGTGGTATCAACAAGACACGATTCTTTCTGCGTTGTCTTTTCTCCTCAAGAGTGATCCTGTGTGTGTTCTCAAAAGCAGCAGCAGTGTTATAGATGGTGTTGTCTCCAGGCCTCCTGATTGGAGGCCAGGGTAGACCAAGGGTGGTGATCAATATGGCCAAGGCTGAGGGATTGTTTCAGGCAGTCCTTGTATCTCCTCTTCGGGGCTCCTCTCTTGCGGCAGCCAGTGGCAAGTTCCCCATAGAGCACGATCTTAGGGAGGCGGTGGTCCTGCATCCTGGAGACGTGCCCTGCCCAGCGCAGCTGTGTTCTCAGCAGCATGGCCTCAATGCTCGTGACTGCTGCCTGTTCAAGGACAGACGTGTTGGTCACACAGTCAGTCCAGTGGATGTTTAGGATTGTACGGAGGCAGCGCTGATGGAAGCGTTCTCAGAGTTGCAAGTGGTGGCGGTAAATGACCCATGATTCAGATCCATATACAAGAGTAGACAGTACAATGGCTCTGTAAATGCTGATCTTAGTACTTCTCTTCAGGTGTTTGTTTTGCCACACTCTTTTATGGAGTTTACCAAAAGCTCTGTATGCCTTTGCTAACCTGTTGTCTATGATGATGATCTAAATCTACGTTCATTTAGGTAGGGACTGTTGTCCCTTGTCCTGTCACTAGAGGCCCTGATAAAAAGTGTCTCTCCCCCTTGACTTTAAGTCCCCTTTTATATATTGAAAGGCTGTGATAAGGTCACCCTGACAAGTTGTCTTTTCCCGGTTTTGCACCTCTCTCAGCCTTTCTTCATAGCAGAGGTGCTCCAGCCCTCCAGTCATTTTCACAGCTCGCCTCTGGACCCACAAAAACATGTCCAAGTCTTTCTTGTGCTGGCACTCTGGAGCTGGATGGAGTACTCCAGGTAGGGTCTCAGCAGAGTAGAGAAGGAGAATCACCTCCTCTGACCTGCTGGTCATGCTTCTGGTGCAACCCAGGATATGAGTGGCTATTTGGGTTGCAAGTGCATGTTGCCAGCTCATACCAAATTTTTCATCCAAAAGTATCCCCACCTTCTTCTCTGCAAGGCTGGTCTTGATCCATTTATTCACCAGTCTGTATTAATACTGGTGATTGCCTTGAGTTGGGTGCAGGACCTTGCACTTGGCCTTGTTGAACCTCATGAGGTTCCATGGGCTCATTCCTCAAGCCTTTTAAAGTCTCTTTGGGTATCCCTTCTCTCAAATACATCAAATGCATTGCTCAGCTTGGTGTCATCCACAGACTTGCAGGGAGTGCCCTCAATCCCACTGCCTGTGTTGTAAACTGAGAAACTGAACAGTGCCAGTCCTGACACAGGTGTCTCCAGGGCATCATTTGTTACTGATTTGGGGTTGGACGTCGAGCTGTTGACTGCAACTGTTTGGACATGGCCATCCAGCCACTCTACACTCTTAGAAGAGCCCATACCTTCAATTTAGAAACACAGATGTTGTGTGGGACTTGTCAAAGGCCTTTCAGAAGTCAAGGTAAATATCTAAGTTGCTCTTCCCTTGTCCGCTGATTCAGTCACTCTGTTGTAGAAGGCCACCAGGTTAGTCAGGCACAATTCACCCTATGAGAAGTCAGAAATCACAGAAAATAAATACGTTTTAACTTGTTAAGATTTAATCAATATGTAACAAATCTCTTTGTTGCAAATGAAACTTATTTAGCAGAGCACCAGTTGCATGCATAACTGGTGGGCTAGGGACTAACAGTTTAGATTGCCCAAATCTCTATAACAATCATAAAATTACTAAATTCAGTCATTATCACAAAAAAAAAAAAAAAAAAAAAAAAAAAAAAAAAAAAAAAAAAGCTCAGTATTCAAGTACAAGGTTTTACAAGGCCAGGGCTGCAAGAAGAGTTTAATAAAATATTCATGATCACAATAATCTGACCTTAAAATTGTTTCTGTCAGACTGCTTTTCTTTAGGAATTTTAAAAAAATATGTAAAGTCTGGTTTTGATGGCAAAATTATTATTGTTCCTTCTTTTTTTATTTGCTAATTGAAAAATTCATAAATGAAACTTAAATGCCCCATGTTAGCATATCTACATTATCCTCTTAGTGCAGAGAGGGCTAACAAAAAAGTTTGTGCAATTCATCCTCATTTATCAGCCTCACTACACTCGCTGAAATAATCCCTCTGTTTGGCCTTGTATTTATTGTTCAGTCTTGCATTGTTTTTTCACTTCCTCTGTAAACATCAGGTTTTATTTTAAGCATGGTTCTGTATTGAGATCTTCAGTTTTTATTTGACTTCTTGTGTTAGACCTAAAAGTTTTCATTAGGGCAAAAATGCTCAATGTGCTTACAGATGTTGCTGAAAATAACCAGAGTGAGTATTACTTCCTGATATTGCTACAATATGTTGAGCTATCTTTAGCAAATTAAAATCATTGTTTATTTGAAAAGCTTCACGCACCATATATTTGCTGTCAGGTCTTCATTTCCTGCTGATGAATACATCTTTGAATAATAAGAGCTTGTTTTGGAGATAGTTACCATGAAAATCTTGTGACTCCTGCTGTTCCATGCTAACATGATACTTAACAGGCTTCAGTTGCTCTGGCAAACAGTGAAAGCAGAGCTGATAAAGGTAACAGTCTGAAAATATGAGAAATGTGGAAATTTTATGAGAAGGGCTATTCTTCTGGACTCAGAATAAGCAAATTTTGATGTTTTGTGTCAGATTTTTTGTTTGCCAAATTTTAAGCAAACATAATTCTGCTACACACTGGAGTAGCCGATGTTTTTGTAAATGGCAGGTGCCTATGTGCTGTGGTAGAGTCAAGGAGGTTTAGGTCTTCCTAAAAATCTGAAGTCTTTCTGGCTTCTTCTGAAAATAAGTAATTGAGAAACAGTTTCTTGGTCTCCTGTTTGTTATATTTGCTGATGTAATAGGACTGTAATACATTTTGGTTTTCTACATAGAAGACCAAAAATTCACTTGGTCTTTGTGTGTTCACATTTTGTTGTACACACAGTTGAAAAGTCACTGAATATTTCAGCTGTAACTTTTGTTTTTATAATCTTGAACATCAACACTGGCTGTGATTTATCTCATGAATAGTTAAAACAAATCTGTGGATGCTACTTATTCCTCTCTTTGCAGCTGCTGTTTCTGTCCTAAGAGTCCTTTTATTGCCTAGTGTAGAAATGTTGCATTTCCCAGGCTTATTCACAGCTCTAAAGCCATCATGCTCCATTGTGAAGCTTAGATGCAATTAACATCATCCTCTCTCAGCAACATCCTCTGCTTGTACTCTTTTCTCTCTTGAGCTGTTCATCACTAAATGGATTTATTGCTGTATAAATCTATGGTTTACTGACATCTTGAACATTTTATAATTGGTCCTCTAATCTCAAGAAGAATATAGTTACACTGAAAATGTTCTATCTAATAGGTGGCTGATTGTCTGATCAAGGAATGGAATGATTTCTGTATGAGGAACAGTTTGCTAAATCTTCATCCAGGCTCTTCAGTCTCAAAGAGAGAACTGGTCTGGGTTATTCCTGTATAAAGCTGTGAATGGCACAAACTGCATAGGGAACTTCTTGCATCCTCGTTCAAGAATTAGTGAGTGTCAAAGCCACATAGCCCATGGTAGGTTCAAACCACATGCAAAATATAATTCATCATAACATGCTATTCAGCTATGGATCTGGTCATCACAGGACATTGTGGATGCTAAAGATTTACATGTGTTCCAAAAATGATTGGATTAATACATACAAGAAAAATATGTCAATGACTATTAAGTACAAAGACTCGTTTCTGACTCAGGAAGCCCCTGAGATGATAATTCCTGGAAGCAATGCTGAAGCTTGCACTGCTCGGATCAACCTTACCATCTGGCAGGTCTGCTCTTACTCATTTGTGTGATGCTGCAATCTGATACTCGTGGCTTTACTGAGCAAATGCTAGGAAGAAATTTGTCCCAAAATATCTGTGCAGCTGAGGAAAAGAAAGGTATGACCACAATGGGAAAAGTCCCAATGGCTCAGTTAAGCTGAGGGGGAAGCAATAAATACCACAAAATAGTTGAGATTGGAAGGGACCTCTAGAGGTCATCTGGTCTACCCATCTTGCTCGCGCAGGACCATTTAGCACTAATTGCCCAGCACTACGACCATGTACCCAAGGAGGGAGATTCTATCAGCCCCCCAGGCAACCTATGCTAGTGCTCAGTCATCTTCATAGTGAAAAAGCATTTCCTGATGTTCAAACAATGTCACCTGTTTCAGCTTGTGCCCGTTGCTTCTGGTCCTGGGCACATCTGAGAAGAGTCTGACTGTGTCCCCTTTACACACTCAGACTCTGTCCCCTTTGCACACTGCTTTCAGGTCATTTTCAGAAAGCTCCTTTCCAGTTGGGTGGCCCCTGGTGCACGGAATTGTTCTTCCTCAGCTGAAGGATTTTGCATTTAACTTCATTGGGTTCCTGTTGGCCTATTTCTGTTGGCCAGGTTGTTAAGGTCCCTTAGGATGGCAACGTGGCCCTCTGGCATATTAGCCCCTGCTCCCCGTTTTGTGTCATACAAACTGGCTGAGCGTACCCTCTGCACCACCACCTAGATCATTATTGAAGATAGTAAATAGGATTAAACCTAGTATTGACTCCTGGGGTACACTGCTAGTTACTGGCTTCCAGCTAGACTTCATGCCACTGATCACCTTCCCCTGGGCCTGGCCATTCAGCCAGTTTTCATTCCACCTCCCTGGCTGCTCATCCAGCTCATATTTCAGCAGTTTCCCTATGAGAATCTTGTGTCAGACAGGAACCTTGCTAAAGTCTAGGTCGACTATATCCACTGCTCTCCCCTTGTCTACCAGTCATTTCATCATAGAAGGTTATCCAGCTTGTCAATCATGACTTCTGCTTGGTGAATCCATGCTGACTTCTCCTTACGATTCTTGTCTCTCCTGTGCTTGAAAATGGCTTCCAGGGTTAGCTACTCCATCACTTTCCAAGGGATAAAATTGACTCTGACTGGCATGTAGTTCCCCGGGTCCTTCTTCTTGAAGGTAGGAGCGACATTTGCTTTTCTCTGGTCTTTGGGCACTTCTCCCAATTTTTCTGGTCACAAATTATGAAGAGTAGCCCCATAATGACATCAGCCAGTTCCTTCAGGCTTATTTTCCATCCCCAGGCAGAACTCTATGCATTCCAACTCCTCTCTCACGAAAAGGGAGACATCCCACAATATCTCTGTGATCCCAGTGAGATCATAGCCCTCCAACTGCATGCAGATCTATAACTCTTCACATTTATTCTCCCACTGCATGCATCAGCATAGAACCACTTCAGTGAGGCACCCCAGCATGTTGACTTACTAAAAAGGGAATTTCTCCATAATGGTGCTTTGCAGGCACTGCTTTGCCTCACCTGTAAATGCTGAGGGTGACCATGCCTAAGCCCCATTTGTTGATTTTGTGATTCTTTTTTTCATGAAACTCCATGCCTTTTGCTTATTGACTAAGTCACTCCCCACTCTTCTGAAGGGGTGAGGAGATATTTGGAGTACAGCTGGCTAAGCCTAAACCACGTTTTTGATCTGAAACGTCAATAATATCAATGATCTCTATGCACTGGAGTAGAAGTGGGTGTAAAAGTCCATCAGTACAAAAGGCTGACATTTGTGCTAGTGGTACAGAGGGTTCTATCTCTGTTAAGGTGAAATGTATTTGTGGTTGAATTCAGAACATGCATTTGAGCGTTTACTTTCTGATCCTTGCTTCTTGCAGCATTAGTGTTATTTATAGAAAGCTTTCAAAGTTTCTCTTAGTGATGGTAATTTCCTGCCTATGCAAGAATAGTATACACAGTATCAGGTAGCTTTGTAGTTTCCTAATGTCTTGATATGGGCATGTTCTGCTTCTTGCACCTTCTCCAGAGTTAACAGCTGGTTAAGGACAACAGTCAGCGGAGTGGATGTGATTCCAAATGCTTGCATAAAGCTAGAAATGTACAGCTATTCAATGACTATGTGGCTTCATTCAAATGCATATCCCAGTTTCTATCTATATTTTGAAAACTCACTGAATTCTTCCTTTCCAAACTAGGAAATATTTGTATTAACGTCTGTTTTGCTAATTTATGGGCGATAGAGAGGACACAGACACCAACAGAGGGAAGGGTCTTACTTTATTAGCAGTATTAAGACAACAGAAAACCAAAATAATGCATTTATTGTGGCAATAAGCTTAGCACACACACCATTTTGGCAACAAACAAAGCAAGGTAATGCATCTAATCATTACTATACAAGCAAAGAACAGTGACTGAGAAAGGTACATCACCAGTTACCCCCTTAACACATTACCATCATCCAGACCACTTCATTGGCTGGGGAGCCCCGATCACAGCGAAGGGTCAGAGAATCACTGCCGGTCACTGGGAAGTCCTATGCAGTGAGACCACTCATAGTTGACTTCTCCATCTTTGCTGTGAGGGGGTTCAGCTTTTATAGGGCTGAATTGGCAAGTCAGAATGACTTGTATATTTTGTTATGGGAAAACATCTGGTGACAGTATTCCCAACTACCCAAGACCAGGGTTTGGCCAGAACCCAGGTCTCAGTTGGGCGAGGTTCTTGGGCGAGGTTCCTAAAGGTCCCTAAAATATCTTGCAGGCAGTCACAAGAGTATACCATAATTTCTTAAGCATCCAGTTTACCAGACAAGATTTAGCAAAAGATTCCTTAAATATATGATTTGGCATAATAATACTTAGCATAAGCAGTCTAACTAATCTATGTATAAGGTTCACCCACTTTCCTATATCAAGTAGGGGCAGTACAGAATTCATCTGTAAGTCAATTCTGGCCTGTCTCAGGCCCTGGCACTTCATTGTCAGCATGGAACAAATATTATTATGGAGACTCCAACGCAAAACCGAAAAAGCTAACAGCTTGGTGATATGAGAGAGGGCCCCACAATCTGGAAAAATAGAAAAACAATGGGTTTATACTAAATAAATGGTCAAGCACTAGCTTGAAGTTATTCAATGTTTCTATCCACAGTACGAAAGAAAAGGATGGTGTGAAGATACCCAGAATCCCAGCAGGGCTTGAACAGAATCTAATTACATAACTTTTCAGCAAGTATGATTTTGTAGCAGCTGTGTGTAGGGCACACTGATGAACATCATCCAGTCAATGACAAAATTCAGCTGATACTTAATGCATAGTATGAAATAATCTGGAAATCTAATTTTTTTTTTCCTCTGCAGATCAATAAAAAGTTACAGCATTACATTAATTGAACTTAGTGATACATGAAATTGTTCATGAGAAGCCAGGGTAGAATGCCTACAAGGCTGCGATGACCATTTTGAAGACTTTGTCTTTTACGCTGTTCTTAAAGAAATTTTATGTAATTCATACTCTTGCAGCACTCCCGTAAACCTTCTTTGATTTCAGACAGATTTGTGCTGCCATCTTTGTGCCATATTGCACACCAGACATCAGGATAAAACCTGCAGTGATGATGCTGTGGAATCTAATTGGTTTTCAGGAACAGAAGCCATGATGTTTGGGCCAGCCAATATCTAAAATGGAAGTCTAGAAGCAGCTCTGTCTGGTAAGTTGAAGGAGAAAAGAAGCAACACTGAAGCAAGTCTAAGTAGTGTGAGATTATTGCTAGTGCTTGAAAATAACTGACATGTGACAAGTCAAGCTGATGCTGAGCAATTCAAGTTGGAGTTGGTAAGTGTGATTCTAGTGCTAAAACTGCTATTGAAGTCAATAAACAGCGTCAAAACACTCAATAATTCAGCAGGTAGAGCCCCTGGATGTTACTGAAAACACGGGCAGTCAACATAGAAAACTCATTCCGTTGTTCCTTTTAGCTTTATTTATATGTATGAATTGTGTTACTGCGAGTTGCAACAAGTTTTGGCTTCAAAGGGTGCAATGACACTCTGGAGGGAAAGGCTGTCCTCTTCTGTTCACCCACAGACTTCAAGTGCAGCTCTGGACTTAGAAGAAAAGGTTTTAATACTAGACTCCCTGTCTAAGTTCTTTAATCTCTATTCCCTGCCAGAACCAAACTCAAGATAGAAATCTGTTTGGACAGATGGAAGCAAAGGCTGTCATTTTCTACAGTTTCATACTGTTGATATTCTGAGTGTTATCCTTTGACCTGCCTACAAACAGCTCACTTTATTTTTCCTATTCCTAAATTCCCCTGCCTGAAATTCAGTTTTATGTGACAGCTCTGCCACCACAAAGTGATTCTAATTCCCTTTCTCCAGCTCTTGCTCAGTGTCACAAGCATCCAAAACATCTGAAATATTTCTTTGGGGAAGTACCCTTTCTCTGCTTCCTCACTGTGTGCTACCATAAATGACAATTCAACTGACAAAATTAAAATTTGCATCACTCATTGACATGTACTAGCTCCTGACTTCTGAAGATGGCCATGTTCTTCCAGATGCTGCAAAACTAGATCTGCAAGTGTGAAATCAGCAGGCTGTAAGGATTGTCGAGTACATCCACTGGCTCCAAGGCACATAAAGAAAGGCTTACTTGCCTTTGAGGACTAACTTCTCCTGCACATATATTTTTAGAATTATTGGAGCAATGTAGCTTGGGGTAATGTCTACTGAATATAGCTAAGGTTGAAATTTCTAGATATTTGTCAAATTAACTACTTCAAGGACTTGTAGCAAAGGAGGAGGAGAATGTTGCCCCGATGTATGACAAGCTGGCTTTATTTTTCCTCTTTATTTGGGGGAATGTTGATCTTGATCAAGACGCTCAAGCTGAGTGGAAGCAGAAACCACAGTCTCTCTGTAGTCTTATCTAGCCAAAGAAATGGCAGATTAGAAAAACATAGAGATAACATAGAATTGGATGAAACATCTAAGTCACTCATGCGTGAGAAAATTCCTTCTGAATACTGAAGGGAGATGCAGAGGTGAGGCACCTGATGTCAAGATGAAGGTAGAATGCAGGAAAACCACATTTTGTTGAGGGAGTAGCATTTAGTGATTGCCAGCTGGACTGAAGAAAGAAAATGTTTATGTCTTGGGCTTTTGAATGGATACACTGAGAATGATACAGCCATTGAAATGCCCTGATGCTGACATTTCATTGCACTTTTAAGATTCTCTTACACTCAGTACAGGATGGGATGTCTTAGAGCCCATCTTCTGAGGTAGAGGTGATTGGATCTGTGCTGCAAATTCCCAAAATGGGTGCTACAACAGCTGGAGAGGAGATTCTTTTTCAGAATTAGAGTTATTGACTGGGCTGACCTCTTCAAGCTGCATGGACAGATGTTGGCCTCACTGATCTTTCAGCCATATCTATAACAGCTGCCAAGGCTGTTTTTTTAAAGTTCAGTTTTCTTAACCACAGATCTGTATAGCAATGTCTTCTGCCTCTGAATGTAGGCAGGCATATCATCTCCACCGGACTGTCAGGATTCTGTACAGATTTCATGGCTGCCAGACTGTTACTAATGCCAGTTGCAGAGGTTTTTAATCTTCAAGGTACAAATTACATCTGGAGCTGGACCTCTGAAACCTTTTTTTTTTTTTTTTTTTACTTGTGACAACTGCCTCTTTCAGCGTGTGAGTTGAGTGCAAACGGCTCTTCACTTCATGGCGCTTACCTTTCAATTCAAAATTGTAGTTATTTCCTTTAGGAAACTATCCTGGGGATACTGCAGAACTTTTTCATATTTGGGGGAGCAGATGCACTCAGGATTGGGGCTGTTGGTATTCATCCTGTCCCTTAAGATTTGCCATAATGTGGTCAGTTGACAAATGGATACACTGGTCAAGGTGTTCAGGTGATCAAGGCTGGTGGAAGCACATCAGTGAGCGCTTGTATTTGCCAAGCCTTCGGTTGGTTTGAACCTTGGGTAGGCTGGTTGTCTGTGCCTGGGAGAAGGATCTTGGCTTTACCTTTCTGATAAAGAGAGGAATTCTTAAAGACATCGGTGTCACAAGTTGCAGCTGCTGTATTCATCTTTGTCAGTGGTCTTCCAAGAGTGAGAGGGAGGTAGCCTTTGCAACTTATTTCTTGGTAGGGACCTCATGGGAGATAAGAAATGGGAGTCAGTTCTTGTTGATGGCCCCAGTGACGCTAAGGGGTCCCTGGCTGGTAGGGCCTGCACAACCTTATTTTATGTATATTTGGGATGCCAACATTCAAATTACTCAGTCTTTCCCACCAAAGATGCTCATTATGGACATGCATAGATTTCTCTCTTTTATGAGTTAGTGATGGTATGGCTCTGGAGGGCATTGGCAACCGTCTCTAGCAGTATGGTGTCCTAGGAAAGGGTGTGTTAGTTCTAATAGCATATTTTAGGCTCCTTGATATCCAGAAAGTTGTGATCCCACTGTTGTTCATCCGCTGTGTGTGCATTAGTCATTTCCATCAGAAATAGAAAGGTGATGGCTCAGGTGAGCTGGCCTACCACAGCAGACCCATGTACCTGATGGGCAGCTCAGGTCCTTAACCTGGAGTAAAACCTAGGATCTGTGGAGCAATTCTTGTGATCCCATATGCAGGAAAAAGCCAGGCCCACAAACTGGGAAGAGAAGATGTCAGAGACTCTCTGGCAGGAGTTCAAGGAACAAATGCAGTGGATGTAGAGGTTGGATCAGTGAGAGCAGATGTCATTGCAGAGAGTGCTGCAGACAGGTAGTACCCATCCTTTAGGTGTCTGGTTTTGTGACATGAGCAGGCAAATGGTGTGTGCAGTGCATGGGTTGCACTAAGGAAGTGCACAGGTGAGATGAAGACACCTGAGATCATAGAATGGATACTGAGCACTGCAATTGCAGTGTGGACGTGACACTGTAGATGTGGTCTGTGTGGTGCTGTTTGGGCTGCAAGGAGGAAACTGCTAACCATGGGAGGTGTTTGTGGCTGTATTGGGTATTTGTAATGCAGCTTTTGGTACCTAACCGCATCCAGCTTAAATATACATGTCTAATGAGTTAAAGACATTATTAAAATGTCTGTCTCAAACCAGGTGTCTACAAAGTGTTGCCTTTTACCTCTGGTCAGCATAGTGTTGTTGAAAACAAATAAACAAAAATTGTATATAGTATATGCACATCATTAAGTATCCACTCAGGCACGTGTTACGAGTCTGGGAGGCCAAGTCACCTGTGGCCATCACCATTCAACTTCTGATGGGAACACACAATGTACGTGTACAGTGTGAACAGATATATAGAGAGATAAATATGTAGAGAGAGAGACCACAGTAACAAGAAACATTGATAACATTTGTTCTGTAGGAGGTCTTTTTTAACTCCAGTAATAAACTTGCATTCCTGTGCTGTGGATGTATTTTGAACATTTTACGCAAAATCTACGTTTACAAACCCAGTAAACTGAGCCTACTTTAATAGCTATTAGGTGGTAATTGGTCTCTTTTGGGGAACAATTAGAGCTCCTCCTAGTGCCTTTGGAGTAATATTATAGAGGAGATGTACCAATTACACTGAAAATACCTTGCAATTTTCACAGAAATAAAAAGTAATTAAGAGCTTGCCTTAGTGTTCTCATTATCTACATTCTGAACTGTTTCAAAGGTAGGATTTTAATTGGAAAATGATTGGAAAACTTCCCCTTAAGAGCTATTCCTTTTCCCTTTTTATCTCTCTCTTATATAAACAGATTTTAGAGAACTTGTTTGTGATACTGCTGCAAGGGAAAACAGTTACATCTTTGGTTTATTAGAGTCAGACAAGAAAACTCAAAGAGCTGCATAAACCTGTGAATTTTCATGATGAGATTGTTTAAAATTACCCATCAGCATGTGTAATTATTTTATGCTTATCTTATATTTTCAAACGAAACATATACTCTAAAGGATACTAGTTAACTAACCGTGGTTAGAGCCTAAGCTTTGTACGCCATTAGATCAAACTGAGAGGGAATTCTTCTAACCTACTTTATTTTATATTATTCTTCCTAAACTCTGAATTCCTTTGCAAAGCAAAATTTGACTATAGCAAAGACATATAACTGCTAAGTAGTACTTTTGTAGTAGCATAACATTAATATTTACCATACTCCTATTTACTCATAGCCTGGAAAAGAGAAGGCTTAGGGGTCACCTAATTGTGACCTTCCAGTACCTGAAGGGGGCCTACAAGAAAGATGGAGAGGGACTTTTTAGAAGGGCATGTAGTGACAGGACAAGGGGAAATGGCCAACTGAGAGTAGGTTTAGATTAGATATTAGGAAGAAATTCTTTACTGTGAGGGTGGTGAGGCACTGGAACAGGTTGCCCAGAGAAGCTGTGGGATACCGGGTACCCACTAAAGCCACTCTCTCACTCCCCTCTGCAGCTGGACAGAGAAGAGTAAATGTAACGCAGAGATCATTCACTGATCAGCATCACAGGCAAAACAGACCTAAAGTGGGGATATTAATTAAATTTATTACTAACAGAATCAGAGCAGGAGAATGAGAAGTAAAATAAATTTTAAAAGCACATTCCCCTCACCCCTCTCTCCTCTCCTGGCCATTGTGCAAGGGACATCCTCTGGATCTTTAGGGGTGTTATCACTTCTTAGATTACTATAAACAATCTCCAGCATTGCTAATTTTCTCAAGTACTGGATACCTTTTTCTGCATTGGTCCACTTTCTGGGGAGTTCATAAGATCTTCCTTAAATGGATAACTTGCCCTCACAACTGAGAGGAGCAATCTCCAGAAACTGCAAATTGCTCCTTCTTTCCCAATTTCTCTTTCAATGTCCTGATTTCTAGCAAGAGATCCCAGCTGTTGGGCTCCATGACCTTCCAATTGCTGACTATCAGCCCCATTATCCCAGGATCGAAGCAGCCAGGTAGGAATTCGCTCACCTGGCTGGAATCTGTAATCTTTCCTCAAGTCTCGAAGTTCTGATGAGGTCAGGGACCAACTAACTTTGGTTTCCTGTTTCATTTGTCTTACTCCTTTCAATTTCTTTGTTGAAGGACCAGCTTTTTGATCTGCCCCCTCCTCTCCTGTTTCTCCTTTTTCCTCTTCTTCCTCCCTTACTAATAGATGATATGGACCTGTAGCTTGCCTTATAAATTTTTTTCTTTTAATTACTGGGGCAATTTCTGTAGTTGTTGTGGTTTGAGTCCTTATCTCAGCCATAGTATCCTCTAATGCAGTTTGGGTCCCTGCCTCTACTACAGTCCTCTGTTAAACTCACTTCAGCCTCTAATAGAGACAACTCTTGACATCCCCCATCACTCCTGACATCCAGAAGGGTTCTGCACTCCTGTATCTTAATGATATCAGTGTGCACTGTGCACCAGCATCTACAAAGCTCTGTACCTCTGTGGATCTGATGTGCCAGGCCATCGAATCCACACAGTCCAGTATGGCCAGTCATCCCTTTCCTCCTCCTGGCTGAAGGCAGGGACCTCCTGTTCCTGGTCGGAGTATTCACTGTCTGACCTTTGTGATGCCAGACCAGATGTCCCCTCACCAGGATAAAAAGGAGTTGATTTCAGTCCTTTTACATCTGGGAGGTTGCCGATTGCTTTCTTGTGTCTCTGAGGCAACTACATTGACAGCCTTCTTGGGTGGCCCCTTCTTAACAGCTCTCTTCCCTCTCAGTTTATGTACTTGGGCTTCCAGTTTAGACATGGGTTCACCATCCCACTTCCTCATGTCTTCTGCCAGTCACATAGAAAGAACCAGAGTTCACCACGTGGCCCATGCTTGAGGCTTCCTTTCCCTCTGAGCAGGGCAGGAGAGGACCAATCTCTTGGGCTACCTATGAGAGCTGAGGTGCTGATCCATGGGGATATGGAAGTACCCAGTTTATTCTACATTTTGGAGCCAGAAGGATGCCATGTCTAGAGCTGGTGTATTCACTTGTGGGTAATATAATGTTACCAAGCTGTTGGAACATGATGCAGGGGTGCCTTGAACGACCTTCCTCCACATGGCCATTAATGTCTACATTGTTGTTCACATGTTCTCACTCTGCTCTTCTCTGGCTGCAATTTTCATCTGCACAACATTTCTTTCCTTAAATATGTTATCACAGAGATGTTGCTATCGTTCCTGATTGGCTCAGCCGTGATCAGCAGTAGGTCCGTCCTGGACCTGGCTGGCATTGGCTCTTCTGAACATGGGAGAAGCTTCCAGCAGCTTCTCACAGAAGCCACCCTTGTAACGTTCCCTATTACCAAAACCTGGCTGTGCAAACCCAATACCATGTCCCATTCCTGGAACTATTCAAGGTCAGGCTGGATAGAGCTCTGAGTAATGTTGTCTAGTGAAAGGTGTCCCTGTCCACAGCTGAGGGATTGGAACTGGATGATCTTTATGGTCCCTTCCAACCCAATCCATTCTATGATTCTATGAAGTATATTAAAAATTTCTATGACATAGCTGAAGCATAGTGACAAATTCAGTTTGGAAAGTTCTACTTGTTCTATGTCAAACTAGGGGACAGGTAGTTATTGACTTGGCTCATGTAAAAATCAGACTATTGACAAAAGGCAGCAGCAATTCCTTTTAGTTGGATGAAAAATCATGTTTTAGTGAAGTAACATTCAGCTTAAAGCTGGTGAAAATCTTGATGTGTCAGCTGAATTATTCTTCAGTTTGATCAAAAACACTGGCATTATAGTGGGTACTTTGGCTGACAGTGTGCTAGAACTATCCAGCTTTGGGAAAACTGGGGTATTTTGGCAATTGAAATCAGCTGAAAGGAAAAAAAACCACACAAACCCAGGAAAAGCTTTCATTTCTTGGAAGTATTGACTATGGTTTTGTCTCCCTGTAGGTATAAACTCAGAATGTCTGGGTAATTAAATGTACCGCTCAAACATTTTCCTTGTGAATTAATCATCTTGAGTCATGCTTTTCTACTTTCCTGTGCTCTTGAGAGAGCAGTTTTAAAAAGTGTCTGATCATTAAATGCTTGAGATGACAGAGGATCCAGGGATCTTGACAAGTGAGTGGACTCATTAGGACTCAGTGGCAGATCCCATTAATGGGGATACCAGCTGTCAAGTGATGCAGCACCTGGTGCTGAAGGATTGCATGGGATGAAGATTGTCTTTCATCATATTTCAGATCTTTATAAAATTGGTCTCACACACCACCTGGATAGCTTGTACACTGGAAGGACCATGCTTATAGCACTAAAGCAGGCCACCTGTTTTCAGAGCCCATGATCTTTCTTGCTGCTGAAGAAGCACTGCACCTACCGAAAAGCCTTTTAGGTTGCTATGATAAAACATTGCTTATCTAGGGAGATAAAGAATGGGAATTTAAGCCTTAGCCTTTGAATGATACCTCTTTTTCTATCCTTGAGAGGCACTGAGTCCCTCCTAGTTTTGAAAGGAGCCCAGAGCTGAGCAGGATTATCCAGGCTAGGACCCAAACTCAGCAAGAAGAAAAAGAGTCTACCTTTCAAGTTACTGCAGGGATGGTGCATTAAAAGTCTTTGAGACATGTCTGTCTGATGGTAGTATTTAGGGCCACGTATGCCAAAATAGGATTCCTTTACTTGCCAAACTACTCTGTAATGAAACAACATACTTATAATGGACAGAAGAGTTGACTCTCTGATAGGCAAGAGGTTTCGTTTCTTAATCTGACTTCACCAGGACAGTGAAGAAAACTTGAGAAAAGATTCTTCTCAATCTTTTGATTTACAGTGTTTTCAGATCAACTGTAATTACTTTTTCTGAGGAAGAGTAAGAGGTTTTCTATTTCAGAAAGTAATTCTTTATTTTCAGTCTATGCTGGTTTGGCTGGGGTAGAGTTATTTTTCTTCATAGCAGTTAATATGGGGCTGTGTTTTGGATGTGTGCCAAAAACAAGGTTGATAACACAGAGATGTTTTTGTTACTGTTGTGCAGTGCGTACACAAAGTCAACACCTCTTCTGCTTCTCATACCACCCCACCAGCGTGGAGGCTGGAGGTGCACAAGAAGTTGGGAGAGGACATAACCAGGACAGCTGATTCCAACTGACCCAAGGTTCTCCAGTAACCACTGAGTGTGAGGGGGCCGTGCTCTCCTGGTGATGGCTGAACACCTGCCTGCCCATGCCAGGTGGTGAATGAGTTCCCTATTTTGCTTTGCCTGTGTGCATGGCTTTTGCTTTACCCATTAAATAGTCCCGCAAGTTTTCTTACTTCTATTCTTCTGACTCCCTCCCCCACCCCTCTGGTGTGGAGTGAGCAGGCAGCTGTGTGGAGTTCGGTTGGTTGCTGGACGGGGTTCACTTGTTTTAAAAAAGGAGAAAGCAAACTGGAAGTCCTTCTAAGCTGTTGTAAGAATTGTCATATGAATTATTCTGCAGAATGTGTTGAACCCCACTGAATACTGAGAGCAAGGGGCTCCCAGCCAGACTTGCTTCAGGGTGCATGTGCAGGTGGAGTGGTTTTGTGTAGGGAGGATTAAAATAACACAAATTCTGCAGCCTGTTTGTACTGGACAGGCTTCCTCCTTACTGTCCCATTAATGAAAGGAAGCTCTCGGTTTGTAACAGAAGGTCTTTAATCTCATTCAATCAGTAGATGAGTTCTGGTACCTCATCTACACAATTTGTACCAACACAAAATGAGGAGAATCTCAGATGACAATTGTTAATCTGGTTTCTTAAATTAATTCCTTCGCTAGTTGTGAATTTACCTATCAGCCAAGCATTATTTATCCTGTTAGGGTTAAGAGGCAGATTGTGAAGTGATGCAGAGCACAGAAGTATACTGCCTTAGCAGTGAGCTGATGAAAGCATCTTCATCATTACTAACTGCACTATATGCACAGAGAATATAATTCAATTTGGGTGAGCGAACTGAGATATTTATGAACTTATTTGGACATAATTTTTGTAAGATGATATTTGTCTTGCAATAGTCTTATCTGCATCAACAATCACAGCTGAAATTGCAACCGTATATCTCAAACAGACATTGAATTCCTGTATCTATTGAATCTGAAGCTGTCACCACTCTAAATATTTTTATAGTCTTTCTGTTTGAATTGCAGCTGAATGCTGACTGTTGTAAAAGCAACCACTTCCGAACAGATAAAACTACAAGATTCCTAAATTTGGGTATCTGCTTCACTCATCCCTATTTGCATTTGTGCAGGAGCTTTTTTCTGGCTCCTATTGCAGCTTGAAATGTTTCTGGTGAATCTGTTCTCAGGTAGGACTATTGATTAAGTGCATGGAAATAAAGTAAAAAAATCATCCTTTTGTTGTGAAAGACTCCAGTACTTGTGGAGATGTTGCATATGTCATGAAGAGAATGATGGATAAAGTATTAAAAGGAAAGCTACACCTTTCCATTTGAGGTGTTTTGCTCTCAGTTTATGGTCTGGTTCAGGGATATTCAAAATATATAAACTGATGGATTTTTAGTTGTGTATTGTGCAAGACCCCAGATAGTGAAACCTGTACTTTTGTACAGGACTTGTTGGACAGAGAACAGCAAGAGGTTTACAATGCATTAACACAACATATTCTGAAATACACTGTTTCTTTGGGGTAATTTTTTGATTTCATGGTTTAACTAATAGTCTCTTGGATGCTATGTAAATACTATTCTTGTCAGGTCAAATTCAAATCACATTGTCAATAGCGTCAGTGTGCCAATAGTCACACTGATTTTTGGTTGTTGCTGTTAGGTTCAGGTGTTATCAACAGATTATAAATCTGTTCAGTGAATTGTATTTGAACGTGGAATGCAGCTGTTGTTATTCCTCAGACTTTCATTAATCACACACAGCTAGTTTTGCTGATGTAGAGGTTATCTTGAACAATCCAATTAGATATTCAATATTGTCATCCACTGATTGTAGATGGAAAACTACCCATTTTTAGCATTCTGTTCTAGTATTACAAAATAAGACTGGACACACAAGAGGAAATATTAAAATGAAAATGTAATTGAGACCACTGAAATTTAGGTTCTAATACTTTTTTCCCTTCTTCCTCCTGTTTCCTTTCATACATAGATGGTTTCTAGCATATGTTTGATAGGACTTGTACAGTTCATATCAAAGCCCTGTGATTTACAGCCATGCAAGAGTGGCTCTTGTGGTCTTTTCTTCCATCTTAACAGGCAGCATACAGCCCTTATTCTCTTGGTGAATTGCATCTGTTCTGTAATAGATCGAGAACTGGCATAAAAATGGCTAGAATATTTATGAAGGTGAGAAAAAACCCAGAAGAATTATCCTACCATGACCTGCATTTCATATTCCATACTCTTTTCTTTTAGTTTTTCTACTTTCAGATTTCCTAAACCCTTGCACTGCGAGGCATGAGAGCACAAAGTAAGGTGTGACCTTAGACCTGTCTCCATTAATGTGTAACATGACTTTGTCATATCTTTTCTTTGCTACTCCTGCTGTCAGACTTATTTCTTAATAGCATATTTTGAAGGCTTAAAAATAATCTAAAATATCTGTCAGTGGCAGAAGAAAACCTATTAAACAGCTGCAAGTGAAAATCTAAGAGCTATCTTATGCTAAACGTTACCCACATCAGTTGGTATGTCAGAAGTATGAAACCTGATTTTGAATCATCTTCAAGTCTTGATTAGAAATTTTTTTTTTTCCATGTACTGATCAGTTCTGGAATGAGATGGAAAAGATTTATGATGCACACATAATTCCTGTGCACTTAAACTAGCTCAGGCTATGACTGCATTAAAGTAGGTAATGAAAGATTCTGGGTTTTGAGGTCCTTAGTTTGCCATTTTAGCTTAAACTTCTGAAAAGCTGATCACCCTCTCACTAGGCAGCTAGGTTTTTAAAAAGGGTTTGCTTTCCTGCAAGGCCACATCTGCTGCTTTAAATCACTATTTCACATCTTTTATTCTTAAATGTCATGTGATTAAAATAAAATCCCAATTAAAGGCTTTCTCAAAGCCAGTTTCTAATAGCTGACAAATAGTATTGTGTAAAAATAAAATGATTGGATTAACAGAATGTTATTACCAAAAAACCTTGTGGAAGTTGAAGCACTTACTGGGCTGGTTTCATACTTTGGAAAGCACATGGGGCTCCATATTATTAAGAACCTGACTGCTTGTCACACCAAGCGTTGCTCTGTCAGGACTTAAGTCCATCTCTTGGTTCATGTACTATGAAATTTTAATAATGTTCTGTTGAGACAAGTCAACTGTAGAATTAAACTTTCCTTGTGATGCTGAGCTTATAGGAAAAAAACCCAGTACTTCTTTATTAAATGCCATGTTTAATCTCCATATTTGCAAGTAGCCCTGAGTGTGACTAAGCGCACTTTCTTTCAGGACTGATTATTAACATTCGCTCCAAATCTGGGTTTGCAGATGTGGCCACCATAGTTACAAAAGGAAACAATTTTTTCAGTGATAACTAATACTGTAGGCAATTTGGGGTGGACCTCTTGGGCAGTTTGAAATAAATAATAAGGTTGAATTAAGGTTCTGCATTGTGTTTCCTTACATTTTATTTGAGAGATTAACTTTCCTTTGTCTCTATTTTCATTACTTTTTATGTCATGTGTGGTTTATGATATTTATAAAAGTTAGCGTTTAGGAAACATTACCAGAGAGCGAAATACAAATTCAGTTAAATATAAAATATATTTATAACATATTACATTGTTTATAAACATATTTCTCTGGCTGTAAATTCAATTAAAAAGACAGGCAAGTCTCTGGGCACAAAGGAACATGCATCAGAACATGAGCTGTCCTTATAAAGTTGCAAATATGGTTGCATTAGGCTAAACTAATCACTGCTGAGGCAAAGGAGCACCAGATCTGGAATACAATAGTAGATTCTGGCCATAGCCTGTGGATCAGCCATAGTTGGGAGAGGGCTGTGAGAAAGCATCATGACAGGATCAGATGGAAAGGAAAAGTAAAGGAGTTTCTGTAGTGGTACAGACAGCCTAGTTATTTGGGCTTGACAGGCCTGGGACCTGTGGCTACCAAGGCTGGAAAAGGACAAACAACTACTAAAAAGAGGAGTAAGAGAAAGAATTTAAGGATAACAAAAAATAAACCCAACTCAGACCCTACTGGGTGATGAAAGGACCCATGGAAGAACAATTTCATGGCATAGGACTGAGAAGATAAGGTTCCCCTTGTGTCTCAATTAGGTGTTTGCTTAAAGCCCAAAATAAATAGACTTGGTTGAAAGATCATGTCAGCCCCTTTTCTAAACAACAGGTAAAAGAGAAACTGATGCAGTAAACTGAGATGAGGAGGGACAATGACAGAGAGTATATTTGGGTTGATATTACTACAGTATAGTTCACAGTGGGATTAACATATCTTTCATCACTGATTTGTCTTGAGCAGAGTAGGTAACCCTGAATGCCAGCTTAGTCTGTTTTTCTTGTTTTACAGATGAACTTTCTTGGTGTAATAACTTCAAAATCTGTTGAGTTTAAGAAAGCCACAAACAACTATTTGAGGACTTGCTGTCTGCCCAAATACAGTATTTTCTCAGGTACTAACCCCCCAAAAAGTAGTGTTTTGTACAACAAGTGCTGTTATTGGATGCTGCGTAGGAATCAGTCAAATCCTGATAGAAATCTCATTGGTTTTCCAAGAGTGTAAGAAATGCACTATGGGGTCAGACCAGTGTCTGATGGTGGCAATCGAAAATGCTGTTTAGGGAGAACACACAAATCTAGCTCCTTTCTGCCTCCATTCCACTTGCACTCCCCACATTCCTTGTGTGAGGGATGATAGAGGGGAAAGTCCTGGTCTGCTGCTTCAGCAGCTCTTTATGGACCAGGATCTGGTACAACACCTGCTTGAATCTTTTGCCTCTACAGCTTTCTGTGGCAACAGATTCAAGTTCACTACAGCCCATGCAAGAAAAAGCAGTTTATACATTCTAAACTGATCCCCTGCTATTTTCAGTGAGTTATCTATAGTTCTGATATTTGAAGGATTTGGTGGATAACTTGTGAGTGTAACTTTTCCTCTGCTTCATGATTTTGTAAGCTTTACTTGCATGCCCCCTCAGCATTTTTAGTTCTCCTTGCAAAGCAGCTGATCTCTCTTTTTCATCATTCCAGTTGCCCTTCTGTGTTCCTTCCCACTCTTTGCTGTTTCCTTCCTGATATGTGGAGGATGGGGCTACAAACTCTGCTTGAGACAAGAGCTTGGCAAGGTTTTGCATAGAGGCCCTGTGTCTTAATTTACTGCCTTTCTGGGTACAGAAGACAAAATGCACATCAGCTGTTCAGTTCTGCAATGTGCAAACCTCTGTCCCAGCCATTTTCCTTTTGCATCTTCCTGCTCTTGAGGCCAGGTCTTGATGGTGCTCCCCAGAAATGAAATAAGCACAGGCCCCTGAAATGTCCTGGAAATGATTCTGACTCCAGCATGTGAATTCATGCTCCTTTTGGAATGCTGCAAACAGGGCTTAATCCTGCCAGCCAGAGGCTGACTACCCTTCCCCACTGAGAGGTGAGTGACCAGGATGATCCCCCATGGGCTATGTTAGCACAGTCACAGGGCAGCAGGGAAAGACTCCCCAGAATCCTCTTGCCTGGTGGTTGTCCATACTGCTGGTTAGGGAGGGAATTTCTTATTTCTGGCAATGAATATTTGACTGTACATCAAATCCCACCATTTATTTTGATTTCCATATTTTTCTTTTATGAAATGTTAATTTACTTTGCATCACAGGCTGTTTTCCACATTAGCAATTCACTTTAATACCAATCACTTTTGAGACTGTCGGATTTTGAGAAGCAACTAGTAAGGCTGAAATAGTTTACGTGACCAGAAACTGAAACCTAAAGATACTCAGTCACTCCTGCAAGATTTTCATTAACATTTATCCACAAATAGCTATGGATATTTTATTTACAAAAGCAAATTTTTCATAGAGCTATATTACTGCAAATCTAGAATAATACTCTTAGTAGAGCTGAATAAGGAGTCCATGAGATTCTCTGTGCCAAATGATCCTTTCTGTTTTTTCTCCTCCACTCCCTGCCATGTTCTAATTCTGCCCACATTGAAGGCATGTTTGCAGATGCTGGGAATGGTCCTTTCCAATTTGGGAAACAGGCTGAGGCATCAGCAGTGGGGAAGCCTGAGTTGTTGTTTAGTAAGTGGTTATTTGAAAAGTTATTATTCATTTCATTGCGGGCATTGCTGTTGTGAAATTTCATCCTATGTAGATGTGACAGGAAAAGAGGGTCTGAATGCATCTTAAAATGCACTGATTTGGTTCCAACTTCTTCTAAGGGTGAACATTCAGAAGCCGTGGGCCTCACGCAGTACCTCAAAAACATCGTTACTGTTTTTCAGTTCTAAGTTTCTGAATTGATGCGATGGCTCTTCTCAGTTTGACAGATCTCCATGTCTGAAAAGTTAAAAGTGTGCTCTTTCCAGTTGTTAGCTACTAGGCAGGCTGCAGCTCATGATCCCAGCCTGCATTTAAAATGCTACAGCAGATTGCTTCAAAAAGAGACCTATCCCTGATACCTGCCTCTTGTCAGAAAAAAAATGAAATAAATATCAATCTCCCAAGGATATTTCCTAGGCCCCTCTTTGTTATCATTCACAAGAATGTACTAAAGGATGAGCTGCTACCAGATGCTGCCTTTTGCCCCACTTGTCCATCTCAAGAGGCATTCATCAAGCTGGTGCCAAAGAAGCTATTGGCTCTATGGGGGGTTGCTCCAGAAAATCTGGAAGGGGCTCCAGTTCTGATCTCCAGATTGGCTGTCCCTCCAGCAGTGCACAGTGATGGGAAAGCTTGACCCCTGCATGTACTGGAGAGGGGGGAGCTTTCTCTGTGACCCTCCACGTGGTTATAGAGAAAGAGGTCCCTCAAGGAAGAAAAGTCTGTTATTCTTGCCCAGATGTCTGTGCACACCTGGATGGGGTGATAGGAGTTCCTTTAAGGATCATGTACACTAGGTTGTATTGGGAGGATAGTATTTATATTAACATTCATTAAAACATTTACCCCTCTTTGAACAGACATTTTCAACCCCATGTCAAACCAGCCTTTGCTTTCATAGGGTCCCCTCTACTGAAATGCTCATATTAATACAGAAAATGGCAAAAGGCCAGGCAGTATTGGGCCTTGGAAGGTGTACTGCAATGGAGAAGCATACAGGAGCATCCAGAGGGAGACCCAGGCCCTGAAGCCCTGGGATGATGATGCCTGGCTGGTGTTCTTCATGTGTCACCAGCAATACCTCCCTGGGACATTTGCCTGTAGGGGATCAACCACTGGCTCCTATAAGACCTTAAGGACATCCCCTCCTCTCACCAGTAGTCTTCCTTTGTTTCCAGAAGGCTGAGACATAAAGCAGTTGCACATTATTGCCTCTATTTCTCTGGGCTCCCGATGTTCAGAAGATGAGGCAGTTAGAAGGCAATGTACAATTTTGGGGTGAAATAGACAATCCATATCTCATGGGGCATACTTAAAGAGAAGCAATCTTGGTGAAGTTTTCCCTTGAAGAAAAATTAAATTGAAATTGGGAGAAGAAACATGGCTTTTCTTTTATGCTTGATATTTCTCTTTGTGTAGTTCACTATTCACAAACTGCAAACATGTTACTTGAGAGCCTATTTTTCCTCCCGAGGCATTTTTGTAGGTATTTGATGTGAGCAGTGTTTGTGTCTGTCAGCTCCTGTGGGAGGTAGAAATGGCTACAAAGGCACAAGGAAGCATCTGGATGCATGGTAGGTGTTTGGTCTGTGCCTGAGGCTGACAAGGACTAATTGTCACTAATAGCTGCCTAAAAGAAGCTGAGCAAGGTTAAGAAGCATGGAAACTGTAAGTTCAGCAAAGTGCTAGCTCTGAATATCTGGAGAGAATGCAAACCAACCAGAGGGTGTTACTCTGTGAAATCACCTTCTTTGAGTTGTTTGACAAAACAAGATTCAAAGCAGTCAGTTAGAAATTACCTGCTATAAAAGAGACTGTACAACAGCAGGTCAAGAGTCCTATGATTTGAAATAGATCCCTCAGCTTGTGTGCAAGAGCCAGATCTCTGCCTTCTGAGCACACCACAAAGGCTTCTTTCGGAAGATGGTTTATGTACCATGAAGGTGCTTATGTTTGTATCCTGTGGGTACAGTTCTCTGCTGTCTGAAAGCTTGTTACCAGGGAACCCTTGCTGAAGCTCTGGCTGGACAAAAGGATAATCCTAGTGAGTTCAGTGTAAATGTAATGCTTTGTATGTTCAAACACTGAATGCTTTAAACCATTTACTAAGGAAGGTGGAGGAAGAGGATGAAGATGGGAATGTCAGTATCAACAACAGATATAAATTCTAAGGGCTGTTGCTGCCTGTCTTTCAGAAACCCTCATAAGCTTCAGTTTGTAACAGGGTTTTGATGTCCAGCAGGGGAGATGCACTGGGCTTCAGGAGTGTCTCTTCTGCGTCACACAGGATTCTAATCAGCATTTGGGGAACTATAAGCTGTTAATTGCTATTTCCATTTTCTTTCAGTCCCTTGGATAATTTTAGCAGCTGCATAGGAGTGCTCTGCATGTCTCACAAGTGCTCAGCTTCCCCTGTTCCCAGCCTGCCAGTCACAGCAGCTGTACCAAATGAGGTGATACAGTGATACAGTGTGGAAGGGGTCTCCCTTAAGGCAAAGGTATAGATTATAGGTGTAGCACATCATTCTTACCCCCAAAGCCAAGCCAAACTTACAAGTAGGCCCTACCTCTGTTGCCTGCCTGCCCTGGGAGCAGCCAAAGCTCCATACAGCACTGCTCTGCTAACAACCAGCCAGCACAGCTAGTTTTGAAGGCTGTCAGTTGTGATGGTAGAGGTTCAAGGCTTCAAATCTTAGTGCTGATTCCTAATAGCAAAAATGTTCCCCCTGAACTCTTGTTTTTTTTGTTTTTTTTTTTTTTTTTTTTTTTTTTGTTTTTTTTTTTTTTTTTAGTCTTCTCATTCAAAACAACTGTTCTAAATAGTGAAGTGAAGGACACAAGATAAAGGTTTACAGTCAGGTGCCTCTTACTGGGCGTGATGGTGTGATATTCAATGCCATGAGGATGCTCTGTTTTTTCAATAGGACATTCAAACTGCTGGATAGATGCTCAAGAATACCTATTGAGGGCTGCTTGATCCTCATGTTTTTGCTACCTTACTTCACAGTTAAATATTATCGTAAAATTTTCTTATAGGTACATACCCATTCACAACTTCTTGGCTATGCTGACTCCCAACTCCCAACATGTTTTCAGTGTCATCTTAAGACAGAAATGTAAGTAGTGGAGAAACATTTATATATGAAGAAATACAGCCATGTCTGTCAACTGAAAACTGTGTCAATGCCCATGATTAAAGCCAGAAGAAATAAGAAACGGTAAAATAAATCTTTCAATATGAAATTTAAGAAGTATGATCTCCTCACCTTTGAAGGTGGTTGATGATGTTGTATAAATGCTGATGTGGGAATGAGAAGTGACAAACTTCTCAGTGTTTTAGACAAAAGCATAATAGTTTCCAGCTGGAAGCTGCAATCTTGCAAATGAAGATTTCTCCATGAGAGGCAAATTTGCTGGCACACCTGCACTGTCTAGAGACTTAAAATGAGATTAGTCAGCTTTCTAAAAAAATTATGGTATTCTACCCATTGTAAAAGTCCTCTAACTGCTCTGTGCAAGGAGGCCTGAAAGAACAGAGTTGCCTCTTCTGGCATTTGGCTGTGCATTCTCTAACTAAGAATGCTTAGTTTACCCACCACACCTGCACAGGGCTTTCATAACTTCCATTACTTGAAAGTCTTGGGGCTTTGCATTCCAAATTCATGATGTGTAAATAACATTTCAGAATTCCACAGCATTTCTTTTAGTTAATTACTTCACCTGACACTTTTTCTTCATATATTGCAATTTAAAATCAGATTTTAATGCTTTTTCATTCATCCCAGTATCTGGCATCCTCTAGGTTAGTTTTCTTTTTAAAGACAGAATCACCATAAGGCATGGACAGATGTTGATATCAAAATAGCAGCTGTAGTACCACGTTCTTATATTGAACCAAGAAGGCAAATGTTGTTGAGGATTCGTAGTACTTTAGTGTCAATATTATTAGTCAGAAAAAATGTTACCTCTCACAGTCAAAATTTTGTAACCACTTTTCTTTAAATTGGTGTTGCTGTTTTCCAAGCTTTGAATGTAATGGATGGTAGCTAACAGGATCTATAGCAGTTTACACTTTCAAAATCCCTTATGAAACAGTTTCTAGAACTTAGCTAACAAAACTGCTGACACACTTTGGAGTTTGTTTTAGTAGCCTGGGATGCTGGAGGATAATTAAGTTTACATTTGGCCTGTAGCATTTTGTTCAGGAAAAGCGAATCCCAAAAGAGATTGACTTTCATTGACACATAGTCTCATGTAGTATCAAAAATGGTGATAAATTTAAACCCACTCATCTCATGAACTTCAGCAATAGATTTTAGAGCAATATATAGGTTCAGACACCAGACCATAACAACAAGAATGCATTCAGGTCACCCTAGAGAAGCTATTTGGTACCTTCATCAGCTGACTTTGGGAAAGCCAGAAGGGTCCTGCCACAAGCTGCAACTAAAGGAGTGTGCACTTTAATCACAAAAACTATCTCCACTTTACCTGCAGCTTCCTTCCCTCCTAGTCCTGGCTCTTTGAGTCCCATCTGAAGGATGTTTGAGTAGTTCTTTTTGCAGCTATATTGGGAATATATGACAAGTAGGGCATAAATCACAGTTACTCTTTTTTTTGCCTTGTTCTTCTTGAAGGCAGGCCCTTGAGCACACTCACCACTTGTGGGTTGTCTGCCTGTGCTCAAAGCTGGTGCTCACATCATGCCTCTGTGTAACCTTGGTGAAGCTAATTGTGTTTAGGTGAGTTGTGTGACAAAGCTGTGAGTAGCAGCTCCTTCACTCTGGAGCTGCATTTCAGCTCAGGTCCCTGCCCTTGTTTGTGCCTGAGCTGTCACAGCCATGTCCACATCCTCTTTCACTCTGCACTTGACCTCTCGGTATGACCTTGGATCAGCATCATTATCATGAACTGCTCTAGCCATCAGTGACTCTTGGCTGCCCTGATTACTGCCTCACTGGACCTGACCCTGATTTGTTCACTTGATTTTCCTATTTAAACTGGTGGATTGACTCTGTGGACCTTGGCTGGCTGTGGTTACTGTCACTCAAGCTGCTTTATTCATCTTTCTCAAGTATTGGGGGACAGCACCCTTGGCAATGGTGTTGCTGACTGTGCTTGCCTTGCTGTCCCACTCCAGTCCAATCTCCCCTTCCCCAAGGATCTGTTGCTGTAACTTTTCTCTCAGCATAAGTGTAATGCCTTAATTTCTTGTTTTGTTTGGTGAAAGCCTATCTTATTTAATAACTTACTACTTTCCTTTAAAGCAGTATCTTCTTTGGCCATTATTATATCCAAGTATATTTCTGAACATTTACAAGCTTCCTTGAAAAACCCTGAAAAAAATCTGAAAATCTGAACCTTACATATTTATACATATAAGCGGAATCTTTTGAAGCCATTGTGACTTCTTGGTTGAATTTTTGAAAGGATCAGTCCCTAAGACGAGTTTCTGTTGCAGAACAGCTCTGGTGTGGCAGTAACACCACTGCTTACAGCAGAGGTAATCCACTATGCAACTGTTTTACTGTGCTTCATCAAATATAGACAGTTTGGGGATACAAAAGGAATCAATAAATTACTCTGCTCACACAGGGAAATTTGAGGACCAATTGTTTTCATTTTCAGGTAAGGCTTATTAATAGAAGATACCTCATGTTGCCTATGTGGAGTTGCAATGTATTGAGTGGCTTACATGAAGTGCAATGAAATGGAAGCCAAAAGTGTGCAGACATGCTACTAAATACTCAGGGGTTCAGTGGTACCTGGGCTGCCTGTTCAACATGGCTTCATTAGTGTGATGTTCTACATTAATGAAACCTCTGTCTGGATGACAAATTAGCCCAAGTAGGGCTCTGTGCTCGGGTGGCAGGGTGTACCCTGCTCTAGTTCAGATATATGTGCTTGAAGCTGCAGCGTGTGGCACAGCCATACTCTCACTTCTTCAGATGCCAGCAACAGTTAAAGCTGTTCAGTGCTGCCCATTGTTAATAAGACATGGCTACAACTTTGTTAGACTGCAGTTTGTAATTTGTCTGAGTCTGGATTTTTCCTGAAAATGTCAGTATATTTTTCCAAGTAGAAAGTGGTAGAAGAAATATGTTGATTTGACCATGCCAGTAACCAAATACCCAGTTTTTACAATCTTGAGACAAGGAAGACCAGCTATCTCTTTGCTTTGGACTCAAGAGATGATCATTGCTGGGTAGAAAAGAGGACTTTAAATCAGCTGTCTGTTTTGTGATATCTAAAAATAGACAAAACCTTCCAGGGGGAAAAAAATGGTTGAGGAAAGAAAATATTTTAACAGAGACTTGTGAGAGATTCTCAGCTGCTCATGAGATGAATCTGGTGTGAGTATGCCCCAGTCCAGAAAGTGTGGCATCAAGCAGGCATTTGTATTGAGCATTTCCTGAGCAACAGGTCTGCTTTGGTGCTTTTCATAAGCTCATTTGTTTTCTCAAGGGACTGGTCCAATTCTCTCTAGAATGGAGACTTCAACACTTTCATCAACGAAGAGACATTAAATCAATGGTCCAACACACAAAGGTGACCAGTTAGAAAGGTTGTGAGTTCTTAATGTTGCATCAGAAAAGGAGAAGGAACAAAAGTTCCCAGAGAATAGCAGTGTACCCACAGAGGCATCTCAGCACCTAGAATCATCATCCAGAAGATTTCCAGCTGGACATCCAGTGTAACAGGGCATAGAAACAGGTCCCATCCTAGGGTACCAGTCCCAAACATCTTTTCCTTGAGTAATGAGTGGTGATCCTAGGATCACCACCAGGAAGAAGCTGGCACTGGCAGCTTTGATGGCCACAGACGAAGTCTACCTGTGAGGAAAGAACATTGCTCATTTGAGGTCCTCCCCCATTAAAACATATCAGTATTGTATTTAAAAGGTTTATTTCTTTCACTAGTAACTCTTTTTCTTGAAGATTTCCCATATTCAGGAGGATTCTCTCATCTCCTCTCTTATCCTAGGTCTCAGATTGATCCAGGCTGATGAACCCTATTACCCAATCAGTTATGAAAATCTGATGACTGAACATGATTTTTTTTGTCCTTTCATATAAGTCTCAAATAACTGATGCAGAAATTTCAAATAATAGGCACTGATGCATTAGTACTACAGAAAGTTCCAGTATAATTTGCAGTGCGTCAATGCTTTGCCTCTCTTCCCTGATCAATTTTTTATTAATGAATTTGAGAAATCAGCATCTCTGTAAAAAAAAAAGAGCCCATCTCACAGCCTATCTACTTTCCCTTCTACTTCCCTGGTGGGGAGTAAGGAGGACAGTTCAGCTAATATGACTTCAAACTCCATTTTCCATATCTCTGTTTTTTGTCCAAACTACAAACTTTCAGGGCAGGATCAGTCTTTTAATACTGCTGTTTGCTCAAAAAATAGCAGTTTTTTGAGGCTCTGCTGGCCCCAAAGCAGTGTTATATACACAACAAGATTATTAAGGAAAATGCAAAGATCATTGTGATGCTGAAGTAATATTTCCTGTTCAAACAGAACTTGTTACCACACTGGTTTGTGTAAAATGTGCTACTTGGAGGAAAGGGAGAAATGGCATTGTCAGAGAGGTAATTTCTGAGTGGAGAGCAGCAGACAGCCTGGTCTGCAGGGACCAAATTGCACAGGGCTGGGAGGAAGCAGTAATCCATGGAAGGCATTTGTAGTGAGGAGGCTGATCCCTGCAGAGGAGTCAGAGTCCAGTTTGCAGCTGTCTTCATGGGAAACAGGCCCATCCTGGCTTCATTTCTGTGTCCATAGTGAATGACAATGGTTGCAGAAATCCAAGCTTTTCCTGATTTTTTGGTTCCCTAACCTCTTCCAGCAGTAAGAGAGGGCTGGAGAGGACAGGTAGGATGCCCAGGATGGAGGGATTTGCTGCATGTGCACAGGCCGGGTGGGCTGCCTGTCTGCAATGGGCTCTGAACCCACATTAAGGGGTGGTGCAAGAGCACGTAAGTCTTCACCCCCAGATGGCTGCTGGGATAGTTGATCTGCTCCCATGTGCTCTGCATTGGCTCCAGGCAGGAAGGTACGTGGGCACTGGGCCAGCCTGTAGCCTCCAGCAATTGCAGCCTTCAGGCATGTGCTGAACTCTCAAGCTGGCAGGACACTAATAAATGCTCCTCCCGAGGCAAGATATTATCTGAGTTGGTGAAGGCTGGTGAAGCTTAGAGAAAGAAGGTTCCAAGTAGAAGGGAACCCCATTTGTTCCTCTTGTCTCTATCTCATAGAAAGACAGGGCCAGGGTACAACTCCAGAGAGCAAACAGATGAATTGTGCCTTTTAAAGGGTACAACTCACACGAAGATTTGGGACAGATCCTACTGGACACATGTAGGGTGTGGGGATGACACTTGGAGGCAGCTCTAAAAAACACCAAACTGGACTGTGTCCCACTGCAAAAAAGCTTAGTAAAGGTCTGTCCTGTGCTTCAGCATAAGTTTTTCTTAACAAACATCAGCTTGGAAGCTCTTTGATACACAGCTTCACCATCATGTTACAAACAAATAAACAAATGCTGTTGGCTTTTAAAGAAGTATCCATCTCAACAGCAAGAGGGAGTAGAGGGAGGGATTGTGCCATCAACAATACTTATTTACTCCTTTTTTTTCAAATACCATTGATGTTCGGTATTTTTTGCCTTAAAGGCTGCTGCCTCTTGATTGATTCTCCGGACCTCACCCAACCCAGCTAGAATTGGTGTCTTAAACCTAAATTTGCACCTGTTTACTCACAGGTCATTTTTCCCCCCCATCTCTCTCTTTTTTTTTTTTTTCCATCTTCACTACTTTACAGTTTCCAAAAGCCCACAGGCCTGTTTATTTTTTCAATTCTGACTTTCCCTTATTGTACTTCAGATTGTGTTTTTTTTTTTTTCCTCTGACATTTTTAACCTCTTCTATTTCTTATTTCTTTTCTTCTCTCTCCCTCTAATGTTATCTACCTTAGTGCTATCAATGAAAACTTCTCTAAATGCCAGTTTTGGAGATCTGAATGTAAGACAGTCGGCAACACAATGATGATACTTTGTCATTTGCCATTGGTCCTGAGCAATAACCACCCCATTGCTCATAGAACTGTGTTTTTGATAACAGTGGTAAATATATTCACCAGAATGTGTTCCTTGAATAGTTTTTATTCACTTAGAAATGTTCCACCTGTTTACTGTAAGAAAAATATAGACTAGTTAATTTCCCACTTATTAGGTGTTTCCCTCTGAAATAGAAGTTATCATAAGGATTAGCATACAGCTGCAGAACTGCAATAAAAATGTAAGTTTAATAGCCTTCAGTTTTGAGAGCACACACATATTTCAGTGTAGCCAAACCTTTCACACTTTCTTAATGTGTTTACAGTTTCACGGTCTTGTGAAAAATACCAGCGTCATTGCAGAGCTCAAGATGCAGTCCTTAATGTGTTCTGTTATCGCCCCAAGCTCTTACACTTACATAATTCCCTGTGACCTGTTTGGCTATGTTCCCTTAGGACTTATTGAGGATACCTGTGCTATTGATCAACAGTAGGTAGCAGCCATTTCTGTGTTAGCTGCACACTTAGTGTCACCTACACGTCACTGTCAGACCTAGAAGCTCCACATATCCTAAACTGCATTGCTAATGTCTTAGAGGACCATGAATACACCATCCATTTACCTCATACATTTCATATTAATATGTTATACATAAAGTGCATATTGCTTTAGTCTCTACTGACAATACCATATGTTGCTTTCTGTAAGCCAAAACCTCACATTTATGTCTGTATTACATGTGGGGCTACGCCTCTCAGGGACATTGTTCTCTGGAGTAAATGCTTTAGTACAGACAGCATGCCCAGCCGCCTACATCAAGGTGAGTATTCACACCATCTGCTTTAAGCATGGAAACAGGAGTGCTGAGGCAGGAGCTACAGCTGCCTATGTAGTCAGCAGAGAGGCTCTTTTGCTCTGCTGAATAAAGTAGTGCTAGTGAGAGAACTTAGGGGCTGATCCATAAAAGGTAAATGTGCAGAATTTTAGATCACTTCAGCTTCTGTTTTGGAGCAAGCCAACAGGCTGCGGATGGGTTGCTCCAGGGTCCATTCCCAGCAGGCAGTATGAACGTGCCTGCACCAGTTGTTTTCTGTCTCACACAGTCCTCCAGTGTGCTCCCAGCACTCCTCATGCCACATGTGCTCTTGGTGGTTAACAACCACCACTTGCACAGAGGGCAAAGCTGTCTTCTTATCCAGGGCACCCCTGTGCTCCCCCAGATAAACGTCTCAGGAATAACAAGGAACAACCTGTTCCCTAGGAGATCACTCAGGCTGACCTACAGTTCCCTCTATCCTTCTTCTAGCCTTTATTTTAAAAACATATGTAACATTAACCTTCTTGCAGTCATCGGGGTCCTTTCCTGCTTGCCATAACTTTCTGTAGATGTTGACAGTGACCTTGCCATGACACTGGCCAGCAATATCGATGCTCTGGAGTGAGTGCCACCTGACTCCATGGGTTTGAATGCATGCCAGATGTCTCAGTGCTCCCTAATTGCTGCTCCCCCACTACCCTTCTCCTCACAGCCTGTGCTGATATGTGCAAAGGCCAGACAGCATGATTCACATGTGACAACTCGTGCAAAAAAAGCTGCTGATTACTTCAACCTTTTCTGTGTTGTCTTTCCCATCCACCTGTGGACCCCATGTTATACCTGCAGGTGTCTTTTTACCTTAGTGCCCTTTATATCCCTCACTAATTTTGGTTCCTGCTGGGCTATAACCTCCCTGATTTTACCCCTCAGTGTCTGAACAGTGCTCTTTGCTCCTGCTTCTAATTCCTGCATATTTCCTGTCCATAATGTAGCTCCTCAAGATGGTCCTTGCCTAGCCACATGGGCTGTCAGCTGAAGCTTCCTATGCTCCTGCACAAGGATATGAAGCTCATGCTTCATGCATGAGCTCTCAGTAAATGCTCTTTAAAAACCAATTAGCTCTTCTGGGGCCCTTCACAGCTGCTTCCCACGGGCTATTTCCTGAGGAAGTCAGTCTGCTCACCCAGAGTCCCAACTCTGTGGCTCACCTTCCTGGCTCTCTGCTGCATCTGTCACCTCGTGGCTGCTGCGGCCCAAGCAGCGTTCTGTGACCCCTCTCACCTCCACTTCTGCCCTGCTCCTCAGCAGAAAACCAAGCCAGCATTAAGCAGTCAGCCATGACTGCCTGCTCTTGCATTTCTATTAGGAAAATGTCACCACTCTAAAAACCTCCTGGACTGTCCGCCCAACACTGTGCTGTTCTTCCAGCACACAAGCAGGTGGCTGAAATCCCCCGTGAGGACTGGGGCTCCAAGTGGGAGACTTCAGCCTCTGCCTTCTCGTAGCCCACGGTCTGTAGCACTCATCTATCACAACATCACCCATCCCCCGTTGACACCAGGCCTGTCTCCAGTTTGATACTGGTGCACTGCTTTGTCAAGGAGCTCCTCAGTGATGCCCCCATCTCTTCTCCACCTGTCCTTCCTAAATACTGTGTATCCATCCATGGCCATGTGCCAGCTCTGTGCACCACACCACAGATTCTGTGTGTCCCTGAGGGCAGAGACTCTGCAACTGTGCCTGCCGGTGCAGCTGCTCCTCCTGATTGACGAGCACTCTGCATCATGGTACAGGCACCTGAGGGAAGCCTGTGAATGCCTGGCTGTCGATGCAAGCAAAAATGGAATGGCTCAAATCTGCCTTATCCAGGTAGATAATTTGCAGCTGTAGAGGAAAGCAGGTGTAGAAATTTTCCATCATTAGTGAAAACAGTCTGGTACCTTGGAAAGCCTCGAGAAAGATATCCTGTATGTTTAACTCCCAATCTTTCACCTTTCAGATATATTCAGGGCCATGTGGTAGTTAGTGTCAGATTGTGAGCAAAGTCTTCACTGAACTCACAGAGGCTTCTTAAAAATCAGTGGCATTACTTTGTGATGAATATCAGTGACTGTTCAACACTTCCTACTGACAGCATTAACCTCCCCAAGGGCTTAGCACATACTCATATTAACTGCTTTGAAGGGGTCAAAAATCACTATTAATGCAATTTTAATGAGTGTTTAATGTTATATTTAAAATTATCACTGTGGCTGGTGTGATGCTTGTCAGGGAATTGTTGAAGTTTCTAGACAGGGTTCCATAAAGCATTTCACAGAGGACCTATTTTAAAATGCAGCAGCTTTTAATACCACAGCAGAACAAAATAGATTAAAAAAACCCTTACATCTACATTGGTGGAAATAGGACTTTTGAAGTACAGATAGAAGAAAGAAATAAGCAAGGAGGCAAATAAAAATCACAGCTTGCTGCTGCTCCATCCTCTTTCCCAGCCATGGAAAGTGCAGTTTTGAACTTCCACATGCCAAAATGATACCTGGCACGTATCAGCCAACTTTAGATACTCTCTGCATGTATTTTGCCTTTGCACAGGGAATTCATATGGCCTGATTTCCTTTTCAAAGTTGCTTATCCCTCACTGTACAGCTCTCTCAGAAAAAATCTACCGAACAACTTTTGACGGATTCACCGTCTGTCAGATCCAAAGGGTATCGCCAACTTAATGAGTCAGTTACTGAATTCTTCCCAGTCAATTTCCCATTTCATTTGTAAGCTTGGATAAAGCACTTCTGGGCAGTTTTCTGCTCAGGGCCAGTGCAGTGTCAGGACTGACAGCAAAGCCAGCTTTTAACCTGCTGCTTACAGCACTGCTTCCACTTCTTGGAACTCTATTTGATGGAAAGATCTTGCAATGATGAGGTAAAATTTCCTAAACTAGTGAATTCATGCTGGGTCAGCTGCTACTTTTCTAGGGATGGAGAACAGTTTGCACTAATACATAAGCCTAAAAGCCTTTCTATTTTATTTTTCAGGTTTATTTCCTTAAATGGTAGACAATTGATGTGCTGGTCTTATATAATCTGTAGAAGGATTTGGTTTAGAAGTACTGTCCACCTTTTAAGGAAATGGAGTCTCATAAATCGGATCTGTTTAGTGAACAATAGAATTAAAAGGGGTTGGACTGAAACTAATGGTTTTGAATGTAGTTCTCTTCTTCCTGGATATGTCTTCCATGTACACCAGATACTAGGTGCTCATTGGAAGAGAGCATTACTCTGATCCCAGGAATGACTGAGGGATGGCCTGTTGTTCTTCTGGGCTTACCTGGAGCACCTGAGGAGGTTTCAGTTTGGCAGACAGACAAACAGCTCTGTGTTGGCCCACGCTCGTTTGAAGATACGGCGTGTGAAGAGCAGTGTTACCCTGGTGCCGTGCGGGTAGTGTGCCAAATCCTTGATTTTCATGCTGCCATGTAGTAACTAAAGTAACTATAACTTTTACAGGCTAATAATGACTTGGTAAGGACTGTTACTCAGCAAACCATCTTGGCAAATACACCAATGAAAAATACAAATTGTACAATAATAAAAGTCTGCTTTCCCCCCCCACACATCACATTTTGCACTGCCACTGGTTTTCAGCAAGTATTGGGCTCTGATTTTTGAAGCAATGCATCTAAATGGGCTGCCTGACTCTCACCCCTGGACACCTGTGCAGAGGTCAGTGCACAGCTCTCTGCTCAGTGTCTGCTCAGGGCACACTGGATTTAGCAGCACGTTCTCACACGTGTTGCTGCTGACTCTGCCCGAGACTCTGTTTCAGTCAAATCTCGTTAGATCTTCTTTTTGACAGCCAAAGGCAGAAAGGAACTGTTCTCCTGCCAAAAATCGAGTCCTTGCTCTAAAGCATGAAAAAGCTGGAGATCTTAAAAATAGAGAGAAAAATTTAACTTCAAACCCCATGTGTTTTCTACAATTGCATTTTCAATGGGTCTGCAGTGGGCTTGCTGGAATTCAGATATTTAGCACGAGAGAGAGTGCAATTATGCAAAATGTGAGCTCAAATGACTACTTTGGTAAAGTTACCTGGGATTAAAAGAGCCTGTGATGTGACGTCTTAGGCAACCTTAGCTGTACTGGTGCCAGCTCTGCCTGTCAGGCAAGGAATGCGTCATCCCACAGTTTGTCAGCTTCTTTCTGCAATCACCATCATCCACACCCTTCTCCAGCACTAAGACTGTAACTCTTCCTACTTGTTAAGCAATTTGTCTCTTAACACTTGACCAGTGGGGTTAAATGCATGATGCTGGTATGTTCCTTGCTAAAAATTTCTAATTTACATTCATTTTGAAAAGATTTTACAGAGGAGGTTAATAGTGATGTCCCAGTTTACAGCTTCACATAATTTCAGTAGAAGGTAAATAATAGGCTGAAAGTCACATTGCAGACCAGGACAGCCTGGAATGAAAATCCCCCATAACAGCATCCAATTGAGAAGAAATTATGTAGATGAAAGGTGACTTCTGTTGAGGTACTGGAGTAGGGTCTAATCAGGATCTGTATGTATAAGGGAAAACCCAAAGCAAACATTGGAAGAATTACAAACAACCAAAACTGTACTGAGAGCTCAGAGATAGGTACATTCAGATAAACCAACAACTCTGTCAAGATTGAGAAAATGGGTGGAGAAGGGGTGTCATATGGGGACTAGAAAACTACAGAATGTATCTGAAAGTGTCTCCTTTCCAAAGAGACCAAACAGTGTTGCAATAGGATGAACTTTGGAACAAAAGGAAGGTTTATGGCAATACATGGCTTATTTAAAATTATTTCTAAACTCCTATTTTCAGATCCTGTTCTTCTCTTTTACACTAGAGTATTCCTTATAGTCCCAACCTTGTATTACCAACACATATCTGCAAAATCAACAAAATGATGTGATCAAGGGTCAGAGTTTGTGTCTTCTCAGCAGGGAGAATACTTTTCGTATAAAGTGGTACCCCACCATATTCTGATAAGGTATAATTCTGTGTAGAGAAAAGGTTTCTGAACCTTGAGACCTGCAAGGAAACTTAACTTGTAAGAAAAGTTTCTGTCACTACTATTACTGCTTTGTCAAGGTTTCAGACATTATATAAGCTTCCATTATAAACTATATTTGGTGATCTTTTTTTGCATATTCAGACAGGCAATTTTGCTCAGCCCAGCACAGTGGTATTTCTCAACTCACACAGCAACTCTATTTGGGGCAAAATAATTGACTATCAGAGCAGGCTGCTTAACAGCATTTAAGGCATCATAACAGTAACAAAAAAGAAATTATTTTAGAGCCTAAAAACACAAGAGGTTGCACGCTATATTGTTAAAATGCACATGAGACTAAAGCCCCAGCACTGACTGAGATGGGGAAAATTCTTGGTTTGGAGATCTGCTCCTTGTATTCCTCTTGGGTTTTTTTGGTGCAGCCACAGTTTTATGTGAAGAATATAACCACCACTGATAGGGCTGAACCTTCTTCTTTTGCCACAGAGTCACATCCTTTTCTCCCTCGCTGTCTGTCTAGCCCAATGGCTTCTACATTCTTGTCTGCACTGCAATCCAATTTCCTTTAAAAATCCATCTTTTCCCCATTTAACCTAAAGTCTTCTTGAGAGGTAAGAGATTTCAATCCTCCTGGGCTGAACCAAATCCAAGAATCTGGCCTCCCACTTGGTAGGTGAGGCTATCAACCACCAGGCTATCACACAACAGACCTACAGCATCTTTCTGTGCCTCTTGGCTGGTTTGAAGTCCCCAGGAGATTTCGGCACTCATCCACCCGCTTCTGAGCGCCAACAAAGAGACAGGAGCTTACTCCCAGCTATTCAGGTCTGGCAGAGTTCTGGGCACATGTACAAAGTCTCAGTAGTTTCCTGGAAGACAGTTTCTGATGTATGCCATGTATCAACAACATAAAACCAGTAAAATCCTGTGATTATTCCTGCTCTCTGTGAAACACAAAAAATTGAGTTTCTTAAAGCTGGACTAGCTTTCTGATCTAGTTCACAACATCACCTGAAAAACAACTGTGCACCTTAAAGGAGAGAATGAGGCAGTGCTGTGAATCTAAACAGTGTTTCAATTAAACATTTAATCTCTTGAAAGCGTAACATCATGCCTAAAATCCACCTAAATCCTTCTTTGGATTTGACCCCCCATCTTAGATTACTAATCATATCTACTGCATTTTGCATTACTGTGAAATTGTTTATAAGTCAGCTCTTATCATGAAATGATCACAATAATGAAAATCTACAAACCAAACATCCTCTCTCTTTCTCATGAAGTCAGTCTTCAGTGTAGTACATCCCACAGCTGAACTTTTTGTTGCATTTCTTCACAGAATCCTTTTAAGAGATAAACTTGACAGCATGATCTGATGAGAAATTATGTCTGTGATTGTGTTGGGCCAGCAATGGAAAAAATAAAAGCTTTTTGTTAGATCTCTTGAGTCTCTATTAACTGCAACACACAGAGTGCCTCCAGCTTCTGAGGTGACTGTTAAAAAAGACAGGTTGTTTTTGTGACAGCCAGATGTTTTGACAATATTCTGTGAAAGCATTCCTTCCTGCTGGCTAGGGATTTGGTGTGAATGCTTTCTGTGTAATGCACTGTGTCCTGCATTTTTATTTGGGGCTTACATGAAAAAACTATTGAGTGTGGTGCTTGTCAGGCAAGTCTGGAGACTTCTGGAAGATTACAGCTTTTCTCCTGATGGTGCTGTAGAAATGTAAGCCAGTGTGCTTGTGGAGAACTGCCAGATCTGAGGGGGCAGTTCCATGTAGCACAACATAACTTCATTTCAGATGCTACAACCTGGAACAGTTTCTTGCTCTAATGCTGGGTTGGCCCCTAATGGTCTTTGCCAGAGTAAGGAATGTCATGTGCTGTATTACCCAAACCTTGATTTAAAATAATTGAATGTTAATGCACCTTATTTTGACCTAGGTCAGGCTTCTCACATGCTCAAACATGGAAGCTGACGTATTGTATTTTGAAATGCACTGCCACATCTGTCTCTAACTGGATTAACTACATAGACAACTGTTATTGTAAGTCATTTTAGGAACTACAGCTCACTATATTATTGAATTGGTATTAACTGGACCACAGTATTAGCATGTCACAGCTTGCTTTGAGGCAGAGGCAAACCACCAAAGAGGCTGTGTGCAGCTGGCCATGTTGGACTTTGCTCCCTCATCTAATTTTTAAATTCACATGGTTATGACTAGTACTGCTCACAAGGTGTGGGCTGGGAATAACTGATCCAATTAATCACCAAAATTCTCCAGCTACTGGCTGGCCTCATTATGATGATCTTTACAGAAGACAGTCAAGTCAGAAGAGAGATCATGTTTAATGGCATATATGTAGCATTATATATACAATGGAACACAAATGGTAATATTGTGCTGTGTCTGCTTTTTCCACAAGGTCTGTATCGCACCTGGAGGCCCTTCCGTGTGCACAGGTGGCACAGCCTGCCCGGGGCCCTGCAGAGCCGGGCACCTCTCCCCACTGACAGCATCCCCTGAGCTCATCATCCCGCTGAAAATCCCAAATATGTTTGAAAACGGAATTAGCAAAACGTGGTGTTCTACGTCAAGCGTAAACACGAGAAAAAGCTCCAAGCTCTGCTTCTGTATGGTAACAAAACCGTTCCTTTCTGAACAACTGCTGGAAAATTCCCCCCCTCCTCTTTTTTTTTTTTTTTTTTCTTTTTTTTTTTTCTCTTTTTGTTGTTGTCACAGAATTGTTAGAGTTGAAAGGGACCTCTGGAGATCATCTAGTCCAACCCCTGCCAACACAGGATCACCGACAGCAGGTTAAACAGGAACGCGTCCAGGTAGGGGTTGAATACCTACAGAGAGGTAATCAGTGGGGGAATGTCACCCAGCACTTCAGAAAACTGCAAACGCGGACGCTGAACGCTGTCTCCGCTCAAACGACCCCGTTAGTAAGTTAACTGCGATCGATCTGTCCTTGCGCCAAGAGCCCGGACAGCGCTGCCCGGGCAGCGCGGGGACCGCGCCGGGGGCGGCCCTTCCACCGGGCACAGGCCGGGGCTGCCAACAGGAACACCCCCGCCCAGGGTGTGAGACCGGCCCCCGGGCTTGCCTGGGGCCCACCCGCCCAGCACTTCCCTGCTTCCTTCCCTGCTTCCTTCCCTCCTGCCTCCCGTCCCTTCCCTGCCTCCCGCCGCCCGCCCGCACCCCGGGAGCGCGCGCGGCGGGGCGCTCGGTGCGCAGGCGCTCTGGCCGCGCCTGCCCCGTGCCGCGCACCGAGCGGAGCCGGAGGGGGGGCCGGGCCCGCCCCCTGCGCCCGCCGGGCCGCGCTCGCCGCTGTCCCCGCCCGCCTCCGCCTCCAGCTCCGCCCGGGCGCTGGGAGCGGCGGCAACTTCCCCTCAAGTCCGCCCGGTGGCGGGGGGATGATGCGACCCGTCTGAGCGCGGCCCGAGAGGGGCGGGCGCGCCGAGGACAGGCAGCAGCGGCAGCCCCGCCGCCGTGGTCAGAGCAGCCCGGCAGCCGCCCGCCTCAGCCCCCTGCCCTCCCCCGGCCGGGGCGGGAGCCGCCGCGGCCGTCCCATGTCCCGCAAGGCCAGCGACAATGTGGAGTACACGCTGCGGAGCCTGAGCAACCTGATGGGCGAGAAGCGGCGGCGGCAGGCGGACGGGTCCGCCGGCTCGGGCGCGGCGGCGGCGGCGGGCGAGCGGAGCCTCATCGCCGCCGAGTCCTGCTCCAGCCTCAACAGCGCGGCGTCGGGCGGCGAGCTGGAGCGGGCGGCGCGGCGGCAGTTCCAGCAGGACGAGACCCCCGGCTTCGTCTACGTGGTGTCGGTCTTCTCCGCTCTGGGGGGCTTCCTCTTCGGCTACGACACCGGCGTGGTGTCGGGGGCGCTGCTCCTCCTGAAGAGGGAGCTCAACCTGGACGCGCTGTGGCAGGAGCTGCTCGTCTCCGGCACGGTGGGCGCCGCCGCCCTGTCCGCCTTGGCCGGCGGCGTCCTGAACGGGCTGTGCGGCCGCCGACCCTGCATCCTGCTGGCCAGCGGCCTCTTCACGGCGGGGGCCGGCGTGCTGGCTGCCGCCCGCGACAAGGAGACGCTGCTGGCGGGACGCGTGGTGGTGGGGCTGGGCATCGGTGAGTGCCGCGCCGTCCCGCCGGGCTCCCTCCCCGGGGGGACCCGGCTCCTGTCCCGCCGGGGGCAGAGCTCCCCCGGGGCAGGTTTAACCGAGGCAGAATTCCACCCTTGCTGTGGGACAGTCCGCGGGCAGAAGGTTAAGCGGCCCCTGGAGTGTGCGGGGCTCGGGGGCTGGCGAGGGGAGTGCTTGGCTGAGCCAGGTCCGGAGCGGGGTCTGGTGGCGATCGCGGCGAGGTGTGCAAGAGGGCCGGGTGTGTGTGCTTGCCCTCTTCGATTTTACTTACAGGTGGTGTAGTCCTGACCCTTTTTTTGGGAGAGTTGTCTCTTTTCTGTACGAGGAGAATGGTCTCGCATCCTTTCTGCAATTTCATCTTTCGGGTGGTCTGTCAGTGTCAACAGCGCACACCGCAGGCTTTGCATTTGAGGGGGTTCTGGGAAGTCAGGGGAGACGAGGAGATCACGCCTGTCTTTTCGAACTGTAAAGTCCTCCCTTCGGGTTCCCTGCACAGCTTTGCTTGGGCACTTGGGCGCTAAAGGAGTGTTTCTGGGACAAAATGAGGTAGTAATCTCTCTGATCTAAAAGAGATGACGCTTGCTTTGGAAGGCTTTGGATTTCATTAATGGCATCCTGAACATGAATTGCTCCTCTTTGATTGCCTTCCTATATGCGTTACGTAACTTGCAAAAGCTGTAGGTTCGGGTAAAACTTTATAGTTGTCCCAAAGAACTTGGAGTGGCAGCTGTTTCCTGTAACCCATGAGCCTGGTTTCTGTGCCAGCTATGTTCTAAATATCCTCCAAATTTTGGTTGCTCTTGAGCTTGAGCTGCCATCCTGTCAGACAGTAATCTGAATTATACTCATCATCAAAGATGGGCTGTGTGAGATTAATCAGAATTCTTGGACTATAGTAGGTATTAAAAAAAGGGGGAGGGTGGAAGAGAGAAGTGAGTCTTTCTTGTGATCTTGCAACCCTTTCTATGTAAAAGAATGAGGGCAAATCGAGAATTAAGACTCTTTTCCCCCCAGTGAGCAAAATTCTGTTTCTTAGCCATTGAATAAATATTTGAATCCTCAGGCTTGTTATACACGCACTTGCTGTGATGCGATTCATGGTTTTATTAAGGAAAAAAAGTTAGTGAGTCATAATGAGGGCTGTCAGAAGTAAAATTGACTCCATCTGTGAAAGGGCTCATGCTGGTTTTCCGGTACAGTAAGGGACATCTTCAGGCTGCAGTTTTCCTACCCCAAGTTGGATAGGTTTTCTCATTTTTTAAATGCTACCTCTGCATTTTTTTATTTAATCAAGACTTCAGACTGCAGAATATTGATAGCATTTGCTATAAAGTTCAGTAGACAAGGAAACTGAATTTCACTATGAGGTGGCATAACAAGAATTTTGATGGCAATATGTAGTTCATATATTTAGTGGTAGATACTAAAAATATCAAATTTGACATCTTTTTGTGTTTGTGAAGCTTCTCATGTTCTTTGGCAGTAACTGGTTTACATTGACAGCTTCAGGAGCGGCAGAGAAAGGAAAGGAATGGATGGTTTGCTTGACTCCTCTGTGTGTCTTGTAGAGACATACATAGACATATTGGAATTGTTTTACAGTGGTGCAAATAAATGCCACTGGTATTGTTGGAGGGATATGAGACTTGGGGCTTAATATAGTTAAAAGTCACAGAAATGGAAATTGGGAGATAGAGGTTGTTCTTTTGTACAGCTGTAGGTCTCTTGTGTGGTCTGGGGAGAGCAATCTCTCTTTAGGCTCTGTTCACATCAGGGACAGAGGTGGTGATTCTGCTGGGGCTCTGGAGAGCTGAAGAACTGAGATATTTTCTGAGGACTTTGGAGCACAGAGACACTATGTGCCTTTGTGATGTTTCCTCCCTTTTTTTTTTTTTTAAATCAAAGATTGCTCTTCTTTATGTGATGAAACATATGGCCAGAAACAGAGCTTTCCCTTAAATTGCTGTAGTGAAGCATCACAAGAGACTCCAGGAATTGCAGTCCAAGGCTAACACAGTTTATTTTAAAGAAGAAAAAACCCATAGTGGTTCAAAGCTGTTCTCATGTAGCAAACTGCAACAATCTCTATATTAAATTCCCCACCAGAGGGAGCCTGGATAATTTCATGAAGGCATTAGAAACTGGAACTTTTCCTTTCATCTATTGGAGGCTTCTGACTATCATTTTACTACCCACAGTAACCCAGAACTTCCTAATGTTAGTGTAAGAAGTCTGCTCAGTAACGTGACACTTCAGTGATAGTGTGAACTGCTAAAAGGTGAGGATGCAGTGGTGTATTGTTATGAATGCTTTCCTACCTGAAAACCAGTAAAAACTTCTTGACTGTGTATAATTTTAAACATTTTTGAGGTCTCTTTCCTGTAGCTTTCTGCAAATTGCCTATCAAGACATCTGCTCCCGAAATATGTGTTTGTTTGCATTTAATAAATGAATTACTGTGTTATGGGCAGTACTGTGGTGCTGTAAAAGCAGATGTGGTGGCTACCTATGGGACTTCCTTCTGCCCTTGCTGGTACAGGGCAGATCTGTGCTGAGTTTACCCGTTTGAGAAAAGGGCCATTTTTCTTCTGACTGTGATTTATAAAGGCCTACAGTCAAGGATGAAAACCACAGGATGTATACTGAAATGAGGAACATCTCTCATTTGTCTGTCTTGTCCATTTCTTATGGTTTTCTGTAGAGATGCTTTGAAATGAAAAACAGTCCATTTCAGCAATTACGGAAAGAGATGTTTCTGGAAAATAAAGACCTTCTCTCAAGGACAGCCCAAAATCCTCTTTTTTTTGCAAATGTTGAATATATTTTTATGGTGGAAACAGTTATTTTCCATTTCTCTTCCACCTTCCCTCAGTGTAAATACAAAATATAGGGAATGCATGTTCAGCATGTGCTTAGAATATCCTTAGATCTTTTGAGGTCTGAATTTCTGAATACATAGTTCATGACAATTCCAGGCTAAATGGCTTAAGAGCAAGGTTAGGGCCATTATTCCCTCCCACATGCCCCTTCCCGAGGGTGTCCCTGACTCTTTAGCAATTTGTGTGAGCCAGATGTCAGGAATGCAGCATTTGGACAGATAGTCGTTGCAACACATGTGGGCAAAATTCAGACATAGAAGAAACTGGATTGCATGTGCTTGGTAGCAGTTTGTGTGAGCTTAGCTAGGAATATAAATGTCATTGGACCTTCTGCATCTGATAATGCTGAAGGCCTCAGCCTGGTGCTGGAGGGTGCCCAGTCACACTTGGTACAGGATTGAGGGTCAGCATAGTTTAGCCCTGCGTTGGCTGCTGTAGTTTGTGTGCTTGACAGGAAAGCCATGTCCTTCACTTGGCTCCTCTTTGGGCCTGAGGTCAGGCCAGAACTGAAAGACATGTACAGTCATTAGGTGGATGATTAGATTCTCCTGTCTTGTTTGGCATGCAGAATAAATGGTGCTCAATTAATGATCAGCTTTTCAGTGTTTTGTTTTTTTTTTTTTTTTTTTTCTTGCTCAATATGTGGCTTAGGCATTACCTAATGCACGTGCTACCCAAGCACGGTTGCTTAGGACTACAGTATGTACATGTTACTGGGTCTGCAGTGCAAAGGGGACCTGCCTGGTTAGGTGCCTTGTCTTCTCCTTGACCCCTGTCTTTGTTACATCTTCACAAAGTGAGCCTCCTGCTCAGGGCTTGCTTTGTACTCAAAATGTCTGTCTTTTTTTTTTTTTTTAAAGGCTGTATTTGAATGTGACATATGTAGTGTTCCTGGTAGCATCTTTTTAGTACATATGTAGGTCATTTTCTGAGCAGAGGAAACAAGATTGTACACAGAATTAGACAGGAGTGAAAAGCGCTGGCATATGGTTTAGGGCTCCCCTGGTGGGACTGCCTTCTACTGACAGGAAGGTTCAAAAGCAAATAACAACAATAACCAAATTTAACCGAATCATATAATACCAGCTCTGTATTCTCTTTGCAGTGTTAAAGTAAAGGTCCACCACATCAGCTGGACTACCACATACACTGTGAAAATATTAGAAAGTAATTGGTATGACCTGTTGCCTATGAAAGATGAGGATTCATGTGCTGGGTTTTATTATTACTTTTTTTGTATACTACTGAGCTTTTTCAGGTGATGCCTATTTTTATCTTGGAAAAACAGACTCATCTTCTCATTCCCTCTCCTTAACTCCCCATGGGAAGCTCTAAAGCTTCAATCTGGTTTTATAAGCGTCTCCACCAGCTTTTTTTCAAAGGAGTTTACACCTCAGTACATTTTGGAGTTACCCTCAGCCCCCAGGTATGCTGTGCTGCTTCTGACAGATCCTTGTAATTTTCAGTCCGGAGGCTCATAGGCTATTTTTTGTGCTGGAGACAGTGGTTTGTTAATATAAGCTGGCAGTAGGGATGGAGGGGAATGGAGAGACAAATTGCTGGGTTGTTGGAATCAGCTCTTCTACTGTCACTGCCCAGAGGTGCTAACCCAACTTTCCAGGGTCTAAAGCTACTGACATTACTCTGTGTGTGCAGGATTGGATCTCTGTATCTTAAGAGATTAATCTGTTCTTGTGCAAAAGCATCTGGAAGGATATGTTAGCTTCTGACCGGAACTGTGATCTTTCAGGGTACCAGGATTAATTTAAGATGAAAAACTGTATCTTTTGAAGTCCTCTAGTTTTGTGTGCATTGGACAGGATACAGTGAACAGGATACAGCGTGGTGCCACGCTCAGTTCACTGTCATGTTGACAAGCACTAACTCATTTATTGTTATTAATAAATCAATTAATAAATCTTGACATCGTTTTTCTAAATGATGTCTCTAAAACATGAGGATTTTGTGAAATAGTTTTCCCTGTACTTGGTCAAACTGTTCTATCAAAACATAATTCCTGTTGTATTCTAAGTATTTTTGTTAATTTTGGAAAAAAGAAAACTCATCCATTTCCTATGTGACATAAAAATGAAATTTTTATGATCTGCTTACTCCTGATAAAAAGGCAACTTGAAGGAGACTTGCAGGGTTAAACACAAGTTTCCTTACCTAGCTTGAAAAATTCTCATGGGCACCGTAGGGGGGCTTATTTTCAAAGCACTTTGTTTGCTACAGCAACAGGAGACCAGTGGCATCCACTTACCATGGTGCTGAAGACAGCAAATCATTCACCTGGAACTCTTGGGCTTGAGTAACTTGTTTGGCTGAAGCACCAGTCCCATCAGCAGAGGCACAAGGCAGGACATCTGAGCACAGTCAAAACAGCAGATTCAAAGTGCTGGTTGCTGTCTCCTGCTGTTTGTTCACTGTCAGAACATGCACTTAATTTTTGTTCTGAGCCTATTAGTCTGTGCTTTGCCAATTGTATCCTGAGAAGCAATAAAAAAAAATAAACCACTGAAAGGAAATGCTGAAAAGAAGGGGGCATTTGAATTATCTTTTTTCCTTATCTCACTGTCAGTGGGGTTTTATATTGTATTTCCAAATACATTGGTTTATTTTAAAATGTAGTATTTTAGTAATCTTAGGGATCTTTCCCTTGAAAGTATGGTAAATTTTTTGCAAATCCTATGGAATTCCTGAAAATTGGTGATTTCTACTTAGGGTGGCTGGACTCAAACTGAACCACCATGGCTGGGCTGCGTGCTGGCACCACAGAGCTGTAATGGGCCTGATTAACAGCTTTGTTTGCAAAATTGTTTCATGGGTCTGTGTCGATGAGTTTTCACATCTGACCTATACAATCAGTGTTTCTGGTGTGAAGCTTGGGAAGAGCCTGGGTCTGCACTGGATCTGCTGAAAGCCTAAAAACAGTGACTGCTGAAAATTAGGGGAGCAGAGAAACGTTTGTTTTCTTTTTGCAATGATTATGCCTGTGAACAAGTATGAAGAGAAACAGCTATTAATTATGATATAAAGATCTTGTGTCACACAGCTTTGGATGAGTGTGTAGCCATTTCACTACTTCAGCTAAACTCTCATTCTGTAGGTCTTCTAAAATACATTTTGCATATGATAACTGTAGAAATGAAGGCTTAAAAGCACACGTTCCTGTTCTTTCAATGTCTGATCTTCCTCTGTTTTGTTGGCAGATTTAGACTGGTTTTATGAAGGTTTTATTCAAAGCAAATGCCTGTTCTGAAGGGGAACTTTTCGTTGTTGGTTTCCCATTTTGACTATTCATATACCAAGTCACTGAAGGCGGGTTTCTTGGCTCAGACAGTCTGTCCCTCCTTCCTTCAAAAGTCCCTTATGGATGTGCTGCTGGTGTGGATGAAATGCCACAGGGTGACCTTGGAACTCCCCACAGATCTGTCTGGCTGTGGATAGGCTGCAACATTCTTTCAGCTGTGGTGTTGGCCGGTGTGTTCCCACTCCTGCGGTGGGTTGATCTCTTACTGGGCTGAATAGCAAAGGTGCCTGGGTGCCTGCCTCTTCTGCAACTGGGGACAGACTTCTTTCTTGTGTTCCTCCCCTTCAAACAGCCCACTGTTTTTTGAAATTCCTGTATGTTCCCTAAGGATTGCTCCTGGGTGGACTTTCATTGAAGTTCTGCCGTCTCTTCGTGTGGCCATGTGTTAGTGAGCTCAGACACTGAAGTAGTTGTGTGGATTACAAAAAAAGGGGAAAAAAAGTTATGTTCATTGAGACTTGCAACTTTTTGCGTGTCTAAAATTAGAGTCACCTGGCATTGCACATATTTTCATAGTCTAGGCAAAATTAAATAGCTTAGAAACCTGTGCCTTAAGTGTGAGCCTTATGGCAAGAGTTTTCAAGCCTTTTCCCAGAAGTGGGAGTTTGTGCAGTCTAACCTGCAGAAACAAGAAGTAACAATCCTTTTGTTTCTCTTTTCATTCATTCAGTAGCCTCATGTACATGATTTTCTCTACTGTTGCTTCCCTTGCAAGGGAAGTAAAACCAGCAATTGTGATTTTAATGTGTCTATGGACATAAACACTTTAGAAAAAGATTGTGTTGCAGCAGCTGTAAGTATTAGGTATGTCTTTGTGTTTAGCTACAAGTCTTCTACTTTGCTGTCATACTTTGGAAATACAGAGGAATATGTTCCAAGTCGGAAGAGCAAAAGGGCCTGCCTGGGGTTACACATGTTGTGTTGCCCATGCTGTGTGGCCTTGTAGATAAGGAATATGTTGTGGTGAGCACTGCTCTGAGAAACATCTGTGGAAGTGATTGCTGCCATGTGCCAATGGAAAAAGGTTTTTAATTTTTGGTTGTTCATAAGAATTTCTCTCCTGTTCCTTCACTTAAATAGTTGTTCTATGCTAGAACGGCATAGAAACCCTACTAAGCCTTGAACAATCTACCTCGCTTGGTAACCTTTGATAGTTTTCTAGGTGTGTTTTTGTAGTTTTAGCACTCCTACTCTTGGTTCACCAGATAAGAACTTTGAACTAGGCCCACTTGAAGGCACCAATAATTTGAATTTTGATTTCCTCCCCAAAATTATCATTGATTCTTGTCCAAAACATGTAATGGTACTACAGTACTTAGTAGTTATCTGTGGGGTTTGTAACCAGTATTATCAAAAATACAAGCAGTATGGCCCACTAGTTTTTTACAGCTCTAATCCCAGAGGAACTTGCAGTGCTTAACCCAGAGAAAATAGATTTGTTGATTTACTCTCACATCAACTGCACATTCAGAAATGGATAGGCTGTCAGGATTCAGTAATTTCTTTAAGGAAGAGTTAGATGATCCTGATGCTGAAGACAATTAAATTCTGAGCATGTTGCAATTTTTTCTTCTGCTGTTGTAGCGTAGGCGTCACATTCCATTGCAAAAATTATCAGGAATTATGGAAGGAACAGAAAGCTACTATTTTAAAGGTGCCTATAGAAAGTTAGAAGCAAAAGCTGCGTATTGAAGCTAATAAATATACCTAATAGCTATTTCTGAGATTTTAATAGGAAAAATGGTAGATAACCAAATACATTATGATGAAAGCCATGACAATGAGATTAAAGCAACTTCAGGAATCTAGAAAGATAACAGAAGTACAAAGCCTGCATGAGGTGTTAGAGACAGGAATGTTTTTGCTGCCTGTTTAAACATCTAACTGGGAATGGGGAGAGCTGGGAGCCCAAGTTCTGGTATAGCTGATGGAGGATGGTATACCAGAATCCCAAAGTCAAATAACTCAAGTCAAAGCTCGTACTCCTTTGGAATCTTGTCCAACCTGTGATAGTAGGAAAAAAATACTGCTTCTTGTGGCACTTTTGGTGTGATTAAGGTCCAGGTCAGCATGCCTTATTTGCTGCTCCTAGTTGTATGAGGACTTACTCTGCCTAACTGTTATTTTGAACTTACTTTTCTATTTGTAGCTGCCCACCTAGGAGGTTTTGTTTAATCCATAGGTTAAGGAGATATATAATCCATATATTAAGGAGATAAAATTGTAGGGACTCGCCACTAAGTACTTGCTCTCTAATTTGGTTAATTTTTTAGGGTTGTTAGTTGTAGCTGTGATGTAGACAGTCTAATATCTCAGGAAGGCAGTGTGGTAATGAATGAACTAGAGCACAGTGAGCATGGAGGAAGTACTGGTTAAGTCCTAGGCTGTGTGTACTTTAAGCATGCACTTGAGCAAATATTGGCATATAAGTGACCTTTTTTGTTTGTTCACAGGTCCTTGGTTATTGGACTGTTGAGGTCAGTAGTAGCTATGTCAGCACAGGAATGGGGAATCTGCCTGAGGGGAAAAGGTAAGTCTGGTTTTATTCACTATGGAGTTCAGCTAAGTCTTTTACCCCATAGACTCCCTGCTCCTGCATTAATCATGAGCACTGCTGACCTCACCAGTCCAATTCACGTTGGAACAGCTTGGTACAAATGGAAGTCGAAAGCCACCTGTGCAATTTCAGGATCTTGAAGATAGAGGTAGAAAAGTTGACATGTACATAGGCATTCATGACGTCTTAGCCTAGCAATTCAATCACTATGATAATATTTTGAGTCAATAAGTTGGGTCTGGCTTTGTGCTGTATGTAGTTCCTGGGTAAGAGGAGTAATAAAGCACGGATCCTTCCTTGTAATGATTGACTGGCATGTTCCTGGAAAAAATCATTGGTGCGTAGAGCAGAAATGTGGGCACACATTGAGTAGACCATTACACAAATAACGACAACTCTTTTAGTGAGTGGGAATGTACTAAATTCTTTCCTAAAATTGTTTACTAAATTCTTTGATAGCTTGGACAGGATGGTATTGTTTATAAAATAGTACCTATTGGGCTGGGAACAACAGTTGTTTGCACCTGTATGCTCTATGTGATTTTTCTGTGCACCTTATTGTCCTGCAGCTCCTGACCCCTGTCTGCACTTTTACTAACTAGGTTAAATAAAATATTATCATGTTTAACAGTCTGTGTGCTTCTAAAAAAGCTATAGTTTCAAGGCATATTTTTTAGGTCATGCACTGTTATTTTACTTTCCTTTGTGTCTGCTGATGGTGACTTTAAAGTAAGCAGAGATACTGTTTGTGTTTTGGCTTTGATTCTGCCTACTCTGTCCCCACCTACTCCTTCCCTTCATTCAAAAGCTGTCTGTTGTATCAGTCTGCAGGGCCTTTCCCTGATTCAAAGTTAATTGCTTTGCCTGACACCTAAGTACTATCTGGGCTATTAATCATTATCCTCTTAGATGTGGAGTGTTCCCTTGCACAGGAGGAAACGCTGCTCTGATCTTGTAACCCAGGAGTATGCAGAAGGCTTTTCCTCATAGCTCAAGACCAATAGGGCTGTTCTCCTCTGTAATACCAGTTGGATCTTCAGCAAGATCTGAGCCAGCTGTTTAGAATAGTTGCATTTAATCTATTTAGAAGTTAATTCTCAGTAATTCACTCTGTAGTGGAAAAACTTCTGAGAGACTGTGTGCATGTTTTCTGGAGTTCCTTACCTAGAATCTTAGCCTGTTTCTGGCTGATTAATAGAGCCTCTGCCTCTGGTCACATGCTGCCTTGTATCTTTGATCCCTGAGTATGGATTTGTGTGTGTGACTGTTTAGATGGGTAGTTGAGGCATAAATCCCTCTGGCAGCTTGCTGGTTGGATGAGGGCAAGCCTGGCCTGCCTGTTAGCCTGCTGTCTTAAGCTTTGCTAATTCATTCTGCTTTTCTTCCTAGAGACTCTTTCCAGGATACATGAAGTGAAACTGTGCTTGTTAAGTGTGATGAGGACTTCTTATGAACTACTTTGCTGCAGTCAGACTAGTCAGTTTTTTATTTTATCCAGCTGAAATGGCTTATTATCCCCAAGTTTCCCCTGTGAGAGAACCTAACTTGGACTGGGTTAGAGGAAAACCACAGTTCTTGCACTCGTGCATAGAAGGAGGAACTGGAAGTGTGTGTGCTACAGTAGCACTACTTGAACTTCAGTAACTCATCTGCCATACTTGTCTTTCATGACCCATGTTGGTGAGGAGGAATGTCTGATCCAAGCCTTCTAGACAACCACATTAGGAAGCAGGAATGCAGACATCTGGAGAACTCCATGTGTGTGTGCATGCACGGGAAGAATTGAATAATGAAATAAAATTATATTGGTGGATATTTTAATTAGGAGTTGATTGTATTTTTGTGATGAGAAAAAATGAGATTGAAGGTGGATATGCAAGAGAATACTGTGAACCAATTGTGCAGATTTTCAGGATTAGGGTGTTTGGAACAGATTCCACAGTTGTGCTCTGGAAGACAGAAGATATGAAGAACTGGACTGAGGTATGGGGCCATTCTTTCTGCTTCTGTATTTTTTTTTTTTAATCCAGTGGGAATATGCAGTACTCGGCTCAATCCTTTCTTTTTTGTTAAGTTTTTATGAAGTAGGGCTGTATGTTTCCTGATTTAGATAATATGGATTTGTGTGTTCTAATGCCTGCACAGGGAAACTAGCAAGAGAGAGAACTTCAAGAGACCTGAGGTGGTAGATATGGATATCACACTGAGCTACAACTGAAAAATATAACTTTAGGCAGATTTTCTAGGGAAGTTTGTAAGACTTTTAAGCTGATATTTGAAGACAACACACGTCATATTTATTTGTTAATGCTTATATTCATCTTCTATGGTATTTTGCCTACAGCAGGTCTCTCTTTCTTGCTTAAAGCAAATGATTCAGCTAGTTGTAGTAAAACATAAAAATGCCGGTGTGCATGCTTCTCAGTCTCACACAAATATGTTCCCAGTGTTGCTGAATCATCCAGAAGCAATGCATGGCTCTTTGTTCGGATTTCTATTTGTCCTACATTATCAGCACTAAAATACATGTATCCCTAAAGCAGTAATAGTTTAAGAAGTGTTAGGTTTACTCTGTCTGCTTTTCACAGTTGCTCTGAGTGTTCTTTGGTTTGGATTTCTATTTGTCATGCATTATCAGCCACTAAAATACATACATCCCTGAAGCAACAATATGCCAGGAAGTGTCTGGTCCGCTGCATTTCACTTTCACCCTTGCTCTGTGTGTTTTGTACTCTGGAAATTTGTCCTGTTATAAGGTCTGTAGCCATTATTTTATAAATAATGTAACTTTTGCTACTGCAAATACCAGATTGGCTTGCCTGTTCCAGGTCCTGGAACCCACACGGTTTGCTTGTGTGCTCTAGAAGCAGTTATAGCAAGGACACTATTGCAAGAAAAAGAATATTATTTCAAGCTGATACGAAGACCTACAGACACGTAGCCTTGAATGCATCTTGCCATAACGTGAAGGTTTTTTTTGTGTCATGTAGTTTTGCAATCTTAAGCTTTAATTACATAAATTCTTATGTTAAAATAAGTTAAATCCATGGATGTGGTGGTTTTACTTTGCCATTCAGAAACCTTTCTAACTTTGAATACTGCAGTGAGGGTGGTGAGGCACTGGAACTGGTTGCCCATGGAAGCTGTGGATTCCCCATCCCTGGAGGTGTTTGAGGCCAGGTTGGATGGGTCTCTGAGTAACCTGGTCTGGTGGAAGGTGTCCCTGCCCATTCCATGGCAGGTGAGGTGGAAGCGCCTAATCTTTAAGGTTTCTTCCAACCCAAACCATTCTGTGATTCTATGGATAGGAAAATGTACTGTTGAAAGACCTGACTTTCACAGTGTGAGATCCCAGGTGTCTGATGCACTGTCTTTTCCATAGTAAACATAAACCCGATCTGTTATTCTTGAATTTGTCAATTTCTGGCATTTGGATCATTGAGTGACTGTGGTACTTTATGCCTCCATTTTTCCTTCTGTGAAGTGGAACTGATGCTTGCATTTTCAAAAGGTATTCTTAGACTTATTTAAAAAAATAATAATCTTTATTTCTGTCAGTCATAACCTGTTCAACACTGCAATTTCTCCGAATGCACTTCATATTCTGATTTTCAATTTCTTAGGTAATTTTCTGTACAGTCAGATCTCTTCTCTCCTCTGTCCTTCCTTGCTGTGTGTTTGGCCTTTAGACAGGCAGTACTGTTGGTGGTACCAATCAGGGAAATCTGGCCTCGGGAAAGCCTGACAGTCAAATCTTGCTGAAATACAGATAAATTATTTGTTACCAATTACAATTAATGGCTGTTACATAATTCCCACTTGGCTTTGTAACTGTAGGTAATTCTTCTTAAATGGAAGTGCAAACCATGATAGATGCATATATACAAATTGTCACATACTTGTCATTGCACAAAAAAATTGCCTAAAATCAACCTACCTCTAAAAGCATTTTAGGATGTATCCCAGTGGAGTAATGTAGGCTTAACTTCCAGAATGTAATCTGACATGCTGTATCACTGACTGCTTATTCTTCAGTGACTCCCACGAGCCTATTCTGTACTTTACAAGCAATTGGCAGAAGAGTTGTTAAAGGACTTTGCCACTAAATGCTTTTGGTAATTTATACCTAAGCTTGAGTTTTCTGATATGGTATATTGGAACACTACTCAAATGGTCTGTATGTATTAGCAGCTAAAAAGTCCTTTGAAGTAAGAAAGGAGAGCAGTGTAAACTCAGAGTGAGCAGGTGAATGTGGATGTCAACTTGACAGTAACTGAAAGGTGGATCTGAAGGTAATGAGCAGTAGACATTTAAATTGCTGGAGGCACACACTGCATTGGAAGCACCATCTGTGGGAAGTTTTTCTAGCTGTCATAGTACTGTGGTAGGTTACAGGTATTAGGGAAGGGGATTCTGTTCTTAAGGAGGTCATCTTTGGTAGCAGGAAGAGTAACGTTCTGCTAGAGTAGAGACTTCTTCCCAGCATCATCTGCATAGAAGCCTGTCATCCACATGTGTGCTTTGCAATGGATTGTAAAATTTTATGGGGAAAATACTGTGGTTTTATTATTTTCTTAGCGCACACAAGTATAAATGGTACTGCCTGGGCAGGTAGGAGGGGGTAGTGAGCAATTCAGAGATCCAGTCACCTATGAGCTGTTTTGCGCTGCATTGCCTATTCCCAGTGCTTTATTAGAAGCTATCACAACTGGTTCCTTTCCTACTCACACTTACTCTATTAGTGCTCAGAATAATGATTCTTCTTGAGTCAGTAATTAATTCTGCCTGCTGATGCTGTTCTCCTGCAGTATTGTCAGCAGTCCCTACCTTTTGTTTTGAGGAAATAAGAAAGAGGAAGTAGACCAAAAATGTTTTTAAAGTGTAAATAAAGTAATTATTTTTACTTTTGATTGAAAATTTAATTATATGTAACTAGGTTTTACCATAATTGATATTTCAATTAAATCTTGCTTTATGAATTTTAAAAGATCAGGTGAAATGTGATATAGGGAACAAACAAGATGGGAGACAGTAATTACTTCATAGTGTTTCTTTAGAAAGAGTCTTATGAGCATTGAGAGCTCCTTCCCTGCTCTGGTCTTAGGATTTTCAGTTATCCTCAAATAGGGAAATTTCTTTTTAAATTTTTCTCTGTAGAAGTGGTGTAATGCTGTCAGTGCAGTACTTGCCAAGTTTGTATTTCAGAGAGATTTTGGATTTATTTGTGTTTCTTGGTGGTAGCTTGTGCATAAATCTGTTCACTTAAAGCTTGAACCTTAAATGAGAATGTCTTGTCACTTCAAAGGAGGATGTGGCTTCATTTTGGACTGTAAACCTTTGAGTTTTAAGAGTGGAATCCACTTCTTAGTGGGGACAGATATGAAGGAGCTAAATTTATAGGAGACTCTCTGTAGTACCTGTGCCTCAAGTACAGAAAAGCTGGGTCACTTGGAGGCTGGGGGACAGCAAACTGAACCAGTGGAGCATTTAACTGGCTGGTTTGTTATCTTGCAGGTTACACTGATTTATTGCAGCTTGTGTAGTGCAAGTCACAGGAAAAGCAGATTTTATCTTAAAAAGGATATTTGCTGCATCTCTGTTAATTGGAAAAGGACTGTCAGGTATGCTTTTTTAATTTTCAACTCCTAATTTTTAAAATCTCTTGTTTTCAGTTTTCTCACTGAGTAGGGGCAACAGAGCAGACTGCTGGGTCAATGCAGTGCACTGAGTTACAGAAGGACACTTCAGATACCCATCTTTATTTCTTCTTAATCTTTAGATTATCTAGAGTTACCAGGGTCTTGTATAAATTAACAGAACATCTCGGTGTTTGCCCAGCTTTCACTGTAGGCTGACCTGGAGCTCTGCCTGAATCCTCCCCTGCTAACATGCCTGGAGAATGAAAAATAGGACAGGAAAGAGCTCCACTGCAGGGGCTGTGCTCTGACCTGCAGTTCTTGCATCTGTTTGAAGCAGCCCTCTTACCAGAGTCACATCTGTTGTTTGGAGGATGACTGTCCATTACAATGTGTCTAGAGCACTGCAAATTGTCAAAAGCAGAAAGTCAAGAGAGCAACATTTCCCAGGGCAGTTCATTTCCCTGACAAAATTTAGCAGTAATTTCTTCCCACCTGCAGCATTCACCCACTCCTGGTTAGCTGAGGTTTACTCAGCTTTTTGTCCTTTGGATGTTGGTAATGGAGTAGTTTATCTGTTCCTGTTTTTTTCCTCTGGCATTTGACACTAGTCTTGCTTTTTTCTTTTTTTTTTTTTTTTTCCCCTGCAAATACAGCACCTTCATTCTTCACTTGTAACATTTCCTTTTTGTCAGCGTGCGCCACTGGTGGAAGTAAATACACACCAAAATAGTTTAAAGTAACCTTGTATCTCCTGACAGTTTAAGTATTACACCATGAGTCCTGTAGTTGTGATAGACTAGGAGAGCAGTCACAAGTAATTTCTATGAGCAAACCTGTGTGCCCTGAAGATGTTCAGAACTGGTTTATCCCTCTACTAAGAACAGTCTAATGCAAGATCCTTGTTCTAACAGTTAAAACCCTCTCTGAGATGTAACCACTTGGGAGATATTTACCTATAGGATGTTCTCCTGTGACAGCTGCATTGCACTGGCACTGATCAGATGTTATTGCATGGGTAGCAGGGAAACTCCAGGTCATAAGGAGAAGGATTTATGGAAGCTAAGCATTTAGGCTGACCTGCTGCTCATAAAGAAAGATTGCCTTAACCCGTGTGCACTGGGAACTCTTCCTAGCATGCAAAACATGTGCCACAGAAGGTGTCTTGAGGGAGAAGTATTATGCTGATTTTCACCACCACCCACAACCTCCATTACTGCAAATATTTTCCCATATGGTCAAAAAGATGTTTTATTATCTCTCTATGGATCACTTGTGTTTGGAGGCACAAGCTTGTTTGTGTGTGAAACTGCTAGTAAAGAAGAAAATTGAGCAATCACTGTGACTTGTATATTTTCATTATAACCATAGTTGTATTACTGTCATGAGTGCTACTTGCATTATAAAGATATAATTGAAACTTAGTTTTTAAAATCAAGCCTTAGGCCATAGAAGGCTTACAAGGCTTTTGTTTATTTTTTAGAGCAATAGTTATAAAACCATAGAACTGGTATGTCTTCCTATGAATCATGCTGTTTCTTGCACAACTGGATAAATAAATGTAGTAATTCATATAAAAGTATAGTTCTCTGTGTTGATGTTTGCAATGTATTTACCCGTGGCAAGCATGAAATTACTGGGGATTATAAACCAAACAGACAGTATTTTTATGAATGGCTTTCCTGAATAGTGAATGAACTCATTCAGTGTTACTTTTTTTCTCTAAAATACTAAGTTTGCAATGAGATCAGTCTTTCTATTTTTTATTTTCCTTTTAATTAATTGCAAGTGGCAGGCAAGAAAATGCATTCTTCTGCTCATCTTCATCTGAAGCTTCATGTTTGGAGTCAGTTGCTGGACTTCTGGTTAACTCTTCAGTCTTACCTGAAGAGGACTTTAAGGTGCAAGTTGAAGGCATACTCTTAGCTGAGCTGTAGTTCAGCTTCCAAATCTTGTTTATGTTTGCACAGATACCACCTCACTTAGAATTATTGTAAGGTGGGTAAAGCACCTCTGTAGTAGAACTAGAGAAAAAATGGTTTATAAGCAAAAGTTTAAAGTTAGAAAGAAATATCCATTTTATGTGGAGCTTTCAAATCATTTCTCTTTTACACCGAAAATAAAATTTCTCTGCATAGAAAACACTTGCTAATCCTTGGAGCATTCAGCACTTGTTATGGTGTGGTGTTTTTTTTTTTTTTTGTTTTTTTGTTTTTTTTTTTTTTTTTTGTTTTTTTTTTTTTAACCAGGTAAAGACTGGGTGCTCTTTGTAATGCGGGCTTTCTGGCACATATGAATGGTTGTGCAGATAAGCCCTGCCAAATCTTTCTGGGTCATTTTAGAACCATACTTCCATGCTGGAAATTGCTGTTTGCTTGGCTAAATCAGCAGAAAGAGCTGGATTGCCACCCTTCAGCTGCTCAGTGCTGCAGCACAAGTCCTCACCAGCCACCAGATCAAAAGCCTCAAATGGCAAATGGGGTAGCAGGGATGTGGATACACATCCTGATCCCTTGCCTTGCTGGAAGGGGAGCCACTGGATGGGGAAGCAACTCCTTATCTGTGGCGGGGGCTGCCTCAGGCCTTGGCCACATTAGCGTCGAGTTTTTCCTAGGTGTAAGCGAGCAGCCTGTTCAGTGAACAGTCTGCACGTGCTGAAAAATGTCTACAGCAAAGCACTGCTTATCTCAATTACTATTTATTTAAACTAAACCCATCAAGTGAAAATAAAAAATGCTCTTATTTTCTGAAGTGAGAAGTTTTTGTAACGTGGCAAAAATCAAGGTTGTTTTGAGTGGTATAAACATCTAGGCTGTTTTACTCTTTCACAATATAAGATCTTCATCTTATAAGTTTACAGAATAGTTCTTGATCTTGAAATTAATTGAAGAAACAGAAAAAAATTAGGATTTTTTGCTAGTTGCTTTTGATAGCTTTTACTCATTTCTAGGGCTGTTAATCTTGTATTGTTATAACAATTCAAAAATGCATTTCTTCACAATTTCTGGTACCTTTCTGAAATGGGAACTACAGCCGCAAACTACAGGCACAGCTTCCCACTGTGGCACACTCAGTGGGATGCTCAGGAACCAGGGCAGCTGAGTGGAGAGATGTCTGGCTGGGTGCTTCGCAACCTGGATTAATAGGAACATATGCTAGCCATAAAGAAAGACTGAATAAGGGTAACTAGTTCTGGGTTGCTGGGAAGTGTAACTGTGACGTGACATATGTAGTGCTAGTCATTCTCATAGGCTTGGACACTTGCAAAGACCCTTGCTTCAAAATTTCTGGATATCTCTTGTTAATTAAACCCCACTCTTTCCTTCTGACTTTGACTCTCTAGATAAATTTCTTCTTGACTTGTTTTTTGATTTACTGTGGCTTTGAATAATCTCAAAATACCTTTGGATAAAAAAATTATTTGTTTAAAAATGTTCTCTTTCCAAAATGAGCTGTTCTTTATATAGTACCAACACACCGAGGCTGAATTGAAACCACTGTTGAAGTGGTTCTAACACTTAGAATTATAAAATATAGTGAGTTGGACCCACAAGGATTATTAAGTCCAACTCTTAGTCCTGCACACATCACCCCAAGAATCACACCGTGTGCCTGAGAGTGTCGTTCATAGGCTTCTTGAACTCTGTCAGGCTTGGTTCTGTGACTACTTCCCTGGGGAGCCTGTTCCACTGCCCAGCCATCCCCTGGGCAAAGAACCTTTTCCTAACATCAAACCTAAACCTCCCCTGACTCAGCTTCACACTGTTCCCTCAGGTCCTGTCATTATGCTTTCTTGAATATTCATGTCTCTTTACTATGACATATGATTGCCCAAGGCTCTTCTCTGGAGATGCTGTTCTCTGGAGATACTCTCCTGGAGATGCTAGAGAAAGACCTCAGCACTTTAATTTTACAGGAATTGTATTCCATGTTAGCCTCTTACGTTGTTTTTTTTATGAGCTGGATTTACCTCTGTATCTTTTGAACAAGGAAGAGCTTGAAACTTGAAATTACTCTTGTGTAAGGCTAATGTAAACTTTTTGGGGCATCGCATTTACTATATGACAGCTTGAGGACACAATTTGAGGTTTTCTTAAGCAAAGAAGGGTTTTGTGGTTTTGATCCTTACTGATAACACACAAGAGTGAAAAAACCTTCTTGTGGTCAACAGAAAGAATTATTCATCCAGTCTTATTAAGATATGATTGTTCTATGTATCTGAAATTATATCAACTAGTGAGGAGCTTTCTTTGTGTTTCTCCAAATTGTTCTGGTCCTTGACTCCTTCACAGTCGGATGCCACATAGTAACATAGGTTTCTTGGCATCAATTACAATATTGGCCACACTGGTTTGGGCTAGTGGCTAGTTAGGGACATAAAGGTCTGCAATTACTTGGTGTATTAGATGTTCAGCAGCACAAGTCCTTTAATGAACCAGCTCTCTGTGATTCAATGAATTAGCATTAAAATAAAACACTAGCCTTAAATGAAGGCTGCTGATGTTGGATCCCTGTTCTAGAAGAGATGCACCTAAACCTGTCGGTCACTGTGATTTGTGTTCTCACAAAGCAATGTGGTCTTAGTGCCAGTGGTTTGTCCCGCTGCCCTTGTGCATTTCAGGCTCTGCTGTAGCCAGGCACAGTTGTGCCACTGCTAAGAAATGGACTTCTACTAATCTGATGTGGGAGAGAGATTAAATGGGAAAGTGTGCTGCCAGCCATCCTTGAAATAACTTAAAATAACCAGTTATAAAGTGCTGATAATGCCTTTATTAGATATGTGCAAGGGGTGGGAAACCTAGATATTAGAGAGGACTTGAGCTTTCCCTATGTTTGCGCTCAAATACAAGCTGTTCAATGAAGATTTTAGCTTTATCTGCCAGGGAAGTTGTTAGTGTACTAGAACAGCATTCAAATGCACTGCTTTCTCAAGTATTTCCTATTAACGTGTTTCATAAGGCACTCTAATATCCCCTTAGGTTGACTGTCATTACTGAAAGCTGAAGTGTTTACTGTAACAGCAGAAGAGGACTCTATGAGACCATAAAAAGGCTTAATTTCTGTTTACGTTGAGCAGTACAATTGTAATATGTTGTGAAGCTGTCTGTAGAATAGAGATGGCTGATTGTTGGCAACTCCTGGGTCTGTCTTTGTGAAAGTTAATGGTCTTTTAAAATAAGTATCCTTTGCAGTTAAAATGTATCCCTTTTCTCAGTGATGGATGTTCTTTACTCCACAAACTACTTAAATTGATTCTACTGTAGGCTGAGAGTAAAGACTATACAATTACTGTAGAACTATTTTCAGTTCTTTCAGAAAGTTAACCAGTGTGTTGCCCTTATCCTCCTGAGTGTTACTAACTAGTCAGATGTGAGCAATGTTCCAAAATTATCTGTTGGCAAGAGAGCTGTTTTTGTCAGAGTAAAGCAAAAACCTTAGAGCATAATTTTGTGGGAACACAACTGAAAGAAAGTATTTGATGAAAGTCTCTTTGTACTTCTGGGGTCAACTGTGTTTCCAAAGCACTAAATTTAGATTTCATGTCCAGTATCCAAGGTGAAAGAAGTTTATTAGATTTCGTGCAAAGTTGCTGGAAGAAAACATTAGCCTGGTGTTCAGCTGTGGCTTGGCAAGTGTTCCCCATCACCTTTGGAATTTGCTATTTAATTACACTCTCCCCCCTCACCCCCACAAAAGACTCACCTTGACTTTGTATTCAAACTTTCTTGTAGCATAGCAATCTCTGCTAATATTTAATTCCTGATTCTCTTTGCCATAAACTTGCTTCTTCATCAGCTTGCCTCCACAAATCCTCTGGCTGTGGAATCACTTGCTGAAGCTGCTTAAAATTCTTATAAGCAGAACAAATCATTATGGGATGCTTTTTAATTAAGTGAATTTTAAATTTGGTAGCATTAAAGTTTAACATTTTGATGAAAACTTGATGCTATAAATTCATTCCAAGATATGTGAAATATATTACCTTGGTGAAATACCTCAGTACAGTTTTATATGTCAGTAAAGGATGCCTCATTCCCATGAGTATTCTAAACATTTTTTTAACTTCTATTTCCTGCCTTTCCATTTGGAACTCCTAACTGCATATTTCTATAATGAGCTGTGTGTTCTTTGTTGTTAATAGAGATTAATGGTTGAGTTGCTTTACTCTGAAACAGGAACAGAGATATCTTCACTTTTTTTTTTTTTTTTCCCCCTGATTATTTTGGTTATTTCACATGCTAATTTTAGTTTCCAACTGGACAGTCTTGAGTCCTTTGGCAGTTCAGGCCACTCCGTTATCATACCTAATCTGCCTATGAGCCAGTTCAGTCTTTTGATCTCACTGTGAACTGTTTAGGGAGCTGAGTGGTACAAACCCCTCCAGAGGCAGGTGGATGTCCTTTTAGCTGATTGTGTTCCCTGGTTTACCTGGTGTTAATGCAAAGGGCCAGCACTTGCTGGGCAGAAAGAGGGACAAACCACAATGCAAAGAGAAAGCAGCTCCTCAGTGTGCTTTCTTAGCACTTCTAGTTAACCATTAGTCCTCTTTATTCCTAAACATGAAAGGCTAATTGAGTTGCGTGAGGTTTTTTTTAAAGCTGCCCAGTTCTTGTCACTTGTCTCTTGTGTTTATGAACCTTTTGGGTCGTAAGCTGAACAGCAACAACAAAAGTTTGTCAGGAATCCTTCCCTATGTTTTTGCTGCTTCTGACACTGGTTATTGGCTGATGCCAAGGAAATGACTGACACATCCTTACCGCCTCAGTGTTTTTTTATTATGCCAGGAGTAAAAGTGGATCTCATTCAATATCCTGTCTCCAGCTTTTTTTGCTCGTCTATTGTTTTTATGACTCACCTTCCCTCCTATCTGCTAGACACATGACTGGAGCTGCAGTGGAATCCCTGATCTGGATAGGGGTACATTTATATCCAATGATCTTGCAAAAAAAAAAAAAATCTTTACAATTATTCTGTCTCCCTGGCATTTATTCTCAAATGATTTTTATAAACAAGAACTCGGATTCCTTTGTTAGTCCTTTTGTTTTGCTACATTAATCTCATTTTTAAAATATATTTTAAATTCTAATTTTCATAGGAGTTCTCTTTCACTGACCTTTTTATCTCTCCTGTCAGTAGGTTTGCTGACTTCATTCCTGAACTTCTTAATGAATTTTTTATGATGCTTACATGTCCATACTGGAAATACCTTTCTGGATGGTAATGTGATTCTAAAATGTCTTTTCACACCTGCATTCTATTGATTGTCCTAAAATTGATCTGTGTACTGTCTTGTCTCTACTTTCCAGTGGTAAGTCTGCAGATTAGAAGAGGAGCCCTAATAATTAGTCTCCTAAGCAATTTTAGGAGTGAAAAATCATTTAATACAATGATTTCAACCCATTGTGTGATTTAATGATTCCCATATAATAATTAGATGCATCTTCTGGTCTAAATATAAGGAATCTTCAGTTATGTATTTTCTAAGCTATATCCCTTAATGAGGACAAAATGATCGTGTCTTGGTTACTCAAGTGGAGAGAGACTGGACTTGCCTGCTCTCTTGTCTCAGATTTCATAGTTGTGGTACACAACCTTCTCTGACAGATTTCCAGTTAATTGTTTTCATTTTCTTTCTCATGTCTTGTCACTTATCAGCTTTACTGGTTAGGTAGTAATATACTTGCCTGCAGCAAGAATCTTTTAATTGGTGTGAGCAGTTTAACAGTGGGAGCATATTAGAAAGTGTAAATGAAAGCATTGTCATATGAAAGATTAAGGAAAAATTCCATCGCAGCCATATTTGTTTTCCTAGGAAAGCTGCTCTTTGTGTTCAAATTTCTTTAATATTTGGCTATTAAAATAATCACATAACAAATACTGGTTATGTATTTTAGAGATTTTTATACTTGGCTAACATTTAATGCCTTGCTTCTGACTGTGCCTGTCCTATGGTCTAGCGTGTTTTAAATTGAAATTAGAGGAGGAAAGTCTGGAGAACATTTACGCATTCTAAGGCAACTAAAAGCAAATCAGAAATGTAAATACCATTATAGAATCAAAAGCATTATTTCCTTAAAGTGATAGGATTTTTCCCTTATTTGGTCTGTTTCAGAATAGCCATTTTAACTTGTAATGGGTTTTTTAAGAAAGAACTTTGCTTTTGTGTGTGAGTGCTTGCTAGGTGGCAGGCAGATAAACTGAGGAGGCTTTCCTAATTACCTCCTTCTGTTTCCTGAAACTTCCTGCCGCACTCTGTTTCAGACTCAGAGTAGAAAAGCATGTGTTTTGATATTGAAATAACTGAAAATATGTAACAAATGTGTCTTCTGAATTGAGGCTTTGAGCAACATTGTGAGAAGTCTCAGGGTGAGAAAGCTGGCGTGGAAGTCACAGAATTACAGATTCATTTTGGTTGGAGATCCACATGTAGAGATTGTCAAGGTCTAACTGAGCATGGTTCTGGACAGCCTGCTCTAGCTGACCCTGCTTGAACAGCAGTTGGACTAGATGATCTCCCAGTGTCCCTGTCAGTCTAAACAGTTCTGTGTGATTTTGAACTAATGCTCTTAACTCCTTAGGCTTCCTTAAGAAATATTGTTCTGTTCATTGCAGGTTTGATAATAAATAACTTCAACTATTGTATTAATGCCAGCTGGATAGCTGGTATCACTGGCTTGAGATGTGCAAACTTTCCCTTTCTCTGCTTGTTCCTGTAGCTATTAACTGTGTGGAAAGAATGCAGCAGAAACAGTGAATCTGTTGTCATGGTGCCTCTTGTTCAAGACTGTTCACCAACACGTTAACTTTCGTACTACCCTTATGTTATGCAGTAGGCTTTAGTTGCACCTCTATGTAGCAAGTGTTGTGTTAGCTGGGGCTACTAGTGGTTCCAGCAGTGTCTCAGGGCTGATGGTGTGTGCTGAGCATTCGTGATAGCTGGTCAAGGATGCCTCTGCTTTTTGGATGCCTGACAAGCGTTTTTGGCTGGCATGTTTTGAACAAGATTTCTCTGCAGGTGCTGTGTAAAATCAGTCTTCATTAATAGCTGAATGAGGGGGAAAAGTAGCTTTTTTACAGAGCATATATTGGTTTTGGTTTCATCCTGCTTTCCAGTGAAAAGCACATACAGATGTTGCCATCTTTACCTCTCAAATTAGCCTCGCTACATGATTGCCCATGTTGAAGATACCCTTCTTGGGACTGGATGTTAAGATGTGTGGGAAGATGGCCACATTGCCACACTGCAGTGGGGGAATAAGCATGGGCATGTGGGGTGGCCAGGGGAGCAGGAAGGCCCGATTTCCCTGGGCCAGGGCTGCCACAGCTGTAGGGCACTTCCCCTCTCCCCCAGCATCCACTGCCTTGGATGGCTTTTCTTTGCAGCAAATGGACATGCTCCTGTGCTTTCCCATAAAGGCTCTTCCCTTATATGTGCGCTATCTCTGTCACTTTAATTATCATCAGTTCAAATACTGACATGAAAGGTGCGAGAGAAATATCCCTAATAGTGAGTTGTGCTTGAAAATTTGCTTCTCTGTCAAACACGCAAAGGACTATTTGAATGCTTCTGTCCATGGTGCCTTCTGGTTGGCTTTGAAAAATGGTTGAATAAATTTTTAATGCTTTTTTTTTCCCTGACACTTTTATGTGGGTTTTCTATTCCATGCGGGTTGCTCAGTCATTAGGAGGAGGAGGCATCATTGGCGTGTCCTGGGAGGCTCTGCCGGGAACTGGGTTATCACGCTGAGAGGCTGCTGTGAGTGTTTACCTATCGCAACAAAGGATCTTCTGATGCCATTTTATTATTAAACAATCCAAATTGCTTGAGCTTTTGGAGGCTCCCAGCAGTCCTTTCAGGCTAACCTTGTTGCTAAAGATGATTTTGTGCTCTTAGTTGCGTGAGTCAGCCAGGCAGCGGGGCATGGGCCAAAGCCTCTGCCATTCTAAGATGAAGCCCTTCTACTGTGACGTGAGCCAGGAACCCTAGTTGTGCTTCAGGAGTCATGTGCATGCTTTTAATTGACCCCTCAAGTTTCAGCTACAAAGTAAATTGCTGATTGTTGTCATTGTAGGTTCTTTTATGGAAATAGGAATATAATTTGCCTTTAAATGAGAGCACAACTTTGTTGGTGGATTTGGACCACCAAAGCATGTGCCACACCCGGCTCTGCTCTTTCTACTCTTGAACTCTGTTTTTACAGCTTGTGTGTGTGTCCTCCTGTGTGTGTTCCTCATGGGCATTTCTGTCTCTTGCACAAATAGCTGTGTCTCCTCCCAGCTCCTTGTGCATCCCCATCCTTCTTGCTGGAGGATTGAGGTGTGAGGCAGTAAAGACCTTGACTCTGTGCAAGCACTGCTCAGTAAGAAAACATCCTCAAATTATCAACAGTTTCCAGCACAAATCCAGAACATAGCCCTATACCAGCCACTACGAAGAAAATTAACTGCCTCAGCCAAAACTAGCACAAAATGGTATCTTATGATGAAAAAGCAATGTAGTGTCTCTCTTGATTTTATAACTATAACTGAATTTATTCTTGCAGGTGTAGCATCTATGACTGTGCCAGTGTACATCGCAGAAGTTGCTCCACCACACTTACGAGGCAGATTAGTCACCATTAACACTCTCTTCATCACTGGAGGGCAGTTTTTTGCAAGTGTTGTCGATGGACTCTTCAGCTACCTCGCGAAGGATGGGTGGAGGTTTGTGAGTCTTCCTTGCTAAAAGCAAAACTGGCATAGTCTTGATTTGGTTGACAGTTATTTTAATTCTTGTTTACATATAAAGTGGTCAAACTGTATACTGGAATGGAACTTCAATAATCAGCTCTTGCCAGAATAGATCCATACTGCTTTCACTTAAGCTTAATATTCACGTATGACTTTACTAAACTTTAAAGTGGAAGAGCAATAAATATTCATCAAAAGCTTTGAATGATTGTCGTGATGTTTATGAAAGTAGCTTGCCTTTTGCATTTAGAATAATTACATGCTGATTATTCAAAAGGCAAATTTCCAGTAAGTATGATGCTGTATGTGCAAAATGGGGGTGAATTTCAAATATTCTTAATCTGAGCACTAGTAATCTAATCAGAATTGAAGTAATGAATATTGTAGCATTACTTTATAGTTAAAAGTTTATGTTATAGGATAACAGGAATCTCTTTTACTTTACTTTATGGATATTATGTTCTTCCTGTAGACATCTCTAAGTATTTCTGGCCTGCAGTCTTATACCTACTATCTTTGTAGTGATGTGTCATTTGAGAGAGATGACAAATTTCAATGGCTCAGTATTTCACTTGCGGAGCTGACTTGGGTAAAACAATTAAAAGAAATGGATAGGAGGAACTTGTAATATACATTCCAACTCTTGGAAACTTATGCTTAATTATATTTACTTTTCCTTTGAAACACTCTTGGGAAAGGGACACATGTTGTAGGGCCTTAGATTTCTGTTGCTACAGCTTGGAATCATTTTACTATTGGAGCATTATAATTTGAAGGATCCTCTCCTCATCCCCCAAAACTTGAAACGTAGTATGTTTATGTTTTTCTGGCTTTAAAAGAAACTGAATAGCGACTTCTAGGTGTGCTGATGTTTGAGGTTTAAGTTAAGAACAATTCAACTGGCACCAGGTACATAGAAGAACTTGGAAGCTGATGTTTTCATAGTGTACACAAAAAAATTAATGTTTTCTTAATGAATTTATGACTTAATTTGTGTGTGACTGAAGATTCAAGAAGTTTGAGATTTTTACTTTTTGTCCATTGATAGTTTCCTTTATCTCGTTTGTAAAAAGGTATCACATTTAGACCTTAAAGAAAAAGATTACTTCATGCCGATTTTGTTTAATTCTAATTGAATTTTAGGTTTTAGCTTTGCTTTGTGCATTCTGGGTACTATAGCTCAGATGAAAATAGCATTTTGCATTTTACATGAAATTTTTTATGACCTTTTCATTGTAATGCAGCTGCATTCTCTGGCAGACTATATGTCCACTTATGGAGAACTGACAAACAGCCTTCACTGAAAGCAGAACTTAGTTTCATAGACTTGCAAATCCCTTTTTGCAGTTAAAGAATTACGCTCAATTTTGAGAAAAGTTACTGGCAGGCAATAATGCATTTCTAAGTGAAATACAAACTGAATTATTTGATCCTTGATGCCAGTTATGTAGTAGTTGCTTTATCATTTTAAATTAACTCTTAATCATAATAATTTGCTAATGTAATGACTCCCTGTGCATGTGGCTGGGCGGGAGAAATAGAAGAGCAAAGATATTTATTTAGAAATGAAGCTCTGAGTCACAGTTACTGTTAGAGGCATTGTGTACTTTCTGGTCAGGCAGTTTTTTGAGTTCAGGTTACCTCAGTGGTCAGGGATTCAACTGGAGGAAGCTTTTGTGGATATGTCTGATTTTTTTCCCCATTAGTGCCCTGACATTTGGGAGGTGAGGATGTGGTTTTAATCTGTGTGTTTCAGTATGTTTCAGCATATTGAAAGAAAAATACAAACTAACAAAATATCTGACAAGTATTGGTCTTATTGAAGCTGTGTTTTTTGTTTAATTGTTCAGGTAAAGTAAGATAGATTCCCTAGCTCAAAAGCAGACTGCTAGGCTGCTTTGGAAAAGATCAGTCCAAGAGCCAGTGCTTTGATAAAGAACATATCAGATGTTTCCAAATCAAGCAGTGACACAAGGAAGTTACCATCTTTTGATATATTACTTTGTAAATATATTACATTAAAGTGGAAGCTTGGGTGGAAGGTAATAATCATTGTCAAATGCAGATTTTATCTTTTTGAAAACACTGTTTTGATATACCACTATACCTTAAATAGAAATGAGGCCCTCACCCACTGAAATGCTGCACAACTATTCTGAGAACTTCTGCTTTAGTGTAACATATTCTTCTGTTTGGAACTAAAAAAACCCTGATCTGCTATACTTCAGGCCTTTTAACCTCTCTGAACTGAAAAAATTAAAAGTTTAACCTAGAACCTGTAGATTGAGTAAGAGTGGAAGTTTGGGTATTTAATCAGATCAGTATGGCTTGCGACTGTTGACTCTTGTCCTTTTACAGGATACATTTGAGAAAGTCTGTCTCCTTCTGTGTGAGCTTCCTTTTAGTTATGAAACATGCAATTAGATCTCCACTTGATCATCTTTTTTCTGGGCAGCACACACCCAGTTCTCTCAGCCTCTTCTTTTATGTCACTTGCTCCAGATGCACAACCATCTTGGTGATCCATTGCTATTCCTGGTTTGTAGCTTTCTCTTATGTTGGTGCTCCCCATCTTCCATGCTCAGCACTGTGTGCTGAGTAGAGGAGCAATTGTTTCTGCATCTGCTGGCATGTGCTGGATAACTTTTGCTGAGGTAGTAATGCTGTGTTTTATGTATGTGCCAAGTACTGCTCTGCTGGATGCAATGAAGTCTAACTGTTGTCAATGCATTGTGCAGAAATAGGCTACCCCCTCAGTGCTGAGGTATCCAGGTATTCTCAGCTGCAAGGCTGGAGCTGTTTATTGGGGACGGTGTACTTGTCTGTCCTCAGCTGGTTTATTGCAAGCTAAGGCTGGTCAGGGAAGAGTACAAATGATCTGTCACCTGGAAAGAGTGGCCAGCAAACTCACGGAGAGAATTCACAAAGGTTCCCTCCTGAGTCATTACATATAAGAAGAAAAATTACAGCAATTACTGTATCTCTTTGTGACTGAATGGCTAAGTTTTGGAGTGCTGCAGAAAAACAATAAGGAACTTTACTTTTTCTTGGCTCTTGTTCTTGGAAATGCTGGATATTAAATTAAAAATAAACCAAAGAAAACAAATATTTAACCTGACCCTTATGTCAGATTTGCTTTATAAACTCTGCTAATGCCATCTTAATAGTATTGCAGCAGTATGTCAGAGAAGAAGAAATGTTACAGCAGACTTATTAAATTTCATGCTGGATTTTTTGGGGTCTGCTAGACATCTGGCTTCAAATGCAAAGTCTTGTATTCTGTATAGGAAAGAACTATATTAGATTTCTGGAAGCTGGCTCACTGCATGAAATGTCTAAAATTGCCTGCTTTTACTCTAAATTGGTTATATCAAAATGGCTTGATCTGTAAATTGCTTCAGCTCTTGAACTTGCAATGGATGTACACTCTCAATGTTTTCCTTCTGGCCTGCTCCTCCTCAGCTTTGACCAGAAGTTTGTGTATTGGAAACTAACTTTAGTGAGGGAGCACTTTCTGTACATTTCTTTTTTATCTTGCCTGTGATAAACAATCCAATAGAGTCCAACTGATAGCTTTAACAGCCTTGGATCAAGCTTTCAGGAGTCTCAATTGATTTTGCCTCCTAAGGTGATTGCAGGTACCCAGCTGCTTAGTTCTGGAGGTTCTGTTGTATGTGAGGGACTGAAGGGTTTTGGAGGAGCAGAAAGTGAGTAATACGAGTCTAAAGGACTAACTCTGTTTACTTAGATGCACTAAAACATACTTTTGCTTCCAGTTTGACAGAATACAGCAATGGTGTCCCTCATCTCTATGGGTTTGTTTTACTCTTCGTTTGAAACAGAAAAGGCTTTCTAAATGCCACTCCAATGAAGATATTGAATATACAATTTGGTGAGCTTCAGTGGTGTATGTGTACAGGTAATTCTGTATACAGCTTCCAAAATATTTGTGGAGAGAGAAGAGCTTAGAAAGAAATGAGGACATTAAAGAATGAGAACAATAGTGAATGAGGCATGAGAACATTCGTGAATTAGTGACACAGATATGTTGGCTGAAGACTACTCAACTAATAAGCCTTCCACAAGCTTTATGTTTTTAATTTATTTTCTTCCTTATCCTTTTCTTTTTTTTAACTGATGATGAGCAGTACCATTCTTCAAGTGTTACAAAATAAGAGAGTTGCTCATAGAGTTCTTTTGAGAGCAAGATTTGCTTGTATGACTTTTTGGAAATTTTGACTGGATTTAAGAAGGACTTGAGGACTTAGCTTGGGGGTGGGGAGGCTGGCCTGGCATGAACATCATCCTAGGATGGCTATCCTCTTTGCATTGCCTTTTTGGGTGTTCTTTTCACCATTCTCCAATTTTCTGCCAGTTGTACTGCCCACATTTTTCTTTTTTAAATCCACAAATGCCTCTAAGGAAGTATTTTGCCATTTTCACTCAAAATGCATTTGGACTTGACAAATACATTTGGTTTGTGGCCCCAAAACAAGGTTTTCAATAATGGTTGTGCTTTCTTTCTTACTCTATTAGCAATCTCATTTCATAGCATACTTTGTAAAAACATTCAGGTGAGAGACTGCTGATTCACCTGTGTGCAAACAGGTATCCTGGGGTATGAAGAGAGGAGCTAGAGGAGAGATTAGCAAATCTCCTTAATCTCCTGACTGATGTCGAGGCGTGAACCTGTTTATGAGTGCAGGCTACCTCAGTATTCAGAGGGGCTGGTTTCTCAAGGTGTTTAATGGGTCTATCTACAGGTGTGAAATAATGTACAGGTGACACCAGCTCTGTTTAAATTCCTTAATGGAAGTGAAAAGAATCTCAGTGAAGGGTAAATGCGAAAAGGTCAGATTCAAAAAGCAGAACAAAATTATACATTGTTTCACAATTCTTGTTATCTTTGTAGAGTTTTATTGAAGGAATATAAAAATGTGGAGTGTATAGACCAGAACCACCATGAAAATTGATGGTATGCTTGTCTTTCACACTCTTTTATCCCACTTTAAAAGGATTGAATAATGGTATCCCTGGGTGTTGTCACAGGTGTCAGTGCTTATTCTGAGAAGTGTAACTGCAACCAGTGGAAATTCTTTGTTGAGTGGAGAACTAGCCTTAAGGCTGTAAATAGTAACCCCCTGGGCATCTAAAATACAGCTTTGATTTAAAACATAATATTGCATCTGACGGATGATTTAAAAGCAGACTCTAAAAGATCTGGTGTAAATTGCTGTGTTGGTGAAATGGTCTTTTTTCAGTGTTATGCTTATAGTCAGAAATTTTCAAAAATAAAATGGCCACATGTGTATTCCTGACCAAATTATGCATTTTTTTTTTTGTCTGGTTTTGGGGTTTGTTTTTTGCACATGTCTGTGAAACAATTCACAGGATTTCAGTCTTGTTTTTGATGTCAACAGTACCCATTTTTTCTCTGTGCATTTGCTTTCTCTTTCTGTTGATTATGTTCACTGAAAGGTTTATCAGATTCTAAACTAGTGAAATTTCAGTGTTTTCATTTAGTCTGACTTAGTGTCCTCAGGACTAGTGGCCATAGAGTCAGTGGTGGCAGAACAGTCAACATTCCATCAGATTTCCCGGAAATGAATGAAAGGGTCATATTTTCTAAAATACTTGCAGAATATATGATTCTTGCCCCCTTAACTTACAGCGAGAAAGAATATGAAGAGAGGAGGATTTGATCTGTAAACTGCAGTTTCAGTAGCTGTAACTTAATCTTCTTATAGCGTGTTTTTGTAGGCAAATAATAGATATTTATGTATTTGTTTATTTGATTCCAGGTACATGCTGGGCCTATCAGCTGTTCCAGCAGTTATACAGTTTCTTGGATTCCTGTTTCTCCCTGAAAGTCCCCGCTGGCTCATCCAGAAAGGCCAGACTCAGAGAGCACGGAGAATTCTGTCTCAAATGCGTGGCAACCAGGCCATCGACGAGGAGTACGACAGCATCAAAAACAACATTGAAGAAGAAGAAAAAGAAGTTGGAGCAGGTAAGCTGAGTGTTTGCTGACTTCTCTATCAATAAGGAGATAAAAATCAGAAGAAATGTTGAAGCTGTAGCCTGTGGGAACTTGATATTTTGCTTTTTCTTATCTGTTTTGCTGTTTAAGTGTTCCATGTACCGGTAGCTTCAAAAATGAATAGGTATTTCTATGATCCTTTAGTTTTAAATTAGGTTCTGATTTCTTAAGTGAGGAAAAAGTAAAGTTGTGTCGCATTCTAAGTTTATACTACCTACACTTACGTGACATTTTACTGAAAAAAATACTCAGTTTAGGACTGCACATCTCGAAGAGTGAAAATAAATAAATAAAATTTGGTTTCTTTCATCAGTGGAAAAGGCCAAACAGACACTAGGGATGTCAAAATGCATTGTACATGTCTGAATTATCCAGAGGCCCCTTCCTAGCCAACAGTATTCTAGTCAAGAAGCCTTTGAAAGATGTACAAAACTAGGCCTGTAATACAGAGATTGTTTCAGTAAAGGCGACTTCTGAAAGTCCTTTTGATCTGCTGTCAAAAGAAGAGCATCTAAATCAAATCCTTTTTTTTCATTCCTTTGTATCCTTACACCATATTTGCTCAAAACTTTATTTACTTATGAAACAAGATTACCATTTGATTGACTTTCTATATTCCACATATTTTTTCTTTGCTTTCTGCTGAAAGTGTGAACTTAGGAATCTCAAGTAAGACTCTTAGGTAAAAGCCATCTTAATTCTTGCTTCCTTAATCATTGATAGGAAAATACTCTATCTTCTCAGAGCTGCGGAAAGAAAAATGGAAGTTGTTTTGCATCTTTGTACATTGAGATTCAACATCTTGTAATACCTATTCTCATTGCCTCCTCATTGAGTTTGAACCTTGTAATAAATAATTACATGTCTGCAAAAAATTATTTGACACATAATTGGAGGGATTTTCAAAATTTTCATCACTAGTGTGAAGCAGGGCTGGATTTTTCCCCTCCCATTATGGTTTTGAGGCTTTGGATACGTTTTTTTCCTGAGTTCTTTGGGATGTGGAAAATGAAGTTCATTGAAGCTAATTTGATAAAAAATGCTGAAGTGGATATTCATAGAACAGCTTGGGCTTAAGAGTCCTGTGCTAAGGTTCTCATCCTAACTAAGGATTGAACTGTTCAGTTTTGTGTTTTAGTGCTCTGTAGAAATAAGAGGAACAGGCATTTGGCCCACCCAGTCCCTTATTTTCCATCACTGGTCTATAGGGTATGACCTTATTTCTCTCTTTAAATCTTTTGTCATTTAAATCTTTTCACAATTGTGAACCAAATGTGGTGTTGGGGGTAGGACTGACTCGGTTGTTAATCAGTCCTCTATACATTTGTAACTTGGACTGGCAACTAATTACGAGGTTGTTTTCTGGGATGTGCAAGTCTCTTGGTTTCCCCTGCATTCTCTCCCAAAAACTTTATTTTATTTCTGGAGTTTGGTTAAATCAAGCACATTCCTAGGAGAAAGCTTGGTTACAGAAAAGGTGTATGCTGTCCTGTTGGTTATAGTGCTTAGCAGACAGGCATTAGATAGCTATGGTCACTCTTGGTTTTGATTATAACTTCATTATAATTGCACTTCATCTCATTTAACCCAAGTTCTTCTTTGTTATAAAGAGGTATGTTGTGTGTCAGCATCAAGACATACATTGTTTTTGTTACCTTTCTGTGACTTACAAGTGGTATTTACGAGTGGTGTTAAATTGTAATTGCTTTCATGTCTTGAGGAGCTGTCCAGACCTTCAGTATTGAATTTTGCAAATGTAGTGCAAAAGCAACTTGCTGTTCATGGTTTCATTTCCAGGTTTTCAGGTATTCACAACTTAAATGTGTGCTTCTGCAAAGACTTTGCTTTTCATTTTGCTATGGATATTTTAATCGCAGGGTTTTTTTGTTTGTTTGGAATTTTTTATATGTATTGCTCTAATACATTCTTTTATTAATTTCTCCTATTTTTGGCAGACAATGTTTTTAAAACACTAGTTAATAGCAATGACGAATGCAGTAATTCCTGTCAGACATTGCGAACATCATTCCAGTTTCACAAAAAACTTTAATGACCCTAAACTGACAGAGTGTATTCGTGACATTCAAGGAGAGATGACTTTGCAAATTTAAAATAATCTGACTTACTTTTAGGTAAAAGTGCCTTTTCCTTTCTTGTCGTCTTCTTTCTTCGAAAAGAACAGATGTTCTTTTTCACTGATTGATACACAAACGTCATTGCCAGCTCCTTGGGGCATCAGTTTCTAAGTGAAACTAAGCCTTTGTTTGACTCCTTTTCTGCAAGGGAGTAACAGAACGTGGCCATAACATATTCTCCAGTTCCACACTAAAAAACTGTAATGCCTTTTCTAACTGTTTCATCAACTATGCCTGTCACAGAAGAATGAAGCAAAGGGAAACTTCATCTGCGTTGTTTAAACTACCTTAAAGTTTGTGTTTAATGTGTGTCCTAAATCCATAGAAATTTATTGCATTTTTCACATGGTCATCAAGTAGCTTCTGTCTTCAAAATAACAAAAATGCCCTCTGCAACCAACTTTTGCTTCAGAAGTCTTTTGTACTGGTATGGGATACCTGCTAAGTGAATGATTCACATTTCTTTTTCACATTATCATTTCCAATACATGCAGTCAAATCAGTGCTGCTGGTGCTGCTTAGCAGCTTGTATTTTTAGCATTTTCAGATTGGTATCAGGAAAATAATGTGTCTTTTTGACAAACACTTTCCCCATGACTGGTTATGCAAATGACATTTTTTCTGGCAGTCATGGATACTGCTTTTGTGGGCTCTATTCTGTACTCACAGTGTCACTTTTGGTTTTGTAACCTTGCATTTTGAGAAGCGAAGTTGCATTCTCCAGTAACGTAGTGAGACAATCAAATCTTGGTCAAGTCCAGCTAGGCATCATCTGCTAATGTCATTCCCCTCTCAAAGGGTGGGGCTGTAGTGCAAAAGAGAGCCAGGAAAATCAAGGATAGAAGGACTAATGAGGAAGATTTTAGAAAAAGCAGTGCAGGTAAGCACTGGCACAGGAGCTTAATAGCAATCATAGAATGGTTAGGGCTGGAAGGGACCTTAAAGATGATCTAGTTCCAACCCCCTCTTCCAGGGGCAGACAGCCTTCTATTTACCAGGCTATTCAGAGCCCCATTCTGTCTGGTCTTGAACAACTTCAGGGATGAGGCAACTACAACCTCTCCGGGCAACCTATTCCAGTGCCTCGTCACCCTCAGAGTAAAGAATGTCTTCCCAATATCTAATCTAAACCATCCTCCTTCAGCTTAAGGCCTTTCTCCCCTATCCTGTCCTTAGATGCCCTTGTAAAAAGTTCCCCTCCAGCCTTCTTGTAGCCCCTTTTACATATTGGAAGGCTGCTGCTCTAAGTTTTCCCCAGTGTCTTCACTTCTCCAGGCTGAAGAGCCCCAAGTCTTTCAGTCTGTCTTTGTAGGAGAGGTGCACCAGCCATGTGATAACTTAGTAACCCTCTCTGGACTCATTTCAACAGGTTGAAATCCTTAATGTGGGCCCCAGAGCTGGATCCAGTACTCCAGGTGGGGTGTCACAAGAGCAGAGGAGAGAGGGAGAGTCACCTCCCTTGACCTGCTGGTCAAATCTCCTTTGATGGAGCCCAGGATACCGCTTTCTGGGCTGCAAGCGTGCACTATTGGCTCATGTCCAGGTTTTTGTCCACCAGCACTCCCAAGTCCTCCCCAGGGCTGCTCTCAATCCATTCTCCACCCAGCCTGTATTTGTGCCTGAGGTTGCCCAGACCCAAGTTCAGGACCTTGCACTTGGCCTTGTTGAACTTCATGAAGTTCACACAGGTCCATCTCTCAAACCTGTCGAGGTCCCTCTGGATGCCATCCCTTCCCTCCAGTGTCTTGATTGCACCACAGAGCTCAGTGTGATCAGCAGACTTGCTGAGGATGCACTCAATCCCACTGTCCGTGTCGCTGACAAAGGTGTTCCAAAACTGCCCCCTGAGGATTGTCATTCATCACTTCCTTAGACATTGAGCCATTGATCGCAAATCTTTGAGCGCGATCATCCAGCCAATTCTTTTATCCACCAAGTGGGCCATCAATCAAATACACATCTCTCCAGTTTAGAGACAAGGATGTTGTGTGGGTCAGATGCTTTGCACAAGTCCAGGTATGTGACTTGTGCTGCACTTCCCTCATCCATCATTGCTGTAACCCCATCACAGAAGTCCACCACATTTGTCAGGCCATGTGTATAGATGAAGTAGCTTGTGCTCCTAAGCAAATTAAAGGGTGGGATTTGTGATGTTAATTCTAGAGCAAGTACTTGGGAGTGAATTTAATGTAATCATTTGTGCATAACAATAAAGCTACCACACTTTTTGTAAAATTTTTACTAGCTGCCGGTATAGTGGTAATTTCTGACTGGAAAGAAATCATTATAGCATCCAATGGAGACATTTTAAATAGATCATTAGTTTCCCATATGTTTGACAATACTACAATGATCAGTGCAAATCATAGAAAGGTATCAGTTTTTACTGTCTTTCTGGGGTGAAAGTGTCTGCAAACTGCATGGCTTTTCCTCACACCCCTCTGTGTAGCTGTACTGAGCTCTGATGTGCCAGGATACGTGGTATTTCACACGAAATCAGTAGTGATGAGTATAGTACTAACTTAGCATCTTGATGAAATGAACATCATTTGCATTAAGACTAGACATTTATTTTTGTGTAGATGAAGGATGTGTAACTATGAATCGTGATTACGCTAGGGGAGCAGTGTCATCTCCCTCAGTCCTATTTGTCCCACATTTCTCTAACCCGTGAATTAGTGCTGAGATTTTTGACCTTATCCGCTATGTTTGTGGACTTTTGCCTTTTATTTGTAGTTATCCATGTACATGTGTCAGCTTCGGATCATGAAGATGTCTTCTTAGCACGCGTTATGTTTACTAATTCTGGCTGTGTAAAACTGCTGGAGCTCAGTGGTGCATGGAACTGTTCTGCTTCTGTGAAATTCACCAAATCATTTATAAAATTAATCATTACAATGTAATATTGTTTAACTTATCATTCTGTGTCTGTACCAGAATATTATGTAATGGGCACTGCTTCTAGATTAGACATTTTGTTTTGTTTTCATTATTTTAATTCCTTTTTTTTTTTTTGTAATAGCTAGGGGTTTTTTGTGACACTGATAAAAATGTATTCGTGCCACTCTTTCACTCCTGTAGGCTTGACTCACTTAACTTGCTTTTCTGTATTTCCTATTCAATCAGTGAGTGTGTCTCCTTTCTAATGTTTGTATTTCCCTGTTGGAGATAAATGTGTTATGATATAAAGGTAAAACCACCTAATTGCTTTTAGGTTTCAACTAATAATTTTACCCAATTTACTCTCACTTAAAATAGGATATTATTAGGCAGGAGATTGGGACCCTCAGTTCTTCCTGGTTCCAGTATATTTCTATTTCGTGCACCTTTTCTTTATAAGTAATATTTTAACTTGTTAGTATTCTTGGCTATGGCTTTGGCTGGAACCATTTGATATGCATCTTTCCAGGGAGATACTGAAAGCTTACGGTGTTTTCATTCTTAATCATAATTCTCCCCTCATTTCTGGGAGTCCTTTTTATCCTAAGGCCATTGCCCAGCATGCTTGGTGTTGAAAAAGAGAGAGACATGCTTATTATTATTGAACATAAGCTGGAATCTGATTTAATGAAACTTGGTAATACAATGATGCTCTGGTAGGACTGTGCAGATCTCTGAATGATGCCACTTCCACTAAAATCCTTATGTGAAGTTAATTCTTCTTTTATGATAAGTGGCTTTTGTTAGCTGTAACCATGAAATTAGATGGAAGACTTTGGGCAGAAGGAAACAAAGGATTTGTTGAAGAAATCCCCAAATCCAATATGGCTGGTAGTGATATCAGCCTGAAATTCTTGCTTGTGACAAAACAAATGCCAGGGTCACTTCCAGGTGGGTTTTGCCTCTAGATTTTGTGGGAAGTGTGGCCAATGCCAGAGGTACTTGAAAGTGATGTCTAAGTTTTGTTCCTGTATTTTAGCAGTTTTACATATTGAAGTATTATTTGTCTGTTCCCTTAAGAACAAAAATTCTTCCTGTGCATGTTTCCATTGGAATTTATTTGGAGTTGAACCCATAAAAAAAAGTACTTCTTTGGATAATTTAAAATCCATGCAATGCAGACAAATAAAACATGGAGATCTTGAGAACATTTGATCTTGAGAAAGTATACTAATTAAATTCAGTGTATGATCTGATAACAAGAAAAAGTGTTCTAAAAAACTTGGCAAGGGATATTGAAAGTATGAATTACTGTGTAAAACAATTGATAAAAAGAGATAAGATTTTTGGTTCTCTTCCAGTCTTCTAAAAGGCTGACTTATTCTTGCAAATATGACCTTGGAGAAATATAATGCATAAAAAACATTATTGTTTTTTGCCTTGTATAGAAATATGACTGCTGTATTTTAAAAATAATAGTTTGTTTCTAGTATCTTAGAGCTCTGATTATACTTCAAGGATCCTGCTGTTAGTGTGTTTACCTGGCAGGGTGTTTCAAATCAATCTTGCTTCAGTGGCTTGTGACCAAAACGAATCCCTAAATCTTCCACCTTGGTTTTCAGTGCAGTGACATAAAATGAACGTTTATCTGGAAATGGTGGTTAATTGCCCATCTGAAGAGCACTTTCTTCCAGTTAGACTGATTCAGCTGTATGGTTTGGAACAAGCTCTTCTTTGCCTCAAGTCCAGACTGATTTCGTGTGTGGTAGTTCTAAAGGGCAGGAAAGGTAAAACTTGGTAAAACTTCCTCTAAGTATAGGGAAGCACTGAAAGATGGGACAGTTTGTTTCAGTTTCGCGTCTTTTTCCCCCCTTTAGATTTACCATGAATTTTTTAGAAGTACATTTAGCTTTCCACTGACAGCTTTATTAGCTTTTTATTAGTTCACAGCTTCTTAAGCCTACAGAAAATTCAACCTACAGGTCTGGAAAATAAAATGAAAAAGACTTCATCTCTAATCCATTCAACAATAAATTTAGGTTTCAGAGTGGAAAAAGTGTTTGAAAGGTTTGCAGACTAGTGATTGACATCCCTTCATGAGAGAATATGATTCTTCTGAATCAAAAACTGTCTAAAATAAAGGCCACGAGTAAAAATTCAGTCATGTCCAGGGGAATAGAAATTTGTAACTTGTGATTGAAAAACAAACAAATCTCTATGCTCCCCCCCCTCCAATTTTAACTAAGGTAGTTTATTTCTTAATATGAGCAGCTAAAATTAGATTTGGCTGGCTGTCATGTATTATGATTATCTCTGTTTCATGTTTATTGTCTGTAGGGATGGCTACAGTACTTCAAATTTATATAAAAGTATCTATATATATTAACACAAATATGTTTGCATTGTATTTGGCTTTGTATTTAAATAAGGTAGTCCAACTGACTTGGACTAGATGAGTTTCTAGAAGCTAATGGCCTTTGGCCCCAATTTCCATGCCTTCTCAGAGCTCAGTTCAGCTCTGTCAAGCAATAAGCTAGACACATGTCTTGGATTTTCCAGAAGTAGTGCTTAGCTGTATAACTTGGCCTATTATTAAAAATCTTCTGTATAATAGCACAAACTTTAACCGGCATTTTTTACTTTATGCATTTACAATAGTTTCTTCTCAGCAAGTCAGGGGAAAAACCCAAAAATAGTGTGCCATATGATGAGATTTTAGGAAAGCTGGACAAAAGATTCCTGGCAGAAGTGAACTTGAAGGGCTTGGGGGGAATATTTTTGGTCAACAAAACCAAAATGTGCATGACATGAAAACAGAAAAGATGAAAAGGGGGAAAAAAAGACCAAAAATCACTGAAGTAGGTGGGTTTTGCATTGTTGGGAGGCAAACCTATTGTCATTTCTTACTCAGTAAAGAAATGGGAGATACAGTGAGAGGGGGGAGACACCTGTTTATTGTCCATAACATACATGGTGTGTCACATGGGGAAGGGAGCCCTTGAAAGCAAACTGGGCCTGGGGGATAGAAGCCTGTGTCGGTAAAAGCTAATGGTAGGATTTTAATGCTGGGATAGGAATAAAAGGGCATAATACATCTGCCTAAGGGGAAGTTACAACATTTAGCTTGGCTTAACGTGGCTTGAGGTGTCTGGCCACGTTCCAGCCTTGCCAGTGATGGCAGCGCGATAACCTCTTCCAGATTTTGGCCTGAGGGGTTGTTGCTGCTCGTGTGCTCACCAGGCTCACCACTTTGGTTTGAGTGGGCCAAACCAAGACTGAATCTTGGAGTCAGTGTGCTGGACAGCAGGTTTGGCTTGAGGTGGGGTGCCTACAGCGTGGTAGCTTGGTTGTGTTAGAAATGGGAAATACGATTTTGAATTCCCTGCATGCTCTTGGGCGAGAGACGGGCACACAGTGCCTTTACAGCAGCATTTGCTCTTTGGGGCTTTGTTTTCTTCTAACATGGTTACACTGATGTACTTGTTTCTTTTTCAAAATTGTGGGTCTACTTTTTTTTGAGGAGTGATAAAATTACGGCACCTCTAGAGCTGCTAATGGTATTCAAGAGCTCAGTTAATTAGAAAAGGGAAAAAAGAAAAAGAAAGGAAGGCCTGGTTCTTCATCATTTCCCTGCTGGATCCAGCTTCTGCACTGAATACACAATTCTAAGCTGAATGCTCCCACTTGAGCTGCCTGTTTTCATGCAAGAGGGATTCAGACAAAATGTACAGTGTTGTGTGAAAATGTTAATGGGTATGGGGGAAATTTTTTTATAGACTGCTGAGGAATAATTATAACACTTTGCTAAGCTTAGTAATATGATTCTATGAGTTAGCTCTTAGGTCATGTTCTGTGGCAAAAATTGGAGATAATCTTGCAGCTTTGCTCTTCACCTTGTGAAGATGAGTAGAAACTCTAAAATGGATTTAAGGATTTTAATAACAGTACGTATATGTAAATGTTGCAGATAGATAGCTGAACTAACTTCACCTATTGGTCCCATTTTAGCCTTTTCAACATAATCACTAAAATCAAAAAAGCTTTTTTTTTATTTTTTATTTAATTAATCTTGTTTTGCAGTCTTGTATTAATGCAGAGGAACCACGTCAGTGCAGAGCTGACTCTTCATCTGCAGCCTTCTATTGTGACAGCTTTGCACAAGGGCAGGACTTGGTCCAGCCAGCAGATCTTATTGATTCTTCAACAGCAGTAGTTTTTCTTTGATTCTGTAGTCAGGTGAACACAGTGTTTATACAGCCTGTTTAAATTGAAATATTTTGATAATAGAGAGGAAAATGGATTATAAACAGTGTTTGCACTTAGTTTTTTTACATGAGATCACATCCTTTTGCTACAATCTAGTCAGGCTTTATTCTTTCTGAAAGCCTTCACCAGGGTATTGACTGACTAATTTTTGTCAATCTTCATCTTTTTCTCTTGCCTTCTAAAATAACAGCATTGGGATTTTTTTATCTCTTCTCCTTTCCAGACCCTTTGTTTTTCTAGCAAACTTGAGGGTTCGGTTCACAATAAGCAGCTGTCCTTGCACACTGCCTGATAGTTAATCTGAAGTGTTCACACACTGAACATTTCAGTGAATCTTGTCAACCAACATGACATCTGTCATAACTGGCATGCTGCCATGTGTGGATGTTTTGTTTGACTTAAGATGGATTTTGAAAAAAGAAACCACAAAAACCCAAACCAAAAATGTTAGTCGTTTGTTGCTGTGTTGCTGCTGTGTCTCCCAAGTGATCCATGCTCCCTTACACAGCTATTTCTGAGCTTTCCCTACGTTTTAAGAAAGCAAGTCATTAGAAATAAGTGAGAAATGGTGTAGTACTTCCATGTTGACTATTTGAGTAGAATATGTATTTAGGTCTAGTGCTTTTATCCAAGAGATAAGAAATAGATTATTTCTTCACATTAATTCTGTTTCACTGGAGTTTTTATAAGTGGTGAACTGGTTCAGAATTGTGTTTCATTCATAATTTTTTGGACAGGAAGAAGTTAGAATTCTGCTTTGCTTTTTGGTCTTTGCTTGGTTTCTTTTTTTAATAGTGTCCCCTAAGGCATTTTGATGCACTGTACCTGTGTAGTAGTATGCTAGTCTTGCTACAGAGCCAAACCCCTAGGAAAGAGCTTTCACCTTGTGTTATTTCACTCAAGAACAGGAAGGGTGAGCACCATCTTTTCCTTTTATCATCTGAATCATAGAATTATAGAATCATAGAATCAGCTGGGCTGGAATGGACCTCTGAGATCATCAAGTCCAACCCTTGATCCACTATGAATGTGTCTGTGGGCTTACTCTTTTCTTGTGGTATTTCTGTAAGTGAAATACTTTCTAGGAAATTTTTTACACTATTTTGTATTCTAAAATACCACTGGTCTCCTGGAAAATGTCCATGTGCAGTAGAGGGGGTTTATATAGCTGAGGTGTTTGTGTGTGTGAGATAACTAATGCTGCATGAATAAGTCACAGTGAATAATTTTATCATTAATTTAGACTTCCTTTCTTCTGGGGAAGACTTCTGGGGAAACTGCAGTTTCTTTAGATATGTTTGTTTTGAAAGTGTTAAAGTGCTTTGGAATTTTTCTATGTGAAGCTGTAACAAATGCATTGCAAACTTGAAATTTTACTGTAAACTCTTTAGAAATTGTGGCTTCACAACTATTAAACAGCATTTCAATTGTGTTCGAGAAACACCTGCACAAAAAAAGCTCTGATTAGTTCAATTAACAAAACAAGAACATTTTAAAAGGGTCAGTAAGACTGGTCCCTTTCTGCCTGTTTTCAGGCTTTCCTTTTGCTGAAATAACCAAGCCAACTTCCTCCCAATCAATTAAAAAACCCTGCCATCAACAATTCCTTCACGAAAAGCCATTTGTTATTTTCAGCACTATTTTTTCCCCCCTCAGGAAACCACTATTCTGTTAAATGTCTTTTTCCTGTGAGGAAAAGATCACTCCACTGGTCCCATAATGGTCAGTTTGTGTATGGGTTTTTTTCTGTGAATAGTCAGAGGACTTGATGAGCCTTATGGATAATGGTGATTTTGAACTTTTTTTTTTTTTTTTTTTTGTGATTCTGCACATACTTGAGTATTTCTGTTTCTGTTGAATAAGAAATAATGCATTCTAAGCCAGTATAGGTCAATGTCTATGGATATTCAAATATTTACCAGAAGTCTTATGGAAAATGTTGTTATCTAGTCAACGTAAGTTATCTCGCACTGCAGCCATGGTGATTTATGAATGAAGAAATAATTTTTTTCTTCAAGATTGTTAGTTATATTTAGAATTGTTCTGTAACTAAACGTTGTGGGAGCTTGAAAAATTTCTCCATTTCCCTGCCATACATAGTGAGTATCTAATTCCTCCCTTAAAGGGTGGGCTTCAGGCCAGAATTTAGCATTGGTAAACCTAACACATTGATATTTTTCTCCACTTTTCTTGTAAGGAGCTTGTAGAATTGCTAAGAAATTGCCAAGAGTTCAAGATGCTGTATTGCCTGTGGCTGCTTAAGTATGTTTAATTGTACATTTTGCCTGTTTATTCTGCCTTTTCTAGTGAAATGACTGGTTCTCCCGTTATTTTTAATGTAGATTGCAAACCAGGCATCTGCTGTAACACACAGTAGCCTCATTCTGTTGGCTGGTCTCTGGGGGTGGGCAGGGGCTGGTGGGAGCCCACTGGTGATCCTGGGGTGTCCATGTGGCCAAACCCGTGTCAGCTGGTGGCTGTGAGGACTACCAGCCACTTCTTTGCCTTGTAGAACCATACTTAAGTACTCCACAGAAATAGTGTAGATATTTCCTCTGCTACTAAAAATGCATGAATATATTTGGGTTTTTATCAGCTCTGAACATCTTTAGGTTTTTTATGCGCATTCTCCTTGGGGTCAGTGGCTTTAAAGAGAACAAAATACTTTTTTCTTCCATGTGTTCTGATCTGTTTCCCATTACTTCTTGAACATGGAAAGGTTTAATTACAATTATTTAATAAAATGGTGCATGACTGCTCTAAACATTACATTACTATTGAAGCAAAAGTATACTTGAAATTGTATTGATTCAAGAGCACAAATAACTTTAAAGTAGCTCTGTCCTTTTGTGTTTATATGGAGTAGATTGCACTATTTTCTTTTCATTGAAACATAAATGTTGTATAAATATCTTATATAACACAAACTGCATGTGATTTTTCATAGTATTTGAGGTAGATGTAGCTCACGTAAGAGTATACAAGTATGGATATATAAATGAATAAATTATGTCTGCTGTAGTGTATGGCATAGAAAGATGATTGACTCTGAGCCAGAAGATTCCCTTTTTAGTTAAAGCAAACATAAGTTTCTATGGCAATAAAAGCAAATTTAAAATGTAGGTGGTTCTGACTGTTGCTGGTCTAAAATAAAGGTAGCAGTTCCAGAATAGTTCATTTCATAGCCAAAAAACCCAGAAGATTTTTATTAAAGAAAAATTTCTCTATGTTGACCCATACTTAATATTTAAAATTTTTGAATTGTGAGCTCTTTCTGATATATATATTTCCCCCTTCTTTAATTTCTCATTCTTTTTTTTTTTTCATTGTATGTAACAAAAACAGGAATCTGCATATAAATGCAATGCAAATCTTTTGTTATTATCAAGCAGATTTAAACTTTAATGGTGATTCTTACTACCTTTGCATCTTTCGTAATTTGTTGGGACTTTAAATTTTTAATGTTTGTTAAGTGATGATTATTTTTAGTAGTACTCAAGAGACAAACCATAAGAGTCTTGTAACAGAAGATAAATTAAAGCAGTATTTACTGAAGAACACTGAATTGGTGGGGAGGGCAGGGGATAACAAGTTGCAAATAAATAGGGTGGAGCATAATCAGAAGTGTTTATCCTACATTAATTAAAGTGCAAGGTAACAACTGAAGAGGTCTGAGACACCCTTTCTTCTAGATTGGATTGTTCAGAGCTTCACGTTCCATTGAAGCAGACTCCCAGAAGAAGGATACGTTATAGAATATCCAAATACCACCTACTCCTGAGTGAGTGGCCTCAAATAAATCATCCTGTCCCTGTATCTCATATCATTCAAGCTGTTTACTTTTTTTGATCTCCAGATCTTCCTCAAATAAGCAAGATAGACTACAGAGAATCCAGGATTATTTATGGAATTTTGTTTTTTTAAGAAGGGGAGTATGGGCAGCCTAATTCATATATAAGATTATGTTTTGCAGCCAAAATTTGTTGTTAAAATTTAAGCATAGTGTGTGCATATGTAGAAACCAAATGGTATCTTTTTGGTCACTCATAAATTTTGATTTTTTGCCATACCTTGACAGCGACAGAACTTGACAGGAACCCAAATTGTTCATGTTCATTTAGCAGGATAGGAACATGTGGTACTAGTCCAAGGTTGAAATGGGATCTTTCAGTTGATATTTATGTCAGATATCATTAAATCTTTTGCAGCAACAGCCAAGATTTTCTTAAGGTTATAGCCTGACAATATTTAATGTGAAAATATCAACCTAAATTTGCAGAGATTCTTGTATTATCCATGAGATACTCATTTCCCTCATCACAGTGAGTCCTCACTTGACTGTCCTTGATAATTCAGATAATTGGTGTTAAGTACTCAGTGTCAAAGACAACAGATGAAATACCTTAAAAAGACATACAGTTTGTGCCAGCTGACTGCTGCTTGTGATACTGGGATGGTGGGTTTGAGTGCTCCAGTTCCCATCCAGCAGGAAGAATCAAGACCTAAAGAAAGGGCTTTGGATATCTGAGGAGGAACCAAAAAAGGTGTTGGTGTTGAATGCTTTCTCATATGAAACCAAATGATTTTATATGATATAAGTCTGTCAATAGATGTACCAAATTGTGGTTGGTGAATGATTTTGTAAGTGTAGAAGTAATGCAAGGCTGCATAATGATAATATTTTGATTTTAAATATTTCCTGATATGCAGTATTAGATGTAAATCCTTGAAATAAACAGAGACACATTTTTAAATGTAGCTTCATTTTTTCTGTATTTGAATGCAACTGTAGTGTAACCCAACAGCATTATAGAGGGGGTAGAATTTATTTTTTTGTTATTTAGTTATTTTGAGGCAAATTTGAGAAGTTATCACTCAGTTTAGTGTTCTGTTTTCATCCAAGAAACATTCCCTACCATCTGCAGTCTGTTATCTGTTGTGCTGTGTGAGCCTGGCTCCAAATACAAAATATCATCTGGCCTGTATAACATGGTCTTTGACAACTCTTCCCAAATGTGACTGATGGAGGCCAAGATATTCTCTGTTCAGGTGCAGGCAGATCCATTAGAAACATGAATTCTGATAAATATTTGTAGATCTTTCATGGATGTAGATGCATTTTATGAGACTGCAGTTTATAATGGGTATGTTAAGAGATGCTGCATCACAAAAATATATTAAAATAAAGTCTTCTAATATGCTTTGAGTTAATAATTTTTTACTTCTTATCAGCTGAAACTGGTTTTCACATTCAACTGAGAGTTGTTTTGAAATATAGATTTAATAAGCTCGCATGCTTCTGCCCTGCTGATAAACTTCTTTTCTTCCCCAACTTCAGTAAAGAAAAATGGATCCATGAAACCTGTTATATACCTTTTCCTACCTGTATTTTGGAACCTAATGAATCTGAAGAGCAGTGTTTAATTTTAGCTCAGCAGTTTGAAAGCAGATTTCTTTTATTATGCCTTGAATAATTTCAAACAGTCCTCTTTTCCTCCTCTGGTTCTTCTTAAATGTATTCATTTTATTTGGTGATAAAATTTCCCCTCTATGTTCTTAATGTTCTTGCATATTTGAATATTGTTTTATGCTGAAATCAGTATTAAAACCAATTTTTGTTATATCTTGTAATAATGATATTGAAACCTTAAAGTTATATGAAACAAAATTAGGGAGTTCTAATTGTAAGACTTAAAGATTGATAACTCTTCATCAATTTTGTGTAAATCCTATATAGTACTATACTCAAAAGTGTAATATTTTGTTGCCATGGTGATAAACACAATAGGTTTTTTACAGGCTTTTTTTGTAGCAGCTTATAATAGTTGAAGTAGCTGCAAAGGGAAAGGTATCATCTACGATTTGAGTTCCAGTGAGAATATAAGCCTTGAATGACAAAACTGTTTTTATAATAGAAGTTGCCTTTAGGGTCTGAGTTGTAGTAATGCATTATAACTAAACTTTACCTGTAGAATAAACTTGGATTTAACATTTAAATTAGTTCAAAAAGGTTTTAAATGTATTCGTTTGATTGGGAGAAAAAAATTGCAAATGATTTCCTTAAAAGATTTAATTACATGAAGTATAGACTCTTGTTTTTCTTTAGGGAGTGTCAGTGTGGGTTTTTTCCAGTGATTCATTTTTCTGTGTAGTCAGAGCAGATAATGTTGGGTGTAGCCTGTAAGGGCTATGTATATTTTTCCCATGTAATATTTCTTAGTAAAAATGTGTCAGAACATCTAATACTACAGCAACTGAACCACTGCTGTGATAATACATCAGCAAACCCTTTGTGTTTGGTAAAGTAGCCCATAATTGTGGGCTAGTAGTGAGCCTGAAAACAAGATAATTTTGCCCTTTCTTCTCTGTTAAAAAAAACATTTCTTGCTGAACTCTAAAAATTGAACTGTTGGGAAACACAGCATGGAACCAAACTCCTTAATAGCTCAAGCAAACCACTTTCTCCTATTTTCCTCCATTTGGAGTGTTTTGGACGGGCTTAAGTTCCTCTTGTAACTCTTACACTGGTACTGGATAGCCTATAGTTAGTGGTTCTTCCGTGGCTTCATTAATGAGAGATCAGCATGTTATATTACAGAAAAAGTAGTTGTGGTGGTGTGATTTCATTTCTGGTAAAACTGATAATAGACTCAAGGTATCAAGTGCTTTGACTGCAGTACTTTTCTGAGACACAATATAGTTCACATAGTGTAGGTGTCACCTAAGAAATGTGCCTACACCATTTACTATTCACTGTTACATAGAATCTTCTAGTGGTAATAAATCTGCTGCTAAATGATTGTTCTTGTCTCATTTACTAAAGCTGATGCAGGGACTCAAGTGACTGCAGGCAGACAGTTGCACATTTGGGGTTTTTTAATTAGCATAATGCATGTGTGGGTAGCACCAAAAGAGCATTCAGAGGTTATGTTAGAAGGACATGCAGAAGCAAGGAAAGGCATTCACATTTCTATGGAAATTAAGTAATTAATTGCCTGTAATTCTGTTGATTTGTTTGCCTATGTAGTCCCATTAGTCAAGTCTTGATTCAGCAATAGTCAACAGCAAGTGTCTAGGAAAGAGTAGAAAAATTTAAGCATGTCGGATATTTTACCAAAGTAAAGTATCATAGAAGATATATACACCCAAGAAACTTCCAGTTTCTGAGGATTTTGGATTTATTATCCATGAAACTCTCTGGTCACATGTACACTTTCAGTATATTATGCTTACTTAAGCTTTAACCATAGGTTAACTACAGTGTGGAACGTGTTTAATTCTGTAACCTCTTTTTTTTTTTTTTTTTTTTTTTAACTGAGGTATTTTTCATCTTTTCAGGTGTTCTTGTGCTTTCAGACTTGTTGGGTTTTTTTAAGGTTTATCAAAAGTTTACATCAATTAATTTGTGTTTTTTTGAACTGATTTTTTGGTAGAATTTGTCTCCTGTTAACAAAGTTCTTCAGTCTTCTTCAGGCAAAGTATTTGTTGGTTTGCAATAGAAAATGCCTCTATATAAAAAAGTGTGCCTCTGTATAAGAAGTGTGCACTTCTGGATTTCTGAGTGACTGTATTTTCAAAATCTGTAATGCGATGAAGTCCCACTAATCCCACTGTACAGACAGGGAGCAGACAAGGGCTTTGCACCAAAAGAAGTTTCCAAGGGTTGCCTGAGGCTTGTGGTGGGATTCCCACAAGTACCCCTGCCATTATTAGACCATTCTCAAACTTCTGAGCTGAAGTGCACGAGCGTGTGTATGCACCTGGAGGGGAGGGCAGCTGAGGGTGGAAGCTCTTCAGAAGCTCCAAGCGTGGATGTTGACAAAGCTGGCTTAGCACTGACTCTTATGTCAAAAGTGCCCAAATGGGTTCTGCTAAACTAGGCAAGTGCTGGTGCTGTTATTCCATGGCTTAAGCACTTTGGTCCTTGACTACAGTCCCACTTTATTTGGTGTGACATTCTCTTGTACATCCTTGTTCGGAGGCTGGTCTGGGTAGTTTCTGTGCAGGTGGAACAACAACCAATAGTCACCATGTTGTGGTTGGATTGTAGATGCCTGTGGGGAGGATTTCTCTCTGGTCTGTAAGTCTCACACAGGTCTGAAACAACTCGATTGTGTGGGACAGGGGCTGTCACAGATATCTGCCTCAGCTGCTGTTGCTGTTGTATTTGGAGCCTGGTGCTTGACTCATCTCTCACAAGCTTAGAGTTCTGTGATAACCTTCCTAAAGTATTTTAGAAACCCAGCACCATCAGTGGAGCCTGTTCCTGTGCTCTCTCTGTGTGAGCTGAGCTGCCATGCACAGACACAGTAACATTCTTGCAGTCTCTTCAAAAATGAATACTAAACAAGACAAAGAAAAAACTTAAGAAACAATCACCAAAAATTGCATTAGATAACTAACTAGGTCAATGCCTCCCCAAAGACAGATACAGACAGACAGTCCACATGCATTACATCTTGACTGGTTCCAAGGTGAAGCATAATTTGTATAAAAGGCTTTCTAGTCAAAACATGAGTCACAAATTAAATCCTGATGCGTGTTTGAAGTACAGACCTCCTGAATGATGAGCTCCGGGGAATGCTTGGTACTCTATCGCTTTTAGTTAGTTGCTTCATGTTTTCTTTGTTTCTTTAGCCTGTTTTTATTACTTCTTGAGATCTACCATTAGTTTTTGATTTCTTTAATTCCTGTGATACTTTATCAGGATAGGTACTGCCTGTTTCTTCTACTGTTTCAGTAACAATGACTAATGAATTGGTATCTGCAAGGCATGCTTAGAAAAATTGAACTGAGCCTTGCTGCTCGCAGCTGCAGGTTTTGCTGTACTTCAGGGAAATCAGAACTTGAAATTTTGCCCATGCTTTTGGTTTGTATCTGTCATGTCAGCCTACCTTAGATGAATTTTCTTTTCTTTTATAGCTTGTTTCCTAAGGATGTCACATCCAAAATGTTACAGGGTCTTGTGCATTAGTCATTGGGAAGGATGTCTTAAACTTTGCCTATTTGTTAGCAGGAAGTAGTGATCACCTCTGCATTTAGGCAGGTTGTTTGCTGCTCTCTGGGATAGCTTTATGCCCTCAGGTAACATTTTGAGTGAAACAGTTTCAGTAATCAGTTGTGAACAATCTGAAAAAGAGCAGGAAGAAGGGAAGTGCTTTCTCACTTGTTAAAAGTGTAGTTTTAATGATTCTGTTTTTTCTTCCCTCTTCATAAGGATAAGTTATTTGATGAATCTTTCTGTTAAAATCTTTTTTTTTTTGGGCTATCCACGTCCAGAAAGATTTATCACTTCTGGGAGTAGCAAGGCCATCAGATGCTCTTCTTTGGTATACCTGGAAGAGATGGCCAACATGTTAATTCTGAGTACATATTTGTATACATTTACAGGTAAAATTTAATTTTCTTCAATTCTTGAAATTTAATATACCCGTTGAATGAAAGAAAAAATACTTTTAAAATACAGTAGATAGATTTTTTTTTCCTCTTCTGTATATAAAATATGAAGTGTGCTTCAAGAAGTAACTAAATTACTTGTATAGTTCATTCTGAAAAGTCTTGCATTTATTCACTTTACTTTTTCCTTTGGTGCCAGACCACTGGTCTCATGGTGGTGCTCTTTAAGAAAGCAAGAGAGACAAAAAAAAAAAAAGAAACCTTTTTTCTCCCCGTATTAACTAAAAAGCTACTGTCATGCTATAATTTATTTTGGATTTTTGCTCCTTAGTATCTGCATGTCTTCGAGACTCGCCTTCCATCATATACCAAACGTGATCAGCCAAAATTCACTGTCTCAGTGACAGATTAATGTGTTCATTATCTTCTTAAACATTTCTTTCCATCCACGTTAAATAACACAAGATGTTAGATCTGTATCACAGTGCTTGAGATTGGAATCATTTACATTGTTTTTTGTGTAAAGACTTCTCTTGTTCAAGTTATATGATGCGTTTGTAGAGATTTTTGCAGTCTATACAATCTTTCCAGTTGTTCCTTGTAGCATAATGTCACAGGGAGTTAGAGTCATTGATGAACTTTGAGACTATAAAGGAAATATCTGGCCTTTGGGAGGAGTAAAGTGTAAGTAGAGTGTGGTGTTAAGAAGGGTGTTGAGACCTGATTTATGTAATGAAATTGGGTATCAAATGCTGAGTTGGGAGACTGTTCTCCTACAGTAACATATTAGCAGAGCTTGATGGGCTGTCGAGTCAGGATGGTTCAGTGTCACCTTGTGCAAAAGAAAGGGCAGGCAGTCTGAAATGACTGCTTAAATGCTGATGTTTCTTTTCTAGACAGAACTGTATGTTTTTGCTATTGTTAGGTCTCATCAGCCACTATAGAGAGCTTCTCTCTATCTGAGGCCTGGGCAGAAGTGTGTCACATAGGTGACATTTGTGATCATTGTCCACTGAGGATAGAAAAGCCTCCTGTTTTAAATCAATGTCATTGCAATACCATCTATCAGACATGAATAGTGAAGTGAAATACTGCTCTTCTCAATCACCGAATTGAGTTGTTGTCCTTTACTGAGAAAGGTCACTTGTTTAAAATCTGAATTCTTTTATTGTAGCACAGTGGGATGACATTAGTTTAATTTCTTCTACCTGTATGCTCACAGGTTAGTTTACAGAGTGAATTATCTGGAAGAATCAATGTAAAAAAATACTCAGCCTTTCTTCTCATATAAACAGCATCATGTATCACATCTTTGGATGCTCTGTAAAATACTATTTCTCTTTAGTTGGTGGACGATTTGAGCACACGTGAGCGAGCCATATGGCAGAGGGTTGTTGGGTGGTTTTGAGGTAAACACTTGGCTTGGCAGCAGTATAGGATGGCACTCTCACTGCAGGCCATCTGTAGAAAGCACAGAGGAAAGAGCAGTCGCCTGACTCAGCTACAAAGCTTCCGAATGCCGGAGCCAGATCTACACTCCCATGTCCTTTTCCAGTAAGGGCAACATGTGCTGATCTCCTTTGCTGGTATTTGTGTGGGATTATGCTCCTGGATCCATTCCTCTCCCACAAGCTGCTGCCTCCTCAGCTCCTTTTGTAGAGGCTTTTGCTGGTTTTATGAATTTTAGGTGTTTCTTGCTGATAGAAATGTTGCTGGATCTCACATCTTTCATGTGTCACCCATTGTCCGTTGTGGGTGGTGACAGCCTAGCCTCAGTATTTCTCATGGGAAACTTGTGTGCTTTTCTTTAATTATAAGTGATATTGGACCACTTCCATTTCCACATGCTATTTTAAAGATGTAGAATGTAGTGTATTGTGTTCTTCCAAAATGCTGCATTCAGTCACACGGGTTTCACTGTCACCTGGATCACCTTGTCAGCCACCTGCTGCCCCCAGTGCAGAGTGGCCCAAGCTGCTGGCTGATGCTGCCACATCTGGTCTGGAAGTGAAAGAGCCACCATTTCCTCTTCGAAGGTCTGCAGCACACCTGAAAGTGCCAGCTGTAAATGCCCTGATGTACTTTGAGCCAATGTGGGAGGATCAATTGTATTTTTGTGGCTCAAAATCGTTTCCTTCAAAACTACCTCTTGAGAAGTTTGGTGGTTTTTTTCTTATAGTACATTACAGCTAGACTCACAACCACAGGCTTCTGCTTTCTTTTGTCCCAGTTAAGTCTTGCTCAGCTTCCTTAGAAGTGCTGTGGGATTTTCTTAATACTGCCAAGGATGGTTTGCAATAGGGACAAACTTTAAAGAATGTCATCTTCAGTTAGTTGCTGTCAACTGAGGTCATCATTAGCTAAAGCCAATACAGAATCCCCTTTCCTGGGGTGTTTCTAAGCACCAGCTGGGGAGGGAAGCATGAGGTGCACAGGGGCTGAGACTGCATCAAGTGCTGTGAAATGTCCATTGGCATGGGCAGGGTGGAGCTGGGAAAGGAGGAGGTGAGCTGAGAGGCTGCAGGGGACTGCAAGGGTTGGACACCTGCCTTGAGACTTGCATTTAAATTATCAGAAGGCATATGCAAGTCAAACTGAAGAAAGGTAGTGCTGTCAGTGAGAAGGAAAAAGTGAAATAATTTGTATTTGATGTGAAGACTTGTAAGCTATTAAATTTAAAATGCAGTAAAGTAGTGGTCTTCCATGGAGCTGGGACTGTGGAGACACATTGCAGTAACAGTGATATGTTAATCTCTTCTGTGTTCACATTGCTGTTGGCTTTGTAACAATAATGCATACCTCGATGTGTTCCTAGTGGAAGAGATTTGTTTGGATTTTTTCCAATTGAATGCATATTTTTGGTTTCCAATAACTTCCAGCAGCAACATGGTAAGCACTTCTTTAAACCGATTTCAAAAAGTAAAAGACGACTTATTCAGTCTTGCCATACCTCTTCTGAGGAATCTATCCTAAAAATGAAACCAGTTTTTTTCCTAGTTAGATGTTGGTTGTCCCTGAATATCCAGGAATGAAGAGGACATAGAACATAAACAGCTCTCAGAACTTGACTTTATTTTTCCCCTCTTGCTCCTTCAACCTCTATCTTTTCTATTACTATTTGCTACGCATGTTTAAAAAGATGTACAGCCCTAGTGCAGGGATTAGGACCTTACAATTCTCTAGAGAAAAAAATTACTCTGCAGAAAAAAATTTACCTTCTGGTTTTTGACAAAAGCTAGCAACATTCATGGTGGAGGACCTGAGGTGACTGTCAGGTTTTAGATTGAACTTGCAAAACTGCTAATAAGTAGGGAATTAAAAAGAGACAAGAAAAAGAATAAAACTCAGACCCCCAGGGAGCTGCTGCACAATTGAATACATCGTGCTAACTTTACAAAATACTGAATTAATTTTGTCCTATATTTCTTCTAAATTACTTTTAATTAAAACGTGATAGTTCATACAAGCAGATTATAATGGCTTTTTTCCTAGTGTGGTTTGTACAGAATCATTACAGCTGCTGTCAGTAAAGATGCATTGGCTGCATCTGCATTAGCATTTTGGCTCCGAACATCAGTCTAGCACTGCAGTGACTCTCTTCTCATCTCCCGTCATCACCCCCACGTCCCATCCTGTTTGATCAGATCGCAAAGTGTGTTAGTGCCTGTGGTGTAAATTCCTTCAGGGAAAATGAAACCAGAGGTCTCCTCCAGGGATGCATTCAATGTGCTCAGACTCTTTTGGAGATGTGAAGATTTAAATCGGTGATAAAGTCTCAGGGCAGCTTCTAACAGCCCATGGCAATGTGGGGAACTGGGCTTAAATCTAGTCAGACATAAAACCTACAAGTGACATGTCGTGTACAGCCAGGGACCTCGGCTTCAAACGACTTGGACTGGTGATCCCTGCCTACTGCACTGCCTTCCTCGCTGAGATGCACACGGCCTTACTGCTTCCTAAACTTGTACTGCTCAGAGGAATTAATTCTCTACACAAATGAGTGATCCTCTGTGTTAAAATACATTGTGCAGTTTAGTGTACGGGCATATTGTTAAACTAAAGGTAACTGGGCAGGGGGATTATCTCTATCCTTCCCTTACGCTAGTCCAAGTTAGCACTTCTCCAAGGACAGGAAGATTTCATAGTATTTTCTGTTCTTAAGGAAACCACTTTCCTTTGTGGTGGAATTGATCTCCAAGTTACCATGCAATGGCCAGACTTTTCTAGTAGCTTGCTTTAGTGTGTCAGATGCAGAGATCAAGTTAGATGGCTGCTACATCTTAGCATTACTCTGCAATTTTTACTATATTTAATCTTAAACATGTACCATTCCCTTTAGATGAATGTCAGTTGATGAACGATGATTCCTGCATGCATTTGTAGGCTGGTAGTTATCTCTGGCAAAACACTTGCAGAAATCAGTTTGTGACTGTGGGCATATTTTGCTTTTTCCTTATCTATCAGTGTTTCTATGAAAAATTATCATTGTCTAGCATGTGTTGCCCTAGTGCTGTCCACCATGGAAAACTTCTCTCTTTGTCTGGTTGCCCAAAGTCAGCCTGAGAGTGTGAACTCAGCAAAAGGGGTTGAATTTCTTTATTTTAGACTTGACTTTATATCTGCCTTTTTTTTTTTTTTTCTGTCTGCTGTGGAGAGGCAAGTCATTCTTACATCCACTTTGCTCCTTCCATGCTTGTCTGCTGCTGTCTTCATCCTCTGTGTAGGTGCACAGTGCATACATACGTATACAGCTGGAGAATGTGTAAAGAAACTCATGTGTAGGTGAAGAATGGGACTGAATTGGCTTCTCAGATTAGCGTCAGAGGCTGCATGATCAGCAGTAGGGATTTCTCTCAGTGATTAGGTGGCAGCTCAGAGAAAGCCAGCAAATACAAGGTCAGTGAATGAAGACGTTTGGAAATCCATCCTAAAACGTAGGGGGCCTAAACAGCTCAGCTTTCTTCCAGCTTTGCACTCCCTCTGTTTTTGTTTACAACTTTCCACCGGACTTCCTGCCCAAGAATTTTTCCTTTTCGCCTGCTTTAAAGGTTGGTGACAGCTGGCAGAAGGCACAGTTGGGCAGTGATGCTTTTACTGAGAAACAGGAAAATATTTTCCTGGTATCCATAGAAAGATGCAGATGCTTCTTATATCTGACACTGAAAATTAACTTTCATTGTTTCCTGACCCAATCCAATGCCAACCAGACTGTTGTAACTCACTGATGGTATGAAGCAGTTTTGCTGATGCCTTCAGGTTCATCACCCTCTGCAGCCTGACCAATTCTAAATGGAGTAACTGCCCCCTCTCTTTTTTTGTTAAACAGGAGGTAGAAATTCGTATTTTTTTCTCTTCTCTTTAGTGCCTGTCCTTCAAACTGTTTTTCATAATAAGTTGTTTCTCCTCTGGAAAGTAGGGCTGTGCATTAGAGAGGATGTGCACATCTGGGTAAAATTCTCTCCCCTTTCTGTGCCACAGCCCGTCTTTCTGGCTGATCATGGGTGGCAAATCTGCAATTTGCCCTGAAACCAAAAGGTTCCTGAAATAACAGCTATGCTAGTGGTATGTTTTGCCCTCAAATCTAGGAAAACCAGGAACTTCTGGGGAAACTGAATGCTGTTTGGTAGCCACGAGGTGCTAACCGCATAGTTCCACTGGGATGTTGAACAGTGCTGTGTGAAGTTTGTCTTGCATCATGTTTGACCTCAGGTAGTGTCCTTTTATACTCCCTTTGATAGTAGTATAAAAGCATCATAAAAATCTTCACTGGAACTCTGAGGAAATGTCTGAGAATTCGTGTATCTTCTTGGAAAATGGGTTTCAGGTCTCTTAATAATTTAATGCAATCTTTATGATCTTCCTTTCTATCTACTAGATCTGTGAGGATACAGAGAAGCAATGAAAAGGCCCTTGTCCTGCATACTTCTATCTTGTAGTGCATATTTACTGTGGGGAAAGATATCAGGAGTTATCTTACACTCTGATGGATTTTCAGCAGCTTTTTAAAGAATTGCCTTTTAAACTATATTTGTAAAGAAACTGCTAATAAACATGGCATTTAGGCAATGCCATTCTATCTTCATTATGCTGAAAATGATGAGAAGGCTCTCCACTTCGTGTAAGACTGTTTGTCTTGCAGATTGCTTGCAGATTTATTGCATGGTACATGAGAGACCTCAAACTGTCCAGTATTGAGTATTAATTACATTTTCCCTAAAACCAGCACCATGTGGGAAGATGCCTTTTGCCTATTGTTTTATGAGGCATTATAGTACTATTTTTTGAAATTTCATTTTATATAGGAGCTTTTTTTTCACTAGGCTACTCACAGCTGATGATGCAGGACATCTGTGTGACAGATTCAAAAATTAAAAAAAAAAAAGAAAAAAGAAAAAAGAAAAAATTTATTGAAAGCAAGAACCACAGTATGTTCTCCTATTAATCAATGGGCAAAAAGTATTTCACCTGTCCAAACAATTGTACATAGATCCAGCTACTTACTGTCAGTCTCCCTGACACTAGCAAGAATTACTCTTGAGGAGCTCTCTGAAGTTTTTGCAAAAGCTCTCTCTCTCTAATTCATGGAAACTAATAAGACTTTACTTCATGGTGAAGGTACATTAAAACCAGTCTGTGCAGCCTGCTTGAGGAACTTGGTTGCCAACACTGACAGCATTATAGAATAAATCAGAAAAGAGGTTATTAATCTGATTGTCCCTAGGCTTTCTTCTTTGTGCAGATAGAGGTAAACTGCTTCCATGCTGGTTTTGCATTGATGCTAATGCTTATATCTGATGCAAAATTGGGAAGAAGCATGGTTTATTGTGAAGTACTTTCTAACATTTGAAACTCCAGAGTGGCTGGATCATAAAAATTCACGTAGGCTGTATGCAAGTCCTCCAGGAAGTGGAAGATTTGAAAACTGTGTGAACATCACCTTTTCATACTAAGTTCTTGTGAAGAAGTTCTCTCTTTTTAGGATCACAGACCAAGATATTATCATGTTTTCTGCATGTTTATATTTCAAATTATCACTAGTTCAGCCAGCAATAATACTTAAGCAGCTGTTTGATTTGGAACCACTGCTCCAGCAAGATATAATCTACAGTAGCAAAACTTTGGCCCTTTGTTCCTGTCTTATGGACCATAGACAAAACCATACACCCATTGCATTGTGGATTTTTCACACTTCGATGGAAATGGCCATGCTTTGTCAGACAAAGTGCTGCTGTGGGCAGCACATGATGCAACATAATTATAATTTTTGTTTTCCATCTGACATTGTATACAGTCCCTTTTCCTGTCTGATCATGAAAGAACCGTGTTCTCTATTCACCTTCATTGTGCCCCTTCTGATTTTACAAACCTTTTGTTGTAATCACAACTCCTAATCTTTTTTTTCCTCCAGCTTTAGGGATAGTATACTTGATTTGTTACCTTCATCTGTAGGTAAAGCAGAAGCCTAGTATGCTAATGAAGGCAGAATCACACTAAACAGACTTAATATTTAGTGTGTTGTGAATCCAGAAGTGTGATGATACTGTATCTTAGTACCCAGGGGCCTAGTAAAAAAAGTATGAGTACTGGTGTATGTTGAAACCATTGCATTCATTTGCTCTTTTTGCCTTTTTCTTGATGTTACTCCATTTGTACAATATTCCTCTTCTTGAGATGAGGGTGAGAAAGCAAAGGGGACCAGAACTCTGTGCAGCACTTAACAATCATAGAATGGTTTGGGTTGGAAGGGACCTTTAGAGATAGTAGAGTTCCAAACCCCCTGCCATAAGCAGGGACACCTTCTACTAGGCCAGGTTGTTCAAACCCCCATCCAGCCTGGTCTTGAACACTTCCAGGGATGGGTTATCCACAGCTTCCCTGGGCAACCTGTTCTAGTGCCTCACCACCCTCACAGTAAAGAATTTATTTCTTATATCCAAACTAATCCATTCCCTTTTAGTTTAAAACCATTACCTCCTGTGCTTTCACTATAGGCCCTGGTAAAATGTCTCTCCCCATGTATCTCATAAGCCCCCTTTATATACTGAAAGGATGAAATAATCTCTCCTTTATTGCTTTGCCATATTTCATACCAGTTATGGAAGTTGTCAGTTTAGTATTCTACACTTGCTGTTTTCAATATTGATCTGTGTTCTCTGCAGAGGTTATAAATTCAGGTACTAGCTGCCAGTCGAGTGTGACTGGCAGGTTCTTGATTAATGAAGCCTAGTACTGAAATTGCAGAAAGGGGTGGATCAACTGCTGGTTGTATGGGGGTGGCTGAGTTCTACAGGACCTGTGTGTAAGGGTGCTTTTCAGTCACTGTTGTTTATGGTAGCTGTGAAAATAGTACTACTAATATATATTGGAAAGCCAAGAAGATTTTAATAGATGTAGAATGAATTCCATTATCATGCGGGATACTGATAGTCTGTTAATTCCAGATATTCTGGTTGATTTTTTTTTTCATGTGCTGTGAAGTACCTAACTTATTTTTTCATTAGTACTTATTTCATGTAAAAATCTTGTGGATGACCTCTGAAGGCTGTCTAATTTAATTCCTAATCAAAGCAGAATAAATTAGACCAGTTTGCTCAGCAACTTTTGCAATTAAGTTTTGACCATGACCAGTTTGCATATCTCTTTCTGTGTTTGACCACTGCCATGATACAAAATAAACAGACTTCACATTCTGGCCCAAATTTTCTGCATTTCAGCTTACCTATTGCCTTCTGTCCTACCCTTGCACACCTCTGAGGAGCCTGGACCTATTTTCTCCTTGCCCCTCCACCAAGTATCTGTAAACAGCAGAGCCTTTTCCCTTTCCCTTCTCTTTTAAAGTGGTACAATTCCATTTGATTGAGCATCTGCTTGTGTGTCATGTGCTCCAGACCCATCCGCCGTGGTGGTTCTTCTCCAAACTCAGGCAGCCCTGTGTTGTGCTGCTGCAGCTGTGGGGCTCACAACTGCTGTGCACAGAGGAAGAAACTCTTCCTTGACCTGCTGGCAGTGTTCCTGCCCCTGCTCCCAGGATGTTTGGCCCTCTCTGCTGAAAAACGTGCTGTTATTGAGTGGCAATGGTTGCCTTAGAGCCCTTTGTGTTTCTGATAAAGATGGTTAATACTAAAATGTAGTAAATTAGCTACTACTCGTAGATAAGGTGTGATCTTAGGCTGCAGTTCGGGGAAATATTGAAGTGCATATCCATCATTCTGTCTTCAGTGGAACTCAGCTTTGTACTCAAGTTCAAATGCTTCACTTCCAAAAAAAAAGTAAAACGTTGAAGCAGTTTCTTATGACATTATTTTTAGCTAAAAGGCTTATTATTTTTAGGTTTGCTGTGATGTCTTTGGACTATATATCCATTGATGGAGCTGTCCTGTTCTTAAGAAGCCAAAGTTAGAATACTGTGATTTTAGCCTTCAGTGACTTTTTGATTTTTCTCCTCTGTGGTAGTTTTGGAATCCAGCTGAGCTGTGCTAAAACGATATTGATTTCAAAGCAGGTTTTTATAATCTGTTTAAATGTGGACCTCATCTCTAATTTAACTTTTTTGTTGTTTTATTTTTAATGAAGCTCTTATGCTAATGGCATCCAAATTTTAAAAAGTGAGAGGACCTTTTCAGGCCCTTAGATAAATAGGGATTTTTTAAACATTTTTAGGGAAATGGTATAAGCTGAACATTCTGTGAATAACGTGGAGAAAAAAATAGTGAATGTGAAACAGATAGTATTCATAAATTTCTTTGGTGACTTTCATCGACCTCCAGGCTCTTTTTTTCAGTTCTATTAAATTTTCCTTTTTTTCCCTTCCCTCCTGGGAATGTGTCCCTGTGTCTCATTCTTTTGAAGGGCAAGAAATAGAAATCTACTTGTTCTGTTAAACTGCTGGCTTAGGGCAGAAATTAAGATATTTCATTTGGAAACTAGGGATAGAGGGGGGGAAATAATATCAGTAAACTAAGGATTTTTTTGCAGAAACAAATTGCAGAAAATGTAAAGCTTGAAGTGCGTTGTCCAGGAAATAAAATACAGTATCTATTTAATAAAGAGTAATTAATAATAGTATTAATACACTAACAGCTGGGAAGATCAGCTTGAGACTAAGCTACTAAATTTGTTGGAGGGAACTCTGAGCGTTTTTGGTGCTCTTTTAATTGATGAATAACGGCAACAGCGACACAAACACAACATAGCACTCCTGAAACTGCCCTGACTGCAGTTTGCTGTTTAGTGACTTTCCTAAAACAAAGGAAAAAAAGCTTTCTATTTCCAGATTGCTAAATGCTCTGCACTTCACTACTTGATGAGAGAGCAGAGTGGGAAGCTCTTCAGGCTGTTACAACACTTGGCTTATTTTGGTTGTGCCTGCGTAATGCTAGCTACATAATCTTATCTTTCCTCCTCTACTTTCTCCAGCCTCAAGTGAGGGTGACATAACTGTCTTCTATGTAAGGCAGTTCTGAGGCAGACTGTGAAAAGAAATGTTGATTTGCAGGCAGTAGGCATGCACAACTCTGCTCTAAGGTACTTTCCCCAGCTAGAAGGAAACCACAATATGATCCTTGCTTTTCTCTGCCCCTACCCCAGTTTTCCAATCAGTGAAGCAGGTAAACCTCCCTCTCCCTCATTTCCCCATTCCACGGGTCTGACAGTCCCGCACTGGGATCCCTCCTCCACCTGCACGGGTTCTCGTTGGTCGTTGTGGCCGCTTCTCCCAACTCCCACTGGCATTGGCCACTCCTCCCTGTTGTTGTCTGTTTTGTCATGGTTTTTTCAGTTTTAAAGGACTTTATTACAGAAGGTTTTCTATATAGAACATATCATACAGAGCCAAAATGCACTCCTTTTTTTTTTTTTTGCTTCCCTATTTCCACTGCTTCTTGTCCTATTCAAAAGTGTTCTTAACTGCTGCCGCCTTTGTGCAAGCACTCAGTCATATAGATTTTCTGTCACCAGAGCTTTATATCAAAGAACGTTGTATCAAAGAAAGGATTTTTTTCCTTTTACAGATAAAAGAAAATGTCTTTGTTTTCAGAACTTCCAAAGACCAACTCAACTTGCTGTCAAAACAAAACAAAAAAATCTATATTAGGCTTTCTGTTCTCAATATGTGGATTAAAAAGAGCATTTAGAGAGACCATTTATTTGAAATCTAGGTTTCTTGAGCAAACAAAAAATCCTTTTCAGTTCATCTAGGCATGGAAAATCTCCCTTCACTATTTAATTCTCTAGAATCAAAGTGGTTATGTCTAATTAGCTTTTATTTGCTTTTGGAGCAGGCTGTCTTGTTAGCATAGAATCATAGAACGGTTTGAGTTGGAAAGGACCTTAAAGATCATTTAGTTCCAACCACCCTGCCACGGGCAGAGAATCCTCCATTAGACCAGGTTACTCAAAGCCTCATCCACCTCAGCCTTGCACACTTCCAGGAGTGGGGAATCCACAGCTTCTCTGGGCAAAATGTTCCAGTGTCTCATCACCCTCACAGTGAAGTAAATCTTCCTAATATCTAATCTAAATCTCTCCCCTTTTAGTTTAAAACCATTCCTCTTTGTCCTATTACTATCTGTTCATGTAAAAAGTCCCTCTCCATCTTTTTTATAAGCCCCCTTTAGGTACTAAAAGGTTACAATAATCCCAGAGCCATCTCTTCTCCAGCCTGAACAACCCTGGCTCTCTCAGCCTGTCTTCATAGGAGAAGTTCTCCAGCTCTCTGAGCATCTTGTGCATCTGAGCATCTCTGGACTCCCTTCAGCAGGTCCACATCTGTCTTGTGTTGGGAACCCCAGAGCTGGATGCAGCACTCCAGGTGGGATCTCACAAGGGCAGAGAAGAGGGGCAGAATCACCTCCCTCGACATGAAGGCCGCACTGTTTTCAATGCAGCCCAGGATACAGGTGGTTTTCTGGGCTGTGAGCGCACACTGTTGGCTCATGCCCAGCTTTTCATCCAGGAGAACCCCCAAGTCCTTCTCGGCAGGGCTGCTCCCAATGACTTCTTCTTCCAGTCTGTACTCATAGCAGTGGATATTTTTGCTGTGGAAAGCTGAAAAATACTAAGACTCAGTGATTAGGCAAGCTGATGCTCTTTTCTCCTTCTTGGCTGATAGGGAACCACGCTGTAAAGAAGAAAGGAGAAAACCTCAAGAAAACTTTCTCAAAGGATTAGTGAACTATGAGGGAGGAAGTTTTTTCTTCTAGTCCTGGGAGTGGTTCTTTCAACATTACTGGAAACAATATAAGATAGTGGGAAAGAACACGGTACTTAAGTACAATTATTTTGCATCTTCTCAGCATAATTAATGCAGTTTTGATCTTAAAGCTATTTATCTTATGATTTGTTAAATTTTAAAGAAAGGAAAAATGAATTAAGTTGATACTTTTAGGAAATAATCACGTAATAGACAAGGAGAGGAAAAAGATTTTTACTTTAGTATATCATGCACATAGAGAAAATAATAGGTAGGTCTAAGTGCTTTAGAGGAGGAGTCTTAGGTGAAGTAAGATTCTGCAGGAAGGTTTTGCAGGTGGTGCAGAGAAAGCTGGACTGAAAGCTGTCATTTTGTAAGGGAAGTTAAAACAGAGAAATGGTTCCCATGTTTGTCCTCTGTTACTGAGATCACAAACCCAAACTTTATTTTCTTTGATCCCTTACTTTTAATTGTAGATCAATTCCTTGAAGATTTATCGAGGTGGAAGAGAGGGTATTGACTGGTATTAGAACAAGAAAAGGTCTAGAAAACAAATCTGAATCTTGAGCTTAATTGATGCTAAACTGATGAGTGACTGTGCTGTTGCTTGGCTAAGTCTGCTTTTTTGGAAAGAAGTCTCTATAGAGCATGAAATCCTGGCAGGAGCCCTACATAGTTTTAGGCTGTTGCTACAAGCTGTTACCTAGATTAGCTGGCAAATAAATGTTTGAACCTGCAAATGACTTTGGCAGAGCCCAGTCTCTAACCATAGTTTCCTGGCTGTGGAATTTTGGTAGGTATTCTTCTAATAATTTGAGGGATGGGGAATCACAAGATTTCCAAGCACCAGATGTCTGCCTGCATTTGCTGTGGGATTTTACCCTACAATATTTTTATTCCCCTGGAAGAGAATGCAGTACATTTTCACACGGAGATGCTAAGATGTCATTAATACCCATTCTTCTGCTTTCATTATATAATCTCCTTTTAGAACTAGGGTTTTTGTTGTGTTTCTTTGAAAATTATCTCTGTCTTTTAGTTGGCAGTGGATCACACCCAAGCTCCTATGATTGCCATACACTTCATTTTATCTGTAGAGGAAAATCAAAGTGCCTTACCAGGGGATTCAGAATTTCCAAACATAACTTGTGGGTTATGCCTAGTAACAAGAATAACAGCTAAAATATAGGAAACTGGCATTAAATTATAATGTTTGGAAAGCATCACTTACTTTCAGAAGTAATGATTTGACAAGAACAGCTTCTCCTCCCTTATTTAGCTCAGTGTAATCTAATAAGGTTTTTTTGGATGTGAAACTAAACTTCCAAATGCTATTTTTTGCCTTTTGCTTGTAAGGACGAATGTCTAGTTTGGTGGACAGTTGGGATCAAGCTACGAAATATCCACTTGGATCACAGCAATCCACTTCATGTATCACCACTTCAAGGAATGTCACCTTCTACAGCAGCAGTATCCTTGTTTTTCCATTGCTCTTTATCTCATGCTGCCATTTTGGACTCTCATTAGAGCAAGCTGTAGCATGTTTTGAACTTTTGTAAACATTATGTGTTAAAGAAATTCACTTCACCTAAAGGAATTATCTGAAACCACAGCCCAAAAAATCCAACCAAATCAAGTCTCATTGAACTAATCATGGCATTAGGAGATCTTATCCTTCTGACAATTTTTATTAATAGATTAGAAGAAGGAAAACAAACATCTTGGTGCTTTCTCAAATTCAAATGAAGTGGTTCCGATGCAGGAATGTGTCTATATCTAGCTGAAAAGAAAACAACAGCAATTAAGGCAGAAGTATCACAAACAGACAAAAAAATAATCTGACTTTTTGGAGACAGATATCTATTTTTTCCTTTGTAAAAATTGCCGGATGTTTAAATTTTTTTCTATGATTTATTTTTAAATCATCTGTGTCCCTCTAGTTCTATAAGCAGCTAAGTTGCTCCATTTTTTAAAGATGTAATGATTTTAATTTTGTTGCCATTTTAATGTATCGTCATAACTAACAGCATATTTAAGGGTTATTGGAAACTACTCAAGTACAATTTTGGTTTTCAGAAGACTGATTTTCAGAAGAAAAATGTATTTAATTCTGAAAACTTGTTTTGTTTTTCATTTTTTACTTTAGACCCATTCTCTGTAGTTAAAACTTGCATTCTGCCTAGAGTTGTTTAAGAACTCTGCAATATGGATGGAAGGATTGACGATAGGAAAATGCAAGTACAATATAGCTAGTTTCAGAGCTAGATACTTTTAATAAAAAGTTTCACACTCGTTTTCTGTTTTAAAAAACACTCACCTCACAATCAAAGTCCTTTGGGCTTTTTCATTGAGTTGGTAAAGCTCCTTTAATATAGAGATTAGCAGTTTCTTTTATTTCTTTCATTCCATTTATTAGTTTGTAAACCTGAAGGATGTGAATTTTATGAAAGAAAATCCTTTAATTTTGTGTATGCCTATTTATATGTGGCAGTTACCATGGTACAGATTTGGAGTGGATCTTTTGAAATGCTGTCTTGAATGACTATGATAATTTTTATCATCATTTTTGTGATACAATTAATCAGAAGTCTGAAAAAGTACTTACTGAACTTAGCTGACTGGATGTTCTAAAAGTCTAAAGTGTGAAATTCTAATGTAAAGGTCCAAACTTTAGTGCACGTACTCTATTGCAAAATTTCTGCAGGGCCCCCCTTCAAGTGCACAAACTGATTTGTGTGATGGGGTTTTGTTGAGAGTTCACGACTCCCTCTGAGTTGCAAGCCATTGTCTGAGAACAGCTGCTTTAATTTCTAGCTATTCATTTTAGTGCCTCCTTTCCGATTGTTTTGTACAATGGGTCATTGTGAACAGAATTTTATATAACTTCCATCAAATAGCTGAGTGGATCAGGAATTGTTAAAAACTTCCTTGGGACATTTCTGCCATCTCTCCTGACAGCCCCTGCTGTAGAGTTCCAGCTTATTCAATGGGCATGACATTGATGATGGACTGTAAGATGTAGGTTGGCTAAAAGGTCCCTTGGGGATAAGGATAGATTTTGAACTCAGTTAAGGCCCTTATAGGAACTTTTTTGAAGAACAGAAGATCTCAGCAGCCTGGACTTAGAACAGATGCTGCAGAATCAGTTGCCAGATAAGGGTTTTACGGCCCAAAGCCTCCACGCTCAGGTGTGATGCCAGATATGAGAGTCTGAGGGCTGTCACTGGTGAATTAAAGTTCATAGGTAAATTGGTTAGTAAATCTTTTTTCTTTGAGAAGTTTGGAGTTGAGAAGAAATCCCAGAGTATGTCTGAGCTCTGGACTGCTCCTGGCTAGCAGTGAGTGCCAGCTTTGTTGTTTTTCCACCGAGGAAATGCCACTTTGACTGTGGAACCCTTTGATGTACTTGTTGGCCCAGTGATGTCACGGATCTTGCTTGAGAAGATCGTATGAGATCTATGGAGTGACTCTATTTATCTCTCACCTGATTTATCTGTCACTTGATTTTGCTTGAAGGCATTTTGAGGTAATGGTGTGACTAAATGGCAGGACATGTGGGACTGTGTACTGTCCAGATCTTAATGTAACTTGGAAACCAGCTAGGAAATTCATCAGGCTGTATTCTGCTATTAATATTAAGGAAGCAAAGTTAAATGGTGATGCAATTGAGCCATGAATTATAAATACCATCATTTTAAATGAAAATAAATTTTTCTTAGGCAGGTCTGATTATCTTTCAATGAAGAAAATATTATCTAAACCCTCTGCTTGAGTCCCACTCTTGAAACTGTTCAAAGACTGTTAGCTTTCTGAAGCTGGAATTCTGCATCTAAATTCTTCACTAACAGACCCATGTAGGGTTTTTTACTGAACCAATACTTTTAATATTTTCTGTGGTTTTAGGAAAGACTTTGAAAATGTAAAATTGTAGATCCTTTTCCACCTTCCTGGGCTTTTTTGGGTGGCAGCTATTTTGGCCTGTTCATATTGTGATTAGATGTTCTGAATGGGTATACCAGATGTGATAAGATATGTAAAACATAGAATTTTTCAGCAAACTGTACTGGTGAAAAAGCACTACTCTGTGCAGAAAGAAATTAATGTAAATACTAGAATTGGGAATTTCAATTTTTTTCCTATTCTTCCATAGCTTTTTGTACTACTTTTTTTTTTTTCTCCCATAGGATACTTTGAAAGTTTTAAATAGTTTTAAACTTTCTCTGTTAGCCAGAAATTTGGGGTTTTTTTCTTCTTTAAGAAATTGTTTTCTGCATTTTGAATGCAGCCTCATACCATTTCTACCAAAAGTATGGAAAAAATATAATTAATTTCTGCTCCCTCTGCTGGCCTGTAGAGCTGTGCAGAACAGATCTATCCTGTGCCTTCAAGGTACCCACACTTGCAACTGGTTCGTGGAAATTGGGTCTTTTAGGGACTAGGGAGAACACTTCTCCAAAATCCAGATCTTAGCAGTGAGTAATGGCATTTCTGAAATAACCTCTCAATAACGGTGGAAGCTTCTGGGAAAGAAACAACAGTAATATTTTGTGATAACTCCTGAGTACGTTCAGTCGCAGCAGATGTGCCATCTGTTAGTATGACATGGGAGAGCTGTACATTTGACATCAGTAGCAGACACTGCGTACAAAAATTGTTTCATTTTTTGGTTGGGCTTCCTGAAAAATCATCTCTATAGTACAGTGCAGAACAGCAGAACTGAAATGACCGAATTGTTCAAAAATAATTGAAATAATCCAAGTTTGTTTGAAACTAAGGTGCAAAGCCTGCTATGCCTGGCAACATTGTCTTGATAGCGATCACTTAAGAACTGTTATGTATTCTTTTGTTGTTGTCTTGTTTTTTTTAAGCTGGACCTGTGATCTGCAGAATGCTAACATACCCTCCAACTCGAAGAGCCTTAATTGTGGGTTGTGGTCTGCAGATGTTTCAACAACTGTCAGGGATTAACACCGTCATGTATGTATTTCCTACTTGCTTCTCTTTATAAAGAATTAGAATTAGTCAATTAGACCAGTAGCAGTTGCAGATGGTCTTCTGGACAAAATCTGAAATGTGAAAAATTGAGTGTGAGAGATGGAATGCTGCTTGGAAATCCAGATGTTGATGTATTTGACATGGCAGAGAATTGGTACAAGAGAATGTTACTATGAGGGCAAACGTTTAAATAGACACAAGAATGCAAACTGCTCGGGGAGATGCATTATTCTGTGTTAGGGTTTATGGTCAAAGCTGTGATTGTTTGGACAGGAAAGTACATTTATGGTTTGAATTTGTGTGCGAACAGAGCAAGAGAGGGTGAGGGTTACACTGGCCATGTTAATGAGATGGAACATTCCTATGAAATGCTTTAGGAGGTGAGATCTGAGGGAAGAACCATTTCCTGTTATTACATGGTTCTGTTGTGTGTATGAAGCCTCAGTAAATGTGGAAGGGAAGGATGATGATGCGGGTTTTCTGGTAAGCTGTCAGCTCACAAAGGGAGTAGCTCTTGACAAAATTGCAATGCAGAAGACCTTGTTTTAGATAAAATTGCTGTTGTGCTACCCTGCAAGAGTAACCATAATGAATATGTGTGCTGTGTTGTTTTAAGAGCAAGTTTAAAATATGTTGCTGTAACATTTTACAGAGAGAACTGTGCCTAAGGGAGCACACTTCTCAGGAAATTGTTAAAAAGAACAGCTAAAAGGATAAGGCTTTTACTGGTGTCAAGAGCTACCGTATCAAATGTTAGATTAAACATCTGCCATCTGTCATAAGGGAGAGAAAAGACCCCAAACTCAGTATTATTGAACTGCAAAGGAGGAAAATCTCTAACAGGTAAAGAGACTTCAAAAAGTAGACATTGTAACCAAATGTGGGAAACACTTGGATGCAAAACTGGTGAGTTATGTGTGAAAACCAGAAGACAAGCACAGAAAGAGCTTTGAAAATTTCTTCAGTCACATCAGAAACAAGAGACCTAGTAGTTTCCAGGCCCAGTAGGAATCAAGACATTGTGAGAACACTAGCAGAAGATAAATATTTAGCACCAAATCTCACAAAGATTCCTTTTGCATTTGTGTTAGTTATAGAGGAATATGGAGCTTTTTGCACTAGAGCTTACTTTAAATTGTCTCAGGTGGTCTTTTCAAAACTGAAGCATTGGGAAGAATTTTGAGATCAAGCTGATTAAAATGAAAAATAATAGGTCTGGAGTAATTTGAATAACTAATGACTGAATTTGGAAATGTAGCATAATTTACATGAATTTACAGCCCAGAATGCTTTATTTCTGTCTTTATCAAAATTAATTAAAACTTCCTAGTCAAATAGGAAGATATGCATTTGTAAATATGAAAATGAACATGTACATGTAGAGTAAAAAGTACCAAAAAAGAGCCAATATGATTGTTGTGGACAGATCATAGCTTAGTTGGATGTGAGTTCATGGTCATGTTAGAATTATATATCCCATAGGAATTAACTATCCTAGTCCATCACAGATTCTGGCAAAGTTTCTTTCTTGGAGAAATCAGATAGTCACAAAAGTCGGGGGAAAGTCCTCTCTGGTTAATTATTATTTAAGATAGGAAAAAAAAGGATGAGAATAGAGGATGTGTTATCACAAGCCAAGAGTAGACTCCTACAGGGATCTATATGAAGATCTTTGCTGCTTTAATAAGTCTGTGAAAGGAGCTAAACAACAATAAAACAGCTTGTACTCATACACCATTCACGATATTAAGATCCCCCAAATCTGTGAACAGTTGTGGGAAGATTGGCAAGTGCATTAACTGTACAATAGTATATAATAATGCTTGCAGGAGGGAACTGGCTAACTATCATGCATGGCAGTCTGAATTGTTGCTATTCAAAAAAAAAGCTTGAAGTTGCATTATCGTTCTATACAAACATCGTGACGACATCCGTGACCAATCTGAAACAGTACTAACAGTTGCAGATGTCCTTTCTTTTATTAAGAATAAACCGGGTTATGTGTGGGGAAAGAGACACCTATACAGGATGATTAGGACTCTGCAACTTGGAAATTAGGTCAGAAGAAATGCAAGAGGTATATAAAGCTGCTAATGTTCTGAAGAGGATGGGGAGATCATGATTATTCATCATTTCTGATGACACGTTTTTGATGACTCTTAGCTCTTACCCAGCAGTAGGTTTAAAATAAGCGATTTTTCATGCAACACATAATTACATATTGGAACTCATTGCACAGGATGTTACAGATGCCAAATGTAGAAGTAAGTTTGGAAGTTAATTAGGGAAACTTACATAATAAACATTATTAAAATGTTATGAAATACGATATGCATACAACCTCTGGCCAAGGACAGTCAATTCTCACAATTTGATTCTTTCTACTTTAGGATGCCTTATTAGGCTAGAACAAAAAATAGTTCACAAGCCTTATGACACTGGTAGGTTGACTTTGTTTATTTTAAACTTAGTATGTTTTAAAATCTCAAACTCCTCTCGATGTAGGGGGCTTTATAAATAGTTTGGAATTGACCAAATTTGCTTGTGGATGTGTAGGAGGACAGAATTACAACTGCAAACCGTAGTTGAACCTTAGCTTTAAAATAATAAAATGCCTATGATAAACACATGAAGGCACTGTTGTTAAAGGGCTAGATTGTAAACTTGCAATATCCAGTGTTTTTTGATAATCCAGTTTAACTAAATTTTTAGTTATCAGGTGTGCAAGAAACACATTCTCCCATGAAAGCACATTTTTCAAATACAAGTAAGCAGCTGTCTAGTGATTGTTTGCTTACATAGAAATTGATGATTGCCTTCTAATGCTCTGATTAAATGGTACCTTAAGGAACTGTCAGATTGTATTAAACCTCTAAACATTACTTTCCTCTTCATAATGTTTAGCTGTGTCATTCTGGCATTGCTGTTCTCTTGAAGCAGGAAAGCAGGCACTGGTTATATGGTTGAAGGATCTAGGGTTGTGTGCACTTTCCTTCAGGGGTTTTGCAAGTGTGTTTGCTAAAAACAGTAATTAAAAATATTTTAAGGGTTGGTGTTCACTATACTTTTGGTGCTGCTGTAAATCCTGATATCCCATTCTGTAGGCCGTAGAAGAATAGGCTGATGACCCCAATTTGCTGTTGCCTGGCTTTCCCTGTCAGGGTATTCAGCCTCTGGTCACCCCCTTTCTCCTTATGTATTTCCATGGCACTCTGCTATACTGTGACCACTTCATGTGGCAGCATCCCTGATGGGCCCTGATTTAGTCTAATAATCTGGCTTGAGACTTTTCACTATTTCTGATATAAAAGAATTTGTTAAATCTTGTATTTTACTGTAAGAAAGTGTGCCCATTGGGCTGAGTTTGTATGTGAATGAAAAACTCATTTAAACCCCCATAATCAAATCACAAAGAGAAATGAAAATATAAAGAAGAATGCAATTGTCAAATTATTTAATACTTCCCCAATTTGTATATGCTTTAGTGAGTAACTCTTCAATTTTAGAAAAGAAAAGCTTGAATCAAAAAGTATGGGTGTTAGAGGAATTTTGTGGGGGCCTAAAAATAGTCATTGAGTGTGCCCAGTAGTAGAAGAGATCCTAAAAAGCAAAAAAAAAATATCCACAGGAAACACACAGAGACAACAACAAAAATCTAGGGCTTCCATGGTTAAGTGTTGAGAAATCTGGTATAAATTTTCTGCTTAAAAATTGGTTATCAGTAGTGAAGCCAATGAGAGCAATGAAATTTGGATTTCTCTTGAGGATAAGGAGAGGAAAACCAGAGTCGCTGTAAGAATTGTTGAGGACTGTGCTCAGTCCTTCTCACTGATCTAGTTTTTGCACAGAAATAGTTTTGTATCATATTTGAATCAGCCATGTACGTGCATAACATCCAGCCGAGAGCAACCAGGAACTCTCATCACGAACAGGATGTTACTGAATTGGTGAGAACGGTATGTGGAACAACCTCTGCATTGAGGAGGTGGATCTAAAAGAGAAGCAAAATGTAAAAATAGGCTAAGGAGATTGTGACTCTCACAGGAACAAATTCTAGCATGATAAATTTAGTCAGTAGAAGAATAAAGCTCAGTGACCTATTGCTTTGATTCCTCCCCCGCCCCCCCCCCAAGAACAAGGGTTCACTGCTGTTTGATAAAGTGCCTGCTGTAGAAAAAATGTTTCCTTTTTGTTATGGCTCTTGCCAGCTTAACTGACCTGTAAAAGATAAAGTCACACAATTTTAGACAAGCATCTCTCACGCTGGTGTGAGCAGGTCTGAAATGGTTTAACTTTTAAGTTTCTTATCATTCTGGTATTTTCTCATCTTGAAAACTCACAGTTTCAGGCCTGGAGTCCCAAACCTGGCTGCCAGGAGACTGAGAAAGGCCCTGTGAAGGAGGTTATATTCCAGAGGAGCAGCTACTACAGATTAGCTTTATAATAGTAACACATCCCAGAATTTTGTTAGAACAGGGGTGCTCAGATATTTTCACGTGCACAGTCACCCATAGTTAAAACTTGGGGGAAGACAACCATCTTAAGGTAAAACTTGAAACTAGTTTTTCCCATCAGTTTTTTATTTAAGAAAAAAAATTAAAAGAAGGAAGAAATTCTGGTTTTGGGGGGTGGGAGGAGGAGGGGGCTTGAAGGATTTAACTATTTCAAATTGTTTGGTGAAAACCATCACTAGAGTACCAGGATGTTTTATCTATATGCTCATGTTCCTGCAGGACTATGACTTATGAAAACATTTCTGGTACTGCACAGCCTCATTGCAGTAAAAAACCCCAAACCACGGAGAAGAAAACTTTTGGAAAAAATCCCAAGTTGTCTTGAATACTAGTCAGTAATACAGCTGTAACTGGAGGGAGTTCAGTACTGTCGTGTCAGAACTGTACGTAGGTAGTGTGGCCTGGCGGGAGTTTCTGCTGTTCTTTTGGAGGCTTGCTGTCTGTTCCCACAGACTGCTTGTGCCCTCAAGACTATAAATCTAGATAAGATTGAAGAGACAGCTGTATCATCTTGATTACTCTTACTCTCCCACAACTTTAAGTGGACTTGATGAAAGCCAAAGAAAATACTTTGTTCTGCAGTTGAAACACTAGGCTTGATGTGATGCTAATTTAGTAATTTGCCATTATCTTTTCACATTGTGTCAGAAAAGCTTTCTGCAACAGAAAAGTAGTGTAATGTGTCAATAGGGAGAGCTTATGGTCTTCAGTATTTTTGTTAAACTGTTTGCTGGTGTATATGATGTGTTATTCCAATTTAATAAAATGTTATTTTATTTCTAAGATATCCTTGCATCCCCTAAAAGTTGAATGAATCCACATATAAAATGTATTGGTGTTTGGATTTGGTCCACAGATGCTTTTGAGTTCTAACTGTCTTGCATTTTTAATTTGTGCAAGCAAACAAAAGAGAAAAAAAAAAGAGATGATAAACATCTTTTTTTCAGCTGGCAAGAAATAGGGAGTGCAAGAAAGTACTATAGGGAGAAGAAAAAAGCTTAGAATAATGAGAGAGGAAAAAATCTGGATAAAAGAAGAAAAATACAAAAGAGGACAAGAAGAGGTTATGTAACAAATGGAAATTGAAGGTCTGAAGATAAGAATATTAAAACAATTAACATGAAAAGTGAACAAATACCGTATTGAATGTAAATGAGGGAATGAAAGAGGGCAGGAGTGGGACTGGAAAGAAGCCAGAATACTTTTAGAGTTTTAATAGAGGCTAGAGAGAAGTTTAATGGAAGCAAAGCACATTTCCTGACAGGTTTAATCACCAGGTCTATTGTGCAGCAGCTGCAGAGCTGAAACCTGGGAGGAGCAGAGGGCAGAGTGCACCTCGCTGTAGCCTTAGGACTGAGCCGAGCTTGGGGTTTCTGCTCATCGTGGATGTGCAGCTGAATCCCCAGAGGGATGGTGAAAGTCAAGACTGAGAAACTTGCCTTTAAATTCCAGTTTTTAAAAAATGTAATGCTGAATAGGTAACATTGGACAGTGACTGCAAATAAACCATTAATTTTTTTGTTGAAGATCATTGGATAAATACCTTGTTTTGTGACTTACAGCACAAGCAGTAACAACTCTGTCTACTCTTTGGGCATCATTTATAATTAATGTCTGAATGCATTTACAGGTTATGACAGACTTATAATGAATAAGCTGGTCATTGAAATGAGGTTTTGCTGGAATACTGACTGTTGATTTGGATATTGGAAAATAGTTGTTGAGATCTGTAAACAGATCTACTGGCAAAAAGTAGTGGTGGTTCATATTTTTCTTGTGCTTTGTACTCTAGCATTGATTTTTTTCAAGTTGTATAGGTTTCTATTGTGTTCCCTGGCTCTGCATTTTAAAACAAAATCCAGAAAGTAGCATAAAAAACAAACAAGCAAACCCGCAACAAAGCAAGCAAAGCCCCAAGCTGACACAATGCTAAAATGTCATCCAAGTTGCCCAGCAGTTACTGAAGAACAATATGTCTTCTATTGTAGACATGACTTAAATTCAGATTGGGCAGAGCAGTATGCTGTGTGGCATTTATTTTTGGATGGCCAGTAACTTGTCACCTGAATTGTTCTTGAGTACTCTCAGACCCAACTGTGCTTCAAGTCTGACTGAAGGAGGGACAAGTACATTGACAATTGTAATGTTGTCAGGATAATTGAGCAGATTTGGTAATTGGCAAGTCTAATTTTCTCTGATGACTCCATGACATTAAGGCTACTGCCTGCTTAGGTTTTTATCCTTCAATATTTTTTATGACTAAACTGTCCAATTTATATATTTCTTTTAAATTATGCATTTTCCCCTTAGGCTTTAGGAGATTTTTAATAAAAAAGAAACTCTGTGTTGTGTGTCCAATTGCTTTTCAGATAATAATCCATTAGAGTTTTTATAGGTTTTCATACATCCTTCCAATAACATCTTTTGGAGAAGTGACCCCTCATTTTAACATATTATCCTTCCTTTTTATCACACCATGTCTTAGGTAGTAGTGTGTGCAAACTCATCATGTAAACAACTTTAGTGTTCTGTTTTCACAGCTGAGCTTGTTTCTTGTAAAGCAAAGAGTGTATTAAAAATAAAACCCCCAAATTTCAAACTGTTCACTTTAAGTTTGGAAAACTATCACACAGCCTATAGAGAGAAGTGGTAGCTTTGGAACTGTGGCTAACAACAAACTCCAATTTGGAGGTGAAAGTGTTGCTTGAAGTACAGTGTCTTAGGCTGGCCAGAAGCAATTCACAGGTCAGCAGCTGGGATGCTGGTGGGGTAGGTAATAAAAATGCTAAAGTCCCTTTTCTGAAATGCTGTCAGTAGGATCCGTGGGCAGTATTTACAGCACTTGGGAAGTGGCCATTTTGGCAGAGGCAATCCTTTCCATTCCCTCTTTGTTTGCCTTCATCTCCTCTCAGTGCAGGTCAGGGAGGAACCTGACCGTAGTTTCTCCAGACCCTGCTCTGGTGTTGTTTCTTCTTCTCAGTTATTAGTAAATATAGATGTGAGAGGGGAATACTACCTGGTAAGAGGAAATCTGCTAGGAAGTGGCTGAAACATAAATGTGCTGATGACAGGATGCCAACAGTTTTATCCATTAAGTAAAACCAAACAAGCAAACGAGACATTAGCTGGTTAAGGAAAACTGCAGCAGGTCTGAGTAAAAAAAAAACCAACCAACTCTTTGTTCCATAGGGAGGACGCAGGCTGGGAGTGATTGTGACTTGGTATTCATAGTCTTGGAGAGAGATGGGAAGAGAAAACAAGTCACACTGCTGGACATCTTAACTGGCTCTGTACTTGTGCAAGAACTAAGAGGAGTACTTAGGCCTTAGCCTTCATTTGGTTTTGTACTTAGCCAACAGACTGCAAGGCTGAGAGTTCTGGATGGATGTATCTTGTACTTGAGGCACAAGAAGGCAGTCTGGTAAACTTGAACATTTTTAAGGCAGTTCCAATATTGCTGAAGTTTATGTATCATTTTAAAGATATGTTTTGTTTTAAAGATACCTCCCACGCTTTAGAATTTTCGTTTAAAGAGTGAAATGTTTTTCACAAATATTCTTGTGTGTACTTGTTGGATGGCCTACAAAACCCTGAACAGCATTAATGGTTTAGCTCCAAAGGCTGTAATTTATCAGTTGAAATAATTGTGAGAGAGTGTTTAGGATACAAGTGAGCGACTGTATTAAAAACAAGTCACCCATGTGTCAGCATTGCTAGCACTAAACCCACACTATGCTAAGGTTCCACTTAGAAGAGAAAGAAAAGCTTTCTTCTCCTTCTGTGCTGACCTTGTGTGATAGTCAGTTTAAAAGTATGGATTTGTATTTCACTGTAAAACAAACAAAAACCTGCAGCTTGGGTTATTTGGGCAATGCCATACATCAGTCTTCAGGATTGCCTCTCAGACTGAAGCTTCTTGCTTCTAATGCCAGTTCTCTGTGCACTTCGTGTCTTATTCCTTTTGAAATAGAAAAGGAAAATCACAGCTTTAGGCCACTTAAAAAAAAAAGAAAAAAAAAAGGATAAAACAAACCAGAGAATCCAGATGGAGTTGTTAACTAGATCAAAGCTGTAAAATGTACATCTGATTTAAACTGCTTGCTTTGTCAATCTAACTAGCCAGAGTTATTGGCAGATAGCTGTTACAGGTACATCTTGTCCTAACTATTGGAGATCAAAGGATAGATAACTCAGATATGAAAGTTTAGAAGCCTTGAGTATCAGGAAGATCAGGGAAGTAGTTCAAGATGTTATATAATGGGATGAAATTAATAAAATCTGAAATTATTATCAGAGCATAATTTAGTGCTTAGAGATATTAGATTGAGTGTCTCGGGAAGTAGGAAACACTCATGATTTGTAATTGCTTATACTGTTACAACAACAGAGAAAACATTAGAAAGAACATATTTGGGTTTCTTTTTTGTGATGGAATAGTAGACATAATAGAAGATTAGTGTAAGTTTAAAAGTAAAGGCTACTTTCCTTTAAAATTTTATATCCCATCTCTTCTGATAATTCTCATAATCTATCCATTTATTGTTAAAAAAATAGAACAAAACCAAACACCTAAAACTTTGGCAAACTTAAAAAATCCTAGACTGCCAAACACATTAAATGATATTGAGGTGGATGTTTATTTGCATTATAATTTTCATCAGGTGTAAAAATAAAGAACAAAAAACCTGAAAGTGCAGAGAAGGCAGGTTCAGGGTGCTGATGTATTGTAATGGACACTTAACTCTCCTTCTGTTTTGAAGCACTGGATTTTTTTTCCATTTCACAAATCTTTAAACTCAGTGTTTTCCTTATTTGTCTGGTGCTGAACACCTGTTTTGTTGTGGGGATTTTGTGTTGTTTGGGGTTTTTTGCTGTTTTTTTTTTTTTTTCCCAACTTGAACCCTTTGCTCAATGAGTTGAATAATGACCACATGAACTATTTTTTAATCTACTGGGTTTTTTAAGTTCTGTCTTGAGGGATTGGCTGAAAGAATATATATTGAAGAATGGAATAGCGTGAGTAAAAGCAAATCTCATGGTGTGACAGCTGCAATGATTTGCAGCAGTCTGGACCCATCTACTATAAGGTCAGCCTGATGGTTTGGTTAGTTATTATTAAAATGTTGCAGTTGTATTAAAAAAGAATCTTCTGAGTATTAGATGACACTTCAATTAAAAAAATTAAAACCCTCAACAAAACCCAAAATCAAATGTCTTTATTAAACTGGCATTTTTAAGTGTAATGCTTTCACACAAGTAAATTCCTTTTAAGTTTTGTGTTGAATGTTACTGACACAAATGCTTGTAATATCTTCATTTGGAAATTAATGCTTGTTTTATAACCTGATCAAAAAAACACACAAAGAATTGTATAGCAGTTAACATACCAAGGTATTTTAAAAGAAATTCTGCTGTCTGTCTTCTCATTTGGAACATATTTTATTTTTAATGAAGTCTGATCAGCAGGGAATATGTGCACAAGTGCACAATTTTACCCCCAGTTTTCCATACAAATTATTGTAATCTTCAGTGGAAAACCAGCCAGAAGGTTGGACACTTGTGTTAAAACATTGAAAAACAACTAACAGTCCTGCTAAGTGTACTTTTTGTTTTACCTTAATGTGATTTTCTTGTTGGTAGGTGATAAAATCTATTCCTGTCGTTCTTCAGGCTGTGAAAGCATATTTAAAGAAGGACTGTCACTTTGGAGAAAGCTTAAAAACAATCTATTTAAAGAAGGATTTTATTTGAACCAGTATTTTCTAACATTTCTTTTGATTTTATTGAAGGATTTGTATTTTTAATAGAAATTTTCCCCAGTTTTTCTGCCTTTGGTTTCTACTCTGCCTTTTGCCTGTAGTGAAATCATAACACTGTTGGATTTCTATCTGTTGCCTTGGCAATAACTTTCAGGTCACCAATCCAGTGTTAATTGCACTGCAGGGCCGTGCAGGAAGAATTGTGTGAAAAGGTCTTTGCCTTAGATCCAGTACATACAGAGTGCAGCTGTCGGTCACTTAAATTCATCTCATTCAGTTTGTTTCTATGTAAAGCCAAGTAACAGAACGAAGTCAGAGCAGTGATGCTGTTTGTAAATCATTCATGAATAATTGCTGGAGGAAGTGCCCTAAATAGCAATACTGGTTTGTTTATTTATTTTAATGTATTATTTATCTAGACAGCTCCTGGAGCACAGTTTGGCCTCAACAGTTTCTCTTGTGTTGTACATTTTCTAATAGTATTGTAAAAGTTCCTTTTTTTATGCAACTGTTAAAGTTTAATATGCATCATTCTGCTGAACTGTACATTTTTGTTGTCTAGCATTTTTTTTGAGACCTATCAGGAAATCAGATACCAATCAATGACCAGTTTAATTTTTTTTTTCTGTAAGGTACAGGAGAGTAGTAAGGGGAGAGGGGTTTGTTTGTGTCGTAGGTTTGCTCTCATGAAAACCTAGAGGGCACATATTATTCAAATATTGGACTATATTCTTAGCAATAAGGAAGTGTCTTCTTCTTAAATGAAAAACAAAGAATATAGAAATGTGAAACAATTCAAAGCGTGCAATGTAACCAGTCTTGAAAAGACAGAAATTAACGTGTAAAAGGTCACCTGGCTAGATGCTGCCTGATACAGCAACATGAGCAACCTCGGTGGAATATATTACTGATCCCATTCGAACACAGAGTAAGAGATATGATGCCCTTTAGATCTGTTTACTCACCTTTACTTTAAGGGCATAGGAACTGGTTCTGTAAATTGGATTCTTTGGAGTCTGTCAATAAGAGTTAAGCTGCCACAGGCTAGTCAGTGTGCCTTGTGCCACAGAGGTGGAGAGACACACACAAAAAAAGGTTGAAAGGTTATGTGCAATGCAAAGATTTGCCATAAATTAAAATAGTCCAGAAATAATTAGTGAATAAAATGTGGTGGCATCTAAAGGCTAATCCAGAATTTGGTTTTGTGAGAAGTTTGCAAAACAAAGAGATTGCTGTTGTCAAAATAGGCCACATGGAAGGTTTGGTAATGGAGTAGAGTCACCAAATTGAAAGAAAAGAAGAAATCACTGTTGAGACTCTTAATTCCTCAGTGCTCTCAGAAAGAAATGTCTCTAAGGCCAACGAGGAGGAGAGTCCAGGGAGGCAGTGGGATATCAGGATGGGGAAACTAAACAACACCTGATAGTGTAATATGCTACTACAAACAGCTGATGTGGCAAGATTAAACAATGAGGAGGGAAACTTAAAAAAAGGAAGTACAGAAAGAGAGAAGAAAATCACATTAGCTGGGATGGACAGTGCTTTAAAATGTACTGTAAAACTACTGTTGGAAAAAGAAATTAATTCCATGGTTAGAAGCTTGTCTGACTTGCCCTTCCTCTCAACAGAATCTAAGAGCCACGTCTAGGTTTTTGCTTTTTGAAAACTGGACAAGTAGGCCTTGGTTGTCTGTGACACTTGAGTACTCATTCCTGCTGTGTCTTGTTACAATATGCTGAAGCAAATAGTTATGTAAAAGAAAAGATGATATATGAATTTCTTTCTTTTGCAGGTTGCTCTAAAAGCTGTGCTTGTTCTGTTGACCATATAGAAAAAGAAAACATTTTCTTGTTTTTCGGAAGGAAAGTTATTCCTGAAACTTACTCAGCTGAAGGACACACAAAACCAGTAGATTGCTGCAAAGAACACATTATCTTGCCTCCAGTCCTTCTAACAGGGACTTTCAGGCACTGCACTATATGTTTGCAAGAAACTTTAAGCACATTTTCTAACTTAGGCACGCCATTTACTGCCCTTAAGTGACACATTTTAGCTTCCTGTGGTGTGTTTGTAGTGTGCATATTACAGTAGTATTCACCCAGCAATACGATTTCGTACTTTTGAATTTCTCTGACTCACACAGGAGACTCGTTTGGCCTATTAGCTTGGAAGAAAATTGTAGTTCAGCTCCTGTAAACCTCTTGATCTCCCTGAGTCTTTTAGTGTTCAGAGTGGTATGTGCAGGGTCATGCAGAGTGGCTCAAGCTGTATGACTGTCATTGGCTTGGGCAACTCCAAGGTCTGTCTTTCATCTTCTCTTGCAGTATCAAAGCTGATCTTTTCAGTAAATCAACTTTTGGCTTTTTCTGACAACATAATCTTGCAGTGATTCTATGCTTGCTGCTCAGTAAACCATGATGTACAGAAGCATTGAAGTATATTTGCCATACATACTTGAACATTTTTATTGTTGTAATCATGTCTTAGGCTCTGTGCATTAGCTTATTACTTCTTTTTATTCTCTCTAAATATAGTTATGAAGAAGTTATAAGCAACTACTGTTTATGATATCTTTCTAAGCTAGATGTTCTCTATAGAGAACTCGTTTGGGGATTTATTCTGGTTTCATAAAAGACATTTTCCTTTCCCAACAGCAAAATTCTCTGTCTGGAACAAATTAACTGCCATTCAAGGACTAATCTCTTCCTCCATGGCAGAAATTTCTTCCTCTGTGCTACTGCTCTTCAGACTGACTGCTGCAGTCACTGCCACAGACACTCCCCAGAGGTTTCAGACCAGAATCACATCTGTTGCTCTGAGTCACAACTTCATCCTATCTGATGGGGTTTCAATGTTCATTAAACTAATTAATGATTAAATACAGCAATATGACATGGCTTGGCTGTTTTTGTCATGTCAGTAAGCTTTCTCAAAAATTTGAGGTATTGGCTGTTTTTACATCTAAATGAATGTTTGGTTATGTGCAAGATTTTAAGGAAGCAGCTTTTTCATGTTGGCATTAAAGTCAGAAGAAGTACACTGCTGCCTGGAGTGCTTGAGCTACAGAGGTATCTAAACCCAGAAAAACCTTTATTTGGAGAAGGCAAAGGCCAGGCAGAAACAACTCTGTGAGGACGATCTTTACCTATGCAAAATTAGAGGTATTACTAGGGGAGAGAGGAGCAGAAGAGGGAAGATAGGAGCAAAACATAATGCCAAAATTCACTTGCTTTCCTCAGTAAAGCAGAACAACACAAAGCACTGAATCTGTTGCTGCTTCATTGTGGCCCTGTGGTTTTCCCCTGTACCAGACTCCCCACCTAAGCTTAGACACCTGTGTAGTTTTTCCAGGTTTTTGAGGGAAGGTGCTGAGATAGTCACCTTGTAATCCTTTCAGGATAACAATAGCTAATTATATTGTGTACATAAGTAACTATTGTTTTGATGTGTTATGAATCTAACAACCGATAACTGATGTGGATGGAGGGACTGAGTGCACCCTCTGTAAGTTCTCAGATGATACCAAGTTGGGTGGGTGTGTTGATTTGCTTTTGTAGAAACAAACATCTAAAACATTCCTATCTTACATATTACTGATATTGATGGTGTTTTGTGTGTTTAACTGCCTGCAGTGTTTCCAAATAAAATTATTGACAAAATATGTCTTAGATGCAGTAAACAGTACTCTTAGTGACCACTCTATGTCTTAGCCAAATTGAACCTGTTGATGGTAGTGTGGCATGATCTTCACTGAAGAAATTGGGGAGATCAGTGATGAGTGATATGAAGGGCATAGATTTACTGCCTTTTGGAAAAGATTGAACAATGTGTGATCAGGTGGTAAGAAGGCATTAGAGCAAGTATGTATCTACCCACCGCTCTTCAAGGGTTTTGATGCTGCAGTCTTCTAAACCCATGTTTTCTGTCCACCGTGCTTGAAGTCTGACTTAAGTGGGAGAGCAGGACCATTGCTTCAGGAGATGCCAACTTACCTGTCGGAGCAGATTTCCCCAGTAGCATTAAAGAAGGCTTGGTTTCAGCCATGAAAGGGCATTGTGTGAAATAAGAGTAACCTTTATTACTTGCCCAAAAAGGTGAACTAATTTTTCTGTGAATTATGCAGTAATTCATTTGTTGTTCTTGTGACACAGCTATTGAGGAAACTCCTCCATGACATATCTGCAGATATCTGTGAAGAGCAACGAAGGGAGGCATAGTCTAATGCTTCAGGGCACAGTTATTTGCTGTATACACACTACTATTCAATATATTTTTAAATACTGTGAAATTTTTGAACTTTGCAACCTACATAGACAGGTCTGCCAGATAAGTATTCTTTAAGATTTTTTTTCAATGCATTCTTCACATATATTGTCTCTGTTTTCTATGCCTCCCCATATGAGAGCATGACTAGCAAAAACTAACATTCTCTCAGTGTTCCTTATTCAGAAACTGTCTTTGTGTCATACACTTTTGCTTCTTCTCAAAATGGACCTGAATGTCTCTAGTCTCCTATTATGTGGCACTCTTTATGCCTGTAATGAATGTTGACAACTCCCAGCTCAACAGTTATTTCCATCAAATGCAGACTGTTACATCACTCAGATTTCTCAGTGCCAGCCTGAGATAAGGACTTGAATGAAAAGGCAGCTGGCTTAAGGTTTGTGTCTGGAGAAAATGTTACTGCGTCTGGTAAGGGGGTGGCAACAGTCTAAAGCAAGAGCAGCATGTCAGCCTTAACCTTCAGGGGATGCCCAAATCTCTAGCATTCATGGACAAAGCACATATTCTTTTGGCTTCTCTCAGAAGTATTGCTGATAAAAATTGTTATGAGATGTTGAGAGGTGATGCTTGCCTCTTTCCAACATGATGACGCCACGATGATCCAAGCTTTCAGCACTCTGAATTCAGCTGCTCCAGCGTATTTTATTAAGAGCGATATGTTGAGCTTTGGCTTATTCAGCACACAGGGCTCTGCCAGCTAGATCTGTCCCTGTGGGCAGGACAGCTTTCTGTCGCCACTGGGCTAGGTGTAAAGAGCTTAACAGATTTATTTTTTTTTTTTTAACTTTGTTTGTTCTTCTTGAAGGGCAGAGTTGGCAGATAGATACACTGTGCAGTTGACCACTCAGGAAAATTCTCTGCTGTACCAATCTTCTATTTCCCAAGTCCAGGCATCTCACCTGTGTTATCTGCTGTAAGCTGCTGACCTCTAATTTCCTTTTTCCTTGCAATACAAGTTTTCGGAAAAGGCAACCTTCCCAAAGCAGAATCTCCACGAGCAGGAGAGGTTCACGGTGTCAGTGTACTGACATGGTCACAAGTCAGGGATTAATGGTGCTTCCTCATTATCTCATCTCTCTCCATCTGTCAGCATCCATTTGGTTTTTTGCCTTGTGTTTGTATTGCAAGCTTTTGGGAGAGGTCATTTAATTGTTCTGTATTTGAACAGTACTTAGCACGCCGAGTTCTTCCCAGTGGTGGAGACAGATATTTCAGCAATGCAGTCAACCTTCAGGAGTGAGGCTATGTGATGTTTGGCGGTGTAATTTTGCCGACAGTTCTCTTTTAAGTAATTGTTTTTATCCCAGTGTGGAATCTAATGACCTGATTTCTCCCTTCCCCCCAGTGCTCACCTATGGAAAGCTTGCTCTATCCTTACCCAGGCTTTTCTTCCAGAAGGAAGGTCGTAGTCTTGCACTGCTGAATGTCACAGACAACACCTTCTGCACTGGCCATAAGCATCTCTAGCAAAGTCCATTTCTCTAACAAAGGTAGTCTTTCCATTTTAAAAGGAAAAAAACCCAAACACATAGATAATCCTTTCTATTTGTTGCAATGAGAGAAAGGAGCTTTAATGATGAGGTATGACAACGTTTTTAGTAAATGAAGCTGAGGTTTTTAATTCTTTATGAGAAAGGTATAGGTGTCACCCTTTTTTTGCCAGTGAAAGTACAGTCTGGCAGTTGCAATGTCAGTGTTGTTGTTGAGGGTACAATAATTATCAGAACTTATCTTAATTTCTAACCCCAGAATATTTGTATTTTATATTGCAGCATGCTGTATCTTACAGTGAAATATTTGTCTTCTGCAAAGAGTGCCAGGCTCTCCCTGGTCAGGAGCCATGGGTCTGCTGAAGCCCCAGTGGTCATGAAGATGACAATAACAAGACCAAGTTTTGCATGCTGTAGAGGGGTGTGGAGAGTCCAAGGCTGAGGCTTGAGGTCAGACTGAGAGGAAAAGGTAAAATTTTCAGCAAAAGAACGCACATTTAGTATGTGTACTGTAGAACTAGAAAATAAAATAGCAAGTTAGGTTTAAGAGATAACTGTTGCAGAAGTTTTATTTCAAGAAGTGTGTTAAATTCTCTGCACATTAAAATATGGAAATAAAATATGTTGTTGCAGGTATGTGATTTTATTAGAAACAAGTTAGGAGGAACAGTGAATATGTGTAGTGGAGTCTTGCTACTGCATATGGACACATTGTTCTTGTCTTGACAAGGATCCCCAAACAGGCTTCTGTTTGAGAGAAGCAATGTCTCTCTCTTAGACACAGCTTACTTGAGCTGATCCTGGATGTGTTTCCTGATGCATTGAATAGATCCAGGGATGGAATTAAGCCCAAATAAAAATCCAAGAAGAGTGAAAACAAAGGCATCAGTCAGGAGGAAAAACCAGACAGAAACAAAAGCAATAGTTCAGATAAATAGTGGAGTTTTAGCATGCTGATGTATCTGTTAACTTCTGTTATATCCACGTGGGAAATATTAAGAACAAGTTAAATTGTATTTTATTAAATGTTTCTTTATATCAGATATTAATAGACCATTGAATTTTTGTGGGATTGTTTTTTATTCTACATTTTTAGCTCTTTTATTGTCAGCCAGTCACTGTTTCGCTAACCTTGTGTTTGACTAATCCGTTGCCATCCATCGGATTGTACATTTTAAAATCTTGTGGACCCTTCCAAATCACAAAACGTGGGATATGACAAAACAGCAGCATTCAGATTGAATGGCTGGGAATACAGAGATAACAAAAAGACCCGGATTTCCCACATGCAGAAATGCTTTGCTCAGACTGGGAATGAGCAGAACAAAGGCAGCATCATCCTACTAGTCATTCACAGTCACCTGCTGACAAATGTAGCTCTGTCTGACCTTAAAAAAAAAGAGAGGATAAAAGTAGATGAGAAGCTAAATTATTTGAATGCTAGTTCATAAAATAAATCTGTTAGCTCTTAAATAAATAAATATTATTTTAAATATGTGGATGTACATAATGAATAGTTTCATAAGCTGTTTGCTCCAAACATTTATGCCATATCTGAGGAAGTTAGTAGGGCCAGAACAATCGGTTTAAAATGTGGGAACACTCTCCCAGCAGTTATGTGGATTACCTTCAGTGAGGGTTTTTCCCTCAAAAAGAAGAAAAGCCTATTTGTGAACAGCTTTGCTTGAGGAGATTTTTACTTCTCCCTTGCCCCATAAGAGAAGTGTGTCTGTAGAGTGAACTTTTGCTGCTTCATATTTTTGTAGATCTCCATCTTCCATTTGCTTTTTGGTTCTCCTCTTGTAAATGAAATCTTGCTCTCAAGACTGCTGATTGGAATGTCCTCAGGCAAGAAGACCTTTCCTTTGTGCCAGCGAAACTCATATAAATGTCATTTATATGATGGGTTTTCTTCTCTTGATTCCACTGTTCCTGCGCCTCTGGGATTAATTTATCTTGGCCACTCTGAGAAGAAAAGGACTTTTATTGCAGTGTTATTTCTGGAGTCCTCCTTAGGAGACCAACAGAACTTGTGCAGTGAGAATACATAGTCACAGTCCTCAACTGCCTGATGGAGAATACTTTGTGAAACAGTAAATCATCTATCTTGCACAGGTGAAGGCAGTTGTCTTCCATCAGCAGACTATCAGGTCGAGATACTGTTTGTAGCTAAGGTTGCCATTTCTAAAAGGACCTTTGGGAAGAGTTGACTTTGTGTGAAAGCTGGCACCTGTTGCCCTGTAATTGCTACTTCATTAAAATATTTCAGTTAAATTTCTTGTATGCCCCCTAAGTTCTCTAGATACCAGTTATGGAAATTTTCAAAAGTGAAGTAAATTTTTGTTCAATGTGACATTTTAGAGCAAATTCCCAGTTGCAGGATTTGAATTAAAGTTGTCAAGAAGACTGGCTTTCTCTAGAGACCTTAGTAAGGCACCTGATAACAGAATTTCATGCATATTCTCACTTGGGTTTTCATACAGTTCTATTCTTTTATCTTAATGCAACTTTCATTCTGATTTCCAAGTAACATGTCTAATCAGAAATGCTAAGTGTTCACCAGGTAATCAGTTCAATAGAACCTACTGGATGAACTTTGAATATAAACCAAAAGAAGTTAACAAACATTGCATTCTACAAGCAGTGCACACATCATCACCATCATCATCAAAGAAAGAAAGTCCAGAAGAAAAAAATCAAAGTTATTCTATGCATTTCTGATAATGCATTTTTGCTGTACATTTTCTGAGATTATACTCAAAACCAGGTAGAGTAATTACTCTTCTGAATCTCCTTAGAGCTGAATTACCTTTGCCTCAGGCAACTTTATGCTGTTTTCTCTTTACTGCATTATTCACATAAACCCCAGAAGATTGTTCTAAACAAACCTTATATTAGTTGCCGTTTGTTTTTACCTGCTGAGTGTGGTTGAGTGTTGAAAAACGTATATAAAAACAATTTCTGTGTAAAACACAATTGGTCTCATGAGTAAGGTGATGGCATAGTCAGCTTTGGTTTTTGTTACTCACACCGTGGTGATAGGACTTCTTTCCTCTTTTCTGATTCCATGAATTTGAATATTTGACCTCTCTAGCTCTGCATACATTGTGCTATATTTTACAAACAAACAAACAAACAATAACTTGTGTGTCATGGAAGTCTTGAAAGTCTACTTTTTTCTTCCTTAATCCAGAAATAAATGAATCATAGGAAGTTTCAGAAAGAGAGTACATTATATCCATTTACAGCCAGCATAACTATTGACCTAGGAATACAGGAAAGCATAGAAATGTTTCATTAAATAGTGGGAAAACCAGACAATTTTGTGGTAGTCAGGCTAATAAAATGTATTTGTGTTACTATTGCATTTTAAAGGCTTATTTGTGGAGCAGGACAGTGCTATGCTAAGTGGTGTAGAAATATAGAGCAAAACAGCTCTTTTTTTCAAGAGATTACAGTTAGAAATTACTGAGTACAGAAGGAATGCAAGCAATTAAAGAAAAATTAATTAAAGTGTGAAGAATACTTGGATAACGTAAAATGGGATAAATAGGATACAGTGCATTGATTTAACAAAATAAAATCAAGCTGTGGAAAAAACAGATATTTATTCTTTGAACAAGTAAGTCATTTTGCTCGAAAATTTCATTTATCTGGAAATTTTTTATTTTTTTCAAATAAAAAAATTTTATTTTAGCTTTAGTTCAAGAATAGCTGATGTTGCTCAAGAACTATAAGATAAGTAAAGATCTAAGCAAAGATGTTGTGACAGAAGGTTGTGAGGAAAAAGGTACTGTACTGGAAAGACTAATTAATCTTGACTTACTTAGTATTCTTGTTACATACCTTAGGTTTCCTTTTGCTAATAAATTTGAAATAACATTAAAATTCATTGCCACTGGTGATAAATGTGGGCTTAAAATCGGAGGACAGTTCCTAACTGCTGGAAGAGGGTGGTTGTGGAGCATAATGCAAGGTGAAGCTTAGCTGATTTTATGAACTGCATTGTGGTTTCCCACAGTAGTGCAGGATTGATTTGGGAGTTCCGATCTCATTTTTTCTTTTAGAAGAATCTCAGGAAAGTTAGAAATGGTCTTCACATTTCTTAAATATTTTTGAAGATGACTGAGCCTTTGGCTGCTGAGTTTAGATCCAGTGAGTAAGTTAGAAGGAACCTGAAGAGATCATTTGGTCCACCTTGCTGATCCAAGCTGAGCTGCCTTCACAGTTAGATTGGGTTACTCAGGGCTTTACCCAGTTGAGATTTAAAAGTCTCTAAGAATTAATTTTGTCTCCCTGCTTTAACCATGTTCATTATGAAGAAATTTTTTCCCTTATTTTCAGGTGGAATTTCACTTCTTGGAACTTGTGATAATTCTGACTGAGACTGGCTCTGTTAGTCTGGCTTAGGTTGTGGAAAACACCTGTAGTGTGTTCCAGACTACACAAACCCATCTCCCTCAGCCTCTTGTCATATGCCTTATTCCTTTCAGCATCCTGTCTGGTACTCTCACCTAGTTTGATACTATCAAAAATCAGGTCTTTCATGTTTTAAAATGATGGTAGAACTCAAAGTGGGTAACTTCCTGCAATAATATGCAGCAGACCACCTGCATTTTAAAGTTTTTATTTTCAGCACCATTAAATCTTGGTTCTGTTGTAAATACACATCTGATATAGTGAAGCAGAAGTAACATGGGAAATCCCAGGGCCCTGTCATCATACTAAAGTATGTGTAATAAATCTTTATTTTAGCAGCATATTCTGCTTAACTCCCACTGAGGCCTTTTGTTCTGTACCTGACTGAGAATTATATCAGCCAAGGTGTTACTGTTTGGTACATAAAATTGATTTCCAGGAAGAGAGTACATTGATGGATATAAAATAGATTCTGTATTTGGGCTATGATTAGATTAATTTTTCATTAAATTGTGTCATTAACACACAACCAAAAAATGTGATTTTTCTTCCTCATACCTTTCCTCCATTTCTTTAATTAAAAAAAGAATACCTTAGTTTTGATTCACTTTGCTTTTGTGATTAGTGTTTGCCAAGTGCAGGGCTTACTTAGTGCTGATGCTGTTACTGTAGCCTTCTGAGGTGTTTTTTCAACTACTCCTCACTTGAGCACATCAGTGCTGATATTTTGTTGAGGATTGTTGTATGTTATCTTCAAAGCAGAGCCAGTCCCACCAGTAATTTTTTGCAGAAGAGGATCCTCATATGGAGAGGAAGATGACCTTGACAGCACTTTCTTATCAGAGTCTGAAAGGTAGCAAAAGACATTTTTAGCTTCTTAAGACTTCAGGAGAAAGATCTGGATTTCATTTTCATAGCCCTGAAGAACAACCTGACTCTTTATCTCCTTCCTTTTTGGTATTTCCCCCATTCAACATATTCCTAAGCTGTAACTCAGACCTCCATGGTGTACTTGTGGTGAGCGCTTGGAGAACTGATCAACACCCACCTTTGCTTCCCTTCTCTTTTCCAGCTGTTTTCAAGTATTATCCACATACAGATCTCCTCATGAGAAGTGTGGAAAAGGTATTTAGAGCTTTGCAGAGGAGAAACAAATATGAAGAAATGATATTTCACCTCCAAGGTTACAAATTCATAGAACTGAGATTAAAGTTTAGATTTTTAGTCTCTGCGTTGAGCTCACATGATGAGCTCTGAAGGACAGAGAATATGATTCTATCTGGTAGAGCTGTCCCTGCATATAGAATAATTGATCTGAACTGTATAAGCTGCCAGGGATTTAAAATTCGGCAGCTTAATTAGTTCCAATAAGGAAATGATAAACATGAAAGCGATCTTTGCCCGGAGGTAACACAGGAAGACAGACTGTGGATGGGGAAAGTATTTGCTTGAAGCAGTAAAACATAAAAAAAACAAAGACTGTTCTATATCTGTCCTTTACTAGGCATTCACTAGTAGCAGTGACTTATTTCAGAGAGAAGGTAAAATGTCGCTTTAAAAGGGACTCTTAAAAATATCTAGCATAGGATCTTTTGAGCTGTTTATTTACTTTGTGTTAGAAATTTTCATGCCATTTTATCTTAAACTTAGTTTTATATGTATTTTCTAGTGGTTATGTCATATATAAGAACACTTTAAAATTGTCTGTAAAAAGTTAGAACAGAATTTCCCTGTCAAATAGAAGTGTACAGCGTGTAACACGCTCCAGAGATTATCAAACAAATCTGTTGTCTAGCATATGGTTCATAGATTAAAAGGCTACTGTTCTGCACTGTGGAGAATCTAACTCTTATTACATTAGCCTTTAGCTCTGTGTTACATTAGTCTTCACAGTGCTTTATATAGCTCTAATAATTCTGATGTGGTGCTTAATTGCTACATTCTGTATTGAAGAAAAGAGCAATGTGTTAGTCCCTTTCGGTAGGTAGCACATTCACAACACATTGTGCAGGCTGTGGTGAAACACATTCCCAAAATAACCATTCAGTGCTTTTCTAAGAATGAGCTTATTTTTCACAGTACGTTAGAAATGTATTGTAGCCCTTTGCTAGAGGTCTGTTTGGTAGCTGCTTTAACTTTCTCATTGTTTCCAAAGAGTAACAATGATTCTAACTCCCATTTACGAATGACAACTGGTGCGTGATTCACAAACTTTGCAGCAGTGGCAAAATATAGTTGCATCCATTTAGCAATTTAGAAAGTGCAAGCAAAAACCTAATCCACAGAGGAGTGAGTAAGTTCAGCTTCCTCAGGTAAAATTTCAGAGGTCTTCAAATAGAATAGGGGTGGACCAAGGTATCTGTAAAGGGAATCCACAAAGGGCAGCAGCCTGTCCAGAGGACCAGCAAGCTGTGCTGTAGGAGGTGGTGAGGGGAGAAGTAGCTCCTTCTGGAGCAGGGCAGTACCTGCCTCCTCTTGCACAGAGGGCAGTGTCCAACCCAGGGTAGGTCTCTTTCTCAGCAGAAGTCAGAAAGGGCGTTTTAAGGTGCAGTAGGGCTTGGTGATTGCAGTATCCAGTGCACCATGAGGCACTCTTGTTGAAAGAAGCTCAGCATCTGCAGATTCTTCTCTAGCTTTGGTACTGAAAGCCGGTGGTGTTACAGTTTTGGATTAAATTTTGTATTAAATTTTTTGAACTGGGAATTATAGTCCAGATCTTACCTTTGCTGTAAGCAGAGTGTATCCACAAAGCACAGTCAGGTCCCAGAGTGAAACAGTGTGGGTAGGAAAAGTCCGATGAGATTCTGAGGTTAGGGAATCAGAGCTTGAGACTGATGCTTTGTTTTGTTTATTGGCAGAAAAGCAGAAATGCATAGCTGGGATGTTTGCAGATTAATTTTTAGTGAGTGAGAGGTAAAGAACTAGGCTCTTCTGGCAATTTTTACTGTTGAAAGGGAAGAGGGAATTTTAAAAGCAGCAGCTAGATGCTGCATTCGGGTATTTGCTGCATTTTGGTTTTTTGATTGTCATTTATATGCCATGTTAACATTGCTTGTATGTTTTTACCCATCCTGAAAATGAAATGAAAAATCTGTTTACATTGGTGATATCACTGCAAGAACTCTTTTGAATCTGCCATGAATTTTTTTCTTACTCTGATGGAACAGATGGGACAAAAGACAACAAAAAAGACTGTATGATAGAAGCAGACACTGCTGAATTAATATTCACACTGCACTCATTTAGGTTTCCTGTGCAATTACTTTTGTTTTCTAAGGAAGGAGAATATACAAGTCTGTTGAGATCTAACCTATGTGCAGTGTATGTCTGAAATATATCACAAGGGTAATATTTGATTATATGAATATTAAAACCTGAGATTGGATTTAGAAATCTCAATTAAAGCACCACAAGTGAGTGGCATGGATTTGAAAGATGCTGAGCACCTGCCATTTGTTAGGATTTGGTGCCAGAAAAAAAATCTAAAAATATGAATTCTTGAATGCAGATACAGAATGGTCAGTTGAGGTTGTCAACTGGCGATATTTTTTGCCAAAACCAGTACTCTAAAAATGGATCTCATCTGCCACCAAAAATAATGAGCTCAGATGGTGTCACTCCAGAATTACCCTTTTTGGTTTGTTTTTTTAAACAGTCCTGAAATGACTTTTGGCAATAAGGGTACATCTGTGCACTTGAGCCCAGGGAAGACTTTTGTGCCAGTTATTTCCCTGAACAATTTTTTTTTTTCCTACGTGGGACATATGCTTAAAATTGTTACTAGGAGGGCACTGTGCCCGGTAGTGACTGCAGCTACGGTGTGCTCATACGCACATATGCGTGCTGTTGTTCCTCATTGCTCATCGCGGAGTTTTCCCGGAATGCCTGTGGGATTGGTGCCAATAGCTTTTTTAATTATTTTTTGTGTGTTTCTGGTGCTGTAATAGGCTAATTAAGAATGAGAAGAAAGTTTATATTTCATGCAACATTGTTAAAGAAGGCTTGCACCATTTATTCCAGCATCACTGTGTGTATGTGTGAGGGTTGTCACAGTGACTTTAAGAGCTCCTCCCCAACAACAGAGCGATGCTGGAGGCTGCTGTGGTGCAGCCAGGGCTGGGCTGTTCTGTGTTTGGGTGCTTCCATCCTGCACCATGTGCCAGAGCCTTTCTCAACCTCACTTACCTTGCAGATGAGTTTTTCCTCACTGAGTTATTAACTGTTGGCTTTCTCATTTCTGCTGTCCTTTGTCCAACCCCATATCCGCAGCAACAGAGTCTGCTGTTGGTTGTATCTTCTTCCATTTCTTTTCCTTTCATTGCTGTCTCCCTTGACACTTGGTCATCTCAGTAGCCTTCCATGTGGTTAAATTAGTTTTTTGTCAGTGCTCTTGCCTTTCCAGAAGTGTGGCCTGTTTTCTGGCCTGATGCTTCCTCTTCTTGAGGGACCGGGATGTTGTGTTCAAGTTTTGGAAACCTGATCCAAAAAAACCCCCAAAGCCGTTAAGACCATAGAGGAGTTTCTCTTGGTTTTGAGCTGTATTGATGCTCCATTCTTAAGAGCAGTGTTGTCCCTGGCCACTTGGTTTTGATAATTATGACACTGGGACAAGTAGGAGGGGAGTTGAGGGGCAGTTGCAGACTTTCTTTGTTTTAAAATTGACACTAACATCCAGTTCAGCGACTGAAGAAAGGAGGTAATGATTCAGTAGGTAATTATTGGTTTCTACAAAACAGGCAAGACTTGGATTTAAAAGATTTTAGGAAATAAGCATTTGAAAGTCAGTCAGGATCCTAAGTAAATAAGTAAATTAGTATCCACAAAGGCTTTAGACCAATTTTATGGATTCTTAGGAAGGATTCATTTGAATAATTTTCATGGATTGAGTTCTGAAAGTGTTAAACTGTGCAAGATAAATTAATAAAATAATTATTAATACAGCATCATCTAATTAAAATTGAAAAGGATGGAGTCATAGAATAGTTTGGGTTGAAAGGAACCTTACAGATCATCTCATTCCACCCCCCTGCCATTTGCAGGGACACCTTCCATTAGACCAGGCTGCTGAAAGCCCCATCCAACCTGGCTTTGAACACTGCCAGGGATGGGGCAGCCACAGCTTCTCTGGGCAACCTGTTCCAGTGACTTACCACGCTCACAGGAAAGAATTTCATCCTAATATCTAATCTACTTTTTTCATAATCTTTCAGGATCGCATTACTCCAGGCTTCCTAACTCCTGGCTCTTGCAGTGAGACTGCTGTGTGTATAGTCCTGCTGTTTGCCCCTGGCCTTGGTTTAAACACATGGGCTAGCTTGATTTTTTTTTTTTTTTAATGCTTCATACATTTTACAAGTCTGCTGATTTTAATGAGGACTGATTTAATTTTTTAGGATCCCAGACAGCTTATGGCAGGCATTAGAATACCCTGAAATATTAAACATAATTTAAATTAAACTGAGATTGTCAGAATAAATGAATAATTGAATGAGGTATGTTTTGTGAAACACCTGGGGGATTTTCTTTTCCTGCTTTTATACTTATTAATTTGCAGGGAGCACTTATCTGCAATGGGACTCTGGAGTGTCATTATTCTGCTGCAGGTGGTACTGGTGGATAACTGCAAATAGTCATCAGTCTTCCTCCTCTTCCCAAAAGCCTCAGTGGTCTTTATTTATAAAATAGGAATGGTGGTGATTTTCTTTCATGAGGATTCTGTTGAAGAGTTAGGCACTTACAGATTGAGTAGGGGCACTAAAGACAAGGTGAAAAAGTTGACATTGCTTGGGTTTTTTTGCAGTTAAAAACATAGAGGTGTTACAGACTCCAACCTGTTTGTTCTGTGCTGGAAACTGCATCTCTGTTTTGGGAAGAGGATGATCAAGGCTTTGTTCCTTCCAGTGCTTTCATTTAATTTCCAGCTCTGCCTTATACCCTTCAGTTTAACTCTCCAGTGAATTCGACCTACCTCTTCAATGGATTTAACTACAGGGTTCTGTCTGCAAATTTACAGAACACTTTGTTGCAGACTTATATAGAGGTTTGGTATTATTTTTCTGTCTGCTTTTTCATTTCTTCTAATTACTGGATCTAACACTTCTTTGTATTTTACCATTTTTCTATTATGAACAAGAAAACAATTTTCCTCCCCCATAATTTCAGGTCAGACCTCTGAAGGACCCACATAAACAGGTGATATGACTGAACATGAAAAGCACTCTGGCTGTTGCCAAAGTTGTATTCAGTGCAGAGCAAATAAGAAAAGAAAAGAAGAATAGGAATTTTTCTCTAATCTCACAGCAGACACTGCCACAGCATTTTCAAATGACCCAATATGTGTGTGACAGTACCCCATTACCTTAGGGAAGGGAATTCCTTTGTATATCTTGGTGATCTTAATCTTTTAAAGGTATTCTTAATCTCTGAAAAACAATGGTGCACTTACTTTGCTTAATAACTATAGAGTTTAGTCTGTTAGTACACTAAAAAAAATCTTAACATAATTATATGGTAATCCTTAAATCCTTTTCATGCACTTTGCACATGGATACCATGCTGAATCAGAGAACCTATTGAATGTATATAGTTATCTGTCAAAGAGTATTAAATGCTGAGTGTTTTTATTATCACAATATACTAATTGTAATAAGTGTCATTCATGATGTCATTTCAGTCTGTGCTGAAAGCATTTATAACACAATCCATCATTACTGCTAAATGGGGAATTTGAAGGTATAATTACAGTAGGTAAGTGTAGAGTGGCAGTCCCTCAGGTTGCCTCGCAGGCACTGATTTTGAATAATCCATTATAGACTTTGAGATGATACAGCAACCTTTTCCTTGGAGAGCTCCTCAGGACTTCAAAAGTAGAAGTACAGGAAAGAATATTCAACTGTTGATCTTAAATTGGAGTCCTATCTGCTATGAATTGGCAGGCTTCAGTAAGATTTCAGGATCTACTGCATAGGTATTTTGCCTTATTAACCTGAAAGTAGAGGTATGTGTACCCAAATAGACCTGTCTTATATCTAAAGTCGGGTTGCTTTAGGGAACTAATGAGCAGGAAGGGTCTTACTGGCATCCAATGGATAGAGGATAAAAGAATTTTTGTTTGTTCATAGTCATACAGGCACATCTCATCTCTGTTGTGAGAGGTGCAGCTGATATGCACAAACAGCAGCATCTTATAATTGATTAAAATTATTGTTAAATTCTCTTGGAACATAACAGTAGATATGACAAAGTGTCCTCTGCTGTCCTGCTGAAGCGATTCATCAGGTGGAGTAAAACAAGATGAATTGTGTTTAACGGAGTGATATGAGCCACAAAGTTTGTGTGTGTTTATGTCCGTCACTGTATGGGCTGTCAGAAGGTGACTGAGGTTGTTCAATAGTCCCCTGTATGTCCTTTAAATTGAGCATGAAGTTATTTAATTACACTTTTTTTGTGTGCGTAAATCACGTTCTCTGTGATTTTTAAATGCAGAAGATGGAACCAGGCTTACTAATATTTGTGAAACATAATAGCTATTACAATTTTAGAGAACAACAGAGTGTCCTGCCAGAGGGACTGACACTGAAACAGTCCTGTGCAGAGGAGAACCTTGAGACAAGGTAATAAAGTTGATTTGTGTGCTGCCAGTCTGCAGTATGGCATATAACCTAAGTGAAGGTTATGAGGTAAGTTTTCCAAATATGAATTAAAGGAAGGTGGTATATGTGCTAAAGGGGAAAGAATCAGGTCATACAATTTTAAACAAGAGTCTGCATAATTTTAAAAAGTTAGTGAATAGACAATTAAAAAGTTACAATCAAGTTGGATCAGAGCAGAGATTGTGAGGAGGGCACAAGACCTGACAGAACTAGTTTGGCTGGACAGGTTTGCCCCATCTGTCCCTATGGGGCTTTCAGAGGGTGGCTGAGATATTTTGATTCTCCTTTTTTTAACTTAACAGGTGATATTTTAAGATTTTAAATTTTTAAGGAATCTAAAGGCTCTAAACTGATTAATGTGATAGTCCTGGGACTGATGCTGATTCATAGCGGTGAAATGGATTTTTATAGCTTTTGTGATTAACTTCTCTAATGTCAAAGGTAAGGTTTGTTCTTATCCTTGCTATGACTTTCCATTTTCATTATCCATAGGTAATGGAGATTCAGCATCTACAAAGTTTTTTCCAGCAAGAGCAATTCCCTTTGAAAAGTAGGTCTATGCCTAGATATTTCATAATATCAGTGCTACAGTTAATATTACTATTTTGTATTATGGGAGTTCAGAAAGGTGGTGATCAAATTTGTGTTTCACAGAATCACAGATTGGTTAAGGTTGGAAGGGACATCTAAAGGTCATCTGGGCCAATCTAGCTGCTTAAACGGAGGGTAAAAAACAAGGTGAGAGATTAGGAGATGTGATTAGAGATGTAGACAAGGAAGCAGCAGAGTTTCAATAAATGCCCAAGTCTCCAGACTGACATCCATGGTTGCTCTGAATGCAGCTTCTGACAGTGGAAACTGCAGAGTGTAACTCTTCCTTCTGACCACTGTGTGTAGAGTGTGAAGCTGGGAAGTTGAACCACATTATCCAACAGTGATTATATGATCCGATGCTGCTACGTTGCTCTGCAGTGTTTATTTGAAACAAGTCTAACCAATGGATATTTTACTTTGCTGCTTCTACAGTACCTTCCACTGTGCCTGTTTCCCTTCCCTGGGCTTCATGTGGTGCTTAGCAGGGCCATAGCATCCCTTCTGCCAGACAGCCTCCACACCTGGAACATCTGCTGTCTTTGACTTATTCCAGATATATCAACTTCTTCCGATTTTCTTTTCATTTCCAGCACTTTGGCATCTAATTCCACATATGCTGCTCTTGCTTTCTCCTGCTGTTTCTGTGGTTTCATCTACACAGATGAGTTACCACAGTTTAATGTATCATTGAAGCCATGGTAATTCTGCGGGACCTTAGTGATGAAAGTGTCAATTTAAACTTTCTTGATTAAATCTCTTTCTTAACATTGATGTGGATGTGTAGGACAGGCAGAAGCAAGCCTGCTCTGTCTGCAAGCCTGCTTTGCTCTAGGTGTTCTCAAGCTTGTATAGTCCATCTTTCAGTAAACTGCAGTTACTTGATGTGCCTGGCCCCTTTCCTGCCGTGGTAACACCAGTGGGAGTTCCCTAGCTTTTGTTTCTTGTTTCTTCAGTGCCTCTGAGTGTTCAGAAATGCCAGACACAGTACGGTTGTTGAGTTCAAGCTGCAAACAAAAGACTAAGGTGTGTACATCTGCGGATTAAAAACAGTTAATAACAACAATACTATGACACAAATTCATTTTCAGTTCTCTGTAAAGGCAGCTTTAGATTTACTCATTAATTTCACAAGAATTACCAAGTTTGTTGAAAAAGGCTAACATCCTTAGACAGAAACTTTGTTGGAGTGGACTTGGTATGACAGGTGGGCTGGAGCAGCCCCTTGTGAAAAATGGGCACTCAGAATTCTGATGGCATCTTATCGACAGGCCTTTTTTTTTTTTTTTTGACTGAGAGCTACAAAGCCTGGCATGGTGGGCTGCTTCTCTGTTGCTGAAGGAGCTAACCTGGGAACCTGATGCATCCAGAATTGTCTGTAACACCTGCTTGAAGGGAGAAAATTATGATAATCTTTAAACACTGGATATTGTTGCAAAAAAACCCAACACCTCACTCTAAAAGAGAAAAGGGGGAAAAGTGTTTTCAGGTGCTTAATTTCTTTCATTCACTGTGCATTTTCAGTATATAATCAAAGGATTAGTCTGAGGATTCTTAAATTTGTGAAAATGTCTCCAGTTGTGTTTTTTTTTAAAATATATTCCAACTCTTGATAGAACAACTTCATAATTTTGAAATCCTCAGAAAAAAACAATATTAAAGATTTTCTGTATATACCCAACTGTGGTGGGTTGACCTTGGCTGCACAGCAGATGCCCACCCAGCCACTCTATCACTCCTCTTCCCAGGCAGACAGGGGAGAGAGTAAGATAGAAAACAACTTGTGGGTTGGAGTAAGGCAGTTTATTAAAGCAGAAGCAAAGCAGAAGCCTGTGTGTGCAAAAGTGAAGTGAAAGATAGCAGGGTTTGTTCTCTACATCCCATAAGCAGCAATGGTCGAGAAGCAGAGCTTCAGCACACGTGACAGTTCCTCAGCAGGCAGCCACTGGAGACATGAACTCCCCCCTTGATGCTCCTTGCCTTAGCTCTTACATCTGAGCTGACATCATATGGTATGGAACATCCCTTTGGTCAGTTTGGGTCTGCTGGCCTACTTGGGTCCCCTCCCCTAATCCTGCTCTCGATTGAGGAAGGAATGTTACAGCACTGATGCTGTGCTGCCCTGCTCAGCAGCAGCCAAAACACTGGTGTGTTAACACCCTTCTAGCTACCAATGCAAAGTGCAGCACTGTGAGGGGTTCTGTGAGGAAATGAACTCCAGCTCAGCCATGCCCAATACACCAACACACTTACTTTGTGTGGCTTTGTAATTGCCTGTATTTATTTGCTTTCTAAGATACAGTACTTTCTTAAAAATTCCATTGCTTTTGTAATTTTTGTTATGTTTTAGAAAATAAGCTAGGACTGCACAATTTTGTCACTGAAATTGCGTTCCCTGCAGGACCTGCAGTATTCACTGTGATTGTATAACATCACAACTTAACTTTTTTCTACCAAGACAGGTTTTTATCTTGTCAGGAGGAACTTGAAAAGACTGATGTCTTGTTATTTAAATATACAGATAGGGCTACACGGGTTGGTATAAAAGATGGGAATACTAAAATAAGTAAACATAGGCAAATTGATTTAGTAGTTATCATAATCTCTGCAAGTGTCCTTTGAAATTTTTGAAGTTAGGTTCCTATGCCATGAACATCATTGCCCAGCACTCAGGCTTTGGTAGCTTGGCATTTGGATTTGCAGAATCTAAATTTCCCTGCTTTGTTTTCCATAGCAATTAAAACACATTGTTTATTTATGGATAAACAATAAACTTCCAGTTGAGGATATATAACCTATGAGTGCAATAAACAACCAGAAGGAATGTTGCTGGCAGACAGTGCCTGTATGGATTAGGCAGTAGACATCTACATGCTTTTCTGTGATTCTTTATTCCTTGCTTTTTTTGACAATATAGACAGTACATTAAACATTGCTGCTGACAACTGGCAATTTCTGACTTCCCTGTAGAATTGGCTTTTGAGAAGATTTGGATGTGTGGAATTAAATGTGGCTTCCCAAAGCCTTGTCTGGTGGAAGTAAATAGAAGTTTCATAGTAGGTGTCAGCAGGCCAAGACTTGACATTTATTGTTATTTTCCTACTCTTGAGAACAAAAAGAAAGGTGTATTGGGAGATCAGAGACGGAATCATTTTGGCCACTAAAACAGTGCAGCATGATGTAAGTTTTGATGGGCAGTTAGCAATTTAATTTAGAGCCCTTTAAGAAGTAAGGACACATTAATGCTAGCGTTTTGATGTCTATCCTTCATGAATCTTCTTCTCTCCAGGAATCACACCCTTGCTGGGATCTCAGAGCGTGCAGCTGAGATGAGCCTAGATGAGGTGTTGCAGTCACTGACAGGCAGGCAGAGCACAGAGCGCCACTCAAACCCATGTGGACACAGACACGGGGTCCTCCATCCCAACAGATTCACTCTGGAGGTCCTCTCCTGCTGCTCCACGAGTTGGTTGTGTAGCCATTGCCTTAAATAATTGTACTGGGGAAGAGGAGCTGAAGAAGGGAGCTGGCAGTCTCTAAATGCTCTGTGTTGGCCAACAGGCGAGAGGGTAACATCCAGCCATAGGCACGGTCATTGGTGGCTGGTAGTGTCTTAAATGGCATCTGAGCGTAGTGCCCATCATGGATTATTGATTTGAAATAAAAAGCGGATTACGTTTAGAATGGAAAAATGAGAACCACTAGAATTTCTGGGGCTGGCACATCTGGGCATTAAGACAACAAGAGGACATTAAAGTAATTTGACCGGAAAAAAAAAGTGAGCTTTGACTCTATTACTGTGTCAGCCTGTGAGGTGTTTGAGGACTTGAATATTCAGTATTTCAGTCAACATAAATTAATAGAACAAGATGCAACATGCTTCTAGAGCATGAACAAAAGTATTCATGTGTTTTCTTGAGGGTTTGTTTAGTTCTCCCTCAGAACATGGGCACAGTGTCTGTGTTCATTTGATCTCTGTGAAAAATGGTAGAAGGCTTCCTTTCTCCTCCCTTTTCATTTTCTTCAGTTGAATTTTTTATGAGTTATCATTTATATGGAAGAATTGACTCCTTTCAGAGAGAAGTAGAACATTCTGTCAAATTCTCCTGTTGAATGCAGATTCCCATCCCTGCAGCACGGTGCTAAGGTGCTTCAGAGCAATCCTATTCTGCTTAGACAAAACTAATGCCACAGAGAGAAATTCATGTGCTTTGGTGGCAGTGAAATAAAACTACAAAACACAAAATCAGGAGGTTGCAAGTGTCACTTGCAGCATGTTGGATGCTATAGATTAATTCCATATGACCTTTAACGGGAGTGAAAATCTATTTGATTTTGAGCTCCCTTTCCCCAGACAATACACAGAGTGCTAAAATGCCATGTTTTGGCAGAAAACTAGATAGAGCACAAAGATGTAGCTGGAATTAGAAAGCCAGATTAATTTAAATTAAAAATGCAAACCCCATTTCTAGCAGAGTGTGATTGACCATTGAAAATACAAACAGCCAAGAGAATGTCAGTTCATCTGTTGATGTCCTCCGGTCAAAACTTCAGTCAGGTGTAAGTTATGCCTTGGTTATGCCTGATTTCCCGGGGTAATTTGGTGTCAGTGTGAAGCTGCATTATGCAGAAGGTCACACTTGATATTTCTTACAATCTTTTTCAGTTTAAAATCAGAAACTATACCATGAGCCAAATTGAAATAAATGGTGTTCATATTTGTCTCTCCCTTCCCTCATAGGTACTACAGTGCTACCATTCTGCAGATGTCAGGAGTGGAAGATGACAGGCTTGCAATCTGGCTGGCTGCACTGACAGCATTTATAAACTTCATTTTTACTCTTGTGGGAGTCTGGCTTGTTGAAAGAATGGGTCGCCGGAAACTTACACTTGGTAGCTTAACAGGTGAGTGTTGTATTAGTGTTTAGGATTTTCCTCATAATTATTAATGAAAGGAAAATAAAATTTCAAGTGCAATTTTTTTTCAGAGTAGTCCTCTTTCAAATTACAGTGTGGTTGCCATCTTCTCCCTGAAATCATATAGCTTTTCAAGACTAGCAGTATAGTACAACAGCTACAGGCTAATTTAAAAATGACAGCATGTTATTTTTTCAGGTGAGTTTCTCCTTCAGGCCATCTTTAACAATGTTTTTCTTTAGCTTTAGATTTTTTTTCCAGTTTAAGGAATCAAATGCTTGGAACGTCACAGCTGGTTACTTTTTTAAATCTCCTATGTAATTCCTGGCTGATAAACTGGAATTCAGAACGATCTGATGAAGAACTAGCAGAGAAAGCATATTGCATTAGCCATTGCAGCACTTCTTAAAAAGCAATGCTGTTTTTGCATAATTACCTCAGATACAATGCAGTAAATACCTTACATACATTAATGTTGTTTTAATTTATCTCCTGTATGAGATACTAAAGGGCAGAATTCTGGATTTGTACATTTCACACGAATATTCAAACACTGTAACTCATCACACAGAGTCCTCTCTTGGAAGCAGGAAAAGGCAGAGCGAGCATCCTTCCTGTGTTCAGGGTGTCCTGCCATTAACCTGGTAATTCCCTGCTTATTCCTGCATTGTGGGCTCATTCTGGCTGAAGTGATCTGTGACTGATGCCTGCCTCTGGCTGAATGTCTGGAAGGTTCAGACATTTCCAAGAACAGGGTTTCAAAAAGAGAAACAGTTCCTGCTCCTCTTGAAATAATGTTCACAAGTGTTTGACTGGGAAGGTTTAATGTCTCCATGTTTTGTTCTGTTGTTGCTGTCAAGGATCCAAACTTCTAGTTAGTGCAACACAGCAGAGAGTGGGACCAGCTGCCATGTCACTGGCCATGTGCAGTTGCCAGCTCCCAGTTGAGTTAATCAACACTCGAGTATTTGAATGTGTTTGTACAGGCAGAACAGTCACAACCCAGTGACATGTCTGGGTACACAGGCATGGTTGGTACACAGTTACTCAAATCTTTAAATTAAAACATGCAGTTTGGAGGCAATTTGGTGTTCCAAGTTGCAATAAATGTGGATTTGCTTGGTTATAATTTTGGAGTCAAGAAACCTGAAGTGTTTTTCACAATTCAAGTTCAGAAATGAGGTCATGACAGAGGAGATTGTAAAAGCACGTTACTCACGTCTTTAAAGATATCAACAAAAATCTAAAGTTGATACTTTTATCACAGTCTGCATCCAGATCTATTAAAATATAGAGGAGTTCTAGGAGTTCTTTGATTCCTCCAGCCAGTCTGTTTTCTTGTCTTTCTGTGAAGCAGATTTCTCCAGGCCCTGCACTGACACTTCTGGTGCTTGGGTGCTGCCTCTCCTTTGTACTGTCTTCGAATAGAGTATATATTTATTTGTTGATTTGTCCCCAGTAATCTCAAATGTCAGGCTAACCCCTCAGGAGTTTATTGCCTATCTGGACCCAGCTGTATAGCTGTGATTCCCACATGGACTTTTAATATGATCAGAGCTCTTTGCTTTTTGGCTCTGGTTAACATGGTCAAAGGCTATGTACATTTGAAATGTAGATATAAATGTCTCTTACAAAGCATTTTAGCTGTGGAACAGAGGAGGATATAGAAATAAGACACAGAATTAACAATGCACTAAAAGATTTTTTGCAAATGATGTGTGGACACAAAGTAATTGTTTTGTAAAAATGGCCTTTCTTTTGTGGTTGGTTGCTGGCGCTCGGTCTGCAGCATCACTTGAGCCGGGCTGCAGTGCTTGCTGTGGCTTTTATCATGCAGCCCCTCCTTAAGGAAAACACAAATAATAACAATAATGAAATCATATGTCATCTCTCTATACCATTTAGCATTTTTTTATGTAACATTTGACGCTTTGATTTAGGTAGTGATCTGTTTTTCCTTAGCACGAGTGCTGTGTAATAGAATGATAATTACTGAATCTGCTGATGGATTTGTTTTCCACATTGAGTTTTCTCATGAGGTAAACATTTTTTTTACTGCTCTACTTTCCAAAGACATTAACTTTTACAATGAGTTATTGCAGGCAGCTTGTCTGGTCTTTGGGGAAGCTGGGTATGCCCCAGTCTCCCACTGCACAAAATGAAAACAAAACTACTATTTTTGCCTACTGCTGCTCAGCTGTGGGGTTTTGTTTTATTGATAAAGGCTAATTTATTAGATGTTTATTAGAGGAAAACCTGCAAGAAAAATCAGAAGAGAGATAGTAACATTAATATTTTGATTAAAAGCCAATATACTGTAATTTCATTTTGTAAACTCATGTGCTTTTCCTGCTTTCTGAAAACTTTGAGAAAGAGCTATTTTACATTTCATTTAATATATCTTTGTAATTTTCAAAATATTAGAAAATTTTGAAAAATTGAGCCTTTCAATAGCATTATGAAAATTGTAGTAAACTACTACTAAAAAAAAAGTCCAGCCTTTTTCTTTCTCTTTACTACAGTTACTGATTCATCTTAGCTTCACATTCATTTTATATCTTATAATTTTTTATCTTTCTTCTTTAGTTAATTTCTTTCTTTCAAGGCTGTTAACGGGGAAACATGCAGGAATTTTGACAAGTGTGTTATCCATTTTATTTGTGTTTTCCTTTTTCCCCTTCAGAAACTGTCAATTTGAAAGCAGGATGGTACTTGAGCATTGGACAATTTGTATCTTTTTAAAACAGAGGGGATCTAAAACATCCTCAGGATATTATTTCTGGCATTTTTTTCCCATCTCAGCTAATGATGTGCTGCAATTGTTTGGTTTTGTTCATCATCGCACAACTTCCCACAGAATGAAAACATATTAAACTTCATTTGCCAAGGTTTACATATTGAGTACTTTTCCAAATAAATAAAACATTTACAGAGGTGCTGGAAGTGAATGTTACTGTATTTGGTTTACTTGAAAGACAGACAAGGCACATTTAAAATGAATATGAGTAAGATCATAAGCCCTGTCTAAAGATATTTTCTCTCTGGTTTATGGCATTTTGAAAGTACAGTAAATCTTAGTGCAATATCCAGGCTGCCCAGAATACTGATATTATTAGCATACCTACCAGCCATAGCAATACAAGGCCAAGTATGGAATAAACTGAAATATCTCACAGTGAGAAGGTTCTTTCTCCACACACAGTTTGTGATTGAGTTTAATGTCTTAGTTGCCTCGGTTCAAGTAAATGTGTCGTTCAGCCTTCTGCACTTCATGCACATTCCTTCCTGTTAGCCATAACTGCTGCACAGGCACATTCATGGATAATTTTATTACACATCTTTGTACTTAAGATATTATTTATCTCTCAGGAAAAGGTTTCCACATACTTGGTGAGTTTGCCAGCTGGGAAACTCTTGCTTTTCTCTTTAAATAAACATTCAAACTCCCCCCCAAAACTGCCAATACGTCCCTTCTGCTCTCTGTCCAGCAAAAATACTTTAATCTTCAAAATAATGCAGATAATGCATAATTTCTCAGAGATTATCAGACTGACATGTTGAGGGTTTAAGTGTAACGGCATTTTTAAAAGTTCACCCAAATGCTTTACTGAGAAAATTAATTACTTACTTTTAACATACAGAGCAGAGATGTTGAGGAGTATTTGGAATTTAATACAATGTCCTTCATTTGCCCTTAATCATTAAGCTATATCACTGCACACTTATAAATGTGTGCTACCTTCCTACTGGGATGTGCTTCAGTGGTTTGTGACTTTGGTTTTCTGCAGCAAGGATGATGCTATTGTGTAATCAGTCACTAACTCACAAGTAATGGTATTACTAATTTTCTACTCCTGTTACTAGATCAGGCCATACATGTTGTATATGACCCCTCAAATAAAACATGCCACATAAATAGTGAGTATTCAATACAGGGTATTTTATACAATGTAGTTCTCGATGCCTCATTGAGTAGAGCGATGCAAAGGTTTTATTAGATTTGAGTTTGAGCCACTTGCAGTAGTATCATGAGTGGTCAGGTGTGGGGGAGCCCAGCTGGCTCTGGGCTCTGTAAGCTGAAATACCGAAGATGGAATACTTACACCTGGCATAGGTTCAACCATGGACAGTAAGGACTGTGACACAGAATGGGTTTCCTGTTAGGAATACTGACTTCTTGTATTCAGACATATGTGGCTATGTCCAATCGTAAATGGTTATGTTAGTGGTAAACCAATGGTGCGTATACAGGTGTCACCTAGAATGGTATAAAGTAGCTACACTGTTGTCATAAAGTGAGCTGGTATCCTGAAACCATGTCGTGTACCACCCCAACCCACAACAGTCAGGTATGTCAGTTTTCATTAAAATGATACAGTGTATTGCATCTGTGTGACAAATAAGGTAGGCAAACTATGAGTTGAGTTCTAGTAATGGCCTGTTGCACAAAATATGAACCTATTTTGTCATCTTCCTCTTCTCATTTTGCCCAGCTCATGTACAAGGAATTTGCTGGGGGAGACAGGAGCAAACAGATGGAAGGGGAGTTTTCCTAGCAGATGTTATGTGTGCTCTTTGAAACTAGTTTAGCAATTGATGTTGGACTTTTTGATGGTGTTTTTATTAAAAGTGAAATTTCTCTCATTTCACAAAGGGAAGTAGAGTCAACAAAAAGCTGATGCTTTTTTCTTTTTTACAGGAAAGTCTGCAAGTCTGGGTGTGGGAGTGGGAAGAAGTGCGGTGATTTCAAAGTCACTGTTAAATTTTGCCTTTACATCATTGTTTTCAACACCAAAAATAATATTATCCATTCATTCATGCAGTTGTCAGTTCCACATATTAGAAGAGTCTCAACCTATTAATTTAATATCTGAACATTAAACCTCATGCACTCGAATTTAACATTTAACCTAATTCAAGATAGGGATGTAGCAAAGGGTATTTTTCTTAAGTTCTCATCACGACTCCTTAGTGAATGCTGTGTGCATAGTGATGGGATGCCAAGCAGAGTTCAGTTCAACAGAGAATTATATCATGTGCTCTAGAGAAAAGTATCACATTGTTCTTTATCTGTGTTTTTAGGTACTGCTGTAGCACTCATTATCCTAGCTTCGGGATTTTTGCTATCAGCTCAGGTCTCGCCAAGAATCACACTTAATCCACCAGATCCTTCACATCAAAACTCTACCTGCACAAAATACAGGTGAGATTTCATGATCCTTCATCCAATCTTCTTGAAGATTGTTTCCAATTAATTCAGTTTTACAACTCAGTGGAGTAATAGACAGTTATTCACAAAGCCTGCTACAAGGAACTAAACTAAATAGCTAAAGCTGAAATCCTAATTTCTCTCTGTACAGATTTTTAGAGCCTGAATAAATTCTCTGAATAATCCTTTGGAGTTTCTTGGACTAAATAAGGTGGTTAAGTGGCAAATTCCACATTTACCTCCTCTGATATTTCACCACTGCTACAAGTTATAGTGTACACAAAGTCAAGAATATTTCACAAGGAATTTGTAAAAATGCTTGCTGTTATTTGTCTGCTTGTAGATCTGTCATGTATAAGAGCTGTAAACTCTTCAAGAATATGGTTTTCCTGAGTGGAAAAAAATAATCTTCAGATAATTACATACCAATTAACAATTAAAATAAATGTGATGCTTTTGACCTGTTTTTCTATAGCAGGTAGAAGATGCACTTCCATATGCAATCATAGTTTCAATAACATTACTTCTGGGGTTTTAGGAATGTGTAACTTTCTATATTTTGTGGGTTTCATTCACAAGTGAGTGCTCTTTTGTTCATTTAGCTGGCAGAAATTTCCCTATTCAGAGAAGACAAGTTCAGTGGCTGAAGGAATTCCTCCTTATGTTCCAAATCTGTTTTACACGTGTTTGTAATGGAAATAAATGCCAAGAAAGGAGAGCTACGCTTCTAGTTTCCTAGCACTATTGGCTGGTTCATGGCTTTTCCTATGCTAGAGCAATGTCTTAGGGGAAAGATTCTGAGGATCTGGGGAGTAATATCTCAGTGAAAATAGATACTAAAAACTGCAATTATCTGGAGATACTACCAGATACAAGGATTTCTACATGCAAAAACCTGAATTTTTACTTGGTTTTTCCTGTGGAGTCAGCTATAATTTGCAATTTTTGAGATGAGCCTGTCTGCAAACGGTGAGTAGTCTGGTTAAAAGATGTAAATGGGGAAGAGCTTCCAAATGCTCTCCTTTTGCAATAAGATTGAAAGAAGAATGTTAGAAGGATTTGCCTAGGACTTCAGTTAACTATGTGGAAAGGATGTCTGGAGAGGGTTTGCAGAACTTATGATTTGCTATTTAATAAAGCTAGATTATATAACCTGAAACAGTATAAAATCTGCATAGAATAAATAGGGCTTGTCCACCTTAAAAAACAATGAAAAACTATTTGACCGAGTTTTCATGTTCCAGTCAACCACAACCAGCCGGGAAAGAAATGTAGACCCACTGCAGTTTGTATGGCATGCACTTCTGGGCAAAAGCATGAAAATTTAAAGCAGGTAGCTCTAGTAAAGGCATCTTGTTTCATGAATTATTTGAATACTTGTAACCTGTTGTGATTTCTGTTTCTGATGTGAAGTGAGCAAAAGCAGATATACAAATCCAGAGAGTCTGGGAAAGGTGCAATAAAAGAATTGAAATATTTTCATTTGAGAGTATTTTGAAATAGAAGGAGCTCTCTTTGTTTAAAGATAAAAGTGAATGAGGGGGGTGGAAATAATGAGCAACATATGAGAAAGCTTTAGGTGCTTTTATTTTCATCTTAGGCTGTACTTCAGTAGAAAGACACAGAAGCCAGCAGAATTGAAACTAATAAATGGATGCAGTTGCCCACAAATCACAGAATTAGGCTACAGCACCCAGTACTTGAAAGGATTAAAAAAAATAGGGATTGATATGCTTAATAACAACTTTCACACTTGTATATCTAAAACTGTATAAATTTTCATGCTTCAAAATATCACCAACCCTGGTAGCGTTAAAGGAAGAGTATTCCTTCAGCAGCCCAAATATTAGTGTTCATTATTTCTGGAGGGTATGACATACAAGAAGACATTATATTTGACTTGGAAAAGTGTCTGTTTAAGAACCCAAGTATGCCTGCTTTCTGTGCACACTGTCAGTAAACTGAGTGAATTTTTTTACATTGTTTTAGTCATGAGAAAGTAGATGGTATTTTCACCATTCCACTTGGGTTAGAAGTTGTTCAGCGTTAAATGCATGATCTTGGAAGGAAGAGGTGGAGACTGCAAACCAGAGGAAAGCTAAAGGCTGGGTTTTATGCCATGTGGTCCACCTCTCCCTCCTTTTTGGCCTTGGATGTATTCCCTGTGGCAATTATGGAGTTGAATCAAAGAGATTCTCAAACCAGAGGATTTGTAAGTAGAAGTCTACTCTGCATAATGCCAATCTTTCATCTTTTCTTTGCTACTCTATTATACTGTACAGAAAGCCTCCATGTAGGGCAGCAAGTGCTGCTGTAGAGATAGTTACAAGCAGGATATCCAATCAAAGTAAAAGCAGGTAATTTAATGGCAGTGATCTCTTGCTGTTTAACCCATATTTTAGCTTGCTCCACTGTAACTGCTGGTGTCTCAGATTGTTTAGCATTGTATCTTGCGAGCCTTCAAGAGGTCTCAGAAAGTTTGGGAATAGCAAAAGGCAGCAGGACTTCAGAAGATGGACACATAATGCCATCTCCCTGTAACTGCTTTAGAATGTGTGTGCCTACACAAATGCAGCTCACAGTCTTCCTCATCTAATGGTGGCACAGTGCTTCTCTGAGGTGAGCTGTCCTTAGAGTATAAATCTGTTTGCAGTTTGAGCAATTCAGAGTATGGGGGTGTTTCCTAAATATAATTTGCATTTGTCTTTGCCAAAATGTATTTATAAGTTATGAAAACTTCAGTTATTCTGCTGACAGAAGTTTCACTGATACTGTGCAGAGCAAAAATGCTTTTTATGTTTGCAAATCCATTGAGTTTGAGTAAGTAGGGGCGTCCATTAAGAAACCCTTGGAGCTACCTCAAACAGTATGTTTGCATGTTGGTCCTTCAGGTCCATATTCCTCTGCACAGATTAATTCCTGCTGTTAGAATAACAATGAAGATAGGACAGAGTAGAGAGTAGCCAATAAAGAGCACGGTCATTGTCCTAATTCAAAAATGCACCAGGGGCTTGAACACTGTGTTCTTAAAGAGCTGTGCCGTGCAAACACAGTAATAAGATACCTGTACATGGTTACAGAAAACAAACCAGCAAGATATGCTGTGAATATCAAACAAAAGATTTTCATTTGGTGTAGAGATGTACAATATCATAGTCAAACAGATAAAAAATAATCCATGAATGTGTGAAACAAAATTTGAATCACGGAAATAATGCAAATTCAGCAAGGCACTCTGAACACTGAAATCTGTTTTGCCTCCTCACAGGTGGAAGTGGGTGTGTGTCTCACTGAGGAGGGGCAAGGTGAATAATCTCTCTGTGCCATCCTTAAATCAAACTTCATTTTCACACTCAGCTGTGTAAGGTTATGTAGATAATTTGCAGTGTGGTCACCTGCTTTATTTAATCTTAATCTCCTCAGCAGCTGTGATCTGTTACATATCATCAAGGCCACAGAGAAGCTCAGAGGTAAATTTAAGAATACAAACCAATGCCATCCCAAAATTTTTCACCTTAGAAATTAAAAGATAAACTAGCCATTCCTATTCTGATTACCAAAACTCTATGGACATGTTCGTATTTTTACTGGGAACTTGCCTGGTTCTGGAAGGGGGTTGAGATTAGGACATTAGTTATCCTCCCACCTTTTCCCAGTCCTTAAAGAATCAATGGTGTGACTGTTTGGAACATTGAACCATTTCTGTAAAATGACTGTTGTCCTGCTGCCTTGTATTCTTGGTCCTTTTGTCTCCTTTCGTTCATGTGTCTGTCTCTCTCACTGCACTTCTTGACACTTGTTCTGCTTAAGCAAAATTTTTCATCTCAGTTACTGTATGAAAATGGTAAATATTGTGTCAAGCTTAGGTTAACCCTCATACCTTAAGGAAATAATACCTGTGCACAAGAACTTTCTCAGGATCTTTCCTGAACAGATTGTCTTCAGGCTGATTAGAATAATACGGGCGGTGCCAGCTGTGCTGGGCACACAAGGACTCTGTTGTTCATCTTTGAATTAGTCACCCTCACGTGGTTAATGTTCCTAAGCTTGTTGTACAAATGCACACCACTGAGATGGAGGCACCAATATTTAGTACTCTAACAGAGCCATTTTATAAGATAGCTAATGGACAGAAATATGTATTTTCTTTATGAAAGTAGCAAGAGTATATAATTGTGATCAGTCCTGAAAAACTCAGCTAGCCTAGTAACTGAAGCTGGTTTTATTGTATTTAATAGCCTTAGGATGCATATAGTAAGTGTATTAGCTATTGTACTGTATTTTATTGACATAACTCATTGACAATCTGATTTATCAGCAAACTAGGCGTTGGTACTCTGCATGATACTCTGTCACTGTATCATGGAACTAGCATTTTTTAAACTGTGATTCTCATTTTCTGTTTTTGATGTCAAAGTAATCAAGCTACTGGTCTTTCTGACAACTGAGAATTGCAATAATAAATATAATAATGTGGTTTGGCCACTAAGGTCAAAGAATAGGAAGGAATATGTCAGTCCATGTAGTAAGCATCTTTAATGGGAGTGAGGAAAAAAATCCTCTCTTCAATTTAAACACAAAGATCTGAAAAGTGACTTACCTGAACTATAATATCTGTAAGTACAATGCCATCCCTGTAACTGTTGTTAACATTTACACATACTTTGAATCAAACTCTGCACTTGTGAGGAAACAAGGTGTTGTTATCCATTGGGTAACCTACTAACACTTCACATCTCTGCCAATACTTCTAAGACTTTGCTGTTTAACTGAAACAATGCTTAGCGGAATTTTTTTCTTAGTTTTCCAAAGTGATGGTGTTATCCTTCATATGATCTGCAGGTTTTAGTCACACAAGGGTGATTTTAATCAAGTTTGAACAAGGCTTCTATCTGATCTACCTGGAAGCTGGGAGTATAGTATCTGTATGTAGGGTCTCTTTGGGAGAGTAATTTTAAACACAAAGTGTGCTACAGAGACTGGCATCACATACAGAATAAAGGTACATAGAAGTCAGCTGTATTTGTTCCTTATTGTCTGTGTTGCTCAGTTCCAGGAATAAATCAGGAAGCTCTTGTAGTGCTCAGGGCTATATACTCTCTCTCGCTCTCAGGAGTGCTGGGGGCTATATAAATTCAGAAAAAAATAACATCAAAGACAAGAAACAACTGATTCCTGTGAGCAAGTTGATCAGGACGCTTTTCAGGAGTGTCAGCATTCCAACACAGTTTGCTGCCACGGTGTTATAGCAGTAGTGATGTAGCCATGAGGACCTAAGGACTAGGCAAGATTTGTAAAGACTGATTTCCCTTATAGGACTGTGATGGGTGGGAAGAATAGATAAGCCTCTGGGGTCCTCACCAGATCTAAAGCAGAAGCAGCAAACACCAAGAGGCCAAAAAACAGTTGCTCTGGGGTTGTATAAATTATGTGGCAGAGTTGAGGCATGTGAGCCTTTGTGAAGAAGGTTTAAGGAACATCTGAAGAAAGCCAATGTGCTTTTATGTGGCTGGTGTACCAGGAAGGATAAGGTTTCAGTTCTGGTCTGGAACCTTAGGGAGGACACCAAAGAATAGTCTCAGTGGACTAGATGGAGCAGGAGCCTGATTTGAAGATGAGAAAGGCTTAATCATACATGAACATAACTGTGAGTTAGATCTGTTGGATTATCTGTGTGGTAAATTACAGAACTGCAGCCAGCATATGAGTACTGAGATTATAAATTATAGCTTCTCCTTAAGGACATCACTGAGTGCATACATGTGTGGTATCACATGTGGATACACACCTGACAGAGTGCTGGTAGACCTTACTGTCATTTGGTCTCCAATAATAGGAGGAAAGTGCTCTTGAAGTCCAAGTGGACTTTTCTCATTCTTTGTTAAATATTGTATTTCCTGTGCCCTAGATGTGACAGCTGGAAGTGGTATCAGGCAGTTAGCAGACATTTTAACTGCTTAAAGCATCCCTTATGTTCTTGTCCAGTTATATTTAATCTAAATCTAGTGCTTCACTTTTGGAAACAACACAGGAATCACCAGAAGTGTAAAGAAGGGCTTGATTTCATTCCTGAGGTGGAGTGAAGCATGTGCAAGCAGCACAAGGCCTCAAAGACAAGCATCAGCCAGTTTTAAACATGGTTCTAATACCTAACTGAAATGAGTTTGTGTATAAAAATGAAGTAAGCTATTTACCAAAAAAACCTTAAATTTCCTAGTTTTGTAGGTGGATGAAAGCATCAATATCCTGACATGTGAACAGAGCTGATACTGCAGTACTTGTCCCAAAGTCCCTATTTTTGTTGTTGTTGTTGTTGTTGTTGTTGTTGAATTAAATACCTTGGCTGTTTGGATTCATCAGTTGCCCATGTCCCTTGCTGAGTACAGCTTAGTAGACACATCCTGACCAGTGATACTCAGCTCATCTATCTTGGGCATTTTCTTTCAGCTGGGGCTGGAAGAAGAGACATTGCCTGGTTTTAGACCGGAGAATGCAAGCACAGAAGCAAGGAGATCTGTTGTTGTTTTATAAGGAGCTGGAAAGCAACTACACTGTACACTGAGGGAGGCAGAAGACTGTGTGTATAACCAATCTTGAGAGCAAAGATTAAATCTGAGGGCATGCTAGGTAGAATTAAAGATCCACCTGGCCTGGGATCGTGCTTCCACTGTGGCAAACAGCAAGCTGGAAAGAGTAGAAAGCAGGGGACAGTCAAAGTGACATTCCTTCCAGCCTGCAGTGCTTTTCTGCTTATGTTCTCTCTGGGAGGGATTTGCTAATCCTCAGTAGATACTGCAAGACCCTGCCATCCCTACACTGAGCCTTTCCTGAAATGGTTTTTATTGTTCCTGCAGTTCTATGAGTAAAACCTTCATCAGGAATATGAATATCTGCCTCATACAGAGCAGGAGTGGTGTGTTCAGCAAGCCCACAACAGTGGAATTTACTCTCTGGAGAACACAGGACATGAACAAAATGTCCTGCATAAATATCTCAAGTTGGAAAGGACCCTTAAGGATCATCAGGTCCAACTTGTATGTTGTGGATGTATCAGGTTTTCACAAATAAATCCTTCTTCACATGCTCAGGCTGCTCGTGCAGCATGTGCTCAGTGTGAGTGATGAATCCAAAAGAAGAGGAAAGAGTCTGTCCCAAAACACATCTGTATTTGGGGACATTTTGATACTCTTGAGTGGGTGTTCATGCATACTGACATGGTAGAATATTATGAAATCAGGTGTTACATTCTGTCAAGGAGCTACACAATTCACAATATATTATCAGGTTCTGTTTGCATTTCTATAACGGGACAATAGGAACTTACTGATACATTTTGTAATTGGATAACAGAACACAGAAGGCAACGTTGAAAGTTCCTTAAAATGTGGCAAAAATTAAAATCAATTAAATATTTTAAAATGAATAATTCAGAAACTGAGATTCAGCTTGAAAAAGACAAAATAGTGTGACAAGAGAAATGGCACTTGCAGAGCGAAGGCACTGGGCAGAGGTCTTTGTAGTACTAAATCACTCAACAAAAAGTGGCAAGGTACAACTTGCAGCTCACATTATGAGACTGCTGAGAATTGTTACTTACAAGGTTATTTTGCAAATTTAAAGCACAAAATGTAATGACAAACCAAACATAAACAGTGAGGAAAAAGCAATTGTGAACCTTTTACTGTCATCTGAAGGGTCACTTTGGTAGGTCAGAGATTTTATTCAGTATTTTTAGAGACTGTACTAGAGGCTAGTAAACTACACTGTTAGGAAGAAAGAAAATAGTAATTTTGGTATCAAGAAAAATGTCCACATCTAGTCAATTAATAATTCATCCACACACTGTAAGATCTCTGTGGAAGAGGATGGTGCTGTGAACTTTATGATCAACCTGTAACTTAAGGAACAGATCAGGCAGGCTGCTCCAGAGCAGAGCATTCTGAAAGCTGCTGATACTCAGGCTGGCAAGAAATTGCTACTGAGGAACCTCAAAGTTAGTGCTGTCCACCTTTCTAGATGTCAGTTTTTCCTGTTTGGTCAGATAAAGAGGACGTGTTGACTGTGTTGGCTGAATCAGAGGGAGGAATGGCAGGTTTGGGGATATATATTCTAATAGTCCATCAGCTCAGTAAACATGCTGTGAAGATGAAGCAGGAACCCAGAAATCCCATTCCATGGCAGCTCTCCATAAACTGAAAGGTCAAGCTACTGAGACTTTTGTTCTGTTGAGTTCATGCCACACTGATCTGCAAAGAATTTGGATGTCTTTGAACTTCTGGAGCCTCACATTCCTGGTTGTTGTTATTCTGCTACACAGGCTGAAGCATCTGAAGTCTAGACGCTTGCCTTCATGTTGGGTTGCCTAGGAGCCCAGCTGGTAAGCAGGGAAGGAAACAGGCACTTTGTAAAACCTTTCTACCGTAATGCTGCCTGGTTTCATCAAAATCAAATAATCTCTCTCAAGTAATTCGATATTGAATTGTCAGTCTGGTAGAGAACCATCCTGTCTGGGAATTTTCAACTGGCTTTTCACAGGTGAACTTGTTTTCAAGACACTAGATCATAAACTTAGCACAAATATAAATGTTTCATGATAAAGTAAAGGAAACATCTCCCATTTATAATTAGATGCAAATTTTCTTTCCTACCTAGACATCCTGGAGTATTCTTGTATAGAGCTTTCAAGACTATAACTGATCTGTGGTGTAGATTTGAAGAATTATCAGTATATGTATAGATTTATCCTCTGACATATATTTGGCTATATATAGGTAGGGTGGATAAGAAGGTACACTTGAGCACAGAAAGGAGCTCCGTAGTACACTTACATGTCAGTAAGTTTTATGTTGTGTATTTCTTTTCCTGATATATTCTATGTCCTATATTATTTACATTACTATGAGCTGATATGCCAGAATATGTGCTCAATTCAAATTGTTTAAATAGTTTTGTTTAGCAAACAGCAATGGGGCTGGAGTGAAAAAGAACATAAGCCTGAAACTACTATATATTTTATTTCCAGAGTAAACAGCCCCAGCACATGATATCTTTGGTTTTTTATTGCTTCTTTGAAAAAAAACTGTCTTGCTTGCTTATTTCATGCTGCATCTTCTGGGATCATTAGAGTTTATTAACTGATACAGATTTCTTTACTGAGTTATGAAACAATTGTAATGTGTATATTCTGGGATTTGGGAGGAAAAAACAGTGGTCTTCATCGTATCAAAGACAACATAAAATTTTGTGTCAGTGATAAAACAGTGCACAGAAGAATGCTAAATGTTTTGAACAGCAACTGCCTACCCTAAGTCTGCTGGGAGTTAGATTTGACATGGCTTTAAGTCTTGTGTATTGAATTTCTGTGTTTGGTCTGACATAAATTGGTCTTGTCTCTAAAACCTAAAGTCGAAGCCTGATTGTGTGAACTCACTATATAGTTATTTGTGAAATCCTAAACTAAAGGCTTGTAAACGGTTATTTAACTGTTCAATCTGAAAGACAAGCTCTGGAAAAGCTGTGGAAAATAATAATTTTAAATTATTTAAATTCTTATGAGAAACTATAACCTCTGACATTTGGCATGACGTGAAACCCAGCATCCCTTATTATGTCGAATGCCAACTGGAAGACCAGTTTGATTTATGATGTTTAAAGGTCCTTTCCAACCTAAATTATTCTATGATATCCAATAAAACCAGAGGATCTGGCTGATCACCTGAACTAACAGCCATATAGACAGACACTGGAATCAATAATCAAATCTCTTGGGTTTTTTTCTGGATGGGAGGGAGAAATAAATAAGATATCTTCTGCTTCCTACTTGACTGGTTACTGATGCCCAGCACCGAATGAGGTTACGTTGCATTATCCATAGAGTGAGCCCAGCAGGACAGAACAGACAGAGCACAGCTCAGCTCTGTGGTTCTTCTCTGCATTGATTCTGTTGAGGACACTGAGGAAAATGATGAGGTGTCCAGTCCCCATCCTGTCCTCTGCTGGCAGCACCATGAAGATGACAATCATTGCTGTGTCTAATTGTCAGTCTCTGCATTCCTGTGTCTTGCTGATGTTCTGGCTGGTCTCTGGTATTTGGCTGCTCAGTGTAAAACCTAAAAAGAATAAATCTAGAGAAACCTCGAATCCTGAAATAATCTGAAGAGAGCTGTTGCCTAAAGACCACTTTAATCTGTGTTTAATGGTGTTTACATTGAATATAATTTGCATACAGTTGACTTAAAAACCCACTTCTTCACTTGGATAGCATGTAGTATTTGGAAACAGCTGCTTTCTATGCCAGGATGCCATGCTGGATGTGCTGGCACCCTGCTTTTTATAAATTCGTGTTGTTAACAGGTACTTTGATATTTGAGTAGACAATATTCTACATTTGAAAAGCATACATCAGGATCCTGTTTGATATCATGAGATTCTTATCAATGTGTGAAAGCATTATAGTTTTATACATTTTTTTAGTAGTTTTATTGCATACTTGAATACATTTGGATTTATAAAAGTGGTTTTATTCTTGGAAATTCTGCTGTAATTTCATAATTTAGAAAGAACACAATAGCAAAGAGCACAAATTTCTGAAACTTGGGAGAAGCAGGAAAATGCAAACAAATACACTTTTTTTAACATAGTCCCAACGGTCTCTTTTTGCCACCTACCATGTGAATTGTCCTTATAATTCTTTTAGAAACATCTTACTAAGAAGAGTTTGAATAACTAGATTTTAATCATGTACTTGCAGACTTTTAAAATCCATATAATCTGCTTTACTGTTTTAGTTTCTTGAGACTTTGTTATGCAGTTACTTTTACTTTAACTAATAATGGTATAGTAGATTAAGCAGATTATTTCTTCATTCACAAAGTCATTGCTGTGATAAAGATACACACTCAGAAAAGATTATTTCCTTGATGTTGTTATTTCAGGAGTATATGTTGAAGCAATTTTGATCATCTTAATTATACATTTATACATGTTACATTTCAATTTTAATTTTATTTTCAGATTTCCATGCTTACTCTTTGTTTTACAGTTGTTCATTCTCCTATTTTTCCTCTGCTAAAGTTATGCTTTAGAATATATCAGGGGCTTCACTGATGAAAATGTATGTCTGAATCTGAGATGGCTTCCAAGGAAGATAAATACCTGCATAGTTTAATCACAGGAGCAATGAGTGAGTGTTTGCAAAACCTGGAGAAACTTGTGCTAGAGGCTTTCAGATAACTTGCACTGTGTGGAGAGCTTTGGAATGCTGTTGTAGCTCACACACCTAAATCCCACTCAGTTTGATCTTAGGGACAGGTTTCACACTGACACCTGAGGGAAGTATCTGTGGAGCCCTTGGTGTCCAGGCTCCCAGTACAGGCAGTGGAGATGTGGTCAGTGCAACCAGTGGGATCTAGAGAACATCTTTGCTTCCAGTCACTTGAACAGCTTACAGGACTGCATTGAGGAAACTTTGCCTAAATGTTGGCATCTCATACTTTTTGAGACTCCCAAGGAAATCAGAGACATCTGCACAGAGCTGGCAAGTGCAATGCACAGGAATGATCTGCAAGTGCACTGCACACTCTGCACTGACAGGTAAAGGGCACTTGGAATATTTTTGGGCACTAGATGCCTGTATGTGAATTGGCCCCATTGACATTTTGACTCCTTCCATCAAATGTTATGGGAACTTGGGTGCTGAGTTTCCATATGGAGGCACGTGGTATTGTGATCTCACACTGACTCTCATATCTGTACATGCCCAAATTCTAGTTTCATTTTTAGGTATCATGTATGATAGGACAAGGGGAAATGGCTTCAAACTGAAGCAGGGCAGGTTTAGATTAGACTTTAAGAAGACATTCATTACTGTGAGGGTGGTGAGTCCCTGGAACAGGTTGCCCAGAGAAGTCGTGGATGCCCCATCCCTGGAAGTGTTCAAGACCAGGCTGGATAGGACTCTGAACAACCTCATCTAGTGGCAGTGGGGTCAGAACTAGATGATCTTTAAGGTCTCTTCCAACACAACCATTCTATGATTCTATGATGACTCTTCCTCTGCAACCCCAATCTGTCTTTTTTTAATGAAAGTTCATTCTATAAGTGAATTCTCCTATACCCTCGTCAGCTGTCACTGGGACATTTGCAATTGAACCACTAAATATGTTACAGAAAAATGTGAAAGCAATATGTGATAGTTTTTTTTGAGAAGTTCTGTTGTCTTCAACACAGGCAATTGAACTACGTGCATTACAAGACAGGCTAGGAGATGCTGTTGTTTTTGACACGTGCAAATAAATAAAGCGTCGTTTAAGTATTTATTTCTTTCTCTTTCAGTTATTGTAATGGATGTATGTTAGATCCAGACTGTGGTCTCTGCTACAAATTGAATAAATCAAGTGTTGTTGAGTCCTCATGCATTCCTGTTGATAAAGATTCTACAATGAAAGCAGCTTGGGGCAGGTATGTCACTTTTCAAGATTTTTTGGTCTTGTGCTCTACAGAAAGTGTATTTCATGCTATTGATAACAACTTTCTTTTACATAAAAAATTACTCTTAGGATGTTGTGGAAGAAAAAATAGTTTGGCATTGTCAAAAATGGATGATTACTTTCTAACTGTTCTAAATAAAAGCCTTGACACTGATGCGTGCAGCCAGTTTGGTGTAGCCTGTCACTTAGGAATTATGGCAAAAGTACACTAACAGTTAGGTAAATCACCTTTCCTTAATGTTTTCATTCCTTTGAGGTGGCATATTCCCTAGATATATACTTAAAGCCCTCTGAATTAATCTTCTTTTAAAATGTTTTAATTAAACCACACTTTTAATCTTGGTCAGCTAAAGAAACCAATCAGCTCAGCTGAATAAACTAAAATGATCAAAATCTGAAAAGTTCAAATTGTCAGAAGCATGGGTTTTGGCCACAGATGTCAGTGTTTCTGTGCTTAAAAGTGTTGTCATGCCATGTGTTACACTTGGGCTGTAAAAACATGGGCATTCATAGGTAAGTCAAAATGCAACTGCAAAATACATCCCACCTCTTAAGCAGCACAGAAATTCCCTGTGAAGTCACAGCAATCTTCAAGTTTTCTGAAGTACTGACTGTTCTTAAGGAATGGCTTTATGAGTTGGAACACTATCTTGTAAAGGCTTTATGAATACTTTAATAATGATTAGGGCTTGGATTAGAGTTTAGAATGGTTCAGAGCCACAAGAGAATTAGGTAATTACTTCTGATAAAACTGCCTCACCGTAATTCATCTCAGCCACCCACACACCATGAACGTACTTGGGAAGGTTCATCTGGTGGTTTGGGTTTGGGGATTGTTTTTTTAATTTTTTAACTTTCATATGTATTTCTCAGAAGTTAAAACCAAATGCCTTAGTGGCAGTGAGTCATATTGGACAAAGGTTGAAAGGTATGAAAATACCTACTAATTGTAGAATCATTAATTTAAAATTAGTCTAAAATTGCCCTCCTTTTGATTTCAGTACCATTAGAATCTTATGCCTATTAATTCATTTCAGGTGCAGAAAAAAGAAGCTTGCATTTTTTGTCATCCTAATATAAAAGCACTGTGATCATTTTGGGGCTATTACAGTTAATAAATAACGATGAATACTACAAAATCTCATCCAACTTACTTGTTCTGTGACTAATTTCAAGGGTGCATTATGCAACAAACCTTGCATACTGCCTGATACCCCAATATACTCTGCAGCACTTGGACTCTCATATTTGTAAGGTAACAGATGTCTCTTTGTATTCCAAGTACACGTTCATTTCCTATATGCTGTAGTTTGAAGTAATGTGTTCGTAATTGGCAAAGTCATACTAGCACACAGGAAGTCATACGTGGAAACAAAAACTTGTTATAAATAGTTGATAGATAAAATCAAACTTTATTTAATTATGCAGTGTAACTGTATAACATAGAAAATGTGGGGATCAGCAGTGCTTTCATATTCATGATTCACTCTCTTCTCTAGACAGCCTGTTGAGGTAAACTAGATAAGAAAGAAAAAATATTTCCTTTAAATAATGCAAAATGCAATATTTCCATGTTATGCAAGTATTTCGTAGCATGGGGATGCTGCTTAAAAATCTTGCAAGAGAAAATTAAATAACTTTAAATTTGTTATATTGGTTGCCACAGGAAGGAAAGTCCTGCCTTAAGATAGAAAACCAATAAAATATCCACATTTCTTTTTTCAAATATTCATCCCCATTTCTAGTTTTTATTTCATTAATTTCTATGTCGCCTCCACCTGGTCCCTGTAATCAGGCAGTTTTCATAAAGCTGATCCTTCCAGCTGTGAAATGTCAGGTGGCTCCTTCTGTGCCTTCCAAGCCCTGTGGAAGAGAGAAGCATTTTGCCTCCTCAACTCCTTCTGCTCCTCCTCCTCCCAGACACTTGTATTTCTGCACACTAGCCCAGAGGGAATCGCCATAGGTTTTGGTTTCCAAGGGTTCACATTCGCGCATCACCCCCCAGCTCCATTTCCTCAAATCCTGAGTCTGCTTTAAAGAAGAATCAGTCCCACAAAGCCATAGGATTTCCCTGCCAAGGAAGGAGATTGCTGCAGGGAAAACAGCACAGTTATATCCCCAGTTGTGTCTCAGAGCAGCTGGAGTCACCTGGATTTCGCTGCTAGCATAGGGAGAACAAGTGCCTGAGACAAACTAGCACTGGTGAAGGAAATTGCAGCCCTTCCTTTCACAAAGTTACTTTGTCACAAACTAGACATACAGATGCAGTTATTTTTAAAATACATGGCATTTTTATTATCAGAAAGTGGTTCAGTAACTTGAAAGATGATTTTGTAATCTGTAAACAGCTGATAACCATAACTATTAAATGCAACCTCTTTGTAAGTCCTGTGTGTTCTGCTGGCTTCATGCCATTCAGTATTAGATGAATGAGTTTAAATAGCTTAAAACCTCCAGAGTTATGCTGGTCTCGTATGGCAAAATTTATTTTGCCATTAATGATGCTCAGGAGAGAAGAAAGACTTGAGCCATTTGTTGGACCTCAGATGTCTGAGCATTGTCAGAAGCAGCAGCTCTCACTACGTTGCCTGATGTGGGAGTTCAGAGAAACAGCTTCTCCTGGACTCGGGCTGCCAGTGCTGTGCAGGGCATTTCTGCTGCTGTCATCTCATTTTGTTTACGATTTTGCTGCTGGAAAGCTGGGAGCTGCAGCCACGGAGAGGTGCCTACAGTCCCACTATATGATGTGTGTGCACCCGCACAGCTCTGCAGCTGTCTGAACCTTGACTGTCCTGACACTCGCTCAGGGACTTATCTATTCCTGATATGTAACCTGCCAGCAAGGTGAGTGGTGCTCAGGGGCACCAACAAACAGAGAAGACCTTGTTATATATTTTTAAAGCTCTCTGCAGCCATGCAAGCTTACATAGAAAGCTCCTGTTTATAAATTGATAGCTTTGCACTGTTTTTCACAGCTGGTCTCAAGGTACTTCAGATGTAGCAGGCAATGTTATGACTGTTATCATAAAATACTATAATGTATTTTTATTTGCAAGATGTTTCCCCAGTGCCAGACAGATGTACTCAAAACCACCTCTATGTTTATTGGTAATCGTATTTATTTGGTTACGGTAAGTTGTATGTTGAGAAGTTCAGGGGAGGGGAGGGAAGGGAAGAGAGCAGAGATTTCAGTCTCCTGTGGCTGCCAGCAAGGCTGTTTATGTTGCTGTGGTTGTCATAGAAACCCAGGAAGACAATTAAAGCATCCACATATTTTTCAAGAGGAATATAGCGTTTGGGTGCTTTTGAATATGGACATCTCAGTGGCTGCCAGAGGCCCTGGGGGAGAGAGACTGCATAAGAATAAATCAGACGGAGTCCAAGTCAGACCCTAAGCAGCCTGATGTGAACGGGTGCACTTGTAAGATCATACGTGTAAGACAAGCACTAGAGATTTATTTTTTATTATTTAATCAGTTACATAAGCCTGGCTGGTATTAGAGTAACAGAGAGAGGAGTGTCTTGTCCAGGGCAGCAGCACAGGCAGGTGCTTTCCTGCCCTTGTTCTTACTGAACCAGTTAACATAACAGCTTTGACATGTAAACCTTGCTGTCTCCAGCTCTGCCCAGGGACACAAAAAGGATGATTTCAAGACTGTGAGCAAAAATATTCTTAAATTATTCACTTTGTAGTAAAACCAAAAGAGCTGTGTCTTCTCTCTCAATGTGGTCTGAGGGTTCTGTGTTGGGATTCTGTTCTCCAAAATTTAGGGAAGTTTTGCACTTAGGAGTAACACAGAAAGGCTTGCAGTTCTGTTCTCTTAATGAACACTGAATTATAAAATCCCCATGAGCTTAATAAAAAACATTATCTCACTTTTACAGATGGGGATGCAATGGGAAGGTTCCAATATGAAGCTCAGGTGACACAAAAGAGATCATGGGCTGATTCCCTCTCTCATACAGGTTGGAATGTGGAAGTGATTGCTTTCAGTCTTGTGCTTTCAGAGCACAACCCAAAATCTAGGGTTTTTTCTGCACAATTACAATTACTCCCACAGTACTCTCAGAATCCTTGAAACTTCTGTCCATGTAATTGGAATAACCCTAAAGGTCGGCCAAGAACCTTTAAATTGCATTAATATTCTTACAGTTGAAAGAATAACTGCTCAAGGAAAGGAGGTACTAACAGTGCCTTGACATGGCATTAACCTTGACATCAGTGTGTTGTCAAGACAACAGCAGGCCCACAACTGCGAGCTAAAAGGCTCTCATGAGTAACTCTGAGCAATCTTCCTCTGGAGAGAAGGATGTTGATTTTATACAGTAAACAATTATGAAGAAATAATAACATCATCTAGAGATCAGAGACAAGCCTAGAAGCCATCCTGTCCACAAAATTAGCTGGCAGGTCTCCATAGTCCCTGAAGGAGGACGGTTTGAAACAGAAATCTATAAAGGGAGAGGAGCTGAGTGATTTGCTTTCTTCAGTCATTTTTATTAACTTTGTTAGAGGAACATCTCCCTGCCACGGGAGTTTAATGCTTCATGGAGAATCCTGCTTTTGTCAATATAAAGAATCATTCCCCTCTGTCAGGGCAGTCAGTGCAAAAGCAAGAGTGCAAGAAGAGCTCTGTGTTTGGGAAGCTCTTTGTTTTCCTCTGGCCAGTGCTCTTCCTTCCATGTAAAATTAATGGCATGCTCACAGACATTCAGTAACGCTGCTGTGTGTCACTGTGTGCCTGTTGCTCAGATCTGTCCATTTGCTTAGGAGTTCAGCTGTAGCTTGGAAACCTGTTTTGGGGGACAGTGGATTTAAATTGCCTGGGCAGTGAGAGGAAGCGGGTCAGGCAGGCAGTCAAACCCTGTTTCCCAGCTTTGGAATAGTTTTCACCTCAGGAATGTGTCTAATGACCTTGGCATCCAAGCCTGGATGCTAACTAGATTCCACTGGTTAAAAAAAAGTAAAGTCATGGCAGTTCATTAGATGGATTCTCAGACAGCAGCCTGGTTTATGTCCAATGGGGGACATGCCAGTATCTGTCACAGCCTCAGGAGTATTCTGGGGAGCTTTACATTCATGCAGTGCTGCCTGTTGTCTAATGCACAGCAGATGAGATAGATCCTGTTAAAATTATTAGAATACTTTTTCTCTGTAAGAATATTAGATTTTTCTGGAAACGTCAGGTTACTTTTCCTGCTTGTAAATAAAGACAGGCATAAATAAGTTTATTACACTTGTTTTGCTAGTCACCGCATTATAAAGATGTTTTTGCAATGTGACAAAGTATATTTGTAAAAGTTGCTGTGACTGCTTTACTAATGCCAAAAGAATGTATGTGCATATTCACACATTTAAAGACTGAGAATCTATTGTCAGTACGTCATGGAGAATGGCATTACAGACCTTTACTGTTACCATGGAAAGACTAACACTAGAGCAACCGTGCAAGAATTAAATACTCCTCTGTCTGTTGGTGGATTTAAGTTGTTTTGTCATGCAGGAAGTATTGGTAGAATATTTTATTGCTGAAATGATCAATCTTTCTAGAAGGATGTGCATTGAAAAATGCTGCTAATTCGGCAGCAATTAGAGGAGAAACCAGTATTTCTCTTGCTAAGTCTTCAGATCAATAGATGAAGATTATACATAAGATTATAGTGCTCACATTTGCCAAATAAAAAGGTAGTAGAGGGAGTAAATGATTCAGGAAAGCAGCAGGATCAACAGAATATTTATATCTGCATGTGTATTGGCAGAACTCAGGAGAGCTGTTATTATGACCAGTAGTCTTAGAGAAATCTCTTGATAGACAATATGCTAAATGTTGACTAAATTGAAATATTCATCACTTCAGTAGGAACCACAACATACAATGCCCCCTCTTTGCTCCATCATTGTTTAAGAAAGAAAACCAAAATATATGCAGTTTCTAATAGAATCAAATTCTGATTATCTTCCCCATGGCTAGTAAGTATGGAAACCTGGAGAAGCAGAACAGTCCTATTCATCCTGTTTGATTAGGAGTCTGTTCTTCAGCACAATACTATCTAATATGTATTAGTGAGGTGTGCGAAAACAGAAATGAAAAAAAGATGTGAAGCTGATTACGGTCTTTGTCAGCCCAAACTCTAAGGCACAAGGTCTTTTCTGGGAGGAGGCTATTACACAGTATAATCGCAGTCTAATAGTGGCATATACCGGTGTGATTCATAAAAGCTGGGAAGGTAGAAGAGTAACTTAAAAATATCGAATTGTCTTATGCATATTTTAATGCTATCTCTGCTAAGTGGTAAAAGTGAATAGGAAGAATAGAAGGATAAAGTAATGCAGAATATTGTGTCCCTAATCATAGATGAGCTTGTGTTTTTGGTGATGCAGGAGAAGGTAGCAAAATAAGTGCAATTTTAATATTGTATCTGTATTTTAGGTCTAAAATTATGAGCAGAGCAACGTGATAATCTAAACTGAAACTGTTTGCATTCCTTTTGGGTAATAACTTAGGAATTACTATTAATAGCTCTGTCTCAGTACACCTACTCAACCAGTGGCAAATTCTGGATGCTTGAAAGGAAGGACAAATATACTCCTCATAAGTCCTGTTATGAAGTGAATGTATTCTGACTGTGAAATGCCTAGTTTACATGCTGAAGACAGAATTTATTTGTTAGGGACACCCGGCACAAAACATCTGTTCTCTACCTGTTCATTTTTATTGCTCCTTGCTGCTAAACTCTGCTTCTGGATCTTACTCCAAGTTACTCTTTAAAAGGCATTCTGGTAGGGGATGGTGAGGAGACAGATGCTGACAGCCATTTCGGTAACTGGTTGCAACAACTACTTCAGATGCTATAACACTGAGGTAACTGGAATATAAAAGCTAAAGTGGACTTAGAGCTAAAACATTTTGAAATGGTGTTTTGTGTCTGGGAAAACTGTGTTATTTAAATGGAAAAATGGTTGAGTCAGTGCTTTTTATTTTAAACATGATAGGCAGATGTGATTGGCCTATCTTCACAAGAAGATAATATGGTGTTTAAAGTGTGCATTTACATCCTGTTGAGGAAGCAGCTTTCTACTCATTTCAGTCATTCTCTGGTCAGCTGAAAGGGAACTAGAAGGAAAATTGTCTTGTTTCCTGTTTAAAAAACATGTTTGCTTCAAGTTGACAAAGGAGATAGATAGGAAAGTGAAGGGGAAAAATGCCAATGTGTATGAGAGAATTGTCTGTTTCTTACCAGTGTGCGGATAATTCCTGCAGCTTTTCTCACTCTCTCTGTTATAAAATGTACATTTGAGAGTCTTAATTGCCCATAGGAGCCTGCTGCTAATTAGCTTCTTCAGCTGCTCATCTTTATAGGGGCAGATTGAAAGATGTCTGTGCCTCACCAGGGGGGTTCTCTTGGAGCGATGTTGCAGCCGGGGCAGAGCCTGGCCCTGGCACTCCGCTCGTCTGAAGGGATCAGAGAGAGGGGCAGGGGAGAGTGTGAACATGCGGGGAGCTACTGCTGGGGATTTCCCCTTCTGCCTTGGAGCCAAACCAGAGGGAACTGACTCATATTTGGGAGCATGTGGAGATTTTTCTGAGGGGAGAATTTCTGATAGGGTTTTTTTCATATTTATTCAGTTATAGACTCTGAAGTTTGGATTTAAATAAAAATCTTTAGTGGAAACTGTCTCAGTAGATTCCTTTAGGCTTTTATGCTATGAAATGGATTCACTAAAATGACATTTTCTCTGTTTGGAGGTTGGAAAATATTTTTGAAAGATGCATATGGTTAGGAAGTTTTATTGATAAAGAACATTCAACAGGGTTGAACTCAGACCTCCACACCACAGCTTGTATCTTAAACAGCATCCCTAATCCAAATCTTACGTAACTTTATTCCATAATAAGCAATTCTTCAATAATCACATCATCTGATGCAGTAAAATTGTGATATCTTACCTTCTTAAAGAATTAAGTTTTTAGAGTATTTTTTTCTCTTGGAGGGAAAATAAATCAGCACATTTCTGCATTAGCACTGTTCAATTCATTTGATGAGTTTAATTCATAGAAATTATTATTTGTGTTGTCTGCATGTGTGGTTCATTTCCTTGAGAATGGAGGCAGTAACATCAATCCCTCACTGGCACAAGATGAGCTGGAATTATTGATTCATTTGATTTAATGTTGTGACCTTATTTTAACTCAGCTTGTTGGCAAGTACAGGCCAGGAAATGGGCAGTCTGTTAGATGGCAGGTCATATTTCTCAATACCAGCACTTTGGGCATTTCTTCTTGCTTGTAGAATGTATAGACCTTCTTTAGTCCCATAGCTTTCCACAGCTGCCACATTAGCTTTGCACAGATAATAGTGAGAGTCAAGTTTGAGGTTTTGCATGATTATTTAGTTCTTCAGACCCATTTATTCCCATTTATCATACTGTCTTGGCAAAATAACTGTTGTTAAAAAGCACTTATCTGTGTAAAACTTTTTAGATGTCAGAGTCCAGGCAAGGTAGATGATTCGTTTGATTTCTGCTGAGTTCTTCCACTGTCAGATCCCAAACTTTGAGTTGCTTGTAACAATAAAGTCTTTGGTATCAAATTTTAAATACTCGAGATGTGTTACCACTTATCATTTCTATATTTCATGAAATTTGTTAGATTTGGCAAATGTATTGCACCTGCATGCACGAATCAAAGCAGAGTGACTCTCTGTGCTAAGTGCTCGCTCTCACAAATCAGGCATGAAATAATTATCTTGTTATAAGTGGTCTTAGAGCCTTGGGGCTCTATTTTCAGTTACAACATTAATGATTTCCAGTGAATTTTAGGGCTGACAGCAAAGGAATCATTCTTTGGATAGCTCTGTTGGATGATTTAATTCAGAGCCTCCCCAGTACAGAAGGGATGTGATGCTTCATTCCCCTTCTGAAACACCAGTTTCTCTGAGATTTTTGGGGCAGAGCTATTGCCACCTACTGGAATCAGGGAAAATTCTTTTTTAAAAATACTGTTCCATGGTCTATTTAAAACAATGAATGCAAGATCTCAAGTATAGTCTGGTTAGATTTCAGTTGTGATGGCAGACTGTTGCTGGCAGTAGTTAAAATGTTATATTTATATCTAAATTGCTGTTACAGAAAATGAATGTAACAGTTCAGTACTCAGATGGAAGGTTAAAGTTGGTAAAAATGTTATTGTTAGAAATATTGAAACATAAACTTTATATGTATGTCAATAATTAGAAATTATTTAGAGCAGGGAAGTGCTAAAAATACATGCTGATCCATGTAATGTTGATCTCTTTTTTAAACTCCTTGTCCTTATGGATTGTTTTTGTCTCAGATTCAACAAAACAAACAAACAAACAAACAAACAAAAAAATTCAGAAAATTATTTCCCCCCCCACTCCTTTCCTTTTCTTTCAGTAGAAATTTCCAGAGGATTGATACTCTATTCTCTCTTCCCTTCCCATTGAAATATGTGGTTGATTGAGATTTTAAGGTTTTAACAGCTCTGTGGAAAACCATTTCTGCACAGTGATGGTTTGGCAGGCTCTGTGAGCGCAGGGTCTGCTGCCTGGAATAAGCAATAAAGTATCTGTAAAGCCTCAGCAGTGCCTGCAGCCACAGAGCCTGACCGGGCCTGTGCTGTAATTGTGTCACCATATGTGGTTTGATTTGGGGGTTTGGGTGGGATTTGCTTTGTTTTTCTAAATTTAACTATAAAATCCCACCATTCTCCGCTAACTTCATATACCAACTTTCAGCATGAAAGTACAGTTTTACAGTACCTTTATATGTCTAAAATTTTGGGGTAATTAAAAACAATACATTTTTTTATCTTTCTTTATTGTTTTCTGAAGTTTTGGCAGCATTCAGAAAAAAAAGATGGTAACACTGAAATAGAGCCTATTTCATTTGGAGGGTGAACTTCCAGTGAATTTTTCTGCTAAGTTACTTTCATACTAAGTTTAATAACAATCTTGCTTTTTATGTCTTTGGTCTTTTTTTAACATGGTCTTAGAAATACTTTTGGCAACTGTAACTCAAGTGATGCTTTTGAGATGCTGATGACATTCCTTTGACACTACTACTGACACCTGGTGAATAGCACAAGTGTCAATAAAGGTTACTTGTGAGTGTAAGTAAGAATAGGAAGTTTGGATGGAATTGGTTTAATCAACTTCAGATGTCCAGAATGTTGACCTTGAGCTGTCTTGTAGTTCCTTGACTAATAGAGTGAAAGATGCTCCATTTTGTTCCTTTGCAGCTGGTCTTTGCCTGTGGTTTACAGAATAGCCTTTCTTATGTCATGCCAGCAATTCTTGCATGCTGTTCTATTAATAATTCTTTAATTAATATTAAGATATTATACTTATTATAATTGAGCCCTACACTCGGCCCTTTCCACCAGTATTCATTGAGGTGATCTGTCTTTATATATCACATGAAAGAGGTGTCTCCCAGGGGAATGGATACTTCTACAAAAATAGGCAGCTGGTTGATATTCCTGTTATAACCAAATGCACTTTAGGAATGATAATTATTAAGTAAATGAAATATAAATTCAGTTGAAAAATCAAATGAGATTAAACATCAGGTAGAGATTTATTTTATGCTAAATCTGCATGAAATTCTAAAATGCTGCATAATCTTCAGACCAGTTTATTTCAGTAATTCAATTACTGAGTATTCACGCTGCAAGGAGATACAATCAGAGAGACTAAATGCTTTTAAATCTGGAAAGAGAAGCTAGAAATTCTTCAATTTGATTGCCCCAGTTCTGTCAGTAATTTGATTGCAGTCTGGTGCTCCATCCATAAGCTCCTAAACATGTCAGAGTAGGGATGACCCAGAACTTCCACCAAAAACCCCAGGAGCAGCAGAACCACTGCAGTTCAAAGACCAGGAGTGCTGAGGTAAAGAGAGGGGTTTGAACACAAATGGAATAGTTTATATGCTGGTCTGTCACGGATGTTCAATGCCAGTCTGTCTTTAAAAAAGAAACTTGAATGCATTTTTGTCCTGAAAGAGCTCAAACAGAACGTGTCCTGCCTTGCCTGAAGGCTGTAATAGAGACTGACCAAATCTGTCTGGTTTTTGCTGGAAAGCCTCGTGCAGCACAAGTGAGCTCTGGGAGCCCCCAGGGTGACTGACAGCCACTTTCCAGTTAGCACTCAGCACTGAGATTCCCCAAAGGTTTGTCTGTCAGAAGAAATGCCCAAATCACTATTGAGCACTCCCTCCTTTCAGAGAAATAAGGGAAGCCAGCAATGACTGGATGAAGCCAGACTGGATTCACATGCTCACTGCTGCTACTGGTTGTTCCAGATTTTCCAAATGTTCTGTAGTTATTTCCATATAACCACAGAAAAGCCACTAAACAATCTTTAAGGCACATTCTGGGGTCACGGGAAGTCCACACATCTTTCTCAACCATGATGGCTGCCAGGAGAGAAATAATAACTCATTCTGTTTCCAGATTGCCTCTGCCCTACCTTTTTGCTGGTTGTCATGTGGAGAGAGCTTTGTGCTCGTATTGGTTAAAATTTGTGAAATGGCATCTATTTCTCAAGCAATTAAATATTCCCAGATGTCGCTTCTTGCGAGGGTTTGCCGTGTGCCTGTGCCTGTGCCCATGCTGTGGCATGAGATGGTTCTTTTCAGTTTGTACTTGATTGCTTTGAACATGCTTAAATGGAGGATTTGTGGCAGCTGCCAAGGCAGTGGGAACAGTAGTTCTCATATGTCATTGTGCATGCAAGTCACATCACTGAGCCACAGCCCCATCACACACATCATGTCTCCACCCAGACCTGCATGTGAATACTTGAAACTGTTGGAGCACCCAAGTTGTGGGTCTTGCCCTCTACCACATCATGGCTTTTTTCCCACTCCATCTGGTAGAATGCACTGGTTTTCTTATTTTTTTTTATGATACTTTCATACTAAAATATCTATTGACCATGAAATGGGTTCAAAATGCTGGGCAGTAGCACCTCCATTATATTTACTCAAATTTCTAAACATTCTTAAGTTCTTCAGGAGTTGATAATACTTGAAAGAAAGAAATAGTGAGAACTGCAGCATTTAACTGAAATTTTTCAATAAGAGAATTAGGACTGAACTAACTGTTTCTCCGTCTCTTACTGGATCTTGCTTTTTGCAAGGATTGGCTGAGACTTTTTAAATACAGCACTGGAATCTGGGAGGCTTCCTGACTTGCTGAGGGCGCTCCCCTGGAGCTCACCTCTTTATAAAGCATTTATAAAGTAGTTGGAGTTCTCATGCACATCAGTAGTTTGGAAGCTGCAAGAAATAGTAAAATTTGTCTTGAAAGAGGAACAAAAGAGGTAAAAGATTTAGGGATAGTAAAGTTGTTCAAGGACATGAACAAAGTTCTGTGGTGAGAGGTGAAGGTTCAGTACACCACTAAACTCAAACACTTGTAGAAGCACAAACTTTAGCAACAGGATGTGCTGAAGAGACAAACCTAAGATTTATATAGAGTGTAGCTTACTAAGGGTTATTTCAGTAAGGACTGTCAGATAGCTTAGCTCTTGTGAAACACACTGTGGTTATTTTTAATTTTTTGAGATCAAGGTTTCTATTCTGCAGATGAAAAAGCAGGAAAAGGTCTTAGTCTTCAAAGTACACAGATCTAACTTGTCTGTAAACCACTGGAGTTTGTCCTTGAGGGGGAGAAAGTGCAGAAATCTTACATTGCCTGTTGTTACCTTCCGAGCCTTACCTGAAATGATTCACTCTTTCACTGCTGCTTTCACTTTTTTCACTTTCTTAGCTTGTAAATACACGGAATAATCTTTAAAGTTGCAAAAATATATTCCTGTGTTTTCTCATGAAAACATTTAGTCATCGTGGGCTTTACTTCTCCTTTAACATTCTCCTTTAACATAACTTCTCCTTGCTGTCACTTTAACCTTGTATGATGTCTAGTTCCAGTGAAGCTTTCTATGATTTTTGAGAAATATTTTTTGCCACTAAATAACAACATATCAAGCTAATAAGGGAGTCATACTTTAATTTGAAGGGAAAATAAAAAATCACTGTCTCTACTAAATAGTGGTACCTTTAAACTATTTACTCAGATCCATGAAGAATCTCTCCAGAAATAATTACCAGATTGTACTCTTGTTTATTTATTGTTTACACTTATTTGATTCTCCAACTTGTAATTACTGTTCACTGCTGTCGGTGTTGCTGAATTTTATAGTTACAAACCTTAAAGTAGTCTTCTGGGTATACATAATAAACACTTTTTTTTCATGGCTTCTTAGCTGGAGAATACCTCATTTTTACAGTTAGGATTTCAACCTGTCAGCCCCTTAGCTGGCGTTAACCAAATTATCTTCTGCCAGCTGTTTGTTGAGTATAGTCTTAGATTTGGATATAAATGGATACAGATGGGACCTCTGTGCACTTTGTGCAGTAATGTATTTAGATATTTGAGGATTTGATTGAACTTATTTTATAAGGAACTAATTTTTTTTAAATACATACATAAAAATATTTTGAAATCCTTTCCCAGAAAACAATGCAAAAAGATATTTTTTTAACAAAACCAAACCACAATATTTATGATCTTTTTGTTCCTTTCTTTTTGTCTTCTGTTTCATCTGTTGAAAATTGGAGCAGTTTTGTTGTATTTCACTAAAAAATTAAAGAAATAAGCCATATTCCTTCTTTTGTTTTCCCTCAGCTAAACAGCCAATTTTGTGCCTGAAAGTGTCCAATGTTGAAAAGAAACACGAAATACCGTATTTTGAAACTGTGACCTGTTATCTAGTGATTGAAGTGGTTAAAATGTAGTTAAAATGATCATAGGCAGAAATGCTTGAAGGACAATGACATTCAGCTGAGATGCTTATGCTAAAAACTAATTAGGAATTTGCATTTTGATCAGGTTTTAATTTGAATTCTGCCCATTAAAATTCTGTATGTATGACTGCTAGGTATTTGTTAAGTGAACAGTTGATTATGTTTCATAGTTGTATGACCTTTCACAAGTTTGTGCACTATTAATATAATACTTGAATTATTTATTATTATGAAATCATACAATTTAATTATTACTAGTTAATCTTAATTTATACTGGGGCAAACCAAGTGTGTCCAGTCAGGATCAGAATTAGGATTAGAAAAGGGCATTCTGTAGAGCACAGAGGCATCAGATGTTTCCTAGCACTTTTATTATCATCTGATATTTTGGAAGAGTAGGAAAAATCTTGGACAGAAAGATAAGTCAATCTCTGTGTAATGTGATTAAGGTAATTGTGTCTCCTATAACAAAAAACCAGGTATATACTTATTTCTGCTCCCAGTTTTTAAGTGTGCTGTAGCTGGGATTGGGGTGTGTGTGTATCTAATGGGTGCTGTCAGCTGCTGTGAAATCTGAGGTGGTTGGGCTCTAACACTAGGGATAAACATTACTCTGCATTTTCCTGTTCGAGTGCATTTCTCAAGGTTGGAAGATGATGAGAGAAGCCTATTGGATGGTGTTCTGACAGTAGCAGAGATTTTTCTCTCTCCCCTCCTTGTAGATATGATGAAAAATTAAGTTTGAAATGCTGGGGATGTGACAGCAAAGCGGGAAATTGTAGCCTATGGCCTGGAGGTGGCCATTTCCAAGCAGGACTTGGAAGGCGCTAGTAGAGGTGTCCACCCTTCAGAATCCACTAATACGTGGTCACAAAAGTACTAAAATATCCAGATCAACAAACAGTTGAGAACCCCTTTGATGTGATGAATTTTGGAGAACTATTTCTCTTGGGGGAAAAAGTGCTCCTGTTTTCAGTCTGTTGCTCAGTTTGTTCAGATTGAATAAGAGCTTCAGCAGTCTATTCACTGGGCAAATTCAGATGCAGTTGAAAAGCTGAAATTTCTCAGCCTCGGAAAATGCAAGTGCTTGAATTCAAACTCTCTAAAGATTTTTAGCTAAATAAATAATATAAAAAAATTATGTTCGTCTGTGACCAGATGGCTGGAACAGACATAAACCAGAGCAGCGTATTAAGTCTCGTGCAGGTGTGTGTTCTGACATAGCTCAAATCAAGGAATCGTTTAGGCTGGAAAAGACCCTTTACACCATCGAGTCTGTAGTTATAACAGATAGATCCTGTAGCAAGGGGCATCAGTGTGATAAAGACTGTTTTTCATCTGCTGAGGTGCAATTTGTGTTCTTGCTGTGAACCAAACTATTTTTCCAAGTTTTTGAAGCATATGCTAGTATTTTAAAAATTCTTTGCCAGCTATAGCAAAAAGCTTCAACGAGTGTCCAAAACTCTGCTGGTATTTTTATGCAATGAAGGTTAAACAATGTTAAGCTGAATCCCATGAAATTTTATGGCAGTGGTTTTTCAAGGCTGCATCTGTTTGTTCTTTTCTCTTTTCTTGTTTGTTTTTTTTTTTTTTTTCAATTGCCATCATCTGGTGTAAGAAGCCTCATCTGCATATTTTTAGCAACATCTGGTTTAATGGATGAATTATTTCTCTCTGTAAACTACAGAGTCAGAGTGATAAATGCAAAAACTTCTCCAGAGATGCGTGGAGCTTCTGAGGCACGGAAGCCAGTATCAAGGGAACTGTGAAAAAGCTTAGGAATTATTGATTCAGACATTAATCAGGTTTAAATTAATCTGTTCACCTTAAGGTCGAGAGTTGCAGTTCACTTGATTCTTTAGATAGCATCTTACCATATGTATATATGAAAATTAAGCACTTAAAAGAAGCAAGGATTTCTCTTTAAAACAGAATATGCTGATTTATAGTGAAACTATACCTTATGGTTTCACTGGTTTCTATGGGTTGTGTTAATGTAACTATTTTGGATGTTTATGGGTGGATTAGAGAGGCCACTTGATGGACAGGGTAGAGGCGGTTTCCAAAGTTCTCCTTAGTTACGTGTCTGTCTAGCACTAAGTTATTATACAGTTCATCTGGTACCTTGCTAAATTCTGTCCTCTAAGTAATTTAAAGATTGTTGCAGGTTTGTTCAGGCAACTAAATGTCTTTAGCAGAAGAAGAGGGGCTTGAATTTACGAGACCTAACCCAAATGCTGAGGTCCAGATTCTTCCACAGGATGTGTAATTGTTAGTGGATAAATAACCTTAGTTGTTCCCACTTCTGCAGAAACCTTCCTCAGTCCAAACAGCAGCTACTCTAAATTATGTCTCTTGGTCCTCTGTCCTTTCCATGAGAGATGTCAGATGAAAAAATGAGTCAATGAACTTGGCGTAAATTTATACTGTTCAGTGAATTGGCATAATATAAAAGTCAGCACTGTACACAGGAGACTTTAAAAATCTCCCTAAAGGAGGTTTTTTTCTAAATCCAATATATTTGTGTTACACTGGAGAATAAGTTGGCAGATTGTAGATTACCATTATCTTGTTAACCCAGGCACAAAAGTCTGGCATGAGAGCGGTTCTTGACTAGTTTTACTCGTCAGAACAAAGAGATGGGGGATTAGTGAAACTGTGAATTAGCTCTCAAATTTTTAAGTGCCATCAGCACCTGGTGTCAAAGTTTATCTCAGAGCAGAATGTGTAATTTTGAAATATGCATGTTTTAACAAGCATTTTAGGGAGATGAATGATCACATTAGTGACTTTCTTCAGAAGTAATTTCCTTAGCCTGACTTGATTTGAATTTTGACCTTTTAAGACTTTTGATCTAAATCCATTTAAGATGCTTCTGAAGGGTTTAAAAGGCAATGAGAAGTCAACAGCTTTCATATTAAAAATATGTGAACTGTTCAAAGTGAAACATTTAATTCTCACAAAAGCCGTATCTTTAGGGCTACACAGTCCTCACTGTACAGCAAAGCAAAAATTAATGGAAATTGGAGAGAAAAATCAAATTGGTCTCTGTCTTGTGCCTGTGCTCTGTCATGCATAGCCATTTCCTGTGCTGTGGTTCCCAGTGTTGCAATTCAGAATTATTGTACAACCAAATTGGCTCAAGTATTAGGAAAATTTATATTGCTTATCAAGGAAATGAGCATTACCCAGCATGTTGTATATACAAACTCTTTGCACTGGTACCTGACTGCATTTTTCACTTGTAAGATGTTTAGAGGGAATTGGCAGAATGATGGCACTCAAAGTATTGCAGTCACCAACTTAATGACCAAGGGAACCCCAGTGGCAAGTAACATTCCCTAGGGGTCAGCACTGGAACTGGTGCTCTCTAAGATCTTTGTTGGCAGCATGGAAAGTGGGATTGAGTGCTCCCTCAGCAAGTTTGCTGGCAACACCAAGCTGTGTGGTGCTGTCAACACACTGGAGGGAAGGGATGGCATCCAGAGGGACCTTGACAGGCTTGAGGGATGGGCCCATATGTTTAACAAAGCCAAGTGCAAGGTCCTGCATGTGGGTCAGGGTGATCCCAAGCACAAATACAGGCAGGGCAGAGAAAGAATCAAGAGCAGCCCTGAGGAGAAGGTCTTGTGGGTATTGATTCTCGAGAAGCTCAGTGTGACTTAGCAAAGTGCAGTTGCAGCCCAGGAACCCAACCATGCCTGGGCTGCATCAAAAGAAGTGTGACCAGCAGGTCAAGGGAGGGGATTCTGCCCCTCTGCTCTGCTCTCATGAGACCCCACTTGGAGTGCTGTGTCCAGCTCTGGGGCCCCCAGCACAAGAAAGACGTGGACCTGCTGGAGCAAGTCCAGAGAAGGGCACAAAGATGATCTGAAGGCTGGAGTACCTCTCCTATGAAGACAAGCTGGAGAGTGTTGGAGTTGTTCAGTCCAGACAAAACAAGGCTCCAGGGAGACCATAGACAGACCTCCAGTACCTAAAGGGGACCTACCAGAAAACTGGAGAGGGACTTTTTACAAGGTCCTTTAAGGACAAGAGGGAATGGCCTTAAGGTGAAGGAAGATAGGTTTGGATTCGATGTTAGAAAGTTCTTTACTATGAGGGTTCTGAGGCAGTGGAACAGGTTGCCCGGAGAAGTTGTGGCTGCATCCTGGGAAGTGTTCAAGGCCAGGTTGGATGGAGCTTTGAGCAACCTGGTGTAGTGGAAGGGGTCCCTGCCTGTGGCAGAAGGGGTTGGAACTAGATGATTTTTAAGGTCCCTTACAACCCACACCATTCTATGATTCCATGATTTTCCTCTGTGTGTTTAAGCTCATGAAGCAATGGGTAGTTGCTCATCTGTTTCCATCATATATGCTCCCTTCATGCAGGACAAAATTCAGAATTTTATCTGATAGTACATTATACACTAATTATTAATATATTCTTCAGCAAAATAATAAGTCTTGTAGAAATAGTAGTATAGCAGTGGAATTAGCACAGTAGCAGAGCTTGAACAAATCTCCAGCCTTGAAGGAGTGTTATTTTTGAATATATCCAGCACTGCAAGATGCTGGAAAATGCAGATGTCTTGGCTTTTATTCTGTGTACCATGCTGGTTTACTGCTGAAGGATGAGCAAAGCACAGTTCATTACAGCAAGGTTTCTATTAAATCTAGTCTCCGGTGCTGTTTTTCCTGTTTCATTGCACTAAATCTGCTTTCTTGCAAAAAAATTTCCTCTCAGTTATGGGCAGACAGCAGAGAATAGATGAGTGGCTTCAGCCATAGGAGACTTTAGAGACATCTGGTTTTCCCTTGTATCATTTGTGTTCCATTCTGTCAAAAGTAGGACACACCTGGGGGAAGATGGCAGGAGAAGGAAACATGCTGACCTGCCTGCAGTTGTGTCTGTATGAATCAGCAGGTTGGTTTGTGCTCATAGAGATGGATGCAAGATAATAAACCAAGTATGTCTTTGTTTACAGTAGTGTTTGAGAGAAAGCGTGAGCCTTCTCTGAGGAGCTGCCAATCTGGCTGGGCAGAATGGAGAAGCCCATCTCAGCATCACGATGTTTTAAAATGCTCATCATCTTGTATTCATTACAAACACCTGCAAATGAAATTAGAGTAACAGCAAATGAAGCAAAAGTGATGATGTTAAAACTGTGAAACTGAGCACTCCTTTCATCTTGCAGTGGGGCAGACACAGAGGGAGCAGCTACGCAGGGCTGAGCAGGAGGTCACAATGGGATCACTGAGTGTTCAGTAATTAATCTTTAAACACCATTTCCTTAACACATGAGAAATTCACAGTTGAAACATGGATTGTTCTCTGGCACAGTTCACTCTTCTGTACCTGGGACACAGCTCAAACCTGATTTAACCTAAATGCAGTGAGAGGTGTATATAGTGGTAGGGAAATATCAGTGTGGACACTAACAGGGAATGAACCATGTCTCACACTCATAACATAGAAAGAGATGCTGAGCTGAGCCATGAAAGAGCAAAGTGACAGAAGAAGGAACCTGGAAGCAAGATGAAGAAGTAGCAAGGAGGGAAGCAGTACCTTTGGCTGAGAAAAGGTGAAAAGCTTCTGTCACAGAAGTTGTTGGTGTCTTAGGCTGATGGGTGCTCCAGTGGCCAGGTAGCATCTGCAGCCATGAGCTTGCCATATCCTGGCACAAAGGACATATCTTTGAGAGAGATGTTCAATTGACCTGTTTTCTATTTGTTTTTCACATCAAGACTGAAAGTGAATTTATGCTCTGGATGAGATGGCCTTTCCAGGGGAGCTCAGGAGGGCATTGCTGTGGAAGGGTGGAAAGGTGCACACTGCCTCTGGCTGCATTGCTGGCAGCTCATCATGGCTCAGCATTTCTCCAGTTGGTCAGGTGCTGCTCAAGGGCAAGGTGGACCTGCAAATCTTACAGCTTAGTGCCATCAACAGAGCATTAGGGTTTGCCTGGGGTTTCATGCGTGCATTTTTCCAGTATTTGTTGGGTTAACCTCTTTCTTTTAAATGTATTTGAACTTTGGATTTCCAGCTGTCCTGAAATTGGATCTGGGACTTCACAGTGATATCCCGCTTTAAAAGGTGTCCTTTTGATGCATCAGTGATGACATAAGGAATGTTTCTGCCCCAGGAGTGGTGGTGGGTTGGCTGTCGGTGCTTAGCACATTCCCGTTCAACCTAGGACTGGCTGGTTGTTTCCTAACAGAAAAGTTAGAGGAGACATGTTTTGTTGGAATTTGCTTTTGAAAGTCACCTGCAATGGTAATAGGTCCTCTGAAGCATTTCAGGGTGTTTATTGCTCTACCGTTCACAACCTGTTGATGAACTATCACCCATTGCAGGCATCTTCATTCTGGTTTCCCTACTGTCAAGAGGGTCACATCCTTCACATAAGTGCTCAGCTGATCTGGAAATCATAACCCAGGCAGATGTTCAGCTCTCTGTGATTTCTTCTTTTCAAGTAAATAACATTGTTTGCATATGAAAGAGTAGTATCTGCTTAAGTCTTCTCTCCCAAAACTACATGGATTTTTGTCTGTGGCAATTGATGTGGTGGCAGCTGAAAAGTTTCTCTAGTTGCACTGATGATTTGTCTCTTTTAAAAAATGCTAATTTAAAAAAAAATTGTGACAAAAAATAAAGTCACCAGTATTCCTTTAAAATATATTATATTGTTGGCAGTCAGATGGAAATACCTGATTTTATACCTATTCCTCAAAATGTGTAATTTCCATGTAGTCCTTGGAATAGAGACACTTATTTTTCAGTAGTTAATTAGAAATGGTGATTTCTTCTTAACTATTTCACTGTTTAGGAAAGAAAATGCGTGCCTCTTTTCCTTATAACTTTACCTGACCTTGGCACACTCTGTAGACATTACTGATTACACAACAAAGTGTGCAGCATATAGTTAGTTCATCCAGGTTGTAAGGACTAACTGCCATCTGACCTTAAATCCTTGGATGGAGCATCTTTGGCTCAAAGTCCTGCTGCTGCAGCTCTTTTTGCACTGTGTGATATTCCTGTGAATGGTCTTGTTGGTTTTGGTATCACCACTTGCATAGTAAAGACTTGTTGTTGGATGTAGATCTGTAAATACAAGGCAAGTGTGTAAATTCAGGAATGTTTTGCTGATTACTCTTCCTAAGACCAGGCTTGAATTAAAAACATGTTTCTGAATTTAGAACTTTCCTCAAAGATCTTGGTAAAAGAGTAGGGATGAAGCTTTTTTATCTCAATTGTACATTTGTCAGCTTTTCCTAAGACATTACTTGCCATGTTTATATTGAGATATCACCTATTTCCTTGAAAATTCTTCAATACAAAGTTTTTTTGTTCTTTTTCAGGTGCTCAAATGAAACGGTGTTCAAAAAGGAAGATTTGTTTTGGGCATATAATTTCTGCCCTACTCCATACTCTTGGACAGCACTTCTGGGCCTTATTTTGTACTTGGTTTTCTTTGCACCTGGTAAGCAAACATTTGTTTTCACATGTAAGTTATAAAATTGTAAAATGTCAAGTAGTGAGGCTACATGTTAAATCTACTTTTGAGTCCAGCCATTAAACTGAGATTGACCTTTTTTCCCCAATTCTTAGGGATGGGTCCTATGCCCTGGACTGTCAATTCTGAAATTTATCCCCTTTGGGCTAGAAGTACAGGAAATGCATGTTCTTCTGGAGTCAACTGGGTTTTCAATGTGCTCGTGTCACTGACATTTCTGCATACAGCTGAATATCTGACATACTATGGTAAGTAACTGTATGTGATCATGTGTGCAGTGCTGCCACTGGCATAGAGATTTTCTACAGATTTTGGGTTCCTCAGTTGGTTTTGCTATGAAATGTCAACTCTGAATGCAGTGTTCTCAACCCACTGTGGTTCAGTAAGACTGGAGATCTGATACAACCTGCCTGGATTACAGACTTTGGTCCAGATTTCATAAAAAACATTTATTTCTGTCCTTAACTGAGAACCTAGACAGTTGGTTAAAACAGAAAAGCTGGAAAAAATCCCACTTCTGACTTAGTGAAATATGCTGATTCCCACAGCATCTGCAGTTTTGCAGTTTGTGGTGGCATCCAAGGCCAATTTCAGATGGTCCTTGCAGAAATACGGATGTTGATTAAGTCCTGTCTGCAGGAACCTGTGGAGCGTTTGTCAGGTTACTGCTCAGCCACTCCAGTGCAAGTCATTTAAATTACATTAAGCTGCCAGGGAGCTGATGTGACCTTCACATCATTACTAGCACAGAGCCTTTCAGCTCTGCTTGTTATTCCTTTGAGTCATCAGTCTAGCAACACATGGCAGGTAAATGTTTGTTGGTCCTTTGGTACCTTCTCTGCCCCTCTAGGTATGGTGGATCATGGGTGGGGATGAGCTCTTTCTCAGTATTAATTGTTTCCACAGAGGACTTTTAAATTATAATTAGGTGTAAGAGTTGCAAGTGTTACTTTATTCCTGACTCATTCTTTTGCTAGATTTTTCTCATTTTGAGGACTTGTCTTAATGTGCCCTTCACTGACAAGATAAACTAAGAAAGCTCTTGCCTTTATTTGGGCTTGTGATTGTCTAATTGCTGTTTATTTTAACAGCAGAGTGACTTGCCCAGAGAGGATGTGCTTTATTATCTTTGGCATGAATTGAAATTTTCTTTTTTAATTTACTTTGCTGCAGAATGGTGCAATTAAGTGTCCTGCTCCTACACCCACAGCCCTGCAGCTCGTTGTTATAACCGTGCCCCTTCAACCTTTGCTTTTACACACTCTTCAATTCCCAGCCTGCTGCTTCTGTCGCTCCCTCTGCTCAGGCACAGAGGAGGGATGGGAATCTCTGTCACTGACTGTGCCAATTGTTTTACGTTGCAGGAGCCTTCTTCCTCTACGCAGGGTTTGCTGCCTTGGGACTAATCTTCATCTACGGCTGCCTTCCTGAGACTAAAGGGAAAAAACTAGAGGAAATTGAATCTTTGTTTGAAAACAGGCTATGTACATGTGGTATGTCAGATTCTGATGAAGGGAGGTATATCGAGTATATTCGGGTGAAGGGAAGTAATTACCATCTTTCTGACAATGATGCTTCTGATGTGGAATAATTTTCAGCTGCTGATGTATTTAATCATTTAAAAGCCTTCTGGGGGGAAAGCAGCTCTCTGATGACCTCACTGCCCTGCTTCTGGTCTGGTTCTCCTTTCTACTGTGCAGTTAAAAATGCCTTCATGTTCAAAAATGCTCCATTTGGGAGGAAATTCAATATGCTAGTGTTTTCTTGATAACTAAAAGCAATAGCTTCCAAAAGAGGTTGAATTCCACAGTTATGTGACCTTACCGAGCGTGCGCGACACTGCGCCGTCCCCGGGTATTCAGTAGGGTGCCCTGTACCAGATGAATACAGGAGGCTATCCCAGATGGTCAGGGGCTGTCTTTGCCTTCAGTCCTGACAAGGTAAAATAATTGAGTGGCTAATCAGAAAGCAGCTGACAGCTGTTGGATCCCCCTCCCATTGCAGCCTAGGAAGTAGCTCTGCTGTGCAGTACAACCAAGGATGAGTGCATAAGTTGCCATAACCATTTCAAAGGGTTAACCAATTGGGAAAATACAAATATCTGTTATGTCCATCAGAGGCGACATTTCCCGAATTTGCCCGAAGTGAATTTCCATTGTTTTTTATTTGAGGTAACAAGTAGAGAGCTATATTCACCTGGATGGAGGTTCAGTAGGGCAGCATGTGTCCGTGCTACACCGGGCTGTCGACCCACTGCTGCTCTTGAGTACACACTATGGTCAGGAGTTTGTGTTTGTGAGAGAAACTGCCAAAATTAACTACTGACAGCAGGAAAACAGAGCTCAGTATGTGGCCACACATACAAATGAACTGGTATATATTGCTAGGTACAACACAGAGGCTTCAGTTAGAAAAAAATTGTGTTTGTTTTTCTTAAACATATTAGTTTGTGCCTAGTTTTGAACACAAAATATTATTAGCTAAAGGAAAGAGGAGGGGAGAGGGTTTGTGCTGCTAAATGCACAGTGGTCATCCCTCCTGCGCCTTCTGCTTGTGAATAAATATTGCCTTCGAGTTATCTCCGTATGTGCAGAGTAAATGACTCCCAGCACATTTTTCCTTCAAATGTCCTTAGTCAACCAGTGTCTTGCTAGATCTAAAGAGAAACATTAGCAATGGGCAGAAGCCTATATGTCATATTAATTGCCTTACCAAAGCATTGCAAACTTGTCAAGAAAATGTCAGGCACAAAAATCAACTTGGTTGCTTTTAGCATGGTAATGAAAATGTGAATGGTATTTTATTCGCCTGCCATGATTGCTTGCCTTGGCAAATTGAATTTTATGCATCTACATAAAAATATTATGTCATTTTTTTTCCTTGTCCTGTCCTCACTGCTTTAAGTCTTCAAAGATACGAGTTTGAAAGCATCAACAATTCAAATTCTTATCTTTGAAACATTTGCTTCATGAAAGAATGTGGAAAAAATTCCTCTGCCTGTGGGCTGCCGCCCATTTATTTGGTAAAAATACATTTATTTTTCATTGTGTAAAGATTAAAGAAGTCGTTGGGTTCATTAGCTTTTATAGATTTGGTTTTCTTGGGTTGAAAAATATTTTTAATGTAGGATTACTATCAAGACCGAGCCTGGACATTTGTTACTAAAATATTTTTATTGGATAACATGGGATTTTGTTGTTGTAAAGAAGTCTGACTTTATGTTATCTAATCTTCTATGGGGGAGTTCTTACTCTACAATTATTGACCTTCAGGGATTGGGTGTATTTTGGTTTATTTTCTTTTTACTTCGTTAATCAAATATTTTTGAAAGAAAACATTTTAAAACATCTTTCTGTGACTTGTCTGGGACTAAAAGAGGAAAACAGTGGACAAAGGGAATTTCAAACGAATCATTGCAAAGAGCAGCTCGACCTTGAACATCTCCTGTGCGGTGAGAGGGCTGGATTCTCACACCTTCCATCTTGCCTCCCTTTTAAGCGCACAATATTTTTATGCTTGAAGGCACCAGCTGTTGAAAATGCTCAGACCTCCAGACCTATCCATTGAAAATGCTCAGGTCCTCAGACCTCTCTGCAAATGCCCCCACAGCGGGATGGCTTCGTTAGGCTGTCACCTCTCGGAAACCTTCACTGAAGGTGCAGCACCAGAAAGGAGAAAAAAAGGATCCTTGGCACAGACAAGAACAAAATAATTTTAAAGACAAATTAGTTTCTTTCTGAAACAAACAAACAAAAAAAAGTGTTTGAAGACCCTTATTCGGGGCAGTTTCCTTACCTAGAACAGTGTGTGATAGGTGAATAACAGCCAACCTGGGCTAAGGTGGTTGATAGGTTTAAGTGGGTATTTATTTACTGGCTTTTGAGGATAGGGACTTACAGTTCTGATCCCCCCACAAGCAGAAGGCCATGCTCACTTTACACCTGTGAGTGTGTCCTTGCTTGATGTGTTCTGCTGGAGTGGGTGCGAGGCAGGACCCGGCGGCGGCCCCGAGTCAGCACTGCCCTCACGCTGTGCCCACAGGGAGAGGAAACCACTGCACTTACTGGGCATTGCTAAAGCAAAGTCACTGGAAAGGTTGTTGTCACAAGGTCAGCCTCTTCTGTTTTGCAGGCAGTGCTGCAGCTTTTTAGCAGCAGAAGACCATCTGTCCCTGCCAGCCTTGTTTCATGGATGTTTTCAGAAGTGGCGCTCAGCTGCACACAGCACTGGGCTCACTTTCTCGCTCAAGTTTGATCTTACTGAAAACAGCTTTCTGAAGGTTTGTATCCCATGCCCTTCTTCATGAGGCAGAACAATTGAAACGTGAAAAATATATCGGCTTCATTGTGCCTCCCCTTCCGTGCCCACAGGGAGCTGGGTTTAAGTCTTCCTTTTAGGGTTGCTTTACACCAAGACAGCATTCCATATTTCAAGAAACACTGAACCTAGTACCAAGCATCATGTGTAATAAAAATGAGATCAGACACTTCAAATTAATCTTACACGGTTAGGGTTTTATTTTTAGAATCTGTGAACATTTACAGTTTATGAAGAAAATTAGATAAATGTTTCTATTTTGCAGATTTTTTATATTTATGTGTATTTTAAGTTTTAAGAGATTTTTGCTAAAGGTAGACTTAGTAACATTCCAGATAAAAGAATAAAAATACAAAGTAACTGAGTAATTTCTTATTGTAAGATTTTAATTTATGAAGTAGCATAAATAATATGTCTAAGCACAAAATTCTTTTATTGAAAGCTTTCTGCAGAAGATGTGAGATTGTTTCTTCACAAAGACTGCACACTTAATTCAGGTATTCAGGGGCATCAGGAGCGCTAGAATAATATTGCTGGTAGAGTTGGGCATATTGATTATACGCAACAATTTGAGATATTTTAATTCTGATTAATCTACCAACTCTACATGTTTTGAGCTATCAACAAGTACAAAAGAAACAAGTCCTGATGCATTTTTAATATTTTTAAATTTAATTCATGTTAATTCACATATAGTAGTTAATTCATCATGTTGAAATTAAAAAGTTTTGGAGGATGAGGTAATTTGCCACTTGTTTCTTCCCCCTGTCTCTTTGTTGATCAAAATAATCTTTTCACAAGAGAACCAAACCTGTTTTGAAAATAAATGTAGAATCAGAGCAGGCCCAGGACTTGTTTGGAGGGCTGAAGTTGCATTGCTGTGCAGACACCTTGGATAGGTCACTCTGGTAGACGTTGCTACCTTGTGAGTTGCAGTGACAACCCTGGCAGAAATTGTTCTGGAACTCCTGGGAAAAGAAAGGGCACATCACAAGGACCATTGTTCCACTGCCAACTGATTTTTGCATGAATTGATAAATGCAGCATTTCACTCATGTAGGAGTTGGGGTTGGGAGGAGAGAAGAAAGAGAGGATGCATGAAAAGCCCACAAAGTCGTGTTTCAGTAGATGGCTGTGACGTAGCCAACAGGAGCAATCTGATTTGTTATGATTTATCCGTGTGGGATAAGGATGGTGGGGCCAAGGGACTGTGCTTGGTTCTGTGGACAGGAGCAGTGGGGCTCTCAGGCTAAGGGGGAAGAAGCACGCAAGTGCTCCTCTCTTGTGCCTACATCGAGATCAGGACATGTCAGTGGAGTTGGCAAAGCTGGTAACTTTTTTCCTTGGTGAAATCTCCTCTGCTTCTTTAGTCACTCAGGCTGAGCATTGGGGTGAAGTTTTGAACTTCAGGGGCTGCTACAGGCTCTGAGCAAGGGTCTTCCCTTAGGCCATGGGGGTATTGGCTGCAGTCCCACAGACAGTGAGTGGGCTGATAAAAAATAGACTCTGCACTTCTCAGCTTTATACCCAGCTTTCAACTTCTCACCATCAATGCTCTTCTAACATGGTCTTCTTGAAATTTTGCTTGTACTTGCACAAGGGGCTTTGTTAGCTGAACATCACTACTGCAAAAGAGGCAGAGTCTTCACAGGATAGAGAGGTCTCGGGGTAGAAATCCAGGCAGAAGAGACAGTTCTGCAAAGCACTTTAAAGAGTAAGATATGTGTGCACTTTTTTCTGAGTCAAACTAACCAAACCCATTCCTGTGAATTGGGAAGAAAATCAAGCTTTGTGTACCAGGCCAGAAGCAGATAATGCCACAATATGTGCTTTATGGCAAATGTGTTTTTATTGCGGGTAACATTTACAGCTTACATGTAGCTGCTGCCTATAAAGTGACTCAATTGTTCTCTGGATTTTAACAAGTCATATTTTTGTGCAAAAATCTTAGTGGTTTTCTATTGATCTTCATCACCTTGTGTACAGCACAGTTAAGCATAATCCACAAGTGGTCTAGATTGTGGCAGTGTTGCAAATGTCAGCACAGTAAAACTCTAGGTGAACATTGTTAAAGAAATATTGTTGTTTGTGATACTGGGGTTTAAAACTCCTCAAAGGCAACTATATATAGATTTTAAAAGTCTGAAAAAAATGGCAGTTCTTATCTATTTTGTGTATGTTTTCATATAGAGAAGGAGTTTTTTATGTGCCAATAACCATCACTGTAGTGTTTTGTAAATGGGTGTTAATAGTGTTGCAGAGTTCTGTATATGAGAATATACTTTAGCCACAATGACCTGTTAGTGTGAACCAGTGGCATGTTTTTAATCTTACTTACACCTCTCATCAGAGGTGCTCACTCGTTGGCTTTAGTAGAGCTCACTCATGCCAGGGGAAGTTTGACGAGCGTCAGGCCTCAAGAATACAGACTTCATCTAAATGCCCACTTATTCACATTGTCCCTAGACAGTATGTTACATGTGAATGATCTGGCACATGTAATTTTAAAGCTGCAACTCTGGTTCAGTTACACTCCTCGCTTTTGTTGAGAAACATTTTGTCAAAATTTGATTTGGCCTTTCATTGCATTTGTATCAATAAGGAGCGCGCTGATTAAGTATGAATATCATCCACCTATTTCTAAAGGAACCATCTGTTTCTGAAGTGTTAAAATAAAGGCAAATTTCTCTTGCTGCCTTAAACGTTACACAGACTTTTGGAAGGACTGAATGTATGACCATCATCGTGACTTCTGCAGGAGAAACTTAACGGATCCCCAGCAGGTTTGAAACGAGATGGTTTCATGGTGCTGAGATGCTGCGTTACACTGCAGGCCCTGCCTAGTGCACTCCTGCCTTCTGTTTGATTTAAAGTGTTTGAGTAGTCCCCATGAAACTGACAGGATTATTCACATGCTTGATATTCTCCATGTGCTCCGTGTCCTGCTGGTCCGGGACATGGCTGGGAAATGGCACAAGTCATGTCCCTGCTTTCCATTGGGAATCTCACTCCTCTACAAAATGCTTAACCGGATCTTTTTGTGACAAATGCCATGTAGAATATTTGAGACATTATTTGAGACCAAATGGATAGTAGTAATTCCACGCTGAATAATAACATGCACATGGTGCCATCAGGCACACTGTAATCCCTGGGCACGTGTTTCAGTATTCAGTACAAAACAGGTTTTGGCAAAACTAATTGCTGGGTTGTCCAAGTCATTTCTTAACCATGTCAGACATGTGCCATTTCCATTTCCAACCAGTCAAGCCTATAATGTATGAAAGTGTTGTACATTTTCTGAAACCTAAGTGATGTAAAATTATTTAATTGACTTCTGTTCTGATTGCTTTAATGAAGTTTGGTCTTTACATGAAAATAAATATCTTCAAAGAATTGTCAGTGCCAGAAGTGTAAATGAACAAAATAAAAGGTGAGATACTTAATTACAGAATTTTTCTCAAGGTTTCCTTTGTTTGGGTATTTGGGTCACCTTTTAGAGATGCAGCGTTGCACTGCTCAACAAAAGGAGCTCAACTAGGCCATGGGCTTACCTGAAATAACTGAAAGGTAAGAATAACTTTGAATATGATCTTAATAGGAGCAGTTCTGTGGTGGTGGGTACACCAGGTAAGTACTCCTTCCTTTCTGGAGGATTTGTTTGAAGAGCTGCATGCAGCTCTGCAGAGCTGCCAGCTGTCCCAGTGTCCCCCTCTGGGGTTTTGATGTTCCCTACCCAAACAGACCAGTTTCCTGACAGCAGTTTATACCATCAGACTTGATAATTGACTGGGAAAAGGGCAGGAGTTGCTATTTTCTAATGGGAAAATGTCCTAACCATGTGTTTTATTCAGAATCAGTTTGATGATTAGTCAAGAGCAGCCTGACCGTGGCCGTGCTGCGCTGGGAGCTGCCCTGGCTGCGCTCCCCAGTGCGGCCGAGAAACAGCACCCACTGCACCCAGTGAAAATTGGATCTGTTACCTCCACCTGCCACAGACACCACGATCAAATCCTTGCGAGATCCAGAGTTGGCTCTGACAGAGCTGTAGCCTTTTGGTCCAGGATGCAGAGACATCACAGCCAAGAGGAGATGCTGGCAGCAGGAGGGTGCTCAGCAATCCAGTATCTGTGGCGGCGCTTATCTGCAGGAGGTGAGCAAGGAAAGTTGTCACTGTGCACTGACAGCTTCTGTTTTTAGGTTTCTGGCTGATAGTGCTTATAAAGGTGATGATAATACTTGTCACCAAAACGACATGGCAGCTTTATGGGATAGTGAAAATCTGGTGGCTCTGCTGTCAAACACTCCATTTTTTTGCCTTCTGCCATTTCCCTCTGCTCTAGTTACTACTGCAAAACAACTGCTGATGGACTGATTTTTGCCAAATGCATTCTGCCATCTGTAGAACTGAACTTCAAGCAGAAACAGTACTTGCTTTGTGATCATTTTCAGGATCAGACCCCCCAGACATCAGGGTTGGGTGGTGCTGCATCCGAACTAAAGTCATCCATGCAGTGTTGCACAGCCTTTGCTTTCTGCGTGGCACAAAGTGCTTGCTTTCAAGGCTGCTACAGTTTGTAGGAAGTAGGTGGGGAACTTATAGGTGAGTGTCTCAGTTTAATGTAACCCTCCTTTTTTTCCAATCTCGGAGGTCGCCTGCTGAGTTGGTGTCCCTCCAGTGAGACCTCCCTGTACGCACTCAGGTGCTTCAACTGCTGCAGTTTCACTTCCAGCACACTCACTTGACCCAGAATGAATGGCATCTCAACTCTTCCAGATGGAGAGACTAACACATTCAACCCATCAGGCAACCAGCTGAAATCTGTGGGGAAACAGTCATGACATTTGCCATAAGCAGTTCCACCAGTCACATCCTGGGGCTGTTTGTTAACTGGTCTCCATGGCAGGTTTTCACTCGTTTGTTTAGTACGTGACCTACCTGGTTACCCCTGTGTGTGTATGTGTGTGTGTGCGTGTGATTAATTGAAAAGCTCTGCATAGACCTGGAGTTTGGAAAGCTTTTGCCTTTTGAGAGTTAACTGCAGAACTACTAGAAGTATTTTCTGCATCTTAATTTTGACAGAAAAGTCTCAAGGGAAGTGTGGGCTTAGTTTGGTTAAATACTTTTATAGGAGATTTGGGGGTGTGGGTTTCAGGAGGATACAAGGATCCATCTGTTCTTCTGACGTGTGAGACCTTTGCCTTAGTTGGCACACTCTGATTTTGGGTCCTGTCAAAGTTCAAATAGACTCCATAATGCCAAAAAGAAAAGCAGAGTGTCTTATATGGAGCAGTAAAATGTATATTGTACGAAGGAACGAAGAAAGAGGATCAAACATCCAAAATGACCTGCCTGCAGTCCTTTAACACATTAACCCCATCACCACACAGCAAGGGGCTTAGGTGCATTTTATTGCAGGTAGAAAAGGGGGCAGGGAAATGAAAGGCTTCCAAGCAAGCTGTGTTCTGTGGATCACTCTTCAGAACATGGGTTTGAATAAACAGATCCTCATAAGGGTGCAGGAGCTGTGCACGGTGTAAGGAGTGTAGGAGCTGCAGCACAGCAGTGTCGGGGAGCACATCCCTTTTGGGGGGGGGCTCAGGTGAGAGAAGAAAAAATAAAGTCCCCCCACTTTCAGAAAAGCAGTGAATCATGTATCCATCCCCATTGGAAAGAGAGTTATTTAAATACTGTTAAAGGTATTTAAAGGGGGCTGAAGAGGTGGGGAAGTCCTGAAGGAGCAGTGAGGGTTTGGGCGCCCATCCGGGAGGTGGAGGTACATGAGCACTTTTAGGGCAGAGAGGGTTGGATTAGCTAAACTTCGTAATCAAGGTGATATGTGGAACTGAGACTGGATCAGGTTGCCAAGGCAACATGGGCAGAAAGAGCAAGGAGCAGATCCTGAGGAGGGGCTGGAGGAAGGAAACAGGGCATAAGGTATGGAGGATGGTTAGTGGAGTGTGAATGTGGGGATGTGGTGCCTCTGCCACACCACCATGTGATGATGGGAGTGTCAAGCTGTCCCAGGTGGAGGGAAGCAAAGTCAGAAGGTGGCACTGGGCTGAGGATGCAGCAGATTGAATGGTTTAAATCTCTCTCCACAAGGTGGGGTTTTTTTCCAGGTCTCAGATTCATAGGCTTAGTGTTCAATTTGGGGCTTTTTTTTTTACATTTCTTGGGTGCTGCACTGCACTTTGTTCACTGCTTAATCTATCAAGAAGACATGCATAGAGAGAATTAGCCCTGATTCCCATGGCCAGCTCTCTGTTCCTGGCTGCATTTGCCAGTTAGTGCATGGTGCAGGAACAGGGTGAGCCAAGCCCTGCTCTGCTGGCACATCCTGCCCTTTCCTTAAAGGGCATCCTCATGCTTAAGGGCATTGCAGCACATTTTGTTTAAATGGACTGAACTGCTGGTTTTTTGTTTGTAGTCTCCAGTGTTGCTCCTCACTGAGTTTGTGTTGCTGGCATAGTTCATCACTGCCCAGATTCCTGATGAAAGGGTCCCCAGTCTCCTGAGGAAGAGGTGCCCACCAGGTGCCCCGTGCTGCAGTGGCCATGTGTGCCCTGAGGGAGCAGCATCCCGGCAGTCACACAAGCCCCCAGCATGGCCAAAAACCCGGGAGAGAGGCGTGGACTGGGCTGGTTCAGACTCCACCAGTCAAAGCAGGAAGTGTGGGTTTTGAACAGGCAGCTGGAGCACAGCTGACCTGCTTTTGGTTTAGTGCCATTCCCCCGAATTAGGGGGAGGGTTTGTATTACAGTGCTCAGGGCTGTTGCTGCCCCACCTGACCTGCTGGACACGTCTCTGGTTCCCTTGGACAGTGCTGTGGCATTTTCAGCCTTCCCAGCCCTGCAGTTTTTCCCTCTCAAAGCCATTTCCACAGCTGAGGCTGATGAGACACCATGTCCCCAGCCAGCTGTCACCAAACCCCATGTACAGATTTTCTGCCTGAAGCCATCACTCAGGGTCATTTAGCATAGCTGTAGTTGCAAAGGGGAGCTTGTTGGCAGTCAGGTAACGTGCCATCCTGCAGATGCCAGATGACTTCTCTATCCCTAAAGTGGCAGTTGTGGCCTGCAGCAGGTGGCCAAGTCCCCACTGGGAAGTGGTGCCTTGGAATAAGCACTGCTGTGAAATTGGTGCTTATTTTAATATATTCATGGTGAGATGGCATCAAACGCTGTCTTACTGCTCCCAAAGAGCTCCTCCATGTCCAGGATGTCTCATGTGAGCGTGCCCTGTAGGATTGTCACAAGATGTGACTGCAGTCAGGGTCAGTCTGATGTTATGTGGGTTCCCCCATGCTCTCCCTGGTGTTTGGGGTACCCATGATCCCCACATTGGCTGGGGGTGCTGAGGGAGAGGCAGCTTCCCCTTGCAGTTTTGGAACTAAGTTGAGGCCGGTGTCCCCATTGCTTTCCTCTTGTAGGCTGATAAAAATGATGGTTAACAAATTGAGAGCAACCAAAATTTTTGTAAGCTGAGTGAAGGCTGACTGCCACCCCCAGCCCGGTACCAGATGAGATAGCTTTTGTAGCCTCTCTATATGTCAAGTTCCCTTGCAGTGGGTGGGATTCACAGGGGGATGCTGAGGGCATTGGGGCCCCCTTGGTCCCTGGTGGGAGAGCAGTCAGTGCCTGTTGTTAGTGAAGCCCCAAGGCTGCTGAGCGAGGCTCTGCAGCTTTGGCACTCAGGGACAAGCTGGTGTTGGGGTGCAACACTGCTGCTCTTCACTGCTGCAGGGAAATGTGGGTGAGTAGAGGCAGAAGAGGCAGGAGTTGTGGTCCGAGAAGGCAGGGCAGGGCAGGGCAGCCCCCAGCCTTGCTCCTCACATGTCTACAGCTCCTCTTCCTCCCTCCCCAGGCTCCTGCCTTGCTCACAGTACAGGCAGGAAAGCACTCAGGCAGTGGCTGCCTCCATCTGCAGCAGCTTCTGTGGGCAGGCACAGCTTCCTTGGGGTCTCCTATCTGGCATGGCTTATTCCCCCAGCCTGTGTGTCTGGTGATAGCAGCTGGCCATGGCCCAAAGTATCCTGCTCCAGCTGGCCCTGCTCCCAGTGGTGCTTGCACTGGGCGAGCTCAGGGATCCCCGCCAGCTTCAGCTGGTCTGGGGTTCTCCAAAAATTCATCTGTTTGGAGGGCATGCAGCTTCTCTGGAGATTAAACCTCCTTACTGGCCTCCTGTTTCCCATTATTGACTCCAGCCTGGGGAACAAAGTAAATCTTCTGCAACATGTTGGTTTGTCCTATGATCAGCCACAGCTCTGGGTCCTTGGGCCAGGCCAGCGCCTGTGTGCTTAGCGTGACACAGCGGCACTAAATCACAGCCTTCTCTCTGCAAATGTGCACAGATGGTGGATTTGGACATGTTTTCTCTCAGCTCTATTAAATAATACAACTGGCCTCTTTCAGCCTCCTGCCTTACCTTCACTCATTCTCCGCCCCTCTGTCTCTTGGCCCCGCATTCCCCATCACCTCACACCGAGCTGGTGTATCCTCTGCATCACCAGCGTGCTGAGCAGGAGCTCAGGGCAAGCTGGTCCCGTTGGCTTTCATATCCAAAGGGCTGTGGCTCCCAGACCAGCACCACAAGGGTGTGGAGTCACCACAGTGTGGCTGGGCGAGAGGGTGAGTGTTTAGTGCTCAGGTCACAGAGTCAGGAGATCTGTCTGGAGTTCAACATCACCAGCCTTGGAGAAGCAAGTCCTGATTTGGGTGACTGGGACTGTCACCTCTAACCCATCAGAGGCTGTCAGTGAGAAACCTCATTCTTCCTCAATCTGCTACCCTTAGAAAGCCAATTCACAAGCAGTTTCTGCCAGAGAAACAATCACTTGTATGAAGACTTAAGCCTCTCATTTCCCATAATCCTTCATGAAAACTAAATAAGAATTTCTGCAAAGCCTCTGTGGAGGCTCTTGGCATGACATCTAGCAACAAACTGCCCATTAATGAAACAAACTTCTGTCAGTGCTTGCCCAGAAACCTTACCTTGCAGGTTACTGTAATTAGAGTTGATTTTAGAGGGGAAAAAAAAGTTAACAGCTGCATATTAGAACTGATTTGGACTGAAGCTTATGGTAACACTTCCGTAAGAGAGTCTTTCTTTCAATCCGTATTTAGAAGCATTTGAGTGCCACTAATAAAAAAGTGCTCCTGGTTTGTGGTTAATTACAGGTACCCTTCTGTCCTTTTCCCCAACAAGAATACTCATAATTGATGCTTACCAAACACAGTTAACAACAGGTATATTTCCATGGCCTCCCTGGAGGCTTAGCACACTGCCAGGAAGAATAACATGGATGAAAAAGGACCATCTCTGCCCACGCTGCTGCCTCAGAGAAGGCTGGTGGTGCCTGAATGCGTACAGTGAGATGACGGTCATTACTGTAGGTTATAAATATTGGTGGATTAATAGCATCAGATGCTGAATTATCAGCTGAAGAAAGCACGATTTGAGGCTGCTACTTCCTATTAAATCAAACTTGACTCTTCCCAGAAATCTCCAAAAAATTAGGGGAAAGAAAGCACCTGAGCAGAGGGGGGAGACTGGTGCTGAGCTAAGGAGAAAGCAGGAGTTATCTTTTAACACAGTAATAGTAACATAAATACTTTAAAATACTTCTCTAGTAGCCAAAAAGAGCACACTGCCTTACTTGTCATTGCCAGCACTCAAACCACTTACAGAGATAGTTTTCTTCTTCTGATTGCTTTGCAATTACAGGTAAAAATTGTAGGATAATTGAATTTCATAGAGTCTCATCCAAAGACTTTGAAACATGATTATCTGTGGTGATTGACATACCCCAAGTGCTGAATTATTGCACTAGAGACATGTGTGCAGCTCGTACATACAGCCAGTCAGGAGGTGTGTATCTGGCTTGAGCAGCAGAATTTCAGTCCTTACCAGGAAATGGTGCAATCTCGGCTGGAATCTGGCTGGAACTGGACGGATTGTGGGAGCTTCTATACAGTGGCTGAAGTGAAAATAAGCAACACCCACGAAAAGGCTCTAAGTGATGATAAATATGAGAGGTAACTCAATAAAAAGCATTTGAAACCCCCGACACATACATCCATACAGTGCAACCAGCTCTCTTCTCCCAGTTCCAACCTGCATTCTTTGTTCTGTAGGTTCACAGGAGCAGACTGGGAATGTGTCTGCTCAGAGGCCAGTTCTGCAGATCAGGGTTATCTACCTGAACTTGGGTAACTCGCTCCAGTGTAAAACAAACCACAATTTAGAAGTCCCAGCAAAAATGGGACAGAAATCAGGAGCATAACTTCCATTGCAAGTTAACGCCAGTTCACCTCTGTTTGGGTCACTTCAGTACCTCACTAATACAGACTCCAAAGACCTCTCTGGCCATGAGACAATTTTACGTCTGCTGGGCTAATAAACACCCTCAAGTCTAAAGCACACAGTGCTGGAGCTTTCAGCTGTAACGTGCCACCCACCGGCCTCTGCCACAGCGTATTGCAGGAGGCTGACAGGCCAAGGACGTGGGAGCAGCGTCAACCATGGGGGAGGCCGTGGCATCGGACAGGCACCACTGGAAAGGCTGGCAGGTACACACCGGGGACGGGGCACTGCTGGGAAAGCAGGGATGTCCTAATTTGATTCAGCATGGGCCACTGCTGGTGTGGCATAATCTGAACTGGCTTTGTCAAACTGAGCGAACAACTGTGCCTAAGAAACCACTGGTAACGGCTGAGCTTTCAGCAAATCACAGCTGTTACTCAAATAAATTATAGCTCCTGTGGAGATGAATATTGCAGCTTAAAAAATAAATACTAGGGAGCTTGCTTTGACATTAAATTGAAGCAACCTAAAAAAGAAAATCTGCCTATGCCAAGCCTTAAGAAGTGGGCAGTGAATTGGCTAAACAATAGTTACATGTTTCAGAAGTTGGGCTGTGCAAATCACTTTCCATTTGTGCCATTTATACATACAGAAGACAATGCTATGCTCCAAGTACAGAAAAGTCCACAGAAATTTCTGAGGTGCTATTTTTAAAACAGCATAGCTATAAACCTCAAGCTGTTGAGCAATGTAGACCTTCTTTTTAAAATGGCTCTTAGCTTCATAAATAAAACCCAGCAGCAAACACAACCTTCTAGTTCGATGATGAGAGCAGGGACAAAGGATGGTGACGAGTCTCATCCAGGCTGGTTGACAAACGCCCCTTCTACAAAATGGAGAAATAAAAAAAAATTACCTGGTGGGAATAAGGGCAATGAATCTTCTAACAGCAGACTCCAAGGAGAAAGAACAATATATTAATCTTACAGAAGCAAAACTCCGTCTCTGTTTCAGGAACAGTCTCCAGCATAGCTTTTCCCCAAGCCCAGCTTGTAAGGAAGAGGATCCCTGCAAACAGACAGCTGGATAATGCCAGGGCATACACACACACACACACACACACAGAGTTTTTTTATACATATACATACACACACATCTATGAGATATATAGAGAAATCTCTAGAGAAGCAAAGGTGTATGGATCTACAAGCAGATGTCAGTGATAGAATGAGTCACCCTGCCACCTTGACTAGGAACTTTTTGGAAGGAAAAGCTATAACCTAGAAGCAATATTACCAGAAACTTTTATTTTGTTGTGATTTGCAGCTCCACACAAATACTGAAATGAAGAGAAAAGTAGTTCAAATTTTCAATTTGCAGACAAAATATAGAAACACATGAAAGATTTGTTAGTATTAACAGACAGAGAGTGAATCAATAGATCTGTGGAATAAAAAGTGAGCTTTTTTTTTCAAAAATAATAAATTAGGTCTTTTTAAATTACATTCTATTCTATGTGTGCAGATGTATATTTTCTGTTGTTTCCTATTTTTGTATTTCATATAAACACATGGAAAATGTGAGTTTGTCTGTTAAAATGGGTAAGAACTAGACAATAGCTCTGAAGTAAGACTCACATCAAAAATGTTTTGAAATAAACAGCATCTTTCCACTACCTTAAAAGAAGCAAAGTCAATCCCAAACTACAGAATCCTATGGATAAATGGTGAGAAAGCCAATCTAATTCCTAATGCTTATATTTACTGGGGTATTGTAAAATCCTGTGTTAACAGTTGGATATTTATAGAAACCCATACTTCGAGATAGCAGTAGTTAGACAGAAATCCATAGGTATTAATAGTTTAAAGCAAACAAACAGCAAAAATATCTTTTGTATAACCAGGCAAGAAAAATCAAAATATGCCAAGTGAATGAAACACACTGAGAACAGAACAAAACTTCTGTGTTCCCCACATGCCATTCTGGCTGGTCACTGCTTATCTCTCTCCTTCATTTTATCAATGTAGTTGAGCACTTCCAGAGTCCTTTTGCCAGCCAAACTCAGGTACTCGGCCTCAGAAGGAAGGGCAGCAATCCCGGGCTGCGGCAGCTCCTGTGCTGGCAGTTCATCTTCTCCCGCGGTGCCGGCGGTGCGGGGAGGGGGGACCCCGACAGGGCTGCGGGCAGGGGGCAGGAAGCCCCCACAGCTGCACACCCGCAGAGTGCCACACTGGGTGGCCACATCTGCCTTCTCCACTTCTGTCACAGAGCGCTCAGTCTGCGACCAAACATCACACCTGGTGCTGCGGGTGACGTGCTCTCTCTTAAGGGCTCGGTGTGACGAGCTGCCCTCAGATGGGGTAGTGAGGTTTTTATTTTCCTCCTCTGTGGCACAAAAAATTGAGCCTTTCTCCTGAATAATGTTTTCTTCTTCTCTAGACAAACCCCTGCTTGGCCGGAGAGGCACAGTTCTGGTGTGGAAGCTCTTGGGGGCCTCTCTGCTTGCTGAGAGGTTGGCATCATGTGTCTTCAAGGACTGCTCATTCAGATAGTCCTTTTTGGCTGTGTCTTCTTCTTCATACTGTTTGAACAGAATTGTGCAATTGCAACTGTTTAAATAGTTCAATAACTAAGTTAATGACTAACTAATAATTTAGTGAAATAAACAGAAAGGCCAGAGCTGTTTGGTTTAGGTTGTTTGTGGGTTTTTGCATGCTTTCTCCAAGGATGCACTCCTGGCTTTCGGTGGCCAAGGCAGACCTCCCGCTCACATACAATTTACACTCACACACCATGACATTTTTGTGTTCAAGAATGGCTGAAAACGCAGTGTGTCAAATCCTTCTGCTTTACAGGCAGGTAATGTAAGGCAGCTATACACAAAGGAAGAGCACAGAAACTTGCTTAGCATCTTCCCACTGTCATGCTACTGTAATTCCACATGGCCCGGCATCATCAAGAGAACAGACCATATGTCTGTTAAACTACTTTGGAAAACTTACGACTAATAATTTCTTGTCCTCCTCACATATGAATTTGCCTTGTACAAGGCAAACCCATAAATAAGATTCCAGCCTCATCCCCCCTTAGATGCTCTTAGGCATGGAGATATGATTCAAATGGAACCCTCAAAGGTTGTGGGCTGTACTCACTGTGTCAGGACTACAGCTCAAAGAGCTCTCTGTCTGCCTTGGAGAGTAACTGTAAGACTGGCTGCTGAGTGGTGACTCCACACCTTCAAAAATAGATGAAAAAGAAAGGTTACTTATCAAAAACTCCCCCAAGATCCAACTCTCAAGTACAGCATGTAGAATTAAACATTACTATTTCTGATGCAGTTTTTATCTCTTCAAGGAAGAGCAAACACAGTTCTTAGTTACCTGGTAATGCTGGCTGGTTTTTTACAGTGCTGTATGTATCAGAAACACAAGCCCTCAACAAACATAACATCCCCAAAAGATCATTCTCCCTGGCTTTAAAAGTAACTGTTTCAATTTCACATGTAGAGAAAAAACCTAAATAATAACATATAAAAGGTACTAACTTCTCTCCATCTCACGAAGATTTGAACTTGCTCCAAATTTAAACTCTTTCTCTTGTGCTGTTGTAAACTGTAAAAAATAATGAAGTGTTAATAGTGAGGGTTCAGCTGGATCAGCATCTTGGGTTAAGAGAAACATTCAGTTTCTGTATTACATAAAGGAGCCAATGCACCACAAATTATTTTAAGAGGTATTTGTACCCCTGAGCAGTACCATATATACCTGGGTGACTTCTGGAGGCAAAACATCTAAAAGACTTTTTTATGTGTACTGGCACAAAGCTCCTTTACGGTACTGAAGCATCCTGCATAAAGTGTCTGGGCACTGCTGGCAGAATCTGATCCTAAGGGTTGATGGGTAACTTGCACAATGTATTTCAGGCAGCAGCTGAGGTGGGAATCAAAGCACGTGAACTGTGGGCCTGAAAGGTCTGTCTGTCAAACCACTTCACTAGAAGCAGTTCTTTCTGAATTCCTTTTATAAACCATGATGGCAAAGAAGCTTCCACAGAGGTTAATTCAGTGAAGCTATATTCAGTTTCTAACTGTTGTAGGTATTTCTTCTCCACCTCGAATGGTGCAAGCAGTAGCTTTGACAAAAAATATCTCTCTTAAAAAAAAGTTACCTCTTCAAATCCAAAGAGCTGGTTCTGTCTCCAGGCTGCTTCTTTCAGAGACCCATCATCACTGAGAATGCAAACACAAAGTCCTCTGGTAAGTGATTTTCCCTCCTGTATTTTTATTTCCTTTCTGAGTTAAAAGTCCTCACTGGTGACTTTTCTGTCTTCAGTTTTTATTTTATCTTTAGTAACCATAAAATGCTTCCCACTATTGAGATCACTAAACTTATTTCTGAACCTGAGATTTAATACCAAGAATCTGTGTTTCATAAACTTCATTTCTGTTGAAATGCAAAATGGAATTGGAGAGATGGCAGAAGATAGTGCTGTTTTGTAAAATTGAAGATATTATGGATTGGAGGCTTTGAAAAACATGTGTTTTGTAAAATATGGGGCACTCACAAATGCTTACTTTAGACCAGGGAACACACTAACTTCCTCTGCAGGCAGTGGAAGGAGACAGTGTCTTTTAGGGGGGAGGGCCAAACCAAGGTCTTAATTTCAGGAACTCAAAACTGTCCCATGAAGCAGTATTTCTCTGTACTTATTATAGGCAGACAAGCAAAGGTATAAAGGGCTTACCTGTGCATAAGTTTATTCACATTATACACTGCTATTTTCACTGGGAAGACTTAAGTCCTCAGTAATACTGCTTAGAATTTTACCTTCCTGTCCTCTTGGCAGGATTTCTCCAGTTCAGCAAGGTCTCTGCAGTTATCAATAGTTAATAGTTTGATAAATTCCATGGCACTCACCTTTTTTTTCTTGAATAATTCTGCACATTCTCCTTTAAGTTAATCTGCTGATCATGGTGATAAGCAAATGTCTCTAAAATAAAAAAAAAAAAGTTAACCTTGAGTTTAAAATGAAATACAATAAATGCAGTTTGAAAATAAAGCTTTCTGACCAGTTTTTAAAATAAATAATTGGATTTAAAATTAAGCAATTGTATTCAGAAAATTCACGGCATGTTTTCAGTTAGGGCATATACACCTCTGGTTATAACATATGTCTTTAAAAGGAGAATAAACCCAGAATATATGTCCTTTAAATCTGCATACGCACCATTTTTTTCAAGGTTTGCATGGTTTTCCTTCTTTTCACAGCGTATGAAGTAGTGCTGTCCCTCATTAAAGTTCTGCTGGTGGGTTTTATGAAGTCCACTGGTCTCCTTGTAGCTTGCACTTGAGGCATTGTTACTTTTAAGGAAAACGAGTTCTGGAGCTGTGAAAATGCCTTCAAGGTGTCTGTCTACAGAACTTTTGTTTGGATTGGTTGCAGGATAAGCCTTTCTAGAGCTGTAAGGATAATTTCTGTCGGTCATTTGATTTTTAACATCAGAATGTATGAAAAAAATGTCACTACTGCTTTGGTTAACAAAAAGATTGAAGTGCGTTGTGGAAGGCTTATTATAGGTTGGTTGGCTCTCGTCTTCAAACAGTGCCAGAAAGGAACAACTACTTCCAATTTGGGGAGCTTTCAGTTCTGCGGTTTCTTTCCCAACATCAAATACTGGTGCTTTTATTCCGTCACAGTTTTCTGATGCGTTACTGGTCATTATGACTGGATTTTTCCTGGCAGAATTCATATGGTCTTGCCTGAGGGTGGAGGGTGAGGTGGAGCGGGGGTAGAAAAGAAAAAACCATTTTGCTTAGTACACAAAGAAGCAAAACACTGACTGCTAACACAACACTTTAGGATAACTCAAGGATAAAAATCTCACAGACTTCACTACTCATCACACTTTTTTTTGTCCTAAATGAGCATTATCTCAACTGAAAAAATATGTATTTTGTTGTATTTAGTTTTTACTTTATAGTAAGATTGATTTAAAAGGGGATCTGTTTCACAGTATCTCCAAATACACCAAGCCGTGGAGCACATCCTCCTGGGTGTGATTTATAAAAGCAGCCACAGTATGTCACTGCTGCTCCACCAGCTGACCAAAGGCAGCCACTTTGGGGAGGGGAAAAAAAAAAAAAACAGAAAAAAAAGAGGAAGATAGTTTCCTCTATTCATAACAGTAGTTTGTTCTTCAAGACTACAGTTCTCTTGTTTACTGAAAAGCCTAATAAGCTCTGTGTACTGCTTTATTCCTGGTCTCTCTAGCAAGTGACTTCCATTTGTACTTGAGATCAGTAGTCCTGATTCAGCACAGAACTCTTCTATTCCACTGTCAGGGGTCCAGTCAGACATTTTATTTTGCCCAGACTTCTCTTCCCCACTTCTGAGAGTAGTGTTTTGAAGATGTTATCATGCAAACATCAGGGGCATGAAAGTTATCATGCTTTCACTTACTTGGCTCTTAATCTAACATTTTTACTGTACTTTTTCCAGGCTGGATCTGCTTACTGACCTTTGAGAAACTCTGAGCAAAAAGTTGAGAGTCTTCAGAAGCACAGAGAATTGGCAAAGAAGGACATTCAAAAAGTGACCTTTCTTTAAAAAGTTTTGAGCAATGCTGTCAATGGAACTTGAAAACTGAAACGTAGTACAGAAAACTTCAATGGTGTTCTGTTCAGCAAATACTTGGAGCTGGATAAAGATTCTATAGAGCTTCAGTGAAGCAGTTTCCTCTACTTACAGAAGCCTCCCCAGAACAGTTTTAAAAGGCTAATAACACTAGAGTTTGTTCCTGGAGAAGCTTGGACAGATATATGTGAGGAAGGTAAAACTGTTTTGTAAAGCAGTTCAGAGAGTCCTTCTTAATTCCAGCTGAACACTTCATAATGCAAAGGAAAAGTTAAGAGTAGATGAGAAAATAAGACATATGAAAAGTGAATTCAGGAACACTATCATGTTTGTGACATTGAAAAAAAATAGATCATGGTTCCAAGTCCATAACCAAAATTCAGATTTTTCTGCCTTTCAGCAAATTTGAATAGCTTTGTATGTTTAGTCTTTCCATTTGATTTCAATTTCTATTTGAAAAGCACTAAAAATCAGTGAAAAAGACAAGTAGCAATAAGCTTCAGATAATCTTAGTATTTTTCATAATTAAACTTGACTGTTGTTTCCCTCTTTAGTGTAAAATCAATGCCTACCTATGCAATGGTTCAAACAGTTCCTGAAGCACTGTATCAGACTTCCCAAAACTACACTGGCTCGGAGGTTTTGTATTCCAAGAGTCTTGATCAAAACTACTTCCTGGCTGAGAAAACAGTAGAAGCTGTCAAAGTCTGAATATACATAATGGTTATAGTCTTTAAAAATTTAAACTTGGGTTTGTAAACAATATATGTGTTTTCCCACCATTTTCGCTTCTTTTTATCTTTACATTAGAAGCCCAAACCTGCTAACAGCTCAAATGAGTTCTGTTTTCCAAATTTGCATATCAGTGTTAATATGCAAAATTTCCTATAACACCCCATCCTCCCATAGCATGAACAAGCTTGACAGACTGACAAGTTAAAGTTCCACTGAAGATGACAGAATCAGAAAACCTCATCTGGAAGGGACCTCAAGAGTCATCTAGTCCAACCTGCTCAAAACAGGGCCAGCTTTAAGGTTAGGCCAGGTTGCTCAGTACCGTTCAGGACAACCTGAGGCTGGATGGCCTCTTGTGCTTAGCCAGTTTCATGGGTAAGTTTTTTTCCTGTACAAACAGAATTTCAATTGTTAAAACGTGTGACTTTTACTTCTTGCCATTTCACTGTGTACCTGGCTCTGTCCTGTCTGTGGCTCTGTCCTGTCTGTAGCTCTGTTTAGAAGACACTGGTTAGTTCACCCCATACCCAGGTCTTTTGCAGGCAGTGAAAGCCTTCTTTGTTTGCTCGCTTCATAATCACCACCTGCTCCAACCCCCTAACAATTTATGTGGCTCTTCATTGGTCGTGCAACAGTTTGATAATTTCTCTCTTGTATTGGGGGGGTCCCAAAACTGAACGCAGTATCTCAGATGTGTTCTCACATATGCTGCTCAGAGGGAAAGAATCCCTTGCCTTTGACTGCTAGGTCATTGTAGCAGCACATCAAGGGAGGTGATTCCGCCCCTCTACTCTGCCACCTGGAGGACTGTATCCAGACCTGGGGCCTCCAGCAGAAGAAGGACGTGGACCTGTTGGAGTGGGTCGAGAGTAGGGCCACAGAGATGATTAAAGGGCTGGAGAACCTCTCCTATGAAGACAGACTGAGACAGTTGGGGTTCTTCAGCCTGCAGAACTCTCTAGGGAGACCTTACAGCAACTTTCCAGTACCTAAAGGGAATACAAGAGGGCCAGAGATGGACTTCCTACAAGGGCATGTAGTGATAGAACAAGGTGTAACGTCTTTGAAAGCCTGTAGGTTTAGATGAGTTATTAAGAAAAAATTCTTTACTGTGAGGTGGTCAGAAACAGGTTGCCCAGAAAAGCTCTGGATGGCCCATCCCTGGAAGCGTTCAAGGCCAGGATGGGTCTTTGACCAACCTGGTCTAGTGAAAAATGTCCCTGCCCATGGCAGAGGGGTTGGAACTGGGTGACTTTTAAGGTCCCTTCCAACCCAGACCATTCTCTGATTATTGACTTATTGCCAAGTAGACTTTAATCAACAGACAAGTATTTTGAGTATGATGGCAAAAGACAGTTTCTTACTCATCTTATTGTCCATTCATCTGATTCATACCTCCCCATTTTGGTTACTAGGATCCCATGGGAAACCTTGTCAAAAGCCTTCCTCAAATCAAGGTAAATAATGCCTGCTGTTCTCCCAAATTTACTGAGCTACTAATTCCATCACAGAAAGCAACTGGGTCCACCAGTACGATCTTGGAAAAACTGATGGCTGTTCCCAGACACATTCTTGTTCTTCATGTACCTTGGAATTGCCTCTGGGAGCTTAGCTCCCTAATCCTTCCAGAGACAAAGGTAAAACAATACATCCCCAGATCATGCTTACATTTTTGCAGATGGACATAACACATTGGGAAGCTTTCCTGATCACCACAGTCTTACAAAGACAATAGGTATCTTCCCTGCAGTGATGTCATCCAGCTCCCTCAATATACTTGGATGGACTCTGTCCAGTCTCATGTATTTCTTCATGTCCAGGTTACTATGGATTCACTAACCTGTTCCTTCACTATTGCTTTGCACCACTCTCCCTCAACTCAAGAATGAACTTGAAGATGAGCCAGAGAGCAGAACTTGTCTGAAAACCCTCAAGCAAAGTAGGTTTTGAGTGCTTCAGACATTCCCATGTCCTTTGTCACTATGTCTCAACTCTATTTAGCATTTTCCTTGGTTTTCTTTCTTTGATGAAACATCTAGAGAAGTCCTCCCTACTGCCCTTCTCACTCATTGTGATTTTCATCTCTGACCTTCCTAATGGCATCCCTTCGAGCTCAGGGGGTGCTCCTGTGTTCTTCCTGGGTTGCCCATCCCTCCTTCTACACTTCCTCTTTGCATTTGAGCTCAGTCAGGAGTTCTCTGATTCAGCCAAACTGGCCTCCGGGACCTACTCATTCTCTTGCACACTGAGGTACACTGTCCTTGTGTTTTGAAAACATCTTTCTTGTGCTCCTTTGTTCTTCAGGTCAGGTTCCTGTGGGTTTCTGCCTACTCATTCTCTGAACAACCCAACATCTCCCCTTCTGAAGCCCTTGAAGTACTTCTTCCTCACGTACCTCGAGACTTTATAATACCATTGGTGATACATATAGAGTTTATTATTTCCAGTTAATAATATATTTTCTAAAAAATAAAGGATATTGTATTTGCTATTACTTTTCTAAGGATGACTGTTTTAAGAATCCCAAAGTTAACAAAAAGAAAAAAATAGTAACATGCATCAGAACAAATAACTCAATTGTTACTTAAATGTAATGAGTTAATGAGCAGGCTTTTCCTTTTAGAACACTGAGAATACTGTAAGACCTATGTTATTCACACTGCAAGATTAAAAATTAGGTCATGGGATCACCTGGGATCATACGACACCCAGATACACTAACCGTGTGTTTAGGAAAGCTGTATCTACAACTGTAATACACTTCAGCTTTCTTTAACCAATTTTACAAGCCAGAAACAAAAGAAAGCCAGCAGTATGTGACTAATTCTCTTTCTGCAGATATCAGCAATACTGAGAGTTCAGTGTTAAGCTCAAGTTAATCTTATTTCAGAACAATAAAACAAATATATTTGTATATGTGGACTATCATTGCCACCAGCCTACAAGAGATGTTGCTCATTCATAATTACCTTCACAATTACACTCTATCTACATACAAAATAAATGAAAGTTAGTTTGAAATAATTCTGTGGAGGTAAAATATTAAGCAAACCTGGTTTTGCAGCTTCTCTTCACAGGTCTGTTCCCAAATGTTGCCCATTAGGTTTGTGTCAAAATTTTCTTCTGGAAGCTGTGTACAGTTAGAGGACTGAAAACCCTAAGAAGACAATGAACAAGCAATAAAAGCTCTTGCTCAGTTGTCTTCCTGTTCCATACTAGAGCCAACATACACTAATTCTGTTGTTTGTGACAACTAGACAAAATATAGCAAAGAGACATTTTATCAAAAACCATATTGATTTAAGCATAGAGTGCAAAGTAATCAAGTCTTTCTATATCTTTTACATCTCTGCACATATACCACAAGGAAGAGAAAATCTTCATGTTTTTGAAAATCATAATATGATTTTTTCATGAAAGACATAAGGCTCTAAGGGCTTATTTCAGGGAAATACATAAGTACCTACTTAATTTGAAGCATGCACACAAATGTTATCCTGCAGAGACACGGGTGTAAATAAATTTTTAGCACTACGTATATAGGTAAATGATCTTCTGAATTGGTTCTGAGACATGCACTTAAGTTCCTCTTAAAGACTCACTTTTGTTTATGCTTCTCACATTTCATCATTTCACATTTCTGCATATTTTTTTAATTTACCTGCTGTTGGCCTCAGTCCCTTTCCCATAAGCTCTGTTCTTAATGACTGGCTTAGAGCATAGATATTCTGAGATAATTTGGAAAATGCCTAAAACAAGATGAGCCTTTGCAGACATATGTAAGCAATAGCAGGAACAAATATAAAATGTGACTGTAAAATAATATATCAAAACAGTCTTAAAGAGGAAGACCATGTATTTCAGTATCAATGAGATTTGGTCACTGTTGTAAAAATCACTTAAAAATACAGCTGAATTTTGCTGAACATTTTTAGTTTTATATCATAAGAAAAATAAACCTACATTATGCTGGTATTGTACTCTCTCTGAGAGATGCTGCCTTCTGCTGTCCAATACTTGCTTTTCTAACCTTGTAAAATGAATAAAAACAGCCTATGAAATACAAGATGCAAGATCTATAAGATTAAAATATTCTGAGTATTAATTTCAAAATAATTTAGGAATATTTTTCCACACATCTTACAAAGGCCTGATTCTTAAGCAGTTGTGAGCAGCCTGTGTGTGTGATTCAGTCAGTTCAGGGTCTGAAGCTGGATGGGAAAGCAGTGTAAGTGGATAATGCTGTTTGAATAGCCTGCTTCTCGAGATGGAGTGTATGTACCTGACATGAGTAAAAACACATTACCTTTTTTTAAAAAATCTCTCAGCTTCATGTGCAGTGTTTTATTCAGAATCTATTTATTTACTCTCTCACAGTAGGAGTATCATTGGAATGCCAGGAGTGATTGTGAAATTCCCTGTTTAGAACAGTTTGTTTATGGTTTCTTGATATCCCAAATATAAGACCATCGTGAAATACCTTTTCCAGAACTTCATTTTAGCATAATTATTTCCTATTTTACAGAAGTACCCGTTCTGGAGATCATCCAGGTTTGGCTTATGTTGTGTATGTGGCGGTGACATGGGAAGCTCCAAGTTGTGTCTCCCAGGAAGTTTTTTTGCATTTTCAGTGATAGCCACATGGACTGGCTTCCTCACGTTCTCTGCAATGGAAGTATCCGGTGTGTCAGAGTGGGGCTTGGAGCAAGTTTTGAGGTTCCTGAATTTTTACTAGAGTACAAAAGCTGTTGTTTTAGACTTCTTAATCCATTTAAAGTCATATTTTTTGCTTTCTTTGTTACTAACAATGCAAAAACTCTATTCTAAATGGCACGATAGTATAAAATTATTCACAGTCAGCCACTGTGTGTGGACAGGCTCTGATGCCCTCCTTGGTCACCTTCTACTTTTCCTCAGCATAGGACAACAAATTTTCCACAATCTGGTTTATGAATATGTCACAGAGAATAAGAGTCCTAGAGTCATAGAATTGTTTAGGTCTGAGAAGACCCTTAAGATCATTGCGTCCAACCATTAATCCTGCACTGCCAACACCACTAAACAATGTGTCTCAGTACCCCCCTCTGCAGGTAAAAGTAGGACTCAAGTTGCAGTGACGTTTCTTAAGAAGTTTAATAATGAATTTTAAGAAAGATAACCTGGGTAAAACTGACAAGTTATTTCAAATGCCCACATGAAAAAGTAAGTGGATTACAAATGCACCCATTCAGTGGAAAAGGGAAAACCAAATTGATATAGGGTAAAATTAATGAATGGAAAATGAGGAAGGTGCAAAAGTGGATGTTGCAAACATTAACCCTTTCCTGGCCAGAAGCAGGACAGTGTACAAGACTTTAGGGGTGATGTAGGCAGTAGCCAAGGTTATTTGATTTGTCTTATGCCTTGACTTTTTTTTTCAGTCATTAATTTTGTATTTAGTTACAATTTTTTATTTTAAAAATAAAACAACATTTATTTGAGCATTGTCACAAGTGGAAGAACAAGAACTAATATAACAGCAGTAATAGCTAAGAATACCTGATTCTGAGAAGTCAGAAAGAAACTCACCAGTGTTGTCTTTTTTGGTTGATATCTGGTTAACCACATATAGATTAAGAAGATCTAAACTGACTGCTGAACGTTTAGGAGATGATACTTCCAGAAGCTTCATTTTTGATTTAAGTTTCTTTTTTTCAAAGTATTCCTTAAATTTTTAAAGGAGATAATAAGTTTTTGACAGAAGCTTCAGCAACACACCAGGAGTATAGATATTTCTTTTGAGATTAGCAAGTAAGACTTAGTGAACAATTCCTAATAATAAAAGTACATTATTAAGTACCTCTGAATTCTCACATTCTGTTAGCAGTTAATTTTTTTTTTATTGCCTTGAAAAAACTTTAAGTATAATTTGGTCATAGAATAAATCACCATTATCTTGTTATCTAAAAATCTAGTCCTTTAACACTAATTTCTCAAACTCTGTGTACAATCACTAAAAATATTTCTTTCAAATAAAAGATAACAAATGTGGCAAGAAGGAAGTCTTTAAAAATTTAAACTTGGACTTTTTAGGCAACTTGTAAAATGGTAGGCAAATAAATTAGCAAGATTTCATACACCAGATGTGCCATCCGTAATGACACAATGTTATTGTTCTCCAAATTTATCTTTCTTGACAAAGAAAATAGTCTTGTGACAAAAAAAAAAAAAAAAAAAAAGGAAGACAAATCGACAAATCTCTATGATTTAGACTTCAGAAAGAGTTTTTGTTGTAAGGAATAAAAAGAGATACGATTGACACTTTGAATATGTCATGCAGATAATTCTGGAAAATTTAGGAAACAGAAACCTTATTTTGTAGAGACTATTAATAACCATCCTAAAATCATTAGAATCAAGTACAGCAGATGAATAATAAAACCAGTAAGATTTATTTTTTTTTCTAACCACAAGAGGGATATTGAAAACTGAAGGCTATGTCCAAAAAAAAAAAAAAAAGACTGGCTTTTCTTCTGAAATTCCTCTCGTGTTTGCAGGTTACATGTACCCAATACACCCAACATGTTCACTGGTAACTAATTACTAATTTTCAGTATAATTTATTATTATATTTAGCTTTCTAGGCTAATTTAATCTGTGGAAAATATCTGTTTTTCAGTTAAGAAAATCAATCTGTGACCAAATCAACACTTCAAAATTCATATTACTTTGGGTCCACACGCCTAAGATGTATCCACTTCCCTTTAGTGTCCCAGATATTTTCTTCCCATCACCTCTAAATTATTAAATTACTAATACCTGTGTAATAGCAACTACAAAATTACAACTGTGTTTAGTTATTTAGTGCTACATTACTAAAACCAATCCTGACTTGGATCCTTTCCTTATTTCCTTCCTCCACTGAAGAAAATTACATAGTTGTAATATTAATTATGTGTCTTGGACCAGTACACCCTGAGAAAACAGATATTTTGAGAAGTCACAGGCCTCCAGGAGACTGGGAAAGCAATGAGGACAACGAGCTGCTGATTGGTCCCGCATTCCCTTATGTAAAGGTTTTCATTTCAGTGATTGTGTCCATACAGTCAGCCTGTTCCTCCCACTCCTCTATATGCCTGTGCACCTGCTCTGGGCATTAGGGACACCAGCTTCAGTGGTGGAGCTTCCCTGCACTGCCTCTTTCTTCCCTGCTGCTTAGGAGGACACTGACTTCACTCACTATGGTTATAGCCATTTTCTCTTACTGTTTTCTTCCTCTTTCCTGTTTGAAATGTCTTCGGCCAGGGATAAGTTTGATTCTCTTATTTCACTTTCAGATTCAAAATACAAACAAGCTGGCCTACTTTTGCAAATGCCAAATAAAGTACTTCAATGAGCCTAACACCTTTTGATATAGGTCAGAAGAATAGCTGCGTATGTTAGGCCAGTGGATTATGTGGTTGTCACTGCGAGGCTTCAAACAATCTCATGTGTCAGCACATACCAACTTAATATGGTAACAGAAGTAATTCAGTAAAACTTAAACTGGGCACATTCCTTCATTCATTCATTCATGCCTTCTCGGGCTGCCTCTTCTTCCTGCTGGAATTCAGTGTAGTAAACCTAGCACAAGGCTTTTGCCCTAAAAGTTGGGTAAAAACATTTCAACTGTTAAGTTATTGTTTTGAGTCTCACTTTAAATGCTTTGAAAGTATTACCTAAGTGAATCCACTAAAACATTTATATAACAATATAAAATCCAAGGTAGCTAAAACTGTTTACCTTTTGTTTTCTCCTTTCCTGTTTTAATATGATTCTGCTCCTAAAAATGTAAAAATTTATTATTTTAATTGCAAAAGTATAATCTTGAGTTATGGCTTGAATGTCTCATCAATGGTACTGAGAATTTAGGACACAAATATGATTTGTTGGGTTATGCTATGCTATGTTGTGTTGTGCTATGTTTTGCTATGCTATCCTAATGTTATGTTACACATTATGTTATAATGGATCAAATATTCAGGTGGTTAAGTCAAAATATCTCTGCTGAAGTCACCTTGACTGATCTTGGTTTATGCAGGCAAGGATAGGACCACGTTGTATATTAGGCTACTACACTGAACACGAAAAAGGAAAACAGAAGCAGCTTTTAGTCATTTGACCTGTAATGCAACATTTCATCAATTTGTAATTGCTTAAAACTTAAGAAATCTTTGTCAATATATTATTTTCTGCTAATTTTCTTTGTCATGCTGCAACATAGTTACAAAAACATATTAGCAAAAAAATTAAAGGAGCGCTATACAAGCTTTTACGTTTTTGGTATAGAATATTGTGGACCTTCTGTAAAAAAGGTAAGAAAAATAGTTTGTCACTACAAGATGCTGTTGTTTGTGCACTCTAGGAGACAGTTATACCTTAAACTATGTATCCGACTTGTAAAGCATAGCCTTAAATGAATCAAAATGGATTGCCTACTGGCCATGGTGCTCAAAATTGGAGATCATGGTCACTGGGTGAGCACGGCTGCATTTCTCGGGTCAGTAAGATTAGGACTTTTTTTGAGGGTTAGAAATATCTTATATCCCCCTTGGAATGACTTTTTTTTCTTTTCCTGTTCTTAAGGTTAGAACAAACTTTCTAAACATGCATATAACATTTGCCCTTGCAGTGGGAAGAAGCCCCAGTAATGGGTTGTTTTTCTGACACCTCAAATGCAAATCCCAGACTCATGTAGGAACCCTGACAGATACTGCCAGCAGCAGCAAGCAGCACATTGATTTGTATTTGCTAAATGTGTGAAATACTACACACTATGTTTTCCTACAGAGGGTATGACAGACAGGCATTTAGAACAATATTGGGTTTGGTGTTTTGGTGTGGTTTTCTTTTCAAACTGATGCTCTTCCTTCCCGCTGCTTCACAGAGGCAACATTCGGAAATCCCATTTTGCTGGGAAGACTTCCAGATGAGTAGGGCATTCTTTTAGTTTGATTCTGCATAGAGTCAGGAAGATTACAAAGCTGTGTTTAGCAACGCTGCTTCCCAATGGCTGGCAAAATCTGTGGGGTTTACATTTCTAGTAGATGGGCAGATGACATTGTAAGTAAAGAAACTGATTTTTTTTTTTTAATTACTACTCAGTTTGTGATATTTTACTATTTCAGTGCATCTCAATACCTGTACATCTTTTTCTCCAAATGGTAACCACTGCTCTTCACTGAGGGTGGGAGGAAATGCCTCACCCAGTCCCTGCCTGTGGAGAAACACTGGGCCCAAACATGACAGCCCTGCCTGAGGTGAGAGGGCACCTGCACCTCCCCACACAGCCTGGCTTAGGAGGGGGCTCGGGGCTGAAACACACACTGTGGTGCTACTGGTCTGTGGAGAGACACTGGTTCTGTCACAAACATCATGGCTGTGCCCACCCTGTGACGGGACATCAAGCTGTCACACACACCATGGATGTGCTTGGTTTGTGAGGGGACACCAAGGCTGTCACACGCACCAGGGCTGTCACACACATCAAGGCTTTGCCTGACTTGTGAGGGGACATCAAGGCTATCACACACACCATGGCTGTCACACACACCATGGCTGTCACACACATCATGGCTGTCTCACCACACACGCCACAGCATTGCCCATCTTGTGAGGGGACACTGATACAGCATGGAGATGTTTCTGTCAGCCTTTGAAGAGTTCCACTCACCGACTGCCACCGACCCAGTTCATTTTCTGCTGCTGGGGAAGGAGGGAGGGAGGGAGGGAGGGCTTGAGGTGGTGGCGATGGCCACCACAGAGATGGTTTGCAGCCCCCCAGCAGGGCCACAGGGCCCTCCTGCAGGGCCTCCTCCTCCCTGGGAGCGCCAGGGCAGCTGCTCCCCATGTCCCCAGGCTAGCAGAGAAGAAGGAAAGGGTGGTGCAGGGACAGACAGCCAAAGGGGAAGGATGCAGAAAACCAAGCAAGGCAGCTGATGGGGAGGAAGCGATGCTCTGATTGCTGCCGCCCTTCCTCTACCCACCATGTTTCCATACAGCCTGCTGCCAGAAGCCGTTGCCCTTTGGCAAGGGGGTCATGAACCTCTTGCTGTTCCCAAGTGAATTATTTGTCTTTCAGGGTCAGCTTGTGTTTGCTACAGCCACAATACCTTTAAGGCAAGAGAGTAGCACCTTCCGCCCCAGGAGTTGCCCTTGGTCCTGTCTGATGAGCTTTTGTGTGTAAATGTGACAAACCCTCCAGGAGAGACGCAGAGCTGTGGGTGCTCCCTGTGCTCCCAGGGCACCTTTGCAGCAACGCGGCTCCACTCGCTCCCTTCCCTGTGACTCCCTGCCATCACTTCAGCAAGTGAAGGCACCCATTTACAAAACAATCATCACATTTCACATGAGTCTTTTCCTGTGGCATTTCTTTACTGACTTACCTTTAGCCTAATGTTTCTCAGAGTACTAAAGTTTGCTTAGCATTAGTACAACAATGGGAAGGATGCTCAGAGTAGATATTGGGAGCCTAATATTAAAAATAACCCAAGATTTTTTTCTTTGTAATACTTCTCATTTGACTAGGGTGTTTATAGAATCTGATTACTATGCATAATTGTTTATTTTAACAATGCTAGATTAAAATCCTCACAATAATATCCATATTTTAAGTCTATGTGACTCTACAGCTAATATGATAGATGACAAAATGAAAGTTTATTTAACTAGTTTCATCACTTCAAACATTAATTTTTATTTTCAATTCCATCTGTTTCACGTTAATACTGTGCCTAACATGAAGTTTCATGCACAACATATTCAAATCCCTTTTACTTTTGTTTTTCATATGTATAATATTTTCTGTATCACCATTACCTTTACTTTTCCACAGTATTGTCCACATTTAAAGAAAAAAGTGCACTTTTCTTTATGTTTGATTTATTTAATCTGGTAGCTAGCAGTTTATTGTATAATTCTAGAGAAGTGACATGGCAGCTTCAATTAATTATTTTTCAACATGAGAAATCTTCTCCTCAAATTATTTTCTGCAGATAAAGACCTTTCAAACATCTATAAAATAAAGAATTGGTTCCTTTTTGAGGAAGGCAAAGTAAACAATTAAGTAAGACCTGAGATGTATATGACTATATTTCCAGTATCTGCATATTATGCCTTGACTGTCAACATTTGAAAAGTTTGAAATAATTGATTTGGATTTCTGAGTGACATCATAATTTCAAAGAGTTGAAGGACATTGTTGTTAATTTTTAAAAGGTCACAAGAATAAGTTTCATGGAGCTTAGTTGATTCTCTGGGAAGCGAAGTAAGTATAGAACAAAGAGACTTTCTTTATGTGTCAGAAACTGAAGAGTAAAGATTTCCCCTTTTTCTGAGAAAACTAAGAAAGTATGAAATAAAAGGGAAGGTCCTGTCACTGATTAAAATGCAAAAGAGAGGGAGGAGAATATTTACTCAAGGGCTGGGGGCTGATACAGAATAGAGGCTGACAAACTCCTGAGATGGGAAAGTTGCTGGGCGAGGGGACAATGGGAGAGAGCGAGGAAGAGTGAGCTCCATTGTTGAATGCCTCTTCCAGAACAGGCATAGGTGGCCATAAAGTGGAGCTTGTGGGAGTCAGGGTCAAATCAAGATGAAAGGAGGGATTCTTCACATATGATAGATCTGAGGAATTGCTTGCCATAGACATCATTATTATTTATAAAAGAGTTTACATTATTTCAAGAGAGACTGGACAAATACTTTTAAGAGTAGAATATTTAACAGAAAAACCTCTCTCAATCTCACAAAATTATCACAGTTAAAAATACCCAAAGGCTGGGAGAGTATGAAGCTGCAGCAGGGGAGGCAGCATCACATGTGAATGCAATTCTTTTTCCTCCTTGGGTATCTGCTTAGAGCTATTGTTAGAGACATACTCCTGTGCTCAGTGGAGCACCGCTCTGAACCAGTTTGCTGCTTCTTAATATTTAGAAGTCTCCCAAATAAGAGTTAATAAATAAACTACAGTAGATGATCTCTGTGTTTTCATACCAGCTGCAAACCCTCAAATAAGTTCTTGAGGCATGACAAAAGGATGGCAGCAGATCCCATGTTTGGGATGTATGAGTAGAAGAGATGATTTTCCTGGATTTATTCCTGCCTGCACTTTTGCAGAGTAGGACAGAGTAGCACCACTGCTAACAGCTACATGATTTTACCACTTATACCTGTACTATTGCACTTAGTATATAGCTTATTTAAAGTGTTCACAATGCACTTGAGAAAAGGTTTAATAAGGTAGCATTAGCATTTTCTTCAGATGATCTGAGAATAGAAACCTTAAACAGAAAGAGATTCAAAGCAAACCCTGAAAAACATATGTAACATATTCAAGACTTCTGAAAGCATAAAAAAGACACATGCTGATTCAGATGAATTATCAGTATGGAGTAAGAAATAAGCTTAACAAGAGAAACATGTCTAAAAAATCCAGATATTTAAGCTTTTAAGTATTTAAGTGTAAATACTAAACTTATAATTCTTTGTCTGAGATCCTAACTTGGCAGTTTACTGTGGTTGGAGCAGCTGACATTGATCTTCTCCATCCTTGGCCTTTTTCCCTCCCTCTCTCTTTGTAAAGGGAAAACAACTCATTTACACTTCTTTCTGGAGCTGTATTCTGTTTAGAATCCCACTGTTCTCAGAAGTGAAAACTGTTTGTGATTGGTCTGCTATTGACTGTCCCATCAGTCAGATTACTCAAATCCCTTATGGATAAACTATCAGAACCTACAAGTCACACAGGGTTCAAATTTACAGCAGTAAGTGTGCATCTCCCTAAAAATAGAGTAAGGGAAAGAGGACTCCTGGTGTGGGAATGCCCCCCATTTACACCATCTCTGTGATGCCTACACTCAGAAGCCAAACAACAGAGTAGGATCTCCCTGTTTTCTCTCTCTTTCCCCTCCCTTGTCATAAAACACCTCTGGCTATTCTGAGTACCCTACAGTCTCATTAGGACTAAAAGAGATGGAATCAACTGCTTGGTAGGATCAGGCCAGTCTCACCACAATAACACTTTTTCAACAAGCTTCTACATCTGTAATTTTAAACCTGAAGCTCCTTGCTTGGCTTAGATCTCCAGATCCTAAAGGAATTACAGTGTCTAGATATTCTACTGAGGTATATGAATATAGTCAATATCATAGTCTCTAAACTAGGCTGAATAAGCAGGTAATTTCTGCTGATACAAACCTGAAATCAAAGGTCAGGGTATCTTATCACCCTTTTCTGATAAAAACATCAAATTTGTCATTGGTGTGCCTTGACATTGCAAACTCATTCCGTGGGTGTATTTCTGTACTTATGTAAGTGATGACATTAAAGTAAATAGAAACTTTGGAAGTACTTCAGAGTAAAGTATTTACTTGATTAATGGCTTGTAAGCTCATCCTCTCTTGAATCTGGCTCAAGCTGTGTCCTACTATTCCCACACCACAATGCAAACATACAGCTCAAAATTAAAGAAAAAAAACAGACGTTTCCAGCTCACCATATTACAGTACATCACATTTTAGACGTTATTTACAGTTCAGTATTAGTATTTGAAAACAAGCACTGTGTGGATTCATGCTACGTTTTACACATACTTACCCACATAGAAGCTGCTATGTACTGTATACATGACCTATCCATATCTAAATGTTAAAGATCATAAATAGCAATGATTCAAAATGCATCATTTATATCTATTTTTCAGTCTCCTTATTTTTTATTTTGTATGTCATTATGGTACAGTGGATAACTCCATAAGCAGCAAGGAAATTCCAGCTTACTGCGCACCGACATAACAGCTATGGGACCTTCTGTTAGGATCATATAAAACACTGGGTAAAATGCCTTTTGCTTAAAAGATTGCATATTTCATTTTTTCAAACACTGAATCAAAAGATACAAAAAACGATCATGGAGTAAGGCTGATTGATATCTCTGGCATAATAGCCTGCACATTCCAATTCCACCACCTGCATTGCAACCACAGAGTTGTCAAGGATGAAGTGCTGGTGTGGTAGCCATTGGGCATAAAACAGAAGAGCAAAAAGAGACATCAGTTGCCATGATTACACTCTAGTTTCTACATATTCAAACATTCATGACTTCAGTCACTCTAATACTCATTGCTGCCATTTCTTTTTCCTCCTCAGTTATTGGTTTCTGCACACAAGCTATTTTAATGTGTTTGGTGAAAACTAACCATATGACTAAGAAAGAATCACTTGACACTAAAAAATGTGTTTTTCCTTAAGAGAGGATAAACCCTCAAACATTCTGATTCTAATATCAACATCCCTCCAATCCAATTACTCAAACTTCACTGAACACTGCACCAAAATTACTGCAGCTTTGGCAATTATTTTTCCAGTAATATTGTGAACTTTTATTATGACTAAATGTAGTAAAATTGCTGCCTTCAGCACTAAAAAATATAAAAATCTAACACCTAAGGCCATGCTCTACAAAGAGGAGTTTGTGCATCGATTACTGAGCAGGACTGTGGCAGAGCAAGAACTCTTGAGACAGCAAGAACAGAAGAAAGGGAGTATTTCAAACAATGGTTTAGGCTTTTCTTCATCCTTTCAAAAGAAGGAAATACATTCCTTTTATTGACTGAAACACTGCACGGTCAGATTTGCTTCACTTAAATGTTCCCACAGATCTGACTGTGTGGTGTATGTCTGCAGTAACCACCAAGTCACCAGAAGTTTCAGTCGTCCAGGATCTTGCAAAGTGAAAGGTCAGCAGACACGCAGAACCAAGAAATCTGTGAACTCTCCCCTTTGTAAGAAAACGCTAGAGTAATGGAATATTGCAAATAGCTGTGGTTTGGCAAAATCTGAGAGTATGCTGTGGTACACACAAGCCAGAAAGGGAAGTATGCAATAGGAGATCGTGATTAAAAAAATAACAAAGCCCTAAGTAAAGCAATTTCTTAGCCAGTGTATCTTTGTGCGCTGAAAAACTTCTAACTGAATCTTAGCTGTACTGCACTAGGTCAGATTTTGACATTTTCCTAGCTTTGAGTTGTATATTTAAAAAAAAAAAAAAAAAAAAAAAAAAAAAAAAAAAAAAAAAAGACAGATGGACCTCTGTCCAGATCTCTAGCCTATTCTCACTGGTAAAAATATAACAGACTCCAAAATTACCCCACATCTTCTCTAAGTAACAGTTCAGCCCATTGTGGACAGAATTTGTGGAACCTCCTAGGAAGAAATAAGAAATAGAGGTTTCTTGGTCTTTTCCTACTTGTCTTGGCTTATTGGACTTTTTGGAAGGCACCTGAATGTTTTGATAAATGGTGCCTGACTTTTAAAAGCAAAGCTTGCTCGCTCTCAAATCAAAGATATCATTCCTTCATCCTGAAGGTTGTGTTGCTCTCTAAACATCATCACTGCACTCTGCCCAAAGGGGACTGTTTTATAACAGTAATGTGACTTGATTTAACTCAGCATTTGCTGAGTTACCGAGAGGTAACCGAGGTGACCTCACTCTCCATTTCTAGGGAAAGGCTGGGCTGCTCAGCACGCCTATAAATGCCTGATATCACACTCTTAAATTCTTTTATATACACATCCTAAACTAATGCTTTATCTCATACCATCTTATACAGCTACCTTACTACTACATTTTCAAGGTGTAAAAGAACCTGAAGTATTTTTAAGTACTCTGATCCTCCCCCTGCAATTTCAAATGCAGTACCTTTTCCAAACAAGGGAAGAAGTAGAAAAAAGAAATCAGGAAAAGACAAAAATAAAGCTGCAAGACAACTGCCTTTACGGCTGATTCCTTTGTGCGAAATTAGCCGGGTTTTGCTGCAGGGGCCGTGCGGCTCGGTCGGGGTTGTTTTGGGCTGCCAGAACACAATACCGGTTTCCTTTCGGCGAGAGGACAGGAAACAAATTACGCGAACTGTGCAGGCGCTGCCCCGGAGACGCCGAGCCGCCCGGGTCCCTCCCGCGGCCGCCCGGCCAATTTCCGACCCGGGGCCGCCCGAGGCCACCGGCCCCGGCTGCGCCCGCCCTCGCCCGCGTCGCTCCCGCACCGGGCGCCCCGCCCGCGGCGGCGCTACAGCCCCCCAGCCCCGGGAGGCTCGGGGTCGCCGGGGGTGACGCGCTGCCCGCCGGGGCTGCCGCGGGGAACGGGCTCTCCCCGGTGCCGCCGTCGCCTCCTCCCCCCGTGCCGCTGGCGAGGCCGGGGCCAGGGCCGAGGCCGGGGGCGGAGGCGGCGCCTGCTCCGCAGGGCAGGCGGAAGGAAAAGGCGGACGCAGCCCGGGGCGAACCGGAGCGCTGCAGGGCCGAGCGCCGGGGAACCAGCGGTGCGGCTGGAGCCGAGCGCTGAGGGACCCGCCGCGAACGCGGGGCGGAGCGCCAGGGCACCCGAGTCGCTGCTGCCGCTCCCGCTGGTGCGGCCGCGCCCCGAGCTATAGCGGTGCGGCCGGGCCGGCCGTGCGGGGCAGCCGGGCCGCTGCCGGTGCCGCCCCGCGCGGCGCAGCCAATGGTGGTCGGCGGGGCGGGCTGCGCCGCGCAGGGCTGCGTTGTGCAACGCGCCGCGCTTTGAAGGCACCATCACCCCCGGGAGGCAGCGCTCACTCGGCATCTGTCACGGCAGGGCGGCCGGCAGCGGGCCGGGCCCAGCGCCCCGATGAAGACGCGGCGGGACCGGCCTTCGCGCTGGGCATGATCCGCCCGCGGTAGGAGCGGCGCGTAGCGGTGCCCCAGCGGGCAGGATGGCCCACATGCTGCATGCGGCGGCCCGGCGGGTGCAGTGGAGCAGGACGGGCGCCGCGAAGAGGGCGGCGTGCCTGCTGGCCGCGGCGTACGGGCTCAAGATCCTCTACCCCATCATCCGCGGGCGCGTGAAGCGGGCGGGCGGCAGAGGCGGCTCCCAGGATGAGGGGGGCCAGGCGGCGCCGCACCGCGCCGGCGGCCGGGGCAGAGCCTCCCCGGCCGTGGACGCGGAATTCTTCAGGCAGCTGCTGGAACTCCGCAAGCTGTTCTTCCCGAAGCTGGTGAGTGCCGAGCTGGGCTTGCTTTGCCTCCACTCGTTCGCTCTGGTGTCCAGGACTTTCCTCTCTATCTACGTGGCCGCCCTCGATGGGAAAATTGTGAAGAGCATCGTGGAAAAACAGCCCAGGAGCTTTATCTTCAAGTTAATCAAATGGCTGATGATTGCGATCCCAGCCACTTTCGTGAACAGCACCATACGGTACCTGGAGTGCAAGCTGGCCCTCGCCTTCCGCACGCGCCTGGTGGATCACGCCTATGAGACCTACTTCGCCAACCAGACTTACTACAAAGTGATCAGCATGGACGGGCGGCTGGCCAACCCCGACCAGTCCCTCACCGAGGACATCATGATGTTCTCACAGTCCGTGGCACACCTCTACTCCAACCTCACCAAGCCCATCCTGGATGTCGTGCTCACCTCCTACACCCTCATCCGCACAGCGAGGTCCCGGGGGGCCAACCCCATTGGGCCCACGGTCCTGGCTGGGCTCGTCGTCTACGCTACGGCCCGTGTGCTCAAAGCCTGCTCGCCCAAGTTTGGCAAGCTGGTGGCCGAGGAGGCTCACAGGAAGGGCTACCTGCGCTTCATACATTCACGCATCATTGCCAACGTGGAAGAGATCGCTTTTTACCGAGGGCACAAGGTAAGTAGGAGAGAAGTTGGAGGGTGTTGTGGTCTCTTCTGCTGTACTGGAGCAGACCCATGCTTTCCCTGCTGCCCTCCCTGAGCACTTTGAGTCCCTCTGACATTTAAACCTGTTTACAGCTTAGCACTTCCCATTTCTTAGGAAAATGCCATCACGCAAACGGTATCTGGGGGGGAGCAGATCACAGTTCCCTTGAGCTCTGACAATGTTCCGGTTTTGCAGCTGGATCCTATGCTTTTCTAGAAAGCTAATCTCCTGTATTGTTTTTCCCCCACCCAGTCCATTCCGATTAAGTTTCCCAGGCTTTTTTTTTTTTTTTTTTTCCCCCACCCATGTGTATGAACTGCCATATTTAATACTGCAGAAATATCAACCAGGGTACACCAGAAAGTCTATGGCAAAACTCTGTGATAGCTCAGAACACACTACAACCTTTGACACTCTTTTACACAGCTAAGCAAAGATGTAGTCATCAGAGTCTTAAAATAGCTTAAGTACAGTACTTCTGCAATCACAGTTACATAAACTAGTAGCTTGTTTTAAAGCCACCTGATTAAGGAACTCTTCATATTTTTATTAGAAGTGGATTTTGGCCGTAATACCTTTCAAACACAAATGGAAAAAAAAGTTGTTTCACATAAGGTGAAAATGAAAGTTGGAAACCAGCCTGAAATATTACTTTCTGAGTCCAAGCAATTATTATATAATGTAAATGGTTTAATTTTGTAGACACAATTATTCGCAAAAGCTACCTATAGTAATGTTCTAAGTGTGGCTACATTAAGCATTTTTCAATTCCCACATATACGGGCTTGAGCTGAATACATACCGTACTGACTTGCAACTGTTTGACTTGTTAAACCTCTTGGGATAGTTCTCTCTTCCCCCAGACTTCTTGCTTAAACAAGCAGCTTTGCATTTCAGGGATCAGCTCTGCAACTTTAAGTCACTGGAGATAATTGATCCCCAAACGCTGTCCAATGTGAGTTTCAGTTGCTGTGAAACTCTCCAGCTGCAGCTTTATTAGAAGGATGTTGAATCAATCTTATTATGGTTGTTAGAATCAGCTGTTGTGACTGCCTCCTATGTTGTTCTTGTATATATCAGAGATCTTAAAAGAGTTGAAAACCTGCCAGTGTTCTATGGAGGGACGATTGATGGTTTAATAAGATGGTGTAAATAAGAACTAGATGCACTGACTTCTGTAAAGCTGTGCACTTTTGCTGTGAGACTGCAGCACAGTGAAAATGAAGTACCACACAGCAGATGTGATTCAGAAGTCACAGCTCTGGGTGCCGGATTATTTCAGGTGTATATGTGAATGTATCTTGTATGATATGTGCATCTTTGCTGCATTGTATAAATGTTTTATTTTTTTAACTCTAGGTAGAATTGAAACAGCTGCAAAAAAGCTACAAAGCTTTGACAGATCAAATGAATCTCATTTTGTCCAAACGTTTATGGTACATCATGATAGAGCAGTTCCTGATGAAGTATGTCTGGAGTAGCTGTGGTATGATTATGGTCGCTGTGCCCATCATCACTGCAACGGGATTTGCAGATGGCGGTAATACTTAATTTCTAAATGTTTCTTAAAAGTTATGCCCTTGAAAGATTGTACTTCCCCTGAATGCCACTCATAATGATTTATTTTTCACAGACTTTATTACAACATTCCTGTCTTGTGTGTGACTTTCAAGCATTGCAAATCAGCTGAGGAAAGAGCAGCACAAATGATCCACCTTTCAGCATGAGCCTGATAAACAGTGTGAAGTCAGGACTTAGAGGATCCTTGTGTCACACAAGATTACCATGTTAATTGCCATCCTTTTACACTAGCTACTCTTGCGATGGTAGGCTGATATTTGCAGCATCTCCATTTACAAAGTGATACTATGAACTTTCCTAGAGTGCTTATCTCCTCCTTCCATAAACCCCAGACTTAAAATTTTACCATCCTAGGTCATTTTTCTCTTACTGTTGACCTATTAGGAATACCTGGTTTTCCCTGACTCCATGGGTGAAGAGATGGTGAAATCCAGATTCCAGACTAGGATGGTAAAATTTTTGACATCCTATCACAACTTTCCTGGAAGTGAAACAAGACTCAAGTAGTGTTGTTATTGCAGATGTTATTAAAAAAAAAAAAAAAGAAAAAGAAAAAAGAACAGAAAGAAAGGTAATAAGGGAGGAGTAGTGAAAGACAAGTGGATAATTTGGTTCAACAGGCTTCCTTGTGCCCAATTAGAACCAAAGAATATATTATAATTCCACAGGATTCCTTAAACACAGATCTTACGATTTCTGTGGAAGAATCAGTTCCAAGTTGGATACATTTAATCAGAAAGGAGTGAATTCTTTTCTATGCAGTAGTTATATTTATTTCTTGGTAGTTATATTCCACATCAGAACTGTCCATCTGGACAGGCTTGATGTGACCTGTGGGATGACTTGTGCAGTGCCCACAAGGTTTAGCTCACTTGCAGTTGTGTTGATACACGGCTGCGTGTTCAGCTGTCTGAGCTGCTGCCCATCACATGGCTCAGGAGGGCACTATATCAGGACCCTGGCTGGCATCCTGGGAACAGCTTCAAAAATATCAGGATGTCTTGTTCCAAACAGAAGAGGTTGCACAAAGGCATTTCACCTCACAGTGAAGGTTATCAGCACAACAGAAAAAGTGATAAGAGCCTTTCTGCTAGGATGGGAATGAGTGCAATCGAGAAAAAGAGCGTTTAACCACACGTTGTAAATATCTCCTTGGTATTAGAGCATGAATAAAAAAGGACTTGTATTCATGCTAAACTAAACAACATTCCTGTTACTCATGACTGTTCTTTTGATAAATACATTTCAAATGTGGGAGAAAAGAAAGACGCAGCAGTGGCTCATATTGTAAAGCAGAATATTTGCCACCAGCAACCTGAACTGTTAAAACATGGGTTTTATTATGGAGTCCTGAGGCATACCATGATGGTGGTTTGCAGACATAATACTGACAACATTGTCAAGACCAGTTTGAGGTATTACAGGTATTCAAAGAATCAAGCATTCCTGAAATTACCATTGACCTGCCTGGGAAAACAGTGCTTTGTGCCTCAGCAGATCAGATACAAGTTTGTTCACATCTGAAGGAAGAGATAGTGGGCTTATTACTTTTGATGTATCAACAGAGTCAGGGATATGCACAAAACTGGTAGCGTGGCCAGACTTGAGACTACAGTTGTAAAGCAATAGATTTTGTCCACTTCTTCAGGGGGAAAAAAAGTAAAAAAAAAATTCTTCAATAATAAGAAAAAAGAATCTTCTTTGCCAGTGATATTTCTGACTGAAATTTTTAAATTTTGTTACATATTTCAGGGAAGAAATCAGCTAAAAATCAAAGAAATCAGCTAAAAGCCAAAATTCCCATTTGATAGCATTTCTCACTCTTGTGTTATACCATTAGTGTTCCAAATGTTGAGTCAGTCATCACATTTTGCAGAGTAACTGTTTTTGGAAGCAAGACTTTGATTTCTCTAGGCACAGTAAACACCTTTGTCTGTAAAAAAAGTATAATATATATATAGGTTACATAAATGAAGATGAAGATGGAAATGTTAGTTTCTAATTCTTGCTGTGAAACAGTCTGTCTGCTCTGTTAAAACACAACTCTTTCAAATGAAGCAGGCCAGCCATATGGAAAATATTTTGGACAAAAAATTCAAGAAAAGTGACATCGGGGGCTATGTAATACAGGAGCTTGTGATTTTGGCACTGTGAAATGTTCATAAATTCTATATAATTGTAATTTTTCAAATAACCCTAAATTAACTGTTGCAGTGGTTTGTAGAGGTCTCTAAACTCCTGCTAGATGAGCTGGCCTGGGTGCTGGAATCAGCCATCAGTAAATTCTGCATTTACCTTAAGGAGAAATGCTGCATCAGTGTAGTTAAACCATGCCTAGTGGATAGTACAAAAGAATAGGATGTTTTGCATAGCAAGGTGAATTCCATATGTTCCAGTTATTCTTTGTTACCAAGTTATCTATGGTAGTTACATTAACCATTACATTCAGTTCTTTTTGAAAGGTTGTCTTCATAGAGTTAACATTTTCTTAATTTAAAAGCTGCTCTATAATAGCTCACATTCTAATCATAATTTAATTTGTAGAGATAATTTTCAACAGAATATTTTAACAGAAAACCTTTTTTTTTTACTTTTAGAATTGGAAGATGGTCAGAAACAGGCAATGGTTAGTGAAAGAACAGAAGCTTTTACTACATCACGAAACTTGCTGATCTCTGGAGCAGATGCTATTGAGAGGATTATGTCTTCATACAAAGAGGTATTGTACATCTCTCATACGTGAAACAGTAGAGAAAAAAGTAAAACAGAATTTACATTTAACTTAAAATATAAAAAAAGTTGTAAAGTTTTTTATTAAAAAATATTAAAAAAAATTTTTAAAGGCAAATTCTGTCGCAACTAAATCCATGGAGATCTTTGAACTGGTAGTTTGATCTTTAGAGTTAAGTCAACGAAGAGTCCAAAGTGCACAGCTGCCTGTATGGTGCAACAGGTAGATGTAGTTTTTAATACTTGTGTTTAGGTGCCATTAGAGACTGATGGAAGTTCCTGCAATGTGAGTGATAAAGGTTCAAATTCCTCTTCTGTTTGGAGCACAGACCTGAGTTCAGGCTATCTGCCTCCAGTGTACTTCTCTTGGAAGTGTCATAAAATCATAGAATAGTTTGATCAGAAGAGTCTTTAGAGGTCTTCCAGTCCAACTCCACCACCATGAGCAGGGACATCTTCAGCTATGTCAGTTTGCTCAGAGCCATGTCCAACCTCACCTTGAGTACTTCCAGGGTTGGGGCATCTCCACCTCTAGGCAGCCTATTCCAGTCATGTTTTGTATGAAGCACAGGGAGAATTGAATAGTTATTTCCTGTCTACATAAATGGTGAGGCTGTTTTTCAGTGCCTTGTGAACCTTTTAAGTTGTAAGTAATTTTGCAGAGTAGAGAGATTTTAGAAGGAAAAAATCCACTTTGGAACAGCAAATATTCTAGAAGTACGGGATGTTCATCTGAAAGATTAGAGGTATTGTTTCAGATCCTTACCCAGATTTCACTAAAGTTGGACTTTCATCTGTGGTCTCTTGGCGATTTCTCAAGGTGCCAGCTGTTAAGACAAACAAAAGTGAGACAGTGCTGTTATACTCCTCAACATTTCCTTCTGGATGTTGGTTCTGCATTCATTAATTGGTGTTTGCTTGGCCCTTTGCTGGGAACCCCTTTTCCCAGTGCAGTGTGAGGAGGCATGCATTAATTAGGCAGCTAATCAAAGACTGTGGATTCTGTTCCTTGGAATCCAGCCATAATAGCTAGAGCTTTGTAAATTGGAGGAGGAGGGGTTATTTGGTGCCTTCAGATACAGACTTTGACAAAGCCAGAGTCTGTGCTGTTTTCAGAAGGAATCCTTCTAATGGCCTATGATTTTTGACCTATGCTTCTTTAGCTGTTCCCCTGCTTGGCCTCTGCTCTAAAGATACTGCCAGATAACCTATGATACGCTGATGTAATTTCTATTTTATTTTCAACATTTAAGTCATTTATATAATTTACATGAGGACTTAAAAACTCTGTGGGTTTATTTTTTGGAAACAAAAATATCCACAGTGTAGTAGAAGAACTGAACAAACTCACTTCTTTTATAACAAGACTGGTTCTATGAATTTCCATCTTAATTTTACATTTACACTTCTCTTCAAGAGACACTGCAGTGCTTTAACCACGTTGTCATTCCCATTCCGTGATTCGGACAGTTTCCTAAGGACAGCACTTCAACCCACCTCAGGTGGTAGTGCAGTTCTAGTTCTTGCTTACCTGATCCACCAGGGCATCCTCCTTCAAGTCAGTGTAATTCAGCGTGCAGAGGAGGTGGGCTTGGCTTTTCTTTGCAGTCAGTAGTGCAGGTGGTAGTATTTAGACTTTTGACAAAGTGAGTTTGTAGGGACGTGATTTAGAAACTTACTACAAGTCATGTTTCTTCTGGGGCACAGCTGGTACAAGTTTCGTTTGTCACATGCAGGATTCTTTTCTTCACCCTCTGATGGAGTGATGGCCATGTGGCCACAACTAGCACTCACTTCTGAGGCTGGCACAAACAGTGAAGCTTACAGAAGATTGTATCTTGGAATTATGTAGGCTGTAACAGGTGATCTCAGACATAGAGTGTGTTTAACCACAGCAAGCTAAAGATTTTATAATCTTTATCTAATTTTCTTGCTATTCTTGTCTTTCTCTTTGCATTTAGTATAAAAATTAATCCTTTTAAATCCATCTAAGAATACATTTATAATAAGAGGCCTGGGTTTAATTCTTTGCTGCCAGCAGGTGGAGGCAGTTCTTTGGGAGCTCTTGGTGGTGTTGCTGCTGATGAATAGGAAGTTAACAGGTCCAGGGATCTTTGTTTCTGTCTTCACCAGGTGGAAACTGTGGCAAAAGGACAAAAAAAAAAAATTAAGAAAGTCTTTTAAGAGACCTCACCATCTTAGAAACTCCCAGTTCTAATCCAAGATCTCAGATTTAGTTCTGGTACTGCAGCATAAAGTTGCCAGAAGAGTAATTTCTGTTTTGTACTGTATTTTAAATTAGGATGCCCTAGTGCTGCCTCTTTTACACAGAAAAGCACACTTTTCCCACAGGAAGTTTCAGGAAAAAAACGAAATAAACATCAATAATTATAGATGCCATTTTTCTCAGTTTTGTGGACCTGTATTTTTGCTGGAAAACACCGAAATTTTGTTTTTCTCTTGTATGACAGGCTATCTGTTTTTAGATATGTTAGTACCTATTCTCTGTTGCTTGAAGACTCTACTGATCCACAGAAAAGATCAGTCCCTGCAACCTCTTCGTTTATTGGAGCTATCATAGCTTACATTGGCTGAAATCAAACTGTCCTTTCTGTTGGTAGCAGCTATGAGCATCCTTGGCAAATGGATTAGCACAGAATCTTGAGGAATGAAATGGAGAGGTGTTGAAGGACACTTTGTTGATCCTGTTGATCTTTGGCCAAACATTTGGTTAGTAGAATTTGTGAAGTATCATTGAAATGAGGCATCTGTTGTTTCTCAGGTCACTGAGCTAGCAGGATACACTGCCCGTGTCTACAACATGTTTTCAGTCTTTGATGAGGTGAAGAGAGGCATCTACAAAAGAACTGCCGTTATTCAAGGGTCTGCAAACAACAGCAAGAATGAAGATAAAGCAGAGTTACACATTGATGGGCCCTTAGAAATCAAAGGTAATGAATTCATATTTGTATGTATTCCCAGGGGATGGGAGGGAGGCGTGGTGCAGTGGGACAGGAGTGAACAGAGGGCTTTTTTCTACAATTGCTCTGCATTTCAGCCTTAATGCTGCAGAGACCATGTTACTTCTCATTTTAATCTCCTGCTGTCTTGTAACTGTCCTTATGGTATGTATGCCTTTCTTATACACAAAATTGCTCTTTTTTTTTTCTGTAAAAACTTCAAATGAAAAAGGCATTTCAACTATACTATTATTGATAGTGGTGATATTATTATTCTTACACAGTGCCTGTTTTCCTCAGACACTTAATTTTTTTCAGAAAGCTGGGACTAACATTTTCATCTTCAAACATCACATTATTTTGTTTGAAGCAGAAGGGAAGAACAGATTAGTTCAGTAGTTTTTGACAAAAATACTGTGTTTTCAATGATTAAAGTTCAGCCCATGCACATTTTTTCATAATTTAGTGGGAATCTTCAACTGAAAAAACAACTTCACCCTTGTCCTCACCTCCCAAATGATCTGATCAATATAAACCTTTTCCTCCCTGTCCCTATCCTGTATCTTTCTGGTGCCACTATCTTTCTGTCCACCCTCCCTGGAGTGTTTACTGTGTACATCTGTTCCTTACTGTGCTCCTCTCTCTGCCTCTTGCATCCAGCTTCTGTCTGACGTACTTAAAGGCACCTTTTGCAATGGCTTTATCCTCATTTTCCCAACAGACCATTTCTGCTGCTCTCCCCTGTAATGTTGAAAAGCCTCATTCCCTCCCTTTGGATTTTGAAAACTTAAGCCTCACTAGAGTTAAGGGCTCCAAAGGGCTCTTTATGAAATAACTTCTTGCAGTAATTTCAACAGTGCTGCCCTTCAGCTCAGATTTCTCAAAGGTCCTCTGACAAGGTCCTTCACAACAAACAGTCTGATGCAGCATGGTGGATAGGTGTAGAAATAGCTGATGTCAGCATGCTGTTTATGTTCCATTCCTTTTTTCTCTGCAACCTTTTCCCAAGATTTGATTCCACTACATTTCATCCACTCTGAATTCCTCTTAAGCCATGGTGACTAGCATTTGTTCTTGAGTGGTTGTAGCTCTCAGAGGCAGCTAGCCAAGACCAAGCATTGTGCACAAGGATTTAAAAAGAATTTAGGCCAGATGAATCTAGGCCACAGGCTCCACACTTTTTATGACAGGTCCTGTTGTAATAGTGTTTTTCCTTCTTTGTTTTGGTCTTGATACTTCAGAAAGCCCTGAAGAGTGGACTTGTGTGTGGATAAAAGTACACGTGTCTGCATTGTTAGAAAAGAAAAATCTTAATATTCAGTTTCCCCAATGACTCTTTGAACATATAATACTACAAAAATTCCTTTTGAATCATCCAGTATAAGTCTATGTAACTAAGCGATGTCTGTTGTTGTGCCTTATATTTACTGTTGTCAGTAAGCATGTGAGAATATGAACATGACAGTAATATTTTTACAGATAATAATTCTGCTTTATAAGGTATCAATTCGTAATTTTAAAAATGAAGTTGGATTTTGTACATCTCGTACAAATACTATCAAATTGTATTTCTGATTACACATAAATATACTTTAAAAGCATACTAAAGTTGCAATCAAATGCTCTGAAGTTAGGATTAGGAAATGAGAATTAAGTGTACTTAATTCTTACTAGCTTACTGTATTTTATCCTAGATTTATTTTAACTACAGTGTCTCCATTGTATCCAAGTAATTTCTTTTATCAACAAAACACTTTTTTTCCCGATAATCTCATGCTGGACACCACAGAAGTGCTTTAAGTAAAATTTATTATGGGAAAAAAAGAATTCTGGGGCTGCTGCATGGCACAGAAATTTTTGCCCAGGTTGTTATAGTTTGACAAAGTTCTAAGCAGTTGAAAAAAGAGCCTCTGTGGAAAATGTAAAACTAACCTTAACTGAAGGAAATGCAACCAGAGCCTTTTATAATGAACTTAGCTTTGCATTAGTTACATTTTCTTTGTTCAGAATAGTCTTAAGTTTTAAATGAATAGCTTTCTAATACAAACAGGAATCTCTTTCCATTGCGTCTCTTCTGTAAAGGTAATTTCTGATATTTGTCTAGGAACCCAACAGGTTGGGGTCTGTTAGAGAAGTCTGTTAACAGACTGAGAAGTTAGAGTTAGAAGTTAAAGGGATTTTTTACTGTTTTCAGGAGAATTCATTTCAAAGTCCTTGTATTACAGAGTATCCAAATGTATGATAGATATTGCATATTTAAATTTGCCAGAAATTGAAATACTAAGTGTATGTACCTGACTGAAATGTTACATGGGCTTCTGCAAATACTTACAAGACACATTTACAGTGTCTGTGGCATCAAAAAGAGGTGGAAGCAAGCCATTAAACCTTTTTTTCTTTTGCTTTTGTTGCTAGAGGAGACTGAAATGTGCTCCAACTTTCAGGGCTGGTAGTGATTTCTAATTAAATCCTCAAAAGAAGGTTCACTGGTCTGCCTGTGGCTAAGGCTGTCCTTGAACTTTTTTATTGGTTGGTATTAAACAGGGATGTAAAATAGAATACAGTAACTAGAAGTAGAATTTAAATTAACATGTCTTTGTAGTGCACCATGTATTTGTGATACATCCTGTGCATTATGTTATGATCAAATTTAAGATTCAGTGCACATTCTTGGCTACTACTGACAGTGTCTTTCTGATTTACTCTTCAGATTTTCCACTGGGGAACCCGGAGCACTTAAAAGAGCTGTTTCAAACACCAGCCCGTACTTCTTAGCTGTTCACAGAGATTGTCACAAATCATTGTTTAGTAGAAGGCTTTATAAACTCTTAATTTTTATTATTTTTTCTTTCTAGGGAAAGTAATTGATGTTGATCAAGGAATTATTTGTGAAAATGTTCCTATTATTACTCCGAATGGCGATGTGGTGGTTTCCAGACTAAACTTCAAAGTAAGATGATATGCAAGAATCTTCTGATTGTTGCCATCACATTAACATAAACAGCACAGAATTCATATACCTTATGTTAAGTACTTGGAGGAGCATATGGATAAAAGGGGAAGTCCAGAAAGGTAGGCATAGTAGCTCGATAGAGGCAGACATATGTAGTTTATCCTGCTCAAAGAAAGAGAAGGGAGGATTTCTGGTGCTGTTGCCAGGTGAAAAACCAAACTGAGATTTTCAAAGGCGATTATGGTAGTAGGCATCCATCTTTAGTTAACTTCAATGAAATTAGGATGCTTTACTCACATAGGCTCTTTAAAAGTCAGAGTTCACAGCAACAGTGAAAAAATCGAGTCTGTAGTTTCACTTGATCACCACAATGAGCAGTGCTGGCTAATAGCTGACAGCATAGTTCACAAGCCCAGCTGAGGAGTATTTACTCAGTAGAAAATTTGTTATTAAAAACCTATTCCAGTTACTTCTCGCTACCTGCTCACAGTTTTAATGAATGACCTTTACCGAATTACTCCCACATGTATCCTGATCTGCTGCTCCAGTGCAGGTGTTACTATTTTTAGAAAGAATTGAAGTTATAAGAACACTAACATGAACAATTCCAGCAGGTCTTTTTATTTAGCTAAAGCAATGTTCCTTTTGCCAGCTCTGTGGTGTAGGAATTAGAAACTAGGTTAAAAGGGTCCTAGCTATAGCAAAACTTGCAATAACTTCAGTGTAGGAATTTCAGATTTGTAAAATCATGGCTTTATGGTCAAGCAGACATTTATATTCATTCAGTTAGTTCAAGAGACAGAAACAAAGAAAATATAACAGTCAACATATTTCTATAAAGCATAAACAACAGCATTGTGATTATGCCTAAATATACGTTCATATATACTCAGGGTAATACTCAACTGAGTAAAAGAAAGTGTATCATAGCCAAACTAACACAGATAATTAAGTGGGAAAAGGCAATGTGAAATAAATTTTCTGACTAATTTGACAGGCCTGCCATAGCTGCAGTTAATATCACAGGTAGACATCTGCTGCTTGGTGCTCTGTCTACGCCCATGGACCTAATCTGTGTTAGGGTAGTTGATTCTAATTGTGGTGTATTGACACTGTAATATAATCAGTGTAGTTTATAGAGGTACCCAGACATAATAGAAATTATTTTCATTATCTCAGCCCACATGTTATATCTAATGCCACTGTTTCCGATATAGTTGCATGAATATGTGCAGGTAATCAATGAAATGGGTTGATAATTTGATATAAATGCTCATGTAACTCCCTCTTAGGGGTCTTAGACTGTCTTGTGCCGCATATACTGCATAGTTACATCTTTGTGTTTTCATCTCCTCTACAGGTTGAGGAGGGGATGAATCTTTTAATCACTGGACCCAATGGCTGTGGAAAGAGTTCGCTCTTCAGAATTTTAAGTGGTTTGTGGCCTGTGTATGAAGGAGTTCTCTACAAACCTCCTCCGCAGCACATGTTTTATATACCACAAAGGTACGTGTCACAAAGGTGGTACCTTTTATCTGGTTACATGAATTTGGACCCTGCTTCTCTTACTTTTAATCTGTGATCTGTACAGCCAAGTTAAAAGGCTGTAAGCACAACCTCAGCTCTGTGGAGTGTGCGTAAAAAAAAAGAGATCCCTTCTTGTTGGTGATGCAGCATTGTTGGTCTCTGGAAAGAACTCACATACCTTTGTGTTGGAGTTTGTGTTCCGCTGATGGCTAATGTCCTGGGTGATTGGAATCATGGGAGCAGACTAGAGTCTGAAAGAAATTTGAAACAGACCTCACATACCTCAATTCTGATTTCACTTTAAAACTAAAGATCAAAATAAATGAGTGTTTTGGTTCCTAAGTGTTGAAATAATATTCAGAACTTTCACGCTACAAGACCAGAATCCAATCCAATAGTAGCTGCAGATTGCTTTTTTAATAATATGTGCTCGTTTCACTAAGGATTGTGTCGTCTTTGTGCTTCTTTTGTGTTCTGACATGCTGTTTGACTCTCAGTGCATATTTTAATGGAATTGATTCTGGAATATCTCCTTAGAGACTTCTAACTACATTGTTTTGCAAAAGCAAAATCAAACACAGAGTCTTTTACTTTTGTAGTTCGTTTCTTCCCGTGGGCAAAAGAAGTATTCATGGTACAGTTTGTAGTCTTGTTTAAAAAGTACAAGCTACTAAGTTCAATGGAAAATATTAACTGATTAGTAGATTTTCCTTGCTGCAGGTAAAGGTAGCAAAGAACACTGCTCTGTAATTTTTTCAAATGTCTCTATAATTTATCACTAGCCATTGTCATTTTTCTGATCCACTCAAGGGTTTTAATCACGAATTTGGAGCAAAATGCTTTATTAAATGTTTTTCAAAACAATATCTCAGAATACTTATTGTTCAGGACATTCTTTAAACCAGTTTTATTTTTACACAGAACAAAAGCTATTCTGAATTTTTTTCTTGCAGAAAATTTTGAATTTGAATTTTTTAAGCCACTTCCATCCTCTGTGTAATCCTATCCCCTGCTCATATCAACACCTATGGCTGGCTTGCCTACAGCCCTTCCTCTTTACTTAATGTCCCCTTTATACTGTGAATGCAAACAAACTCACCTTGCATTCAGGCAGATTTAGCAAGGTGATGGTTGAGGGGATTGAATCACATCTGCTGGGTTTTCATTTCCATAAGTATGTTCCTTTGTTAGCTGCTTCCCCTAACTTTGCAGTGCTGGGGGAATTTGTCCAGCAGACCCCTTCTTTGAAATATTTCCTAAGTTTTGGCCAGAGTTCACCCAACATCTTTGCATCCCTCTGTTACCTAAGCCGTGTAGGGATTGGCATAAGTATCACTCACATGCAGTCCATCCTAATAGCATCCTCCAGGAGGATATGCTGCTGTGGTGTCTTTGGGGCATCCAAGGGACTTTGCCATAGCTCAGCTCTGTCGCTCTTTGTGAGCTCTGTGCTTTGGGTGGGTTTTAGGCAGAACAGGGGTATTCCCTTCCCTGGGGAGCAAAGCAGTGTCTGGGTAAATGGGGCACCAGTGAGTGACAGAGAAGGCTCTTCTGCAGAAGTGCTACGCATTGGCTGTGGCTGAAGATTCTGAAGTCTACTTTGGGGGACAGTTCAGCTGCGTTGGTGTGGGTTCTGGTGGCTCAGAAGTGTGGCCTGTCGCTCATCAGTGTCTTGTTTTTGGAAAGGGACTGAGACTGAATCTTGTAGGGGTTTGTGGGTGAATGCGGCTGAAGGAGTTGATAAATGACAGCAGTTTGTTAGGATGTCCTTGAGGATCCCAAGTTGCCTTTTTTTATGTTCTTTGGGCATACAGAGTCTTTAATGAATATCTGAGACACTAAAAATTACTTGGAGCATATTCAGTTTTACATCGATGTTTATAGTTTTCTGGACAAGATTTACAACAGATCTGCTGGAGTTTTAGGCCATTTGTGTAGATTGCCTTATGTGGTCCAGGCATTTTTTCTGCCTTTAATCACACTTCTGAGTGTTTTGACAGTTCATTTATTTATGGCCTAAATAAATTACATATTCATTTGGGGGTTTCTGTCTGTCCCTGGCTCTAGTATACACTTAGAATTTCTGTAGTGGTTTGTGAACTGTTCTGAAGTCCACAAATTAAAGAGGCTTGTTTTGTAAGGTCCTGCTGGTGCAACCATTTTGCTTATTAACCCTGTGCAAATTGCTGCTAGATCAGGATTATCTTCTGTTAATTTTTTTTCTAGACACAATCCTGTGAATTCTAGACTAAAAATATAGTACCCTGCCTACGTTTCGTGATGTATATATTCCAGCATAACTTCAGGGAAAATTGTTCCTGTCAGTCTGGCAGATGTTCTGGACTGACAGAATCTGGGAGTTGGTAGGTTGGTGTCAACCTGGCTTCAGCCCACTTCACTCCTTCGTTTGGGGGGTAGGTGAAAACCGTGGTGTAGCAGAAAGCTCTTGGATTGGTGGATGTCCATGAGAGCAGCAAGCTAGGATGACATCCCTGTGTTTCAGGGTATACATTATGACTGGTCTGAGAGCATGGCAGGTGGCTTCCCACGAGTGGACAGTTAGCATTGAGCCCGGTAAGAGCTCATGTCTGCATGCCTGTGGCTGAGTCTAAGTCTGCATCAGCCCTTTTTGAGTCAAATGTGGGAAACCTCATCTGCACATGTGAGTGGTGGAGAATACAGTGACTACTGAGTAACAAAATACTCCATAGTAAATAGGAGCTCACTGAAAGGATTATTTTTTCATCTCTATTTGTAATGTTCCAGCATAGTATTCCAGAAATGTGTGGGAAATCACGTGTCTTTGTTGAGATCAAAAGCTACGCACAAAAGTATGATTTATTAAAAAGTGAATTAGCTCATTGTATACTCCACATTTCATCAGCCCTTCAAGGACTTTGTAGTTAGCATTACTTACTGGTATGTAGACTTTAAAACAGAGCCTTAAGAGTCCTGTCTTTTGGGGATTTTTAGATTGCTTAGCATCATTGTACTGCTTTTTTAATATTTTACTGTGAATCAGTGAGGGTTTTTTTTCCTCCCCTTACATAGTCCTTGCAGAATTTGTCTTTAATCAGTCACAGTTCTGGGGGAAGCTGATGCACAAACTGCCCTTTTGGGGGGCAGGGTGAGAGAAGCCGAGGGATTTCAGCAGCTCTGCCACTGTCTGTGACAGGTCTGTACAAGAGGAGGATGGGCAGAAGAAAGGGAGACCAAAAGACAGCTGGTTTGATGAGGCTTTAAGCAGTCCAGCATTATTTGGTGCCAGAATAAGCTTGTTGGATCAGTGCTAGGAACTGGTCAGAGCTCAACAAGTTGTCAGATCTCATTGGAGCCTCAGTAACTGGCAGAGTGTTTGTTCTTATCCCTTCTTTTACTTGTCTCTCCCTTTTTTTTTACAAAGTAAGATTTGTTTGTGTTAACCACCTCTTTGCATTTCTCTTTTAATGAACTGGCCAAGGAAGTAGCTTGAATCAAAAGAGAAATTCTTGGGGCACTCTAGCTGATAATGAATCATGATTCAAATCAGAATTCAGAAACATCATGTTAAATAATACATAATTAGCAAAAGTATGTTAATAATAATTAGCAAAAGTGGTTAACATGGGTGCTGGTGCTAAAGATATAACCATAAGATCTATCTGTAGCACTTGGGGAATTAATGAAGCACCCAAGCCTTTCACAGCATATCAGCAGTTTATCTGAAAGTAGCTTATTTCTCCAGATTGTGCCATGTTTCTACTCTGTTGGTCTTAAACACGAGAGGAGACTCCATCTCCCTGGAATTAGTGTGCACACAGTTCCTCCTAGCACTTACTCCAGTGTTACTTGCTCTCCAACCTAAAGTCTCAGCTTTTTCAGTGTAGGGAAATGCAGATTCTGCACATATTGGCTCTCATTTCCTTAGTTCTCCATTGTTTGATATAAACACCAGCAGAATTGCACACCTCAATACTTGCAGGTTACCTTGACAACACCACAGGAATATTCCTCACTATCTCTGCACTGTAAAGCTGCAGTAAAGCTCTAATTACCACTGGGTTATTGATATAAATTGTTAATCATTTTCTGCCTGCTGTGTCTTATTGTCTTATTTGCATTTGGAGGAATGTCTCATGCGGTCTCTCTTGGTTCCATAACCTTTGATCATAACTCTCAAGTCTTCTTAGCACAGCACATATCTAAAATGTCCACCAGCATTTTTTCCATCTTTTGTTTCTCTACATTTGTAGAGCCTGGAGTAATTCTTAATCCATATTTCTTTCTCCTCATCTATTGTCACTGTTTTTTCTCTCCAGCTTGCTTCAGCTGTAATTTGGGTATTTTGTGAGAGGTGTGTTTCTTCAGTACCATGCATAGTTTCTCTATTATTCTGTGTGCCATTCTAGTAGAAGACCAACCCACTTTCTCAGTGGTCACAGTGATGGTCCAATTCTGTATTCTCTCCCTCTTTCTATTGCTCATTCATGCAGGTCTCTTAAATGTCTTTCTTTCAACACCAGGCTTATCAGACGCTAAAATGGAGGCAACCAAAGATGAACTAGTATCAAATGTTGTTTGTTCTTTGTCATTTAAAATTTATGTACCTATATCTTTCTGCCTTCTCATTAATGCTAGGACAGTATGGAAGGTAAGAGTTTAAAGATTTATATGGCCCTCCTAAGCTGTTCGGTTTTGCATACATCTGCTCTATTTCTGGTGTGTTTATCTGGGGTTCCTTTACAAGTCTTTTCCTGTCTGGCGTTTTTCCTTCTGTATTCTAAAAATATCCTTGGCTACTAAACAAAATTGCATCAGCTACAGAGATATATTTCTTCTCCTTAGCTCTAATGAGTAATCCAAATGTCTGATGTGATTTGCCTGAGGTAGTCCGAGGATACTCATCATGTGGATGAAACCAAGCAAGAATGTTTCAGTTCAAAGTGATAAAATAAAAGTAATTTTTACATTATAAGTGCATGAAAATGTGAAGATTATAGTGTGATTCAAATGTTATCTTGATCATGGAGGTAGTTAGCAGTGGCACTGTCATCCTAAGACAGTTCTTGATTATGTAAATAATTTAATCTTGCAAAATTGTTGTGTTTCACTTTCAGATACCCTATATGACATATGAAAGCTTGTGCAATACGGAGTACATGTGTATATATATATGGTTCTTCTGTGTCAAACTACTGTGATCTGTTACAGAGATGGCCTGAGTGAAATGCTGTGCAAATATGCCTGTGGTAGTTCTGTTGTCTCAGCTCATTTAGATTGGCTCAGATTTCTCTCTGCTGTGTCGTATTTTGCACATCCTAATTTCTTGTCAATTCATGCTGCTCTGCCTTTAACTATGATGCTTTTAACTGAGTCAGCTGGAGTTAAACTGTACTTTGGCTGCACATGCCAACACTGAACAAGACACTGTCATTGCCCTTTAGCATTTTGTTGACAGTACACCACCACATCGACTTGGTCTTTTGATACTTTTCCATCAGTTCATGTCATGCTGTATAGATACCTATTCCCTGGCACCCTGGATCTCTCTGACTTGCTGTTATCAAGTTCATGGTGCTCCTTTTCAGTGTGTTTGTTTCCAAAGTTCACCACTTATCTGACAGATGAGAAAAAGGGTCTGTGGTAGAGGAGCGTTAACACGAAACATAACACACTTCAGTTTGCATACTATTGATACAGATATGCTTTAACAAATTGCTTGCTACTTTTTATCTTCTTTTTTCTTTTTTGAGATGAATCATTTCAAGACAGCTTGTGGCTTTGCAACTGAGAGGGCTGTTAGGCTCTTCCCTCAGCCAGGGCACAGCTTTTCCCATTTCATCTTTCTGGCATTCATACAGAAATGCTTGCACTTCTCCTTCCTATCTTGCCTCCCCTAGAACAGGAAAAGTTCTTGCCTTGCTGCCCTGTAGGTTGGCTGAAGCTTTGCATGCCAGGATCACTGCAAAACCTGACTAAATACCATGATGTGTATGCAACTAAAAGGTGAAATCCATTTTTGTAAACGAGGCACTATCCCTCCCATTTTGAGTATTGCTTCAGTACTAAGCACATATATCTTGTTTTGGCTCCTGCACAAGAGTGGATGCCACTAATATGTAGAGCTTCCTCCATTTATGTTCTTTTGAGATGTTTTCCTCAACGTTATAGAAGAGCTAAATTTTTGTTTGTGAGGATGCAAATTGCAGGAATTTTTTTTACTAGTATCTCTGACATCCAGCTGCTCTGTGTTTCATAATGTATTTTGGACACCTTGTTCTTGCCAGCATGAGCTTGCAATGCCTCCTCCCCTACTTGGTCCTTTTGATAGAATTTTGAGTATGGAAAGTCCTCATTCAGCACCAATAGTTACATGTTACCTGTACCACCTTTTGAGGCATCCATGTACATGCCAGACTGTTTATGGAACTTCATTTAACAGCTGGGAAAAGTAAACTTTTAACTTTTTTTTAAAGTACATTGTCAGGTAAAGCTTGACAAGCATTTTATGAATACAAAGTCATCAATAGATTATAGGAACTGACTACATGGCTGGTATTTATAGGACCTATCCCACAAAACAATTGCAATCTATTTAATCTGTGTTAGGTTCATTTTGCTGATACAGACAGCTCAGAGAATCATAGTATGCCTTGGGTTGGAAGGGACCTTAAAGGTCATGTAGTTCCACTCCCCCTGCCATGGGCAGGGACACCTTCCATTAAACCAGGTGACTCAGAGATCCATCCAGCCTGGCCTTGGGCATTTACAGGGATGGGGCATCCACAACTTCTCTTGCCTTTAAAATTTAGTTTTGATAGCAATGCCAGGGGAACAAAGTCACCTACAGGTTAACTGAGAACTCTGTGTAACTTAGCAGTGGTACAGACAAACTTGCATGTTAGGGAGTAATCTGGGGGTTGCATTTACATGACCTAGTTTTTGCAGAGAAATGCCATTACTGTGTCTGGCTTGAGCAGTTACTTCTACCTTTCTGCTCTAAGTTGCAGCTGTATAACAAAGGATCTTTGACAGATGGACAGAATGGCAAGTGTTGACTATTTCAGTAACATTTAACCTAGGAATGTCAAAATCATGCTTCAGATGCTTTCGGTGTATCAAATTATGAGAAGCAATTTGGTTACATAATACTGGGAAACACTGGGGAACACAAACAACAAAATCTGCTTGACATAAAAAGCTTGATATGAAAAGATTGAAAGGATGCTGGGTTTTGTGAGGGAAGGACAGCTGAAAGCTCTGATAACAAGTCTATCAGGTTCCCTGCAAAGGAGTCCTTTCTCCTCTTTTGTACTATAGTTTTCAACCAGGAACTCCATTACAGTGCCCTATGCTTTTAAAAATCCAGATAGTAGACATAGCCAACACATTCCTCTTGAAGAGAAGTTAGTAGTTCTTCCCATGCTCTATAGGCTTTGCCTTTTGCCTGCCCCTGTGTCTTGGGCTCCAGGACTGTGTCCCAGCTCCAAGGTAATTCACTTCTCCCAGCCTCTCCATGGTCTGCTCACTCAGACACATTCTAAGGTTCTAGTTCTGTGTTTGCCTGCCTTCAGGCTGTCGATTTCACCCTCTATCCCTCCTCCAACTCACTGTGGTTTCCAAGGTAAATATGAGTTTGATTTAGCACAGTGATTCTGTTCTGCATTTCTTGGACACAAATCCATTTTCACCAGTAGCTTCCCACCCTCCAGAGAAAAGGCCATTAGTCATTTTTATAGAGAGATGTTCAACCCCTATCCCCAGCAAGTTAAAGCAATAAACTGTCAACTCATACACCAAAGGTAGAATTTGTCCATGTTCATTTAGACAGCTAAAAGTTAGACATTCTTCTGTGAGCTTTATCATGAGTGAACTGTCTACCTCTGGAAGGTGATTTGCTGTTGCAGTGCACCAATGAAAGTGTCCATTGTTCATGCCAGTGAGAAAGGTATACATACTCTAAAGCATTAATTAAAATAGCTTTTATTAGAGATAAGGAATAAGTTGATAGCATAGATAATCATGAAATTACAGAATGTTGAAGTTGGGAGGGACGTCTGAAGGTCATCTGATCTACCCTTGTGCTTGAATAGGGCCATCTAAAGCTGTTTACCCAAGACTATGTTAGATGGCTTTTGAATATCTCCAAGGACAGAGACTTTCCAGCCTCTCTGGGAAACCTGCTCTAGTGTTTGATCACACTCACAGTGAAGAACTGCCTCCAGCTGCTCATATGACATCTCCTAGCTCTCATCCTGTCACTGGGCACCACTGAGAAGAGCCCAGCTCTGTCCACTTTGCACCCTCCCTTCAGGTATTTATATACATGCTGAGATCCCCTTGAGCCTTCTCTTCTCCAGGCTGAACAGTCTTAGGTCTCCCAGTCTTTCCTCATAGGAGGGATGCTCCGGTCCTTTCATCAGCTCTGTGGTACTTACATCCCATCGGTTGCCAAGAACCCAGAATTTTGCAGCATCAGGCCGCTAGTCACAGCATAGCATGCTACACTTGGTCCCATCCATGCTAAGGTTCCTTAGCGTTATGGTCTTTAGCACTTCAGTAGGATTTTCTTAGAGGTAAACAATGCCATTTGTCACTTCTGCTGTCAAACCAAAGGATGTCACTCTGAGAACATGGCTGTGTCTCTTCGACATAAAGATGAGGAGATGCGGGTGGTGTAATTGCTGGTGCCAGGTGGGAGCTGCTTGCCTGCTCCTCCATGGTGATTAGTTGACAAGGTTTATCCTGCACCCAGGAGATAGGTGCAGCACAGCATAGGCATGAAGGCCAAGCTGTACGTGCAGCACAACTCAACACAGCACAACTAAGTATAGCACAAGCCTACAGCCACTTAGGTCAACTGTTCTGTAGATCACTGACTCCTTAATACACCACAGCCTTCCCACTGGGATCACTGCAGCTGGCTCTCCGGTGTTCTAGGACCAGTTCACTAGAGGACACCGTTGACTACAGAGGGAGCCTGGGACTAACTCAGACTTGTGTGAGTAACTTCTAGGTGAGATGAGTCTCTTATGCAAACAATGCTGAGTAGTCTCCAGAACTCTGGGTTTTCAGTTCATTGTTCTCGAATCATTAATTATATCATGGTCTCATGGGAACAGGTAGCAGGTGGGTTTTTTTCTGCAGCTCAGCATGCGTGCACCTGCCTCGCTTAGATGGCAGTGTGTCTTTCCCAAAAGGGAAGACTTTTCCAGGCTTGTTTATCTGCCTAACATTTTGCATTAATTATACTCTATCCATTTTAGTTTCTGCTAGAAATAACTTCAGCTCCCTTGTGGAACCATGTCAGGTACCAATAATGCTTATAACCACATATCCAAATACATGGTGTGTCTGTATTCTGTCTGTCATGTTCTGTCCTGTGTAATGCAGTGTCTCATGGCAGATAAGAGAAGAAAGTCAGTGCAGTGTGTGACTTCTCATTTGTTGGCAGGGTGTTTCACTGCAGACACACTATTGCTCTTGTATGACTTGTGTATTCATACTGCAGTGCATGGAAAAACTATGCCATGGGAAACTAAGCATTGTAGAATCCAGAGCAAAAGCACCCTCTGCTCTAGAGGCTTCACTGTATACACTTCCTCTCTTCTGTGAAATAAGGTGTCACTTCTCATCTACCAAACCATTTGGGATCTTCTCAAAAGAGGGAAACTGCCTTGATCATTGTGTTATATTGCTGTGATAAAAATCAGAAACACCTCTTACACTGGGGTGTGCCTGGTGGGACTGGCAGGCTAGAATCTTGTCCAGAACAGCTCAGTTCTTTCTTCAGACCATTGATCTCTATGATTATGCATCCAAATAATCCTTTTATAATCAGCATTGCCAGATGTATGAAAAGATTGGGCTTAAACATACATAAACACTGTATGTTTAAGAAAAGGAGCATATTTTTCCTTGGTCACAGCACCAAGGCTGACAGAGCTCGAGCAGCATTTGACACATGGTGTGACTCTTGGGGATGGTCCTGTGCAGGGCTAAGGGTTGGGCTCGGCAATCCTTGTGGGTCCCTTCCAACTTGGCATGCTCTGTGATTCTGTGATTTGAATGATTCACTGCAGGAGGTATAATTATTTCAGAATGCACTAGCTGCTTGTATTTTGCAGAATTTGTTTGGGGTTTGATTTTAATTATACATGTGTTTTGTCACAGGATACAAACAGACTGAACTGGATAATTATGTGAATTGTTCACCTTAAACACGTTTTGACATCTGATCAGTTCTAGTAATTATTGTACATGATCTTGGTAATGGTGAATAATCATGAGATGATACCTGAGCATGAATAGCACTATAATTTAAAGGCTTATTTTACCTCTTTGCTTATTATTTCCTCTCAGATTGTTTTCTTGCAGAGATGTGCACCGCTTCTTTGCAAAAAAAGCCACAGTGTGTGGCTTTTTTCAGTCTCTCATATCAGATTCTAATTATATGCATTGAGAATTCAGCCTTTCATATTGTGCATTTAATTTCCTGTTAACTATGTTAGTGGCCATAAACTGATTACATTCCACTGAGGTAACTGTCTATCATCTGAAATATTTAGAGGATGTTCATGGCTAGTTCTATATGAGTGGAGAGCAAAGTTCAGTGAAGGCTATTTTAAAGAGAGATCAATTATTTATATGTTTAGAAGGGTTGCTGAAAATTTAGCTGGCCCTAAAATCCTTGAACTAGACACAGTGCAACAAATTCACCCTGTTGTGGTTTTTTAAATTTTGATAAATATTGCCTGTTATTTTTTAACTTTTTGGTGATACCACCTTCTGTTTGAGAGTAGTGGATACTTATAAAGAACTTAATTCACATTCATTCAAGACATTTTATTTTCTCTAAGTTGTAGTGGTGGTGCCATCAATTATATTTTTTTGCTGTTTATTTTATTAATGACATCCAAGATCTGTTAAGAATTCAGTTCACTTTAATTAGTGGAGACTATTTGTTCTTGAGTGTCACTGTTGATCAAGCTTTGCTGGTGTTGGAAACTGGAGTTTTTACTATTGATCTAAGCCAGGAGCATTGCAAGAACTGGAGTTTTGCTGAGGTGATTGCAAATAAAGTATAACAGCTTCTAAAAATTAGGATCTTGGCAAGCAAGGTGATGGAATGTTCAAAATAAGTGTGGATTCCCAAGATGATCAGGGAGAGATTTTGAGCTTTTGGAAAATGATTCAAAATATGTATGTAGTAGGTAAAGGGAGCCACCTAGAGTTAGCCTATAGGAATCTCTAGATGTAAATATATGTCTGATCTGCCTCTTACTGCAGTTCAGGTGCCAAACTGAGAGCTAAACGTTAAACCCATTTATCTCTAGCAAGCCCTCTCCTGAGAGCAGGCACCAAAATAAGATTATAATCCCCTTTAATATGTTTTTACAATGCTACTGAAGGATTAGTATAGATGCTGCATGTCATATTAAAGAGCGTTGGGAGAAAAAAGATCGATACTAAAATCTCCCTCCTTCCAGTTGAGGACTCTGACTGGTATAGTATATAATTAGGCTCTTTCCTGTAACTCTTTGGACATGTGGTTCCTGCCTCTTAACAGTAGTTTCCTTGCTTCAGTGGGAAGATTAGAAGGTGCCCTCCCTCCCTTTGATTCCTCTTTAGCTGGGATGGTAGCCTAGAAAAATAGCAATCTGATGTCCTGCGAGCTGAGAAGACCTTAGCCTGAAACCAGTTCTTGGAAGAGATTTGTTAACAGTAAACTTGTCATACAGCCCCTCCTCTTGCATCTCTAGCAGCTGCAGCGTTTTGTGCTGGACTTAAAACTGTTGCTCTCATATTCTCTGTTGTGCTGGACCTTTGGGGAATTAGACATTTGGTTTTCTGGACTGGAGATTCTTCAGTGCAAGGACTGACTCCTTAAGATCTTCCAAGTTTCCTAGGAAGATACTTCTCTAGTTGGGGCTTGGGCTCCAGTATCGTCTTCTTAAGTAGAGGTGCCTACATTTGGAATACATTTTATTTTAGTTGTCAAAGCAAGCATTCTGAATTGCACTCTGAAGCCATCCCAATCTCCTTTGAAAATCCAAGCTGCAGTTTATCTGAAAAGGAGAATCCCAAGTGTAGTGTTCCCCTTTTTCTCTCCCACTTGGGTGTATCAGACAGGCATCTTGTCAGCCAGAAACAGAAGCTTATAAAATGGGTCAGTCAAGTTTTTATAGTTGCATTGTACATAATTTTCCCACATAACTTTGCATATCTATGAGAATAATAGTGCAGTCATTACTGCAAACACACTTGGACAGCAAATGGCAAATCAGGTATGGATTGTGCAGTTGGGGCCATGCAGATGGGTCTCAGAGTCACGAGCCACGTTTTTAGACTTACCTTCCATGGTGGAAGTGTTAATCACGGCCTGTGCCAAGGAAGGCGAGGTGAGCTTTAGACTGTACCTGGAAGCAGTTCCTTGGGTACTTATATCGGACTAAAATCCTTTAACTTCTGATGCCAGACACTTAATTAAGGTTTATTTTTGGTCCCTTTCTTATTTCAGGATGCTTGGAGTTAAGACTGACCATTCAGATTGCTTCAGAGGCTCTCAAAATCCATATTGATTAGTTGCTGTAATTCTTTAAAATAAAATTATGGATGTCAGAAGAGATTATAATTTCTGTCAGCACAGTTTATTTTGCATGGAAAATGAAAACACCTTTGAGTACATTCAGGAAGTATTTATAAATATTTCAAGTGGATATGGCTTGTTTTGATTTTGGAACAGAAATTTCTTGGCATCTAAGCAAGTAATTTTCCTTAACTTGCTACTCAAAAGTGTGAAGTCCTCTGCTCTTCAAGACATCAGAGCATTACTGGATGTTAGTAGAGCCTGGCTACTGTGTGCCTGTATATCTACAGGCCCTTAGAATTTGCATTATACCTTTTTCTCTATGCCTAACAGCTCCAGCATGCAAGTCCTCTCACTGGAAAGACAAGTGACTGGTATGTACTGTACTAGGTTTTGTAGCACCTGCCCCCTTCTTCCTTCCCAAAGCAATTGCAACAGAGACCATACCATTGGCAACACTTGGTCTTCCTCCCCTTTGATTTCTCTATTATTTTGCCAGCATTGTACACAATGTCGTGTCAGTAGGGCCCTGGGGAATTGTCCATACCACAAGCTTCAGATTGCAGCATGTCTTGATACTATCTTTCTTTAAAGGAAAAAGTGCTTCCCATGCACTGCAAGGGGGAAGCCGTAAACCCTAGGGATGATTCCTTGTTTCTAGGAGAATTGCAATAAGTTCTAGCAGTATTACAAGAAGTTACAATGCTACAAGGTGAAGTGCTAAGCACACCAAACTAAAATTGGTGATGTAATAAAGCCATCAAACTCACTGAAAAAGCATCAGTTTGTGAGAACTGAAAGTGTATCTTCCAGTAAATGCCTTGGTATTCCCAGAAAACTGGGCAAGAATGATACCAAAGCTTTAAAAACAGATTACTGATCCTAACTTCTGTATCTCAAAAGCAGTGTAGAAATCTTTTTTCAGAAAGCAGAGAAAGAAAGAAAACAATTGCAGATTGTCAAAGACATGACCTCAGCACAGCAGAGGAGTTGCTTTTGGAGTCTGTAAGAGTGCTTTCTTTGAGACTGGAACCCAGACATTGTGGCTGGAAGGAAAAACTCCATCAAAAATCAATTAAGTCAGTTAAACTCGAGTATTACTTTGGGACAAAAAGACTGTTTTTGTTGCTTGAACTTCTAAAAATTAACAAAAACAGTATTTTAACAAGGAGCTTACTGACAAAGCCAAAATTTCACTGTTGCTGTAACCAGTACTTCTTACTGTTTGATGTCTATCATACACATGTAACCTCAATTATAATAACATCTGATGTTTGACAGGTTTTAGTGCATTTAACTGTGTGGCACTCATGGTACGTAAGGAGGCTATTGTCTTCAAGCTACAGCTAGAGAATTCTGGTTTAGTATGAGATTATGAAAGTATGAGTTAGCTGAGATCTCATCTAACTTGAGCAGTTTAGAAGTTAATTATTTGAGTTGTCTGGGCTATGGCCCCCATTGAGGGAGAAGACCCCCCAGGTAGCAATCCATCCCCACCCTTAAATGAATGAGATAAACCAACCACAGAGATGCCTCTCTTTGTTGTCAAGGGTTGGAGCACAAAACGAGAAATCTCGTGCCAGGGAAGAAGAAGTGTCCCCTCAGTGACACAAGTGGCTTCCTATGGGATGAGGGAAGCAGAACATGCTCTCCCACCTCCCAGGGCAGACCTGTAACGATAAGCCATTCTTTTTCTCTGATAGTTAGTAATTGATGGGATTTGTTACTCCACTGCAGGTCGGGCTTTTCTTTAATTTTCACAAACTAGGTGGGGAGAGGCATGCTTGGTAGTACTGGTGTGTTTAGATGGGACGCCACAAGGAAAATCCAGCTGTACCAGGGAGCAGTGCTGGTGACTCAGTAAACAGCATGGCACCAAGTGTCCTGGCACGGTGCTTTTGAGCATTGCCTTCCTGGTTGTGCTGTAGGTAAAATCTCAGAGCTGCTAGTCATTACAGGATCATACTTCACAAGAGTAAGGTATTAAACCCCAGACAAATTATATGATAACTCTGCCCTCCTTGCCTTTACCTGCAGCTTCACCTAAATTACACAGTCTTACCCACAACCTTATTTAAACCTTTCAGGTGGAGCTGCTGTCTTCTGTCCCAGAGGTGGCAGCAGTCTGGAGCAAGTGAAGTGGTTTCTATATATGCAAGAAGTAAAGCCCTTTGGGATTTTAAATGAAGAGCACTATGGAAATGTAATATATCATTACTTCATGAAGTTACTTAATATTTAGAGTTGAAATTTTGCAATATCCCAATAAATGTAAGTGGTTCGCTGCAGTTGGTGCTAGTGTTCATGCAGCAGCCTAGAGCGGCACTCTCCCCACAATAAGCAGAGAGCAGAACAATGAACAAAGAGGAGCAGCAGTGCTTGTGTTTGACTTGCGGTTCTGGTTTTGCTCCATGTGGGTGCTTGCCACAACAGGGAGATGACCAAATATTTGCAAGCTGTTCAGAACCCCTGCCCTTCCCACCCTCACTCAGCTAGTCGTGAAAGTAGTTGAACTACAGGCAGGTACAGACAGTTCACGATGGATGTTTGCAGCACTAAACCCAGCGCAGCTGATACCAGCTTGCATTTGACTTTAAGTTCATGTTGCAGCTTTAATTCCATAATTCTTCCTTTACTGCATTGTGAATTCCTTCTCATTATTCTGTGGTGTATTTTAGAGACTTCAGAATAACAGCAGGTGAACCTGCCCCATATGCAGACACTTCTAAGGGAAGGGAAGAAATCTGCCCTGGTATTACACGTCTGCCAGGCAAAGCCTCTGGATGGCTGAGACCTTCCCACCACACAGGTCCAGAGCACTTTAGGGAAGAAAACTGACCTCTTGTCAATCTGCTGAGAAGTTGTTGGAAGCAGTTCTTGGTGGCAAGAGCAGGCTGCCTGAAAACCTCCTCATTGCTGGCCCAGTTTTGATTGCTCCTCTCTATCATCCCCTGGCACCACAGCTTTAATAAGACCAGCATTGTTTTAGCCGATGAACCCAGAGGGAGTTAGTGGAACTCTTGGCACACAAAACAAGACAGAGTCTGGAGGCTGACTGTTCTTTGACTCTGGCCTTCCCTTCCAAACTCGGAATCTCACAGACTGTCCCTGGAGTGCTTTTAGCTTCCAAGAGCTATCAGCAGTATCTGGGGGACAGGATGGAGATTTGTCCTTCACAAGAAATCCTTAGAAAAGGAGCAAAAAAATAAATGATCAAATAGATGCATCTTGGTTTGCCTTTGCTATCCTAGCCTGGATGGTATAATGATGTGATGTCTTTTAGAAAGCTGTGAAGCTGTTCTTTCAGCTTACTGTATATGAGACTAGGAGGATTTTGTGGGCCTGGGCTGGGCATAGGTCATGACATTGTGGAAACTGTCCATAGCCATTCAAGAGACACAACCATGAGTGAGAACTCGGGCTTCAAATTGGAGGCAGCTTGTTTTAGTAAGACAGATGGTATTACCTGGTCTGGAAACATGGTGATTCAGAAGCTGCTTCACATACAGCACAGCCTTGTGCTTGGCAAAGGGAGACTGGTGCTGGGAGGTTTAAGGTGATCAGCCTCTCTAATGTATGCTGCTTTGCAATTCAGAAGTGTTACACAGGCTTCTAAGTAATGCCTGGTCACAATTCTGCAATTCGGAATAGTAGAGTGCAAAGGAGGCTTTCAGTGCCTGACTCAGGTGTCTCCTGCTGCTCCATGGAATTCTTTCCCGGCTTGAACTGCAATGTTTTTGTTGCAACTTGTTTTTAACATGTGAGTCTTGAAATCAATTTCTAAATCTCTTAGAGTATCAAATCTTGAATACAGCATAATTTCAATGATTCCAAGTGAAGGCTTTCAGAATGGACTATAACGTGGATATTCTTGATCTGTCATTGTGTTTCCATGCTAGCACTACCCCGTAATCAACTGTTATGGAAACAATACATTGTCCCTAGGGTAAGGTTACAAAAACGTTCAACCACAATGCACCCACTGGATAAATCCAGATTTAGCAACATGGTGTTTAAAGCATTTTACTCTGCTCATAAAGCATCAGCAAGTTGTGCTCCCTTGAAGACAGCCTCACATTACCAGTTTCTCTGTATTTTTTCTCAGGCCCTACATGTCCATCGGAACACTACGTGATCAAGTAATCTATCCAGACTCAGTGGATGACATGCATGAGAAAGGCTACCAAGACCAAGATCTGGAGTCTATTCTGCAGATGGTTCATCTGTACCACATAGTTCAAAGAGAAGGAGGTAAACTGCATATTTTACAAAATCCTTTCCTTGCACATGTAGCTTAGTGTGACTGACCTTTGCTAACTGAACTGGCAAAACTGGATTCTGACCTTTTGTGGTTTTGGGAGCTGCATGGCCACATGGTTGTTGCTAACTGATGCTAACGGAGGGAGAAAAGCTGAGTGCTTCTCTCCTCCCCTCCCCAGTAAATCCATGCCCAAGCTAAACATCACATCCTTGTTCTCTTGTAGTGGCCAGTCTTTTCCTGGTATTGGGAGATCACTGACTATCCCTAATTTTCTTAGAAAATGTAACCTGTCTTAAAATCTTGTAATGTCACTGACTACATCAACTTGAAAGCATGGGAATGAAGAGAGAGTCAGATCTGTTTTCACCTCCCTGGTTTGTGAGATCAGCAGGAGTACATGCCATGAGAAGGAGTGTCAGATACCACCCCACCAGAGTGAGCAAGTTAAAAATAACCAAACGACACTGGCTGGCAGTAGAGTGTTGCCATCTTCTGCTTGCTATTTAAGTTACTATGTGTTCTCAGCATTGTTTGTTTTCAGAGTAGGGGACAGAGTAAATACAATGGCACTATAAATGTCAAGATGTTAAAGGTTTATTTTGTGTCTCAGTAACTGGAGCATTTCATGGCTTTTTTTCCCAAGCATAGCAATAATTTTTGTCCTTCTTTTCCTACCGGCCACTAATCTCTAGTTTTAATTTCCTCCCCGTCATTATGCTTTTAAAACAGACACAGGACAAAGATGGTAACATTTAGAGAAAAGAAAAAGGATCTTTAAACCACTCTAAAGGGCTGATTTGGGAGTGCTGAATGTACCCTGCCTCTCTCTGCCAGCTGTCAATGCTCCATTTTGAGCAGGTACTTTGGGTGCATTGCCGTGTAATGTGTGTGCTTGGTTACTCTCAGGATCATTCTGACAATAGAGAGTGGTGCTTCAGCCACTGGGAATCCCAAGACAATATCTAAATTCCGATTTCTGGATTGCAGCCTGTTGCTCTGTTCAAAAGGCAGAAGGTGTCTTATTTTTGAAGTATGCAATGGACACTGCAGTGTCTTTTCTGCACATTTTAGAGTGGGGAGTTGTAATTGTTTGCAGCAGCAATTGTATACCTCACCTTGCAATCCTGTTGTTAGACTCTTATCTCTTATTATGGCTTAATGCTTTTTGTTAAGAATATGATAATGACTGTTGGTCCTCAAGTAGCAATAGAAAATAAGAATCTGCCATCATTCTGATTCTTATTCAGATCTGATCTTATGACACAAGAATTGAAAAAGTGGGCAGAGAGCTAAACTCAGTGATTGGAATAATTGCAGAGAAAGCCTCTACTCCTTGCATGGACATTATAACTATTCCTTTTAGTATTCCTGAGCCATTTACTTCAGTTGGCGAAGTGCCCAGATTGCAGAAGAACAAGCAGAAGTGTTAGGGAGCTGGAAAAGGAGGAGCAGTTAAATTGTCAGTGGCAAGAAGTTACTGTGGAGTGTGCATTCATTGTGTGCTGGTACTTGTAGATGCACTGAACAACACATAACCCTCAGCAGCCAAAACCATTCCCCTGCAGTCTCTGAATGTTCATCATTGTGGTTTCTGACTCTGCAGCTGGAGCGTGGAACTGATGGTGGGGCAGTTACTGTGCTCCACGTACAAGAGCCTTGGCTGGAGTCACTGATCTGTATTGCCAAGCTGAAACCCCAAGTTTGGATCAGTCTCACTCTACTTTCTCTGCCCAAGAAAGTATTTATTGCTGACCCCATTCTTGCTTTTCTGCCTGTCTGACTGCACATGCACAACACACACAATCTAGTCTGGAGGACACTGTTAATGTTCATTGGTGCTCTACTGAAGCTCAGGGTAGGGGCACAGTGTGCAAAAGTTCGCACAGACGTTGGAAAAAATCGCGTCTTAGGTACTTTGTGATCTAAAGTGACAGAAATGGGCAAAGCCGGAAAACAGGAAGAGAGATTATCACATACCAGAAGTTTTTAGGACCATAATATACTTACTTGTTCCCTTTTTCTCTTGAGCATTTGCAGGAGACAAGTGCCAAGGTAGGAGCAGAGAGGAAATCCGTGACATATGATTTGACACGTTACTCGAGTTTCATATGCTTACATATTTTTTAAAGCTGCTCTTGTCTGGAACAAAGACTTATATTCTGTTTTTTCTGAACTAGCAGGACAGAGAAATACTTGTTGAAAGTGAACTATTGAAATTTTTTGTTTATACACAGATTAATATTTTTAATGCCAGTTTTTATTTTATTCTTTTACTTAAAATATTACTTTTAAACTAAAATTATTTTTATTAAAAATGGAACTTTAGTCTTCGTGAAATAGTGAAAAATCCCATATAAAGCTTGTAGGACAAAGGATTTGCCCCAAACCATCTTTGTCCTTTCTGCAAACTGCTTTGATGCTTGACAAACACTGGCATTTTACAATAGAAAAACTTTTTGTTGAAAAATTCCCAGCAAATTTCTATTTATATATTATATACACTTTTGGAAAATGTACTACATCTGAAAAAAAAAAAAAGAAACCATTCTTAGTTACACAGATCCATGTGGATGTATGGGATATGTCCATGCTATTTTGAACCATTTCCTTAACTGTGCTAAGAATGGAGCTAAATATCTGTCGATCATTAAGTTATAGAAATCTAATATAATTCTGCAATATTTATTTCTCTTCTCCCTCAGAGCCTTACCTCTGTCTCTTCCCTTTTCCCTTATACCCTGCAGCATTTAGCTTCAAGCAGGCAACAGGCTCCTTAGGGCATGACCCTCCTGTGCTTTAATTGGCCACGAAAGTCATGTGTGTATAATCTGATGCTTTGCAGTTTTGTGTTCTGCTCTTTGTGGGCAGTTATGAAAAAGCCAGATGGAGCCAGAAGTACACAACTCTGACTCAAATTATTTGTCCTGGCGTGACTTTATTGTCTTTAGCTGAATTACTTCCACATTGCATAGGACAAGGGTCACCAGATTCCAAGTATAAAGTAGCCTGACAAGAGCCTGACGTCGTCCTTGTTGCAGCCAAGGACAGAAATTCCTCATTTTCTAGCAATAATGTTTGACCCAGTTAGAAGTAAATAGAATGGTTACAAGAATTAATAGCCCAGTTTTTGGCATTTGGCTTTTATGTTACCCTTATGAAACTTTTTTCAGTTCAACAGAATACACCAAATCCACCAAAACAACAATCTCCTCCACCACCACCGTTGTGGATGTCACTGAGCCAAAGCCCTTTAAGAAGCCAGTGCAGTGGCTGTTGACAGTACCTCCCTTGCTGCTGGAGGCAGAGTTCCTTTCTTCCTGAGGCCAACACTAATGTTTTTCTCACCTGCTGGATATTAGAGGAATGCTGTTTTGTTACTAACTTTTATATTATGAGTAAGGAGCCCCCTCAAAACTTGCAAAGTTGCTAGCTCTACCAGAACCATAATTTCATACAAAATGAGGTAGCAAAGAAACTTGTATTCGATGTGGGTGGTGAAAAAGCATGTCCAGAAATCAGGGGTAATATCATGGAGATGTGCTGTAGATATACCTAAGGTGGTTCCTTTTGGCCTGCTTTAGGAAATCTGTGTATATTTAGCAAGTGTCAGTTGTGATGCAGCCTTAGGCTGCTGACGGCCTGTCACACGAGCAGAGCCTGGAGTACGTGTAGCAGCGCGGTGAACGCGTGACCGGGCCTGTCCAACTGGGGCTGATGACATTACTGAGCAAGTTCGACCTGTTTATGGTTTCTCAGCACCCCAGATTATAATTATTCCTCATTATTTTGCACATTTGTCATATCTTTGGGTCTTGTCCAGGGAACCTTTGTGCTAGGCCACGTATAAACACACAGACAAGCCCATTTCCTCTCGTTGACATTTTTTCATCTGATTGTTTTAGCCCTGGATTTGCTTTTGTTACTGGTACCAGCAGGAACTCTGGAAGAGCTCTGCCAGCTTTTCCAGTGGCTCTGCAATTCAGAGACACAAATCCTTGCAGTGTCACGCTGAGCTGGGGGTCATACAATTGATGGTCTCTTTGTTCCTTCATCAGCTCTGGGTTGCCCTTGCATATTCATCCTGCACAGCACCCAGGCTCTCTTCCATTTTGACAAGTGCTCAGAACATACACTGTGCAAGAGGCTTCCATGCCCAAAAATTCACCAGGGGTGGACTCTCTGGCTGTGTTAGCCTTTCTTCTGCCAGGTAATGCTCCAGTCCATGTCTGATAAGGCACATTGGAATGGAAATATGGACAAAGGAACTTTTAAGCTTATCTTTTAATGGCAGCTGAATGCTCTGTCTTGCATGAAATCCTTGTATTCAGAAGGATGAAGGATACAGAGGGTACAGATTCCAGGTGTAACCCTTTTTTTGTTGCGAAATATAGTTTGTGTTTTCCTTCAGAAAACTGAGATTAAAGGAATTATAAAAGAAGCCATGAAAGAAAATGAGATGCTGCTATCATGAGGCTATCACTGGTTTCTGCAGGCAGCTGTATGTATTTCTCTTGCTGTTAGTGTGCCCCAGCACATTATACATGCTCTTTATCTTACTGGCTGCAAAAGGCATTTCTGTGACATCCAGTGTTCATCACATCTACATCAAGGCTGTGTGTAGCAAGAAGCTGGGCAAGGAATTTGGACTCTGAAAGCCGGAACTGTGTTTGCACCTCCTGAGAGGTTTGTGCTGGGTGAACCATTTCATTTCTTCATTTGGGAAGTGGATGCAGCTATGGGTGACCTAAGCCACTGACTTGGCTGATATTTCCAGAATGCTAATGACCTTCACTGACCCTATGCCATGTCAGCAGGAAGAAACAGGAGACAAGTAGGTGCACTGTTGTTCATGCACAGTGGGGAGTCTGTTTAGTGTGAGTTACAATGCCTAAGTGTTCAGAGGAAATTGTTCAGATGTTAGAAAATAATTTTTAAAAGGGTAATATAAAAAGGCACACTTCCATGTCTGTTGTTTGAGGCGTTCCAAGCAGGAAATGGAAAAGTTCAGGGAGGGAGCTAGGGAAGAAGAGACAAGATGCACGTCTCATGTTCAGTAAGAATGTAGGTTGAAATGACCACAGAGATGACCATTGTGTCCTGGTAAACAGAGGCTAAATCTTACACCTTTAGAGGAAATAATAGAATGATTTTGCTGACAAGGGAATGCTTCTTCGTGCTGCACCATGTACTCTTAAGGCACGTGGTGTGACTCTTGGGAATGGACCTGTGCAGGGCTAAGAGTTGGACTCGATGATCCTTGTGCGTCTCTTCCAACTCAGCATATTCTTTGATTCTGTGATTTGTCTTGAACTTCTTTCCCCTTTTTGTCTTTTAATAAGCCTTTATAAACCAGCTGATCAGGAAGAAACTGTAGGAACACAGGCACTGCTTCCACAGGTACATGTGCACACATGCACACCCACCCACACCCTAGCTCAGATCCACGTCCCTGGAGCTCATCTGTATTCTCAGCTTAAAAATAACAGAACATAAGCAGCAGCTTGAATGTTGTATTTAGAAGTTGTTTCTATGGCTTTCATGAAGGACTGTTCCCATCCCTTCCTAGAACCCTTTGCCAAAAGGGAGCGCTCCAGGTGTTTTACAGTGTTTTTTGGAAGCTCATAGTGGCAGTGGAACAACACTCCAGCTCTCTGTAAGGTCCCAGCACCGGGACTGCTCAGCAATAGCAGCCTCTATATATCTGTTCCCTTTCCCAGAGTATATCCAATTGGGGATTCAGTTATTCATTACTCCATCTTTGCTTGGAGCCTCCTGATAGAAAGCACTGGATGTGCCCCTGGGAGGATATCCAATGGGATCCTGAAACAAGATAGAAGAAAAATTGGGAAAAACTACAGGAACACTAAAGGTGATGCCTTTCTTCTGTGTGCATGCCTGGCTTTAAAATATAACTATATACATGTTTATTTAAAAATCATTGCATTATATTTTCCAATTTTATGTAGAGAAAATTCTTGAAATTTAGTCTGAAGTTATCAATTCCTCATTTTGGTCACACAGGCCCTCATCAAATGCTTCACTGAGGTTTGTTTCAGTCCTGCCAAGCCCAAGCACAGGCAGAACAATCCCCAGCCTGTTGCACCTTCACAAGCCCCACTTGTCTCACCTTTGTTCAGGTACCAGAAATGACACAGCACACCTGCTTGCTTTATCTTATTTATAGTCTTTTCTGGCAAATGTTTATTTTCATTTTTGCAGTGGCAGAAAAGGGGTTTTAACTTTTTAGTTACAGTGTTTCTGGGCTGATTTGGAAAAATGTTCTCTTTCTCTCTCAGCCCTGCTCCAGCTGCTTGTCTCATGAGTAGATGATCTGTTGAGAGAAAGGTCTTATCAGATTTTCGCTACATCCACACTCTCCCTTTTTAAAACTCATTTATTTTGCTACTCTATCCATCTGGATTGGTTGACTGGAAACTTATTTTCAGTAGGGTGGTTTGTTATATGAAGTTTTTCATTACAGGGAATGAATCATGCCCAGAGTACTCAGAGAACACCAGTCTGCCCTAGGATCGTAGATAAAATGCCTCATGCTCCCATTCCATGTATCTGAAAGTGATAAATAAATCAGTTAGAGGCCATGCAGAATATTCAATAAGGATATCCCCTGTTGTAGCAGTTGTGGGTTATTTCTCAATACAAGGTAGTGGAAAATTTGTATAGAAGATCCTCCGGTCTCTGTGCAGTTTTGCTGCTTGTCCTTGTCTGCAGCTGTGTTTCTGTTGAATTTGCTGTCAGTTTTCTTTGCCTACCGTAGTGAATGCAGTCCAGCACTGCTCTTTGGTGTTTTTTTTTAATTTATTTTAATTTGTTTTTAAATTTCCACCGATAACTTTAAAGAAAAAATAGCAAATTGTTTCATGAAACAAACATGACAGAATAAATTAGTTACAGGTCAAAGAGTTTTTTAAAGAGACGGTAAGTAAAGTTTTTTGACAACATCTACATGACCAAAAAGGTTAAACTCCACTTTCAAAATTTACATGATATGAGGGACATATCCAGTTGATTGCCAGTGGAAAAGCATTGAGGTATTTCAGAAGATGTGATCCAGAACCCTGAGCTCTCTCTTCTGCAGTGGAATTGCTTTTTATGATTGCAGATTGCAGAGATGTTGCAAGCGAAGCTGCATTTCCTTCATGAACTTACATTGCCCTGACTCATTTTATTTGCATTTCTTTTAAAAGGCTGGGATGCCATTATGGATTGGAAAGATGTCTTATCAGGAGGAGAAAAACAAAGGATGGGCATGGCTCGGATGTTTTACCACAAGTAAGTGTTAAGATTCATTCCTTAAGTAGTGTGGAAAATGAGGAAGAGTTTTGCATGTTTCCTGTTACAGTTTGAGCTGTAGTAGGCTATAATCTGCATGCAATATGCAACACTGCCAGACAGTTGCACAGGACCTGCATAAACCTTGTTGTTTATTCATACAAGCTCTGCCTTTAGTTTGGGCAATGCTTCTTAAGCTTTGCTTTTGGCAACATAACATTATCTTTTCGAGATATTAATTTCTTTACCATCTCAGGCACAAACATCTTCCCTCCTACAAATGTGGCAGAAATCTGATGGACTATTGCAGAAGCTCTTGGAGTTTGATAGCCAAGCTCCAGGACCTTTTGGTTTTGGTTTTAGAGACTGCAAGCACACAAAGACAGCCCAGTCCACACATGGCAGTCAGTGGAAAGCTGCTGAGTCGGCTGTATCTACTGCCCAACTTGCTGATAGGACAAAATAACCTCAGGTCAAACTAGGACATAGAATTTAGATCACTGTGTACTCAGATGGACCAGGAAATAAACCCCATTTTTCCTGGAAGTTGTCTCTGCACCTGAATAATGCATGGAAACTTTATGTTGTTGCTAGCCAGCCTCCAGCTGTAAATGAGAGACAGCTGTCTGGCAAAAATAGCTCTCTTGTTTCTGTTGTTGTTTCAACTAACATCATACACGGGAATACTGTCCAAAACCGGGAAGAGTAATGATCTTTATCTGCTTTTGAAAGGCCAAAATATGCATTGCTGGACGAATGTACAAGTGCTGTAAGCATTGATGTCGAAGGAAAGATATTCCAAGCTGCAAAAGCTGCTGGGATATCCCTACTTTCCATAACACACAGACCTTCTCTTTGGTGAGTATGTTCAGGGCTTTATCATCATCCTTGCTTTCAGCTTTCTGACAGGCAGTGGATTGGCCTTTACTCTTTCTACTAGGGCAGTTTAATCTGTATCTACTTACTGTTTAATCAGTAGCTACTGCACTTTCTAAGATAACTTGTCTACAGCTATAGTGATTTAAATTAATTTAGCACTGATTTTTTTTAAGTCTTTGAAACTTATTTATTCCTCCCTCATTTTTTTAATGTGTTTCAGTTATTAGCATGCAGGTGTCTAAGAGGCAACTAATAAGTCTACACCACAGCCACAGTAGATATCACCAAGTTATTCTGTAAAGGTGACAAGACACTTGAGGTGTCCTGGGGAAGTTTAGCAGTGCAGGGAGAAGATGGGAAAGTTGACAAGTGGTTAAACTTTTTTCTTCCATAGGAGTATTACATCTGGCTTTTTAACTTTAAGTTCTATGTTCTCTAACTGCAGCATTTGTGAGCTTTCAAATATGATCATCTATTAAAATAAGAAATATTGGAATTCTGAGAAGTGTCATTCTAGGAGGGAGTACTAAGTTTGGAAGAGTCCCTCCAAGCAAATAAATGTAGTTAATGTATAAATGAGACCAAGGAGGTGTAAGCTAGCTTTAACAGAGACTATTTGTTCTGAACTCCTAGATCCTACTGTCAGACTGTTTGCTTTTTTTAAATTGATGGGAAAAAAAAATCCATTATTAGTATGTTGCCTTAAAGGAAAGAAATTGTATCAGTGTGTGCTTCCCTGATAAGGAACAGTTTCCCCAGAATTCCTCCTTCCTCTGTGTAGATGATGAGAGTGAAAATGCTTATTTTTGAATCAAGACCTAAATGTTAAGAAAAAATGAGTATTCTAACAGAAAAAATATTCACATGGACTTTTGGTTTTAAAATAATTTAAATTATACTTATAAAGAAAAAAAATATTTAATTTTGTTTAAGTTTGGCGGTTTTGTTAAAACCACTGCTCAAGAAAACAGGTATTTGAGAGCATCTCACCCATAAATGATTATGAGAGGGAAGTTATTCAAAAGACGTTTTGAGAAAGATCTTCTGAGTTCAGTTTCCTACCAACATTTCTTGTTTCCTAGTATTAGTGCTATTCAGGAAGGCTTGGGATTGCTCTTGTAATCTCCAGAGTATTACTGAAATGATCAGAAATCTGGTGATTTGTGTGGTTCTAGGGAAGTAAAGACAAATGCTGACTATTTAGAAATAAGCATACCTTATGTATGCTTTCACAGGGACTGCACTGAAGAGTAAAAAAATGTGTTCCCCTGCTATTTTCTCCTCCTGAAGATTATATCAGGAAATATTTGCTCTTTTAATCAAAATGTTGATTAAACTTTCCTAGACCACAGACACTGGACATCTCAGTCAGCTCTTAGTTTCTTGATTTTTTGGGTTTTGGGGGGGCAAAACTAGAGGGATAGATTAAGAATATGGGGTCACAAAAAACAATATGCAGGAAGTGCTGAATGTAAGTCTGGAGATGAATCTTTTTTGAGTCCCATGTCATAAGCCATTGAGCTTATTAAACTGTCACATTCCCTGGATGGGATTTATAATCACTGTTTTATGATGCATCTCATCTCTATAATTTATAGTGATAAATTACGCAGTCATATCGGCAGCTCTGAGGGAACTCTCTGCTCTTGCTCTTGTACCTCTTGATAAATGTCTTGTCAGGTCTTGACAAACTCCACACATACACCTTTGAATATTTTCAGCGCACACACCCTGATACTCACTGAAAGATCTGTGACTCCTACACAGACTCTTTTATTTTGGCCCCTTGCAAATCAAACCATGTTTTAGGACTGAAGTTACCTTTAGCCAACCTTATAAAATCCAGGGAACAAACTGAGGTGTAATTTGAACAAACTCAAGTTTTATCAGTAGCAGCAGGTGCACTGTGCCTACCTCACTGTATTTTCCACTAAGGAGCTAAGAGCTCTCAGAAAGCAGGGTAAATAAAATAAACTGGGACTAGCATTCCTGAGGAGAAGCAGACCGTGTCTGTCGCTGCTGTTCAAGGCCCTGGAGAAAAAGGCATCTGTTGCAGTTGAAGTGAAGGCAACTGTAGCCACAGACGGTGTTTCCAGGAGGGAGGCCACCACCTAGGCCAGGGACAGCAGATGATGAGGGAGCCACCACTGCAGGTGAGGGCCTCCTTGAGCCCCGCCATGTGGGCAGCGACTGCCCCCTGGGAGCCCACAGCGGTGCCGAGAGCTGACAGCAGGCACCCCACTGCTGCAGCTCACTGGTTGGCCTAGGGAGGCCCTGGTGACAGACTTTGAAATGCCCAAATCCCTCACGACTGTCCCGGGACGATGAGTCATTGAAGAAAAGGCCTTACCCAGTGATCCAGGACTGGGCACCTCTCAAATTCCTGAGAGGCACCATTGAGAAGAGACAAAGACATCCAAATTTGTGTGCCATCTATTCCCTGAACCATTACTAATGTTTTAATTTCTACTGCAGGAAGTACCACACTCACTTGCTGCAGTTTGACGGACAAGGCGGCTGGCGTTTCGAGCAGTTGGACACCGCTATCCGTTTATCACTGAGTGAGGAAAAACAGAGACTGGAATCCCAGCTTGCAGGAATTCCTAAAATGCAGCAGAGACTGAATGAACTGTGTAAAATCCTGGGAGAAGACTCAGTGCTTAAAACAATGGACAAAGAGGAATAAATAATTTATGTTTTATGTTTTAAAAGTATTTTTTTAGTTAAGAGCATTACAAATTCAGCCATTATCCTTTGCATGCATTGTGATAGAGGCTTAGAGCATAGCAAAACACAGCCAGCAGAAAACAATGCTCTGAATGCTATGTAAGACTTTAGCATTTTAGTATTAAGGAAGAAAGAGGTTGAACTGTGAAAAGAAAATAAGCAAGGGCACAGAGTGTAAGATTAGTCATTGCAGCTTATGTTAATTCCTAGTAAAAGCCCGATTCACTGCAAGAAATGGCCAACACGCTTAGGTTTTGTAGGTGAATTTTTGCCTGAGACTTGGCCTCCAGAATGTGCTCTTGTACCAGGTTACTGTGCATATGATATGCCTGCTACGCAGAGCAACCGGGCATGAAACTCAGGCATGGAGCACGGCAGAGGCAGTATCTGGGTGAGTATGCAGATGCATACAAAAATCTCATCTGGGTATAAGAAACATTCTCTCAGCCCATGTGAAACCAGACTTCTCTTCTACTACTGAATCGTATACACACCCTTACCTGCATTTTTATAGAAATAACGTAATAGGCTGACCAGAAGACAGCTGTCTGAGCAACCCACTGCCCCCGTGATGGAGAAGCAGGGATAGAGCTAAATAATGTACTTGTGCTGTACTTTCTGCCACTACGCGTAGCTCCCGAGGCTCCTTGCCCTTCATGATGCATCAGTTCCTGTGGGGGATTACCTATATCCCTTACTCTGCAACCTCTGGTGGTGTGGATGGAGCACTGGGCCTGGCATCAAGTGACTTAGTTTTTGCTTGACTAAATCATTCATCTGCTCTATGTGTCTGATCCAGACGGTGTCCATCTCTGTTCCTCCGTTGGTATAATCACAATAGAGACGCTTGTTTGTTCCATGAGACACTTTGTGACAGGAAGGACTGAAGGAGAAAGAAAGGTCTGAATTCTCAGGCATGGCTGTCCTGCCTCTTAAAATGCTCAGCATTTATAAAGGTCTGTGAAAAGAGCATTTTGTAACCACTAATTAATATGCCTGCCATATTTTGGTGGAGTGGCTGAACACTGCCCTCACCGTGAGCAAATGCACTGGTTAACAGCTTTGCTTTCAGATACACTCACTGATTGTCCCATCTGCTTTACAGTGAGTAGGAACATAGTCCCCAGTCAGTCAAAAGGTGCTTTAACAGAATGGCCTGAGACAGTACTGGCTTGCGTGCCTTGCTGGAGGCAAAACCTGGAGATTTAGAAATAAAGATGTGAATGTATTTAAGAGCTCCTGCTCTCTCTGACTGCAAGTGCATGGCAAAAGAGCAGCTCAGGAGTGAAGATCAGATGCAGTAAGAGGCTTTGCAGATGAGTAAATGAGCCTTAGCTGAGATGTAGTGATCCTCAAGTTTGTTGGTTCTTTTTTTCCCAAAAATGTGATTCCTTAGAAGGTTTATGTCTGTTGCTCTTAGTCTGAGAAAGGCAGTGCATAAGCTGTTAAGCACTGCTAAAGAGAGGAGAAATATTTTAGGGGCATTTGCTGAGATGGAAATGCTTGAGCACCCTGAAGTTAACAGAAACTTATTTCCTTATTCTGATTAGTTCAGCAACAGGGAAAAGGTGAATTAACTCCATCTCCCAAATCCTAGTCCAGTGCACTAATAATTAGCCCATATTCCTTCTCACTGTGTCCTTGGCTTCATGTTTGGTATGGCACTTGGCACCAGAAAGTGGAATAAGTCTGTTCCCTCCAGAGTCTGTGGCTTGAATGTAACCCTGTAACTTATCCTGGTGACAGCAGTTTGTTCCTTTCATTAGTTCTTGCTGTAATTTTCGCCCCCTGAGACATCCCACTGACATGGAAAGGAATGCTCTTGGGAACCTTTGAAAGGGCTGAAAAATTAAGGTTCAAGAAGTTGTGTAAAAAACCCAAGAGCAGACTGGAGGTCACTGCTGTGGTAGCTGACATGTGCAGGCATTTTAATTTGCAAGTGTCTCTGCTTGTCCCTCTCCCTGAAGGCGAGCTTTCTCATCTTCAAAGCAAAATTCAGAGCTGCAAAGGAAAAAAAGAAGTCAGCCAAGAATCTGTTCTCAGTGAGCATGAATGAGATGACTGATGAGTGTAAAAAGCTTGCACATTTTTGAGTTACGTTTCTCTAAGATGTGGTGAATCAGGGCGCACACCATGCACATGCCCTTGTCCCAGCTGCTGCGTATCCTGCTGGTGCAAAACAGCCACCTTTCCCGGGGGTACCTGCAGTGGAGGAAGGGACAGTATCGTTCCCCACCTCCCCATTAAGCACTTTAATATGTGGCTGGGAGCTGAACCGAGGTTGTCCCCTCCTTAAATGGGTAGGACACTGAAAAGCGCTGAAGAATTGGCCCAGTTTGGTAAAGCTCCAGGCATCCCACCAAAGCTCTGCCCTAGCCCTTGACTTGCTGGGAGTCATCATGGACAAGTGCAGCATCTGAAATCTGCTGTACGCCTCGCAGAGATCAAAGCTGGCCATCCCTCATGGCACAAAGCAGACATCTTCTGAGGAAACCATGTTTAGTAGAAGAAAGTTTGTTTGCTGGATTTTTTAAATGAGATTATGCATAAAACATACAAAAGATATATATGTTACTGATGAAATTTTGATGAAAACTGAAATAATACCAGGATTGATGTCATAGTATTTTCTTTGAAGTTTGACATATATTTCTTGAAGCCAGAAATAGACTTAACCATTCCCATTCAGTAATATAATGTAAAATATTCTAGACTCTCACTCAGCTATTCACATTCTTATAGGCATGGCAAGAACATCAGAGGCTGGTATGAGAAAAAAAACTCCTCTAAATAGGAACTTTCTGAGTGATAATGAGCCAGTTTTAGAAGGGTTTTCCGTACTGGTGGCTCATTATTTTTAAAGCTAGTTTTGTGGCAAGAAGAGAAGCTGCCCTGGAGATATTTTCTGCAAACTTTCTCTGTTGTTCCAAGGGCTAATTGAGACTGGAGTGTCCGTTTCTATTTCTTCAGAGTTTTACAGGGCATAGACCAGCTCATTTTGTGCTGCTTCAGACCCAGCCGAGCAGAGGTGCACGCTCCCTGCTCAGGAATAACTCAGGGAGACAGTTCTGGAGCTGAGGCCTGGGGAGCACATGGCCCTTGCCAGTGCCAGAGGGTCAGAGCAGGACAGGATGCAGCGGTGGAATGAGAGCTGCTTATCAGTGTTCGTCCCCTTTCTGCCATTCAGGAGCTGTGACTCCCTGGGAGGCCCAGGAAGTGACTTTTTGGTCTTCTCTCTGCCCATCATATCTAGCTGGAGCTAGCCAGATCCTGCTCGTTGTGTCACAGCATCTGTGCATTCAGGGCAGGATACTGCACAGTGCTGAGCATGCCTGGCCCCCGTGAGCACCCTCTCACACCCCAGGGCTCAGGGCAGACTGGACTTGCCTGGGTCTGCATCCCAGAGGAGTACAGGTGCTGAGCAAAATTCATACCAGCCTCAGGCAAGGAGTAACTGTACAATAAAAATATGAGTTCTCTACATTAGTTCATTCAGATAATGCAGGAATTTTTTGCTAGAATCTTCAGAATGGGAGGACACATTTTTTGTGCATGGGATTTCAGTATTTTAATGTGGGAGGAGTTTGTTTTTCACTTAGTTTTGGGACCAGACTCATTCCTAGTTTGAACTTGGAAGCCCTCCTTCTGCAAGGACAGAAAACCCCACATATCTTTTAAAGGACTTTTTGAAAGCAGGGGGATTTGTATTTGAGTAGGGAATGAAGGACTGGGTAATCACTGGGGTATTTTAAAGAAAATTGCATTAAAAAATTATCTCCTAAAGCAAATGAACACATCTACAGTCCCCTCAATATGTCTGAAAGGTGACAGTGCATGTCAAAGTCAAATTTATGAGCCAATCGTATAAAGAAATCCCCCTACTGAGCTGTTCGTGAAGCTTAAGAGAACTGAATTGCTAATCGAATGTCTTTGTTTTGTTTATGTTTGATATTAATGCCTTTTAAGAGCAGACAATTTATAAAGCAATAAAATATGCTTTACAGTTGTAATTTATTCCAACCTCAAATAAAACATGTTGCATTTACTTTGAGTTTGCAGTGTTCCTTATGAGTCACTCCCAAAGCAGTCAGGGCCTGCCTGCATGTGCTCTGGGAGTCCTTTCCCAGCCCTGGTTTCAGTGATGGAGCAGGAAAGTTTGGGATGGATGTTGTGTGTTTTCAAGTTAAAACAAGTGTTCCTAGATCAGGCTGGCATCAAAGGCTGTTGTGATGTTCTCATGTCTCGTGCCCATCCACTCAGTGTGTGCCTGATTGGTGACAGGAAGGTGACAAGAGCTGCCACCCCTTGCTGGGTTGTTCGCAGGGGGACTGGGCACCCAGCAGTGAGCCAGAGGACCATGTCAGTAGTGCAACTTCAGGTGTCCTCAGCAGCCTCAGTCCCAAAGGTTGTTACTGTGGTCTCTGTAAGATACAGTTACGCATAAAGCACCAATGACACAAATATTAACAAGCAAGTGCCCATGATGGCCTAGCAAAGGAGAGGGTTTTTTCTTGGGGAGCCTGAGGACATGGGCTGACTCCTTAGCTGCCTTCACAGGCTGGTGTCTGGCCCCTTCCCAGCTGTGTGGCAGGTGTTGGTGAGGTACTGTATGGTGGCACAGGATGGACTATGCAGCTGGGAGCCAATGATGATGCTGGTCACTTGAGAACTTAAGGTTCTTGAGAATCTTAAGGGTAGCTGAAGGCCAGTCCCCTGTGCCTCCCTGCCAGCTACTGCACCCACTCAGAGACCAGCAGAGAGCAATGTCCAGGACATGAGCCATCAGAAATGCACTTTTGAGAGTCTGTGGGTGGGCTGTAGACTACGCTGGGGCACGTGTCAGACCAGGAGGAGACAGGCTTTATTGTAGTGGGGGAGGTGAGCTGAAAGCTCAGGTTGCACTTGAGTTTCACTTTTTTGGACGAGAAATGTTTTGGTGTCCACTCCTTGTAGAGCATTCCTGCTTTCTGATCAGGCCCTCAGAGGGCTGGTGCCATGTGTTTGAAATGCCATAGTCCTGAGCCATAGTCCCTGTGTGTTCAAGGGTTAAGTATTCCCAGAAGAGAGGGAACAACAAGACTCGTATTATGGGAGCAAAAAGGACTCAGGAAATATTCAGAGCAAAAATGTTCAAAGCCTTCCCACAGGTGAAGTTTCCTAGTAAGTGGGGAATATCTGGAAGAACATCTTACACTGCCTCTATGGCTTATTTCTGATTATGGTTCACTCTGCAGCACCTGCTTTGTATTTTTTAAATTAGTGTCTTTAACCTCATGCAAGTGAGACTATCTATGAGAGGGTAACAATGACATTTCAAAAATGCACTCACTCAGTATAAGTTTTATGTGTCTGAACAATCTGTTTTTAAACAGGTAATCAAGAAAGGGAGAAAGACTGTGATGGGGGCTAATGCAGGGCTGAGAAGCCAGTTGGGTCCTGGGGCTGAGCCCCCAGTGAGAAACTAGGCTGGGATGAAGTCTGGGAAAAACCAGTCCAAGAGAGCTCATGGGGGAAGCCAGATGTTGGAATAAGAGAATAATGAAACATGTCTTGGACATAATGTAATTGTGCAATAGCACATTACTTCTCTTATTATCAAATGTACCAAGACAAGCTATCTCTGATACAGCATTTGTAGGATAACACAACAAAAGGAAAATGTTCATTTATTGATCAGTTTTAGCATAAAAATTGTCAAAAATGTTATTTAGGTTGAAATGTCTTTGAAAGAGTTCATATTTGTTTTTTTTGAGAGCTGCATTTCAAATAGATCGGATTCATAATGCTTTTCATAAAGATTTGGGTCTTTGGGAATTAGAAATTACTCTTGCCTTAAATGATAAGCAAGATATTGAAGGAAACTCAACTTACTTAATATTTAAAACAACAAAAAAAATGCATTCAATAATTTAAGTATTCTTGTTCTCAGTTAAAATGTTCTTCTTCTCATTTATAGCCACACTATGCTATTAATATATCAAGTTTAGGAGGTATTTCTCTATCAGTTGGTGTTTCCTGTGCTGGTGTGTTTGGAGATCTCTATCTTTATTAGATGGGTTGCACTGTGTCTTCCTTCCCATCCAGGTGCTCGTGTCTTTGATGGCAGGTGGTGGAAGAGAGGGAGTGGGGTGGTGAGTGCTGTCAAATACATGTGGGGTTTTTTTATAGATATAGTCTGCAAACAGTTTTAGGAAAAGTCTTAAGAAATAACATCTGCACAACTGAAGTAGTAGCTGACAAGGTACTACTCCAAGTAGAGATGCAACAACTGGTAGTGGTAAAGCTGGGCTCTGCTTAAATGCCTGCTCACAAATAACAAGACAGTCTTGCACTGAGCAAACACTTCCCAGCATCACTTTATACCTGCCAAGCTAGGGTAGTTTAAAAGTTACACAGCTCATACTTGTGAAAAACAAATAATACTCTTAATCCTAGCCCACAGTTTTCATCAGAGGCCTTTCATAATGTCCTTTGGAGTTTTTCTAGGTAACCCATAAGTATAATCCATTCTTAAATAAGAACCTTGTCTGAGCTCTGCTATTCAACCAAAATCCCTTTATAGCCAGTATGAAATGGCAGTCACAGAAGCAAAATTCTGAAAATCCCCGTTTTCTTGATAGTGCAAAATGAGCATACAAGGAGGTGCTGTTGCAGTCTTTTTATACTGTAATCATGTTACAGAGAATTCAACTAATCGCTCTTTTTTCCTTATGTATGTGCCATATGTCTCATTGCTGAACATCAGAGGATGAGGACTCTGTTTATGGGACTCTTGCTTGCATTATTATGAGTGAAAAAAAGAGTGATTGATGTATTTCATGCCAAGATGAAAGTGGAGGCAAGGCAGTCCAGTCTGGGAGAACAACTGCACTTCCTTTCCAGGGACTTCTGAAGGGAGGTTCAATTCCTCTTTCAAGTCATGAGCTTCTGTCTGACAGAGGGTTTAATTAACAACTAGGAATAAAACTCCAGTGGCAACATTAGTTTTAAAGATATTAAAAAATATCTATTTCTAAAAAAATGAGCCTGCTAGATGTGCCCTTACTCAATCTGATCTTGCTTTGTCAATTTCCTGTGACCCACTCGCCCTGCTCTGACGCTGGACAAGGACAGAGCTGTGCCAGTGAGGGCTGGGCCCCTCATCTCCCTGTGGGACACCACCCAGTGTGCCTGCTCCTCTGCCCCTCGGAGTGCCTCTGGGAAACCTGAGGTTATTGCATTGGCATGGGCTCCAACCTTTCCAAGCTCCTCCCCTCCAACCAAGGATTATTTCCTCAAAAACAATCTTTCCACTCTCTTGACTTTAACTCCTATTCTTCCTGTCAAAAATTCCAGGAGAGTTCTCAGGAGTACCTTAAAGGCAAGCCAGATCAGATGTGCTGAAGCATGTTCTTACATAGGACATAGTGTAGGGCTGTATCACCAAATACCTGCCTAGCCTGCCATGAATGTTCCAAGTTTTTGGTTCAGTTTGTGTAAAGCTGGGCAAAATGTGTGTTTACTTGGCTAATTTAGAGCCTTATGCTCCTGCAAGAGGCATAAATGAGATGCAGAAGCTGGAAGTAGAAAAATTCAGACTAATAAAGCCAGGACAGGTTTTACTTCTGATGGGTGCTGGACTACTGCAGCAGAAAGTGCCTGTTTGGCACAGGGCGTTGTTTGATGGCATCTATGGCTTGTGTTAAGCGGTGCCAAACCAGTCCCTCCTGGCCAGCAGGAAAGTGGGAACTCTAGTGCTGCTGGAGTCAACAGGACTGCACACCCTGTGCTTTCATGGACATTGCAGCCAGCCTGCTGAGCTCTGCTGCACAGAAAAGCTGCTGTGACCTTGGGAGGAAAGGACTGAAGACCTGGAGCTGTGAAGGACGAGACTCTCCAGCTCTTTTCCTGCATTTGTAGGAAGCAGGTACAGACAGACCTGAGCTGCCCTGCCCTGGCTCCCATGAAGGCACATTTAGTCAGCATTGCCCACCCTGAAAGGCACTTACTTCTTCCCACAGGAGCTGCCCTGCATTACCCAGCGCCAGGCATAACACGGTGCATGAAATGCAGTGCTGGGCTGGATCAAAGCAGGCTCCTGCCATGCCAGCCCAGACCTCTGCTGTCTGCACCCAGCTGCCCAAACAGGTCTTAGACTGGCCATAATCTATACGGGTTTTTGCTTTAATCCTATCTGACTTCAAGTTTTTTTGCATTTGTTGTGGGTGGAGGCAGAAGAGGCACGGCTACACGCTCTCCTGAAGAATGAGGCGTGTGTGAGCAGAAACTATTTGCTTTGTTGCCCTTGAAGATGAGTCCTCACCCACAATGGCTCATGTGAGAACACAGCTCTGTCACCTGCCATGGAGAGCTTAGGTGGTGAGAGTTTCACTAGAAATCCACTCCCATAAGCGTTCAGGAATACTCCAGACCTGGGAGAGCTCTTCATCACTGATGTCTTGCTTCATTTACTTCAATCAGTTTCTTCTGCAGTTGGCTGAGCACCAGATTCAGGCACAGATACTCAAGCTTTTGTGTGCAGGCTTACAGGCTCAAGTTTCATGTCCCATGTGTAAAACTAAGCCTCGGGAATCCTGTTTGAAAGTGCTCCTGGAACTCCAGTCTGGTGGGCTTCTGTCAGGAAAGGAATGTGATGCTGAGTTGAACACCATGTTGAGCAGCAGAGCCAAACTTGTTGCTGGTGAAACAGAGGGCATGTAAGGGAAACCAAACAAGACAAATGTTTGGACCATGAAGCTTGGAGTCCCCAGGCATCCTGAGCTATTCTTGAAAGGCTTCCTGAATTAATGATGCTGATTAGATTATTAGAGAGGAACTTGGAACAACCCACATCACTGCTGAGTTTGCAGTCTCCTATCAGCATAGCATTGCCAAGGTTGCTCCTGAGCCAGGCTTGCTCCCTTCCCACTAATTTCCTGTAAAGATTATTGATAGTGAGTGAGTTCCTCTGATGGCATGAGCAACTCCTTTTGCTATTAGCAAGCTGAGAAATTGCCATTACTTTCAGGCACAACACATAAAATAGTGACTACATTCCTGACCCTTAACAGTATGAAGGCACTTAAGGGTTTGTTTTGTATGAATATGATTTTAAGGTTCTCAGCTGTTCTTGGGAGTGACTGACTATGCAATACACTGTGGAATATTTAATTCCTTTCCAAATTATTTTCCCCACTGTTTGCATGCTGCATTACTCAATTGGAGCAGATCTGCAGTCTGAGGAGCACTGCTATGGGCAGAGCTCAGCAACCACGGCATTTCCCAAGAGTTTCATGATTTTGTCTCTGCCAGGGTGATGTTTTCCTAGCTGAATACTCACCTGCCACACTTAGGAAGCCTTCAGTGAAGGTGATATAAGCTTTGCAGGTGCAAATCAAAGATGAATTGAATTTGGCCTTTAGTTATTCCTTGTTGGGTAGGACTGACATGACTGATAAGCTGAGGGGCAAAAAAATATTGGAGAAAAAAAATTAAACACATCTAAGTTTTCTTCCAGTCAGTTCCAGCACTCAAACTGGTGCTGTCTGCCTTCACAGAAACCAGCTGTAGTAGGCTGGGAAGTGCTCTCATGTTGCCTAGGGCATAGCTTTGATCAAACAAACTCAGCTTGCCTCTTACAAAGCTTTTTTAATGCACCTGATATGGGATTCTGCCTAAGATAATGAATCATGGTGCATTTAAAAGAAATTAAAGGATTAATGTCAAACTCTGCCTGTAATCCAGACCAGCACCTTAATCATTCCTCCAGTGTGCAGAGTGGTGGGACAGCAACAGTCCTGGGCATCAGCTCATGGGCTGAACACCCACAAACGTAGGTCACTGCCATCTGAGAGAAGGAATCAATATTTCAGGGTGCATTGCTCCCTCTAGCTTGTGAGTTTAATGGAAGGGGTAGGAGAACTAAAGTAAATTTTTAAACAATCTGACTGGAGGGCAAAAGCATCTTAATTAAATCTCATTCAGTCTTCCTCTGATCCTGCCTGCAGATGGTGTGTCCCTCCTGCACTTTGAAGAGGTTAGCCCAGAAAGGCTTGCAGAGAGAGCAGATCTAAGCCTCAGAGTTTACTTGCAGACATCACTGACGCTGTCTGTAGATAGACACAGAATTTGAAGACAGCAGGGAGAGGGACATGCTACCAACTCTGTCCTTCCATGGTGAAAATAAGAGGGGAGGGGGCATACTTTTTTTTTTTTTTCCTCTTGTGTTTGTGCTTCTGTTTATTTCCTGAGTTTTCAGCACAACTGTTTACACCCTGGGCTGGCTTTCTCGAGAGGAGGTGCTGGTAAAAGTCCCCAGGACAGCGAGCTGCCACATGGTACTGGCAGTACCCACCCAGCACACACACCCATGGCACCGCTTTGCATTTGGCTTTGTCTGTGGTTCATATTTTCAGGCTTTATTCTCTGGCTATTCTATAGCCAGAAATAGATTGCTTTTTATTTATTTTATAAAAAAAAAAAAAAATTCTGTGTGTTTTTCTCCTTTACTTACCTGCATGGAACTGTTATTCCCAAGGCAGGGGGAAATCCAACTGTTAGGAGATTTGTGATAAAAAAGGTTGAGAAAACAACTTAGTTGCCCTGATGTGTTCCAGCTGAAGCATTCGTTCTGTATTGCAAACAGAGCTGTCAGCCTGGCTTCCCAAACACCCCGTCCTCCTGGCCCCAGTGAAGGAGTGGGGCAGAAGCCAGCAGCAATACCGGGGTGTCCTGCAGGGCTTCTGGGCAAAGATACCTTGCCAATGCACCCTGCCTCTCTGCCAAAGGCCCCCGACATGGTGGAAACGAGTGGGGAAGGAGAAATACATTAGTCCTATGGAGAGCTTATCCCTCGTGCTGATGAGGTGAGCTTAAAGGCTCGGAGGCTGAAAGGGCAGCTGCACTTCAGAAGAGAAAAAAGCAAGCAGTTCAGTGGAGGAAAGGGAAGGCTGGGGAGGAGAGAAGCCAGGGAATGCTTCCTCTCTGGGGGCAGTAGCAACTTTCTTTTGAAGACTAGAAGCAGCACATCTTTGAAGTCCGTTTCAAGCTGAGTATATAAGAGCTCTGGGGGTGTTCACAAAACAGAGATGCCTGGCAATAGTTCCAGGGATTGTGCAAGGGCTGCCATGGAGTCAACTAAGAATGAAAAGAAGGAGCTCTAACTGCAGTTAGAGCAGTGGGATGGGACTGCCAGCCAGGGACCCATCCCTCACCATCTGACAGGGTAACATGGAGCAGCTGGAAAACCACTTTTCCCACTGCAGAGAGCCCTCATTCCCACTTCCAGAAGAGCCTGCCCATAGCCAGGGGAGCTGCTGCCCACCTTTAGCAAATCATTAGAGCCAGGCTCCCTTCAACCCCTGGGCCACAGGATGTTAGCCAGCATTGTATGGGCTGAAGAAAATTTAAATGCTGCTTTTTTTTAACCCACTTTAGAACATCTTTAAGCCCCTGGTCCTTATGGGACACCAGATGCCTTTGGCAACCTCTGGCCACATCTAACCATGACCACAGGAAGGCCTTTCTGGCATGCTGTAGTTTCTCTGTCTGAACACCAGCACTCCTGTCATGCTGGAAGACACTCATCCCAGGCCACTCACTGGCTCCAGTGATAAGCATGATGAGCGTGTGGGGCCCAGGGACAGACTGCAAGGGCCACCTAATGTTTTGTGTGTGGCATATGTTAGCATGAGTGACAAAAGCAGCCAGCTCCTCCATCACCTCGAGGAGTGACTGTTCTGTGGGTGGGACACAAAGCAGTGCATGAAGGCTGTTGGTGGGTCGCCCACCAGCTCGCATGGATGTGAAATTACTTTTTATTTCCACTATAACCGAGATTTATAAAAACTATTAATATGCCTCATGTGGATGCAGCACCACTCAATGTTGCCAGCACTGACTTACACCCATGCACATCGTTACGTACGTTTCCTGATGCTTATCAAATGTGTCCTGAACTTGATGGCAAGATAAAAATGTTCCTAAGCTGCTGGTTGCTGCAGCCTGGGAAATATGTGGGCAAAATGTTATGGTGTTTGTGCCTTTTCTGCATAGTTTTTCATCCTTATCCGGTAGATGCTGCTGTGATATGGCTGTCAAGGCATGCCATGTGTATTGTGTAAATGAATGTGGAAAATAGGTTTTCTGAGGAGTGCTGCCACACGTGCCACAAACAGCTGGACCTGCGAGTTACGGAATGTGGTGAAATGTTTCCACGCCTGTTCTTACCTAGAGATATTTCAGTACCATTTCCCTGGTGATTCAAAACCTGTTTCTTCATGCTTCAAAACTAGGTTCTATGTGCTGGGGATGGCTTGCACAATCTCTTTCCAATGGCAGAGTTCAAACATTTCTAATGCTTACATGAAGAAGAATGGAGCAAGGTTTCATGTTTGCTAATGACACACCTCAAGCAGCTTTGTTTAAAAATAGTGATAATTTTACAAAACAACAAATACTGGATTGTTGTTATCTTAGTGATTCTGATTTCTGAACCTTCATCATATGGCTAATCTAAATGTTCCTATTTGCTTTGTGAATATGAGTGCTGGTTACCCTCCTATGAATCTGAAAGGATTCTATCTTGCATAAGTATGGGTGTGCAGAAGTTTGGGCTTTATGGAAAACATCACAGCTTTGAAATTCTCCATAAAAGGACAAGATATAGCACAACTCCAAAATTTAAAAAAATCTTGATGTCATCTAACAAATCAAAACAAAAAGATTATTTTATTTTTCTTTTATGTGTATACCCTTGAACTGAGCCAAGCTAGGAAAATTTCAGTCTTCCCAGAAAAGAATTTCACAAGATTTTATGTGTAACTAAAAAGGAGGTTGTATCATAGTACATAAATCACAGTATTTGCTACCCAAAAACTTGTTGGGTAATAGTAGATAGCTCAGTATTTGGTTGATGACAGTAACACAGGTTAAAGTTCAGATTAATTTCAAAGAACATGACCCACAGGTTAAAAGAAATACTGCAAACAGTAGTTCAGTTAGAAAATACACAGAAAAGCCTATATCATTAAGGATGCCTGACTGAGCATTCTACAGAAATACATGCAGTTATACTAAAGACTGAATGGTGAATTAGATAGTGAAGAATATTGAGTTTATTAGTACACAGATGGATTCCAGACTTATGGGCTTTAGACACAGCTCATTGATTATTCTTGTTGCCTCCTAACTTAGGGGTTAGAGGGAAAAGGCAGCACAAAGGCTTTAATAACAAATCTTGTCTTTCTAATGGCATGGCTTCACAGATTGCTGCCTGGCTAAGGGCAGGTAGGAATTGTCTCTTAAAAGTAGTGTTACATCTGTTCCTTTGTTTTTTATTTAACTTCAGACCAAACTTTCTGTGGGTCTTAAGTGGGTTTGTCAGGTGAATGAGCCGCCACACTCCATTTGATCCATGTTTGAGTGGTTTAGCTTAATTTGAAAGACAGTTCAGGAGCTGTATGGACACGTACCCGTGGTGGACAATTATATAAAAATTTGCCCATAGGGGTAGTTTGATGTAAACCCAGTTATTCACAACGTGCCTTGGACTTTGGTACATGAACGGTTTATTTATCACTGGTAATTATCACCGTGCACAGCAAAGTACAGGCCACCAGCACCACTCCTCTGCTGAACAACCAAGGAGCGACTCGCCAAGGACAGAAAGATCTTGGTCTCTTCAGAGTATCAGCTGAGGGTTTTGGTCTGAGGATATCTTGTGGCAGGGATGTCACAGATCAGTTGGACATGTTTCCTGGCCTGCGTGTACATCACGTACTTCACGCTTGAGCAAAAGAGAAGCGAGGTGGGACTTTGTCCCACAGCAGTAAAATGTGGTCACTGTTTCACCAGGTAAATAGAGTAATTCAGAGCACTAGTAATACTCTGTATACAGATCTAGGGCTTCTTTGTATCCTGCTGCCCCAATCTACCACCTGAGCTAACCATGGTAGCAGACTGGATTTACTGCATTTTGCCTTGTCAGTGAGGAGCACAAAAAGTATCTGTAATAAATTCTCAGAAAAATTTCTGAATCGCTACTCCATCAGCCTACTGGGGAATTAGAATGAGCATGCCTATGTAGAAATAAGTACATAGGAAGAAACCTGGACTACTGGGAGCTGAGAGGGTCCATCTGCCAGAGAAGGGAAAGAGTATCTTTGGTCAAGGGCTTGCCCAGCTGGTGGAGAGGGTTTTAAAGTAACGGTGTCAGGGTAGGGAAACCTCAGTCATTTCAAGTCCTACCAGTTTGACGTCCCCTACTGGGGACAGCATGAGTTGCCCAGAGCCTGGAGAGTAATCACAGGTCAGCAGGAGTGTACATGGAGGGCAGCACAAAGAAATTCCAAACACTCCAGCCAGAGAGGCAGCTTCATGGGGACCCAACTTCACTGCCTCTCTATGCAAGTGCACAGAGCACCAGAGATAAAGAAGAGGGAATTAGAGATGAGCACATGCCTGCAGGGTTGTGCTCTTACATCCTGGGATGGCTCCTGTGGCTAGAGTGTTGGAATGGAAGGATACAGATTCTTTAGGAAAAACAACCAGGAGACAAGGAGGAGGTATCACCCTCTTTGTCAATGACCAACTGGAGTGACTGGAGCTCTGTCTGGGGGTGAAAGAGGAGCCAACCAAGAGTTCATAGGTCAGGATTAAAGGAGGGCAGGGACAGATGACATTATAGCGGGGATCTGTGACAGCTGCCTGGCCAGGAAGACTGGGCACATGAGGTCTTGTATGGGCAGATTAGGGTGTTCTCACATTCAGAAGCCCTGCTCTTCATGGGGGACTTCAACCACCCTGATATCTGTTGGAGTGACAACAAAGCAGAGCATAACTAATCAGGGAGATCCCTGGAGTCCTTTATGTTAACTCCTCCAAGTGATAGGGAAGCCAACAAAGGTTCCATGCTGGACCTTGTTCTCACTAACAAGTAGGGGTTGGTGGAGCATGTGAAGCTCAGGGGCAGCCTGGGCTGTAGTGACCATGGAATGGAGGAGTTTGAGATCCTTGGGGCAGTGAAGAGGGTACATGGCAAGCTCGATACCCTGGACTTCAGCAGGGCAGATTTTGGCCTATTCAGGGATCTGCTTGGTAGATTGTCAGGGGATAAAACCCTGGAGGGAAGAGGGGTCCAAGAAAGATGGTTAATATTCAAAGGGCACTTCCTCCAAGCTCAGGAGTGATGCATCCTAACAAAGAGGAAGTCAGAGGAACTGAGAGAATGAAGAACTAGGAGAAGATCAGGTTTGACACAATCTAAGGTCATCTGAAGCTGCACAAATCGATGGGACCTTGATGAGATGCATCTGGGTCCTGAGGGAACTGGAGGAGGAAGTGGGTAAGCCAATATCCACCATATGTGAGAAGCTGTAACAGTCCAGTGATGTCATCACTGACTGGAAAAGGAGAAACATAATCATCATTTTTAAAAAGGGAAAAAAAGAAGTCTTGAGAAAGTACAAATTAGTGAGTCTCAACTTGGTGCCCCAGTAGTGTTCAAGGCCAAGTAAGAAGGGGCCCTGAGCAACCTGATCTAGTGCAAGGTGTCCCTGCCCATGGCAGGAGGCTTGGAACTAGAAGATCTTTAAGGTTCCTTCCAACCCAAACTATTCTATGATTCTATAAATAATCTTAGGACGAAACTGAAATATAGTGATGGCTCTCAATATGCAAGAAGTGTACTTTACCCTGCTCAAACATGAAAAGAAGGATTTATTAGACATCTGCTAAAAATGATTGACAGTGAATATCTGTATCTGCATGAATATAATTCTAATCTGTGATGCTTAATCTTTCCATGTTTGCTATAAGGAGGGGTTATGGTTAGTTAATCCAAGAGCTACAGAGTGTCCTGTACATTGCAGGAAGTACAATATATCACTTTTTAAAGTTCTAAACCAAAACAGTTTTCTGCAGAGGCCTCCCAGACCGTGGGTTTGGAAGCTGTGCTTGGGAAACAGCACCTCTCAAGCCATTGCTCAAGCCAATGAGAACCTGCTTGCTCAAGGTGTGCCTTATACACACCCTGTTCTGCTATATAATTCATGGTAATTATATGCTCGCTGAAAACACAGAACAAAACCAAAACTAGGAGCAAACAGACAGTCTGGGAAAAAAACCCCTTTGGTCTGTAACATTTTTAAATAGATGCCATTTGTTTGCTTCTGCAAAAGCTATCATCATAGCACAGCTGGACTCTGGCTTCTTGCCTGCAACTGGCCTCACCTTTGCCGAACTTTCCTGGATATGTAGGCTTGCTGTCAGAGTGTGGGAAAATAGAGAGATTCCCAGAGGAAAACTAACCCTCCCAAACTGGCAAAAACACAGGTATATTTTTTTATGAGGTGGGGGCTTTCTTCCCTCGACCCTGGCAAGATGTCTGGCCTGTGTGTGAAGCAAGCAGGGGAAGGAGGCTTGAACAGCTGCCAGGCACAGCACAGCAGGGCTTGCCCTCTCCTTGCAGGGCTGTAAAGGCAGTCCAGCACCACTCAGTTTGAAGGGTAGGATTGGTGACCTTGGCTTCCTTCTAAAACAAAAAGCCAAGGTGCCAGGCTGGGGAGGGCAGAGCAGCAGGCCCTCGGTGACAGCAAGATCTTACCTACTTCTAGATGTCATTAACGTAGGGCTACACACTCTTCTTCTCCCATGAGGCCATAAACCTAAACTTTATGCAGTTGCCAGAGTCTCTTATTGCTCTTGGTTTACTCATAGCAAAGTATAAATTTGCTTTGAATTGGTGGGTTTGGTTTAATTTCTCAGGCGTTTGTTTCCTGAGGAGAAAAAGAATGAACTCATAACTCTCCTAGTTAGAAGTACACAGGCTATTTACTTTACTGCAGTTGCAATACCATATTTTTAACAATTAGCCCCTACTAATTAGTTAATTACCCCATCAAAAGTGTAGCTATGAATAGAAGTTTTATTGCTGAGTATGATGACAGAATTAAACCCACGTGCAATGAGATAACACTCGCTACAGACTCTCTCATGCTCCCCACAGTTGTGACTACAGAAAAGATGCAACATCTTTCCAAAGTATTTCACATCATGACCACATTTTAAAATTATGGACATGGACATTGCTGTTGCTTGGACACACCAGAACAGGATGGTGTCTTCAGCAATCCCCCAGCCCAGCTGCAGATGTTCAGCTCTGCACAGCTCCTGTATCACTGCAGGATCAGCTCTTGGGAGTCACTTTGCATATCTTGGGTGTGTGCTTGTGGAGGGAGCACTTCATCCTTGGAATATGACCAGCATACCAGGCTGGTGGTTCCCATGAATCAGAAACTGATGCAAACAGCTACAGGCATAAGTCCTGTGTATCCAGGATCAGATGAACATGTATCCATGCACTATCATGTTTTTACTTCAGAGCCATGGGATGCTGATATAAAAAGTGTGCCTTTCATATGATAGTATACAAGTATTTTCAAAAGACTGGGAGGAGAAAGTCCATTTGCCTGCTGAGGTCTGTACATGGTGCAGATGAGACTCTAAATCCCAAGACCCAGAGGGCAGATGAAACAGAGCAGTTTTACTTCTCTTCCAATAAGCAGCTGAGACCTGCCCAGTAGGAGGGGAAACCAGCATGGCTACAGATGCCCTGAATCAGGCTTCCCTATCAGACTCCATGTTGGTGTCCAAGGAAGCCCAGCAGGAGCCAGGAATGATCCTGCCGTGTCTCTAGCAGAGGTGGGCACCTGCAGTCCCCAGACTGCAGCCTTTGCAGCTACAATGGTAATGGTCTGAACCCCTGTAGTTTTAGAGGAACTAGAGCCCTGCAGACATGTGGTGTTTGAAACATTAATGCACACCAGCCACACACCACACACAGGCACCGTGGCTGTTTCATGAGTACTCACACTTTGTACTACCCTTATTGAATGGCCTATGCATATGTGTACTAGGAGGACTATATAGGACAGAAATATAAAACTCTGTCAGCTAAAATCAGTTTTGCAAATCAGAGGATGTGGAAAGAATTTGAATAGCTGAGTTTCATCATCTTCCTCTTGAAATGGTGGTGAATGCTGAATCATTTCAAGGGGAAAAGAAATAATTACATTATTACAGAAATTTAATCTGGCCATGGTAGCATGGTCTCACTGAATATCACTAATTTAGATGGAGTAAGACATTTAAATGGCATTTTACAATGGACATCCATATGTAAATTAACCCACATAACTGATACTACATGTATCTTCAAGTCTGGAACTATTTAAATAATACATAACGATAGCTGATGCAGAATCCTTCTAAGTTGATTTACCTGTTTCTTGCCTTCTTTTGAAATTCTAATTATGTTATGACAGAAAACTCAATGCTGTAATACAAAGTGGAAGGCCTTGAAGACCAACAATAATAACTCTAACATAATGTAGATGGATAACCAGAAGAAAACAAAGCTGACATTACTGGATTTTAACCATAAATGCTGAAAAAATAATTAAGGTTACATATGATCTATCATCATGATAATGAAGGCAACACTTACATAAAGCAGTGTGTTTTTTGAAGACCTTCCTCCTGGATAGTTCAACTCAAATCAGCCAACCAACCATCCCCCAATAAAACAAAACAAACAAACAAAACCACAACAGGCAAACAAAAAAAAAAGGTGTACAACTTTCACATTTCTAAGAAAATCTTGGAATTTTTATGTGAGTGTAGGATCAGACAGTAAGTGTAATGAATGCCCTGTTTTTATAAGTACAAGCATTAGAAGTTTGATCTTCTGGTTTCTTAAGCCTGTCCTCTATTGATTAATTTTCACTTAAGTGAAAGCAGGGAGACTTATCTGTGGAGCACATACCTCCACTGGGTGAGTAAGGGTGGTAGAATCTGGCCTGAATTAATCAGACAAATAACCATAGTTATGTTAACTAGGTGCCTAAGGCATTACCTTAGTGTGCACCAAACTCTGAGGGATATTGAGCTCTTGATGAACCAGCTACTCTTATTGGGAGCTGGGATGCTCACTGATGCTAAGGATTAATTCCTCTCTCGGTGGATAAACTGCAGGAAAACACTGAAATCAAGACATCTAGAATATAGAATCTATGGAGACACCTCAGCATTAACAAGTAGCATTTATCACTAGGTGGTGCTCTTTTCTCTACTAAATTACTATTCAGTGGTTGTGAGGGAAATGTGGGGGTTTTTTTCATGACACTGCCCCATTTTTTGGAGTAGGACTTCACTCAAAGAACACAAAGCTCAAAAGCAAAAGCATAGAGCAAACAAGAATCCCTTCTTGTGTTGATTAGTCATCATCCATAAGCCCAGAGACATAAATTAGGTCATGCAGTACATCTCTGTGATTGTTCACTGCTGTTGCTCCTGGTCCTTTTTTGGCCAGTACTATTTGCAGTGTCCCAGCAGTAAGAGATTTCTTGCTTCCCAAAAAAGATTTCCTTGGATATGTATATAGATCACTTTAATGAAATTTATTCATGAGATCCTCTATGTTCCCTTCATGTTTGTATTCTCAGTCACAGCCTGTGTTCCACCATAAGTCATTCTTCATTCATTCCCTCCCTATGTTTCTGTTCTTTAGCTATGTGCTCTGTGGCTATTATTTAGCCAGGGATACACACACATACATAGGTAGTTACTTTAAGTGTTTTCCCTGGTGTCAGTCTATCACATATTACAGGTCTTCCTCATTCATGTTATTTTTCTATAAACATCCTCAGATTAATCAAGGTTTTGATTAGCAGAGCCTTGTAAGAATATTTGCTAAGATCTGTATTTTCCATGAAAAGCCAGACAGTGGGAAAATAACTTCAATAGTTATGAAAATGTCTAGAAGAATCTCCTAATACAGAATGACTCAGTGATAACAAGTGGTAAATTAAATTAATTAGGGCACAAAGACAGAGGAGAAAATGGTCTTTCATTTTACAGGCTAAACAAAACAATGTCATTATTAAGATATAGGATGAAGATGTTAGATGGTGGATAACGAATGTTAGCTCAGTGCCAGTCAAACAGACAAATATAATCTTAGGACTTGCAAAAGAACTAGGGAGAACTGTGCACATCCTTGTTCTAGGGGAAGAATCCATGGTGCAGCCTAATCTTGAGCGTAACTCCAGTCCAGTCTCCTGATTTCAGGCTGGAGGTATCAGAGCTGGAACAGTCCAGAGAAAGGCAATAGAAATACTCAGAAGGATTCATCAAATGGAGTTAGAGCCTTCAGGTGGAAAAAGAGATAGCTGCAAAGTTATAGCTAGTTTGACACCTACTCTTCCTTTGTGTCACCCCTGGATATCTGTTTTCATGTGCTTTTTGGAGAGTGGGCCCCTTTGATGCTATCCCAAACAATTATCAAACTCATACTGTATTAACAGAAATCTTTTTCTTCCTCCATCTGTATTTTCCCGAGCCTCAGTGAAAGGTTTGTTCAAGTCAGTTCTTTATAACTCTTTTCAACTCCACCATGCTGTTTGCTGGCCTCTTTGGTGCAAGCAGCACCACCTAGGGCTTAACTCATCAGAGCATTAAGAAGTGTTCTGCAGGTGCTATTGCAGCCTGTGATGGCGCTGGGGTAGCTGCATGGGTGCTGGCCATGTGCCCTGCTTGAGCCACAGGTTTTGGAGACCCCAGCAGAGCCTTCAAGGTCCTCCACATTCCCAGCACAACATTGACTGAGACAGGGCAGGCAGATCCAGAGAGCAAAGACTGGGGAGTGACAACAGGAGATCCTGTTTAGGGAGAGCACGTGTACCTGGCCTTTTCCTCTGGTCCAGTCTCCTAAGCTCAAAGAACTGCCTGTTCCTTTTATTATCTGTTAATAGAGGCATTGTTCACAAATCTTGTCTAATCCCTTTTTATGCCTGCTAATAGCCTGTTTTCCCAACCTCCTGTGGCAATGAATTCCGGAAGTTCATTACCCACTGTGCAAAGAAGTGCTCTTTCATTTCAGGAGCAACTATACGCTCCCTGTCCATAAATATAAATTTAAATAAGATTCAGCCCGTCACTGTGGTGATTATCATCCTTTAGCTTTAGTATTTCCAAGTGATACGCACAGAGTAAGTGCTACAAAAATTAATTCAAATTAATATTAAAGAAAATAAGGCTCAGTTTGTTGCATTTTTCCAGGGGAAGGTGAGGAATGGTTGCTTAACTATGGCTACTAACTGGATAAGTGAACACTTCTTCTCCACCTTCATGTAGCCCAGCCCAGAGATGGAAGTACTAGTTTTCTCATAGGAAAAGGAGGCAAGGTGTAGCCTGCTGCAGACCTTGGGGCTGCGGCCCTGGCTGCTGCTGCCATGGTACAGCACGTGGTCCTTCTGCAAACCTTGTTTGGGAACATCTGCTTCTCACTTCTCCCAGCTTGTTATATCACCATTTTAACTAACCATTTTTTTCACGAGTCTGTGTGACAGTGCCAAGCCAGGCTGCAGACACATAGAGAGTAAAGCAACCTGTGCCATGTTTAATCTACAGCTGTCATCCCTTAATTTATAAATTCCGTGATGCTATCAAAATACAGACTCTCAGTTTTGTCTTGCAAGACCTATTCTTTACCCGCCCAGCCCTCTGTTGTTCAGATGACTCTCCGCCCACTTGCTCTTCCCCAAGTTCCAGTGCTGCTTGTGGCTTGTGGTCCAAGTATTGTCTAGATAATTAGTCATGTCTTCACCCACCTTCCATCCTTATTTTTTTGTTATTACTATTTATTGTTTTAATTGCGGTAATGCCTAAGGATGCCAATTAGGAAATTGGACTTCATTGTTAAAAATTGTACAACAAGCTCTAAACCAAAGAACTACACCTGGGTTTAGGCACACCATGTCTAGTGAATATGTAGAGAAGTGGGAGGAAGCCTGGGAGAGCAGCACAGGAAAATAAGGTGTTTACACAGAGTAATCAAAGAACTGGTCAGCAACTAACCTCTGCTAGCAGTCATTAGCAGGCTCTGTAAGGAAACAGAAAATTTCCTGGCCTCATTGGAATTAATTTCATCTGGGTATCTTACCAGAACTAGGGAACTTAACATTGATTTCATCTGAAATGTGCTAGTGTTTTGATGCTTGTCATATAAATATGTAATTTTTTTCTCTCTTATGTAGGGCAGATTGGCAAGGCTGCCCAGAGGAGGCTGCCTTGCAACTGCTAATGCTGTCTGTGCTCACCTCACACATACAGAATTCCTATCATTCAGTACCTTACACAAGGCTGAACCAAAAATTGAAATCATCGTGGTGGAGGGCGAAATGGGAAGGACAGGGGAAGGATGAAGATAGTATTGGGAGGGACAATATGAAAAATCCATCGTGTTGGGTAATTGTATCCTTAAGGCAAAATTTGTGTTGTGCAACTGTGACACATTCAAGTCTGAACAGCCAGTTAGGGTGAGAGGCAGCAGAAATTAATTTCCCGTGCAGCTTTTGTATTAATAATTCATCTCATTAAGGTGTGGTCTAATAGTGTTTGCACAGGCATAAGAGTCAGCCCTAATGCAGTTTTTGACAACCATTTCTTCTACAGGCATCTGTGATTCATGTGTCCCTCTGGCCTCAACTTCTCCATACAGGCTGTGGTTAAGATCTGTAAAACAGCTGGCTACTACTCTGTTGCTTTGGAGATATTTTGCAGTCTTTTGCAACAACATGAAGAAAGCATAACATTCAGCCATCCTGATCATGTTGGATTTATTTCAAGGCATTTATGAATCAGAGCCAAGAATCAGATTTAGAAGCACAAGATTCTGACCCAAAGGACCTGGCTAATCTCAGGAGATATTTAACAACTCAAAAACCCAGTAAGGTTTTGTCCTGCTAAGGCTTGAGCTATTTTCTTCTTCATACTCTACTGAGTAGTGCTATCATAAATTATTAAACTAAATTACATAACTGTAAAGGCTACTTGCTGTTGTTTTTTCCCCTCATCTCCATTGTTTAGGTTCTTCCTTTAATACCTGAAGAGGCCTCCAGTTGCCAGGGCACATTTGCAAGATTTTACTGCAAAGCAGCTGATCTCAACTTTCAGTTAACCAACAAATCCTTAAAACAAAGTGACATAAAAGGCATGTTAATCCTTGGTGATATCCACTGATTTAAGTAACGAGTCTAAGATCACATAGGGAAGTTTTTTCCTGAGATGTGGTTAGCCCTGTTCTTTTTCATGTGTTTTCTCCTAGTCTAGCAGTGCTTATTCAGTGGGGATCTAATGTATATGTGTGTTACATGGTATATAATACAATACATATATTCATATCAGCATATTTACCCTGATATGACCATCTGAGTGCAGATAACAGTTACAGTAGTACAAACTACAGCACTCCTTGGGCCCAGAAGTAAGATACATAAATCTATGGGCATAAGCACATTTTTGTCATATAACACAACCACTCTGGGCTGCCAGGAGCAGAAGAAAATAGTACTGCTTTGTTAACAATTATATAGTTAACACAAAAAAATTTTCATGAGTAAAAAGCATTGGTAAAAAATTAAATTCTTTCTTTCTTCATCAAGTATAATAGTGTAGCTAGCAGCTGTATTCACATTGAATCCTCTGCTCAGATCCAGATATGATCCCCTCCAAATATGATGTGTTTCTTCTCATTATATTTTCTCCTCTACAGTTCATTCATTTTCTGGAAGGTGCATGGAAAAAACCCACCTCCTTTCTTCTTGCTTCAGAGGTATCTGATGCTACTTTTTGTTTTGTGCTGATCAGCTCCAGAAACAACCCTGCAGAGCCATTGCTTGGCTTTGACTCCAGAGATCCCTCTTCCTTCTCCACCCTGTTCTTTCTGGTTTCTCTACCTTCTCTCTACACATATCTGTACTAAACCAGCCTGTTTCCTTTCCTTATCTGGTGTTATTCTGATTACATAAACATCACCCTGTATTCCTTTTTTCCTTCTCAACTTTGAGGTTACTTCCCCCCATACTGTCATGAGCCAAGTGATAATTTCCTTCAGCAGCTTGCTTCCTTTTCCACAGTTATAGGAAGCAGAGGCTCCCCTCTTGCACATTTCAGCCTGCCGGTTTAGAGTAGCTTAACACTTTTCTTTCCTCATTGTTATTTAAACAAAAGTCTCAGTGAGTGATGGGAAGAAAATGGAAAGCATTTGAAATGTGTTTTTAGGCTTGACTGCTTTCCAAGACCTGCAATTTGAAATGAGAAGCCAGTCAGAGAAGAAAAAAACTGCTTCTAGAAAGTTGCTTAAAAATCAAGATGTAACAGCTTTTAGAAGTTTAGTTCTGTTTGTAGTGAAGATCTTTTAAAAGATGACTATGGAAACTCCTAAGGTTCTTGAAAGCTCAAGGCATCATACAGAATATGCAAACAGAAGTTTCGCTGCCAAGTAGAAACCTGGAAGCACTGTATACATTAATGTTTATTAGATAAAATGGGGTGATATTGCTGAAGCATGAATGTTGCTGACTTAATTTCCATAGGCAACAGCTCATGAAACCCAGCTGCATAGGAGTCTAGTTACATTTTCTGTGTCAGAAGATACTGGAATAAAAGGAGTTATCAGGTCACAGAGTTCATAGGGTAGATGTGGGCAAGCAAAAAGCTATGGAGAAAATCTGTGGTCACTTATACGAGCCCAAAAAATCTAAATTTTTCAAACTATCATATTAATGAATATGATAGAAATTTCCCCTCATTTTAATGTATATGTTATATCATATTTGCATATATATTTAGGCTTCACGGTGTGTCATTCCAGAAATCACTGAATAAATTGTGGCTTGGCTAAAAAGAGTTTATTTAATATATACATTCAAGAAAACAACAGGCACTAATGAGATGGTAAGCTAGCTGATTATGTTGTACGTGTGAATTTGATAAAACAGCATGAACTATGCAGACAATGAGATTTAATGACATTCAGAACAAGACATCAATATTGTTCTTTCATGACATTTGAATACTTCATGTTGCACTGTCTGTATCTGAAAGAATATCTGCCTTCCATAATGGTGGGCAGGTGCCCAGGTCAGGTGCTTAACTTGTCAAAACCTTGTAATTTTCCTTGAAGCCTTCTAGAAGTCATGGAGCAACTAGTTTATTTGACACAGATTAATAAAATATTAGTGTTTAATATATTATTGCCCATCTCAATGAAACTATGTCACCTCCATTACTCAAGAGAATCTCTTCTCCAAACTAAATGATATATTCAACAGGTCAAAAAAATAAGCAACTAACAAGTCAAATTTTTGACTAAATTGGTTTATTTAGCGCTGGTAAATTATCACAGTTAAAAAAAATTGAATTGAATTGTCTTCTATTTTAAGTGGTCTATTTTAATTAGATATTTCAAAATCAACTGGTACAGCATAGCCACAGCCCATACAACTTGTCTGCAAACGCACATAGGTCAAAGCACAGGGCTCTGACTGAAGTGGAGTCCACTTGGCTCTCTCAGGTTGTGTACAGCTCAGTGATTTTAGCCAGCTTTTGATGCTTAAAGGAACTCCATGGGCAGCTTCACCATCTGTGCAGTGTGTGTGTGTGTGTGTCAGTCAGAGCACTCACCCTTCCAAACACAGGTTTTTGTTTGGTTGCCCAGTGAATGAAGCTCATGGTGCTGAGTCATATGGCAGGGGAATGGGGGCAGTGAAAGTGTAACAGCCCTCACCAGGGATGGCTGCCAGGGAGGGATGTTCTTTGCAGTCCTTTTGTAAGTACAGAGCAGGGACCGGAGCTGTGAACTCCCTCCCTGCTTCCCTGCCTTGCTGTTTGTCCCCTCTCTGTGAACATCTGCAGTTGATCGGGGGGGGGGTGACCAGAGGTTGTGTTTACCTGTGGTGTTGGAGCCACAGGAGAGACAGGATGCTCTACTGCAGGCCCTACCTGTAGGCATGCTAACTGAGGAGTATGAGCAGAGGGACCCTTTTGGAAAACATCATTCATTAGCTGGGAGATTGGACAAATCTGCAAATTATACAGCTTTATACAAAGATAAATAAGACATTGGCAGTTTAGCTATGTACTTGGACAATTATAAAAAGGGAGCTATTGTGCCCTTATTTATTCAAGTTAATCAAACAAGGAGATGAATAGGATGTTGGAGGACAGAGGCCATTCACATTTTAAGAAAGGAAAAGCAGGAGATTTAAGTTTCCTGGTGCAGGCAAGTTAACAGCATAGCACACTGCTTGTTTACCTTGGACAAGTTGGGAAAAACCAAAATAAAAGCTCATTTTGACAGAAGGGTTGTATGCTTTCTGGAAATGGGGAACACAGAGAAAAATTTGCTGTTAAAGAAACAGGACCTCTGTCTTTTATCTGCTTTACATCTAAAGGGATGCAAATGAGGCAATATGCATAAAGCATGGCAAGAAGGTAAATGTGTCTTGCTATAGCAATTTCAGAGGAGTCTGGAACTGGAGTGAAATATTTAAGATAGAAAATATGTATGTAATACTGTAGGACTGAAATAACCATAACTTAGAATACAATAGTTTTACTATAGCACCAAAATTTATGACTTCCTGTTTAAGCGCAATGTGGATAACAAATCTTTGTCATTAAGGTCTGAAATCTCTGAATACCAACCCATCTGTGTACCTAACACTAAACTCGGGAGGACTTCTGCCAGACTTTTTAATCTGCTAACTTCATTTTCAATGTGGAAGAGAGAGGGCTGGATGTAGTCAGGCAGAAGCAAATGTCTGAGGGCACAAGAGGCTAGGAAAGAAATGGCCCTGGAAAGGTCTAGAGTATGATCCTGGGTTTGAGCATCCTTTGGTTGCTACTCCCCACTGAGTTTTCAGCACAGCTCACGGTGAACTGGAGACTCTGACCTAGCAGGATTTTATGGGCATGGGCAATGTGATGTGGATGAGCTTTGCTGTACTGGGGCCCGTCCAGAAAAAGATGCTGTGAGAAACAAACACAGGACGATGCAGCCAAGGTATAAGTTTGGCTTGAGTAGCTTATTGCATAAACCTTGTAACTGCGTCAGCTGAAAAAAATGCATTGGATACTTTTGGATAAGAAATAGCAACCTTTTCCATAGTTGTAGAAGTTTTATTGTTAGCTTGATTTGTAAATCTGGTGCACATAAATTGTGAGAACCTAATTATGTCATATGATTCCACTCACTATGAGTGTATTGTAGGGTATCTTCAATACAATATCTGCAGATGTATGAGACAGTCAGGAGTGTTCAGTCTCTTCTAGCTGGAAATGCCCTGAACTATGAGACTTCTGCCACTTTCATTTCGAGGCTATTTTGTATGAATGCCAACACAATTCACCTGCAGGAGCTTTTTCTTTATTTATCTTGCCCATTCCATAATACATTGAGGCAAAAGGTGGAACAAAGCATCTGGCCTATGGCATTAAATAGAGAATAATGAGCTGAGAAGCCCAAGGAAATGTAGTCTTTGCTCTGCCTGTATCAGATTCCCTCAGTGATATCATACTGAACTATCTCCATTTTTCTGTCTTTTGGACAAATATTATCTCAGTGTACCTCAGCAATATGGGATGTGGCTTAAGTCCCCCATATTTGCAAATGTTGTTGGAGATTTGTGTACTGATGCTGTGTAATTCAGAAGAAAGCAGAGGATCATCATTTTGTATAGCAACTTCCAGGCAGGTCGTTTTCTAGAAACAATCTAATTTCTAAATAAATAGAGAAAAATAGAAAAGACAGAGAAAGTAACTATGAGAAACATGCAGAGTAACAATAATACAATGGGTTTCTGTTGAGAATGGGAGACTTTGGAAAGATTTAGGGGCATGGCTAGAGGTCCCATCGTGTAGGGAGACCTCACCTGCCGGTTTGTGACAGAGACTGGGGCTTGGGCGTGAACACGCTTTACTAACAGAAGCAAAACAACTTGAACTGCAAGGTTTTTAGCATATCATTACAAATTCAAATCCGGACCTATTCTGATGGAAAATCTCCCCTAGGAATGTGAATTGTTTTGGGCAAAATAGCCGGGCTTGTTTCCTGGCAGGGATGCTATTTGCATCAAAAATTAGTGTCATCCGCCCACTCAGTTTCCAGCTAAAACCCAGGCATTTCATTAACGAAGTGAGAACAGCGATGCCTGGCTGGAGCAGCCAGGGCAAACAAACCTGCCAGCGCAGCCAGAAAGGTGGGAGAGCTCAGCGCTCCTGCAGGCAGCGCCAGCGCAGGGCCAGGGGAGGAATGAGGTCTCATGCCCGGGAGAGGGAAATAACGTGGAAGGGCAAACGGCCCAGCCCTGGCAGGGGGGGTAAACTCCTCTCTCCCACGAAGGAGGCCTCGAAAGCTGCGTGCAGGGCCGTGCGAGAGCCGCGCATGTTGACTGTGCGAGGGGAGAGCTGTGTGCGGGCGAGCTGTGCAGTTGTGTGGGAGCGCTGAGCGTGGGCGTATAAGTGCCACGCGTGTGCCCGTGTGGGCGAACAGGCACGGGCAAGGCGGGCACCACGGACGGCCCCGTGTGCGCCCACAGCCGCCAGCGCGTGTGAGCCCTCACGCGAGGGCGGGCGTGGGAAGGGCAGCGTGCGCACAGTGGGCAAGCACTACACGCGTGTGCGTGTGTGTGTGTGTGTGTGTGCGTGTGTGTGTGTAAACGCAAATGCCAGGAGAGCGTGTCCAAACAGCAGGTGTGTGCGGGGAGCCGGGCGCGCCGCGCTGTGTGTGCGTGGAGGCCGTGGCCGTGAGGGTGTGCGTGGGGGCCGTGGCCGAGCGTGTGCGCAGGGCCGGGTGCCCCCGTGTGCCCGCGTGTGCCCGCGCCCGCCGCGGCGGTTGCCCGGGGCGGGGCCGCTGACGCACTGCGGCTGCAGCGGCGGACGAGCTGGAGCCGCCCGGCCGGGCGGCCGCTGACCGGGGCCGCGGCTCGGCCCGCCGCCGGCTGACTGGCAGTGCTCCCCGCCCAGCGACTGAGAGGGCAGGGCCGGCAGGGAGGAGGAGGAGCAGCGGCGGTGCGAACCGCCTTGCAGTGCCGCGGCTCGCACCTATTCATTCAGTCACCTAAAATGGCTGGAGAGAGGAGGTGGCGGAGCTGGAGGAGGAGGTGAGGGGGCAGCTGCAGCGGTGCCCCCACCTCCTCCAAGGCCCGGCGGCGCTCCCGACAAGGCCCGCGGCCGCCCCTCGCCCGCAGCACCATGTCGGGCGGCCCGGACGAGAGCTCGGTGCGGGTGGCGGTCAGGTGAGGGCCGGGGTGCGGGTGGCGGTCAGGTGAGGGCCGGGGTGCGGGTGGCGGTCAGGTGAGGGCCAGGGTGCGGGTGGCAGGGGGTGCCCGTGCCCCTGTCCCCGCGGCCCTGCGGGCTCCCCACCCGCGCAGCGGCACCGGCGAGGCACATCTTCCCTGCGGAGAGAGGGCTCGCCTCGCCTTGGCTGCTCCTGCTGAGCCTCTTTTTTCCCTCGCAGCCGTGGGAGACAGCCAGAGGAGCGGGGGGAAAGATCCCCACCATTCTGAGGTCTTTCTCACTCATTTTTCCCTAATTTTGAGCAGTGACCCTAAAAATATTCCGGGTAATTATAGCCCGGTGCTGCTAGTGCTTACTCATGGAAGCAGGGCAGCCCCTGGACTGTAGCGATGCCGTTTGCATCACGGAGCTTTGCGAGAGTGGATCTTGGCAAATTGATATTTTTAGAAGGATAAAGGGTTTTATCCCTCGGAGGCTGTGTCTAACCTCACATACTAGAGGAATGAACTCCCACAGGGCTGCTCACAATGCATAGGAATAGGTATATGTAGAAGTCTTAGTGGGAGGGGAGCTTAAATATTTTTAAAACATCAGTTAATTCAAATTGCTCTTTAATCAGAGATAAAAATCTGCTGTTCCTCGGAGAACTCTTGGCTCTTGTCGGTTTTCTATGTGAAAATACTATTTTATTGTTTGAAGAACTTCCAGATTAGCCCACGGATGCCTTAATTTTCAAGATGTCTTTACATGATTCAAACATGAGGAGAAACATATATGTGTGTGTATATATCTGTGTCTGTTTATATATATATATGTCAATGTTTGGGGCTTAATAGTGATATTGAATGTTGGTTTATGTCTTTACTTAAAAAAAGTTTCTTTATGTTATATGCTGGCACACTTGGAATATTATATCACGAGAAATCAGACTTTAGGGGAAGGTCTGTTTCTTCCAATGAGTCTTTGGAACCATTTCATACATCTTACCTTAGAGACTTCAAGGGTTGTTCAGGAAGACCAAAGGATGGTGGTTTTATTTATTTTTATTTTTTTCCCTTCCGAAGGATGTAGAAATAAGTGATGTTACTGTGTGCTATGGTTGGTACGTGTGTGTAGGGAGAACGGTGCAATAACATTTTCAGTAAACAGGGAAACACCGCCCCTGCATGATAACATGGAGTGTATGCTGCAGTTGGTCATTAAAGCCTGATTGCAGTAGCATTTTTCTATGGAGAGAGATGCTTTTGTGAGTAGTATCTGTTGAAGCACTTTTCACATGATGTACAGGGAGGTATGATTCCAAAGCATAATTAGGTTGTATTTTTGAAAAGGAAAATATGAGATAGGTGTGATCCTAAAAACAGGGTGTGTTACAGGTTTACAGACTGCTCTGTTGTTTGAAGAAAATATTAAATATGTCCTGAGCCAAGAGAAATAGTGATGTAGAAGTTAATTTACAAATACAGAGGGTTGTTGCAGCCTGGAATTAAAAACCTTCTGGTAGAAATATTTTTATAGTTGTATGTGATGATTAGAAATAATATATGGCAAACAATTTGTAGAAGTGAGTTAAAATCACCCAGCTGTAACTCCTGATAACAAATTTCTAATGTTACAAGGTATATTTCTGCACTATAATAATTGTCTAACTAACCTCTTGTGTCTAAGTGCAGTTCACTAGTAATGAAGAATTGCATCTTTCCTCCTGTCTGCTTGCTTCCTTTTGGCAGATTAACTCTTCATGAACAAGATTTCTCCCTCTCTGTTTAGCAATCAATCATGAACAAAATGGACAATTATTTTTTTCCCCTCCCAGTAGCTCTTTGTAGATGGTTTTATTTTTTTTTCTGATTGTGTATTTTGTACAGTCCTATAATTCAACTGATTTTGCAGCTCACTATGTATTGGTGCCATGCTGTACCATGCATTATGAATATTACATTATGTTTCCTTGTTGGTTTTGTTCTTCAGTTCTTTCTGGCAACTTGAGCTTAGTTCAGTGATGATCTCCACTGTTGTGATGAATTAGTCGTTGTGTTTTGTATGTATGTTTCCTGAACAAGGCTTGCTCTACAGCTGGACCAGCTTTTAGTTTGCAACCCTCGTGGTTGCAAGATACTGCAAAGGCAGATTGCATTGAGTTTAGTATGAAAATGAATTTGCTTAAACTTTAAACATGGGTTATAGAATAGACATCTGAAATTGTTTAGCAAATTATTTTTCCAGAACCTGGTTATCTCACCTAATTGTATACAACGGAATTAAAAAATACTTCATTCTTTCCAATTAGCACCACCTTTAAGCTATCATCTTGTATGCTAATTGCTCCCCATTTTCTTCAGTGTAATAATGGGTTTGTGACTGATGAGCTAAATACTCCGGTTTAGTGAAGCATGAAAGCTGAAAATAGTTTGGCAGATAATCCAGTAACTAATGTTAAATTCCCCAATTAAGAAAACATTTCTTTCTCTATTGTCACCCACCACTGAAAGACATGCGGGCTTAGTTTTGATGATGGTGTGCAACTTCAACAAAGAACTTTGCTCTTTGTGTGACTGTGTAATGTCTGCGTTCAGATACAGAGAGCCCCCATGATAGTTATCTAATCAGATGTTTTCTTACTTCTAAATGTGAAAAAATATCCTTCTTGTAAATCTAAAATTGCTGTCTTGCTTTTGCAAGTGTCTTCGCAGCGTATGAAAAGTAACTTTTGTCAAGAAGGCTATGAAATAGTATCAACATCATAGGAAACTGTTTCGAGTTCACAAAAGAATATAGATTATAGTTTGTAATTCTTGTGAGTCTTGCCACTTCAGTGATGTCCACAGTGAAAATGCAGCATGTAGGCTGCTGGCATGTTGGGTAGATGAATTTCTCACCTAAGATTTACATCCCCACCAGCCAGTGGCCTCTGTCTGTTACTGGGTTTTAGAGTCGTTGGGGAATGGACTGGATGGGGTCACTGCAGTCAGAGGTGCCCTTGCTTTTACCCTTTAACCAAGCAGACCTGAGCTGGGTCTCAGGAATTGAAGTGGCTCCAACAGTTGGTGCCTGTCCTTGCCCCATGTGGCTTGGAGCCATGGCGTTAGGATGTCCTGGGGTGATGATCCAAAAAGACAAGAAAATTTGACTTCAGTCCTTTGGATACATGCTGAACAAGGGAACTTTTGGAGAACAATAATGTTTGGATAGAGCTAACCAGAAGCCTTGCATGGAGCGCTACTATCTGATAAAGCATGGAAGTATGTCTGTTATGTCTTCTCCATAACAGGATCCAGATAACAATGTAGAACATTGAGGGAAACTGCTTTCTAGTCCTCCAGAGGTGAAAGATGGCCTTGATCTGCGAAGAGCTTTGGCATTGGTTGTGTGCTTGTGAAAGATGGAGCCCAGCTGAAACTGGGCAAAAGAAACAAAGAACCAGGGGAGAGAGAAGTTTTAGGGGATGGTGTTTTATAATCAAGTATGTTTAATTAACATCAGTAAAGAACAGTTGTGAAAGTTTTCCCCTTTTCATCATCCTTGGTATGTCTGTGTCCATGCCTTCTTCCCTCCTTTAGCAAGGGTACTTCACTGCTACTGCTTCGTGTTCTTTGTGTCATCCCTCAAGCAAGGAAGGGGAGTGTTGCTATTGTCCTCACTTGTGTGATCCAGCCACCCAGCTCTGCCTTGAACTGTCTAAGAAGTTCCCTTTTCATACCCACCCTGAGTGTCTGCCACATGTTGGGACACTGCTTCTCAAAGGTGAAATGTCGATGTTTGCCAAGTGTGGAAATTATGTGTGCAAAATAGAACAACTGTTAAACTTTTTCAGTAACAGTAGGAGTAACTAGTGCAGCTGATGAATTGAAACCACGCAGCCTCTGTTTCTGATATCCCAAAAGGGAGGTGCAGTATACTAGGAAAACATATTGATTACTAGGTCAATTTAGGAATGGAGGTTTTTTGCAACTAATCAAGCTGATTGTGGCATGACAGAAGGATACAGTGTTGACTTTTGATTAGGCAAATGGGATATGTTCATCTCTTGTAACCTTAGCTTTCCACTGTAAAGGTTTGTTATGGGAATGCAGAATTTCTTTTCATACCCTCAGTTCTTGAACTATGTGATCAGTTGGACATATGTAGTTGTTTTTTTTCTCCTTTGCGAGTTTCTGTGTGTGTGTGTTTTGTTTTTTTTTTCTCCCGATATGGAATCTGCTGTGTGTTGTTGTCATGCCTCCCTCTACCTTTAAATCTTTTGCATTCTTTTTTTTAAGGATTTTCTTCTAATACCTTTCATACTGAAGTTTTCCTATGTGTTAGATCCAGCTACTGTTAAATACACTAGGAAGGAAGCAGCTGAGTGGAAGAAACCTGTCTTTGATAGGTGTGTTTTAAAGCACTTTGATGGCAGCTGAGATTGATTTTCTTTCTTGGGCTGCTCTTCTGCAAACAGTTACAGCTGTGTTTAAGCTTCCCTCCATGAATTGGTCCTCAAATGTCAGATGAATGAACGTGTATGCTGTGGTGTATATTATAAGCTCTGGAGGGCAGATACTCATTTCATGCTTCCCATACAGCGCTAAACATTCTCATAAATCATTCTGTAACTAGATAAGCAACAGTAGTAGACTACAGTACTGTCCACTGACTCCTTAAAATGGACCAAAGTTTTCCTTTTAATAGACAGTAATTACTACCTATCTGCAATCATGTGAAGCTGGGACAGTTTTTTGGGGAAGATATCTCAAAGTAACTGTGCTAAAGAAGTTCATCAGTCTGTAAGTCTGCAAGCATGCCCCATCAAAGAAAATAAAATTATCAACAGTATTAAATAGTAAAGTGTTGGAAAACAAGTCTTTTGCCCAGAGTCTGTTAAGGGAAAGCTACAAAAGAGATCTTGTTTTTGGAAAGCTCGAGTTGCAAATCTTTTTGTTAGTTTTGGTGTTTTTCTTTGCTCCTTGACTTAAACAAACATTCCCTTGTCCTTCACCGAAACTTCACTCTACCCCATCCGTATGTTTTGCATTTTAGCTGAAAAAAAGACATAGCACCATCTGCTGCTGAATTAATTCTGGTTTCATAATATCTGGCTTGATCATCCGTTACTGATATTGCTTGGGGCAGGCTGAAATCTGTGATCTTGCTTTCTAGGAAATAAACTTTCCACCACTCCTGTTGCAAACACAAATTCGTTCTTTGTTGGACAGGAAAGAAATCCTGCTTGGGCCTTGTGTCTTGAATTTAGGAAGAAGAAAAAGTGCTGTACATGGGTGGTCTGTTCATGCTTGCAGATGAATTATATTTTTTACTTGCCACTTCCCAAAGTTTGTAGAAGACTTGGGAGTTTACTTTGCTTTGAAAATCCATTGAGTTAGTCACCAATTTCCCTTTAATGGTGTCGTCTTTGCTACTTACTATCTATGAAAAATTAGGATTTATATTGTTGGTCTAGACATGCCTTTATTACTGAACTCAAGGCTTCACATTTTCAGGTTTACCATGTGACTTCTGTGAGTTCTTCTCTAGTAGTTGAATGACCTTTGTGCTTAGGATCAAGGGAGCCTTGCTCCCTCCCTCTGCTTTCCCTTGATTTGCTTTAAGTGTTTTATAGATTGCCCTTGCTGCTGACTCAGAGATGGCTGCTGCAACTCTTGCTTTCATGTTCTGTTCCCTGATTACTACTGGGGAAATAAAGCCATTTTAGGTGCCCTTTTTTTTAAAAGACAATATTCAGTATTCTGCTGTATCTGCGGCTGCCAGAGAAGAGAATTTTTGTTATGCTAATATTATTTCCATGTAAAATACTTGTGAGAAGTTAAGTATCATTTGACCTGGTGAACAAGAAAGTTTAATTAGAAATCAAACCAGATCTGAACAAGTCTAGCAAGAGTAACTACATGAACTATGCCTTTTTCTTTGCTTGTTCTCTTTCTCTTCTCTTAAATTGTTTTAAATTTTGTTCATTTTCTTCCTACCCTTCCTTGGTTTTTTTTGGTAGTTCTCAATGTTTATTTCTACTTTTCCTTGGCGAAATATATCTGCTCCTGTGTAACTATGGGGAGAAATGCTGCCTTATTTTTCAAAAATGGTCTTGTTTGATGTGTTTACTATAGCAACAAGATACAAATGCAGCATGATAGAAAGGTTTTAAGGTCAGTGTCACATTGAGTTTGATGCATAGAGAAGCAGAATATTCAACAGGTATTTTAATATGTGAAAAACTGATTATTCAGAGCTTACGATTGATTAGCATAAAATATTTCCTGAATAGACTCTGAATGGAGATAACAAGTGTGTACCATCTGGTCCTTTATTCGAGTTAGTATCCTCAACAGATTTGGCAAAGTTGGTCACTGATGGAATAATTAATTTTTGTGTAAAGAGCTTTTTTCTGTTATAAATCAGCTGATAAATGCTTGGCTTGCTGTTTGGGACAATGCACCCTTTAAGCATCTTTACATCTTTAAGTTTGCCTAACAAAAATGAATGGCTTATCCTTTCAGCTTGTTTACTCTGGAGCTTCAACACAGAAAACTGAGAGCAACAAGACCTTAGTAAAAGGTTATTACATGATTGTTCTGTTATACACAGCAATTTATATGCATCCAAGTGGAATAGTGCACTTCCATTATTGGCTTTAAAAATGGATTAAAGGATTTGTTGTTTAGGTAAATCTTAGTGTCTCTCTGGTGGTTCTTGCATTCATGCTGCTGTAGGAACTCTACCTAGTTCTGTTGTTAGCAAGTATCTAACTCTTTGCAGGACATTTTAGATATAATTTTTCCATACTAGCTCTTAAATACTCCAGGTTTCTTGAAATCTTTTCCCTTGTACACTCTAACTTTGAAGGATACTTATTTTCCCTTTCCTTCATGTTCAGTGTAATTGATCCTTTAAAAATATGAATAAAACTGTATTTTCAAGGTGAATAAGAGTTAAAAGATTAGAGCATGCTATAGCATTACGGTTCAGCCACCAGAGCTGAACACAGGGAATGTTATCAATAATAGGACTAGACAGAAAATGTCTCCCTTTTGTGAGACATCTCAAAGTCTGACACTTATCTTTTCTTCTGTGTTCTCTTTTGATAATGGAAGAATTTGATCAAAGAGGCTCCTCTGTTTACGGGGTCTAATCTTGTCTGGGGCCTTGGAAAAATGTATTCCAGACCTTGAGTCAATTGTCCAACCCCTTAGTTATTGTCTTTAACCTGTGTATTTTTTCATTGACTGTGTTTTGCTTCATTTATAATCATGTTAGTTGTCTTTTGCTTAATACTGCTAAGACAAATTTAAGGGGACATATTAAGCTGAAAAGAGACTATATTAATTATGGGACTTGTCAGTAGTGTTGCTTAAGAAATTGTGCAAATCATCAGTAATGGGTTAAAACGCAAAAGAAAAGAGCATCCTCTAGAAATATATTGCAAAAAATGAAATATAGTTTTACGTGATTGTGCGGTCACTGTCAGGCTTGCTAAGAAATGTCCCATGTACAGTATAGCCCTTAGCATTGTGTTGAATGGAGAAAGTGGCTTGTCTGGGTTCATTTGAAGCATTTGGTGACAGGTTGCATGTGAGACTTCTTGGAATAAAGTGATAGGAAGGTAGACTGACTTAAGTAAGAACTGTGTTTATATAATTTATTCAAAATACTGAAAATTAAGAAGTTACTTTTCTAATTAACTTCTTTTTTCCAAGTCAGTAATCTTTAGCATTCACTTTGCTGGACGTTTCTTTGGCGTGGGGACTAATTGGGAGATGAGTCCTGAGACCTTTTGTGTCATTCCAAGTAGCTCATTATCCCAAGGTCTTTGAGCTGTTAATCTCTCTCTCACTAGTATTGATTTGCCAGCTGCAGCAGTGCCTCTTAGTTTGTACCTGATTCTGCCATAGGACACAATCTCTGTGTCCCCATCTCTCCCTTATGAGAATATGAGAGGGGTATGAGTGTGAGTTGTTTTTTTTTTATTGTTCTTTTCCTGCTTTTACCTCCCCATGCTCCATTGGCACTTTATTTATTGTCATCTTAGAATTATGTCATAAAGTCCTCAGGCCAAAGATGTAGCATCAAAGTAAACACTTATGACATAAATAATACATGATGTAATATCATGAGAAAAGCAACTAAAACCTACTAAAACAACTGAGTTAGCCATTGCCTTCATTGTAAAATCTTACAGTTAAAAATTCTATATATGGCTTTGTTTCTTCCTCCCTCCATCATTTGTTTCTGTGAAGGGGAAAAGGAATTATGCCTCTACCAGACACTTTGATCTGCAGGAAATAGCTGACTACTCACTTTTTTTACCTGCTAAGCAAACATTGCTTTAGTTGTCACTCTGCCTAAGTTGTTCAGGTAAGGTTTATTTTACTTGCTAGTCTTTAATACATTCTTTTTGAAGTCTGATCTTTAATTTTAAGTACCTGTGAAGTAATTATTTTCAGACTCTGTAATGTGATGCCTTTTGAATTTTTCCTTAAGAAGTATTATCTATATATATTACTTTGCAGGCTAAGGGTGTTGATACCATCTAAACATCTGTATTTTCCTAGTTAAAATTACATTGTGCTTGTGAATTACTGGTATATTTGGGAAAGGTTGTTGTGTTGTGAGCAAACTGTTTAAAATGCATTGAAGACCAGAAAAATATTTTCATGTTGGGCTAAGGGCAACTAAGTGTCTGAATGTATATTTTCTAGATGTGATCAAAAAGAGAAGGATTCTACTTGTAAGTGTTTGAAGAGGCAGTAGATCAGAGCGGAGGCCACCTGTTCAATCTATATCACTTAGAGCACAGCTTATGCTTCTGTCTAATCTGATCAGTCAGTCCATCACTCAGGAACAATAAAATTGCCAGTCTGATCTTCATTTGCAGAACTCTGAGTTCAGCAAAAGTGGATTGGTGTTCAGTAAGCTGAAATGAGATGTGACATAGGACTGAATTTGTATTTGTGAGTAAACTATTTGAGATTTAAACATCAGTATAATTAAATGTCCTTTTTTCGTGTTTTGAACTCCCCAAAGCTTCAAACTTTCAGACTTTAGGGTTTTGTTGGGAATTTCATTATTGGTTTTATTTTTTGTTGGTGTTTTTCTTTTCATTTGTTTTCTTTATTTTTTTTTTCTTCCCCACACAGTCCTCAAAGCGATCTGTATTGGCTGGTCAACACACTGTCTTGGCTCTGCATATTCAAATATAGCTGTAGATCTATTTCATTATCATTGTTAGCAAAGCTTTTAGGAACAGGTGGACTTTTCCTTGTTCTCTAAAGGTCAACAAATAAAGCTTTGGTAGGCCCCAAAGAGGAATCATAGAATTGTCAAGGCTGGAAAAGAGCTCTAAGAAACATTGTACAGCTGAGAGCTTCAGATGAAAGTGCTTTGTTCTGTGCTTGCAGCCCTAAAAGCAGTGCTTCTGTTGATTTTTGAACTCTCATGACTGCTGAGTGCAGAGATGCCTCTCTGGGAAGAGGAAAATGGTGTTGCATAAAATGGTGTTGACCTACATCTTGGTTGCTACTTGACTGAAAAAAAAGGGCTGGTGCATTCTCTGCTGCTGTTGTAGGCAAGTGTTCAAGGGATTATGAATAATGTGTAAATATTAAGCATGCAACAGCAGTGTTGTAGCAAAAGAGGAAAATCAGTGTAATAGAAATTGGAGTCCTTATGTAAGGAGCAAAGAAATCCATACCCTTTGGTCAGTACTGCTGATGTCTAGTGTTGAGTCCTGCTGTTCAAGAAAAATGTGGACTGAGGGAAATTGAAAAGAGAAGGGAAATGACTGTCTAGAAAACATGACCCCTTCCATAGTGGGATGTGAGGAGGGAAGATTGGTAAGAGACTTGTATTGAAATACATGGAGTAAAATATGGAGTTAAAGGGAATAAAATGTTCTTCATGCTCAAAGTGAAGTCTGTAAAAAGTAATAGATTTAAATTCTATAAAGAAAAGTAAAAGGAAGAAAATATTTTTCTTTTGTAAGAATAGATGTCCTAGAATGATTAGTCTGTGGAGATATGGAATTGCCCATATAGGAGACTTCTAAAAGCAGTTCAAACTGATAACTGCCAGAAACGTTTTGGATCAAGTTGATGGCACCTTCATCCAGTAAGGTAGAGTGGGTAAATAAACTCTGACCTTCCCAGGTTTTTTTTCCACCTCAATTGTCTGTAATTCTCTGAAGCTGCATGTTGAGGGCCAGAATCTGAATTCAGCACAATTGAATGATCCCATTCAAATGTCAGAGTGTGTTCACAGAGGTGTGACAATGTCCTCATGAGCAGTAAAGCCTTATGGCTTTGAAAGGGTAAGCTTAGATTAATCCAAGTTTGAAGTGACCTCAGGAGGTCATCTGATCCAACCTCTCACTCAAAGCATGGCTAAAACTGAATTCAGGTGAGATTTCACAGGGCTCTATCAAGTTAGATCTTGGAAAAACCTCTGAGGATGGAAATTCCTCTGTGTCTCTGGGCAACCAGTACTTGACTGTCCTAATGTTTGATGGTCAAATTTTTTTCCTTATGCAAGGCTGGGAAATCTTGTGCTTTGTTTTATGACCAGTGCCTCTTGTCCTCCCAGTGTGAACCTCAGGAAGGAGCTTGGGCCTATTACCTTTGTTACCTTCTGTTCTGTATTGGAAGAGAGCAGACAAGGCCTAAAAGCCCAGAATGTATTGAAGGACTCTGTGCCTATGATCTGTTGGAAAGGTGAGATGCACGGGACACCTTCACCAAAGGGTGTGCAGCCTCTTCTCCAGAAAAGTTCCAAAGATGGTAGAGGGGATTCCTGGGGGACTGGCAGTCATGCAGTGGTGCTGGTGATACGGCTGCTACTAGGAGGTAACGTGTTGTAAGCATACACAGCGTGAAGTTCTGGAGGCTTTAGTTTGTTTGTGTGGTATCTATGCTCCTGTTCTAAAGTCCGTACATTCACCTCATATGATCCTCCTCTACTTGTTTTGAGGACTCTTTCATTATAAATGTGACATTGCTGCTGCAAAGGCATTCAGAGTGTGATTCAGTTATTGATAAGTCTGCTTTCCTCTTCTCCCACCAGGAATATGTGGTGCTCACCTTCTGCCTGCATTTTCTTTTCCACAGTTTAGGCATACTTATTATTTTGACCAAGCTGACTAATAAGAATAATTAATCTCCATCACTGTTTAATGTTTCTGTGCTTTTCAGATGTGCTCTCCTCAGCCATCTTGTAGAACAATCGCTTCTCTTTCCCTGTCTCTGACTGTTCATGTTTCATTCTTTCAGTCATTCTGGCTTGTTCAGACAGTATCTTCTGTGTGGCAGAAAGAAATGTGTCCAATAATTGGTTCATCACATGAAGCATGTGATAATCTTGTGAGTACAACCCAAAAGCATCAGTTAGTTACCTTGGAGTGGTTTCTTTAGACTCTTCAGAAATTAATTGTAATTTATGCATTATCTGTTTTTGTCTTGTGTATGATAATTTTTTTTTAACTTGCTTTATTTCTTTAGATTTGTGTATTCATAAAATGGATGTGGAGCACTGGGCAAAGTTAACATTTATCTTGGTTTGTATTGTTTGTATTGCTGGATGTCTGCCTAGTATCTGTAAGAGTTGTCTGATTGAAGTTCATTCTTTTTAAAAGAGAGAAATGTACTGGTAGACTGAATGAAATGCTTCAAAGCTCATATGTGTATTTCTTGAATTTATATGCTTTTGATTTCTCAGATTGTAGCTAGGAAACGTTACTGACTTTCAAATTTTATCAGATATGTCAAGGAAATATGACTAAATGTGGTCTAGCTGGACAACTGACTGCTCTTTTTATGTCTGTATTTTATAATTTATACATGCAGTTATCACCTTAAGATTAAACTTCTTTTGTGCAAGGCTATATGTCTATCCAAGGAATATCCAGTGGGGCAGAATGCTTGCCATGTCCTGCACTATTGTAGTGATAATTGCTCTCCACTTTTGCCACCTCCTCTGGATATATGTTTACTTGTCAGGGTGGGTGTTGCCATATACCTTATATATGTGTCCTTGTCTCTGTGTGCTGGTGTGAGCAAATGCCTGGTTAGGGGACCCTGGTCCCCTCACTTTGAAGATTGGAAATAATAATCTGTGTGACTTGTTTTAGGTCTTGCTCTTCAGTACAGGGTTAAGCTACAAAGACTTAGACATCTGCTGCTATTTATAGGGTTAGCTCTGGTGTTGGAGCAACAATGACCCCATGGGGAGACTCCTATTGCTTATTGATCCAGGTACAATTGGAGCACAAAGGTATGGTATATCTTCAATTACTTTGGAAAAAGCTGAAAAGTTTTGTTTGCAAAAGGAATGGACGTTCAGAGTTCTATCTCTCTTCCTCCACAGCTAGGTAAGGATGATGAGAGAGTGTAGAGCCATGGACTTTTCAGTTTTATTGTGAAGTCTCAAAGGTTCAAAGACAGTCAGATTTTTTTTTTCCTTTCTTCTAATCCGTAAGTCTTTCTGGATATTCTTATTGTGTGCATTGCATGTTGGACTTTATCAGTTCAGTGTGCTTGTGAAAACAAACAAAAATCAGAAGAGCTGCACAATGACCACCCTTATGTGAGGTGTAGAGTTTTGTCTTTTTAAAAGGAAAAGCTGTATTTGGCCATTTTTTCCTCACTTGAGTTCTGGTGGAGTTTAAATTATTGGCTAGTGTAGGTAAGAAAGGACTACACTTACAGTTTTCATTGTGATGTTTTTGGTGTTGTTGTTTTTGTTTTTGTGGTTTTTTGTTTGTTTGTTTTGTTGTTTTGGGTTTTTTTGCTTTGTTTTGCCTTTTTGTTTGTTTTTTTTCTTTCTTTTTTTTTTTCTTTTTTTTTTTCACAAAAACCCGTACCATCAAGAATTGCTAGAGGTACTGAAGCTAGCAATTTCTTCTGTCAGCAAGTTTTAGGTGGAGTGTCATTGCTGGACTATTTTTCAGCTGCTGGGTCTTTGTGTTACTTCATTTTTGCTGTTGTTGCAAGGCCCCTCTGCCAACAGTGCTACTGCAGATTAAACAACTTAATGCATTGCAATGGCTGCCTGGGAACAGGGGGCTTAAGTCTTGTTACTCTGAACTGTATGTGGTAGCTCCAGATTAGGATGGTGATGGGTAATACAGGAAAAACACAAGAGATGGTGTACAATTTTTTTATTTGTTCTGACACTGAACTGACATATTGTGTAACACCAGTTAGCTGGATTTGATTGAGAATCCAATTATGTGTTTAGTTGTAAACATGATTGTGTTTGAAGTGAAAGCAGTCCTGGTCTCCTTTAATTTGTGCTAAGCAGTCCTGCTCCTTGTCCTGAGTCTTTCTCATTTCACTGGTTTCAATTTGCCTTGATTCCGTTCTTCAGCCACTGATTCTTAGTTCAGTGGTCTAGAAATGGTTAACTCTGGGAAGCAGAGTTGGGAAATAAGCTATTTGTAGTTTCCTATGAGCCTTGCTAATTATTCATGTGATAAGGCTTACGTAAGGGTAAGGGCTGCACTGCAGTTGCACTTCATTTGATGACAGAGTTCTGTATTTCTGTGTAAACAAAAGTCTGTTGATAAGGCATGGACAAGCAAAGTCTATAGTTAAAACCAGGGAGAAAACAAACTTTTCTTGGAGGGTCTTAAGGTGCTACTGTCTGCTTAGGTGCCATGTTTCTTAAAAAAAAACCCAATCCACCAACCAAACAAGAACCCTCCTCCCCATAAACCATTTTGTTTAAAAAGAATTTTTTTAAAGACCTTCATTGCTGTCTTCCTTGCATTAGCCTTTCTTCAGATTCAGTGTTGAAATCACTTAAATCATACAATTAACATTTTCTATAGCATGACTTAGCAAAAATATTTAAATATATAAAACAGTGCAGACTGTTTTCTCTCTTTACCTTTGACACTGAAATAGTGAAAGCAGACTCTATTAGAAAAAATTAGAAGTACGTGTTTTGGAGAAGTCTGGAAATTCAGGGGGAGAAAAGGATTGATCTACTAACACTCTTTTAAACCTTTGTTTAATATTTGCCAGCAATTTCTTTAGAACACCACATTGCTTAAAGTTTTGTCTAAATATTCAAACTTTTTCTTTCTAAATATATTACCTTAGCATATGCTGGAATAAACAGCCCTCTCCCTCTTCTCTCCATCCCCCAAATGTTGTCTGTAGTGCTGAAGAAAATTCTTTAAATGGAAACAAGGTTGGCCAAAACACTAGAACTTTGTTGCTGAATTATGTGTTTTTTTTTTGTTGTGCCCTTTTTTTTCCCTTTTTTTAAGTTTACTGTAAGAGTAGAGGTAGAATTGGTTGAAGCTGAGTGCAGCCATGGAGTGGAAGTCAGTACAGGTGTGAGAGACAGGTATCTGATTTGTAGCTGTTGGTGATGCAGAGTATGTGGCTTGTGCTAACATCCATTCTTTTGGCTTCATGGCGCTGGTGAGGAAAACTGCCTGAAACAGCCTTTAAGTTATGGACTAATATATAGATATATGTCTCTATATAGCTTTTAATAAATGTGTGACCCATTGTGAAAGCTTTATATAAGCCTTAGTGTAATACCTTCCCTGGCCTTGAGGCACTACAAGTATGCCATTAACCCATTATTTTGTGTGAACTCATAGCTTTCAGTTTCCCAGTGAAGTTCCTTCTTAGTTTCTGGAAAACCTTGTGTGCACCTCCCTTCATGCACTGTCCTGTTAGATCTCATCTCATTTAAGCCAAAGGACCTCTTCTCTTGTTGGATATTAAATGCTCCAAGGAAAGAGATAAGTTTAATTAATTTTGTGGCAGGGACTGTAGCCATCTCAGATGGTTTTACTATAGTCCTTATCTGTAAACAGTTACCATGATCTTAAATTTCTAAGGCAATTTGAAACAATTTATATATGAATACTTACTTTGAAAGCATCTATGCTACCTCCAGTGCATGAGGGACTATGAACTCTGATGTAGACAAACCACAGGTAATTTGCATTGATGATTTCTGAGAGCAGCTGGGAAACGCCCGATTTAGAGGTATTAGGTGCCAAGAAGAGCTAATTTAATTGAGTCAAGACAAAGAATTGGGTTTTGACCCTGAAGAAGCTTGTTAGAACAGACTTTTGTCTGGGTCCCCAAGGAGCTGCAGCCGAGTGTTCAGCAGACAGAAATGATCCCAGGATCAGGTGTTGCTGCTTTGTGTGCACTGGTGCTGAGGGAGACTGGCGGGGCAGTGCCCAGGCCAGCAGCTGTGCACAGCAGAGAAGGACTGTTCTAGAAATGGAGTCAGAGCCTCCCATGCCTGTGATGTAAAATGGAGACAGTTGCTTTTAATTTGCGTGAGCTACCCTGCTGCATGATTTATCTTTCTTTCTTTCTTTTTTTTTTTTTTCTTTGAGGTGACTTTGCATTAATAGTTTTGGAGTTCTGTTTGGATTTGTAATCTAATCAGGGAACCTGAGACCTAATGAGAAATAAAGCCCACAGCTAGGACATGAAGTAGAAGGTGCTTAGCCTTGCTGTTAGGCCAGCATAAATAATGGTTGTTTAAAGCAGGTGTTAGTAGCAAGGAAGTGAGTAGTTCTTTCTACACTGTATTCGGAGTGTATGCTGAGAGTCCTGTGCACCTGTCACTACACTGTGGTGCGTTACCAGGGTATACTTGTTTCATGGATCTGCTCTGTCCTGGAGCTAAAGTTTTGGTGAAATATACTGGTGTTAATATTAGTGGTAATTCCAAACTGTAAGCTTGCTAATACAGTGAGGTCTGCATGCCAGTACCAATTAAAGCAGGAGAATGACTATTTCCACACTCAATTTGTTTAGCCTAGCCAACAAGGAGTTCCTACCTGCCCTGGAGTGAAAGCTAAACTGTTTGAAAACCAAACAGCCTTTTCTATTTTGTATATTATCAAAAGTGAAGAATATGAAATCAGCCCATACTTTCCTGGTGAGGTAGCGGAGCATGCTCTTTCACTTTGTTAGGTTAAAGTTTCCAGTGATATATTGGATATTGTAGTCAATAAGTTATTTCAATAGTTTTAATGAAGTAGATGTGGTATTGAAGCATCACATCTTTAACTGCAGTCAGGTTAAGCATCAGTTGATCAGCTTTTGAATGTTTTCTTCGATTTTAGGCATTCTCTTTACATAGAGAATGTTCTTCTATACTGGCAGTGAGGAAATTTTATACCCTAGACAATGTGGAATAAGCCAAGTACCTGCAGCTTTTTTGCCCATTGTAGGTATCTTTTTCTAGATCAAACAAATAAGAGATTAAATATTTCAGTTATTAATATATGGTTGTGGGATAATCCTGGCTTGATGCCAGGCACCCACTAAAGCCACTCTCACTCCCCTTCGCAACTGGACAGAGGAGAGAAAAAATAACAGCAAGTGATTCATGAGTTGAGAGAAGAGCTGGGAGAAGTCACTCACTGATCACTATCATGGGCAAAATAGACTCAAAGTGGGGATATTAATTGAATTTTATTACTAACAGAGTCAGAGCAAAAGAGTGAGAAGTAAAATAATCTTAAAAACACTTTCTTCCACCCCTCCTTCCCTCTGTGTTCTCCCTCCTCCCCCACAGCAGTGGAGGGGGACGGGGAATGCGGGTTATGGTCAGTTGTTGTTTCTGACACTGCTCGGGGAGAAGAGTCCTTCCCCTGCTCCCGTAGGGTCCCTCCCATGGGAGACAGTCCTTGATGGACCTCTCTGGTGTGAGTCCACCCCTCAGGCAGCAGTTCTTCCCACACTGCTGTCCCGTGGGTCACTCCTCAGTGGGGTGCAGCCCTTCACGAATGAGCTGTACCAGCATAGGTCCCCCACAGGGCCCACAAGTCCTACCCAGGAAAAACCTGCTCCAGCGTGCATTTCCCTCGCCACGGGCTGCAGGTCTCCAGCAGGACCCTGCACCATCCTGAGCCTACCTGGCATTGGCACCACCAGACATGGGAAGCTTTTAACAGAAGCCACCCCTGTAGCCCCCGCCCCCTGCTACCAAAACCCAGCCACAGAAACATACAGCATATATTTCGTGGAATATGAAAATGTTTAGAGAAGACTTCAGCCAGAAAGTTCTTTTCCATGCAGGATCTTCATTTAGGCACATTTTCTGCCAGAATTATTTTATTAAAAAAGCTTTTGATTGTGCTTGTTTCTTGCCTTTCTTCAGGGTAACACATCTATGTGTGCTACAGATGTAGAACTGGAGGTGTGTAATTGAAGAGATCTGAAGATGAGAAGTTACTACCCTGCACTTACACAATCCCCTGTGTAGTGTCATGTAAGGCTGTCTGGACTGGATGAAAGGCTGAGCAAGTGAAATGGCGACAGCTCAGCCCTTGCTGCAAATGTTGCTGCGGTGGAAAGCTCCCTTTCTGCTAGCTTTAGGATGTGATTGTGCGTGTGACTTTCCTGTGAGGTTCCAGATTCCACTGGATTTCTTGCACAGACGATGTTGAATGAGGCTCAGATATAGCAGTACCAACTCCCAACTTATTCACCAGTCAATTGTGATGAGTCCCATTCTTTTGACTTTTTGTTACTTAAGCTCCATTTATTTCAGCTTTCCACTGGTATTCTATATAAATGCTAAATATTCTCTTGCTAACTAACTTCCTCTTCACCACATCTGAAAGTCAGCCTGAGTTAGCTGAGCAAAAGATTATGGCCTGTCACTAACTCAGGTTTTGCACCTGGTTGAAACTTTATGGAGTGTTTTTAGAATCAGTACCAAGAGACTTGCAAACTTCTCAGCTTCATCAGGGACTGAAAAAGGGAGGAAGGGTGGGATAGAGTTTGAGGACTGTCAGTTTATATTTGCCTGAAATGCTTGCTTTCAGCAAAAGAGCATCCAGCATCGTACTGAGCAATCAGTTTGGAGCATGGCTCAGTGTGGGAAAATGCTACCTACTGAATTTTTAGCATAGTTTACTGAATTGTCCTGACATTTAGCTAACTTTCGGAGGTTTTCTTTTAAAGCCAATAAAGAGCAGCATGGTGGTCAAGTCTTCAGTGTGCTGCTGAGTACAGTGTCACTGCGTAGGAATGGAAAGTTGGAAAAATTATCTTTGAAGTTTGATGATGTAGAGCCTTGCAAATAGAATGAACAGACATGAAGAAAAGAATTAAAAGCCTTTTTAAAGACATTTAACAGTGTGTAGCTGAACCAAAGGACTGAAGAAGGTGGATAATACTGTTTCTTTCTGGTTTGCAAGTTTAAAAACAGACAGTACTAAATAAAGTACTATTTCTAATTTTCTTATTCCAGAGCTGGGATTTGCCAGCTCAAAGCTTTCAGTCATTGCTTGAACAGTCTACCTTCTGTTTTGAAACAGAGCAACTTCTGTTCATTAGAAACAGTCAACAATAAATATGAAGAAATTTTCTGCAGTTTGCTTTGGAAGTTGGTGTATCGGGTGTTATGGATACAGTGTGTTTTTTTGTGTTGTTTTTGGAGTGGCAGAAAAGTCATACAGTGTTTTTTGTTCTAGGAATGTTGCACTGAAAGTTAGCAAAGTGAAGGCACTATTCAGAGCAGATTATTGAAACACTGTTTTTAATTGTCTTGTCCCACTGTGAAGTCTCTGGTTATTTTCAAAGTCTTAGATAAGCAGTCATTTCAGTAATGATTAATGACAACTTGTAATTTTTAACTGACCTGACCCTCCAGTCCTTCTGTTTTATTATTTAACTGTAATTGCTTGGGAAGTGGTTTGTAGCTTTACCTATAATAAGTATGTTGGTAACTGTGTTTGTTTTGAGTTGATGAAATATAATTGTTGGAACTGTGGCTCAGAGGTATAAAGCAACCAACCAACTTCCCTAAACTTGATAATATATAACTGGGGAGATCAAGTTTGTGTATGGAGAGGAAAGAAATGAAAACAATTTTCAGAGCTACAGTAGTCTTGTCATGAACATATAGTGATTTCTGGACTATATATCTAAGAGCTGGGAGCGTAAGTGAATATGTGTGGGTGTTTAAAAAGGAAAGGGAAATCTGGGTTGCAGAGGCAATAATGGAGTTCTTTGCTGCAGATGTAGGAAACCCTTTTAACTTTGTCTAAAAATAATAGAGTACCTATTTTTAAAAATTAGGCTATTTTGAAGATGTAGTGAACTTCTAGAACAGACATATGTTTAACTGAAGAAGAAATTGAATGAAGCCTAATGTTGGCACGACTGACAGTTTTTTGGTCATCTGGATAATCTTGCATTACATCTGTTTTTCCCTCCTATTCAAGAAATATTTTTCTTGAATAATATAGTGTAGTGAATAAACATTGTTTTTTTTTGCTTATTTCTGAATATATTTATGGTACTTATCCTTGAATTCTTAAAGGCCTTTGTAATTTGTAATGTGAGGAAGTTCCTGAGCATATGTACTTATTTGTGAAATATTTCACTTAATTGCATAATAAGTAGATAATTTTTGCACACTCTCGCAAAATAGTGTCATTGCTCTACAAGTAGGAGTGTTCAGCTTTTAAACCAGAAAGCCACTGTCATTTCTGTGCCTTCAATTAAAAATACTACATGGCATTATTAGATCATTTGTCGGTCTAATGATGCTGCTGGCAATGTTTTTTTAAACCAGCTGTCTCACAGAATTGTGTTTTTAGTAAAGTTTGACTCTGGTAATTTATTACAACAGTTGCTACAAGTGTGCTTTATAAAAAGATTTGACATCAACCACAGTTTTGTTGAATAATGTACTTTTCATGGGCTTGGTGCTTTTGGATGTGTTGGGCTGATTGGTCCCTGGTTTACAAGAAGTGCCTGAATTACCTCAAAATCCCTGAACTCTAAATGTGACTGAATTTATGTTTGGATGTACTCAGACTGTGGTTTTGTGGTTTGTTGTTGTTGTTCCTTTCCCTTTTTCCCCTTGCACCTAAATGAATGTTATTCTATAGCTTCATAAAGCAGCAGTGATTACAGTGTTTTGGGTGGTTGCATAGTCTATATTCACCACATTATTTTTGACAGTACATTATTACATTGGCAGCTGAATTCTGACACAAATTTCTGGAAGCAAAGTGTCTGTCTCTAAGATACTGGCAGCACTTGTTATCATGACTCATTACTAGGCTGCAGGGCTGTGCACTCTTCAATAAGCCTTCCTTAAACAGCAACTTTTTTTTTTTTTTTTTTTCCATCTTAGGGCACTTATAATGGTATTTGCTTAGCACATTTAAACTCTGTTAAACATTCAGTGAAAGAGCAGAAAGATGCTACAGAAAGTGTATTTCTTTTCCTGGTACTGCCCTTGTTACATAATTAATACCAGGCTCTCTTAAACAATGTGACTCAGCCTCTCCTTACAGCTACACTTCCCAGAGCATTCATTCCTGCTTCGCAGAGCAGGAATGATGAAAGCTGCTAACTTCTGCACTGAAGCTACATTTTGGAGGAAAAAACCACGTAATTTTGAAAAGAAATATAGGGTGCTGTGCTCTTTTGTATATAGAGTTGCTTTCTTCATGAATCCTTACCCGCAGAAAGATATGCTTGCTGACTTAATTGGCCTCTTCATATCCATGAGCACAGTAGTTGTAGACACTGGTCTGGGGCCACACCAGAAGACCTTTATTTCCACTTTTCTTTTGAATTTGTGACCTCTACATTCTATAAGTTGTGTAACTGTAAGGTACTATTGCCATAAATTTTTCATAATAGTAATCTATACTGGTCTTTGTCAGTGCTAGTGCTTAATGTGAAATACTACCAATGAAGTGAAGACGGTGTTTCATATTTCTATGCGTGAGCTTATTAGTCATAAAAACTAAAACATATTTTTCAATAGAAACCTTTAACTTAGAAAAAGCAAGTGCACTCCTGTAAGAGAGACAGATTTCATGTGCAGCTCAAGGCAGTCCTCCTGTCCTTCATTTGCTTTTTGGATGTCGGACTTGGGATATAAATACACCTGGAGCACAGCCATCAAATTGCAAACTGGTTGAATCCTCTGGTAAACTACAGCTTTAGTGACTTGGAGCACTCATCCAAACCCAGAGCCATGGATGGCTGTGCTTCCTTGTTGTAAATTTTTTGGTTGCAGTTTCCCTTGGTTTTGTATTTCCTGTGTTGGCTCAGATGACATTTCTTTGATTTCTGATGAGCCTTTCCCAGACCACCTGGGGAAGTACCCTGTTCATGTCTGAGCCAGGTGTTTGGGATGTCTTTGCTGTTCTGTCAGCTGTGGATGATGTCCAGAAGTACAGTGTAAGCAGATGAAAAATTGGAAATGTCCGTAGGGTTTTCTAAGACTAGACACTACCTCTCAAAATAAAAACTGAAATGAGCTAGCACATTCTGGAGTTTCTTTTTGTTCTCTTATTATTTTAAAGGTGGTAAATATTCCCAGGGATTATATTTTCAGGGTTAATCCTTAAAGGAGAAGCCAGTAAGTGACTATTTTTTCGGCGTATGTTCACGTAAACCATACAGCGTGGTGTCCAGACCATGAGCTAATGCTGACCACACTAGTAGTACAGCTGAGCACTGTGTTCCACTGTGCACCAGCAATGCTTATTTATTCTTCTTACTCTCTAAAATTACTTGTTCATGCTCCCTGATGGGGAGAGGCGGTTGCTTCAGGCTAATTAGCTACATGGAGATCCGGTGTCTGTAGTCCCTGTCAACCCCAGAGTATGTTTGACCCTTTCAGCACAGAAGCATGTTAGACCCCTGATTGCTTGCTCAGGTCTCTATTGTGCCACTTCATGGCACAATGAAGGTGTGCCTGCATTCTTTTATGGTATGAAATTAATTTAGAACTTACTTTTACTGAACTCCTTGTTTCATTTCTTGCTCATAAATAATAAATACTTTGTATTAGTTCATAAATTACACTGCTGCATTTGCTTAAATCTCATTTTATCAAAGATATTGGGTTATTATTTTTCTTCTAGCTTTCTGAGAGTGGTGAGACATATGCTGATAAGAGAACTAAGGCAAGTAGCATAGTAAGACAACTTAAAAAAATGTGTTTGCCTTTGGCATTGGAAAAGACATTTCTGTTTAGTTCTCCTCAAACTGCACTTGGATTTGGACGTGTGCCCGTTCAGTGCTTGGAAGGCACGTGGAAGCTTATGGTAGTGCTGCTTTTCCATCACAGATGACCTTGTCTTGAACTAGAAATAATCAAGGCCAGTACAAACCCTGAAACACAGTTCTCCCTTCTCTCTTTCTCTCAAAAGTCAAATTGTTCTCAAAAGCTGTGGATTTCTTTGCTCACTAGAGAGTAAACTAGTCCATGAGAAACCACACGAAAGAGCTTTGGATAAAAGCATTCATGTTATGAAGAAGGATATTGGAGGTCATCTAGATCTGCTGGAGGTTCTATTAGCCCTCCTGTGGAAGGTGATGTGAGGAAGAGAGCATGTGGGGCAGTAGGAATTCTGTGAGAGAGCAGGCCCGGGTACTTTCCCTTTGCATTTTCTTTTCTTGGCAAAAGCACAGGACTGTGCCTGTCAGTGTGAGGGTGCCATCTGTGTTGCACAGCCTGCTAGACTGTTACAGAATTGCACAAGAATTAATCTGAAATCATACTGCTAAACTGTCCTGGCTGGCTGTAGTGGCTGCCCGGAGATGCAGCTATTGTATGGCACTACAGGAACCAAGGGAGAGCAGCAGCCTGTGGAACTGCCTCATCCTGGCACTGCAAATGTCATCTCCAGCATGAACTAAAAAGCTGATGGGGAGATGAGCTGACCAGACACAAGCTACTGAAAAGGGTAATTGTTTTATGAAATTAAATTTGCCTGTAAAAATAATAAAAAAAAATAGCTGAAGAAGTAGAGCTTGAGCGTAGAGAAGGAGAACTGGACAAATCTAATTATGACAGTGGTATATTTCCTCAATTTAATTTAATTCCAGTTTTCCATTTGCTGCCTTCTCATTAAGTGTAAATTGGAAGTGACAGTGTGCAGCACTGAAATAAAATATTCTCTGTGTATATATTTGAATAGGAATTTTTTTTTGTTTGCAGTAAAATAAGTTAGCTATTGAAAATGTAATATTAGAGACCATTTGGTCATTTAGTGCCTGATTTTGCTGGATGTTTTAACTTAAGTGGTTTTTTTTTGGTTTGAAGGGATGCTAAACCTTTTTGTAAGTAACTCAGTAGGATTTTGGAATAAAATCTGGATTATATAGGTCATGCTTAAGCATTTTTTTTACTTATTGTAAGTCCTTACTGCATTTTTTATGTCCAGGACCTATCCAGGAAGTTTTATCCTCTGGTGTTGCCAAACTTGTATCAAGATACTTCATATATCTGAAAGTTTTTTGGTGTCTAAAGGCAAGCATTGGTAGATGTGCAAAACATCTGCCTCAGTTGTGCTTGCCAGGAGGGGTAAGTTTAGGGCGAGTAATGCCTGGACTCTGCCTATCTTCTGTGGGCTTCTGGGCACACACACCTGCTGGCAGCACTGAGCTCAGTCTAGACCATGGCAGCTTTAGACAAACACTGATGGGAGCGGTGCCCAGATCTTATGTAAGAGGGATTGAGTTACAGTCGCAGCAAGGTGGTGTCATGGCCCTGGCTGGGTGACTTGTGTGTGCCTGTGCCTCTTGCAGGGGAAGCGGCAGGTTCAAGGGTGGGAGCTGACCCATGGAAGGGGAGAATGACTTGGTGGTGTGCTGGGTGGCAAATTGCTGCAGCTTGATTGCTGAGCTGTGTCTTGTGTGAACACTCTAACCTGTATATCTGTAGTTGCATGTCCTTTTTACTTCTTGATACCAGTAAGTGTGATACCAGTGATCGATACCAGATGTGTACCGTTAAGTGATATTACCCCACAGAAACTCTCTGTAGGTGACAGTTGCTGGTGGGAGCCTAGAGATTTGTTCCTGCACCCTTTTGGATGTGTTAACAAGAGGTAAACCTGGCATTTGTCATTTGCCAGACCTTTTTGTATCTTTAAAGCTCATTGCATTCAGATGCTATCACTGTGTCTTTTGGAGGTGCTGCTAATTATAGAGCAAGATTCCACTCTGTGCTAGCAAAAATACTGAAAAGTTTATGCATATCAGATGTCTTGGAGATGAAATCTGTTCAGCTTTCTTTACTCTTTGCTTGCTTTGAAGGGAGATTAATGGGAGTGGTTTGATGAGCATAAATGGAATAGAAGGGTGAAGGAATTCTGATGCTGAAGTAAGAGCAGCAAATTGTTTTCTTTTCTTTTGGTTTTGGGCAGCATTTGTTTGTTTCCCAGTTCATATTGCCTGCTATGCTTCAGTAAATATTTTATTAGGTGCTTCTGGATTTAATATTTCATATACCCACATGCGAAACTTAATTGTGTGAAATTTAATAGGCTTAGTGTAGTAGAGAAGGATTGAAGAGCCCTGGGTTTACAGGTTAACTTGTTTCTTGCTCAGCACAACATGTGATTTGAATTCATGCTTTTCTGAGCAAGGTGAAAACAGCCCTTTCCCCATGGAGAACTTTACATGGAATTTCAAAGTAATCTTGCCTTTCCAATGCACAGCTTCAGGATAGTCACTGCTATCTGAAAGATTCATCTGTGATTAGGTTTTTTTTACTTTTCTTTCTGTAAAACAAGAATAATTCGATGCTTTGCCTTTTTAGATCACTCTTAGAAGTTCTCGTGTTTTTATTGCTATTTTGTAGAGGTGCCAAGAAGGCATGTGGTAAACATTTTGATTATTAGCTTTTGTTAGAGTAATATTTGCAGTTTTTCACATGGAGATGCAAAATTAAAATATTGCTGGTCTCATTTAGTATATGAAATGAGATTAAGGGGTGACTTAATCATAGATGAATGGAGATTGCTGGGGTAAAATTAGGTATTGGAGAGGTTCTTAAATGAACAGGCACAGAGGTAAAATTGTTCTCTAGCTGAAAAGGGATGGGTGTGTATGTATATCTATGTATATCCTTATATATCCAGATAGTTATTTATATAAATAATATATATTTAAGTCACTGCAACAGTTTTTCATCCCCAGAAATAAACTAAGAGAGGATGCTTTTCAAAGAGATATTATCTAGTTTAAACAGGTATCAATTCTGTAAAGTCTGATGTTGTGCGTAACACGGGGTATTGACCTGATGATGGCTGTAGTCCCTGAACTGTATTATCTGAGTCTGTTGTAGCCGACAATACCTGTAGCAGAGACATTGTGCCCCTGTTCTGCTGAGGGATTAGTTCTAGTACAATACAGTGCATTACTGTGCAACCGCTGGCTTGTTTAGCATTCCCTAATTTGACAACTTGTCTCAGTGTGCTGAGGCAGGAGAGATTTAGGGGATTAAGCTTCATGTGTGTGGCCTGGAGGTGCTGCAAAGTACATATAAACAAGATTTGGGTGTGTTCATGCTTTGGAGAGGAGGAGAGGGAAGGATGTAAAGCAAAGTGTTGTTTGGGAAGTTGCCACATCTAAGGAAGTGTGATTGGAAATGGGTAGAAAACACTTGATTGTATACAATTAAGAGAATAGCCTGAAAAACAGGTGAGGTGGGGCCGTGTAGAAGACAAAATGGGTCAAGTCAGATTGGTCCTGGAGAAAAATCACCATGGCAGACTGCAAACTGGGCGAGGAGAGATGACTAAAATGAAGTCTTTCACATTTTTAAAGCGTTGGTGCTGCCTGCTTCGCTGACAGAAGTCACCACATTAAGGCATGAGAGTGGAAAAGGTTCAGCTGTAAGCAGAGGAAAAAAAATCACTTTACCAATTGATCTGTGGGGTGGAGGGGGAGGAAATGTTCCTATAGCTAGTGCTGGAGCAGAATCTGAATTGCATGAGAACTGTTTACGTGCCGGGCCACACATTCAGTACAAACAGTAAGACTTGGAGAGCCATGAGGTTCAGGTAATCCACTCACTGCTCATAAGTGGCCAGAAATCAGATTGAAGGAGAGGCATCTGTTACTTTCTCATTTAAGGTCATCATATTAGCTTGGTGCTAAACTTATCAAGAGAGCTATGTAGATTTCAGAGCATGAAGTATCCTTTGAGCAGACCTCAGGTTGGGCAATGAAAATCTCTTGTCTGCATATCCTTTTTTGGGGAAGGTGACTTTCAAACCTGATGCAGCCATGATTTCTCTCTTGTTACTACCTCCCGGGTACATGGCAGAGTGGGACATTGTGTAAGAGCAATCACAAAATGAGAAGGGAGTCTCTCTTTGGACTGAAGGTTCCCTGATGTGTCGAGTCTTGCTTTGTTTTTCCTTTGTGCTGAGTAAGTGCTAATGAAATGTATTTTTGTCTTAGCACTTTCTTCAGATTTAGTGGTCAGTTAGGGAGGAAGGACACCGCCACTGCTGGGTCTCTGAATGTTGTGTTACAACGCAAGGGAAGCGACTGAGCCGGTAACAAGCTGCTAGTAGTGACACAGATTTCCTTCAGCTCAGCTGGTGTCTGGAATGGTGTCTTGCTGGGGGCTGATTACGTTGGGCTGATGTGTATAGGCTTGCTGTTGTGCAGGGTTTTGTAGCAGCAGAGCTCTGGGAGGTGCTGCTTGGCTGCAAGGCAGGGACCTAGCTGGGACAATTCTCATGGGAAGTCTCTGCTGGGCGACATCGAAACTGCTCACTTTACAGTCCTGTCATCACTGTAATAATTACCATGCAAATCACTGATATTTTAGGCATGCTGTTCGTCTTTGTGGTCACTCTGAGCCTTTACTTAGCAGGAGAAAGAAGAAATGTATTCGGCACCTGTCATAATTGAGTCAGTTCCTCAGTGTAGAAAATTAATTTATTTTTTTAAGCGCAGAATAAAAAGATATGAAGAAAAACTTATTTGTTTTAAAGTTGTCAGCTTCATTCTGCAAGTTAGTGGTAAAAGCCTTTCATAAGGGGAGGGAGAAGTTGGGTTTCTGCAATGCTTGATTTTGGAAATGTGTTTTCCATCCAGATTTTTAGAAAAGGTCTTCCTAGGCTTTCTTGCACTGGAAAACAATGACATGCCACTGGAGTTCTAAAAGCCCTCAAAGTTCATTCTTGTAAGGACAATTGATGGCCTTTTTACTGTCTGTGCTGGATTAGTGAAAGAATAAGAGTGCTTAATCTGAAAAAGAAGCTTGCCCTCTGACAGACTTCACGGCATTAAAAGAAAACAGCAGAATAACCTACCGAGTTGGCATCTTCTAAATATTGTTTTAGACAGCGTGCTACAGTGTTTTATTTGCTCAGCTTTCCAGTTGTGTAGAATGCTTTTAGAAAAGGTATATAATTAATTTCTCTCTGAAGACTTTCTACCTAGAAATAAAAGCTATTTTATTACCAAAAGTTCCTTAATTTAGAGTAATATTAATCAGGTTTCGTGTTTAGTCTGCATGGGTGCTAGTGGATCAAGTTGGTTGTTACTGGAGGAGTTATGTAAATCCTGAAATACTTTTAGCATTCTTATTTCATTTCAAGAAAAAACTCTTATGATAATGATGTTATTAGACAGAAAATCTGTGACCTATATTACACACTTCGTGTCCTTAAATGCAAATTTTATTTTACACATTATATGATCTTTCCTTTAATGATATTTTTCAAAGGTTTACTTGATTTCCACTCCACACTAGAGGGTATGCTGACAAGGGTGGTACCTCCTGATCATAAATGAACTTTCCATTATGGAATTAATGTGTGGAAAACCTTTCAAATAAATTATGGTTAATCTCTAGTGTCACACATTGGGATACAGTGAAACTCTTAAAATAAAAAAATCTGAAAAATACTCCTGATAGCAATGCACATCCCTGGATAAAAATTCAGATTCTGCGATAAAAAGTAGATATATCATGTTTTGGTGTTGGTGTTTTTTTTTGTTTTGTGTTGTTGTTGCTGTTTTTGTTTGTTTTGTTTGGTTTGTTTTTTTTTTTAAACAGGATATTTCTAACTTGATCTGAAGTGTGTCTTGATATAATTTGATATTATAAAATATCATACCATTTTATGATATTAATATGGATGCTGATATAATTTGAATTAGTCTGCAGCAGGCCACTCAGAGCTGTTGGAGACTTAGTCTCTCTACATCAGCAAGCATTGGCACAGTCACAGTAGATCAGCAGGTTGCTTCGGGCCCTTATGCTCCCATTAGATTTTGGAACAAGTTTTGTGTTTGGAGTCAAGCATTTTGGCTTAGTTTCCTCTGAAGGGAGTGTGGATTGTGCATACTGAAACTGCTGTGTGATCTAAACCAACATGTGATAAGTGAAGATGTTGGGGAATTTACTTCAAGACAGCACAGCTACTCGAAAATGTGGAATATGAGATAATTATGTGCCTTTAAAGTATACTCTGCATACAGATCTTTGTTACCGTGTAACTAAAAGTAGCCACGCTGAGGTAAACATAGGTACTTGGAGCTTTTATATAAAAGGAGAATCTATATAAAATATTCTATGATTTTGTTTGTATGTAGCTGTACTGTACGTTATCACCCTTATTACAGCCTTCTTTGTCCTGTCTTTTAAGCTGCACACATCTGAACACATTTGGTGTGGGGTGGTTTTTTATTGTGTTTGATTCTTTTTGGTTTGTGTTTTCCGGGGGGAGGTTGGGGGGGGGGTGGGTGGGTGAGACTTGTTTGGTTTTGTTTGTTTTGTTTGTTTGGGTGATTTTTGTGGTTTTTTTCAGGGATTTTTGTGTGTGTGTGCTGCTTTGGGAACTTGGAAATACTTTTTAAAAAAGGGTGATTTTGTAAACAAATTATTAGTTTATTACAGCTAGAATAATGTGTTATGTTTATCAGAGTTTTCTTGTTGATAGATAATCATTAAGCCAATTGAATCACAAACTTCCACAGTCATTATTAGTCATGAGACAGTACATGAATTCAATTTTGACAAGACTGAAAGAGTGTCAGGAATGCAGAGGAATTAATAAAGTGATATACGAAGTCCAAGGTAGCTATATTCTACAAAGTATCTTGTCAGAAACTGAACAAAGTGAAATAAAAGCTGAAATTTGTCTCAGAAGATAGTGAGGAATGAGACACTCTTACCTTTAGAAATTGTTAGATACTGTTTTCTTTTGTCTGAAGGTATGCTTCTTCATTGAAACCAAACATTTCACAGAAATTCTGGCTGTGGCAAAGCTCCTTTCCTGTCAAAGGGAAGGAAGAAATATGAGCCTTCTCCTTGCTGTCATAGCTTCATAGCAGGGAGGCTTTCATTTAACATGGTATGTAGGCTTTAGTGGGTCCCTGCTCCCAAATTGCTATTTAAAATATCATGTATTTTTTTTACATTTATCTTCCTTATTAAAAAAAAAAAATCATAAAATTAAAATTTCTGTTTTTATGGTGAAAGCATGAAGAAGAAAGATAAAACTGGAAAGCTTGATTTGAAACCAAGTATGAAAGTTACTCTTCAGTAATGTGTACTGTGCATACAGAAATATTCAGAGTTCTAGGCAAGTTGTCAGCTTGAAGTAGGTGAACCTTCAGAAAAAAATGTCATTTTTGCATGGGCAGTTTTATGACTGGGGTTCTGATATAGTCAGTTCTGTGGCTCAGACAACTGGAAACCTCCTGGCTTGGTGAAAATGTCTGATTTTTCAGCCAGTAAGGACTTCTTCTCATCCCTTATTTTTATTGTTTGTGTATTCCTTTTTTGATGATGAGAATTCCTAATAGTTCTTTTTATCTCTTCCAAAACAGAATTAGACCACAGCTAGCCAAAGAGAAGATTGAAGGATGCCATATTTGTACATCTGTCACTCCTGGTGAACCTCAAGTGTTCTTGGGAAAAGATAAGGCCTTCACTTTTGATTATGTCTTTAACATTGACTCGCAGCAAGAAGAGATCTATATACAGTGTATAGAAAAGCTGATTGAAGGCTGCTTTGAAGGCTATAATGCCACTGTCTTTGCTTATGGCCAGGTAAGGTTCACAAATTTATTTTGAAGTATTTATTTTTGAATAAACAGTTTCTTGCAACTGATTTTTCTCATAAATTTTGAAATGCAGAAATCTGTTTTTTAGCATCTTGGATTTATTTTCAATGACTTATCTTGTAGGAGACTATGTTAGGATTTTATATGGATTCTGTGTAAACTGGCAATGAAAACACAGAATATATATAGGCAGTATATCTGAAATTAATAGTAATGCTGAAAATAGTGTTGGTCCAAATAATTCTACACTCACCTTAATGTAGCAATACAAATTATTGATTTAAGCAGATGACATTTAGAGATATGTTGTAATGAGATTCTTTCCTGAACAATTGTCCAACCCTCTGCATTTCCAGACATTTCTGGGAATAGGAGCTTTATAATAATAGATCCTGGGGAACTTTGGGCCACATTGTTTGTGGGTAAAATGTATAGATCAGATTGCAAAGTCAGAAAACTTTTCATAGAGAACACAACCTCTTAGTGGACTGAGCACACATTTGACTTTTCAAAACTGAGCACAGTGTAGAGAATGTGTTACTGTCTTCTGAATATTCCTTTAGGAATTGATTGCATAAAATTGGGTCTTGTATGCTGAATTTTCACCACTGTTAAATGTCACATCTCAGGTTAGCTAAGTGAAGTCTAATCCTAGTGAAACAAAGTATTTTGCAGATCCAGTTTAGCAGATTATGTTCAGCTGTGCGATCCTATCTTTGTCTTAGACTTGACCCACTAATTAAGTGAAAACACAGCCCTATCTTGTCTTCTGTAGGACTTCACATTTAATTAGTTAATTTCCCAGTGAACGTTCTTCAGTATAAAGTGAGAACGAGGGGAGTATAATACCTGAGATATTAAGACATGCTCATTAAGGGAGTAATTTGATCTGTTTCAGTAAAGAATTGTGAATACCACTTCTACCTCCATAATACATACTTTAATTAACAGCCTTGGTTGAAAACATTAACACATCTTTTGACCTCAGAGACAATAGTTCAAGGCTGATGAAAGCTGCTTAGGGAAGTTTCCAGGGGAAAAGGTTATGAAATATTGAACTAGTCTCTGCCTTTTTTGTATGTGATCTGTGGATAAAGAGTAGAGCTGGTCCAAACTCTGTTGTTCATTCATTTTTCAAAATGACTCATTGTTCTGTGTGTTAATATTGTAAAGATGACAGACTAATCTAGCACTGGTGTTCAGAAACTGCATTTCTGTGATGGTTTGGTGCTATTCGTGCATTGTAGTGACTGCTCCTTTTTCAAATTAGACAGGTGCTGGCAAAACATACACCATGGGCACTGGATTTGATGTCAACATAACAGAGGAGGAACAAGGCATTATATCACGTGCTGTTAAGCACCTTTTCAGATGTATTGAAGAAAAAAAACAAGGTGCTATTAAACAAGGACTTCCACCTCCAGATTTTAAAGTGAATGCACAGTTCTTAGAGGTAAGTATGATCTGTGTTTATGGGTGTAACTTTGGGGGTTTTTTAGAAAACCAGTTATATATTTTTTCTGGTTTCTTCTTTTACATTTTTTTTTCTTACGAGATGTTTTGAATTAATCTTCAAGTTTTTAAAAGGAAATTTTATGGGATTTGCTTCAGCTCTTCAGTTTATGAAAAAGAGCCTTTTTAACTTACTCCAGTTATCTTCATTGAACTTGCCTTTATAGCAGTATTTTGAAGCACAGAAATAGTTATGTTAATCATAACTTACCCTTTTCTTTAGCATGCCTTTGTTTGCACAGCCTGTTGCTCATGCTTGTTTGTAATTCTTTGCAAAACCTTAAAGCAAGAAACTATAAAAAAAACCCCTCAATTGTACTTTGTGGCTTTGAATAGTGACCACACTTTGCCTGCTTTTGCCACTTTGCCATAGATTTCTTTAGCTTACAAAATCGGTTCAGGAGGCTTGTATTTCTTTCACCAAAGAAGAAATCTAGCATGAAAATACTTCTTTCTGCAGTCCCCATTGGTTTAGGATTGGGCTTCTGTGTCACTATTCCCTTTTTCCTAGACCCAGAGAAAACTCGGTCAGTGCTATGGCAAAAATGTCCCCCTTATGTTTTGTTGTAGACACAGTTACTGGTAAAGAGGCTGTAACATCTGTTATCTTTCTGACCTGCAGCAGCTGTTGGTTTAAGACTTGCAGGTTTTATGCTATATCTCCTGACTGTTGAACTACTTTTTACATTGATTGATTTGGGTGTAACATATTTACATTCACTACCAAGCTGCAAAATCTGATACATCAGGCACATGGACAGGAAGGATCAATTTAAGGAAGAGCAGGTGTAAATTTGTATTGCTTAGTTCAGTGTTCATGACTTTATCTACTTTGGGGGTGGAAAAACTCCATTTTTATTTTACCAAAGAGAAAATATGTTGGTTTTATTACTTTTGAAGTAAATTAAGTACTTAGTCATGTGTTCTTCTAACTGTTCTAACGATTAACAAGCTGGCAGTAGTTTTGCACTGGTATAGGTTTGTCACTGCTAACCTTAAGCAGAACTCTCTGTTGCTCTGGCTAATGTTTGCCTAGAGAGAGTCAGGTTGAGCACGTGCTGTGGGAATGCTCTGCTCCTCTCTCTCTTTCTACATCAGAGAGCTGCAGCTTTGCTTCTGCTTAGGCAGCTGCAGCATGAGTAGTGTAAAGCGTAGTAACCAGTGTGGTTTCTGAATTTATTATGAGTTTTGACGTAACATTACAAATGTGGCTGACTCCCAAAATACAGAGCAGTAATTAAATGCTACAGGGAGAATTGTATGAAGAATTGTGGGCATTATGACATATTTCAGATGAAATATGCATACTTGAAACCTGTCTTGTTTATCTAATTTAGAGAAAGGTTAAATGATGTATATAATAATTTCTTCCTGAACAAAATGTCATTTTTGTTGGTAGGTTTTTTAATTGTTTTACAGAAGTTAAATTAGAGCTTTCCCTGAAGGACATTTTTCTGATTAGTTATGTATTATACACTACTCTTGTATCAGACAGTGTCTTCTTCCTGCCATCCTATCTACCATTAGAGCTGAATTGCGTAAACTATAATTTACTGATTTAGCAAGTTGAAGCAAGATTGTATATTGGAATAACTTTGAAGTCTGACAGCTGGATAACTGTTAGGAACAGTGGCTTTTGTTTACTACTTTCTTGCCTTTCTTTAGTTTGCTGCAGTCTGCCTCCCTTGACTCCTTGATTTCCTGCTTTTTCAAAAGATAGGCATATGCAGTCCCATGCAATTGCAGGTGCATTATCAGGATCTCTAAATTGTGGCATAAGTTTGTTTTCACTTATCAAGGTAAAACATTAGTAAGAAAACATTCCTACTTTGAATATCTGTGCTTAATAATTAAATACAATTCCTTTTTTAATATGTGAAGGATTAAAAGTGTCACATTCACAAACGCTGAGCCTTTTCTTCTCAGGGAAGACTTTTTGCTTGTGAGAGGAGAAAGTCACTTTCAGGGTATGAGAAAGTACCCTGGGTGAATACAGTTCTATTGTGGTGGTTTGCTGACATTTACCTAGGGTTTTTCATCAGGAACTGAATTAGTCTGACCTGAGTTCTGCTGAAATGAGTTGGTATAACTAAATTAAAAACTGGAAATTTTCCAGTGTTCATCAGCAGAGACCTGAGCCCTGAGATTCCCAGTGGGATAGTGCTTTATTTTTCCCCCTATATCTTCAATTGGCTCTAAACACCTTTTGTAAAACTCAGAACATTCTTAGGTAGTACAAAAGCCCTGCTCAAGAAGCCATGCCATAGTATTTTTGGACTGCTGCTTGGTTGTTTTTTAAGAAGCAGCTTGCACAAAAACTATTATACATCAAATTCCTTTGAGAGCTGGAAGAGTTTATCTAAATGAGAGGCAGAATTATTAAGGTGTGAGAGAGGATATGAGGAAAGGTGTGATGGCAGGGAGAGCAAGTATAGTGAGTTGGAAGCGTTTGGAGGAGGGTGCAGTCAACTGAATCAACAAAAGAAAAGCCCATAGTCAAATCTGAAGGCATCAGGTGCCTACCACAGAAACCACTGCCACTCTTGTTCTACTGGCATCGAATGCCTTCCCTTCCCTGGTCCCACTGAAGAATTACCTCTCAGGTCTGGCAACGTGAAGAAAGTTACTGCTTCTTTGGATGGCATAATAGAAAGTTGTGCAGGTCACTTAATTTGCAGCTGCTCTGTCTTGTTCTTGTAAGTTTGGATGTTTCACAGCATCCTTTTTTGGGGAGCTGAGACATTTGGATTTTTACAACTTCTGGTATGTGCCATGCACAGATTTGTTAGTCTTTGGAAGAATTCCTTCCTAAAGTGATATTTTTTTTTTTCCTTCTCCTCAGCTTTACAATGAAGAAATTCTTGATCTGTTTGACACCACACGTGATATTGATGCAAAGAATAAAAAATCAAATATTAAAATACATGAAGATTCAGCAGGAGGAATTTATACAGTGGGTGTTACAACCCGATCTGTGAATGGAGAATCAGAGGTGATAATTGAAAATAAATTACTCTGTAGCATACTAAGTACATTCTAAAAATGTTATCTGTATGTTTTGATGAGCAGTTAAAAATAGAGGTCATGCTAGTTAGTATCTGCCTCTTGGACAATTTAAGAAACCTAGCTAAATTTTTTATTTTCTTAATTTCTGTAGTCTTAAATCTGGTAAGTGTTTGGTATTAAGTGCATGCTACATTCATTTAAAGCTAGGAATAGGCTTTTGTTAATAATATTGTTTTGCTGGGAGAGAAAATTTTGGCCATGTATGCCAGTCTGATCTCCCAAATCTTATATATGTTACTTTTCTTGACTGGTATGAAATAAACTGCTATGAAATAAACATACGCATTGCAAATCTTAATACAAATGTTACTGTGTTCCATGTTTTTATATAAAAGGTACAAAAATCGTACATTTTTTTCTACAGATCAATGAAGATAGATATGTTACTACCAGGGCACAGTGAAAAGAGGCATACAAAGATATAAGGATTTTCTTTCAGGAATCACAGAAAAATACTTTTAGTTTGCTAATTCAAGACTCTTTGTACTTTTTTGGCTGAATTCATAGCAAAGAGAAAAAGTTTAATTGTATATCTAAAACAGTGAGTGTTATAGGAACACTTTTTCTTTTGCCAGCAAACAATGCAATCTACTTCTTGTGTGTTTTCTAGATGATGCAGTGCTTGAAGCTGGGAGCTTTGTCTCGAACCACCGCCAGCACTCAGATGAATGTTCAGAGCTCACGGTCACATGCTATCTTTACTATACACTTATGTCAAACCAGAGTCTGTCCTGCATTTAATGCTGTATGTATTTTTTTCTGTTATTAAACTTATCTTTAGTAGCCATTCTTCAAAAATGGGGAAAATTTTGGCAGCCACTGCTATTTGAATTGCGCTTAATAAGGATGCTGCAGTCATCATAATGCTCGATGAATTTGCTAAGCATTATAATAGTTTGATTTAATCTGTGCATATGTAACCATCCTCTAGCCAGAGGCAACCATAAACTGCAGCCTCTTACATCAACCTGCCTATTTTCCTCTAGCATCTTCTGCAGTCTTTTGTTGCGACATACACAAGCAAGAACGTTAAAATGTAATTTGTCTTTAATTGGGAAAGCACTTTTAAGTGTCTTAGCAGTGGGTTGAAACTTGCAGTCAGCTAAGTGAAACTGCTTGGATATTTCAGAGTAAGTTTTTTGTTGATATCCAAGTAAGGCAAAAGTGGAAGAGCATTACATTCTGAGGCTTAGTGTATTTATTTTAAATAGACTTATATTTGGGGTGCAGCTATTCTGTTATGCGATTAGCTTGAAATTTAAATTATGAATGAACATAGTGCTGTTCTGTAGAAGTTGTTAGTTGCTGTTTGTGTATCTTGTAAGGAGGAGAGCTCTGAATAAATCCACATTTCTGAAAACTATGGTACTTTCAGGGGACTTTGGTTATTCTTAAGGTAACAATTTCTAAATATTAAATAATGTCTAGCTTGCATTTTACCCATAGGAATGTGGAACAGTGAATTGGATTTTCAGTGCTTCTTGGTGGGGTTGCCTTTTTTTTTTTTTAATACTACAAATAATCATTTGCAGGAAAAATGAGGTTCCCTTCCTGGTCCTTTGTGGTATGTAGACCTGCTTTATACACGTGCTAAAAACACTTCTTCCTGCTTTCCATGCTGAAACTGTGGATCTGGTGGTATGGTCAGCTGTCTTCACTTGGGAGGGACTGGCATCACACTCAGCCCAGACAGGGCACCTCAGTCACTGTGTGGTGACACTGTCTGCTTGGAGGTTTTTGCTGAAAGCTGTCTATGGAGAGTGGGAGGTCATCTTGGAGCCTCATTTTCCACAGGCTGTGGGCACAGCAGTCCCTTGTGCTGATGCACTCGCAGCCTTCCACATCAGCTGAGCTGCTTGCAGGACTGTTGCCTGGCTCTACCTTTTTTCTTACAGAGGTTTGTTTAAGAGGAATAGGTAGCCACCTTCTGCCTTATGTCAAACTACTTTGTTTCTCCTTTACTCGGAAGATAAGTACAAGATAATTTGACTGTCTGGAGCTGTGCATTTCTATATCCTTAATCTGTGAAGACAGTACCCTCTTCTTTCCCTGTGGAGTTCAGGACAGTAGAGAATAGACCTGATGTTGGCCTCTGAACACTCCTAGAATCTAAATTAATACAAGCTATTATTGGGTGGTCAGGGTGGATGTAGCTCAAGTTTCTGTAGACAAGAGTTTTGGGAGACCTTTGTTACCAGGGCAACGCAGTCTCTCCTTCTCGGATGACAGCACTGGCTGTTTCCCCTCTGTGTGTAGTGGCTGGTGCCCAGTGCTGGCAGGCAGCCAGGGCTGCAGTGCACAGTCACACTGCTCCTTGAGTTCTTTGCACACTATCCATGCCTCTTAAAAATTTCTAGATGTACATTTTACTTGCTAAATAAACGAGAGTGACAGGGTGCATTAATCAATTCTTTACTGGGAATGAGAGTCAGCGTAAATGTCAAAATAACAGAAATAATGATTTCTGGTCTTTTGGAAGTAGCACAATTCCCATTCTCTTCTGTAACAGCTACTAAAGGAGGCCACTTTAGAAGCATGAAATATCTCACTACCTTGAGAATGGTTTGGTCTGCAGAGACGCTCATTATCCCTTGCAGTAGCAAAGGGAGCTGTGGGCTAGCTGAGCAAGGCCATTGCCACAGAATACGTAAGGGTTTGTGTTGTTGTTCGGACTTTTTTTTTTTTAAACAAAATCCAGAACAATCTACCTTACTGTGGTAGAAATTCCTAATAAAGCTTGTTGTTTGGGCTGTGAGAATTACATTATAAATCCATACACTCGTTATATGCTTATTATGTGACACCATGACAAGGTAGTAGAAGTTGCCCTGCAGTGGATATCTTACTAGGAAGGTCAAGAAGTGAGAGACTTAAAGATTTTTCTTATTGTTGCTTTCCTGACAACAAATCTAACTGCACTTAGACTAAAATAGAACTCCACAGTATATGGCACAGCTACACTAATTGGCAGGAAAAAGGTTTGGGATTGTCTAATGAAAAATGATAAGTTTGTTGCTGTGCTTTGGGACATGAAGTGGAAAGAGGCTGAGGCTACGGTACCTGCCCCTACTGCAACGTGTTCCTGGGGAGACTCCCTGCACTGATGGAGCCTTTCATGGAGTGCCAGTCATTACAGCTTATCTGGGGGAGGAAAGTGGAAGGGAGAAAGGAACCTCTTCTTCCTCTGGTGTTCCCCCTGCTGTCCTTATTTCTGGTCAAGTCAGAAGTGCTAGTGGAATACTGACTGCTAGGAAAAATGGCTTCAAACAGTAATTCCTGAAGTAAGTTGAAGAATCACGCCGCAGGGAAGCTGATGATGGGGTTTGGAGAGGTATAAAAGCAAAATATCTTTCAGTTATTTGGTAGGTTTATGAACTAAGTGGCTCTGGAAATTTTTTGGGGTAATGTAATTAAAGTTTGGGGTTTTTTAAATCAATTTCTTTTGATAATTGATGCAAGACTTGCATTTCTGGAGGGGAACAAAGTTTGTTGCCTACCTTGCTGCAGACTTGTATATTTTAATGTATGTATCCTCCCGTTTCTACATCAAGAAACAATGGTAGCTCATACTTTAAGTAACTTGCATTCATGTGTATCTAGAGCTGAGTCTTCAAGAATGTTAGTATATATGATTAAAATGGAGATAGTATTCTGAAATATACTGTTCTTATAAGAGGATAAGCAGGTGATCATGACAAACAGCTAGTCTCATAATTAATTGTTGATTGAACTTTGCAAATGTTAATATGAAAGATCTTACCAAACCTTATGGGTTCTTCTTTACTTCAGGATAATGCCACTGATAACAGGATAATATCTGAATCTTCTGAGATGAATGAATATGAAACTCTTACTGCCAAGTTTCATTTTGTTGATCTGGCGGGATCTGAAAGGTTAAAGCGAACAGGAGCTACAGGAGAAAGGGCAAGAGAAGGCATTTCCATCAACTGTGGACTAGTAAGACTATACAAATATACAACATAGTGTAAAACAACCCTAGACAAAACACTTTGAAGTAGGAATAAAACTTGTAATTTATAGCATCACTTTTTTTTACTTGTCTGTGCACTGGCTCCCTATAGTTTTTTGTTCACTGTAATAAATGTTTTACTTAACATTTACAAAACTGCACTGGAAAGTAGAGCTGGTTGATTATCAGTGGAGATTATAGTTTCATGCCTTTGTTTTGAGCTGCTTGGCTGTGTGGAGGCTCTGTGCAATTTACTTTTTAAGACACAAAATACATGTCTGTTTTATATGTGAAAACATTCTTTTGTTCTGGGCTAGTGTGCAGTGCCAGTGAGGTATTCCATAATTAGAATTTCCGTAGTGATTCTCTTGCCGTCATGACAGTTGTTATTTTCTGTAGTTATTTCGCTTATAATATATAGAAGAGAAGGAGAATTCAGTTCAATCTCATCATTAACATAAGCACAAAGCCAACAGGAATTTGGTGATTTGGATGACATAGATGTATCCTTAACAAATAGGATACAAAATGCATGAAGGTGAAAATCAGTGTGATAAAAATAATGTACGACCGCAAAACTTCTGCAGTGAAGTCCAGCCCTCAGTTTTGTGAAACAGACTGTGAGAGTGCTTTAAACCCTTAAAAGCAAGCAGCCACAGCATGGGGTGTGCCTGCAGTTCTCCAGCTGCTGGGCACAGCCAGCCCATTCCGAGGCCAAGAACTGGCAGGACAAGGCACCATCTGGAGCTGTGTTCGTTCTTCAGTTTGGCAAATGACTGAAGTGTGTGCAGTTGCACATTAAAAATAATGCCACAGCCAAATGTTAGCTTGTTTATAAACATGAATTAGACCTTCTTAGCAATGAAACAGGATGGTCATGGACTACATAATTTCAAGCCTCAAATGCTCGCGTCTTCATCAGACACTTATTATTTAATATCTGTAGAGGTAGTATATTCTGGGTCTTTTTCATATAAGTGCCCCATATTTTATTCTAAATGTAGTATAAAGCAGATGGATAAAATTAATTTGTAGCCCCTACTAGAAGTAGAGATCAACTTTAATCATCATCAAAAGTAAATATATGTTAGATTAGGTATTTCTAACTTTAGTTTGTGGCTGACATGAGATATCAATAGACAGTGCATACAAATTGTGTTAAGCCCTTCGTATTTGCAGGTACCAGCCTGCAAGTCATCTGATGCACTGTTGATAACACAGAAGTTTCTACACATCTACTGTAAAATGTAAAAATCTTCAGAAATATTTTTATGTTAACTTCCATGAGTACATTCATTTTCTCACAATATGCTGACCCTGGTTTTTACTGTTTTTGAAATAAAACTACTCAGGAACTGATTCTGACTTCTGCATTACATGGTTTGGTGTTTTATAGCTGGCACTTGGCAATGTAATAAGTGCATTGGGAGATAAAAGTAAGAAGGCAACTCATGTACCATACAGAGATTCAAAGCTTACAAGGCTGCTTCAAGACTCTCTTGGGGGAAACAGGTATGAAAACTTGAACACTTTATGTATTTCATTGTGAATGAGCATGAATGAGTTTATAATCTTCAGAAAGTAAAATAAACGTTAAACAAAACAAAAATAGCCACTGGGGAAGATTCTGAAAATAAATTGCTGTCATAACAAAAATGTTGTCAATGAAGGGAAAAGATTGTCAAAGTGGATTTTTGCTTTGTTCTTTTCACTGCTGTTATAGTTTTACTAGATATGAGGCTTTGAGGTACTTAGAAGTTATCATTTCCAGGCATGTTCTTTCCATGAACACATCTTTAGATTGTAGATAGTATAAATGGTAAATTTTGTTTATATAATATTTTAAAGTTGTGATGAGTTTCTGATTTAGAGTTTTGAGTGGTTTTGGTCTTTGGTTTTGTGTTTTGTTTGTTTGTTTTTGTTTGCTTGTTTTTGTAAGTGTATTGTTTGCCCTGACTGCCATGCACAGGAACTTGGAGTCAGCTTGCCACTGGCACTGCCATCTCTTTAAAGATTATATATTTCAAGCTATGGAGTATCTGTCCAGTTATCTGATGTTGGTTTTGTAGCCTAATAAAAACAAACTAGTGTTATCACCAGAGCTGTTGGTATGAACCTGTCTATATATATTCTGCATATACAATGAGGAGGAGCTTTGGCCCATGAAGGCTTTATATAAGAAAATGTGGAAAAATTTATAAATAATAATACAAATTTTGTATGTGTAATGTTAATATGTCCAAATACAAGAGCAACCATAGCTGAGTATATTTTGCTAGGGCAGTACTCTTATTGCTTATGTGATTCAATATGCCTGGCTCCTATGTTTAGTAGAGCAGGAAGTTTTCTGGGCATTTCACAAAGGAATAGGGAGAAGTGGAAGGAAACTCTGAAATTCTTGCTCTTGTCTTCAGAGTGAGAACTTAAGTAACACCTTGAAGCACTGCAGTATGAGGAAAAGCAGAGCCAGATAAAATAAGTAAAATAAAAGCTAGAATTTTCAGAAGTACATAAGGGTGGAAGAAACTTAAGAATTATGAAAAAAAATCAGCAGAAAGCAAGAGCACAGATCTTCTGCTTCACTAAATTTTATGTCAAATATACCAGCTAGTGAGCTTTTTTTGAAACCACTTCTAAAATCTCAATTTTGGAGAAGCATTGACTCCAAAATATTTTCTCATTTTACAGCTCCGCTGCTCCCCCTCCTGTTCTTCAGGAGAAATGGCAGAGTTTAGTGTACGATGGTGTCGGGTTTAACCCCGGCCTCCAGCCAAGCCTCGCACAGCCAGCCGCTTGCTCACTACCCACAGTGGGATGGGGGAGAAAATTGGAAGGGTGAAAGTGAGAAAGTTCAGGGTTCGAGATAGTTTACTAGATAAAGCAAAAGTCACATGTGCAAGCAAAGCAAAACTAGAAAATCACTTAGCACTTCCCATGGGCAGACAGGTGTTCAGTCATCCCCAGGAAATCAGAGCTTCACCATGTGTAGTGGTGACTTGGGAAGACAAACACCATCACTCTGAAAGTCCCCCTCTTCCTCCTTCTTACTCCACCTTTATATGCTGGGAATGATGCTGTATGGTCTGGAATGTCCCTTGGGTCAGTTAGGGTCAGCTGTCCTGGCTGTGTCCATTCCAACTTCTTGTGCACCCCCAGCCTCCTTGCTGGTGAAAAGTGTGCAAACACTGCTCAGCAGCAGCTGAAACATATCTGCATCATGGACACTTATTAGGTGTTTTCAGCACAAATCCAAAACAGCACATACCAGCTACTACGAAGAAAATCAGGTCTATCCTGGCCAAAACCGACACAAACGTACAGATAGCAAATGCTACCCCAGAACATTTTCATTTATACTTTATACTTTTCTTTCTCTCTTTATCTGACTGATGCTAAATGTGTGGATGTCCCCCTCCTTTTTTATGTATGTGACATACATGCTAAGACATCTCAGCACTTCATATATACATATATATATATATATATACACACATAAACACATTTTGAGCGGTTTCTTATCCCTGCTTTGGCAACCAAAATGTGTGAGAAAGTTAAATTCTAACAAATATGCAGTTTTTCTTCTGGGGAATCATATTTAGATTTCTTTTAGGCTGTTCTGCAGCCTTCCAAATTCCACCCTAGGTATTACAGTTCAGATTATTGTTTCTCTCTTAAAAAATTTGTATCAAAAATGTACTAGTAGTGATTTGATTAGATTGTAGTAAGTCCTGAGTTAACAATGATAAAATCTCTATAATCACTGTACTATTCTCACCATAATCCTCATTTTAAGTATAGTGCTGTAACAGTTCTGAAGTAGCATTTAAATATGAATGTTTCTTGAATTATTCAATTAAGAATATAGAGCATTGGTGTTTTAAAAGGAATTTTATAGTGTATAATATGTAAAATGAAAACTTTTATAACTTCAGGAGCAGGGAGAGCACTTTAAAGAAGTGGTAAAATAAAGGGAGTAGAATAGCTTTAAGAAATCCTGATCCAATACAATTCAGATAGGAAGGTGGAGTTCAAGTTGTTCAGTTTTCAAGATGGAGAGAACCAGTCCTCTGAGGTTTAGAAACATAAGGTCATTCTGAACTGAAAACAGAAGTATTCTTCATGTCAGAATTAAACATTATTCTTAATCTTGCATGCTCGTCTTGAGGACTAAACTCAAACAGTTTGGAGAACTGACATGAAGATACCTGCAAGGGCTGAGGAAGAATTGCTGAAACTAAATGTTTTTTTCAGTCTGAGGCTAGTTACTCTTTCTAGTTTATTTCCCAGGGTGTATGGTGAAGGTAACTGCCTCACAGAGGGTTGCAGGGATTCATTTGTTTGTCACAGTCTAAAATTATAGAAAGTGAAGATCAGCATCTAGTCTGCCTGATGTAGATATTGCTCGTTTGCCCTGGAGACAGTGCACTCTTCCTAATGCTTCACCTAAGCTGTGATACACAGTGGAGAAGCAAACTCCTTGGAAGCCTGGAGAGGCACACTCAGTCCATCAAATGCAGATATTTTGCCCTGTCTGTTGAGAATTTAGGCCATGTATGCGCCTTCAGACTGATCTGCAGCTGGAATTCTGGTTCTGACCCCTCTAGGGCTGTTCTCATCTGATGTGAAGTGAGTATGCTCCAGGGAGGGAAGGAAGGGACCTATTAAATGATGAAACCACCTCATTGGAATGAAAAATGACTCTGCTTTTTTTCTACTTCTGTCCTCCCTGAGGTAGACAGTAGGTACATTAGGCACGCATGGACAGCTAAGATGAGCATTTGGGCAACCTGCAGATGAAGTAGATAGGCACCTCAGGAATTACAGTAGGCAGTGGTGGCTGCATGGTCCAAATCACTGTATAGGAATTTAGGTTGATCTTAAATCCCTAAGTCTCAGTTTATGTATGATTAGGCAAAGTGAATGTAGCTTGAGAAACGTTTCTGGAAACTGCTCAACAGTAACTAAAATATATCTGCATTAAGGACACATTGGGTATTTTCAGCACAAATCCAAAACATAGCCTGTACCAGCTACTCTGAAAAAAGTATCTCAACCCAAACCAGCACAAATGTACAGATACCAAATGCTACCCTAGAATATTTTCAGTGACAGTGTGCTTCTTTCTGATGTTAAATGTGAGGAACAATTGATGACTTAATACCTCCTACACTATGCTAGGGTGAAGCAAGATGTAATAGTGCTGATCTCTGTGGTTCACAGGCTGCTGTGAGTTAGATCAAGAAATATTTTCACAAATGATACAAAGTTGCTATTCGTGTTTCACCTTCTACCTCAAGACCTGTTGGCTTTTCTCTACTCTCTTTGTTCTTGATGTGTAATAATGACCCGTGTTTTTTAACTTCCAGTCAAACCCTCATGATAGCGTGTGTGAGCCCTTCAGATCGAGACTTCATGGAAACTTTGAACACATTAAAGTATGCCAATCGGGCACGCAACATCAAGAACAAGGTGATGGTCAATCAGGATAGGGCCAGTCAACAAATAAATGCTTTGCGCAGTGAGATTGCACGGCTACAGATGGAACTTGTGGAATACAAAACAGTAAGTTTGTCCTCTTAGGGTTTCTTCTGCTTGAAAATACTTATGATTTCACAGCTTATTTTTCTGTTGGCTACTTCCACTTCATACACATTTGAATACCAACCTTGACGTAAACAAAACTTCTAATTCCAGTGATTACCAGATATTTTTAGAAAACTTATCTTTTCTTTGGGGACACAATCTACGTCAACAAATGCACATGATGCTAACAGATGCTGCATGCTATTTGCATTTTGAAAGGCAAAAATTGACTTTGCCATATTCAACAATGAGAAACAATCACTTCCAAAGCAAAAATGACCACAATTTAGGTGATGTGTTAAGTGAATGTGTACGGTACTCTGTATTGCTTTTGAAAACTTACTAGACAGCTATAACAATGTTTTAAAAATGAAGTTTTATATAGGAAAATACTCATTACAAAATGTTCATTTCTTCCTGAAAGTATAAACAAATAATGTTTTCTGCAATAAATATTACCAAAAAGGGTTATACTCCTTTGTTATTCTTGAGATAGTATCCTGATTTGATAAAGAGTTGTCTTCTCATTTCTTAACCTCTTCAAGAACTTGTATTTCAGACTAAGATGGACTTACACCAGACCCAAATGTTAAGGTGTTGGCTAAGCACCAATGTTTTGAAAACTATCCATTTATCAGTGTTTTAAACTTAATGAGAGAAGATTATCTTTTGCTATGAGCATGTATTTAGAATTTCAAATAATCTGTGGACTGCCTTTACTGACTTAAAATTTTGTGACGTGTAGGTCAGCCTTTTCTGGTAATAAAATACTTTTACTTTCTAAAAGGGTAAAAGGGTTATAAATGAAGAAGGCGTTGAAAGCATCAATGACATGTTTCATGAAAATGCGATGCTGCAAACAGAAAACAACAACCTGCGTGTTAGAATTAAAGCAATGCAAGAGACTATCGATGCACTTAGAGCCAGAATAACGCAGCTTGTGAGTGATCAGGCCAACCAAGTGCTAGCCAGAACAGGTATGCTGTGGATGTGATGTGTTTATCAGAAATTCATGAACTTTAATGCAGTGTATTCTCTTCCTTCATGGATCCCTTGGAATGAAGTGATGCCTTTGTATCAGTAATGCAGGACCTGCTTTGGCAGGAATAGGCCCCCTTCTGATTATTTCTTCTGTTTCTAGAGACTTCTGTTAATAGAAATAGTTTGGTACCTTGATTTGACCATTCATTTAGGACTACGAGCAACATGAGATATGACATAATACCTTTGGATAGGAATTATTTAAATGCTTAGCCCCATATGAACTTACCTATTTTGCTTTGGATGGGGACCTTGACAAAGATGAGTGAATACTGGCTTGCTTTTCACCTCATACAATAATCTACCAGTTGGCTTACCATGACTGCATTATTCTTTTTGTGCACTGTTTGTCAGGTTACTTTTGATTTATGCACTGTTAAAATGTGCTAATGTGGTAAACAAATGAAATAGAAAAGGTTAGTGGTAATCATATGACAGAGGAACCAAAAACTTAATTCAGTTGAAGCAGGAAAGATATTTTACAAATCAGATAAGATCTTAATGTGTAACCCATGTGACTGTTTCTGTTTGCTGGTACCTTGTGCGTCGTAGCTGTATTCAGATATTTATACTGTTACCATCCTTCCATAACCTCTCTCTTCCCCTCATTACCTCTTTCTCTCTGTCCTTCAAAGGAGAAGGAAATGAAGAAATTAGCAACATGATTCATAATTATATCAAGGAAATTGAAGATCTCAGGTATTTGCATAAGTATTTGAACAATTTTTGTTAAAAATAAACCCAAAACACTAGAAGTGCTAGCAAGTAAATGCTTCACCTGTTTTCCTCTGTGGGGATTACTTTAGGAGAGGGGTCCTTCAGCTTCTAAGACTATCTGGTATTGCTCTTGGCTACAAAAATGTAAAATGTTAAAGATGAACCTGACAATAGAAATGACACTAAGATGTTGCTTAAATAATGATGGTGAGTTCATATTGTTGCACAAAGGACAGCAAAAGTTGGAACAGCTTTTTATAAATTTAAAACCTTGTGTATAAATGATAGTACTGAGAAATTACATGTAATTTATTATTAAAAAAGGCCCCTGCTTTCATTTTAAATTAAAAAAACCCCTCTAGATATTTTAGATATTTTTATTTATCTATTTCTTGGACATGTGTAATGCAGAAAAATGATCTGGCCTATCCTCAGTTATTGCTAGAGCTTTTGTGTGGCTTTCATGTGACATGTATGTACATATAGTGTATGCAGATATGTATCTGTACATGTATGTGTGTACGTTCACACAGACATTTCCCTCAGAATACATGAAGATACAAATGTGTTGAAGTTACAGAAGTTAAAGAGTGTACATTTTATGTACTGACAATACATGTAATTCATGGTCTAAAATTTTTTTGTTGTTCTTTTTTTTTCCTTAGAGCAAAACTATTAGAAAGCGAAGCAGTGAATGAAAATCTTCGACGCAACTTGTCAAGAGCTTCATCAAGAGCCGGATATTTTGGTGGACCATCAGCATTTTCTGCTTCTATGCTTTCTTCAGAGAAAGAGACGATGGAAATTCTAGATATAGCCAAGAGAGATCTAGAAAAGCTGAAAAAAAAAGAAAGGAAAAAGAAAAAGAGGTGGTGTACAAATTATAATGCTATTTCTTTTCTCTTTGTTAGTAAAGAGGTGTGTTTTTTTAACCACTGAGACTTAAATATTAATTTATTGTTGTTGTCCGGTTTTAGACTCTAAACTGATGTTCCTTCAAACCCTTTTACAGATTGAAGTTACAGATGTTTTTCTTTTGCATCTTTTCTTCCAGTGAAGTATGCAGTATTTGTAGAATTAATGTCTTCGTTATAATGAATTTGTATATATAATTATGGACAATGGTAAAAGCACAGGTGCTCTCCATAAATTTTGATATTTTAAAATTTTTTTAAATGCATTTGAAATTCAACAGAAGTTTTAAAAAAAATTATAAACTTTTTTTCAACTCTGTCAAAATTGAAACAGCTTTCTGAAGAAAAGATATTCTGAATAGCTGGGAATTCTTTGGTGGCTCTTGGAATGGCTTCTTTTGCTTTATCTTCTGCTTCTATGAATGTTTTTAATTTGAGGTTTTCTAATTCTCTGCAGCATCATGCTTTGCTCTTTTTTGCTGTCCAACTTCTCATCTACTAAAATCCTCATAGGCAATGACATAAATGCCTGTTCAGACAGCAGTTAATATGAGGCTTTGTTAGTGTACTCAGAGACTTTGATTTCATTAGAAATCTTACCCTTTTAGTTGAATTTTCCCCATGCTTCTAATCTATTACTCTTTCTCATAATGGTCCTTCAGACTTCTACAAGGTCAGAGTAAAACTAAAACAATATAAGCTGGAAATATGGTCCAAGTATAAAGTAGATTTGAATTAGCGATATCTACGATTTGAGGTTCTGTATGTATAAATTCATTGACCACACAAATGTCTGATACTTGTAGAGAACACTCATTTTAATAACACTTAGATTCTTCATTTGTGTATCATTTTTCAGGAAGCTCTTATAACTTCTATGGGGATTTTGATAGGTTTTGCCTCATGTTTGTAGGAACTTGAGGGCAAGATGGAAGTATTAAATAAAAACAGCAGAATGTTCTGGCCTCTCTTCAGCCAAGCACTTCAATATGACCTGTAACTATAAATGCAGGATCAAAGAGTTTTGATTTTGTATGTTTTAATATATTCTAAAAGTCAAGCATGCATTTAACTACATGCTTAGATAGAGCCCCAGTTTTTCGGTTGGGGCCTGAATATCAGATAGAAGACAGGATTGTGTCTGTATAAAGATTACTAGTACATTCAGTAATATCTCTTATTGTAAGAGATTATGAGGTTATTACAGTAGTAAGTAAAACAAATGGTTGTTCATTTTGTTGTTGTTTTGGGTTTTTTTGTGAAAGAAATTTCTGCATCTAGTCATACTTGCTCACACCAGGACAATAATCTTGTGAAAGGATAGGCAAGTAGACTGATCCAGAAATACTGACTACTTACCATAAACTATTTTTGCAATCAGTTTTCTATCCTAACAGTATAGAATTAGAGAACCATAGAAAAATATAAGTTGGAAGAGATCTCTTGATGGTCCAGCCTCCATCTTCGAGTAGGTCTTGTGTTCTGTAGAATAGGATCATAATCTTCAAAGTGCTGGTGAGGTTTGAATCTGTATACTGGCCCATCTGCAGACTGCTTTGTAATAAATAATTATAAATTTCTGAGGTGCATAAGTTGAGAGATAAATTCCTTAGATGCTAAGAAATACTAGAATTTGAGGGATTATATGTTGTCATGCTTGTTACTTGCTCAGTGCTTCTAATTAGTGAAATACAGTGTCTGTGTTCAGATTATATCACTGTATATTTTTATTCCATTGAAGTTTCAGGAATTGGCAATGGGTGTGTTAATGTATTTCACAGACACAATTTACCCTGCAGTTTGCTAGGGATTCTTTGCTCTACTTCTGTCTTCTACAGGCATTTAGTTGCTTTTACTGTACTATTTGTTTTTAGGGTTGCTGTTCTTTGGAAGTTGTATAACTAGCATTTTTCTATTAAAATGGGATTGGTAAACCTACCTACTAGTTCTATCCCATCTGCTGCCTTTCCTGATCTTTTGTTTCCTGGTTATGGATCAGTACAGTAAAAGGTGCATAATTTTAAATACATGCAACTTACCTAAATTGTTGTGAGGTAGCCTGAAGATATAAGAGCCAGTTTCTGAATGAGCAGCAGGCATGTACTGCTCTATATCTGTAGCCTGTAATAAGCATCTGTCATAAATATAACAGAAACAGTTTACGTGGCAGTAATATGTTGGCTACTGAAAAATTGATTGGAGTGTCCCACACTGTGACCTACTCACCAGAAGACCCAGAGCAAACCTCTCACATTCCTTCCAGTTGTTAGTCAGCCTTACATACCCGGTAACCATCTTTGACTGCTGTCTTTTGACTTCTCCAACATTTATTAAACTAAATTAATGATAAAATTACATGGGATTCAGAGTGTTAGCTCCAAGCTGATACTGAAGGAAGATGAGAGGCATTATAAGGTGGAAAGGAAGCAAAAGCTCTTGCTCAAAACTTTCTCATAATGGGAACATGAGGAATTTCAGTAGTTGATGAATTTTAAGCCACCTCTATGCTTATGTAAGTCATGCAGACATTTCTTTACTGATACATCCACATTTCAAGAGGAAAAAGTAAAGGGAGAAATACTAACATTTTGTTCATCTCATTGCTTCTGGTGCATATTTTTTGTTAATTTATTAAAAAATAACAAGCAATGATTGGCATGTACTTTTTGAATCCCAGAAAAACAAACTGCAGTTTTTCTACTTTGTATTTATTACAAACAACAAAACCCCAAACAAAACAAAAAAAAAAATTAATGCAGTTTGAAGATTTTTATATGGATTATATTCAGAATATATTATTTAGAGTATTAATACAAAATTTTTCTTATTTCTACTTTATATTACAATATGTTATCAACATATATAAAATCAGTGCATTGTTTTTTTTCCTGATATGTTCCTGAGGATTTATAACTTCAGGTCAATGGCTGTATTTGCAATTTTCAGTATTTTAACTGCCAGTTTTAAGTGGCAAAAGAAGAGAAAGCTTTTTCTAGAATTAAGAGATTTTTTAAATTCATTATTAGAAGTAATTCTCAAAGTGAAATATATTGTCTAAAACTTCTTCCTTAGTGTAACTTGAATTTACAGCTGTTGACAGTGGAGGATTAGTTAACCTACAAATGCTTCTTCTTTGTTTTCTGTTTACTTTCCAACTGTGCGAGATATATTGCCTTTTTACTACTTGTTGTCTCTTTATAGTATCTTTTAAAATTTCATTTTAAACTCCACAAGCTCATATGTATCATTTTTTTACCTTTTTATCACTTTTGCTTTTCACTGTCTGGTTTGTCCTTCATTGGCTTGGCCTTCCAATACTGTACCTCGTGCTTTTGAAGGCTACAGAAACTTGAGGAAAGCAGTCAAGAAGAAAGAAGGTTGGAATATTTCCCAGGTTTTTAATTACCTGTCATTTCAATTAACTGGTTGTCATACATGAAAAGTTGGGCGGATTCATAGGTACTTCAAGAGTAGTTCATTTGCGTTTTCAAAATTCTTTCCTGTGTTTTGACTTTCAGCAAGTGTTTTCACTGGAAGAAACCTCTTGTGGAATTGAGGTTGACTGAGATTGCAGTGTTGAGCAAGCTTTTGTGGGGAGGTGGTGCCTTTGGGAATTCCTGTAGAATTAAGTAGATTTCTTTCTTGCATGGCCTGTTTGGAATGAAAGGCAAGAGAAAGGTGCAGTAGCACATACGGTATGAAATGTCTAGCAGGCAGTAAATGAGAATAATAATAATTTTGGCAGTGAGATCAAGGATGTCTTGGACCTTCACAGCTCAGTTGTCTGCTTCATTTGTTTCTGAAAGCATGTGACTGAAGCCTTGATCATTCCTTCCATTCAGTTTCAGCCAAACCAGTAGATAAAATAGCAACTCATAGAAAGCAGTTAATTTGAGGGCTCTAAAGAGAAATATACTATGATTAAAAGTGAAAGTAAAGGAGTTTTTATTTTTCTACTGTCTCCTTTGATCCAAAATTCATGCAGATGATGTGAATCCACAGATCAGTATCACACACATTAAGCAGTACAGTTCTACCTGGAGAGCTTCTGGCTCTCCTTGCTTTTGTCTCTCCCCTTTCTTAGGCAGAACACAGTCTCTGTAGTGTGAGCTCTGTGCTGTCTGCAGGTGGAAGGTAAACTGTGGACTTGCCTCAATCTGCATGAGGATTGCAGCTAAGATCCATTATTACTTAGTCTTAATAACCAACATAAAACGTGTTCTTTGCTGAGGGAGATGAGAATCTGTGGAAATGAGATTGTCTGGCTCAGTGTTCCCTGTTTGGCATTTTTATGTGTACAAATCTGGTTAGGCTTTTTAATTCCAGCATTCTCAGCTTTCTGGGGTCCATGCTAAAGCTTTCTGCCTTGTGCAGCTCATCACTGTATTAAGTGGGGTGGAAGGAACCAGTTAGCACCGAACAGGTTAGAAAGCATTATAACAAAAAATTAAATGTACACAAAAGAACTGTGTTACTCAACTGGAACTTTTTAAATTTGAGCTGGTTGAAGGGTGGTTTTAAAAGTGTCACTTGACAAATTGTAGTGTCTCAAATCTGCTGAATATTTCTTCTCACTGCACTGAGTATTGGATTTGTTCAAGAGTTAGACCTTGAGTCTGAGCTCCTTTTGGTGTCAGTGGAGCAAAATGTGCATTTCTAGTTACAGTGCCTGCACAGGACTTGCCAAACTTTTATGTAATTGAAGTTAGTTGAGGTGGATTCCACATATGCAATCCCAACCACATATTTTCATTATTACTCCGTATGGTGTCTAGCCTTGTTCTGTCATGATTTCCCATCCATTAGAGATTTGGGTTTTGCACATGTATCTCTAGAGTGACTGAATCTGGTCTGTGATAATTTGCAGAGTGAGACTGGGTTCTTTGTTTTAGATTTGCATGTGATATCTTATATGTGCACTTAAAAATGTTAAAACTTGCTGTAATGGCTAGTACACCAAACCTTTAAAGCAAAAAAAAAAAATAACAAACCCTGCTGTAACCCTTTTTGTTGTATCAATGCCTGTTTTGAGCATTCTCTTGATGTCCAAGTAGGTAACTTTGATCAAAAGAGTAGTTAGTTTTAGTATGATAAATTAGGATATTATTTAAGGTTTATACATAAATTTTCAGAGTATTCTAAGCACAGTAGGCTCTGTTATTACTTGAGAGTGCAGTAATACCTGTAATGTATGTTGTACTTGGACACACTGTTCTTTCTTTGTAAAAGCTACTCTGGGTACACTGCAACTTCCATGCCAAATGAGTGCTGCTGTGGTATATGGAGATGGGTATTACAATTGTCCCAGTTGTGCAGTATGCTGAACAATGTGCTAATCATTCCTATTACTTTGCAAGCGAAGATTAAGAGTAATTAGGCATTATTTTATTATCTGCAGAAGTTTGGAAGTTGTATTTTACCCATGCCCAACACCTGTATCTTTTTCTAACTACACTTTTGTTTTCATCTTTATTTGGAATTACAACTTATTGGTTTGGGGGTTGGGAAACACATGTCATTTCAGTTTCTAAATATTTTGTGTCTGCCTCTTCTACTAGTGTTAAAGAGGATAACACAGATAATGAGCAGGAGAAGAGAGATGAAAAAGGCACTTCGGAGAGAGAAAATAATGAACTGGAGGCAGTAAGTATTTAGAAGTGTTTGATTTTTTGTTTATTGTCTGTTCAAAGATTTACAAGGTTATAGAAAGGAAATTAGGAATGGGTCGGGTGAATACTGCACTTTCACAGTGATAGTCACAAAGGATTGGGGGATGGAAAAGCTTGGGTGTGCTTCAACATCTTTATATGTTTTTTAGGAGGAAATTCAGGAAGTAAGTGATCACGAGGATGAAGAAGAGGAAGATGATGAGGATGAAGATGACATGGAAGTTGTTGAAAGCTCAGATGAATCAGATTCTGACTCTGATGAAAAAGGTGATGTCAGTGCAATATTCTGCAGAATTTCACGAATAATATCTGTCACACCTCAGGTTTTGGTAGCCAAGATAGAATGTTGTCAACCAGCTGCCCATAATTCTCTGTGAATTATATGTCCAGTGAATTATTTTTTTTTTTTGTTATGTGCTAAACTATGTGATAGATAGCTGATCAAATGTCCCTGTGCTGTCTTTAAAAATCACCAGAGGCTGTCAGGTGTTTGATGACACATTTCTTCCTTGGTTAAAATATCCAAAGTGTAAGGTTTAAGTACTGGATTATTTTTATGTCTCAGGACTAATCACCAAGGTGATAGCTCCTACCAGCTAATTTGGAAATGGTAGAATTTTTTTTGAAAGGCTAGAAGTCCATCAGCCTTCCTCATTTTTGTGTAGCAAGAGTCAGAAACAGAATCATCAGCAATTCCCTCATGTGAGTGTGGCCAAATGGGCAAACCAATGTTGGTTTCTTCTTGTCACACAAACCATTATCAGGAACCTGAAAAAGAATGATCCTCAACTGATATCTTTATGCTAGAGAACATAAGCTTAAGACAAAAAAAGGACCTAATTGGCTAAAGAAATTAATTAAACTTTTATGAATTTGTCATATGGGTTAGTCCTTTTTCCTTGCTTCTCCTGCTTTTCTCATTCCCTTCACCATTTCACTTCCGTAATTGAGATGGTTCCTCTTTTGGAATCCTGGCTGTATCTTTCTAAGAGCTAGAGAAGGGAAAGTCTCCCTTTGGAGTTTGCCGGAAGTCAAATTTTCCCTTTATAGCCTGCTGGGTTTATGAATGCCAGTTTTCTCCAGCCCTCAGGTATGGCTGAAGTCTTGCAACTTTTTGTATGAGGAAGGAGAGGTTGCTGATATTGTGATTTAAATGTGAGTAATTACAACATAGGGGCAACTGTGATCCAATGCGAGATATCTTTCCCTACCTATTTCTCAGTTCTAGGATTGAGAGTTTATAAGAAAGAGACTCTAACATGAATTGCAGATAAGAGCTTTGCTTGCTGCATTGTGATTTGTGTAGAATTCTTCTATGCACAATTTACGTGGTAGCAAATGACTTTGAGATTTCAAGGAGTATCTACATTCATCTGATCTTTGCTGTTACCTTAACAGAAATCTTTTAATTTCAGAAAATTATCAAGCTGACTTGGCAAATATCACCTGTGAAATAGCCATTAAGCAGAAACTGATAGATGAGCTTGAAAACAGCCAGCGAAGATTGCAAACACTGAAAAAACAGTACGAAGAGAAATTAATGATGCTGCAACATAAAATCCGAGATACTCAGCTTGAAAGAGATCAGGTTCTTCAAAACCTTGGTAAGAAGTACAAAATCATTGATCTTATGTAAGCTATCAAATTGAACTGTTTGCTACTTCCTTCATTTTCTTTTTCAAATGTGACGAGAAATTGCAGAAAATAGAAATAGGTTTGTACCCATAATGCCAGTGTATCATTCTTTACTTATTCTAGTTTCTACCAGAATTAAGAGAAAAAATTTTTAGAAATATACTGTTACTGACAGGTATTTGATTTGGATGAATAAGTATTTTTAGTTTTCCAGAAGCTCTCATTTTATTATCATCCTTGAGACAGTTCCTGAATTAAAAGTTTTTTTCCTTCTCTCCACTCCTCCCTCTCTTCTTATATGCATGAAAATATAAACAAGGAACAGTGATCTTTCAGAGATGTTCTATTGCCCAAACCTTTTGAATATGTAATAGTATTGAGATGAAAAACCATCCATGACTCAGGAGTCTTAAGACACAAAAATCTGAACTTTGGCAGAGTACTGAGGAAAGTTGTTTGTTTGTTTTTCTTTTTTAAAAATATACTATATTTTCTTTATAGTTATATGCTTTATAAGCTTTTGCTGTTCCCTTACTCCTTCAAGTTTCCCTTTTGATCAGTGTCAGAAGAGAAATATTTGGCTTGATGGCTTTTAGGACTGTAGTTATACTCTTGTGCATGCGTGTGAACAGGGATGTGTATTTGTGTCTTCAGGTGCTCAGGTTTGTTATCTAGCACAGAGAAATCAGAGGAAAGTGTTAATACTTGATCTCTTATCCCAGAATGTGTACAGGGTGGAAAGTTCAATGCAGTGCAGGAAAAAGGAACTAGAGACAAATGAGAGGGTTTTTTAAGGTATTGCTGATAACGCTAAAGCAGAGGAAGCAGTCATCTGCTGTGGCTGGCAAAGTGAAAATATCTTGAACAAAGGCAGATTAGGAATTCCATTTTGTTCTCTAGGTTCTGTAGAGACCTATTCAGAAGAAAAGGCAAAAAAAATCAGGTCAGAATATGAAAAGAAACTCCAAGCCATGAATAAAGAACTGCAGAGGCTTCAAACGGCACAGAAGGAACATGCACGATTGCTTAAAAATCAGTCTCAATATGAAAAGCAACTGAAGAAACTGCAGCAGGAGGTGACAGAGATGAAGAAAACAAAGGTATATTCAGTAAATTGAAGTGTACAGTGAGTGTTTACTGAAAATTGTATTGAAATCTCCTGTGTATCTGGTTCCCAGATAACTGTTCTTGCTATTAGCTGCTCGAAAGTCTGAAAATAGAAAAGATATGAGGACTAGGCTTTTCTTGGAGGAGAGGCATAGCTTTTAGGTTTAATGAACAGACATTACAGTATCAAACATGCAGAAGCTTGCACAGCTTATTAGCTGTATTCAGCACTGAGTGAAAAAGGCACATTAGATGGAGGAGATAAATTGCTAAAAGCATGTAATATACTGGAAAATGACAATTTGAAGAAGAAACTCTATATTAGAGTGGGGGCAGGGAGCAGCACTTCAGTTGAACAGGTTTTCTAAGCGGTGACCTCTTTACAGGTTCGCTTGATGAAACAAATGAAAGAAGAGCAGGAAAAAGCAAGAATGACTGAATCTAGAAGAAACAGAGAGATTGCACAGCTTAAGAAGGAGCAACGCAAACGAGAGGTGATTTGACAGATAAAGAACTTTCATTTGGAATAAGCATCTGTCATTATGATGGGCACTTGTTTGCAGGCACACACCCTGTGTACACACACTGAGGCAGGCATGTACCTGTATATTTTCACCAGCCAAAGCACACAAAATTTGGTTTGACTTCTGTGATAACTCAGTTACTAGCTTCAGATGATAAACCTTCTATTTTCTGTTGTGCTTATTGAATATGTATATTGATGCTATTTTTTTAGTGAGTCTTCACATAATTCTTCCTATCACCTTGCTTTCATGTAAGTATTCTTCTGATAGAGAATTGATACAGTGAAACATTAACTTTCATCCTTCACTAGAAAGAGCAAGAAGCAATTGCGACTTGACCAATTCATGTCACAGCAATTGTGCAGATTTGCATTAGTGTGTAAATGTCTTTTTTTAAAACAATCCACATGGCAGATAATGAAAAAAAATATCATATGCTGCTTGTATTTTTTTACAGCATCAACTCAAGCTTCTGGAAGCTCAGAAAAGAAATCAAGAAGTGATCTTACGTCGCAAAACTGAAGAGGTATTGTGGTAAAACAGCAACTGATCTTTGAAAACAGAATGCTATTGTATTGCTGTAACTTAGAACACAGTTTTGGGGAGGGTTAATCATGCCTTTGCACTCTGTTTCAGGTCACAGCCCTTCGTCGGCAAGTAAGGCCTCTGTCTGATAAACTGGCAGGGAAAGTAAGTCGAAAGCTGAGTCTGCCCGAGCATTCTATGCAGGAAGCGAGTTCCAGCTTCTCAGCTGAGCACGATGTCTCCAGAACAGCAGCACAGCAGAAGATGAGAATTCCTGTTGCAAGGGTTCAAGCATTATCTGTAACTGCAACAAATGGAACAGGGTAAGTATTCAAACTCTTCAATACTCTCTTCGGAGAACTGAAAATTGCATGGACTTTCTAGCAGATGATGTTGAGATGATACACGTTGCAGCAGTTGTTATTTGTCAAACTGTTGTCATGCAGTGCTCATAAAATGGTCACTTTATCAAATGCAGTGTTACTTTTCTGGGTTTAAGGCAATGTGGAATAATATAAAATGGCATTAAAGGACAAGTCACATAAACTGGATTTTGAAATTTTGAGGTTTTTTAATCTACTCTTCAAGGCAAATTCCCTCGGTGGTCCAATGCCAGCAGTGTTCTTAAGTAAAAAAAAACTTGTTGGAAAATGCAGTTTAATGTATTAGGTTTATTTGTGCTCTTCTGCTGTGGTTTAAAGCAGATCTCCCTTTTAAGTAGGGAACAACTCCCAGATGGTTTTTTAACTCAATAGTGTGTCATAAAGGATGCTGTGGTGTATGACACCTGTTTTTCAGGTGCAACATATTAGGATGCAGTACAGTTCAGGGCTGGGAGGAGATAGTTCATTGCTGTCCGGTGCAATGAAAAACTGCAAGAAATTCTCCGTGAAATTTTAAAGTTGTCTGTGAAAAATACTCTGGCCTGATCATTTCCACATTTAAATTTATAACTGGACTACTTTAGACTTAGCTGTATGTTTCTCTTGAATTTATCACAGAAAGACATATCAGCGGAAAGCAGTGACAAGCAGAGTTTACTCCTCAAAGGCAGCCAGGATGAAGTGGCAGTTACTTGAACGCAGGGTGACCGATATTATTATGCAGAGGATGACCATTTCCAATATGGAGGCAGATATGAACAGGTTACTTACGGTGGGTGATCTGTGCACTGTTGGCTGTATCGTATTAAATAGAGAGCAGTGCAAGCATGTTTGCTGTGAATGAATTGTTGTGATGGTGGCATTGGCAAAGCGGCATGGAGTCCATTGCAGTCAGTGAAGACACTCTTGACTTCAGTAAGCATTTGAACCATGGGATTGCTGTGCCTTGTAAGAAATAAAAAGCACGTTAATGTGATCATGTGAAATGCATTGCTGTATTCACCTGTGTAACTTTTTCCCATAGAAATCATGATAAGCTATAAGGAAAACAAAACAAAAACGCATTAAAATACCCTAGGGTCTTACTAGTTCCTTTTTATGTTGTATTATGTCTTTGGGGAAAATAGCAACGTGAAGAACTTACAAAAAGAAGAGAAAAGCTTTCAAAGAAGAGGGAGAAACTCATCAAAGATGGTGGCAGTGAAGCAGATAGAAATGTTCAAAACATAAATGAAGAGATGGAATCAGTAACTGCGAATATAGACTACATTAATGACAGCATTTCTGACTGCCAAGCAAACATTATGCAAATGGAGGAAGCAAAGGTAAGTCAAACATTAATGCAAAAATGGTAAAATGAGGACAAGAAACACAACTGTGTTAGCCTTGAAAATTTTCTCATTTAAAAATTAATTTTGGTTTGTCTGTGTAATTACTGAACCAGGAAGTGAAAATTGGTGACAGCTTTTGTGTGAAGTTTGTAATCAAGACTGTTTATACAATTGCATTTTCATATTTGAGTTCTAGTATCAATAGTGCAGTTTGCAAGTTAAGATTGCAAAGCAGTTAAATGTCAGAAACTAAAGCTTTCTAGTCTGCTGGCATTAAATTAATATAATTCTTGGGACTTTTTCAATATGACTGTTTTTATTGTTGCACGCGTAGGAAGAAGGAGAGACCTTGGATGTAACAGCAGTGATTAATGCTTGCACTTTGGCAGAAGCTCGATATTTGCTTGATCACTTCCTCACGATGGGTATCAATAAGGTAATGTGTTAAGTGAAGTACCCATGTGCCGGGACTGTGGAACATGCCATGAACAGAGTTGTGCTGGCATAAAGACTGACCAGTGTGCATTAGACAAAGCAAAGCTGGTTAACACTACTGAGTCATGCTGGTTCTCAGTGTGAAGGCCCTGGAGATCTGTTGTCCCCTTCAACTTGTTGCCTGATTTTCAACCTGCAGTAGAGCCCACTTCACTGTATAATTACCTCATGTTGTTCCTATAAGAGCACTAGATTTTTGTAATCAAATAAATCTCTCTCTTTGTTTTTAAACAATCTTCTAAAGAATGCTTAGGATCTTTTTTTAAATGACTGTCTGAACCACTTTTGTAAAAATATGAAGCTTTAAAAACTTAAGTTATATATTGATGCATGGCATATTTTAGTCAGACTTGTACTTTTGAGTAGTGCAATAGGGACTTTTTCTGAAAGCCTTGGGGAGTAATATTTTCAGAATGAGTGTTTGGCAGCTTTTAGCCCTGTGCACACATGTATCGTATTCTCTTGCTGCTGCTTTTGTTTCTGTCTGGAGAACAGAATTCAGTGTCATTGAATCAAATGAAATATTCCAAAGGTATTGAAATTGTCTTTGATCAGTCCCACTGACCAATTCTCAGTTCTTTTTTTGCATTCTTGATTCATCACTATGCAGGTAATCACAAAAGTTTGTGGAGAAAAAAAAAAGATAAAAAGATTGCCACAATCATATTGGCTTCTGTAAATTTCAGCCTCTTGATATTTTTTCAGCCCTTGGGTGGGTTTGAATGGATCTTGCAACAGAGTTAATATGAAAAAAGTGCCTCTGACTTACTCTGTTAACAATTTTTGCTTATTTTGATAAAAAGATCCATTATATGAAGGTTTCTATCATCTTTTCAATAAGTAATTATCATGCAGAAATATTGAAGGTAAATTTTTTCTTTTTAAAAATTGGTCATGCCTGCTGTCTATTTTTTTGTTTTCACATGCAAAATGTATCTATTGATATGCAGTTTTAGTTGAATCAGAATGTAATGTGTAAGCTGGTAGGGCTACACTTGTTTCTCGAATGCTAGGACTCAAAGACCTCTGTTGCCCTACAAATCTCTGAGAAGATGTATTGTACCTTTTGGAATTTGAAATTTGGAAATCTATTTGGAAACCATTCTCTGTAAATTTCTTTGGCTGTGTTTTCTACAACTGAAAAATTCCCACTAATCCACAGGTTTAGTAAGTTCCCTTAAAATGGATTCTGTCATAAGTTAGGCCATGAGATCTTTCATCAGAAGCTGAAAGTTCACCGAGTGATTATGTAGGAAAGATTACAGTTCTGGGTCCCACCCCATCCCACCTCCACCTCCTCTCTCATTCTGTATCATAGAATATCATATGTAATAATTCTTTTTAAAAAAGGACTTATTCGAGAAAAGTAAAAGTATTGATTTTTCAGATGCTTGCTACCCTTAAATAAATGCCAAGACTCTGAATTGCCCTTGGGAGTCATATCCAACTTAGCCACTAGATGCATATTTGCAAGGCAGTCTGAGAAATACAAGTTAACTGAATGGTTAATGAGTCTCTTTAAAAGAAGAAAGAAAGAAAAAGACCTTTAGTTGATGCCTGATCTTTAGGATATGAAAAGAAGGTTGCAATATACACATTGTTTGTGGTTGTAGTTTTTAAAAAGCTTTGACAGTTCTCATTTTTTAAAAAGAGTTATGACAAAACATTTGCCTTCTTTCTTTCTCTGTCTCTCTCCTAGGGTCTCCAAGCAGCTCAAAAAGAAGCTCAGATCAAAGTTCTTGAGGGACGCCTTAAGCAGACAGAAATTACTAGTGCTACTCAAAACCAACTGCTGTTTCATATGCTAAAAGAAAAAGCTGAGTTAAATCCTGAACTTGATGCTTTCCTGGGTCACGCTTTGCAAGGTAGTTTTGTCATCTTTGTTTTTTGAATAGTCAGCTGCATGTCATGTTTGCCTTTCATGCATGCTGTACTGGGCGTTCTAGGCTATTTCCTTTCTGAATAGATGCTGTATTATAACACCATATACTTCACAATTGATGAGCATGGATGACATTTTTAGTATACCCTCTCAGCAATGAAATGTAGGAAAGGAAGTTTTGTTATTATTGAGATTTTTAAAAATTCAAATAACCTGCTTGTTATTTTGGCAGAAGACAATGCATTTACAATTTGGAATTGTTTTAACATCTGAATGTGAAATTCTAAATATTCAGTGCTATTCAATCATCACATGCTAGTGATTTTGAATGTAGCATTTTATATCTGTTACGGCATCTATTCTACTTCTCATGAGATGATACTAAGAAAAGTTTAGAATACATTTGGGTACTTTTGTTTTATTTCTTTTTATAAATGGATATGTTTTGATTGGAATGTTGCTTTTTTTTCCTTGTTGCTGTATTTACACAGACCTAGATAGCATACCATTGGGTAAGTATGTTTAGCTTTCTGTGTACTGTACAGCTGCATGAGTTACTAATGCATTCATGTTCACTAACTGGTGCATGAGTTTGTGAGTGTGTGTGAAGTTTGCATGAACTATTCTGTAAATGTACTCATTATCATGAGCTTATAGAGCATTTCTTCCTTTCTGAAACCACCCCTAGCAGATGTGGTAGTAGCCCTCGTGTTAGTTAGATTTGCCACGTAAGAAGTGAAGACAGTATGCAGAACTGTATTTCAAATTTATAACTTGCTGCTTATGAACCTAAAGTATGTTCAGCCTACATAAAGCTATTTTGTGATAAACCACTGCTGCAGTTGTGACAAATTCTGCTATCTTTTTAGGTCAGAAAAAAAGGCAATTCTCAATGTGCAGATCTTTATTAACCTTTTGCAGATAGCTCATTCTGTAATGTAAATATTGTACAGAATGAAGGATCATATCTCAGTTTTTCAGTTGGGTTTAAGTTACTGACTTCACTGATTTTGAGATGTCTTTTGTTGTTGCTTCTTTAAAATTATTCCCAAAAGAATTATGCTTATTTTTTTCTCCTCCACAAATTCGGCTATGTTTGAAACTTGAAAAAAATATTCCTGATATCCATCTCAATTCCTTCTATATATTCTTATGCTGCTTTTAATCACATTTTGCTCTCCTGTGTTAGTTTGCATAGGCATGTGAAACGTTTCAAAAGCTCAAAGCTACCTGAAAGTGTATAGCTTATCATTTAGAGATGGTGAGAACTTTGCTAGCTTCCTATCAGGTGACACCAGAAGATCTGTGTCAGGGGATCTTGCTGCATGCAGCCAGTTATTTATTCAGGAACCTCAGTGGTTTGTAATCTCATAGTGCATCTAGAATAGACCTTCAGTGTGTCTGCATGTTCACTCCTGTTGGAGCAATGTTTATCCACACAGCATTGCATTTTCTTTGGCTCTGGACAGGCTTTTTCTTATTAACAACATTTGAATCAGTGAAAAGACACTTGGTAAATGCATTGAAACAGTAGCTCTATTATCAAATTTTGTGTAGAGTATATCTCCTTAAAGAAGCTTTTTAATACTTTGCAAGCATGAACCGAGGCTTTTAAAATATCTAAGCTACTCAGGATTGTTCTAACACTATAGAAAGTAAATTTCACCATGGGTGTTTCTTGGATGAACGTGCCATACTGACCTTGGTTCAAGTTGAAATTCCAACTATCGATAGTTCTGTTTTGTAGATCATTGGTGACCAAACCTTTTGAGCTGCAGGGAGTTCAGATGCCATTGTAGTGAGGCTTAGACACTGGGATTGCCAGCTGGTTAGCTGGTGCTCTGTTGCAGGGACTTCCTGTTAACCTGACACAGTTCCCACAGGTAGAAGTGTGGGTAGCAGCAGATCCTGAGACCAGTTTCACCAGGATGCCTGACTGACATCTTAGTGCTAGTACACTGCCAGCTCCATGCCTAGAGAGGGATTGCTCTTCCAGGGGTTTTGTGAATCAGTCTTTTGATGCCTACTTTCAGATCTGATATCTTCAAAAGTTCTTAGAGATTTGAATACACTTGGCTTGAAAAAGTTTGAACATTCCCTGGTGTAGTTGTGCACTTTCACCCAAGTGTAAACTAAGAAGGGGTTTAGTCTGAATCTGTGATGTGCTTTCCTGCAGAAAACCCTGAATGGGTTTTCAGGGCACACCTACCATCTTTGCGGTTGAACCAGCTGCCATTCACTATCCCATGGACTCTTGTGAAGAGTTAAAATGACCATGAAATTGACTTTTGAGTGTTGCTGAAGTGACTCCTTCCTGAAGAGTTGTGGGAGCTGCTTTTCCTGCCCACCTATGACATATGGGCATTCATGGGTGTGACTCACAACCATCTATGTGCAGATCTTAAGAGGGCTGGTCAAATGTCATTTCCTCTGGATGAACTGTGCTGATGTATGGCATTGTACTGGTAGTGTCCAGTTCCCAGTGGATGAAGACAAATCATCAGAAAAGTTCTCTACTGTTCTGCAATTATTGGTTTACTAGCAGTCATCCGTGCTGCTCCTTGCAAGCAGTACTGCCTTTACTAACTTTATTGTTCCTTTCATCTCCTCTCATCTCCTCTCACTCAGGATTTCTTGCAGAATCTTACTCTTATCTTTTTGTTGATTCTGTGCACTGGTTTCTATCTCGGGGCTTTGGGCACTCTTCCTGTGCTGAATTGCAGACAAACTGAAGAAACATGTCAGGTCATGTGAGTGTGAGCCCACAAATAAAGTCCTTTCTTTTCTGGTCATTCCACACTTTCTCCTTAGTGACCTGTAAAAAGAGATTGCAAGTTCTTTATGAGAAGGAGATGGAGTAACATCATTCCAATAGGAATCCTATATTTTTAAAAAATGCCTTTATTTTATGGATGCTGCTTTTGTCTTCCTAGAAGGCAGTACTCTAGATCCCCTCTTCTGCATCATCATCATCGTCATCATAATAACAATGTGTATTGAAAATGTTTAATCTGAGCTCAAATCCAGGATGGAAAAAAAAAGAAAATCCAGAGTGCTATTCCCTGCTTTCTTTATAATATTGTTGTATTTCCGATAATTAAGGTTACATTACTAAGATGAATACAGCAATTGAGTACCTCTGAAGTGCATTGTTGGTGTTGGGTCTAGATTGATATATGGTTTTGACTTTTTCAGAAAATATGTTTAGATGCAGCATACACAAACAGGCAGTATTTTCCTTCTCTTTTCTTCATTCCTTCTCTGAATTCAGCTGAAAAAAGTATCTTTCCTCCCTTCCTCCCCAGCATGAACTTGCACTTTAAATATATACATGGACAAACATGTTTTAATAAGGGTTAAACATATATTGGTTCTATGCATTGTAAATGGTATCTGCTTTCTGGCAGAAATCAAGCAACGAGACTTCAAGTGTCTCAAATAGTAAAGAGGAGATAGTAAAAAGGAAGGTTATTTAATCCTTCAAATTTCTGGAGTATGTTCAGAAATAAGGGACATAAGTAACACACTTCTGCAAGCAATGTCCTTAAACTGCGCTTAAAATGTGTTCTTAGAATAATACACAAGTTAAGGGATTCGCTTTCCCAGGAGTTTGGAATTGATTGTACATGTGCCCTTGACTTGTCGTCTCAGCCTAATGTTTTGCCCTGTTTGCATGCAGACACGTTAATCGTATGTTTGACAGCGTCAGTGTATGGCGTGCATGCTGGTTTTGTCTTTTGTGACTGGTGTGCATACCCATTTTTAACTGCAGGAACATTTCTACTGAACAACTTCCTTTTACAATTAATCTCTTTTAAGGAAGCAGTTCTATAGTATTAAGTGGTAGCATCATCCTCTTTTGAAACATAAATGCTTATATACTAATAAAATGCTTGCTCCTTGTCAACTCAAATGGTGGCACTCTGTGTAAGCTGACACTGAGACTCAGCTCATTAGCTAGTTAAAAATACAATTTTCTTTTTTATTATAACCAGGCTGATTCTGTCTTGGAGCAGAAAATTAAAAAAAAAAAAAAAAAAGGAGAAACAGACATCCTTACTGTCCATTGAGTTACGTCCCATCCATCTCTTACATGTTTTGTAGTTCGTTTTCTTTGCTTTATTTGCTTTCTTACAGATTTTCTTCTAGAATTTCTGTTTTTCTGTCATCCTCCTGCTCTGCTACAATAAATAAAGGACCACATTTGGCACAGTAGGCCTAGGTGTATGATTTATTGAGATTGTGTGAAAAAAATTAGTTTAGATGCTAGGAAAATTCAATGGGGACTGAATAGAAAATAGTCAAGAAAATCCCTGTCTTTTGTACTCCATTCATCTACATTCAACATAGTCTGAGCTATTGTGTATAACACTTAAAGCCTTCACCTCCTGACATAGATGGACACATTAACATTATTCTTTTGGAAATTTTCCAGAAAATTTGGAAGATAGTACTGATGAGGATGCCCCATTGCATAGTCCTGGGACAGAAGGAAGGTGAGCAAATCATTGTTATCAGGTAACTGGATCTGATTCTAGAAAAATTACTGTAATTTCTTCTTTTGTAATGCATTGTGCATCTGTTAGAAAATACCTCTGACATTGTTTCATTATACTTTACCCACAATTTCAGAAGAAAGAAAGAAGAATAAGAATACCCATTCTGCAAAAATATGGCTCCTTTCTAACTGTGATGCAATTTTTTTTCTTTTAGTTCATTATCTTCAGATCTTTTGAAGCTTTGTGGTGAAGTCAAACCAAAAAGCAAGGTAGGATGTACAATGATGATAATAATTCATCTACATGACTTTTAAGTGATCCTGTGATTCTATAATAATTCCTAATTACCTTCTGGACAATGTTCATTAATGTCTTTAGGGCAAAGCAAGAGCAAAGATATGCAAAAGGTGAACTGATGTATTCTTCATTTGATTTGTATGCAATATGATTTTGTATGATACTCCTCTCTGAGAAGCAATGTTAAAAATAACTTTTTCAATATTTTGGGGCTAAATTTTTAGAATTTCAGAAAGAGATGTGGTCTTCCAGTTACTTGCACTCCAAACTGGTGTAGTTTTGCAGATTAGTATTATGGAGGCCACAGTTCAATGTCAGTGCCAGTGGGAACTGTGAACATGCTTATTATTTGCAATTTGCTTGTTTATGAAACAAATAAAAGTTTGACCTCCAGGCTCTTAATTACAGTTGACATTGGAGGAATATCTCTAGGCTGGCTGCAGTTTAATATTAATGGTAATGGGAACTGGAAATGTGTACTGATTGCAATTTTGCTTCTATGCTTACAGAAGCATAAACCAAGTTTGCAAAGTAAATAGAAGCTTAGCCTCCACTTTTCTAACTGCAATTGGCTTTGGAGGAAAGTATCTATGTTGGCTGTTGCATTATTGGTACCATTCACTGGTGTGCAGCTATATGGGCAGTTAAACTGAGTGACTTTGGTCTGAAAATGTCATAAAATAAACATGTCATTTTTGTAATGGCTCTGTTCAGATTGGATCTTTGTCTTACCCACTGGCCTTTCTTTCCTCGAGGAATAGATATTAATTTCACAGTATAATCACACCTAACGTGTACAATCCATTTTTTACAAATTACTGTGTTGCACAAAGCTTAGCTCCTTTGTGAGGCTTTCTGTTCTTTTCAAATTGTTGAAATGCTGAATGAATCTTAATTCCTGTTGGCTAAGACTGCTTTTGAAGTGATGTAAACTAAGTAAGAAGCAGAGTTTGTATATTAGAAGCACTGATATTAGAAGTCACACCAATATAATTGTAGCTATTTAAATTTACCCTTTGCTTTATTTGTCTTTGCTGTATAACATTTCATTTGGGTAAACCTTAGGTGAGTAATATTGTACTCCTGTAGCATTGACAGGCAGCTGGTTAAAAGGATATCCTTGGAAACCATTGTCAAATCAGTGTTTTATGCCATTGAATTTGACTTGCCTCCTCTGAAATCACTGCCCAAGAGTAGAGGTGAGCTTCTAAATTTAGTTTCCAAAGGCAGTTGCCAAGTGATTGAGGGGAATGCTAATTGCGAGCTAATGATAAGCTTAAATGTAGCTCTCTCGACACATGTTTAAGTGGCAGTTTGGTTTTTCTTTGTCTCCAGGCCCGCCGGAGGACCACTACCCAGATGGAATTGCTGTATGCAGCCAACAGTGATTTAGTCTCTGACACTAGTGCTGCAGACGCTCCTTCGGCTGGCTCTCTTGCATCAGTTGCAGAAACCCAAGAAAGTGGGATGGCTGCTGACACAAATGATACTTCTGCTAGGGACAGAGAGTTTATACCCCCACCATCTGGCTTACCTTCTAAGATAGGCAGCATGTAAGTTTGGCCATGCTGTACTAATTATCCTTTGCTTTTAAAAAATGCATGTTGCCAATTTCTTGTAATCTGTTATTTTAACTTTGCAAGTGAGGTTGATATACTTGAAGCCTACTAAATAATACTGACAAAGCTGCTTCTTTTCTACCATCACCACTCTAGACGGTATAAATGCAGTGTTGTAAGTACTGTGGTTCTTACTGAAGATATAAGTTCTGTTAAGTTGCTTTGTAAAATTATTGTAACCTTGTTCTACATAGGGGGAAAAACCCATCTAATACCTTGAATATTTTGCTGTGTTAGTGCTGTGGGAAATGCACATTCTAGGAAGGTAGTGATAATACTGCTTAAAACAGCAGAAAGATAAAAAAAAAACCAAAACCCCAAAACCCAACTAAAACACTTTATATAACATAGTATTTCTATGTGGTCCTAACTATTAGGAAAAATCTTCGAGTCATCTTGTGTGGACCTTGCTTAAAATGAAGAAGTCTGTGCAGCAATAGAGTATGCAAGTGAAAAGTTGAAAGAAACATGTTAGATATTATGAATTCCCAAAAATCCTTTCTGTTTGCAGGTTGCACTTACCTGCAGAACAGTTTTACTAATTGCAAGTATCACTTGATTTGTAATAGAACTAACAATATTATTTTTGTCTTTTTACTTTGGGGCCAGCAGGTGTCTCTCACATGCACTCTTTTTTTCTTACTTGCTGTTGCTGTTCTTTTTTATATCTACCAATATCATGCTGATTATTAGCCATTCACTGCTAGAGATCTTTTCTTGGCTTTTTAAAGTACTAGCTCCTATACTGCACAAACTCATATAAATCGAAGGTGCTTGCCACATTCAGTGATCCGGAAATCTGTGTCCCATAGTTGTCTTCACATTACAGGTTCTGAAACTAGGCATCTTTCAGTGTTCATCTGTCCTATTTGCATAATATTTTTACAGCAGTCTCTGTCTAATGTACATTTGCAGTTTGTATTATTTTTACTATGTATTTCTGGCATGTGCTTGAGGTGGCAATCATGAACAGCAAAACACTTGCTGACAGCAATTATTAACCCTTGCTGATGGCTTCAGCGCACTTTACAAGTAGAATGTGCCTGGGAAGAATGCTCTTGAGGGTGAGGTTAGGTGGAGAAAACCCACTTGTTTCAGCAATTAGTGGGAGATGCGTAGAGACTTTTGAAGCTTCAACATCTATAACGTCAAGTGTTATGACCTGGCATCCAAAACTCAGGTAATACAAATTTTTGCCTCACTCCATCTTCTAGAATGTATCCATGTATGAGAGTGAGTCAGCAATGAGGCAAAACAGGATTTTCCCAAAACTGCGTTCTGCAAGCATTGAGAGTTAGATGCTGTCAGTAAATCAATTCAATCAGCAGTAGGCCTTACATATATTTTCATTTTTTATTGATCATGTTTTGGTAGATAAGTGATCAAAAATTCCTACCATCAGTCTGCAGTGACTTTGTCTCTTCAATGTAGACGGTTTTTCAAAAATAGAAGTCAGTATACTTTATACAGTATTGCTGGTTTTGCTGGTCACTTCTCATAGTTGGAAGAAAGCTTGTCTTTGTGAGCTATCTGACCTTCCCCTATGGACCTGTGGTGCTATCATATCTCTTGTAATAAAATGTATTCCTCTGGAGCAGATTGTGGTCTTATCTGCAGTAAATGTTATCTCCCTTTTACCACTTACTTAAGTGACACTGGGGAGTGTAGAAGCAGTAACAGTTATCCTAAATATTCATTCTCAAAGTGACAGAAATTATTTACATGTTTAGGTGCACATCTAGGAGTCTGCATATGTACAAATTGCTCCACTCTGGAAACCCCTCAGTTTTCTCAGGTCTGTGGTGATTCTGCAGTCCTTGGAGAGGGACTTTTTACAAGGGTGTGTATTGATAGGATAAGGGATGACGGCTTCCAACTGAAAGAGTGTAGGTTTAGATGAGATACTGGGAAGCAATTCTTTGCTGTGAGGGTGATGAAATACTGGAACCAGGTTACCCAGAGAATCTGTGGATGCCCCATCTCTGGAAGTGTTCAAGGTCAGGTTGGATGTGGCTTTGAGCAATCTGCTCTAGTAGAAAGTGTTCCTGCCCATGGCAGCGGGTTTGGAACTAGATGATCTTTAAGGTCCATTTGACCTAGACCATGTAATTCTGTTATTTAGAGAGGCATCTAAGTGCATGTGGCCAACAGTTAATTTGGTTGGAATTCTGTGTACAAGGATGATTTAGTGCCGTTTCCTTTTGGTATGCTCAGCTCATGTACAGCAGCTTCCTCACAGAATCATGGAATCAGAGAATATGCTGGATTGGAAGGGACCCAGAAGAATCGAGTCCAACCCTTAGCCCTGCACAGGACCCATCCCCAAGAGTCACACCCATGTGCCTGAGGGTATCGACCAAACGCTTCTTGAACTCTGTCAGGCTTGATGCTGTGACTACTTCCCTGGGGAGCCTTTTCCCGTGCCCAGCCACCCTCTGGATGAAGAGACTTTTTCTAATATCCAACCTAAACCTCCCCTGACCCAAATTCCGGCTGTTCCCTTAGGTCCTGTTCCCTTGGGTCACCACAGAGAAGAGATCAATGTTTGTCCCTCCTCTTCCCCTCGTGAGGAAGTTGTAACTGCAATGAGGTTTCCCCTCAGTCTCCTTTTCTCCAGCCTGAACAGATCAAGTGATCTCATCTGCTCTTCATACAGCTTCTCCTCAAGGCACTTCAACATCTTCATTGCCCTCCTTTGGACACTTTCTAGTAGCTTAATATCTTATATTGAGGTGCCCAAAACTGCACACAATACTCAAGGTGAAGCCACCCCAGAGCAGAGCACAGCACCTGTACTTTACAACTATGCTTAGGAATTTCATTCCAGCAAGATGGCTGAATAATTTTTATTTTTATAATTTTTAATTATAATTGTTATTTAGAATATATTTCTATTTTACAAAATATTTATATTTTATAATAATTTTTATAATACTTGCATATCCAGGCTTTCAAATAGAATTAATAAAATGATCATGCTCTTTATACCCTCTTCTGAGGATGTTCCACTGTGGAGTCAAAGATGGAAGACTCAAGGGGCAGGTAGTGAGCAAGTGAAAGCTGGTTCCATGTCAGAGTATGCAGGATGACAGTCCGAGGAAGAGGAGCTTGGGTTCCAGTTTCTGATTTGGTTTATTTAATCCAGTAGCTGCACAGTGAACACATAGGTAACCCTTGTTGAAAGACCTAGGATCATCCTGATTCATAGGATTTGCCTTGTTACCTTAGGATTTTTGCACTCCCAAATGCGTTCTGGTCCACCATAAAGAGAGGAAGGGAGTGTGTCCTGTTCCACCTTTTTTTATGTCCTTTGTGTAGTGTGTCTAGAGGTAAGGGGGCCTTACACAGAAATGGATGCTCTAGCCTTGAGAAGGGAATTGAACCCACCATCTCCCCTTTTTAGTAATTTAACTGCTAGGCTTTTGTGCAAAACCAGACAGGTTATCACTTATCCTCCATTTTCTGTCACTTGAAGACCCCTGGGAAACTCTAGGGTTGGCATGCAGTTTCTTGGCACTTGGTCCTACAGGTCCTTCACATTCCAGTTAGGGTTTGTGATCACTGGAGACAATCTCATCTACTTAAGTAGCTGTTCTTCACTGTGTTGCCCTTGTTAAAGGATGTTATTCTGTATTCCAGTCACAAGGTGGATTTTATATAGCACAGACTTCCTTTCAAGGGAAACTGATACAGCTTTTTTCATGAAGTTGCAGTTATGCATATCCAGAACCTGCTGAGCTCTGAGACTGGATGATAGTAACTATGTCAGGCATGTGGCCTGCCAGCTGAACTTTTATCTGCTTAATGAAACTGTGTGGAACAAAAGTACTTGCAGAATCTGCTTTGTCTCTTTTAGTGAGTGTTTCTGAGAATAAAACTTCTAAACACACAAAACTAGGATAAACCAAAGCAAATACTGCTATTGTGATTGCTCAACTAGTGAGAAATCAGAGTTCAGAAGAATGGAAATCATTCAGGTTTTTTCTTTGTCTCACTGTGGTGAAATGATGACATTTGAGTGTCAGCTTTAGTATTGCCCTCTTTATATTTTTGCTAATTTTAATGGGAAATAAAAGGTTGGGAGAAAGGCCATAGAGACTGTGAACTGGAATTATTTCAGAGCAATAACTAGAGAGACAAAGGAGGGATGGAAAGGAAGGGAAAAGGAAAGTGGGAGGCAAAGAGAAGCAGCATTATTATAGTCAGATTGCCAATGGGAAGTACATTTTCTTCCCAATTTTGAATTTTATATTGAAACATGAATATGTTAATGGAAAATTTCATTCATGTATAAGAATCATTCTGATTTCTCTGTTCTTCCTGTCTGTAAACGGTGTAATATGGATGAAAATGTGGAATCTGAAATTTCAGGATTTCCATGACCTTAATTTGAGATTCATATTCCACTGTGTTTCTTTTAGTCATTCTCCTTTATTATTGAATCAGTAAATCTCCTTTGCATATTCAGTATCTGACTCTCTATGTTGATCAACTGTGAAGGTTAATAAACTTGGTATATTTTGATACTACAGCTTGAGAACAAGTTTATAATCCTTAAATTCAAGAAAGGCTCTAATAGATTAAGCATGGTCTAAAATTTGAAATCTTACTGGGAGAACGACAGGTAATGTAAGAAAAGCAAGTTTTGTGAAGGGCCTTAAAGTAAGATAATTAATCCTCTTGCTTTAGTTCCAGACAGCCATCTCTACCAGAGAAGAAAATACCTGAGCCTTCACCTTTAGCAAAGAGAAAAGCCTATGAGAAAACAATGGAAAAGCCAAAGACAAAAGAACAAAAACTGTAAGATTCTTTCAAATTTATTTCCTGTGATATATTTTAAACTTTGAATTTTCTTGAAAAATAATCTGTATTTTTCTATTTCTTTAAATCTAGGACAGTTTTTATTGTTGACAGTGTTGGTATTCATTGCTCAACTTGTGTGTACTGTGGTTGGTTGTTTTTTTTCCCAAATTGCTTTTCTGTACAAAATAACTCAGGAGCAGAGCCCTGAGAAAATGTACTTTGGAGCATTTACAAATGATTTTTTTTTTTTTTAATCGAAGTCATCAATTTCTCTAAAACTCTGCAGCTTTATAAGAGTTTCTTCACTTAACATATTTTTCATTTTTCATATGTTTTCTGCCTGGAGCTTTCACTTTTAGCACTTAAACTTTGAACATTGTGCCACCTTGCACTCTGCAGTCTTAAGCTTATTGCCTTCTCTGGGAAATATCTGTAGCTAGTAGTATAATTTTATTTATTTGCTTAAGAAAAGAGCATCTAACATTTGAGGCATGTTGCATTTAACTTCTCTAACCGTTCATAACCTCTTAAAGAAGATGTTCTTTTTTTTTTGTAGCTCAGATTCTGGAGCCCCAGAGGCTAGTCTGTCACCTCCTACTTCCCCACCAAGCCGGCCCCGTAATGAAATGAATGTTTTTAGTCGTCTTACTGTTTCTCAGGGAAACACATCAGTTCAGCAGGATAAGTAAGTCACAAAGGGAAGCCTCAGCCCCCAACCAGGGAAATGCGAAGTGTGCTCAAGTTATCAGTGTAGTGCCTTGTAGAAATTTTGCCCTTCTGTAAGGCAGGAGGAGATATTTCTCATGTTTTTGAGTAGTTTTCAAAGAAAATATTTTAAACTGCTATGGAATCACTGTAAAAATTCAAGAAAAGAAATTTCCTGCTGAACCTTGTTTCCTGTTTTCTAGGCCGTGTCTGGTATTTGTAGTTTTAAACCCAAAATAGTAAAGAATGGTAGAATTCTTAGATGCATGTGTATTTGTGTGTGTGTTTACACTTGAAAGTAGGTTTTAAGTGATAATTTAGGAAATAGTGCTTTTGACAGTTATTCAGTTACTCTAGCGTTGCTTCAAGTGCTGTTCCAACAGCACCCTGGAGGATGGGATGTTGAAATGGCTAGAACACAGTTGTTCAGAGGTTATGCAAATTATCAAACAGACTGACTTTAGGAGGTGATCTGCAGGAGTAGATGATATTCATATCTGGTTTAGAAGATATTCATATCTTGTTTAGAAGAAGTAGAACTCATTTTCCTCACATTAGGCATCTGTTAGAAGCCCTACTCCAAATGGCAGTGGACTTGACTTGACTAGAATCTTTATTGCAGGTTTCATTACTGGGACAAGTGTCATGCAGTGCTTATGAACTACAACTCAAATTTAAAAGAAACCTTTAGTTCTAACTGTAGCAAAATAAGAAATTGCTCTTTTCTGTTTACACTGTTGGATTTTTTTATAAAACCTGGGGGTTTTTCAGCCACCACATACTAAGCAGTGGCTTGCAAGACTTTCAGTAACTGTGCTTGTAATTTCTTTATCTTAGCTATATTACCTTTATCCTATTGCTAACTCCCACCTAACCCTTTTCATTTTCTCTGAACTGACCTTGAAGTTAAATTGAAACTGCTGAATCTGTTTGATCTGAGTTGAAAAAGGACGTCCTGACATACTGCAAATGTTCACATCTTGGGGAAGTGGTGTATGTTTTCCTGGTTTTTTATTCTTAAACATTTTTAAATGAAAGGTGAAGGATTCTGAACTTAGGATTGTTCGTAACTTGCTATTTTTATTTGAGTGGGCTCTCATATTTAATATTTATATCTCTATGACTAACATTTTACACGTTTCTTCTACACTTAACAGGCACTGATGTTCTGAATTTTTTTCCTTTTGATAATTTCGACAATCATTATCTTATGGAGGTTAAATTATGTGTCCATCTTCTCCTTTTATTTTTTTCCCTTTACTTCTGTAAGAAAATATTGGGAAAGTAAGAAGTGGCTCAGCTGATGTTACTTGGCTTCTGGAGCTGAAACAGTCTACCGGTGCAGCTTACTGCTGAGAGTGATATTTTAACATAATTATTCTGTCCCCCTACCTTGCTATAAGATACACCTGAGCAATGCTGTGTACTGTATGTGGATTTGCATTGCTTTTCTGAGTTGGCCATGCTGTTGTTTGTTCTTCTTATATGGAGGCGTTACTTTGCTGATACCTATATTCTTTCTCCTCACAATTCCACCACTGTTGATTGTAGGTCTGATGAAAGTGATTCCTCTCTGTCGGAGGTACACAGGTACTCTCTCTTTTCTGTTTTCTTGGCATCTCTCACTGAAGTTATTCCAGTTCTTAAGAAATTTCATTTTCCTGCATGATTTTTCCTGTTACTTGTGCGTTGTTTCTCTTTGCTTTTGCCAGGACATTATCTGAGATTTTGGTCAAGCATGTCTCTCCCTCTCCTTTTTAGGGTGTTTTGGTTTTTTTTTAAATCATTGTTGGGCATGTCAGGTTTTTTAATTTTAAGTGAAGTATTGTGTAAACTTTTCCTTAGACATATTCTTTCTCTCTTCATTTTATTCAAAAAAAGAGAAGCCGACATTCCTTATGTTTTATCTGCTTCTCTCTTTCTTTTTATTTCTCTTTTTCCATTATGTGGTTTGATCACTAAAAATTAAATCCCAGTGCAAATAAAAATGAGTAGGTTTTTTTATTATGCCTTTCTGACAGAATGCACAGTGGCTTAAGAGATAAAAGGAACATCCCATCATGTTCTTCTGGTTTGTACTCAGTGAAAAATTTGTTTATCAAGAGGAGAGCAGTCAGAGGACTGCTAATAATGTGGCTTTGTCTGGTCATTATAGCAGTTGTAGCTTTTTTTTTGTCTTTAGATTTTAGAACACTGCACATAGGTAGATAAATACTCCAGGACATGATTTTACATGGCTTGTCACAGAAGTGACTGAGTGAGAACAGCAAGAGCAGTAACTCAGTTTAGATGATCCACTAGGGAATACTACAGAGAAAACTATGTAAGTTTTGTGTGATGCTAGAAAACAAAAGCACAGAGACCTAAATTATTAAAAAGGAAAGTTTTCCTGTTTTCTTGAAAACATAAAAAGGTGCAGATTGAAGGGTGAATGAATGCCTTTCCAAAATTAGGAAGTTAATGTCTCACAATTTAAGGCACTATTAATATTAGCAAGATCTATGAAAGGATTGTTGAGCAGTAACGAATTATAGGAATGAAGATATCCTGAGCAGTAAAAATGTATAAAATAATAATTTCTAAGACTGTACTAGATAAACAAGTGAGTTGTCACAAAGTTAGCTTTTATCATGGCAGATTTTTTTCTTTTCTAAAGGAAACTTCTAGGCAATATTGTGGAATTTTTACATTTTCCTAAAGCATCTGACACTTTTACTTTTTTTTTTTTTTTCTTTTTTTCTGTGAGATAGGGCTATGGCTTAGTTCCCTTTCCTCACAGTTATGTGTGTAATCCCAGAAGAGCATGAAGAGAGTCTTAACTGCCAGCTGCCCAGGTCGCAGCACTGTATTGCATGTTTGGGGCATTTCCTTGAGGCTTTTCTACACTTTGCAGATCTTAATGGGGTCCATGTGTGTGTGCAGTTGTACGCATGGGATTTTAGACTGCTAATAATTTTTGTTTGTTGATGAATTGTGAGGGTTTCTTTTCAGGCTGAGTTAGTCTTTTGGCATCACCATAGAACTAGCAGCAAATCCGCAGGAAGAGTCCTTTGTGGGGGTCAGCACTCCAATATTCCTTTTTGGCCACTTGAGTAGGTGTGTGTTGTGGTGTATGGGGTGCAGTGGGAACCTTCCTCAGATATAGAAGTTTACAGCGGTTCTCCAGGTCTGCACATAGAAGGCAGGTGATGTGAAATGCGTGCTGAGTTTGGATTTGGCAGTGTACATTACATTTGCTCTGTTTTTCAGATGTGCTGTCTAGACTTAGATGTCTTATGGTTGATCTTAGGCATCCAGAGGCTTTAAGTGTCTTGTTATTTTCAGCATTATGCAGAATTTCCAATGTACCCAAACATTCAGTATCTTTTGTTTGTTTTTGTCTGTGATTTCCTTTTAAGTGGTAGTCCAGAGTTGACAGGTGTTGAAGAGAAATAGTAAAAATCCTTATGTAGTTTATGAAAGGCACTCAGCTGTTCTGCCGTCATATGTAAGAAAACTAGATCAATTTTTTTTCCCTACATACAAGTAAATTAGTTTTATCTGTGTCTGTTACTATGCCCAACCCACATTCTTTTTTTTTTTTTATTTTAGGGGGATAATTAACGCATTCCCTGCTTCAAAATGCATCCGATCATCCCCGCTTCAGTGTATGTATACAGCTGAAGGACATACCAAGGCTGTCCTTTGTGTTGATGCAACTGATGATCTTCTCTTCACTGGATCTAAAGGTTGGGCAAGCTCTGTGCACCTCTGCTGCCTACAGAGTCTGCACGGACAAACTTGGAGTGTTTTGAAATTCTCAGTTTGTGCTTAGTGCTGTAAACACTGGAAAACTGTAAGGGTCCATTTCTCAACATAAGCTGAGGAAGGATTTAGAGTAATTATCTACGGGTTTTTAATTCCAGTGTGTAGTATTCCACTGCTTATTTGTAGTGGAAAACTACAAAAAGGAGTAACATTTACATTTGTTGAATGATATGATGGAACCAGTCTGGTAAACATGTGCCCATGTGATGTGCAATGCAAAGTAATAGCTTCAGGGAAGGGGTAGAAGTGCGAATTAGCATAGTTTTTACCTGTACTGCACAGAGATTGAATAAAATCTTCATGTCATAGTTGGTTCTTTGAGCCATCTGCTTCATTTAAAGGTATTTTCTGCTTCCTCTGTGCATCTCATTGCCTGTCCTTTGTGGTTGTAAGAGCTGTATGACTGTTGTGGGAGGGCCCAGTTTTTTAGTAGTCACTAAATTCCCTACTGGATGGTGCAGTCAGTCTATGAAGTTTTCAAACTGGTCGAAGCAGTGTTTTGAAAAAAACCTTCTAAAAAAAACACCTCAAAACCCAACAAGAACAAAAAAACCTTGCTAGTATTCAGGTATGGTTTCTGTGGCTATTCTATTTGCTGGCTGCTAAAAATACCAAGACACACACTTTGAGTGAAATTTTGGTCTTGTAAGTTTTACGCCGACATTTCAACATTTGTGCAAGTGTATGCAAGTGCAAAAAGACATTTATTTAGGTTTTGTAAATGTTGCTTAGTTAATTTCTATTGAGATTTTTGAATTTGGTGTCTATGTGAGGAGAAGAAGAAATCACTTTTAGAGATTTTATTTTACATCTTGATTTTTATTCTAAAATTTTGGGTTTGGGATTTTTTTTCCTAGCTTCCCATACTTACGGAAGAATTTTTCCTATATAGATATATCTTCAAAGGGCAGTTTGCAAAGTACACTTCTACTCGAGAGTGTAGACAGCTGTTAAATTAAGTAAGGTTAAATATTTTGGAAACAGTTGCTGAAGCAGAAAGTCTCAGCTCACTGACATTAGACAATACTTGCAGTCAGTGCCAAATTCAGAAATTCCAATAAACTCTTGAGTGTATTGCAGATATTTGGCTTGGTCTTGATAGTTGGTATTTTTAAAGTGGCTGACAGGTCTTGGTGTACTTCCCTTCTTCATGCTTTTATAACTAATGTCTATACATGAAGCTTTTTCTTCATCTTTCCAGTACTTATTTCAGTATAAATGTATGTCTAAAATGTATGGAGTCATACAGACATGGTGCAACAAGGAGAGTTTTCTGTGCTCACAGTCAGTGTTGTAAATTTCCTGAAAACTTCATTTAGGATTGTAGTACATAAAAGATCACAGCAATTAAATTCCTTCGCTCCTGAATGAAAACAGTGACCAAAGCACTTACGCTGGAATTTTCAGAGGACCGTAAAATACTGAAGAGTGTGGATCACTTCTCACCTCTGTAGTTTTGTTGTGGCAGTCAGAACTCTGTCATACTAAGCCTCAAAACTCTTCCTGAACTACATTTTTGATGATGAATTCTTGAATTAAAAGTTTGATCTGTCATCATCCACACCTTACAGCCTGTAAATTGTCTGTATTTTCACTTCCCTTGAGATTTTTATCCATTTAAAATGCTACTGGAGCTCATAGGCAGACCTTGAATGTACATTTAATGATTAACCTTGCTTAGTTTTGATGATGATAGATGATGCCTATATGCATTCTTTATGACCTGTTTAATTTAGCGTTTTTTCTGCAATGGCTACATAAATGGAGAAAAATGTGTGAGTGCAAATGAATGCATGTACTTTTTTTTTTTTTAAAATAACTGAGTTTAGGAAAACAATAGGATTTTATTCCTTGTTTGTGTTTTTTTTTTTTAATTATTATTATTTTCCCCCTTTTTGTTTGTCTTTATTTAGATCGTACCTGTAAAGTCTGGAATCTGGTAACTGGACAAGAGATTATGTCTCTAGGGAGTCATCCAAATAATGTTGTTTCTGTTAAATATTGCAACTACACTAGCCTGGTCTTCACAGTCTCAACCTCCTATATCAAGGTGTGGGACATCAGAGATTCCGCCAAGTGTATTCGGACACTGACGTAAGTGTGCTAAACCTCAGGTGCCAAGAGTTCAAACGAGTCTTAATTTTAGGTACATTGTATTATATTTAATTCAATAGTGGAGTACAGTGTACTTTAAGTAGACTGTCTGTTGGGAATGGAAGTTTTCTTTTCGTGTTCAGGCTGTCAGTAATGGGACACCAGTAATATATGGAAACACAAAGCAATTTGCCTTCATGTCTATGTTTATCAAATGTTTTATCAAATGTTCAGTATTCGTAATTGGCTTCTAGCCTTTTTTGCCCAGTGAAATAGGTTTGTTTTTAAACTGTATACAAAGTGTGGAGAACAAAATGTAGTATTTAGGGGTTTTTTTCTTTTTTTTTTCTCCGTCCTCTCTGTACTCAGGTCTTCAGGCCAAGCGATGCCTGCTGATGTGTGTTCAGGAAGCACTAACAGAACAGTTGCTATCCCAGCTGGAGAGAACCAGATCAATCAAATTGCACTAAATCCAACTGGCACATTCCTCTATGCAGCTGCTGGAAACTCAGTGAGGATGTGGGACCTGAAAAGGTACTGAACACCAGCAGAAGAGAATATTCTATAGGTCGTTATATACGCATAGGAAGCAAAGTCATGCATATGAAATGGTCAGTGAAGTGTTTCTTCTCTATGGTAGTGTCTATAACCTGGCAAAATGTGGTCAAATTATGGATCAACCAACCCGTGCTGTGATGGTTGCTGAGATAATGATTTTCTCATGTGTTAAGGTTGTGGTGAATTGTTTCAGTAAAAATGACTGGAAAAACACAAGGTTTTGTTTGATAGGCACTATAAAACACACTCTTTTAAGGTGACTGTGTGAATCCTGACCAGTAATTGTTGATGAGATGATGAAAGCCAATAGACGTAATGTAATGTAATATGGAACTATGATTGCTGCACTGTAAGAGCACTTTTCCAAACAGAACCTGCACTTAAAGAGTGCATTCAAAATACAGAAAATATCTAGGAGGGGACTGATTTATCTTTACTTTCAGATTTTTTAACTTCTGTTTTTACATAAATAGAAGTTTTTGATGCATTTCACATAGATTTAACATTTACCCGTGGATATGAACAATAGAGTATATGTAGCATGTAGGATGAGTAGTGAAGACATAAGGAAAAATAAAAAGATCTGTCAGAAATTGTGTTGTAGACTGTATTGGATATATAAAAAATTAACAAATCCTTATATCTTCCCTTATCCTTGAAGATTTCAGTCTACAGGAAAGCTAACTGGTCACCAGGGCCCTGTTATGTGCCTTACTGTCGATCGAATTTCCAATGGACAAGATCTTATTGTCACTGGTTCAAAGGATCATTATATAAAGGTAAACCATTAGTATTTGCTTATTTATTTTAACTCTTCACATTAGCATGGGATGGAGGCTTCAGCAAAAGTGACTTACATCTCCATATTTGAAATGTAATAGCCAGGATGGAAACAATTTCACCAGTCATGGTTCATGAATAGTGTTCAGTCTTGGGACTTTGTGATCTTTAAGGTCCCTTCCAACCCCTTAACATACTACAATTCTATGATTCTCTCCATGGGTAGGTCTGCTGGAAATAGTAGGTCTGGTCACAGATACTGCCATCCCCTGCCACTGGAAACTACTGTCTTGTCTTCTGAGTCAGTCATATTAGTCACCTCTGTCTAAATGCCTGATTTTTCTGCTTTATTGTTGAATTTTTTTGTTACAATTGAAATGATGCATGCTAATTAAATGCTGTAACTTTTAAAATACCTTTAACTCACAAGGTATTATTTTACACTACCAGCTCTCCCTTTTTTACTATCAAGCTTGTTCATTCTAAAAGGCCAGTAAAGAACAAATAATAGGGGATGAAGTCTGACATTTGCTTATGAAACAGAGGTAGTGGTTTAAAAAGTTACGGCTCATCTGTTCCTTTTTAGCTCAGTCTCACTGGGTGAGTTCTGGCTCCCTGCAATGCAAAAAGAAACAGCATTGCTTGTATTGCTGCTCTGGGGACAAAGACCTGATGGGATGGATTATGCCTTAAATTGTTAAAACAACCTGACTTAAAGAATCTAAGACCCTATTCTTGGAGCACAAGCAAGAAGAGGGTGTATCTAGTCCGTGAAAAGCATTAGCATGTAGTGGAATGTAACCCTTACCAAAAAAACCAGAAAACTGTATTAATGCTTCTTCCTGAAGCTGCCTGTGAGATTCTCCCAGCATGACTCATTTTTCCCAAACTCGCTCACTAACTTTTAGTCCATCACACAGTGTACATAGAGGCCCTTCCTATGAAGCTACTGTGTATATCATATTCAAGTAGTAGTATTTCTTCCCAGAGCAGTCTTTTCTGACGGCAGTGAAGCATTCTTGCTTTAGACAAGAGGTGGAAAAAGAGAAAGGAGTGGTGCTGGTAGATAAATTCTTGGAAATATACATCACGATACCATGGTCTGTAATAAGACTTCCTAAGTTTTTTCCCTGAAGTTATTTGCTGCGTGACTTTCAAGCACGTTAGATGGCAGAAAATTTCACATAACATACTATGTTATTTATTTTAGATGTTTGATGTGACTGAAGGGGCTCTTGGAAGTGTAAGTCCTACACACAATTTTGAACCTCCTCATTATGATGGCATTGAAGCACTTGCTATTATGGGAGACAACCTTTTTAGTGGATCCAGAGATAATGGAATTAAGAAATGGGATTTGTCTCAGAAAGACCTTCTTCAGGTAATGGAAAAAATCACGCAGCTAATGTGACAGTCGTGCTGTAGAACTGTTTGCAGGCTGGGTAAGTGTTTAGGCTCATACAGTGACTATTCACATAGACACTGATGTTTTTAATGGGGAAGGCACAGAGCACCAGCTAGGAAAGAAATCAATAATGTACTTGATCTTTACACTAGGAATGCAGTTGCTTTTCTCTTCTGTGTATGCAGCATCAGGAAATTCTGATGAAGTGGTTATTCTATTTTGCTCTGAGTGTGTGGAGTTTGTTTTTCTGCTTCAAAATGAAGGCAGCACTTGCCTCATCAGTGGCTGGAACTATTGGATATCATCCTTGTCATTGACAAGTTAGTAAATCTTGGATTGGGAACTCATTAATGAGAAACAGTGCTTTAAATCAGGCTAGAGAATATTTTCTTGTGAAGAGGGTTTACAACCTACCTCACTCCACCCAGCCTTACTCTTAGATCTCCATTCATCTTGCTATAACAGTGCATATGTTACATAATGTATACAACACATTCATACCAGAAAAGGGTGTTGGTTTTGCAAAATCTGGTTAGATACCATCATGATTTTGGGGGTGAGGAAGAATATGTATTTCATCTACATTTAATGTACAAACTGATAGCAAGGAAATAAATAGAATTTTAAAGTTTTGCAACATGAGAAAATAATGGACTGGTCATCTTAAGAAGAAAATTTCAATATGGGCATACTTAGTATTCCATAAATACACAAACTTTCTTGACCTTCTTTCAAAATTGTCCAGTTGGGTGCCTGTTCCTTTTCAGAATAATATGAAGACTTCACAGTTAAAATAAAGATTCATAAATGCAGCTTTTTACAGAAAATCTTCACTTGGCCATATTGGGACATCTGCCCTTATATCTTTCTGTCCAGAGAAATGTACTAAGCAGCTTGTACCAAAACCACAGGAACAGGAAAGATCTTATATTCTCAGAATGACTTCATTAAAGTTGTAAGAAGCATCTTTGCTCTTGCATTTTAGGCTCATTAAAATATTATGCAGTATGCATTTTTGCTGTTGCAATTAATTTACCATCAGACAGAATACGGAACCAGGAGTGAAGCAGTATGTAAATTGGACTTGTTGTATTCCTTTTCCTGTTTTCCTTTTTGTATATTTGCATTTCATAATTTATATACTTTGTCCCCCTGTTTGTTCTGTTGGTTTTAAAAGTAGAACTTGATAAAAATTATCTCACACTTCCTTCTTTTTTTTTTTATTTCTATAAAATGCTGTATGTGTTTCAAGGAGGTAAGACCAAAGCATTTGACAAAATATAAATAATTTTTATTCACTGTCTTTTTTTAGGAAATTAGGGAAGTGCTGTTAATTTTGCTAATCATGTGGTAATTCGGGGTGGAAGGATGCACTGGAGGTCACAATGTGAAGCTGGCCTGCTGGTCCAGGCAAGGCCAACTTGGTAATTAGATCTGGTTTCTCAAGGCCTTGCCCAGATGAGTTTTCAAAATCTCCAAGGTCACAGGTTGAACATCCACTCTTCTTAATCTACCAAGCAACCAAAACCTGAAACAGTTGAGTTGCTTCACAGTATAAATGCTAAGTTGCATCAGAGGTCCTGATTTGGCATATACAGGTTAAACAGGTCTGATCTTCTGTAATAGATGAAAATCACTTAACAAGTATGCTATTCAAAAGAATTTGGAGATCACTTACTTCAACTTAGTGTTATACATCCCCAGCCACAAAACCTTGCTGTGACAAAACTAAGATTTATAAGAATCATTCCCCCTCCCAGTTGCATGAAGTGCTGCAGAACCAGACTACTAGTGTTATGGTAACAGTCTATATTATAGATGAAACATCAAGATGGTCCTAGAAGGCTGAGAGTACCCTATAATATGAGAAATGCAGCAAAGTAAAGCAGTTCCTACCAAACTGAACTGCAGAAGAGCCCCTCTTGGTCCCCATAAAAGACATAAGACTTGGGCTATTATTTCCCTACCATTGGTACCAAAAGGATGCTGTTCTCAGTTATCTGTGCAGCATTTTGCTTTCTGAATTGGAAGGAAAATGCTAGTGCCCTTCCTCAATAAAGAATTAATGTGTTTTGTTAAGTGCAACATCACATAATCAATTTATAATGTGTAATGGGAGAAGAAGAAAGGAAGAAGGCAAATACAGAAACAGTTTCTGTCTTCCTGATATATTTTTGAGCAGTATTTTGGATTTTATATTTATGTGGTTTATTGCAGTTTTAGACAGACTTGAAACATATACAGAGACCATATGTTTGAAAATGCATTCAAATATGCATTTTAAAATATGCAGGTTTATCATTATCATAAACTGCTTTCTGTTCCACATTAGGTCAGTTGTACATATTGGATTTTCTTCTTGTTTTGCAGTACTATTTCACAAAAAAGAAACAAACTCATGGTATAGAAGTAGCCTTATGGAAGTTAGAAACCTCCTTGCTCTAAAGGTGGAGAAGCCACAGGGCTGGGATACACCCAGAGTCATGCAGCAGAACTGCTGCAGGACAGGAATCGGGCTTACTTTTCTGTTTGTTCCTCCAGAAGTTTTTGCAGCCCTGTGAGACTTGCCTGCCTTCTCTTTTTCAGCAAGTTCCTAATGCTCATAAGGACTGGGTGTGTGCTCTTGGCCTCATACCTGACACTCCAGTTCTGCTCAGCGGCTGCAGAGGAGGCACCCTCAAGCTTTGGAATGTGGATACCTTCGTACCCATTGGGGAGATGAAGGGACACGACAGCCCCATAAATGCCATCTGCACCAACTCTAGCCAGATTTTCACAGCATCAGAGTGAGTTATTCTCCAAGAATCTTTCTTTTTAGAAATCTGTATGTCCAAATGCATTTTTAGAACATTTTCAGTTGTGTAGTAGCAAGGATTGGGAGAGCTGATCCAGTCCATGCCTCTCAAAGCTAATAATCTATCACAGCTGTCTCCAGAGTGGTGTGCATGCACCCAGGGGGTGCACAACATGATCCTGTGTGGTGCTGGGAGGAATTATTTGAATTCAGTAGTACTTGTATATAATTAATAAATTCATAAATACACATGGCAATGTGAGCTCAAAAAATTTTTAGTGGTAGGGGTGAATGATCAAAAAGGTTTGGATACCATTAACCTACAGGATGGCAGGGAGAATTTGGCAATAGTTGAAATTTTATCTCGGGCTGTTTCCTGTTAGGACTCATTCCTGATCTGGGTGGATTTTTCTAAAAGCCATGGTACGTGGTTGTTTGTTGGTTGGTTGGTTGGTTGGTTTTTAAGTGTTGACATATAGCAGAAGCTTTGCAAGACATCCTGCTGTACTTTAAACACCTTGATGTGAATATTTGTTTCCTCAGTAAAAGTGAGCAAATTGAGGACCTGAAACCTCAGGGGACTTGACCAAGAAAGAGCCAGTTGTGGAATCTTCTGGCCTTTTGAATTAAAAGCAAGTCTTTCAGAACCGTAACAGGATTTTGAAGTTGCCAAGTTGTCATTTTTGGTGGTCGATTTTTATGTTTAAGCACTAATAGGGGTAGAGATGTCAAAGCTTATGTCTCTGTTTGCCTAAAGATTATTAATAAGTTTAGAACATACATGCATCTGAAATTTATTCTATTTGTACCATTTAAAAAAATTACAGCCTTTTGGCACTTGTAACAGTGTGCTTAAGGCTTATAAAACTTAGACTGTTTCTGGCAATTTACAGTGAAATGAAGGAACAAGTCAGAAAACACTGTCACACAGTCTTCCCTGCCTGCTGGCTTCTTTTGTGAGGGTTGCTAGTCACTCAGTTTTTATGAGAAGTTCATAACTTCCCTCTCACAGAATAAATTGCTATTTATTTTACTTTAATTATGATAGTAGAGCTTTGTAACACATTCCACGTGATATTTTACTTACACATACTTTAAAATTGTGTAAATAGTGATTGTTTTCAAAAGTACAGAATTACAGATTGCCTCTCCTGGGCTGCTAAACACCAGCTCACAGGTTTATGCTTTCCAGCACCTCACATAGGGGTTTGGGTTTGTTGACAGGAATTAGTCCTGTCCTACTGAGTCTGTCTCCCTGATTCTGTAGCACAGTGGCTGTTTGCCTGTGGTCTGCAGTGTTGCAGATAGCTACATGATGGAAGCTCTTCCCTGATGTCAATCTACCTGAACCTATTACCATTGCCTGCATTTTAGAAAACTAGGTAAAAGGAGAGTAGGATTTTACTTTCCTTAGATGTATAATCTTTATACTTTCCTAGGTGGTTAAAGGTAATAGCCAATGCTGTGATAAGGTTAGGGAATCTTAAATGTTGTACATCTTAGATTATAAAGTCTCCTGGAGGTGGAGTAACCCTTGCATATCCATTAAAGAAATGTTATTTTGCCAACAGTACCTTTCTGAATAAGGCACCTGAGCTTTTAAGGAAGCTTCCCCCTGCCCCCACTCCCCAGTCTCTCTCTCCTTCCCCGGCCTAATTAACTAGCACTAATATTGCTTTGTTTTGGTTTTCAGTGACCGGACTGTGAGGATCTGGAAAGCTCGAAATATAATAGATGGACAGATTTCAGATACAGGAGATGCAAGTGAAGATCTTGCCAGTAATTGAAATGATGGGTATAAATGAATATATTGATCAATTTGAGATGCACTCTATGCAGTTTGCTGCATGTTTATTAGGTAAACACTGATGATTGGAACAAACTGACAATGTGTGAACTCTTCTACTAGACCTGCTGTCCTTAAAATATGTACTGTATTTAATAACCTCTTGGTAACACGCTCCTGTCTCAACAGTCACATATGTATCTCTATATATTATGGCTGAATTTGTGTGCATATGTAATACTTGCAGTTTAAATTAACTGGAATTCTAATGACCATCTCAAAATTATAACTTGGAATATATAACAAAAGTGCTCTGCTGTATTTCACTCACAAGTATGATCAGCTGGTTTGCATTTTAGGGTAGCAGGGGAAGGATGGCGTCCCAGTAATCAGCCTTTGATTATGAGAGGCAGTTTCAAGATTCTAAAGGTCACTTACACTGTTGTTATGAAAGTGGAGTGAATAATAGATGGGAAGAAGCTGTTAATGATACATCTCTCTGACATGGCTGTATCCTGCTAACAGCAAATGCCATATGATTTGTGTAATGTTAGCATATAATCTGTGTTGACCAAAGTTGTGCAGCTGTGTATCTCTATGCTCAGGACTAGAACTCAAATACTCACAAATTGGTATGTTTTATTTGTGTTTTGCCTATGTTCTGCAATGACTAGGTGTTCTTAAGGTCATGACAAATATATCTTAATCTATTTTTCTTATGGATTTGTTTCTATCATCTCACATTTTCTTTTTTTAAAGCAAATTGTCTTTCCTTTTTATCTAATTTTATATGCTGCTAAATGTATTTTAAATACACTGTTTTGCAAACCTTGGCAGTTACTTTGAGAACTGAACCACGTGTACTGGAAAAAGCTATGTAAATAGATGGTTGTATAAAGAAAATATCTTATCTTGTGCCTGTATGACTTTTAAAGCTCTTGGAGCATGGATATTGAGGGAGGATGTATAATTTACCCAACTGCTCTGAATATTAATTTGTAAATTCTGCAAATTTTGAAGTTTTATGTAGATTCAGATACAGTGTTTGGATATTGAGGTTTTTGGTTGTTTTGTTTTTATTTTTCAGAAAATACCAGTCTGTAAATTATAGCTTGTGTAGGTAACACTTCAATAAAGATGTGGATGTGAACTACTTTTTTGCCTTTTTCATCATACTTCCTTATAAAAAATTAATTTCCTCTGCAAAGGTCTTGAATGTAAAAAGCACAATTTTACACAATGCAATGGAGTAGCTTGCTGAGCTATAGCCCATAGGTTCTGGTATCCCCCATCTGTGTTCTTGTTGACCATTATTTGTATTTTACTAGTACTTAGGAGCCCTAGTGGGGTTCCCTCACACTAAGTAATGTACAGACTAAAAATGAAGTAGCTGGTTCCTGTTCCTATGAGATGACACTTCTTACCTTACTATGTATGGTCTGTCAGATAAAGAAAAGTTTTACTGACTTTTACTGATCTTGGAGGAATTATTTCCTTCTTTGCTCAGCCTGAAAGGAGATGAAAGTACTGCTTGTTATTTGAGGTTACCAATGTATTCCAAATTTTGGCAGAAGTGTGTAATGAATTATATATATTGTTGAGAAACAATGCATAAGTTAGTTAAAATAAACAGCAGCAATACCAGTTAGTGGTGTTTTGCTTTTTGTCCACTCTGAAGGTGCACACACACAAACCATTTGGTGGGTCTATATCACAACTTTTAGCAAAAGTCCCAGTGAAGAGTGGATTTACACACCAGACTCATGTGGGAGTCATTTCTGTGCCTGGTGGAGGGTCCCTGTTCCCCTTGGCCCAGTGGGTGAAACCCACCCGTTGTGTTGTGCCAAGCTACACAAATGATTGCAACAGTGTGGTGATACCTGGTTTTGGGGCTGTCATCAGGAAACTCTGGGTAGTTGTGGGCTTTTTTTAGTGTGTGTCTGAGATTCATATGAACTAAACCAGATCTTACCATAGAACACAGCTTTACTCTCAAAGCTCTTGCCATCAAGTAATTGGAAGAAAAATGTCATTTTGTAAAGGTCACAGTATCAAGTGTCTTGTTTTAATGGAGAATTCTTTGACTGTTTGTTTTTCTCCAAATATAATTTTTGCTGTAAAACCACATATGTGACAAAAGATAATATGAAATCAGAAAAAGGTAAGCACTAGACTCTGATTGTCTGAAGAAGTTTGTTTAAAAAAAAAAAAAAAAGGAAGGTGGTCTCTGAAAAATTAATTATCTAAGAAGTCATGGGAAAATCATGTTCTCTCTCAAAGTTGGAATTCAGAAGCTGAGCAAGATTTGTGGACAAATTACTGACTACATCTCATCTTATCTGCTTTGACACATTCTTAAATACAGGTAAGGTCATGTTCTTAAATACAGGCAAGGTCATGTGTTACAATTAATCACATGAAAGATACGAATATTGAGAAAATATTTGCATTGTTTCTGATTGTGTATGGGAAACAGTGCTTGCTGTGCCCCTGCCTTGTATAAAAGGCTCCAGGCTGCCTGCAGAAGTCCTCCTTTGACCATAGCAAGGATGAGGAGCCTGTGTTTCTTGGCCATTGTACTCGCAGGTAAATATATGGCACTTGTATTTTTCATAGGCTTCAAAAGCAAAATATACGTGTGGTAGCAGCAAAAGACCATTAGAGGAGGTGATCGTGTTCCGTGTAAAAGGAGAGAACTGTGGTGGCACTGACTCCACCTGAGGTGACGGTGGGAGGACAATAGAGCTGGCTTGTTTAGAAACATACCCCAGTGCTACAGTGTATTCAGCTCTTGGGCACCAGCATAGGCTCACAGGGCTCAGTGGAATCATTCAGCTCCTGAAAGTGCCTTTGAAACTCATGGATGAACCCAAAATGTAAAGGCTAATGCTATTAAATTAAAAACCATGTGGTAATACTTTAATTCCTTCCTTATACCTTAATTTTAATCCTAATTTTGCAAAATTAAAGTCAAGGTTTTAAAAAAATCAATGAGGAATGTTTTTCTTGTATATCTTTTCAACTACCTTGCTTTAGCTCCTGTTCCCATGGAAATTATCGTGGAAAAGCAGCAAGTAGCCATAGCTGTTTCTATATATTCAACTGCTTGTTTGGATTTAATCTCCTATGTACGTTTACAGGCATGGGCCATAAATACAGTGAAAATGATGCAGAGATTTTTTTAATTATTTTAAAAAGTAGGGAAAGAAAATTACATCTTCCCAGTTGCTACTATCACGTTTGTACTACAGTAGAAGTAAATCCAGGAACAAGGGATGAATGAGATCCTTGTTCAGCTGCTTATACCTGCAAGTGTTTGTTTTTAAAATTTGCTGGAAAATGTAAACTTTGCATTAATGAGAGAAAAAAAAACCTTAAAGAAACTTTCTACCTTCTACTGGGGTGATATTTCTTCCCTTGAACTAGCTTTTGCATTCACAATATCCTTCATAAGAAGTATTTTGAAAGAATTTTACAATACAAATGAGTTCATAAAAGTCTCCCACAAACCTATGCTATGTAAAATGATGCCACAATAATCTGCTATAGTATGTTCAGTCATACTCTTTGATTTCAGCAATGAAAATGCTGATGCTGCGTTTGACTCGCACTGGAAAACACACCCTAAAGTGAAATGAAATGTGATGGGTTTAGTTTATTTTGCGCCCCAAGAAGAAATAATTTAGAGATTGCAGAAGGATGCTCATAGTCCTATTATGCTTTAGGTGAAAAAGAGGATCAGAATTTAGAGCTTTCCTATATGACAGATCATGAGGGGTGGATTCTGGCCAGAGAGCAGTCAGCCTGTGGGGGACATCACTCTTTGCGCCAGAAAACAGAGGTGGAAGCCAGTCCTGCCTGCCAAGCAGCTGGTAAAGATTTTCAGCCAGATAATTCCTGTTGATTCCTGCCTCTAGAAAATGATACGAGGTGCTGTGGCAGTGAGTAGCGAACTCTGCTGAGCATCCTGGGAGCATCAGACCTGCATGTCAGATGTTCCTGTATAGAAGGAGGGATGAGAGTTTTCTCAAAAGAAAAATGTAGATGGCACTCAGCTCCTGCTTTTCAGCATTCTCATCCCCCACTTGGAAATCAACTCTGGCATTGCAGCATGATGGCATTCTCTAGTGAATCTACTGTTTTATTCTGTAAATTTTCCCAGTATATATAATTATTGCTTGTGCACATCTGCTTATAAAGTTCATTCTATGGAGAAGCCCAGACTGCATCAGCAATCACGTTTTAGGCTTTCAAGCACACAACAGTCTACATGAAAAAAAAATTAAAGCAGAGGTATTAGTCATTTTATAGAAGAGAGCAATTATCATTCAAGTAGATTTAATCTTTGAATATTGCCGTAATGACTAAAATGACATAAATTAGCTTCAAAATAAGAATGCTGCCTGAAGTATGCCTGCTCTCTCTGAGAATATGTGCTAACAGCAGTTTGTCAGCATGGCAGAGAGCTGGTCTTGTGGTCCCCCTGCTCTTGAGAGGTTCACAACATGCAGAGGAACTCTACAGGGCTTGACCTTCAGCTGTAAAAAAGATTTAGCACCTTAGTAAGGTTTTTTTTTCAGGATGATTCTGCGAGTGACTAATATGTGCCTTTTCTTTTACTGCTGGCATCTCCCCTTTACTTGTAGCCCTAATGTATTAACACAAACTACTAATACTGCATATGTATCATAGTCATACAATATAGAAAAGAAACCCAATCCAAACATATATATAATCAGTATTTTCCTATTTATATCATTCAAGTGTGTGCTGATATCACATATTTGAATCTCTAAAGATAACCTCTGTGTATAACACAAGAATAAATATACAGAAAATGTAACATTTTAATGTCGATAGCAGTCCTTATCAAAGCATCCCTCCTGTTCAGCCAGCCTGCTGTGTTGCTCTCACGCCTCACCAGCAGCTTCTATTATTTATTTAACTTTCCATGAGTATTTCAAGCAAGTCCTGCTTTAGCTGAGCGCAAGCAGCTTTGAGAGCTGAATAATACAGACCCACTGCCTCAGCTTGTAAAAGAAAGTGGCTCTTGCTCTGTCACGAGCAGGTTGCTCTGCTGTCATCTTAGTCCAAGGGACCATGGGTGCTGGCCCTAAAACGGGGAAAAAAGCACATAAACCCCCCCCAAAAAAAACAACAACAAAAAAACCCTAAAGACGTTTGTATTTTTGTGAAGGTTTTTTTTTTTAACGTGGTTCTCTGCTGCTCTGACTGCTTTTCCCTGTGTCCAGCCCTAGGCGGGTGCCTTGGCTCCAGCCAGGGTGCGCAGTGCCCCGGGGCTGTTGCAGTGAAGCAGCGCATCGATTGCCACCCCCAGCCGGGCGCGTCCCAGGAGGCCTGCGAGGCGCGGGGCTGCACCTGGTGCAGCACCGATGTGCCCAACGCTCCCTGGTGCTTCTTCCCTGAGGACAGCCCCTACGGCTACTCCCGCTCTGGGAACATTGAGAAGACAGACAAAGGCTGGAGGTGAGTGTGTGCGGCTCCTTGGGTGCTGCTGGCTGGCCCTGCCCCACCACCACTGCCCTGCGGGCTCTCGCTGAAGACTCCTCCAAGATGCTCTGACACTCATGCTCAGCTTGTGACAAGGAGGGCAATGGGCACGTTTCCCTGTGCATATGCCATGGAACTGGGACTCTGTGCTCTCACCACACTGCTGATGAGGAAGTCAGGCAGGGGCACAGGCTGGTCCCTCCCACCCTGGGAGCTGTGTCCCAGAAGACTCTGGGGTCTCCTTGCTTTGGTGGCACCTGTTTTATCCATTAACATCAGGGAGAGCCTAGGCTGACCTCAGGGATACTTTCTCTTGACAATGAAATAATGACTTATTTTGAAAGAGCTGATAGAGTAGCTGAATTGTTCCCCCAGCCCTCTCCAGGGTGGTCTCAGCCAGTGATCAATGTTTCCACTGCAGGGTCACACTGAACAAACGCAACTCCTTGTCGCTCTTTGGAAATGACATTCCCCTGATCATGTTGGAAGTGGAGTTCCAGACAAAGGACAGACTCCGTTTCAAGGTGAGCATTTGAGGGGTTGGAATAATTTAACCAAAGCAATGCACGCTGAGTAGTGAGTTAACCTGCTCCCTCCTCACCTCACCTTGCTTTAGTTCTATGACCCCAAAGAGCAGAGGTTTGAAGTCCCACTCAAGATCGATGGTCCCGGGGTTACCGCCGAGGAAGCCAACTATGAGGTGGAATTCTTAGAGGACTCCGAACGCTTCATAGTCAAGAGGAAAAGCACTGGCACCGTGCTGTGAGTACTAGATGTGATTCGTATTGCTTTTTGTAGAAATTAGGTGTCATGGGGCAAGCACTGTTTCTCACATGCTAGTGCTTGGGTCTGTGAGACAAGGGGGTCAGAAGCAAACTGGATGTGATATAAATTCAGATTTATGCCTTGTCCCTGAAGGACATTCATTATTAATAGGAGTATGTACCTGGATAACAATCATCTACATATGTGTATAAAAGGATATTCAGCAAGTCAAATAACTTTTAAGGCTACAATATCATGGCTTGAGAAGTTGGTAGACTCAACTCATCAAAGCACTGAACTCTGAATTCTGAAATTTGAGGTGTCAGGAATTGAGCACCAAATCTCCTGACTATCTCCAATAAGCAGGTCTAGGTGACTTAAGGTCCAAGCCACAGAGGCCATAACTTCCACCACTGTCAGTGAATGGCATTGTCCCTCTGCAAAAATACCATTTGTATTCTCAAGCTGGTACTTTAACATCAGCAAAAGCTCCCCTCACTAACAAATGTCAGCAGGTGTCATAATATCCCCTTCCATCAACACATCTCTAGTGTGTAATGCTACTTAGGAAGAGAGTCCCAATCAAGGTGCACTCCTGCCATCTGCTTTTGGGAATGGTACAACGAGCAATGGTAAGGATGGCTTAACATGAGTGATGCAAATAAGACAATACAGCCTCTAGAATGGTCTGCAGATGGAACCACCATGCTGGGTTTTTAATGAGCTGACCATCCCTTTAAGTTACAGTCTCATGGCATGTCCTTATACATGTCATGGTTAATTTTGTAAAGTCTTCTTTTTGCAGGCTATTGTAAATGAATGTATTATGCATTACTCCAATTACAAAAATAATTTAATTTCTCATTAGACTTAACAGCTCCGTGTAAACAGTGGACAAATGTTAAATGCCCAGTTTTCTTCTCCTCATAATAAGAGGTTTCTGTAAAGCCTAATTAGTTGGAATGCTGATGTAAGAGGTGAATGCATAATGAGACGTGAGTGGCCTCATTCACATTCAGCCCTCCTCATCTTCAGTCAAACCCCAACACTTTAGGCTCAGTTAGTCAGCTCATCCTCAAACTTGAGACATCCCAGCTAAGGGAAGAGACCTGCCATGGAGTAGATCCCCTGAGCCACCAAAGGTGCAACTCCAGCGAGAGGCAGAGGAGCACAGGTTGGTCCCCACTGAGCAGGTTTCCAGGAGTGCACATTCACTGGCCTGCCATGGGCCCAGGGAAGCCTTTTCTGTAGCCCTGGCAGTGGGGCACCCCATGTCCCCCAGAGCCAGTGCCCAGCAGTGGCACAGGTGTGGGGTGCAGCAGTGCTGTGCTGCAGAGCCCGGGGAGGCAGAGGGCAGCCTTGGTTAGCAGCTTCTGTGCAGCACTTGGCAGCAATGCTGTGCTCTCAGACATCCCCATGGGAAATCATACCCTGCCTCCAGGCAGGTAAAAGAGTGCTCCTGAAAGCCAGATGACCCCCAGAAGAGGAAATTGCGGGTGAATATAATGCACAGTTAATGGGCTTTATCCTGCAAACAATGGCAGAGCTGCTATCAAAAGATTCTCTTCAGGAGAGACACGGGATTTTGCATAAAGAAAAGGAAATTATATGTTGCTGAGAATTTTTGTTTCGTGTGAAATGGCACAGCAAATACTATAGACTGAAGGATCCTGTCAGGGAACCATTCCCCTCACAGCTGAATCATATTTAGAGTTACATTCCCTGTCTGAGCAAAAATGCTTTCTTTCCTTTCATTTGCTTGCCTGTGCATCCTGTCAGAGTGAGGGAATGCAAGTGCTCAGGGATAGCTCCACAGCCTGTCTTAGAGGGATTTGCAACCTCCTTAGCCACCAGAGGTGCTGTGCAGATGGAAACCTTTCAAAACAGGAAAGCAGGTTATATATGCTGGCCTAAAAGCCATGGCTGGCTGCATTTGCTTCACTGTGGAGGATGAACCCTCAGCAAGAATTGTTACAGGAGTGTCCCATCAGTGGCTGCATTTGGCTGGCAGGGTCCAGGGGAGCACTGGTGGCATCTGGCATGTTAAGTACATTTTCATGTTAATTCAACCTGCTCAAAGGCAGGTTTGTATGCTAAAACCCAAATCTTTTCCTGTGGGCTCCCTCCAGAGTTGGTGCTGCAGGGCACCCAGCCTGCCTGGGCCAGGCACCAAGATGCACAGCTGGCAGTCCCTATGGCCACACCAGGTTAGGATAAGTGTCCCTGAGAAACAGGCCTAACCCCTGGAGGGACTTCAGCCTCCTATTTTAAGATGTGAAGGGCCATGGCCTTGCTGTCTCAATGAACAGCTGAAGCAATCATATGCACACAAATACTGCTCAGAACAGTTGATGTGGGCAAATCAAGCCTCTTCAACAGGTGCTGCAGTTGCACTCTGCAGATATGGGTGGATAATGACTTGTGTCTGCACCAGATCAGGTAGGGGTGCTCTGCTGGACCTTTTAACATCTCTGAGGAACTCTTTCTCATCGCAAAGCAATCCCAGATCCTCAGATCTCTGTTTTACATGATGCTTCTTGTCCCTTGCTAGCAGCTTCACACTGCTGGATGATGCACCCCCCAGAAAAGCCTAAATTCCCTCATGATCCCCAGTGTGCTCTGGCCCATATGACAGTCCACCTGGAGATGGAGCAGTCTGTCCCATGTAGAAACATGGTATGGGTTTGGGCTATGCTTTCAAAGTGCATGCCTGTATTTCCCTACTCCCCTTTCCATGGTGCAGTCTGTCCTGCCATCCCTGTCTCTGTGGCAAAGAATTTGAAGCGTTGGGGTAGCTGATGGCAGGCTCCTGTCTGTTGGCTTGACAGAAAACCCCATCTCTGCCCTGCCACTCGTGCACAAAGCCTCCTCCTTGTGAGGAATGATTTAATTCCACCCTGGAAATGCTAAAGGGGAAAGGCAGAGAAGGCTTTGTGGTATTCCTGAATGTGCTTTATTTGCTGCACACGAGGAGACTTTGCCATAGCTGAGCTACCCAAGGAGGGCAGGACAAACTCAGAGCTCCTTGTAATCACAATAACAGGAGAGAGGAATAAATTATGTGAAGGGGCAGACATTAACAGCTGATTGCAAACCTCATGCAGAGCCAGGAGCAAGAATAAAAGGCCAAGTCCTGCTACATTTTCAGCTTGCTCCTAGATAATCAAGTGACAGCCATTGCTTCACCTGCATGGGGCAAAATTTAGACAGGATCATGTAGGGAGATGATCCAGGTGCTGCTAGGGGCTTCCAGGACCAGGACCTCTTGGGCTGTCTCCCCTTCTGTTCCCAGTAATGCCTCCTTACCTTTTTCCTTCTCTCCCACTGCTGCCTTGTTCTCTGTCCCATCCCACCCACTGTCCCTGCTCCTGCTCCTCTTCTTTACCCTCTCCAATGCTCCTGCTGTTTCATCTGTAGCCAGGGAACATCCTTTTCTGTGCCAGTAGCTCTCCAAAGCCATGGGGCTGAAGAGATGTCATGTTCATGCATTCACTGGTGAGGTGCCAAGGTGGTCAGATGAGACCCAGGGGCAGGCAAAGCTCCCACTCCCATGCAGTGTCAGGTATTTCCTGTTTTTTCTTGGGAAAACCAGAAACCTGTATCTGATTTAAGGTTGCAAGTCACAGGTCTGAACCATGAGGGACAGGGACTGGGGACTGGGTCTCCTGTCCCAGAGGTGAGGCTCCCAAACTAACATCTTTGTGGGACAGCAGAGGCTGCAGGGAGCCCCTCCCCACTCCCAACATACTTGGAAAATAACTGCTTTGGCTAATTGGTATGATCAATGGCAAAGTGCTTTGTCAAGAGATTGCTTTAGTTTAGTAAATCCTTGCTCACAATATCCTAATTGATCTTGCAGCTCTAACAGGAAACTCTCCTATTGTCAGTCAGGTTTACTGTTTACAGTAGTAAAAACAGGAGAGAATATACTGCGTTGTAGTAAAGCAGAGGGGAACTTATCAGCCTCTATGTTGTTTTGTGGCACATGCACTCAGGTTAAGTGCTATTCTCCTTCCTGCTCCTGCCACACTAACAACAGCAACCACTGGAGGAGGTATTATCAAGAGTGAGCATGAAGGCTTTGAGAAAGCATATGCTTCCTCAAGAACAGAGAGTGAAAGACTGGGAACTGTTTGCTCTGAGACAGTGATAAATAACAAATCGTTCTGCAGTGTGTGATTACTCTGTGGGACTCGTTGCCCCAGGGCAGCACTGACATAGGAGGCTTAGCAGGATACATATTCACGCACAATAAAACATCATCTGTAGGGAAAGAAAGCAAAACAACCCAAACTATTTTTGACTCCATGTTTCACAACATCATTTAATTCTCTGAAAACAGCCAGAAACTTCCTCCATAAGCAGATTATTGCAAGACTGGCTCTGAGTGACATCTTATGCCTTCCTTTGTGATATCAGGCCTGGGCCTTTGCTGGAGACAGGCTGTAGAGGGATGGACTACTGATTCGATTCTCCACTTTAATATCCTGATTTTTTCTTCATGATGTCATACAAATAATGGAAGGCAGAACATTTTTTTCGAAACAAGATATGGGCTACTTTCTCTCTATTAAGAGTTTGGAATACCTTATTTGCTATCACTTGGGAATATATGGCACAAAACCCCAGAATCTAATAAAAGTTTTCCCTAATTTCCAAAAAGGCTGCTGCAGAGTTCCGCTGCTCTTTTTATTGATTGTGGTAGTAAGCACAGACGCCACTTACCATGAAGACATTTTTACATAGGCAAGGCTATTAGAATGATTTATAAAGCTATTGTCTTAAACTGCAGTTTTGCTGAAAGCAATGGGAGCAAATTGTACGCATCATGGGTAGCTTGGGTTTGTTCCTAGTTTGTAAGAGCCAATATTTTAGTCATCTAGTCATTAAGATTTATGTTACATAGGCAAGAAGTATTGTTGGGCTATCACTTATCCAAGTGTTTTTCAGAACAGAAATAAAGCATTATATATCCAGTCACTTCTAGGACATCCTGATATTACAACAATGAATACAGTAGAAGTAGAGCAGAACTGAGTCAATAGCTGTAAATATACCCCACAGTTCCTTTTTTAAAAAATGTCATGTTTATGGAAAATCTGCTGGTTACTCATGCTGACTTTCTCCACCTATTTGATAAATCACTTTCAAAGTAAGATAAGCAAGTAAAAATTCATTCTTGGTGTTCCTTCTGCAGTCCAGTGGTGTCCCAAGAATCACAGCTAGTAAGGAATACAGCTGTTGTGAAACAGTGTGTTATGGTTTAACTCCAGCCGGCAACTAAGCACCACGCAGCTGCTGGCTCACTGCCCCTCAAAAGATGGAGAGAATGGGAAGGGTATAAGTGAGAAAACTCATGGGTTGAGATAAGAACACTTTAATAATGGAAAGAATATATAATAATGATAATAATAATAATGACAATAATGATAATTATGATTATAATAATAACAACCACCACCAATAATAATAATAATCCAATTAAAAGGAAAATAACAGAGAGAAAAATAAAACCCAAGCAAGAAAAGTGATGCAAATGAAAACAATTGCTTACCACCAGTAGATTGATGCCCAGTCAGTCCCTGAGCAGCAGTCTGCCAGCCAACCTAGTTTTATTGCTCAGCATGAAGCCATGTGGTCTGGAGTATCCCTGGGGTCAGCTGAGGTCAGCTGTCCCAGCTGTGTCCCCTCCCAGCCACTTGCACTCCCCCAGCCTATGCACTGGTGGGGCAGCATGAGGGGCAGCAAAGGCCTTGACTCTGCTAAGCACTGCTCAGGAATATCTAAAACATCTCTGAATTATCAACAGTTTCCAGCACAAATCCAAAACACAGCCCCACACCAGCTACTACGAAGAAAATTAACTCCAGCCAAAACCAGAATTTAGCATTTCAAGTCTCCTAATTCTAGAGGTTTTGTAAGGCCACTTTTAGAAGTGCCACCAGCTGCTTGCTCATGGCAGGTGAGTCAGTGCTTTGAGCCATTGTACACATTGCTTTTATCGGTCTCAACAAACCTCAACAGAGCAAGGTTGTTCAAACAGATAAATTCTCATGTTGTCCAGTTCATGTTACAAAGGACTGATGATTTCACCCCTGAAAACCATTTTGTACTGCCTTTTAGTCATGCCCCTGTAACACTGTGACAATGTCAGTCATGAACTACAACATGAACAGGATGTTTTATCTATCTGCCTACCCATCTTCCTTTAATACTGCTTCCTCGGTCCTCTGCAGTTACGTTTCATCCTGGTGGCTGATGGGTTGACTGCTGGGTATGAAACTAGTTCCCTTGCTGGCCAGAAATGTTAATTTTTACACAGACCTTTTCAATCTGAATCATTCTTTTTTCCCGATAAGAGGTTAAAAATTAGAGAGATTTACTCTTGAGTGTAGTGCACAGCATTTGGAAAAAAATGTTAGCTTTCACCAGTCAGACTTCCTGGACAGGCCTCAGCTGACTGTTTGCAGGCAACAGACCAGGCAGGTGTTAAGGAGGCCAGTTTGTATTTTCATGGGCCGGAGTGTCCCCACCAGACACACTAAGAGGTTAAGACTTTCAGCAGTGAACATGTGTGCAGCTATTACTCCTTGAGCAAAGAGAAGGGTTCTTGTCCTCTCAGGCTTTGCCATGTCTAACTGCTGGTAGGGATTGAATTTTTGACAGTGAATGACTGTTCAGCTATATTTTTAGATTTTTTTTTTAGATCCTTTCTGTTGTCCATTAGAGCACCGTTATGGTTCGTACGACTCTTGAAGGAGAACCATGCAAATTCCTGCACACAGGATGTCATTTTATGTTCTCTTCTCTTTTGTTCCTTCTATCTGCTTTAAACCAGCAGGAGGGGAGGTGTGAGAAATAGAATTTTTTTGTTTATTGTATCCAAGTGTTTAAGGAATGACATTTAAATTATTGTTCTTTGCCAACACCACACCAGCAAGTACGTGAAGTAATAGAACAGCCTACTACAGTGCACTGCAGAGCACAAGGACTCTGGAAGCTGCTTGGGAATGGAGGCAGAGAACGGTTCCAGGGGAAAACCTGACCATGCTGTCCTCTGGATGAAGATGACATAACGATGCCCAGGAAAAAAGGGAGAGTCATTGCCAGCCTTTTTATGTCCTGGTTAATGCTGTACTTAGTGCATAGCTGTGCTGGCGTGTGGAAGTCTAAGGAAAGAGGAGGCTGCTGGTGGGGCAATGGCTGGTGGCACTGCATGAGGAGCTGCAGCCCTTGGGGATCTGAGTGATGGAGGGGTGCAGAGCAGGGCACTGTTTTGGCAATGTCATGCAGAAGTTGGGTACGTGACAGTTGCCTAAAGGAATGCATGAGTCATAAAACAATGTCTCCATGACATATAAAGATATGGTGGGGCAGAGGGTTTGTTCTTAGGATTGCAGTTTGCACCACCCCAATGATTCTACTGGTTAGGGAGGGGAGTTGCTGAGCTGAAGTACTTTAATGCCATGGTAACACTAATTGCTCTCATGATGGGAAATGTCAGTGCTGTAATGTGAATACTACAAATGTACAAAGCCTCCTCCTCTGAACAGACATCATGGAGAGTGCTCAATGAGTTAGGACAGATATTTAAGCTCTTCCCAAAGCATTTCCCCTCTGGCATCCTTTGCTTTTTGCATAACCCTGTGGTCTGCTCAGAGCCGTGACCATTCCTGCCTTGGCACAGAGTAGAGCTGTGTGACAGCTCTCCTTTGGACAGGAATATAGCTCCAGAGCCCACCCCTGTTCCCACACAGCAGCAGCCTCTCGCAGAAAGGCCTCTGTTTGCCAAGGGCTGGATCTAATTTTCAGGGATATTTTGCGTCCATAACCCTCCTAAAAGAAAATAATCTTATTTGGTGCTGCGCGTAGGTGGAGAAGCTGATGAAAGGACAGGAGGGAGGGGTGCTGGCAAGAAAAAAAAAACAAACCAAAACAAATCAAGAGCTAAATAAAATCCTTATTTTTCCTGCTTGTAAGAAAGGCCAAATAGACTTTTAAAAAAATACATGAACCCTTCAAGTATATGTGCTTGACTTTGGATTTGTCTGGGACAATTTAGGGATCGATTGTGCCTGCTTTTTGCATGAAGAGGCAAAAGGGTGCCTTGAGCATCCCAGTGAGTGGCTGTCGTTGCTTCTTTGTGGGGAGGGCAGGCCAGTGTGGTGGGAGCAGTTGTGCCTTCCCAGTCCTCCCAACAGCAGGGATTTGTCCCCAAGCAGGGGTATTGGTGGCACGGGTGGCAAGCCAATCACCAGAGAGTTGTCCCCTCGTGGGCATAGTGCTGCTCCCCACCCACAACCCATCTTCCTCTTCTCTGATTTACCAGTCAATTTGATCAACCATTTAATTTTGTCAAAATCATTGACAGAAGACCATTAAAAGGAGAGTTATGCCACTTCTATGCTCCATGGTTTGGGCTCATTTATTTTAATTATCTGTAACAAATTCACAGTTAAACAAGGCTTGAGAGGGTGCTATTTAATTGTGGTACTTGTGGCATACACAGGACAATTAACAAAACACTTCTCTGCAGCTTGACTCTTTTCTTCCCCATCTAGCTTGCAGCTCATCATATCACTAGAGACAGGAAATAGAATGTAACACCTCATTAAAATGTGAGCCGGTGTCCACAGATGATTCAGTAGAAATAAAGGCATTAAGCTAGTGAGAAAAGCAGGAGAGAGTCATCACAATAAAAACATCTTGTTCAAGTAGACTCTGGAGGAAGCTATGCTCCTACCCTAGGCATCTGCATGAAGATGGGGATAGCATGAGGTATTCAGGTCCTTATACAGAAAAACATTTAAAACTAAAAGCTGATAAAAAGTAAATGTCTGTTGTTCTCATTAAGAATTCTGAACTCCGCTGTGTAATAACAATTTTTAGCCTTTAGCTTTGGTTGTCATAGAAATATCACAAGCAACCACTTATTTTGGTAATAGGTTTATAGATAGTGTCTTCTGTTATTTTAGTTGTTCTTTTCCAAAATTATATTGATGCATTTTTTCTATAAGTAGGTGAGATATCTGCAGCCATTGCAAGATGAGTTTAAAGCGTGTTAGGTTAAGCATGTCAGAGGCATGCATAGAGTTTAATATTTTTTAATATTGTTATTCTCCAAAAGACATAAATAGTATAAATAGCCAGACAGGGACTTAAGATTGTACATACCAAAGATAAGCGAACTAATCATGTCTCCCTCTGTTTGTCACAGGTGGGACAGTCCCCTGGACAACCTGTTTTTCTCCAACCAGTTCCTTCAGATCACCACTACTGTGCCCTCCACTTCTCTGTATGGGTTTGGTGAACATGAGCACGCGACCTTCAAACACAACATGGACTTCAAAACCTATGGCATGTACACCAGGGATCAGGCACCAACGGTAATTCAGTTTATGCAGCACTTTGTCCTCACTTGTATCACCGAAAGGAGATGACAAGCATGGAACCTCACAAGCTTTGCAGATATCATCAGTTTTAATTACATTTCAAAGCCTTGAGTAATTTTGAGGGTACTTCAAAACCTTTCATCAGAAACTTTCTCACAGTGCAGTTTTCAGAAAGAAGTATTTTGTGCGCCAAGATTCTGGTTCAGAAAAGCATTAAATTTCATGCTCAGATCAATCTCTGTTCATCCAAACAAGCTGGACTTCAGCAGGACTCATTAGATATTTGGCTAAACTGGAGTCAGTGGTTGAGGAGTCTGTTTTAACTAGCAAGTGATTCTTACCCATGACATTTTGGAGGGTTTGGCAGAATATGAAAGGTTTAAGTGAGAAAAATTAAGAAGTGTCATTGTGATGAGGCAGAGAAAATAACTCTTTTCTATCAATTTGACTTCACACCGGTTTAGATGAAAAAATCCCCTGCCTTTCAAAACAAGTCTAACTATGAATGAATTTTCTTGTCTAAGCATATGGACCTAACAAAAACTATGAAAAACAGCAAAGTCAAGCAATACCTCATGTGCCGTTTATGTTCCAGTCCTTTGCCAACCTCTATGGAGTTCACCCTTTCTACATGTGTGTAGAACCTGACTCCAATGCCCACGGTGTTCTTCTTCTGAACTCCAATGCACAAGGTAAAAAGATATATGGATTTCCTATATGGATTGCATATAGAAAGATGATAGATCAGTAAGTATACAAAACGGGTTTAGTGATTGCTTTTTCAATGGGATACAAATATGAGTGACTGTTCCCTAACTAAGCTTCCAGGAATTACTATAGAGTTTTCAAAAGGATTTCATTAGAATGACTGTTTAACAAAGTAAGGTATTTTCAGAGAAAATACATGCTAAACTTTTTTTGAATATAGATGTACATAGAGGGAAAGAAGAAGGTGTAGGAAATTTCCTCTCTGAGATTAGCACAACTAAATCAAATCAGTTTAAGTTGGTCCTACGTTCTGTGGAGAACAGTTTTGTACGTTGCCATGGTCACCTTACTTTATTAATCTAGTAGTAAAATTTCAGAAAATGGGAATCTTCATGCAGTCTATAAAATCAGTTTCCCCTGGCAAGCAATGGCATCCAATAGGAAGATTAAAATAGCATAGAGGAACCCTAAACCCAAGCTTGTTGATCCTTTTTATATAAATGAAACTGAGACAAATGGATCTATGCAATCTGCTCTGTGGGGGTTTCTGTGATGTATTGCTGCACAGTGCCAGTCTGAATGCCTCTTAAACACTGACAGTCTTGGACCATTGACCACATACATCTCTAGGAAGCCTGGTCCAGTGTTTGACCACTCTCTTGGCAAAGAAATGCTTCCTAATGTCAAGTCTCAGCATCCCCTGATCCATTCTTGACTCATTCCCATGTATAGTGCAGAGCTGGTTTGTACTGAGAACCTCTTTTTTTCCCTTTTAGATGTTACTCTGTCTCCAAACCCATCTTTGACTTTCCGCACTATTGGAGGGATCTTCGACTTCTATCTCTTCCTGGGACCGACCCCCGAAAATGTCATTCAGGAATACACTGAGGTTAGTAGAAAAGTGCATAGGGCAGTGTCTAGCAACAAAGTCCCATCAGGATCTGGTAGTATTAGGTAGTGCATCCAGAGAGTTGTCGTGATCTGTTTTTACAAAGCTGTAACTTCAGATCCGTGAGAAAGCTGGCATACGCTCAAGCATCTGTGAGCAGTCTGAGTGTTGCAGGCTGGCTGGGTGTTCAGTGCACATCTCCAGCCTTTCCTGCAGTCTTTCAGAATGGGGTTCAGGAGTGCATTAGAGGGATGCAATGATTAGAAAAGAATCTGTTTAAGCTTACTCTTCTCTGGGCTGTCATAATTTTACAGTCTTTGCAGCATGACCATGACTGTATTCTGACACTGTGGATAGAAAAAAAAAATAAGCAGAATGCAGATGGGAATGTTTGGGAACTTTACATAGGCTGGATTTCAGAGGTGTTGGATGGACTTTAAAGGCTTCAAGCCTTTATTTGCCAGTGGAATTGCCTGTTATTTTGGAACCATCAGCCTGTTTTTTACTAATGAAAATTGCATGTAATCACATTGGAGAGCATAGATGTGAAACAATACATTTACTGCTGTCTCACAGAGTGTAACTACTTTCTTTCCAATTGCCCAGTGTTTTCCAGAGAACTGAGACTACACATGCAGATAGCTGTTTTGGAAGTGTACATGCAATTCTTACCTAGTGAGGACTGCACAGAAAAAGAAGTAGCAGATGACATGTTTTCCCTCATCACCAAATTCCAGGTGATGTGTTAGCTGCACGGAAAATTGCCACCTTAGACCTAAGCTCTGTACATAAAGAAATCAGTGTCAAATTTAAAGCATGTGGAACAAAGCAGAGAAAGGGCATGCTACTGTGAGAAGGAGGGGTCACGTGTGCAGACCTTGAGAATTAGGCTGCAACTGGAAGTGCTGAGCAGCCTGTGGTAGAGCATCCCAGAGCTGGGCATTCAGAGCTCACAGTGAGAGGTGCATGTGCTCTGCCTTCCCCTGCAACACCCCTCAAAGGGGCCTGAGCTCTGATTTTTAGCAAATCTTTTGCCTTTCCTGGCTTTCTAAAGCCTCAATATCCTATGCTTGCCTTCTTTTTAAATATCTGAAATGGGAACAGAAATACTGTGGTTCAGACTGAGGGAGAAAGAGTATTCAGCAGAGAAGGAAGATATTGCTGGTTTCTGGTTTGGTGATGGAAGGGTTAAGACTTGCTCATGCTGCTGTTTTGGGAAGGCTGGAACCTCCCCAGGGTAGTGGGCTCTGTTAGACCTTCCTTTCCCATGCAGAGGTTTAGGTTGTGCCTCCCAGAGAAGTGGGAGGCTGATGGTGCTCCCCCAGAGCAGGAGTGACTGTTCTGTTGCTTGGGAGTTTTCAGCTCCCTCCGCACATTGTCCCCACCAGTCACCTGCCATGGTTTAACCCTGGCCAGCAGCTCAGCTGCTCGCTCCCACCCCCTCAGTGGGATGGGGGAGAGAATTGGAAGGCTAAAAGTGAAAAAATTCGTGGGTTGAGATGAAGGCAGTTTAATGGGTAAAGCAAAAGCCACGCAAGCAAGGCAAAGCAAGGAATTCATTCACCACTTCCCATGGGCAGGCAGGTGTTCAGCCATCCCCAGGAAATGGGGAAATGGCTGAACACGTAACTGTTACTGGGAAAGACAAACACCATTGCTCCAAACGTTCCCACTCTCTTTTCTTCTTCCCCCAGCTGTATTTGCTGAGTATGATGCCGTATGGTCTGGAATATTGCTTGGGGTCAGTTGGGGTCAGCTGTTCCCACTGTATTCCCTCCCAAAAACTTGTGTACCCCAGCCTCCTCACCTGGTGAGGTGGTAAAAAAAAAATCCTTGTATTATCACCACTGTTTTCAGCACAAATCCAAAATACAGCCCCATATCAGCTACTATGGAGAAAATTAACTTTATCCCAGCCAAAACCAGCACACACCACTTCTGATTCCAGTGACACAGACCAGCAAGTAAATTGGGTTCTTAATTTACACATGGGTAATAAAACCAGGGAAAAAAAAAAAGAAAAAAAAAAGAAAAAAAAAAAAAAAGAAAAAAGAAAAAAAAAAAAAGTAAAGCAACTCTCCCCCGGGCTGCAGCTTTGATCCGCATTTCAGGGGAGTTAGTGCAGCAGTGCAATGGAGATTAGAGCCATCCCAGTTTATTTTCAAAGTCTTTTTCTGGTGTTTGAAAGTAGCATTTCTGTGGCTTAGCAGGTGGTCAGCAGCTGAAAATAAAATGAGAGAGTTCTCACTCCCCAGCTGATGGGTAGTGGCAGCTCACTTTCCACCCCTGTCTCTGGAAATGGAGCTGGAGAAAGAAAACAAGGTAAAGGAGAGCAGTGGGCGTCTCCTAATGAGACATGTCACATGCAGGACCAAAAAAAACTCTCCTGTTCTGTATTCTTTGAGCTTGTGCTCAGCTCTCTAGGGAATCTTAAAGAATGCATGTTAGTAATTTCACAGTGAAATAATAACTTCTTCAGTAAACATCCTGAAATTCCAAGGTCGCAAATGTTACAATTACCATAGTATTAGTCTCTAAGATACTGATTTGGCTTTTATGTACAAGATCTGTGGGAAGGTGAAGGAGAGAGGAAAGGCTTTATTTTTCAATTGTATTTTCTGTCACACTGAGAGGACTTTCCTGTGCAGTCATTGTCATGCTGCAGGGAAGGAGAAGGGGTGGAAAGGAGGAGTGTGACCGATGTCTGCAAGGCACAGCTCAGCTCTCAGCTCTCTCAGCTGTCTGCATGGGTTTCCTCTGGTAATTGGTGTTTTGGGAGATCCTGGCTGCCGGGGACCCTGGTGGGACCAGGCTGCACTCCTACAATGAGCTTCCTGGGGGAATGACACCCACTTTCCACTTTCCACTTTCCACCCACTCTCCACCTGTGCAAGCATCTGACACAGATCACTGCTTTTTGTAGGGAGCACCCGTTGTATCTCTAGGATGTCCCCAGGATGGCAGGGTGGCCAGGTGCCAGGTGGTGCATGGCTGTTGAGAGCAAGGGAGTTGTGTCCAGAACAAGGTGCTCCACACCTTTTTCAAGTTTTGGGCTGTTGCTTTCAGTGACACTTCAGTACCTGAGCAACCCCTCTGGCCCCCACCGTGCTTGCTTCTGTGAGAGGTTCAGCAGCTTGGCTCTGCTCTATGCTTTCATGTGGCTTCCTCCAAACCAGTCAGTTAGGATATCTTTGTAACAAAGCTCTTTACTGGGTCTCTGGAGTATGCAAGGTTTCCCTGTGCACCTCTCCAGGTTGCCCCCTGGAGAGGCATGGACCATGGACTCTTCCCACAGCCATTGGGCCCAGGCTATGCCAAGAGCAGGGCTCCCTGTGTGGTGATCAGGGTTGATTGCAGCTGCCCAGTCAGGGCCACCAGCTTCTCTGTGCATCCTTGGAGTGAGGACAGGTGGCAGCTTAGTGCAGGATAATCTGCTTTAAATGGACTCCAAGAGTGAGGCAAGGTGTGGGAAGAGAGCAGTGGACTAAATGCAGGTGGCTCTGTCCCTCTGCTCTGTTTTGTGTGGAGCAGAGGTAAGCTGTAGGATGCATCCTGCCAGTGGCACCAGAGTGATACAGCGGTGACAGCAGCTGTAGGGTGAGTGCTGGGCATAGTGCCCTGGGAAGGAGAAACCTCCAGCCTGATTCTTCTGCTCCCTCTTGTCCCTGAGCTCAGCTGTGAGGAGCGCTGGTGAGGAGCGTTGGTTTTGGCACATCCAGGATGGTCCTGCACACATATATAGATATATATATGTATATATATGACAGTGATCACTTTTTTCTCCTTCTGTGGAAGAGGTCCAATATACAGGACAGGTATATATATGTTTGAATTTTAATGTCAAACACCTCAGTTTACAGGAGTGGGGGAAAAGCAGTAACAAGCTAAAGAGCTGAGCCATTGAGCTGAACCTGGCTAAGGCTCTGTAGTCACACCTGATACCAGACTGCCACTGCCAAGACCACTGGTGGCCTTCCAGAACAGACCAACAGTGCATAGCAGTAGCCTATGAGGTCCATAGCAAGACACTCAGGAAAGTTAGTGTTCAACAAAGGGACTTTTAATAGCTCTTGGGTGGAGCAAAGGCCATGAATTTGTTATTTTATCACAAATTATCTGATAACAAGCTTTAAGTGAGCATACTACATGTCTCCCAATGCTGCTTTGAGAGATAATTCCTAGTTTGCTTCCTCCTTACAGAAGTGTAGGCTAGTTATGAATGTAAGGGACCTCAGGAGGTCTTTAGTCCACTCTCCTATTTGAGAGGTAACATGAGAAATCTGCTTGTACCTAGAGTTTATCACAGATGATTCAGTGGGAGTCTCACAGCTGAATTCATGGGTCCCCCAAGAAAGAATAAGCAGCAAAGAACAATGTTTGAAGGCCATGGCATTGAAAATCCTTAAAATTTTTAATGAGGTTGTGAGCATCTTCTGAATTGTTCAGGAGCTGCGGGGCCTTTCTTCTTGCTCTCCTAAAAGAAAGCTCAGCTTCTGTGCATAGACTTTGAGTGAAGGTTGCCCTTTGCCTGACCAGTGACCACAGTGCTCACTTGCTTGCCTTAGCCATAGAGGATGAGCTGGATACAGATACCTGGGCCACAGGAGCACTTGTGAAATTTAGCCATTGTGTGACTATCCAAACACACTGTTTCTATGTCTAAATTCAGAGCATTAGCCCACTTGGGTTTTTATAGTTTCCTCCTACAACTCCTCTTTGAAGAAAGGGAGTTTAGGCAAATATCAAGCTTCAAGACTCATTTTGTATGGCTAGCTAGGGGGGCAAGATTAGCAGTCTTTCATGTTAAGTCCCTGTACCTGTATTGCTGGACATCTCAGCTCTTTTGTTAGCATGGGAAAGAATCTCTCTCTCTGGCCAGCCTCTGTGATATATAGGGCATAACTCTGCAGCCATGTCTCTCCATCAAAGTCTGGTCATAGTGTTAAGAGAATAGGATCCTGATTTACTCTATACAATTTATAACCTAGTTCATATCACTGATGCTCATATTAATAATTTGATTTGTCCAATAACCCAACAAAAGGAATGTGAATACATATCACCTGCTCCCTAAACACAGATTTTAGCTGTTAGATATACATGTTTTCACTGAACTTTGTTCTTCCTGTAAAACACTTCCGGGATACCTCCTAGATACATCAGCTCTCAGGTACATTTGAAAAAAGTGAAAAAAACCCCACATAATGCCAAGTTATGTAAACATGGAAAAACTAACAGTGAATTTATTAAACAACACCAGGAGTTATTTAAGAAGCAAGTGCAGGAGGAATTCTGGAACAAAAAATAGAATCTTTCTTTTTTTACTGCTTCTGCAGTACCCTTTCTTTGCCTTTTTTTTTTTTTTTTTTTTTTTTCTCAGTTTGGATAACCCATATGTTTGCTGTTTCTGCATTTTCCTCCTTCAGTTCCCTTGCCATACCCCATTTACCTTTTCTGATTCTATGGGAGTCAATTTTGCCAAGCAGGCTTTCTCTGCCTGCTGCACTTTATGATCATTGGTATGCAGAATGCCATCTATATGAATTAACTAGATCCTAAATATATATCAAATCCAAACTTGAGTTTTCAGGTTTGCAAAATTGCATTCCTGCCTCTGCTGATCCATCTGTGAGTAGGTACCATATGTCAGTTACTTTATCAGGAAGCTTCAGGGGGATCCATTACAGTGAGTCCGCAGCATAATTAGAAAAAAGAACATTTGTTTTCCCAGCTGCCCTGTTTTCATCCTTCCTCTTCAAATGTTCTGCTGGTTTCAATTAAGCTCACCACGGATGCACCAGCCTAGTGAAGCCAGAGAATGAATTGCTTTAAAAACTTAGTATTTTACTTGCAAGGTGGATACTTTTCTGTTGATTCAGCTGTAGCCCCAAACTCCTCAAGCAATGCTGTCACAAAATGCCATCTCGCTCTGTGGTCCCCAGTGACACAGCACCGTCCCACAAGGGTGAGCAGCTGAACCTCAGCAAACCCCTGTGCTGGGGCCGTGCCCTTTGGGAAAGGCCCTGGTCACACACTGGTGTGTCCACCTGGACCCTGGTAGGATATGGAGGAAGAAGCAAATCCCCATCCAACTCTTGAACTACATTGTATTGGTGATGTCCCTGACTCCCTAGCCAGGAGTGACCCGGGGTGTCACAGGACTCAGCAGGGCTGCCCAGCAATTCCAACTATCTCTGACTGGGCTGGTTATCCCTTTCCCATTTTCCAGCCTGTCTGGGGAGAGGCAGCAGATGCCATGCAGACATCCTGCCAGGGCACAGGGCTCTGCATTTAGCCACAGGATTAATATTTATCAGTTGCTTTTCCTTCTTCCTCTTGTCCCAGGCCAGAAGCCTGCGCACAGAGCATTTTATTTCATTAAGGAGTTCTTTTGTTTTGATCTTTCTTTTTAACCTTGTTTGTAGAGGTCATTCTCTGGTTACAGTACAGAAAGCAAGGGCAAAATATGCATATGCTTTAGGATCACAAAGTGGTGGGGTTCACAGAGCTCATCTTGCAGCCTTTGCTGGTCTAAAACAAACTCTGCTGCCTCCCCAGGTGATTTATCCTTAATATGGTGAGTGTGGATGTGACAGAGAAGCAGACTTCTTGCTCTGTGGCTTGCCATGCTGTGTTGGACACCTTGGTGCTGGCTCACAGGGGGTCTGGGAGGTTATCCTGAACCATCATGGCCCACTCAGCTCTCCACAGAAAACCCTAGCAGAGCTTGAAAATGGTCTGGGTGATCAGATGGGTCCACACAAAACTAACAGAAAAATGGAGCTAATGGAAAAAACTAATGACGCATGCAACCAGGCGAGAGAGCAGCAGGGTTACAATGGTGTGTGTCTGCCCATCAGCCTCCCCCTACATGGAGGGACCACCTCTCTCTATAGCCTCTCCTGCAAGGGTACAGCAGCATGCAGCAAAGGCTGGGTGCCACTGCAGCAGGAACATGCTGCTGATAGATAGCTGTTGTTGCTTCCTCTGCAGAGCCCAGCCTCCAGCTGAATTGAAGGAGAAGTGGGTGTTCAGAAAAATGAAAAGAGTTAAGCCTGGTGGAACAGGACAGGTAGCAGGTGTAGGGGGCAGTTGTGCTGATTAGCCCAAGCATCCCTCCTGGAGAGACTCAAAGCATTAACCTCACCAATTGTTCTGGCCTCCTCCTGTTTTTTCTTAGGAGAGAGAGCAGCATGCCAACTAGCCAAAGCACACTGTAGCCAAAGCTGTAATGTTTAGTGCTCCAGTTCAACTGTGCATTCACAAGCCTTTCTTGTTTGGAAGCAATTTACCCTGCATGTTCCCCAGCTCAGGTGCATTAAAACATCCTTGGCTATTCCCTGCCTCTCTCCCACATCTGTTTTTGTGTCTGGTGCACTTTGTACATCCCACCAGTTCTAGCATCTGTGATGTATTTTAGAGCAATTTCAAGGTCAGCATTGCTTTCCCAGGTCAGGCTTCCTGGAGAAAATCCCATAGGAAGGTGTGACTTTATGCAATGTACCTCCAGAGAGCTTAGCAATGCAATAGATACAGAGTGCCAGAAGTGCCTTCTTTATTTATTTAAAGTAGATGAGGTTTAGCTGCCAATACACAAGTTTTTTTGGTTTTCAATTCTTAGTATAATTACCTAAATGTGGAGATCCATGAGGAAATAAGAGAGGAATGGGTTTTTTGCCAAAAGGGACAATATCTTCAACTGATTAATAAGTCATGGGTGCTTACTAGCTACTTGCTTTTCATGTATTGTCTGCGAAGGTGTTAGAAATATAAAACAAAGGTTAGTTTCATGGAATTTAACTCAAGAAGGGATTTCAAGAGATCTCCCCCAGAAAACACCAGTGTGTACTAATGAGGTAATGCCAGATTTCAGTTTATTTGTAGAACAGACACATCATGGTTGCCCACTGCTCATCCCAGGTTACCACAGCAGCTCTTGCCAGGAGAAGCAGAGCAGGATGCCTTGCTTCTCTGTGCTCTCAATTGAGTTTCCTCGTGCCATTTACAGATGGATTACATTCAGACAGTGGAAATCAAATATTTATAAAATCATATTTAACTCATTACCTTGTGTTTCAGTTGAGAATTTCAGGACCAAACAGTAGCTCTGACCTTGAAGAGGGTTTTCAATGCCTGGCAACACAAGGCTGTGGGCCAGCAGTAAGAGCAGTCAGCCATAAGTAACTGAATTTCATCAGGTTGGTGTGTAAATATAATTAGAACTTCAGAGAGCTCAAGTAAACATCAGACTCCTGATGAGTTAGTTCATCTGTATGTGGCAAGAGACATTTGCAAAGCTTATGTTGCTGTATAATGTTGGAGATTTGCTTGCTGTTGACCAAGAGGTTTGTGGACTTGGCATGGGTCAGGTGGCATGAGGATCCACACTGGATTTCTGCTGGCATGTGCTCAGTAAGTGAAGGCAGGTATGCTACTGGGCAGAGGCTGAGACCTCAGCAAAGCTCTCATTTAACATTAGCCTGGGGTTTATAGATTGTGTCTTCCACTGTTCTTCGAAGTGATGTATTGCTTGGAGCCTCTGTGAAGCACAAGAATCCACCAGGATTTTTTTCTGGAGCCAAGCATACTGTACTGAGTTACTCAGAGACAGGAAAGGGTGTTTAATGGGTGTATAATGCCTGTGCCCTGATCTTTGTGGCTTAAATGCTCTGGAAGCCTCTCCTGGTGTTTCAGAATAACTTCTCATCTCACCTCTTGCGTTTTTGTATCCCTCATTCCTGCTGCAGGCCATTGGACGCCCTCACATGCCAGCCTACTGGTCTCTGGGATTTCAGCTCTCCCGCTGGGGCTATGGGAGCCTTGATGTTTTAAAGCAAACTGTCGATCGTATGCACCGCTATGATATCCCATATGTAAGTATGAATTTTTCACTGCGTATGCTAATTTTACAATCTAAAGTGAGGTGAATAAAATTATAATAGAGGAAAAATAATTATCCTACAAGAAGAATTGTAGAATGAAAGGACGTTCATAATCACATGTAGTCCTTTTCCCTGTAATATCTTCATAATGCTTAAAAGAACATTTAAAGTGGGCTTTTAACGTGAGGTTTAAGTGCTGCTCTTGGCTGCATAGCAGGCGATTCTTCTGTGGATTTGCTATTACGCAGTATGAGATGCTAGCATTTTAAAAATATATAATGGCACTTCTGATGCAGATCACTGCAAAATAGTTGTTAAACTAGGCCCTCTACATTTTCATTTTGTCCATTTCTACCATGTAAGTTTGTAGGACTACAGTTATTACAGCCAATCTCTTAGGTTTTATTTCATACGTTAGTTGCCTTTTAGAAATAGAGTTGCATACGCTCCAGTTTCTGTATCAAATACTTCCACTGAAGGCCATCTAGTTCAACTGCCCTGCAATGAGCAGGAACATCTTCAGCTAAACCAGGTTGCCCATCCAATTTAACCTTGAATGTTTCCAGGACTAGGACATCTACCATGTCTGAGCAACCTGATCCAGTGTTTTACGACCCTCATTGTAAAGAATTCCTTCCTTATATCTAGTCTGAATCTACCCTCTTTTAGTTTAAAACCATCATCCCTTCTCCTATCAGGAGAACAGGCCCTACATAAAAAGTCTAACCCTGTCTTTCTTTTAAGTCCCCTTCAAATATTGAAAGGCTGCCATAAGGTGTCCTTGGAGCCTTCTCCTCTCCAGGCTGAACAACTCCAGCTCTCTCGGTTTGTCCTCTTAAGAGAGATGCTTCAGCCTCCTGATCATTTTTGTGGTCCTCCTTTGGACTTGCTCCAACAGATCCATGTCTTCCATGTGCTGAGAACTCCAGAGATGGATTAAGTATTTATGTAATGAAATATTTCCTGTAAAAATGTTTAGGATGTCCAGCACCTTGATATTGACTACATGGAACGTCGCCTGGACTTTACCTATGATAAAGTGAATTTTGCCGGTCTGCCAGAGTACATCCAGGAGCTGAAGAAGAAAGGAATGCATAATATTGTGATTCTGGTAAATTAACAATGTTACTAATTATTTCTCCATTTACAAGAACTATTCACAGCATGGTCTTCACAGCAGTACCTAGGTGCTAACACACATATACTATTGTAGCAGATTTTTCCATTTTTGTCATTTGTTGACAAATTTGTTGCTCAAGAACAATTTCTCACAGATTTTATATTTAAAATTTTTAATTTATTGGATATCTGTGTACCAGCACCATCTCTATGCCAAAACATTAATTCTCTGTCACTTTTTCCCACTCAGTTATGAGAAATTTTGCCTCTGTTCAGGGCTGAGTTGACATAGGATTGCTTTCATACAATTCTTTCCCTGAAAATAAATAAAATTAATTTAAGACACATACAAAAATAGCTGAACAGGGGAAAAAGTCTATTGATAATCACTCTTGAAGCTAGTAACTATAATTCATGTTGTCTTGAACTTATATTTTACCTAAATTAATGTAAGAGATGTTTATTTCCATGAAAAATTGTGGAAAATATATGTTGAACCTCTAACCAAAATTGACATATGGCCAAATGAATTAACTTGGACAGAAGTGAAAATTGGAGCTTTCAATCTTCTCCAGTTAATTTATCCAAAAAAATTTGCTATTTGGCTCCGTCACATCCCCATACGTGTCCTTGTGCCAAAATGACTCTCTGTCACAATAGCTAGGTGAGAGCCAGTGGTGGCAAGGGAACTGGAGACCAATTAAATTGAAATTTAAATACAGATTTAAATAAAATAGGAAATTAAAAAAAATCCCTTGATAGATTCACAAGATCTTGCTCTCCAGGGTCCCCCAGCAGCACAGCACCGGGAGGGCTGCACTCCCCAGCACAGGATGCAATTTGTTCTCCATAACCGCTGGGGACAGGATAAGAGGAAAAGCACTTTAAACAGCAGCAGGACAGATTTAAGGTAGACATTAGTGTAAGGCTGCCTGTCTGCAAAGTGAGCTGAGCAAGAAGCCAGCTGCCATGGCCAGGGTCCCTCCCCAGGCATGTGCTCTGAACAGGTCTGACAGATGCATCAAGGATGGCTCAGGCTGAGCTGACTCACAGCCATAGTGTGAGGAGGAGGATGCAATCCCACAGGGTCCATCTCAGGACTTTTTGCTGCAATTGTAGTCATCTGTTTTCTGCCTAAATGGTCAGTTGACACCTTTCATTTGGGTACTGTTATTCTTATTTATCTCAAATTGCCAATCTCTCACCTTTCTGTTTTCTTTCTTGATACACTGATTTGAACAAGTATATTCTCCCTCAGCCTTTTTTTTTTTCCTAAGCTTAACAAAATGAAGTACCTTATTCTCTTTTTATTGGGTGAGGTCTTCAGATCACCTTATAGTAGCTCTCCCTTACATATCCCCAGTTTGAATGCATTTGCTTGTATAGCAGATAACTCTATTTCTCCAGTGTTCCTGATGATGCCCCCACAGCGTTAGGAGAACACTTTAGAAACAGAACACTATTTCCTTCTTTCTCCTAAAAGTTGTCTCCTATGACAAAGCCCTGCATCACATTTACCTACATTGTATTGGTGGCTCAAGCTTGTAATCAGTTAATCCAACTGAATCATAATGGACAGGCCATTAATGCTTGGCCCTAAGTTGATTCAGTCCTTTTAAAATAAGGGTCACATTCATCATCTTGTTCAGGGGGTCTTGTCAAAGGTTTGTGGGTAGAGAGACTGAACAGCAGAGTACTACATTGTAGTACAGTTCCTTTTTCACTTGTGCTGGTGTACTGGAGTCAAGATAAGCAAGAGCCACTGCAGTTTCCTCATCTAAAAATCACATTATCTTGTCAAATAGATAGATTCAGGCAGAAGTGTCTCCTTGTCCTTATTTTTTCCTCCATGATTTGTTGTAAAGTTCAGCATATGACTGGGGATGGACTAGTCAGCACCACAGATGGGTGTTTTCTTTTTAAGTGGGAGTTTTATGATAGTTTATTTAAAAGTACCTACTCTGTATTTATTATTTGCTAATCTTCACTTTGTTGTACTATAATTCTCTTTGCTGCTATGAATCTCAAACAAAACCACACAGCCCAACTGATCAGTTACATGATGATAAAGGAAATAGCAGCCCATGCAGTGAGTGCTGTTTGACAGCAATTTGTCCTTAAAGATACATTCCCCTGAAAGTTTCATTTCTTCTGCAACTGCAAATCATGAGAAGCTTCGGGGTGCAGCAGTGAAATCAGTTTCCACCAGTGGAGAGCCAAGGCAGGGTTTATGCAGTAAGAGATTAGTAAGTCCCTCTGATGGAAAGCAACTTTAAGACAAAAATAGTCCCAAATTAACTGGATACATCATTGTAAATAACCAAGTAGTAAGTGAGGACATGTGCTGTCAGGACTAAGTGCTCTTTCTGTTAGGTAGTTTAGGCTCCTTGTATCCTCAATACTGCTATAAAAATTATCTCATCTCTTAGAGATGAGACAATTAATTACAAATAATTACAATTAAAGACATTAAATACCACCTGTCTATTTATTGGTTTATCTCAAAAAAGTTTGCAAAACAATAATGTATGAGCAAAATACCAGGAGTTTGGAGTAACTCTTTCCATGCAGTCTTGCCCTTCAATAAATACATCGCAGTCACCTCTTTCTCATCAATGTCAGGATATTTCCAGTTGTTTTGCACTTGCTACTGGGTAAGAAACTACAGGCAAGCAGTTGTCATTTAGTGGGTGAGCTAAATTATCTTCTTACTTGTAAATTTTACTTCAACAGCATTTCTAAAGCCCTTTCAGTTTTTCAGATGGCATATTTACATTAGTGCAGGAGGTATTGCTATATAAATTCAGCTGTTAGACAGATGCAAAGAATATACCAACTTTTAATTCGTGCAGTGAGCTAGTGGGAATCCAGATAGGAAACTCTTCCTTCCTCCTTCCAGTAACCTGTAACTAAGGACTGTCTTCTGTTCTAGTTCTTTAGCTAAGCTTGTGAAGAAAGAACAAAAGCTGAGCCAGTTTATCCTTCATAATTTAAAAGCTAATGTGAAGTATAGGTTACACCAGTACTAAAGTTTTCTATTTTCACTTTACTACAGCTGCTGACATCCTGTCATAGTCTGTCTGTTAGCATTCTTTAGGGATGCAAAGCATTCCCCTAAGTTGAGTCAGGAGTTGCAACAGTAGAAACAGGGTTTCACTCCCAAGTGGTAGCAAAGCCAAGCTAATTGCAATCAAGGTAAGCATAATCCAGTTTGATACCGAAAGAACAATTTTCTTTTAGATTCCCTTTAGGTAGTGACAGTAATGGGTGAGTTCCCAAAGTATAGCAGATTGTTGCCTTCCTCAAGATGATTCCAGGAAATGGGCTCTGACTGCAGCCACTTAGTGTCATGTCAAACCTCTGTTAAATGGATATAGGAGTGCAGAGTAACCCGTCTGAGAACAGGACCCCAAACTCAGTTGTGCCACCATCCCTGGGGTGGCTGGTGCCTCACAATCAGGAAGTCCAGTCCCCAGTGCTGGGAGCCCTCCGTGACTGTGATCACCTTGATAGTAGCGTGGCTCCATTACTGCAGCCTCTAAGTGCAGCCCTTCAGCAATTCTCTCCCCTGACCTCCTTCAGAGGCCACCTCAATTTAAGGGAAATTTTGACTAAGAGTGTCAGTGCTTGGCCCTCATTATTGTGTTAAATAATGTGCATGCTTCGGCTGTGTCAGAGCAAATATATTCTTTGTAAACAAAGTTCTAAAAGTAACTATGACTATAATGAAAAATTTTAAACATTATTACTGAAGAGGAGCCTTAATGAAAGACCTTGTATACCTTCTATTAAATCACACTAAAAATAGAAACAGCTAGGAATGACATGAGTGACAAAATACAAGTCAACAGCAACATGCTTATGATTCAGAATAACACTTGGTAGCTTTAAAATTTTAAAGTCAAGCTCTGTGAGCTGTAGAGGCTAAGATTTCCAGAGATGAGTATTTATAAATGTAAATCAAAATCTATGATTGGGGCCATAGGTGGAAGTGCATCAGAGTGGATAAGTGCTGTGTGCTCCCAGGTGTTTAAACAGTCAGTTGGAGTTAAGGATGCTCAGCACCTCCTCCCCAAAAGCTGATAAAAAGATGAATTAGGGACAATTTAACAGGCATGAACCTCCTCCCTCACAAACAACCCTTGAATGCATGGAGGGGGTTTTCTTTCTTTAGGACAATACTAAACCTGCATAATATATTAGATTTGTGCCCTGGAATAACCTTTCAGCTGAAGGAAACCAGAAGTTTGGATTAGGAGTAACTAATTAAGCTGATTTCTTCTAGCTTTCAAGTCCCTTGAGAGACATCTTTTCTACAATTATAACATAATTATTTCAGATGGACAGTTTTCTCTTTTCCAAGGTTGAACTATTATATAAGTTAAAAATGTAATGGACACTTATACTCCTTATGAAGGTGACACTGGAGCTAGATAGGTAAAGCAGAATTTTATACTTTAAGTAGGGATTTAGCTGTAGCTTTTGTTTTTGAGGCATGGAAGAATATAATTCCCTCACCAGGGCTATAGCTATCAGAGGGCTTATAAGTAAATCAGGCAATTAATTCAGATATTTAAATGAGCTTTAAAGCATGCCTTTAAAGATACCTACCATTTCATATTTTTTGTTTTCTAAGAAGTTCATTAGGTAGACTTCTATCACATCTTAATTAAAGTTCACTTAAATTATTGCACAAGCTATAAGTGAATGGAAGAATTGTTTCAGTGGTGTTTTTCTCTATGGTGTTTCATAACTGAAAGGTTTTGCCTAAAGCAGAACCTGAGGGAATAACATTTTCTAAGAAAAAAAGTAAAGAATTCCCTTCTTCTAAAATGGCTTCAATCTTCATCTCTTCTAAATTGCAAAAAGGAATAAGCTGCTACCAATTAGGGACGTATTGCAAAGTGCACTTATCTCCTTTTAGTTGCAGCTGACTGCTGAGCAGAGTTGAATAGTGTCTCTTCATTCACTGGCATCTCAAAGTATTCATACCTTAATTACTTAACCAGCATGGTGGGCCTCCCTCATTCCCAGGTGCCAATAAGGCTCCCTTTCGATGAGCTTTGTGGCTACTGATGGCCATCCTGAGGCGGAGAAGTTTTGGTGTCAGTGCCACTGACAGCAATAGGAGGTGGTGATGACCCCAAGCAGTGAGAGGGGCAGCAAGGATGAGCTATGGAGTCTTTTGGCTGTGGTTGTGATGCCTGGGGAGAACAGAGGCGTAAGGCCCCACATGCATCAGACTGGCACAGAACAGCCTTGTCCAACACTGGTTCTGAATGGAGAGCTAAGGGGGTCCTTTCAAGGTTGGATGTGTCAAGCTCTTGGAAAAATTTTAGTTATTCCAGCAATGAGCTGTTGATGCTGAGGCAGCTGGAATAAGAACTGCCTTGGAGGAAACCCAGAGGTGTCCAGGTGTGGGAATGCCCAGCATAGGACCCACCCATAGCAGAGACCTTGGGGGGGGGTGTAAAATCTAGTGCCTCTATAAACTAATTTGAACATAGAATGTCTCATTAAAAATAAACATGAGGGTATTTAGTAATTTTACATTGTTTTTGCCTTATATAAGAAATACTCATGACATATCTTTAACGACTTCTAAATCAGTATGTGCTCTCAACTCTTATTAAATTTAATCCTGTTTTCCCCCAATATTTTTGCAATCTGCACTAAGAATATAATCCAAATTTTTCTAAAATATACTGATAGAGGAGTAATTGTTACCTCTGGGATTTCAGTAATGGAAGTGTAATTGCTGTTTTCAGGACCCTTTCATAACCAAGGATGAGGAACCAGGCACTTACAAACCTTATGATCTTGGCCAGGAAATGGGAGTCTGGGTGAACAACTCTGATGGTGTAACTCCTGCTGTTGGAAAGGTGGGCTTTTTAATTTTCTGATGCATTTGGTCTAGTGCTACTTCAAAATGATAAAGCAGCTCTGCAACAGAAATGAGAAAATAACCAGGATTTACACCTGTGACCCCTAGGCCTGGCCTCCCGGAGACTCCGTGTTTCCTGACTACACCAACCCCAGGACAGTGGAGTGGTGGACCCAGCTGTGTCTGGAGTTTAAGGATGTCCTTGACTACGATGGGATCTGGATTGTATGTCTCATTATATCTACTCTCCCTTCTTTAAAAAAAGAAAATGAGGCTTTTAACATCTGTCTTACTCTTGTTATTGAAGGATATGAATGAACCATCCAATTTCTTAAGAGGCCAGTATCCTGGATGTGCTGATAATGAAATCAATAACCCTCCTTACATTCCTAGTAAGTAAAATTTCCTTAGTTTTTTGTTTGTTTGTTTGTGTGTGTGTGTGTGTGTCTGTGTGTTTTTGATTGGTTGGTTTGTGGGGTTTTTTGTTTGTTTGGGGGTTTGTGTGTGTGCTTTGTGTTTTGGTGGGTTTTTTTTTGTTTGTTTGTTGTGGTTTTTTTTGTTGTTTTTTGTTTTTTTTCATTTAAAATCCATCCTCTCATTTTCCATCTTTCCCTGCCTATTCCATGTGTTCAGTTCCACATCTGTTCAAGACTCCAGTGGCTCAGCTTTGATGGAGTATCAAAAATCAACCACTTTTGTCTGTGTCTGGGTCTGCCTTGTAACAGGACTAGAAAAATAACCTTTCCTGCCATTCTCTGAGCAACTGGTCAGCATCAAAAAAAAAGAAGGGCAAGACACCTATATACTGTAACTCAGCCACAGATTTACGGAAGGAGTAACCCTTCTGCTTTACCATCACCACTGCTAATCTCAAAGATGGGCAGTCTCTGCCTTCTTCACAAACCATGACAAGGAAGAGGGGATCTCCCTGATTCAATACATTTCCTTTTTCTTAGGAAAAAAATTTTCACTGTGTTACTAGAAATGGGCTAAAATAAGTTTAAATATGTCCAAGCCAATGGGAGACTTACAGGAATGGGAAAACCTGTTCCAATAGCTGAGTTAATGATATGCTCATTCTTCCCCAGGAAGCCATGAGTACTTACAATTAGTGCCAGTGGTCCTGGCAGTTAATCCAGCCAACATTTCCCCAGCAAAGCGCAGCTGCCTGAGCAATGTTAATATGCAGCAGGAAGTTGATACATAAATGAGTTATTGACAGTGAAATATTGGAAATGTTCCCTTTTTCCCTTCAGGCTTTTGTACTGTCATGGTTGAGTGCTGGAACAGGCTCCCTAGGGAAGTGGTCACAGCACCAAGCCTGACAGAGTTCAAGTGTTTGGATGATATTCTCAGGCACATGGTGTAACTCCTGGGGATGGTCCTGTGCAGGGCTAAAAGTCGGACTTGATGATCCTTGTGGGTTCCTTCCAGCTCTGCATATTCTGAGATTCTTAATTTTCTTTATTAAATCTCAGTTCTTTTTACTCTGAATATAAGAGAAACATAAACATAACAAAAGCATGAAAAAAATACTATAAAGAGATTGTAAATTTTTGAAAGCAGAAACAGAGCTTTTAATTATGATTTTGATGTTTGTTCTCTCCGTGTGGAAACCACTGCATACAGGCCCTTTGGGTCTTGACCAAAGCCGAGGAACTGATTCCCATCTTTGCTTTAAGTTACCTTCATTTTTTGTTAGCCTTCAGAGCTGTGAAGAAAGATGTGAGACTTTGGGGAAAATGGCCAAAGTATCAGAGATCCCTTTATCCTGTGTTTTTATCCCTTTTTATCCCTTGGTTTTGAACCAGTGTTTAAGAGCTTTCTTTTATATTTCACTTAGCGCCAACTCTGTCCATGCTCTTAGCTGTTCAAGCCCTCAACTGGTGTAGGTATGAGATGGGACCTAAGTGGCTTAGTCCAGCAAGACATTAGGACCTTCCTGGGGCTAGCAGAGTTTTGGGGGCTCACCACTGTCTAGGTGATTTCATCTGTGCAAGTCCCTGTCTCAGTGCCCCTGGCTTTTTGTCAGTGTAGCCTTCAACCTCCTTATCCAAATTTTATAACCATGATTACACATAACCATGGTTTGAACTTCTAAAAACAGATGTCCTTCAAATCAATTTTCTATAAAATACTTTATGCTGAAGATTAATATGCAGTCATAAAATAATCAGTATTACTGAGGCAGAATACAAAATACTCAGAATAGGAATGAAGAATGAAACTATGATCCATGTGGCAGCATTTTCTTTTCTATCCCACCTTAATTTTATGGGGCTAATAATCAAGTGCCACTGGGACATTGTGTGACTTTCCTCAGAACCTTTGTGTCCTCTTCAAAGACATATCAGTCAAAGTTACTTCAAAATTGCCTATAAATTAAGTTATGTCTGATGTAGATCAGCCTCACTGGAGTCTCTTGTCTAAAGATCCAAACACAAGGATTCTAGCTGGGGTGGCACAGCAGAGCAGAGAGGCTAAGGTGGTTTCAGGTACAGAGAAATGCACACTGTGGTAATGAACTGCAAACAAACAGGAAGTGCAATTAAGCAGGGAAATTGCTTGTTCATGGAGAAATATTTACAATAGTGCATGCACCTAATTAAGGATGCAAAAGAAGAATATTTGAGAATCTACCCTCTTTTTTATTTTGAGAAAATTTTATAACATTTTCAACTCCATCTCTGAAAATAAATACATCGTATAAACCAAACACCTGACCTGCCTGATTCCTGCTGAGCTTCATGTGGCATTTTCATAGCAGTAACCTGCAGAGGATAAAATTTTTTTTGTACCAAATGGGCTTTGCAAGCATCTCCTTAATATGGGATCAAAGACCAGGCAGCATCTGTGCAGCCAATTTATGCCTCATTTTGCTTACCTTTGAATCAGCTGCAGCTGTGCCAATGACATCAGGCTTACTCCTGACTATTACTGAAGGCAAAAAGTTCCTGCAGCCTCTACTGCCTGTCTCCTGCTGATAGACAGAGTAACCGGATAATCCATCCACATGTGAATATACCTGCTGTAATCTGTCCTGGTTCTCTCCTGTGCAGCCTATCGGGCCATAGCAACCAGCAGCCTGTAGACTGCTGCACCTCATGCTTTTCCCTCCCCTGCGCAGCTCCGACACTCCGTGCTCTTGCGGCAGTGCCACCCGCCTTGCTGCCTTTCAGCTCTGAGTGCCTCAGGGCAAGGGAGGGGTCAGAGCTGAGCTTAGGTGTGAATTTTACCGGGATAGGGCAGAACTGTGCTGCCTACCTGCATCTGCAGCTGAGTGATATGGACACAGAAGTTTTAGGATTTCACACAACCATACGGGTTCCCTGGACATCTGAATTTCTATTTGGTTTTGGGTGATTTTGTTTGTTTGTTTTGTTTTAGGTTGTTTCGTTCTTTTTTGCTATTAAGATTTGTCACTGTGTAAAATAGTATGTAGGTGTATTCTTAATTCAGCAGTACAGAATTTTTCCTTCTGACTATTGCTTACTAAACACATGATACCTGTACAGATGTTTTGAATTATTGAACACAGAATTTGAAAGGAATTATCAGTCCTCTCCTCCCCTCTGAGGACACACGTGCCTGTCTGCATCAGGTATTCCCGGCTACATGCTAACCTCAAATCAGTGCAGGTTAAGCACTTGAGCTTTTCCTCTTCCCAAATCCCTTCATGTTTTCACCCCTAAATGTGTAGGAATGTGAAGAGATTTGAATTATGATGTATGTGATTTTACAGTTTTGTATCATTCTCAGGCATTTCGGATCGTTCTCTGGCACAAAAGACATTGTGTCCTGACTCCAAGACTTACCTCGGAGAGCATTATAACACACACTCTCTCTTTGGCTGGTCACAGACAGAACCAACTTTCAAGTGAGTTTTCTAAGTATTTCTAATCAGATTTCACGTGATTGAAATACATTTTAAAAAATGCTGATGTTACCTGGGAAGTTTGTAACAGTATCTAATGTGAAACATTGCTTCATTTTACTGTTTGTCATTTTGTAAGAAGTTTAAAGAAGAGAAAATCTTGGGAGAAGGAACAGAATATTTTCCAATTTTACTTCTCTTAGCTAAATCAGGATATATGTGTAGGGCCTAACTTTTCAGCTGCTGCTTTAGTGTATCTACAACAAGATTTTCCTATCCTCTATTAGAGCATCTCATGAGCAGCTGCAGCAGAGGCAGCCTTGTGTGATGCCAGGGGAATTTTCTGTCCCTTCGTTGTTGTGGCAGAGGAGTTTCTGTCACTGTCAGTGAGGAATCTGAACCTTTCAGCTCTCCCAACTGCTTCTGGGGCTGCCTCTGGTTCCTGGCAGGCGGTATTTTGCAGTTTGGCTTGGGGCTCAGTTAGTTCAGGAGGGCAGAGCTGCATTGCAGCACAGTTGCTGTCAGCTACTGTAAAACTCATTTTGCAGCTGGGAAGCACTCAAACCCAGCTTGCACACGCAGACTGTTGCTGTGAAGCTGGAATGACAGTGGAAAGCTACTTGTTAGATTAAATCAAATGGGCAAATCATGCCTTTTCCAGCAGGGATTGAGCTAAAACACGGGGAAATTTAATACCACAATGGAAGTGCAAAGCAGGGGTCTGTGTGCTGGCCAATTTCAGCATTTAGTGCTCATTTTCAGCAGTTGGATTGTGATAGCATCCAGAGGACATGGCTAAGTGAGCCTAATTATGGTGTTGATGCATTTGTATTTTATATGCCAAGCCCAGGGGAAAGGAAGCAGCGGGTAAAAGCCAGAAGTGGTTTGCCAGCTCTTGTGGGCTTGGCTAAAGCACAGTTCAGCTTTTGAGAGAAGGAGCAGAAAGCCTGCAAACCCTGGACCTCTTAGCATCGTTTTTGGGCCCTTATGCCTCAGTGTCAGAAGAGGTCCTCCCATCACTGGTCTCTCCACCAGGATTTGCTCTCTGCACAGTGGAGTCCACATAACCACACACTGTCTTGGTAGTACTGTGAACAGGGCCTTCAGGTTTCCTATTTTCTTGAGCTGTTTTTTCAGCTTTATTCAGTCTCTGTGCCAGCAAAAGCTATTGCATGAGACAAACCCCATGAATTCAGCAGGAAAATCTCCATGTGCAGATACACCTGCCCCAGCCCCTTCAGTGCACACACTGTCCCAGCTGCACTATTCCAGGCTAATGCCATTGGAATAGTTGCTGCTGCACAGCTCCTCACAACCTGCCCTGTGGCTGTGAACCTTCCTCTTTCCTGCAGCACTTGCTTTCAGGGCTCCTTACAAAAGAAACATATTTTGCTCAAATGTAGAGAGTCCTTCAAGGCTGGAGGATACCATCGAAAGCATAAGCAGAGGCTGGATTTGTTGCAAAGCTGTGAAACTTTGGTGAAGTATTTTTCATACATATTCATTTGGTTTTCTCAAACATATTTCTTTTCAAGGCTGGTTTTATACTCTTTCTGCATTCGCTCTTCACAAATAATATACTAAATTAAATTACTGACAGGAATATTTAGCAACCAGCATCAATTGCAGGATATTCACTGAAAATGAATGACAACTTCATAATTGTATAAAAAACCAATTCTAAGAATTATTCTAAGGCAGACGGAGAATAGGAAATGTGTCATCTGCCCCGTGTCAAATGATTTGAATTTGAATACATAAACTAGCAGCAATTGGTTTGTGCATATCTTAATGCCAAGAGTTATTTGCACATGATATTCTGTAAATAATTTAAATCAACAAATACATTTGACAACATTAGGGCATGTTCAGCAATGATTCACAAAAGACTGAAATTATTCAATAAATTACTTGTTGCAAATTGTTCATGCAGCTCTGGATCATAGTTGAGTTGATCTAGTATTGTCCTCATTAGCACCTGTATTTGCAAATGGAGCTAAAAACAGCTGGAGGAAGAGCACTCTTACTCAAGACATCTATGAAATGGCTCTAAAATGCCATTTGTACAAAGCACCTGGAGTCTCATGCAGTTGTTGGGCCCAGCAGAGCACCTGCAAACCAGAACCAGTAGGTCCAGTGAGGTTCAAGAATTGTACCTCTTGCTGCATATGGCCCCTAAGGTTAATATGTGTAGCCTCCCACAAAAGCTGTTTGGTTTTTTGCTTCAGAAACGAGTGTTGAGGCACTTTGAAGTCTCCCTGCCATTACAGACCCAATAGCAAATACTGGGCCATTACAATTACGGATGAAAAGCTCTTGAACAAATCTCATTAAGAAAAGGGAGAGGGAGGTGGATGGTGAGCAACACCATTAATATTTCATGCTAGGATTTCCCAGGGAGTCTAAATTTTGTTGCCCAAATTTTATTAAAGCAGAGTTGAATGAGTTCCTGCAATATATAATATTGCAGTATGTAGTTACATACAGACATGACCCTATGTTTAGGAATTTTGTAATAGATCTGTTAATAAGACATCTTGCACTTCCTTGATTTTCTGGTGATGAAGTAAAATCATTTTTAAAAAGCAAGGAAAAATTAATTGCATCACTAATTCTGTAATGAAACCTCATATGTCAAATCACAACAGGAAAGCAGAGGATGGGGGTGACATTTTGAATGATTACATCTTTGTTTTCTATATTGATTATTCATTTTTATAAGAAGTTTAGATATAATTTTGATTTTTTTTACTTTTAATTCCAGAATATTAAAAATTTTTTGGCTATAAAAATCTCTAAATAAATCCTATATTGAGAAAAATACATATTGTACTGTTTTTTAAGAACCCACAGGACACTAAATTAATGTACTAACACAGAAAGGAAATTATGTTTCAATTTTTCAGTTTGAGACACTGCTGAGAATAAATTAAACACATTATTATTTTGGAACAATGAAAATACCTGAGACAAATTGTTTTGTGAACCAGATAGACATTCGTTTTTTTACTTTGGGCACTGAATAAAACTTTCCTTTGTTTGCAGTTTTGCAGCCACATTTTTGTATGACTTGGGATCACAGTAATAATTGTTTTTTGAATAACATCCCTTGGGATAAAATTGTGCCTGAACGCTCAGAGGGTGATCATATGATTTTTTTGGTTGCCATTCTTATTTTTGATGATCTTGTTGCATTTCTTTGCAGTGCTGTCCAGCAGGCAACTGGAAAGCGAGCATTTGTCCTGAGCCGGTCTACATTCGTTGGCAGTGGGAAGCACGGCGGTCACTGGCTGGGTGACAACTTCTCTCAGTGGAAGGACCTGCGCCGGTCAATCATTGGAATCCTGGAATTCAACCTCTTTGGCATTCCCTATGTAAGTCTGGCGTCCTTCAGGCAGTTGCTGGCTCGTACACGATATCGCTTCAAATTAACTCAAACGTTTTCTGAAACAAGCTGCTCGACGTGGCCGGCGGTAACGGCCTCCACAGTGTCAGGAGCTGCAGATTAGAAAGGGCTAAATGTCATCAGTCTTGGCTGCTGAAGGGAAACAGAAATAGCTCTGCAAGATTCAGACTGAGTCACTACATGCCATCCAAAAGCGATCCCTTTGTATTATGTTGTTATCATATTCTGCGTTTGAAGTCCCTTCATACATTTCTGGTTTTGCAAGCTGGGATGGAGAATCTGTAGAGTTATTGAAATATTGTCAGATCTTCCACAGTGATCTTAGTGCTCTAGGAGCCAATACAATCTCAGTCACAGAAATATTGTTATCGTTATGAAGCACTTCTATCAAGTACTTAGAAATAGGTTTTACTTTCCATAAATTATTTTTTTCAGCAAATTTCTGTAGTTTTGCATTTTTGGGCCTCAGTCACAGTCATAAACACAATTTTATTTTTCTTTAGATTGGTGCCGATATCTGTGGGTTTAACTATAACACTACCTACGAACTCTGCCTGCGCTGGATGCAGCTTGGCTCTTTCTACCCTTTTTCCAGAAATCACAATGCAGAGGGAAACAGCGTAAGTAAACGACATTACATAAAGCTGTAGTCTTATGATTACAGTTATGTCGACAGTGATTTGTATTACTCAGAAATTAACCTGCCATTCTTGGGTAAACTGGAGCAGTGGGTGAAAAGGAGTGCTGCACTGAGAGGGGGAATTACACAGGGAAGTGTAAATTTTTCCCATTTATAATGTAAAAATAATATAGAAATGCTGATCTTCTCATGCTGTTGGTAAAATTCATCTGCTCCATCTTCCACCTACTGAAGCCCAGGTTTTATTTAAAAGCCAGTGAGTGCCAGCATATCTACCTACTCCCTCGATTGCTTCAATTTTTGTTGCAGTACTTCTGTAATTATATTAAGTATTGCAGGAAGAGGAGAGAGATTATTATACACTGACCTTGCTGTTTAAAAGCAGGTTACAAACATGTGAGAATTCCAAGGAGAGGCACCAATAGTGACAGCATTATCAGCAACCAAGACCAAAAAGGCCAACGAGCCTATGAGATGGATGAAAAAGTGCAGTCTCCATCCAGACCCATGCCCTGGCTTCAACATCATAAAGTCCTTTAAAGACTTGTTGCAGACAGAAAGAAGGTCAGGTTGTTTCTAGCTATGAAGTTTGAAAGTCTTGCAGCCTTTGTAGGTATGCTGTGTTTATCTGCAACCATGATGAAATGGTTCTGCTGGTTCAATAAATGTTTGGGGCTTTTTTCCTTCTGTAAACTGATCTGTGCAATGCTGGAACTGTTTATTTGCTAACCTTCAGTTTCTTTGAAGTTGCATCATCAAAATTTTGCAACATTTACAACCCCAGACAGACCTTTGTCTCTGCATGAAAGTATGATGGATATTCAGCAATTGGGCAAATGCAGGAATAATAAGCTATAGTACTATCAGTAAGAGGGTCAGGAATTAGCCTGTAGATCCCTGAGATATGCTGAGGTATTTCTTTGTAGGAGAACAAATGTCTGGGGGGTGTTAGCTGCTGATAAATATTTTCTATTTACCTTTTCACTGAAGTTAGAGTTACCTATATATATTTATATGGTTGCTTGGCCCTTTGAGCTTGCCAAGGGGGTCCTGGGTGAGTGGGACCTGGGTGAGTATTAATCACATATGTAAAATTTAATAAACAGGAAGAGCGCAATGAGTCTATATGATGGGAGCTGCAATTCAGAGATGCATTTGGTTTTACTGGATTACTTAGATCCATTTAAAGCGTTGTGTTCACTGAAAGAAATAAACAGGTATTTTGGTTCACTGAGCATCACCTAGGAAGTCCGACCGTTTTTGTGAAATTAGGCAATATTTGTACAGCGTCAGAACACTGGTAAAAATATAGTGCAATTTTTGAAATAACAGATAGATGCTCTGGAGCTCAGAGCCAGCAGGGAGTACTATTAGTGACTAATTCTGATGCAAACATAATAATGGTGAAATTTTACTTAAATATTGAGTTTAATTAACATAAAATTATTGTTAAAATAAAATCTTAAATATCCCCTTTGCCTAATTCACTGGGGATTTCAAACAGTTTAATTAATACTTTTCTTGTCTGAAAAGCACTAGATAATATAAAAAGCTTTGTTACTTCTGTTCCATTTATGTTTCATTATCCTTGGAATTCATCATATAGTCTTCAATTTTAATGAGAAAACTGAGTGCTATGGAAAAATTCTGTGAAGGAGGAAGGGAGCCATGTGACTCACTAGCTGGCTGTTTAGCACTAGAGAAGGTTGGACAGGAAGAGTTAAAGGAGGTGTAACTATTTCCTGTATCATCACTGCCCTGGGCTGCACATTCTGCATCCCATCCCAAGGGAGAGCCAAGGTTGCCTTGGAGTAAGATCAAAACCAGCCAATGAATATAGACAGACTGCTTAAACCTGCCCTTTGATGGCGGCACCCAGTGCGTGTCCTCTCTCGCAGGACAGCATCGCTGGCAGGGAGGAGGCGAGGGGCACTGCTGATGTGTGGGTGTCCTGTCATCCTAAAATGGTGGGCACAAGAGAAGAAATCAAGTTTCTTCAAATGGATGAAATGTTTTCCCCACTGCACACAGTGTGATTACTCCTGTTGGCTTCAGCAAGGTCATGATTTTACTTTTTTAAATAGATTTTCCTTTATGTGCATGGCCAACATAATTAGGCTTTTGACTTTGATTTGCAGATGATCAGTCTTCTCTTTTTTCTGTGTTTCACCTTCATTGTCCCAGAGGGCTTGCATCTTCAGGATAAACTAATTTCTAGAGACAGAGTGTCTGTTCCTGAGCACAGACATGAAACCCCATCTCCCCTCCCAACCACAAGGTTCAGTGTGGTTGCAGAGGGCTCACATACACTGTGGTGAGGCCTGATCTCTTTGAACTCATTGGAGTTTTTCAAGTTGAAAAATTTTATACAAACAATTTGGTAATAATGGATGTTGTCCTTAATACATCTTCCAGTTTGCAAAACAGTGCTTTCTCTTATTTGAACACTCACTTTCGTAGCCTCATGTCAGCCACAGGTCTCCTCATGTTGCACACAGGTTCTCTTTTGAGTTTTCAGACCATACTTTCAGTGCTCGGTACCAGTCAAAGCTTTTACCTAATAGGAACAAGACCCAGCGGTGTTCGGAGACGAGTTTGCCAAGATATCTCGTGCTACCCTTCGGATCAGATACTCCCTGCTGCCATACTTGTACACCTTGTTCTACGAGTCTCACGTGCACGGAAACACAGTGGTGCGGTCACTGATGCACGAGTGAGTTTGGAGTCTCTCTTTTTTACCATGATTTTTTCACATAATCTGTTGAGCTTTTACATATATGTATGTATGTAATAGTTGACATCTGTATGAGAATCATCACAGTATTATTATTATTGCATGCTCTCTCTTAAAAGAGCAGTTGAATAATTAATCAAACTATATGCACAAAAGGACCTCTCAATATAAGCAATGATTTTCCATTAAATATAACCTATATTTTATTCCAGTGGGGGGAAAAAAGATAATCTAAGAAAGATTTCTGAAAATTTCTAGTATTAGGCAAATATGTAGTTCTTTTTTATTTCAAAAATAGGAATCACATACCTGTATTTTCTGTGTTTGAATGAAATAGATGAAATCTGTATTCTGGTCCAGAATGCCAAAAGGCCTCATACAGAGAGTCCAATCATCCACAGCATTTGTTTTTTTCCAATTTAGCACTTGCATCTGCAAGCTATCTGTGAAACCCACATCTGTGTCCACAAATTGCACAGAGAAAACAGAGATAGAGATGTCTGAGTGTAGAAGCAGGTGCAAAACTGAGATTAATAAATACAGACTGAAAACCCTCTCAGAAAATTAGACTCAGATTTTTGGAACAACTCATTTTTTCTGTTTGGAAGAAGCAGGAATCCAACTGAGGTTTAGTTTCCCTTTCCTCATCTTTTAATTAGATTTTTTTACCTCCTTTTGGTAAATTTTCTACTTCAGAATGCTTTATGCAAAGACTTGAGCAAAAGGAGTGCAAAAAATACATATGAAAGGCTACTGCCCAAAGCTCTGTCACAATTTAGTTTCATTGGTGCAGGCTACGCTGTGGACTGTTTAATGTTCTTTTTCCCTTTAGGTTAAAAACATTCTGGTTAAAGGGTAAGGCATTTTTTGCAAATTAAACTGAGATTACGCTAAAGTGCAGACCATTCAACCATGGAAAGAATATGCTCACTCAGCATAATGATTAACTGATAAATTTTAAAAGCAATATCCTTTCTCTTTCTGCTCTGCAGTGTTATTTTACTAGGTAAAGTTATGGAGAATTTTACAGGTACTCATACCTTATAAGGGGCTATATGTTATTTATTTTAGCTCTGTTTCTTGCTTAATGAGATTTGTGTTAATATTGGAAAAGCCCAAGTTAGTTTTGGCATTATTATTAGTTAATCTCTGCTAATACAGAATTATTTGGGTGTCATTAAAGCTGCCTTTCTGACCATTACCAGCATAGCTGTACTCTACTTGGGCCACATCTACATTAGCAGATTTCCAAATTGGGTTTGATTTGAATTGTAGAGCGGTCTCAGATGCACTAGTGGAGGTTTATGTTGAATGAAACTGATCTAAGAGGTGCACTCCAGCCACTGATGGTAGTTCAGTCAGTGAGACCAGAGTGGGATTACTAGGAAATAAAACCTCTAAAATGCATGTGAGTAACTGTAGGCATCAGGAGACCAACACAGATTGTTTCAGTCCCCAGTTCCCATTCCAGTGGCATCTTAGTAGTCCCATCACTCGCTAATGTTGCCATAACTAGATCCTAAAAGGGCTTAAAAGTGTTTCTTACTATTATTAGTTAAGTCTGGTTACTATTATTACTTAATGAGTATTTCTTCCTATTTCTAATTAATATTAATTATTTTAGTAGTGAGTCTACTCAAGTAGAGAAAGTGACCCAGATGCTACAGGAAGAGAAGTGTGGGGCTTTGAGAAAGAAAGAGCTCAAACAGAAATTTCAGTGCATGGATGATGGAAGTTTACAACAAACCTTTCTCTTACTTGTAAAAAATACAAAGGAGAGCTAAAAAAACCTCCTGCAGTAGTTTTTCAGGTGGAGCTCTTATGAGTTCACAACCCTCACCATGAAAACAAATGTGCCTGGGCAGAGAGACTCCAAGCAATAGCTGTTTCATGTGGTCATTTCAGATTTTTTATTCCATTTCAAACATTGAGGGGCTCGTTTCAAATAACAAACAAGAACAACATCCCAGTAGATTCTTATAAGCATATTAAGTGCCTCTGAGGCTTTCAGTCAGAGAAACAGAGGTGTCAGCATCTCAGCTGTCCAAAAAGACCATAAGGTGTAATCCATCAGTGGAAGGGAAAGAGACATAGTTTAATGGCTTATCTTTTCAAAAATAAGAGCATTAGTTTGTTTGTGAATTTCTGCTTGTGGTTGCTGTAATTGCAAGAGAAAATAGTGCTGTTAGATGCTGAGACACTTGGTTCCATATACAAATACGATCAACTTCTCTTTTGTCATAATTTCTCGATCAGCTTTTTGTCCTGAAATCTCCCACAACAAAGCATATTGAATTAGTGTTACAATTTTATTACAGTGAAATTGAAAATACAGAGAAGCTATTGAGATGACAACAAAAACTAATGTTTTATATTTTAAAATCTTTACAACAAGGTAATTAATCAAAAGCCATAATCTGCTTTAAGTATTTACCAAGTATTATTCAAAATGCAGTAACGACTGAGATGGAGGTGTCCAAAAGAGTATTCTGGACAGAAAAAGAACCTCTGAATAAGCTGAGGTGTCTTTCAAACAGAGCCCAAGGCATGCCTTCAAGAACAGTTTTTCCTAAGTTCCATGTACTCCCCTAAGCTTGAAATAATTTAGAAATCTGAACATTCAATAGGTGTCTTTATTGCTGAGTTATCTTTGCTCGTTTTAGGGAAATTTCTGTAAGTCTGGGCTGGGTGCAGTGTGTGCCTGTGCCCTGAGCAGGCAGGGTGTCAGAGCAGGGCACCCACACTGAGCGACTCTGCTCTGGCCATCTTACAACAGAAATCTGGCTTTCGACAGGAGCAGCTGCAAAGTCAGTTAAACAGACACAGTAAATACATTTTTAAACAAAGAATTTATATGTCCTTGGAGAATAATATGTAAATATGCAATAGCCAGTGTGAATTTGTCAAAAATGAATGAAAACCAGACCAACTGCCATCTCTGACTAGGCAGCAGGGCTGTTGAATGGGAAAGGGGGTAGAGGAGAGGCAGAAGTCAGGAGGTACAAGGTAACTTGATTTTAGAAGGATTTGAGACACACTTCCTGCGATATTATTATAAGATAACTAGAATCTATTATTAATTTCCTCAGGGATGGACTTAGAAATGATTGAAAACCATTTTAAATTCTCAAGGATTTTATGCCAGATGAGTGGAGGTTCCTGACGTGGGGGGGAATCTCTCCTCTTTGCCAGGTGCTATTCAATATTTTCATTAGCTGATGTATGGTGGAATAGTGATCTCTTCCCAAGAGAAGGCAGATGATGCCAGGTGAACAGGACTCTCGGCACTCTGGAGGACATGATCAGGATCCAAAACAATCTTAATGCTTAGAATAAAATGGACTGAATCCCGTAGGTTTCTCATCCATTCTAGAGAGGCAGCTAAAAAGAACACTATGTATAAATGTTGCTTTGTGTTTGTCTTGCAAAAGATTTCAAATGTAAATCTATGAAAGGTGTGGGAAGCCAAATCCAAGGATTTTCACAAATGCTTTAGATCACAGAGCACAGTGGTTTTTGTCTGTGTTCATTCTCCTGGTCCTGGCCCCTATCCTGCTCATTGGCTCCTGCAATGAAGGCTCAGCTCACTGGACAGAAATTAAGTTAGTTGTTTACCCGCTATTGCTGCTCTGAAAAGAAATCAGCTATATAATTTTGTGAGGGTTCTGGTCTGCTCTTGGATGATAGGTGCTACTGTAATTTCTGAATCTCTGCCCAGCTTTTGGCGTTCCCTCAATCAGCAAAAATATTTGGCAGTGTTGAAGGATATCTTGAAGAAGCAGAATTCTTGTCACAGTGAGTAATACCAAAATATTCGGCAAGTTCTATCAAAATGTGAATTAATATTGTGTATTTCACTTTCAACATAGATTTACCTCTGATCAGCAGACTCATGGAATAGATACTGCCTTCCTTTGGGGACCTGCCTTTATGATTGCTCCTGTTCTTGACGAGGCAAGTACTGTAATTAAAAAATGCCATCATACTGGAATAAAAGAAATGAACTGCACTTAGGGCATTGGGTGACATTCAGAGCATGTTTGCTCATATCTATTCCTTTCTTCCCTCCACTGTCAAAGCTTACAGAACACATTTCTGAGCAGCACAGACAGAACAGAGCTTCCCAGTACTTGAAGTGGGAGGATGAAAGTGAGGGCACAGCCTTTCCGTGCTACTCCAAGTGATGAACAGATGTAAAGAGGCTGGATTCTGCCCCTCACGTGCTCCTGTTATTGTGCTGGCAGCAGCCTCCAAGGACACACACAGAGCAGTAATTGTTGAGCTAGGAAGAAACACAGAGATATTCAAGCAAACTGGTTTCCATATTACTGCTCACCCACAGTGTTTTGAAACTGCAGCACCTCAAGGGCTGTGGTAGGAGTTTCCCAGCATCACAGGCAAAGGCAGTCATTACAGAAATGGTAATGATAATGTTAGCTGCTAACAGGACAGGTTTTAGAAAGCAGCATTTTCCTCTGCTGTGCTGGGCACAGTGCTGCGGTCAAGGCTCTCATTGCTTGGCAAGGGGGTGGGTTTCTCTCCTTGCCCACTGCTGATTGCTGACAGCACAGGAAAGGTGTGTCTGAGCACATCTAAGTATTTGCAGGTGATGCATCCTAGTATTGTTAGCAGTCAGCATGCTGCCAGAATATCTGATATGTTTCTAGATGTTGCTGATGATCAAACATATAAACCAGCCACCTTTAGTCACCTTTTTTAACCAACACTTTTGACTCTCTGAATTTAAAATGAAATTCTTATTCCTGGATCTAAAACCATTCTGACTCCACTAAGGCACTTCATTCGTCAGTCCTTTATCTTCAGAATCCCACAGGTTTCTAATAGCTGATGAGTAACAAGATTTTGCAGGGTCTCAGACCAGCAACGTGATGAAGGATGTGAGAGAAACCTTCCCGTGAAGAGTGAGTAACAAGCCAGGGAAGGCTTCCTGCAAAGAAGCGAATGAAAGGGAACATTATAAGGACATATAAAATGGTAGGGAGCCTATAAAAGGAGATCCTAATGTTTTTTTGGAGGACTGCAGCACAAAAGGAGGGCCAGGTGCCTGTGGCCTGATGAGAGAAGCAGAACTCTGAAGGCAGCACATTGTTGGGTCTTGCAGTGTGAGAGGTGGCAGCCAGGCTGCCAGATAGCAGGGCAGAGTCAGAGGTGAGCTGTAAGCCCTTCACTGTGGCATTGCAGGCCAGCAGTGACTGCATCAAACTGCAGCTTGGCATCTGATGTGGAGAAGATGTGTCAGGGATGGTTTGCCCTTCGTTCCTTGAGTCTGAGGGTGAGAGCAAGTGAGACATCCATGAAAATTAAAATAGGGAACTGCCTTACACACTGCTTTGTTATTTAGGGAATCAGAAAGGCAAGGCTCATGGAATCATAGAGTCATAGAATGGTTGGAAGGGACCTTAAAGAGCATTTAGTCTCAACCCCCCTGCCACGGGAAGGGACACCTCTCACTAGATCAGGTTGCTCAATGCCCCATCCAACATGGCCTTAAAATCACCATGATTCAGATGATGGTTACACATTTTTCTGCAGATCAGAATACCCAAGGTTGTCATAATAATGCAGAGAAAAGATGGAGAAGGAGGCATCTTGACTTTATAGGGATTTTCATATATAAAAATACCCTAAAATATAAAATGATAACTTTGCCTTGACTCTTCTCCACCTTTACTTTTCTTACTTCACATGCTCCCTTGAGTAATCCTTGGGGCTAAATCATAATCCTGCAGAGTCAGGCACCTACGTTGAGAATCAAAATTAATCTGTTTGTGAGAATAAGCAACTTTTGACAAAAATGGAAGTATGTTTTGATTCCAACTGTTCCTGGAGTTATTGATTCAAAGTGCCTTTAGCGTGATTTCATCCCTGCAGGGATATGATACAACACATGCTGCAAAACAAAGTACAGCAATTGTGCAATTAGCAGCACATTTATTATTTATTATTACTTATCTGCAACTTTAAATGGTTTTCAGGAAGAGAAATATCCATGCATACTCCTTGCTAGACCTTTCTGTCTGCCTGTTTCTGCAATAGGAATGGTGCAAGAGGCACTGACCACTGGTGTCCTCCCACTTCACATGTGAAGTCCTGTCTTGCAAAGGCTGCCATAGACCTCACTGGGGTTGCCCAGATGTTAGAGTGCATCTAGGCCAGCTAGCCTCTGTGCAAGACACAGAGCTATGTACTAGAATGAAATAATTATGAAGCATTAACTCATCCCATGGAATGGCAGTAAAACCCCCCAAAAAGCATAAGCTTGTCTGTTTGGTGTTATAGATTAGCCAGCACTAGTCCACTGCTATGATAATAACTCAGCCCTAATATCCAAGATTTGATGTTATTAGAATATTCAGCATACATCTCTCCATGCACAAATACAATAAAGCTAATGTAATATCAGAAATGGAAAAAGAAAAAAGACTTTAATCTTTTAATCTCTTTATAACAATTACAGGGAGCAAGATCGGTGGATGTATACTTCCCTGATGCAGAATGGTTTGACTACTATACCGTATGTATTTTTAAGATTAATTTTCTTACATTTTTTAAAATAATTTAAAATTGTACAATTCCAGCAAAATAACTTTTAGCAATGTTCACCAGTGTTTTTACCTCAGCATCTGTGTTTAAGAAAAATAGAGAACACAAAGTCTCTACCAGGCTAGCTGGGAGAGTAAATTACATAGCTTTCAGTAACATTTTATTTTCTATTTTTGGTCTGTAAAGGTCTAAGACACATAGAACTGAATTTTCAAGAGCAGCCTAGAAATGCACTAAAGTGCCAAGATTTCTTTCTCCCCCTCCTCCCCGCCACCCCCTCCCAATCCCCCCCCCCACCCCCATTTTAATTCTTGTACTGATGCACTTTCCTGCACAGAAACAGAAACCCAAGCCACACTCCTGAGAACATGGCACAAACCCTTCTGTGCATGCACTTTTGCACATGCATCACTTTTGACAGAAGGCATATTTTGAGAGCAAGGTGAGGCTCCCCTCCAGAAGATGCTTCCAAGAGATGCAGGACAATCTGCTTAGCAGAAAATTTCAGTATCTTCTACTTTCAGGGACTATGAGCCTTGACCTTTTGAACGTCATCCCCAGGACTGCACTTCCCAAAGTGCTCAGTTTCAACCTAACTACACCCTGCTGTAATCTGCAGGCTAAGGCCAGCATTGGCTTCAACAGGAGCCCTTAGGCTGATGCTAAGAGCTGTGAGCCCAGGATCATCAGGCTGTCGTTATCTACCCTGAGAGACCCTGGCAGAGGAGCAGGCAGTACAGAAATGCTCTCAGAAGAAATGCAGACTTTTTTTAAAGGCGTTTGGTCATTTTCAGCATTTGACTGGTGTCCTCAGACAGATGTTCACCCAACCCTTTCCCTTCTTCTCTTTTCATAAGACTGTGACGCTGCAAAGTTGAGCATTTAATTCAACTCTCCTTGTTGTGGTTCCCCCTGAGGCCTTTTGCTGGGCTGGGCACAGGGACAGCAGCCCCAGTGTCCCTTGCCCAGCCTATCAGCATTAGCATTGCTCATCTCCCAGCATTTGGCACATACTTGCCGTACACTTGGTGCTTATCCAAAACCAAGGTTGGGTACTTGCCATAAATTATAATTATCATTTACAGAGGGCAAGAGCAAAGCCTTCCTGTTATTTACTCTGTGCATTAGTCTTGCCTACACCTGCCTTTGAGGCATTAAACCATAAAAAGAAAGGGATGATGCAGGTTGTCGACACACACACAAATTTCACGCACTGAATGCTGTAATTACTTTTTGAAAGAGGAAGAATTGTCCTTAGAAGAGAAGAAAATGCACAGTTTACATTGCCAAATGATTATGAATCACTTACCTTAAATTGAAGTGTGACAGACTACATATGTATAAAAAGAAGAAGAAAAAGTTTCTTTTTCTTCTCGCTCAGTCTCTTGATGAGGGGTTTTTATTCTACAGCATATGGAATAATGATACCATTTTTAAAGACCATTTGCTGTCTTTCATTCATGATGCTTCTATCTCATGCATATGCATAACTGCAAGGGCTAGATCCTCTTTCATGTTAAAAAAGAAACTGGAATAATGCTCCTGAAATCCACATTTTAGTATGTTTTTTCACTGATGTGATTGAGATGAAAATGTACCTCTTGTTCTCTTTTTCCGAGGTATATATGTATAGAGCCTGGATTGCCTTCTTTTTAACTGCCTTAATTTTTGTGGTAGGGTCTTAAAGTGCCAAGTGCCTGGAAGAAGAACTATGCTACTGTGTCTGCCCCACTGAGCAAGATCCCTCTGTTCGTCCGTGGAGGGTACATTCTGCCACAACAGGCACCAGCCACAACCACCACAAAGAGGTAAACTCATCTATGATCATCACCAAACAACCACAGTGTGGGTCAGACCCACAGACAGTCAAAAAAGCAATTAAAAGAAAGTGCAGAAGAGAAACTATCTGCAGCTCCCAGCTGCTTTCCCAGATGATAAGTACAGTATTTTTATACCACTGTTCACTCCATTTCACCCCAGAGATGATCACCCCAGAGATGACCCGTTTGCACAGCTGAAGCCTACTCCTGGCTCTGTGGTAATGCCCAGAAAAGCTTTTGCACTTCTTACTTCCACACTGACCTGCTGTCAGTCATTCAAAGTAAATATATGCAAGGGAAAATGCAGAACTCTTCTCCTTGGGTGAATTTATTAAATGCCATAAACAAAGTGGAAAAAAGCAAATCTCTTTTGAAGAAAATTATTTCCCCATGCCAATGGATAATATACTGGTCTCAAGTCTGAGCCATGCTCAGAAGCTAATCTAAGTAGGAAAGGGAAGGAACAGCACTGTGCAGCAACCAATCCATGCTGCACTAATGTAGCACTGGGGACCAGTTGTCTCCCAGACTGCCCAGTTGTCATATATCGAGGCCACAAAAGAAGGGGAAACTTGTCCACCTGAGCACTCAAAAGGTGGGAATTTTACCCGTCAGTAGGACAAGGCAAGACTAAGTTTTTGTCATCACTTCAGGAGTCCTGTTGGTGAACAAGTAGCATTCTTCTGTCATGGCCTTTGTTGTAAACTTAAAATGAGAGTTAATTGTGTTCAGAAGATTTTGTTAAATTACTTGGAAGGGACAGAGCCTATGGGTTTGTACTGACACTTCTCAATGTGTTTGTCAACAGCCGTCTGAACCCATTTGGTCTCATAATTGCCCTGGATGAACAAGGAGAAGCTTCTGGGTCTCTTTTCTGGGATGATGGTGATTCCATTGGTAAGCCTGGTGCCCTGGTGTGAAGCAGTGCCTGTATACAGGGCTCTCCTCAGGCTGCCTTTTCAGCAGTATAACGGCACTGACTCCTGCCAGAAATAGCTGGACAACTGACCCCAGGTTGAACGTTACAAAGGTGAAAAGCAGATTGCTCTTAAAGTCAGCATTTTGATATGAGCAAGGCGTGACACTGGGAACAGCTGGTCTGCTAGAGAGGGCAATCTCTCATGCTGTGTTTCCCTGAGATCAACTGAAGACTAGAGAAAGAGATTAAATAGCCCACAAATCATCTTAGTCTGACTTTAGCCACTTGATACCATTAATGTGAACTGCTTATGGATTTTACTAGATGTTTTGATACCAATCCTCCTTGCTTTGTCTTTAACAGATACCATTGAAAATGAGAACTACTTCTTGGCTAAATACACATTCAGCAAAGTAAGTAGCTGTGTTTTAGTGTAGCCATTGTAAGGTGCTCATGTCTAACTTCTCTTTCGAAAGCTTTTTTTTCTTCTAGCTCAGCCTTTAAACCTGGTAAACTAGCTATTGCTTTCATTTACAGCTAGATACAAAATAGTCCAACTAGGATGCTGCAGTTTTGTGTTTGCTTCACTGAATATCACAGTGAGACACATCATTAATGTCCCTGCTGTGATGCAAATCTGAAAATCCACTTTTTCAGCTTTTTTTTTTTTTTTTCCCTTAGTTGCAGCTTCTGGGTATGAGGGACATTTTCCTTGCCTTCCTCCTGCTGAACATTTTCAGTCTGATGGGTGGGAAAGGGCTACATTCCTTTAGTCAGGATATCTCAGCAACTTTTTAACTCTGATCACTTGAAATTTTTGTTTTGTGGCACAGAGAATTTTGTAGTCTCAATTCTTTAGCTTGCATTTTCTTGCCTGACAGCACAGAGACAGCTCCCATGGTTGGTCTCCTGTGGAGTGGCTCAGCATGTTACTGGCAACCCAGTGTGCCGATCAGATGCTCAGTGCAGCACGGGAATAGATTTGCTCAGGGTCAGTGCACTGATGCCTTTCACACAGCGCTCACTTCTGCGTAGACATGTCTTGAGAAAGCCCGATAGAAAAACCCAACAGTCCAGGCTTCAGTTCAGAGAAATACTATGAAATAAATCTACCATAAGCTCATTAGGTATACGATAGTAAGTTGTGGGAGTTATTGTAAAAAACCCTTAAACTACTTCAATAATCTCTATAGATCATATTTCATCTGCATTTCTAGCATTTGGTAAGAAATAGAATATTGTATGTAGACTATGGCCTGGTTTGGTCCCTGGCTGCCTGAGCATGAGCCAGTAATTTGCCCAGGTGGCCAAAGAGACCAGTTGCATTCTTGTGTGTACCATTAGGGCACAGGATGATTCCCCTGTACTCAGCACTGATGAGGCCACACCTCAAATCCGGTGTCCAGAGAAGGGTAGTGGAGCTGGTGAAGGGTCTGGAGCAGAGGGCTTATGAGAAGCAGCTGAGGGAGCTGGGAATGCTTGGCCTGGATAAAAGATGGCTCAGGGGAGACCTTATTGCTTTCTACAACTACCTGAAAGGAGGTTGTAGAGAGATGGGTGTTGATTTATTACTCCCAGGTAATAAATGATAGGACCAGAGGCCTCAAGTTGCAGGAGAGGTTTAGATTGGATATTAGGAAAAATTTCTTCATTGAGAGGGTTATCAAGCCCTGGAACAGGCTGCCCAGAGATGTGGTGGAGTCACCATTCCTGGAGTTGGATTTAAGAGATGTGTAGATTTGCCCTTAAGGATATGTTTAAGTGGTGAATTTGGCAGTGCTGGGTTAATAGTTGGACTTGATAACCTTAAAGGTATTTTCCACCTAAATGATTCTATGATTTTCATGACATGTATTCCTAAAAGCCCCAAAGTAGTCTACAGAAAAATATTCAAAAGAATAAAATCTTGTTAACCCTATTGTGATATTTCTCTTAGAAGGTTTGCCTTCCAGAAGCAAGAACAAGCCAGGGCAAGCCAATGGGTTTTATTATGTAGCCTGGTATATTTATGAGACATTTTCCTGGAACTAATACCACATGTGTAGACTTTAAAGTCAATTTTTAACTTATTTTCTTCTTGATTTACTGAGAAAAAAAAATCCTTTTTCTTCAAAAAAAAGGATATTTCAACAGCAAAAGGAAGAAAAATCACTTTGGTTTTCTGTTAGTCTGTATTGCAGGAAGGCTACAGAAAAACAATATCCAGTTTTATATTAAATTCTGAACTGTGCAAATTAGATTGTTGATTCTCTGGCACTTCCATTTCTCATTGCTCATATTTGACTTCTACCTGTAAATCCATGACTGAATTCCCTATCTGCATTCCAATAATCTTTAATGTCGATTTTTTATTATGTGTTTATAAAGAAAACAGTCCATCTCAAATAGCAAATTGTAGAAGTATGAAAAATGTATGAAAGTCTTGGTATTTGTTGCACATTTCTATATTCTTAGAAAAATGTGGATGAATAATTTAATCACACCTAGTTTTAAGAGAACAGATGAGTTTTGTTCCCTGAGAGATTTGCTGATAAGGTCTGACACCACAACATTTATTCTGAACCCAGCACAGGGTGTTGTACAAGTAACAACTACAGGATTACACCCTCTAATTTATATTTTCATTTAAACAACCCAGAAGTATAAAGAATTCAAGGCTAGCGCAGGCACTTAATTCTCAGGGAATGATTCAAACTTCTGCTCTCTGATGCTATCTCTCTGTGGTTGGCATTTTAGTTCACATGACATCTCCCTTTTGACATGCATAGTGACTAAGTGACCTAAGCCAAAGTGCCCTCTTATATGAAGCCCACCAGAGCTAGACAGTAGGTAAGAAAAATCATGACCCTACTGCTCAGAGTACAGAGGTCTTGGCGTCTGGCCTCATATCCAGGACTTCATTTGGCTTTCCATTTATGGGGCTTTGAGTGATATCCATAAGTTTCCTCCCTCAGCTGAGAACTCAAGACCTTTCTGGGAAATTGCTTTAACCACTAGATGCTTGGGGAGGAGAGGATCACCCATTCCCCTGCACCATCACCTCCCTGTCTCTCCAAGACCTCCAGTTCTAGACCTTGGTCAGAGAGAACAGCGTCTATTGAAGAGTTGTCTCTCAGGACCTCAGAGCTTGAGAGCAGCCTTGTTAATACAGTTGTGATCACTGAGTTCCACATCACACTGTGTTTACTGGGTCTGTCCTAGCTCTCCTGCTCAGCCACACCGGAGACAGCAATAAACCACTGTAGGGAGGTGGTCTCTCTATACTGAACCTTCCTCTGTGCGGAGCTCTGCCAGTGGGAAGAAGACAGCACATATAAGTATTCTAACAAATTGTCCAGAGGCTTTTAGAGGTCTTTCTCCATTTCCTTGTTTAGGCAGCTTAAATCAGTGTGCTGCGGATTCGCACTTACTTTTAGTGTGGATGCCTGAAATAAGCAATCTAAGCACAGGCCTAAGTTACAAATACCATGATCCCTCTGCTTCCCTCCTACCAGGCACCACTGAAATAACACAGGCTAATTTATGCAAAAGATTCCATCATGGGTTTCTCCTTGGCATATTTTTAAAAAGTCATGATTGCATAGCAATCCATCATTTCCTGAGCAGTGTAATTCATCTTTATTTCCTTAACAACTTTGATCACATAACAAATGTGATGATTCCTCTTCATTGCATGTATGGGAAATTACTGTCACTGGTGATCCAAATGAATTAGTTTAATGGCTTTGTATGTCCTCTTGGTACAACCCTAAATATGGGATGTGTAGTAAATAAGAAGTACAACAAACAGAGCTCTGTGGACATACAATGTTCTTTCAGTCTCCTTAAAGCTGAGACATATATAACAGGGATTTCTAGCAGGAGATATGGTACATAAAACAGGGGCAAAATATCTAGCAAATGATGTTCATGGAAGATGCTAATGTTTTAAAGCAGTAAGTTTTGGATGTTAATTAAATCTGCCTTAAGGTCACTAATTGAATCTCCATATCTGGATTTTGGCTTTGCATATGCCACTGTACTCTGTAATGGGTACAAGAACAAAATTTACATTAATTACAAGAAGAAAAACGTGTCCAAGAAGAAAAACGTGTCCAAGAAGATTCCAAATGAATGCTGCAAATGCTATTTTTTTTCTTACTTTCTTATTTATAATCATACATGAAACCTTTCCTATGTGCAAATTCATACAGCTGTTGTTTCTTCCTTTACAATCTTGGACCTCATTGTCTACATTGGAAGACATTCTGTATGTTCATTGACAGGGATGAGATCATGTAACAGTGTGCAATAAGTCACCACTAAAGAGTTGTCATGGTCCTAAAGTGTTCTCTGTGTCTTTTTGCAGGGAAACCTCAAGACAGAAATACTGAAAAATGGCTACCGAGGAGCTGACACACTGAAGTACAACAAAATTACAATTCTTGGCCTGAAACTGAGACCTCAAGCTGTTACTCTGAATGGAAGATCTATCCACGGAGATGCTTTCTCTTTTGAGACGAGTGGGGTAAGTGCTGAACTGAGTAGTTAAGAAAAAACTTAGGGAAAGGAGGGTGAAGAGCACTGAAGGGGATGAAGGCAGTGGAAAACAGGAACAGTTTCTTATCCACGCCCCTTTGTATTTCCAATATAACCAGACATAATTCTTGATACAACAGCCCGAGATTTAGAGGAGAAAAAAAAAGCAAAAGCAAGAGTTCTTTTAGGAAACTTTAATCTTTGCTATAACACATACGCTCTCTTTTACTTAATGTCTGCCACTTATACAAATTTTTAACTAATGAAATACTGAAAAGAAGATACAGCTCCATAAGCTGGGAGCAATGTTAGCAGTTTTATGGGCATTCTTATAATTTCGATAAAATGAGAACACTTGTCAAAGTTTTTTGTCCACTGCTGAAGTGATGTAGATCTTTTCAACAATTGCTTGGTGTCCAAAAATTATTCCTGTGTAATTGGCTCTAAGCAGTATCTCCCTCTCTTCCAAGGAGGTATAGTTTCAGCATCTTTAAGTGCCCACCCTCAGTGTTCCAGACCAAAATGCATGACTTCCTTGTGCAGTGCTCCTTTGGCACCAACAAGGAGACATTTTAGAGGGGATGGACAGAACATCCCTAATAAACCCCTAAGCTGCAACAGTCTCTGTGGTCCCAGTTTTCTTTTGTATGGACAAAAGGAGCAACACCAAGTAAACTTCCTTTCCTCTGGTCACTCGTCCCATATCTGTCACCAGCTGAAGTGAGTTGTGCACACTTAGTATGAGATGTGGTACTCACATCTCAGCACTGGTCTGCATCTAGGGAGCTCCTGGTATTAACACTGTAAGATGCCACTAACGCATTGTTAATGAAAGATAACTGAGGCAACAAGTAGTGGATGTCACATCTTAGGTTATCCTACCCACTTGGCTCAGTGATTTAAGTTTAATTTGTAACCAAAGAGTGATCCCCATTATACACACCTAGTAATAACATTTATTTTATTGAAGGAATCTGTAAAGGAAGAAAATTGCTGAGAATAAATTTCTGCCTTGGAGAATTGTAAAAATCTCACTTTCGGAGACGATGTCATAAATAAGTGTAATCAGTACTGCCTCAAGGGAAGAAATTGTTTAACAGCCAAACTGCCTCTAAGAAAGCTGAAAGCAACATAAATGTGGGAGGGGAAAGAAAACATTCCATTGAGATGTGCTTGAAGGCACCAGTCACAGAAATCCAGAAGATAACTAACAGCATCATATAGAAAGATGATTTTAAAAGACTAAAAAGCTTGTCACAAAAGTATCATTTAAAATTGATTTAAGAGAAAAATATGATCTTAGTGACTTAAGATCTGCTTCAAATGCCAGAAGAAAAAAACCCTACCAAGCTGCTGTTGTGGGGTTCTAAAACTGTACAAAAATTACAATTTTTATACCTGCTAAATATATTTTTCTCACAATTCTACGAGATTCAGTCAAACCTCTCCCACCATTCCTAGACAGATGTTACAATGCCACTACCTATAATCCTCCCATGTTTGACCCTCTCATAAAAAAAAAGAAGAGCACTAGCAGCTTGGGTTTAAATCTTGAAGACTTACAACTCATGTAATTAATAAAATAAAATGTAAAGGGCAAATTTGCCACTTTCTTATAGGCTTAATGAGACTACTTACTGTATAACACCTTAACAAGCAGAGACCACACTGTTTGAAGGGATATAGTAGAAAGTAACTTCTACCATATTGTTTTTTGCTTTACAGAAAGCAAATTTATCTAATAGCAATGCTTAAGTGCTTATTGAGCCATATTTATTTGTATATAAATAGAAACAGGTTGCTTAGTAATACACCACTTCTTTCTCTCAGACTCATGCAGCGCTACCCTGATCTGACATTTGCAATATCACAGAATCTTCCTATTATTAGGAGTTCTGTTATCTTTTTTTTTTCCCTGGAGTATTGCGCCCTAAGGAACTGTACAGTAACTGCAGCAGGGATGTTGCAAGGGCATGTCTGTTGACCAGGCTTGTGCTGACAACAAAACGACCTGGGCATAAGAAGGTTCTTTTTATTACACTCGCATCCTCTGCTGGGATGTGCAGAGAGGTTCCCACCATCCGTAGCTCCCAATGTTCATGCAGTATCACAGACTGGAGTAGCCTCTCTGGCTGTCTGGCACTTCTGGGTTAGTTTTGGACGGGGTTGCAATACTTTGTTCTGGATTTTTAGCTGTATTTGAATAAAAGGCAAATTATCCAAGAAGTGGAATTCCAACTTACCAAGCAGTGGTAGAGAACAGTTTCTGATGAAAGATGAAAATATTAGATATTTTGAAGAAGTGATCTAAGTAAGCATAGACTGTTAATATTAACATGAATTTGTGGGTTGGCAAAGAAATAGCTAAGAGCTGTGAATGGATATCATGAATTTTAAGACATTATTAATTCTGAAACATAAAGATAAAACTGGTGAAGTACTGAAAATGAAAATTACATGAATAGCACAAAATACATTAAATTAAATAGCATTGAACACAGAAAGAGTGGGACAGGATTGTATTTATAATTTCCTATTTCATTCATGTTATTAATGAATTTTAGACTGTTCCTGAATTTTTAAAAGGGATGTTGAATTGGATACAGCAGTAGAAAGATGCATACTGCCATCAAGTTACCTACCAGATATGCTAAGAAAATCATGACGGTCTAAACTCAAGTTTCACTTAGTCTCTGTTTTGAGCTGGTCTTTTTTTACATTAACATAAAGTTGCTCATTGTTTTGTGTCTCCTTTTCTCCACAGAAACTGACTCTGAGGATTTCTGCTCCACTTACTCAGGAACTGAACATTAAGTTTTACTAGAATGGTCATAACACACAGACTCAACTTATGTTGAGCATCCTTGCCCCTCAGATATTGGTCTCACTTTGACTGTAATATAAAAAAAATCCATGTAGTCATTAAAACATTGCTTATGGACCTGATGACTGATCTTTTCTTATGTAGTATTTATAACTCAGTATTCTTCAAATTAAATTCTCAGTGGTAGTTAATGAGTATTACCATAAACTGATGTGCATTCAGCATAGCATAGAAGAAATCATCCTGAAAGTTCTGTCTCAGCATGGGTGGAGATATTTGGAAACATTCTCAATGGGACCATATTCTGCATAGCATATACTATTTGGGTTTTTTTCAAAGCTGTGGTAGCAAAAAAACCCCAAAAACAACCAGGAGTCAGCTTAATACCCATAGCCCTGTTCTAGGGGAGGCAATGTGCATTTGCAGGAAAACATATGGGACACACAGCTGATCAAAGGCTGGGCATACCTAGGTCTTCAGCTATTCCTGGCTGCAGAATGATCTCCTAAGGCCATAAGAAACTCCAGCTTGTGGAAACAGCTCTAAGGAGTCACTATAATTTTAACTATTTTATATAGTTTTTATATTAATTTATTATTTATATTGTATTATTTTAATAATACAACACATACCCAGCCATTAATATAAAATGTAATACATATAATATATAATATTAATATAAGATTATATGGAATATTATATAACCATATATAACAAATCAGCCAGTTGTCCCAGACTCCAAAACCTACAACTGTAGTGATCACTCACTTTTGTCTTTATTTCCATGTTCCTGAACTGTGATCACAACCTGGGCATGTCTTGGGATGAAGTAATCACAGAGACAATTTTTTTAAAACTTAGAGAATTGCTTTCAGGAATATGATTCTCTATGACAACTGTTCACAGTGTTAGAGTTGCTCTTACCACAGCAAATGGTCTATACCCTTAAATTTACACTGTGACTTCTGACAGGAGGGATCCACATCGTGGCAGGACAGAGTTTCACAAACTCAGCTGTTCCCATGCTTTTAACTCTGTGCTAAAAACCTCTTTTTACTTTTATTGATATTTATTCAGGAGAAATCTGAGTTGCAGTTTGCAACTCTAAAAGTTGTAATAGTAAATAGATAGTCCAGTAAGGCAGTTAGGAAGTGACTGTGTTCCAGTTTAGGTTGCCAGCACCAGCTAATGAAGTTCCCTCCAGGGCATTGCAGGCAATCTTAAGCTTGATCTCAAGCTCCTTAAGCTGTTTGTGACTCTTCCTGTTCCTGCCTTCCACCATAACTGAAATGTAAAAAACACACTTCTTGTAACAGAAATGTCATGCCAGCTCCTAGCAGAATAATTTTGGTTCCAGAACTCTGCAGGAAAAGGCCTCAACCACAGGCTACTCTTGCAAAAAGCTCCCCAGCACCACAGGAAAGTTGTCCTGACACAACCATCACACGTGCAAGTCCAGCATGCTTTAACAAGAATGTCCAATTCTCACAATACTCAGTTTGAGAGCACTCAATAAGGATTTCATCCAGGTGTTTTCATGTGATCACAGTTCTGAATTAGCCATGATGCACAACAGAGCAGTACAAACTTCTCCAGTTTATGTCATGTGCATGAAGACAAACACAGATCTGACTGGCTGCTAAAGGCTGCTTCCTCAAAATGAGCTGAGTCTTGTGGAGAAACCTTGAGACTTGGGTCTCTCCAGAGTCTCTGCTGGCTGCAACAAGATGGTGAGAAAGGGCTGAGGAAGAGCAGAATATGGGCAGTAGGGTGAATGCTGATTCAAGGTGATGGATGAAATTACCACCTTCATTGCTGTAGAATACAGCACATAACTAGAGTCCCTGATGAAAAGTATGTCCCTCCGAGTCTGTGGACTGTGCAAACTAAGGGCCTTGTGCAAAGGAAAGATGTTAGGATGGTTTGTTAGAGCTGTGTATTTGGAACAGAGGAAAGCAGAACCTCTGTCAGAGCAGACACCTTTAGCAGGCAGCCAGACAGTGCATTCTTGCTGCACAAAGCTGATGATCAGCAGAGACCCAGAGGATGTGTCTGTACTGCATGTCATGGTTCTGCACCAGAGATCTCAGAGCAGGGCCAACCAATGGAGGTTCCAGCTGGCACAGGAGGTCTCAGTCCTGTGGCATGTTGTCTCAAGCTCAGCCACACTGCCAGTCATCCTCCTGTGCTGTCTGGGTGAGCCTTGTGGCTGCTCACCCCGAGCCTGTGGCAGATTTAACCAGATTTAAAGAGAAAGCTGTTGGATGGCTTGACAATGTGGGACAGATGGTGACCACTAAAGCAGACCAGTTCTGTGCAGAATCCAACCTCTTCCATGTGGTCTTTGCAAGAATGGCACCAAAGAGGTACCTCCTCCCAGGTACCTCCAAGGTTCCTCCAAAAGTGAGGATGTTAGTTCCTCACCATGGCAAAAGAGCAAAGAGAGAGCAAGAGAGCACTGGGTTAGAGAAAGCAAATTTGTAAACACCTTAGATAGGAGTGGGGGAATGGGATTTGTTTTTTCTGGGGAAGGTTTTTTTTTTGGTACAGAGAGTTTGTCTCTGCCTCCCAGGGTGGGTAAAAGCAGTAGTGGGGGACGGGAGGTGGTGAATTTGCTAACAAATGGTGAAAAAGGAGACTGGTGTGGAAGTTGGAGCACAGATGTGGCTGGAGAACAGGGATGTCACCTCTATAAAGAGCCCTTGGCTGCATAACCATGTGGAGTTAGCCAGTGCTCACAGATTTTCTGTGAAATCAGTAACTAACCTAGCACTTTCATATATATCTTAATAATATAAGAGCATAAAAATACACTCCTACTGGCATCAATATACAGTTCAGGCTTGTATTACAACCTGGATTTTATTCCTTTCTTGTTATCTTGTGCCTTGTAGCTTCAGTGAACACAACAGGAAATCGCTAGTCAGTAAATACATCTGCCTTGGGCTCTGATTTCACATATTTATTTCATAAAAGTAAGCAAGACAGCCCTTGGTCAGCATTTGTATTAGGGACATCAAAGAAAAATGGAGTTTGTGCGTTCATGTGTGTGTCTCTGGCTATTTATGCTCTCTGAGCATTGAGCTGCGGGTATAATTTTGGATCATTTACACTTTTTTGAAGTTCTGGTTACACTGCTTGTTCCTTCCCATCCCAACAATTTCTTTCCTCTTTGTTGTTGTTGTTGTTGTTTGTTTGTTTGGGGGTTTTTTGTTTGTTTGTTTGTTTTGTTGGTTTGGGGTTTTTTGGTTTTGTTTTTGAGAAAAGGATAACAACTTCAACAAAAAATACTGATCATGTGTTGCAGGGGATATGAGGTGAATCCAAGAATCTACAGACAAATACTTTACTGTCTTCTAAGATTAGAATAGATTTAACGTGAACTTCCCCGAGTGTTGGTGTGGATTACATTTATTACAGATACAGATTTTCAATGGAGAGAGGACTTCTCAGGCTGGGATTTAAAAGCATCAATAGTCAGCTGCTTTGTCCATCCTCCCTTTGTTAGCCGTAAAACTCTCCAACTGAGTCCTTCAGAACCTGAAGGACTTGAAATGTAAAGGGAAAAATCTTACTTTGCATTTCAAAACCTTGTTGATTCTGGGCTCCTGCCTTACAAAGCCATAAAGAGAACACAGAAATTCACCAGTCAAGCTACACTGACCCCTAAACATATGCCATTAGGCTTCACTTCTGCAGAGAAAGGTAAAGGAAATATTCTCCATGCTACTCCACATACACTTCAATTTTTTTCATCTAAACCAGGCGATTTTAGGTTTAAGCTCAAGTGATCTCACTGTCCATTCTTGAGGAAAGTTCATGTTGATTTTGTGTAATATGAAGAGATTATGCCCAAATCAGCTGCACTGGTAGAAGTAGCACAATTAAATGAAGGGGACATGCACAGAGGGCTCTTCTATGCTTAGTAAGCTGGACATGAAAAATCTGTTCTGATATGGCCCATTGTAATATTTCATGTCTTGGAGCAAAGAAGAGACAAAAGAAGATGTGACTCTGCCACAGAAAACAAGACACTGGAGGAGATTTGGGACCTTATTGGACCCGAGCAAGAGTTTCCAATGAAAGGTTTAATCAAAGAGAAGGTAGGGCAATCACAGATATAGAGACAAGTAAAGGCAAAGATGCTGTAATTCATCTGTTTGCTGTACTGGTACCATCCTGCTAGAACACTGTCCCATTCTGGTGTCAGAAATCTGTGGAATATACTGAAAAAAATAAGCTTGCTACAAAGAAAAGCCACAAAAATGTCTGAAGGACTAGAAAAAAATGCATATTCTAGGAAATGCATCAATGAGCTCAGCCTGTCTTCAATGGCCAAGACAAGGCTCAGTCATATGAGAATCTCAGTGTACCTATGGGGGCAGAAATAAGGTGGCAGAAGCTCTTTAAAGTAGCAAAGGTAAGATTTGGTGTCTGTTAATGAAATTAGACAAATTCAAAGACTGATATTTTAACTGTAAGAACAGCTTGTCAAGAACTCTGTTGAATTCTCCTGCAGTAGGAATTTTTAAAGGAGTAGTTGCTTTTCTAAAAGAAATACTCTTGCTCACTAATTCAGGAAGCTTTTGGAACTGTATCCCTAGTCTGTGTCATGGCAACTGATCACAGCAGTCCCTCTTGGGGTCACAATTATGAATAATGAAAGGATGTTTTGTAGGGTTTTTTGCAAAACATGCGTAGATTTCTGTGATAAATCAGTGCTTATCACAGATAAGCACTTATCAGTGATAAGTCAGGTAAAAAGATCATAAAATGTCATTGATATAATTGGATTTTTGGTATATGTTGATATGTAATATATTTTGAATGAGTGAAGGTTCTGGTAATTTTTCTTGTTACCAGGTGGAACTGGAATCTCCTTGAAAGTGAAAGAAATTATTGCCATTCTCATACAGGGACTGTTTGCCACTCATGTTGCCAACAGGTCTAGAAGAAAAATATCACTTGGTCTACGATGAGCATGAGGTAGAGAACAGGAGAGCCCTACAGCAGAGCTGGTGCCTGGCTGTGGGGAGCAGTGACCCATTTTCTGTCCCTCACCCCTTGCCCAGGGGCAGGCTTGCAAAACCAAGCAGCTCCTCGTATGACCAGGAAAGATGGGTGTGACATCCATGAATGCCAGTTGCCCCTGAGGTCTGGGGTAATGTGACTGGGGGTGCAGTTAGGTGTCAGTGCTCAGCACCATGATGCAAGCCAGAATGCAACCTTCCCTGGGATGCCCCCTAATGCAGGGACCCAGCAGGATCCATGACCTGCACCTGTGGGGCAGGTGGCTGGAGCCCCAGCAGTGACTCGTAGAGACCTTGGCTGGGAGACTTGTCACTGTGCTCACTGCAAATGCAAAAAATGCAAATGCTCTGGTGGAAGATTATGAAATGAAGGTGAGATGGGCACATTGGGCCCAGAGTGAAAAAGACTGCCAGGGCTTTCCCTTGTGGGGCACATTTCGTCACAAGGGGAAAATGGAGCTGCCAGAGGATGTGCTAACATTATTGGACTGTCTCTTTAGGGACTAACAATCTATAGGTATTAAAACTAGCACAGATGCAGAATGCTGCATATATAAGCTCTAGCAATGCTGTCCTGACTGCTACACTGAGGGCATGGTGAAAGCCATGAAGGAGGGTAGGAAAGTGTCCTTCCCTGGGAGCAATGCAGTCAACTGGAGAAGCCCTGAGAGTGGAGAGGCAGGGAGAGGTGCCTGGATAGTAGAAGCAGAGCCTGGGAGCTATTCTATGCAGTTCCATGCCTGAGACAGATGGTGAGGCTTTTCCTAGTGACCCAGAAGGGATTGTGTAGACCTTGTAGCAACTGCACACTCTAAAGGTTGTTGCAGAGTTGCATCACACAAGAAGACCCAAGTGGAAAGAAAAATCTGAAAGGAATGATAGTTGTGTATGCTTTCTGTTCACTGAACTTGGCTCAGGAGATTTTTGCAGTTATAGTTTGTGCTCAAATATAAAGGAGCTTCAGGGATTTGCCGAAAACATTTTGGGGGGTTGTTTGCAAATAAAAGAAATGATAGATTAATTGGCACAGGGCAGCCCAGTTTCCTGCGGAGTAACTTTTCTGCTCTATCCACTCCTTCTTGGCTCATGCTTCTTCACCTGTGCTTCATAAGCACTTGATAGCAGCCCTACCTCACTTTTTGGTGTGACCAGAGTCCAGGACTTGCAGGATACAAGACAATCTTTTTGTGCTCTTGCTTATAGCTCAGAAGGCCTACTCTGCTTCCTCCCACCTTTTCCTTCCCTCTCCCCCATATAAACACATGCATGCATGGAAGAACAGGGGTGTGCAGAAACCAAACGTGCTGCTGATCTCGTACAAACTCCTGCAGATACAGGGATTATTTGAGGCACAAAGGACCTCCCTCTTATCCAGAAAAGTGCTGTGAAATACCATCTACTTCTCACTTACAATACCTTATGATCAAACAAGGATTGCAAAGCACTGCAGAGCTCGGTGTTTCAGGATACTGCTGAAACCTGGAAGGTTGCTCTCATCAGGAAAGCTACTCAATATTCTACCCTTTCTCTTCTTTGGCCCTTTACTCCATGCTGTCCCCCCAGGTATCGCTCCTAGTTGACCTTTCATTTTCATGAGTGGTTAGACTACATTATGCCTGCCAAGTGAAATGTTTATTTAACAGGACATCTGTGGTTTTTTAATAAGCATAACCAAACCTGTTATGAAAAATACCCTCTTCCCTGCTAGCTGCCTTCTCCAGATCCTCTCTTTATCCATACATCATGGTGAATGATGAAGTACTTCTCAATCCTTCCATGGTTTCCCATTCTAGGTCTGTCTGAGGTCTGCCTGTCCTTTAAATGTTGGTCCCAATGTTTTCTCCAAGCAATAACCATACCATTTTGGGGCATTTTCCCTCTATATCAAGAGCCCAAATCATAGATTTGTAATACTTCTTTGGTAGACCCTGATTCCATGATAGTTTTTCAATCATCCATAAACATCTCTGAACTGCTAGTATATTAAAAAAAAAAAAAGAAACTCAGATAAAGTACAGAAATTTCAATAGAAATTCAGAGGAAGCAAAAAGGAAAGCAACACTCTTCTCTGCTCCTTGAAAGGGTGTTGATCAGTTTTTTTCACCACCTGATTATGCTTTCTGGAGAATAAATGTGAGAAAGCTGAGATTAAAAGGATGGCAATTACAGGATCTATATATATGCATATGTACATATATATAAAACTTTCCACAATAATTTTGAAGATACAAGCAATGTTCTTCTCTTTTTCCTTCCATGGGCAAAGTCTGAAGGGGAAGCTGTTCTGAGCCATTGCCAAATTGATAACAACAAAAGAACAGTTTCAAACACTGATGTGGTTTTAGATCAAACAGCTGGAAGTACTGTAGTTTATGGCAGAAAAGAAACCATTCTCTTAGTAACACATAAAAGAAAATAATATAGTGCACAAACTACTCAGCATTTCATTATTTCTTAATTTGTTTCATGTGACTATAGAGTTTTAGAGGCTAGAAAAGGAGAAGGCATTTGAGAAACTCTACCTTAAAATTTATAGGCAGCTGGAAAGCAATGGAAGTTAAAACAGTGTTTCCAGTGAGATGCCAAGAGTCTGTTTGCCTATCTGAAACATGCTTCCTGCCTTTCAGCATCTAAGGGGAGTTTCAAACCATGAAGCAACAATTTAAAAATGACTGTTATGTCTTCAAAAGTTCTTTTGTATGTGGATGAACCTTCTTTTGTGTACATTTACCAGACAATCGTATTTTTGCATGTATTATAAGTCCCCTTCCCTTCCCTTCCCTTCCCTTCCCTTCCCTTCCCTTCCCTTCCCTTCCCTTCCCTTCCCTTCCCTTCCCTTCCCTTCCTCTTCCCCTTCCCATCAGTTGCAGCTACATACCAAACTCTGTTTTAAAAAAGTAGCTATTTATATATTTATAAAACAGCTAAATAGCCTGAAAATTGTTTGAAGCATCCCCTAAAGATTAATAGAACTCGTGAAGGGACAGAAAGAAATCAGAAAAAAAAAAAAAAAAAAAAAAAAAAAAAAAAAAAAAAAAGATTTACAGAGAAGTTTGGGCTTTTTGGTTTTTTTTGAGCTCATCATTACACATGAGGGAGGAGGTGTAAGATGCACATACTATGTTTTTTTCCCCTCTGAAACCTCATTTCTAATAGAAATTTTAAAATCTTTCAGCCTAACTGCTGGAAAGATGATGTGAACCCAGCAGAATCTTCAAATACTCCTAGTACTCCTCTTTCTGCTTTATTAGTTTAGCCTGCTACTGCTAACTTTTATGGGACAGTGAATCAACTCTCAAATTCTTCATGTTACATCTATAATGCTGTTGTGATATTTTGTTTTAAGGTGCAGAGGTCAGATCAGTAATTACTGGAATATTGCTTTATGAAAAGAAAAAAGCAGTATTTGAAAAAAAAAACAGTATTCTTTTAAATGTGACTTAAATTTTTATTTTAATGATACTTACTGGTTTGGCTAATATACTCTAGTGTAGGCATTAAAGGTAGTTCAGATATTCTTTAACAGCATTTTGTTTTGCTGTGCTCAGTTTCCAAGCAGAACAGTTTCTCTCTCACTTTTGTCTATTTGCAATTCTTCCTTTTAATGCTCCAGATCACACTCTTTAATTGTTAATCTTGTGAGGCAGGACAACTGTTGATTATTTGGCTCTGTGTTCTTAATAGAGTCATTATTAAGCATAATAAGCATATTTTCTCAACCTTAAAAAAGCAATAATTATCTTATTATAAGTAGATCTCAAAATCCACCCCTAAAGTGCAAATGCTTTCTTCATGGTTTCTTCATTTTCCACCTCTAGAAAACAGAAGATGCTAATTTAGAGACAGGATAGTTGTGATTATCACTGACACAATTACAATGAGTTTTATATGTTTGTTCCCATGCAACCAGTGCTTGAATATGTTTAACAAGTCAAACCTATTACAGTTCCTTTTCTTAATGCTATTTGTTTTGTACCATTTGTGGCTAGAATGTGCTATAGGAATATTGGTTTGCGCTCTACTTTCTTTGGTTTTACACAGGAAATAAAAAAGATTGAGTGAGATTCCTCCTGCTTAAATGGATGTATTTACAGCTCAGACTTGGAGATGAGTGGAGGTGCCCATTGTCACCAGCACAGACAACAGCACCTCCACAGGATCTCACCCACTGTCAAGCTACTTCTTCTAACTGGGTCTATCCCACCCTAGATCCCACTGCTAGTATTTGCTAGGTCTCACTGACCATAACAGGACCCCAGACACCTATCCCCACATGCACACCTACTCTTTAGACTTTAATACATGATGAGATGATTTTCATCCATGGAGTTTCATCTGCTTCTAAATTGCAGCTATTCAGGTCCACAGGCACCAGGTTGGAACTGGATAGCAAATTTCACTGTGCTATTGTTTTTTTCCTTAGATGAATGCCTATGAGAGTATAGAAGGGAGGGCTCCTTCCTGAAGTGGTCCTTTGGTTTGCAGGAACTGATGCCCAGAAGTTCCCAGGCAAGCCAGCTTTGTACAGCAGGCCCATATCTTCCATATGCTGTTCTTCAGCATGAAATGTATTGTGCTGCAGAAAAATGTTAACTAAAACACTGCAAAAACAATCACAAGGATGAAATAGTTTATGCCACTCACACTATAACCTATAAAGGAAGGGATAGATAGGAAGGGACACAATAACTGTGGGTAAGATTGGCCTTGTGAGACAGGAAAATGGGCTACGGTTTTCCTTTTATCACTGTTGAAAATAGGGCAGCTGGTCATGCAGCATTGGTTGTAGAGCTTTTCCTCTTTCCCATTCAAACTGTGATTTTTCTTCTAGCCTTGTCTGGTTTGGGGAACCTAGCACATAATCCCTTACACTAGTTTTAGTGTAATCTCTGTTTTTTAAAATTCCTTTGAAATTGAGTTTTTAAATAACATTGTTCTGAAGGAGTGAAGACCAAGGCTAATAGTTTAAGCATGAAATTTGGGAAATATTTGCATCTTGTATGTATGACAGCAATGACCATCTAATTGGTTTGGCTCAGCTAAGTAATCTATAAGAGCACTGCAGGGTACTGATTAAAGGTTTGTGTAATGGTTTGTGGGATAACTCGTTCCTTAATCTTGCTTTGACAACCAGCCAAAAACAGGTAAGTGATCAGTCTTACTGATGTTGCTTAACAAGTTTGCTCTTTCCCTGTTGCTTCAGAACTGTAACAAATGCTACAGACAGGAAAACTTGGATGTTTGAACTGTGCAATTGAAGCTGTAGGAAAATCAAGGAACCAGGACTATTTCGTGCAGAGATACAGCCCACACAAAAAAACCCTCAAAACCCCACCACAATCTGAAGTGTTATTTTACAAGGCTGTTTTGTCACCTGCAAGTACGGGGACACATTATCTTCTGGGCCTTTTTCTGTTCAGGTGAGCCTAAGCTGTTCAGGGACCAGGGGACCTTTTTTGGGAGCAGCAGGCTGTGTATAGGGCGCACCCACTCTGGGCACCTGTAGGACAATGGGAACTGCTGACTTCAACAGACAACATGTAAGGCCTTAACGTATTTAAATTTCATAGGTATTTTGTAATATTGACAGCATTTCTGTTAAAATCAGTTAAGGTACAGGGATGGGAAAAGCCTGGACAAATCCACAGTAAATTGCTGAAGCAGGAAGAGTTAACAAAGAAATCCCAACGAAAGAGGGACTGAATCTTTGAGAGACAGTACTTAGGGACTTCCCTTTCTGTGTCAATGACTTTACCGCATTCCTGCGCATCACTGAACCTTCCCTAAGAGCTGAAACACCTCAGGCAGTGCTATGTGGAATAATCCAGCAAAACATCCGAGCAGCCTGCAGCTGAGAGAGCCGAGCAGCCGCTCTGCCTGCTAGAGACACTGCAGAACAGCTTGCAGGCAGCAAACACAGCTGATGGGGACAACTGGCAGAGAGCACAGCTGACAGAGGCAGCTGCGAGCCAGCCCAGCAGGCAGGAGGGCAGTGAGCAGCCAAGTGCAGTTGCAAACTTCAGCCTAAAGCACAAGGTCCTTTCTGGCTTCTCCATACCAACATAGAGTGGTGACACAGTAAGCTGATACAGCACCAGCCAAGCTCTCTCTTTCGGGACAACAGCTTGATTCCTGATTAGTTGGATTATGTGATGAAAAGTGGGGAATGACTAAGGAGAAGGGGACTGCAGCCAGTATGCTCCAAGGGAGGGTAGTTTTGCTTGTTCTAAATTGTTTTGCGCCCAATCCCTTAAAAGTTTCTATTATTTAAACTCATGTGTGCAAAATATTGTTCATCAATGGGGAAAACATTTCCTTGTTTAGGTGCATTGATTTAATTCCCCTGAGTTTCAGGCTGACACTCAGACTCCTGTTCTGTATTTCCAGAGGCCCCTTAGAAACAATATCTGCTGCTTGTGGCCAGTCTGTGCTTGGGGTAAGTACTATAACTCATCTCCTATTCTACAGCACTATAAAGTGTTTACAGCTGCTATCCATCTTGTCTCCAATTCCATGTTCAACATGCTGCTCTCTAAAATTGAGCTCTGTATATTACATGAATGATCTATATGTGTTTGCACTGAACTACACTGCACCGTTATTCCAGGGAATCCAGTTTACCGTGAAATTCCAATCACTAGATAGAGCTACTTTTTTTAATTATTAATGGTCTACACCATCTCTGAAGTGTCCCAGTAAAGGATAAATAGATGGCTTAGAACTGATCCTGCAACACATCATTATAGATACTCTCTAGAATTACTTTCTGAGTCATAATCTTTTTAGCATGTGCTGCATTCATTTTGTATAGTGCTAATTTTTAATCAACACATCATTTGGTGAGAAATTATATCAAATCCTTTAGTAAAAGCTAGATGTATTACATTACATTGTCTCCATTCACAGATTTTATCAATAGAAGTAATTATCTGCCATTATTTGTTTTCTGTGTGCTCTCTGTTGCCCGTCTTCTGCAGTTATCTTTAAAATCCACATGTTGAACCTTAGCCTAATTTAATCTCTTTGAGGCAGGAACAATTCCAGTGTTAAGACAGTGCAGAGCACAAAGGGAATTCAGAGAACTACTAATAATAACTGTATGCCAACTATTCTTCACTCTCTGCTGTGATCTAGTTGTTTCACATTTATTGCATTACTTTGGCCAGGACAGAATTTGAAGTACCAAGTCCAGAAAAGGACTTTGGTACCTACAAGTTACATCCTGAAGTGTCCATATTATAGGATTGTTCCTCTAAAAAGAAATTTAAAGCCTGTGGCAGAGGTCCACACTCCTTAAATGGAACATACATACCTGCAGACACCTGGAAAAGACAGATAACTAGAATTTTTCTACAGATAGGAGTAGCAAGTAGTTATTCTGCATATAATGATGTATTGGTGACCCTCACAGAATGGTGTAGTGCAGAGGAGCATCGTCATGGTGTGATAGCAAAGGCCTCGCAAATGAGAACACATGATGCTGGGTGTGGGAGCAGAAGGGGAAAAGAGGGGCTTGGGATGCCCCCCTACTGGGGACCCCAGTGTTGTAACAAGGTCACCTGTGGCTGGTAAAGAAGCGAAGACTGAGAGAGCTGAAAAAGCAAGTCTCACTATATACAGTAAATTTGAATGTAAACTGGAGTTGCAGACCAATAAAGCAAGAGCTTGCGAGAGTGGGTTTGAAAAACAGCCCCAGGTGAGGGTTCTTATAGTAGGGAGGAAGAAATTATCAATATCATACACCTTTTTCCAGCAAAGAAGTAGAAGAAACTTCATCAATAACATCATACTTCTGGAAAAGGGCATGAGATGCTGATGGCACGCTCAAACCCTCTTCTTCTCAAGCAATATTGATGCCATCAAATACAGGACCAAACACAAAATCCTAAGGCAGAGCCCAATGACAGAGCTAGATAGTAGGAAGGCTTTGTACAACAGTTTTGACTCCATTGCTAATGTCATTCTGCATTAATCAGATAATTTGTACTGTGGCAGGTAGAACTGTTGTGACTAGACTAATCTTAATAACACTCTGTTGTATGGTAATTAGTCTTAAGATTTTCATTAGACTAACAGTAAATTCTTGGCTTCCCATATAAGGTGTGCTTTCTTTCCTGACTGAAACAGGATTTTGAGTGCAACACTGGTCTCAAAATTTACTTTCATGTAATAACCATGGTATAGAGCAGTGGCAATGTAAACAATCACCACATTGCAGTTTAATTCTATTAATTTTAACTTTATTTTCTTCTAAGCAAATAATTTTTAAAAGATATAATTCTTTTCTGCAGTAATAGTTCCACTTGTTTAGCTATATAACTTCTGGAATTCTAAAGTGCAGTAAAAATTATGTTTATAAAATAGAAGCTGTCCCTTTTTATTGCAACACCTATTTTACATATCTAATCTCAATATGCCAAACAGATCATGAAATTATTTCTTTGTGATTGTAAACAAAGCATATGCATTGCATTGACATAAAGAAAGAAAAAGGATTTAAGAAATAGGACACGATTAATTAAAATCTGAACAATTCTGCAGTTCTAAAATGAAATGTTTATTTTTCAAAGGCCTATCTCTGCAAAGGGGAAAGGATATTTAGAAATGTTTTAAGCATCAAAAAATGAGAGTTAAAGAAACATGTATATCTCCTACTTGGTTAGTAGAACTACTTCTACTATTTTTCATTTGCATTGCAGATACAATTGCTCAGAAAGTATACTGGGAAAAAAAGCCTTTGATGGAGAAGTGATATGTGTTAGCATTTGCATTTCTCACCCTATCTGTCTTCCTTTACTACAAAGGAGGACTTAATTTAATTAATTCCATTTAGATAGCAAATGTCTGTAAGAAGCTTATTTTGGAAAGCAACTATAAAAGGCACAGCATATTTTAAGAGAGTTTTTCAAAGGGTACTAAAAGGGTAGTATTAGAAATTCAGTTTCAGACAATATAAAGAATAGGGCAAATGGAAAGTGCGAAGTTTCACTGTGTAGTGAAATACATATCTAAGTTTTGGAGAGTAATTCAAATGGACCCTTAAGCTGTATTTACTTTTTAGGAAAACCAAGAGCCATGGTGCAGACATAAGGCTATGGTGCAGAAGGTGATTATGGCTTGGCTTCTACAACCTGAGAGACTCTTTTAGTATATTAAGTTCAGACTGCTTGAGGAGTTGCACCAAGGCTGATATTAAGACCAACACTACATTCTGCCTATGGTTTGGACTTCTGAATGAATGAGGTAAAAAAATAATGATTTAATTAAAAAGAACAAATTGAGCTAATTTTTATACTGTGACTAATTTTTATCTCTTTACCATAGTATCCTGTGCTGTGAAGAGCTATCATCAGACACAAAAAACCCCCCCAAAAAAAAATTATCAGGTTTGAGAGAATAAGCAGTAAAGACTTCTATCACATTGCTTTGTTGTGTTGAGAGAGGCTGCCATGCCAGTCCAACAGGAGTTTCAATGCAGACCAATGCACAGTTCTGTGCTTAGGGTGGATGTGTGCAGACATGGGTGAGAGAGGGGGTCTGAGGAGCTGGACAGCAGCTCTACAGCAAAGATCTTGGCAGACAACAAGCTGAAAATGAATAAGCACAGAGGTTACCCTGGGCACCACAAAGGTTAATAACACCCAGAGTTGCAATAGCTGAGCCAACATGATTTTTTCCCCCAGGTCACATCTGTGAATAGCATTGGCACCTCTGTTATTAAGACAGTCAAGTGCAGAGACACATCAGTGCAAGATCATTAAGATGATTAGCGAGCTGATGATTAGAACATAATAAGCAAGTAGAGCAGAGGGAGCTCTCCTTGTGCAGCCTGGAGATGAGAGGGATGAGTCTAACTGCTGCCTTCTATTACCGAAGTGGAGCCATCTTACAATATCTCTGAGAGTTGCTTCTGATGTGCACAACAGAACAGACAACTGTGACAATAGTCACAAGCTGCAGCAAGGGAAATCTGAATGGGATATAGGGCAAAATTTTACAGATGGTTAGATGCTGGAGAGGGTCACCTGGTGAAGCTGCACCATCCCTACCTTGGAGAGTTTTAAACCCCAGCTGAACAAGACTCTGAGCAACTTGTCTTTGCTTTAAAGTCAGCCATACTCAAAGCAGAGGGACTGGATAAAACATGGAGGTCACTTTATATCTCAGTGATCCAACCATTCTTTAATAAAACCCAGCAGATTTCCATATTTTGGATACTGTGAAGCAGTGCTTTCCCTGCTAAGTTAGCTGTGCTGCTGAGATGGCCTTGTGATGCAAAGCTGTAATTAAGGTTCATGTTAGATTTATAGTTTGACAGACATCTACAGCAATAAGCAAAATGAAAGCTAGTGAGTTTAAAAACTGGATAAAACTAAGCTTTAGATAGTAATGAAGAATAACTAATTTGCATCATTAAGATATAACTATCTGGAAGGGCCATTAAGATCAGCTTGAAAAGAGATGTTAGAACCATAGAATAACTAGGTAAAACATGTTTTTAATTTGAAAAGGGATGATAAAGCAGGTTTTGATGCATGACTTCTAAAATTTCCGTGCCATATCAAACTTTCATGGTGTGAGTGCCTTCTCAGCCAACACTAAGCCAAGGCAAAAGATAGTCTTGCAGAAGGTAAACTCAAGATTTCTAATGAAGCTGCAAAAAGAATGCCGAGTTCTCAGCTATAGCTGAGAGTCGCTCTTTCTGACACACAGTGCATGATCCAATTGTTGATATCCAAGTGGCACCGAGGAGAAGGCTTGTGTTGAGAGTCTTCTTCTACAAGGTGCCAGGTAGCAGAGGAATTTTATTCTGTACTGAATTAGGGTTGGTTGTTGGAATTAAGGATGCTGCAAGACTAAAACTGGACTGAGTGTTACGATTAGTATTATGTGTAGCAATTATGTAGAATTAGCAATTATGTGTAAGGATTTATCCTTGTATTAGGAGCCCAAGCTTGTTCTCTCTATAGATTAATATTGAAGCATGTATAATATTTTTCCAAAAGGCTTTTATAAAGGGGAAACTTTTTTAAGTACACAATTTTTCAGTGCCTTGGCCTTTCAAAGGGTTATTTATTTTTCTTGGGAAACACACAAAATGGACTAAAAATATATTTTCCAATCAAACTTCTTGTAAAATTACTATATAATTCAGCATAGCTATGCTAATTATATCACTATGAAAAGATACACCAAAACTGTAAATGATTAAGGACCTGAAGTTAATATTTAAAGTGTGATATTAATTTGTACTGAATTATCTCTTGAATTCAAGAGGGTTAATTAGTTCATTGTTCATTTCAGTTCTGTTGAGCTCCTATATGGATGAATTTGGCCTAGGTTGTTTAAAATCCAATATGTTCAAGAATAATTTTTTTCTGATTTTTCTCTTAGTCATGCAAAGTGAGATTAATTTACCATTTTTAAAGCTACTGAACTAACACATTTAATTTTTTGTGTGTTAATAGTTAAAATCAAATATATAAATATGAAATGGGGAACCACTACTCAAATTTTTTTTATTATTTATTTTATTTTATTTCAAGGAGCTTGGTGTTTACCTATGAGAAAAATCCAGAATGCAGTCTGTGTGTCTGTGTGACAATTTTCAAATCTGCCACTTACTTTCTCTTTACATTTGTTTTAGTGTTTTTGGTGGTTTGTTTTCTTTTTACTTTCTTTTTTTTTTTTTTTTTGACACACACACACAAAAAAGTATTTATGCAGTTACTTTCTCAGCTGTGACAAATGCTGGTTGTGCTGGCAGCTAGCCAACATCTTTTTTTGCAGAAGAACTTTAACACAACTGTTCTGTGGTTACCTAAATAGTTGAATCATTTTCACAGAATTCTTGCTTTTGTGACACTTGGGAATGTATGCTGCTGGTATCTGGCAATTGCCCCAGACTAATTAGTTCTTCATTTTTGAAGATGAATGTTTATTCCATGGTTGGATAAATAAAGTGTATGAAGTCACTTTAGGATAAAAACTACTATTTTTATTAGGATGCAAAACCTTTCTGAAACGAAGAGAAAATAAAGGTTCTCATTTACCATAGATACAGAATTATAGGTCCTGACAGCCATCAGCACAGCTAAGTCTGCGGTGTTGATACAGTTTCATTTTTCATATTCTGTTAATAACAGAATCTAATTTGCCTCCACTTTGAGAAACATTGTGCAATTCTTAGTGGTATTTTAAAACTGAAAATAAGCAACGGATCAGGTCTCATTCAAGTAAGTTGTGGATATGAGTAAGTACACTGAGATAGCAGAATGTGACACGTGAGCAAATGACAATATTGTACTTCTCACACAGGCAAAGCAATAGTGCAATAAATCCACTAAACTCAGCAAATGTTCAGTGTGAGCTTTACACCTCACTTAAGAGGGAGACAGCTGCCGCCCAACAACACAGTTATGAATTCAAGCATATGGTTAAATGCGTTCCTGCATTAGTGCCACAGTCACTCTGGAAGATAGTCAAACTCATTTCATTATTTGGGCAACAAATTTTCAGCCTCATTAAAACCTTAATTGCTTGAATGTTGCCATGAAATGAGGAAAATACCGTGGACAGTGTTCCCAAAAGACAATTCACGTGCTGTCAACTCTTAGTTTAACATATTTTAATGTAATGGAAATAAAATTAAAATTCATGAATGAGAGAATAAATGAGGATGGAAAAAGAAGTAATATTCTTAAGAATTCGCTTTCCCATCTGAGGTTCTTCTCTGTTTCCATGAAAAAAAAAAAAAAGAAACAACTCTCCGAAGTTCTCATTTCTTCTCTAGATATTTTAGTGACTTGCTAAATGTCATTCCTATAAGTCACACTGCCTTTTTGGTAGTTCATTAATAAGGCAAAATCAACCTATATCATAAATTAGTGTTTGGTAACTGGGATGGTAACTGTCATTATAAAATGCAATCAAAATAAATGCTGTAAAGTTGGAAAATTTAATTCATATATATAAATGAGTCATGAGTGATTAAAATCAGCTTCTCAGAGAGTTGGTGTATTCACTTTAGAGTGTGCTTCTGGTAAATGGGCAGAAAAAGAAGAGCATGCACTGCAGTAATTGTATTTCTTCAAAATATCTTGTCTTGACCTCCCTTTTGCTGCAGAGATCTCCCAGCTGTGTAGGTGATAGCCAGGCTTCCACCCCACACACTGAGAGGCAGAGCAACCCAGACCACTGCACAGCTCCTTCCCTGCCCAAAAACATGGTGTCTGCACACTGGAAGGAAAATACGGACTCTGTAGAACCCAACCATACTGAGTAGCTCAGAAAATTGTCTTTACTCTAAAATTATAAACTTTCTTTGAGTGTCAGAACAAAAAACCCCTAGAGGGGGGTTTTTTGCCAAAGTGATTTAACGGATTAAAGTCGGCTTTGCCAGACTGAGCATCTGACCTTGAAGCTCCTATCAAGGAATAATAATTGATAATTGTGAGAGTGGAGGTGTTTAATGATATTCCTAGTATTTCAGCTATTGTTACTTGAGTCCTTGTAGGTGGAGACATAAAATCAATTGTGAAAGCCAAATCAACATCACAGATAGTACTGCTAGGATCTGTTACCCTCTCAGAAAGTCATTCAGCTGAGAAAAAGAATGTTTTATATCCTCTCAGTATTGTGAAATCTTTCCAGACACAATTCCTTCCCTTTCCAGAATCCAGATAATAGGACCCCATTTTGTGGGAGAGGCTTGCACTTTCTGGTTGTGTGTCTAACAGTGGGTTATCAAATATGACAGAGAGTCTTAAGGAGTCATGAAGTTTTTCCTCTATAAAAATAGAACCATGTTCTCTTTTTGCCCAAAGGCATTTGTTGGTTTCTTCCACAAAACAAGTACAATCTTGGGAAGAAAATAATCAAGAAGCAAATAAAGTAAATCAAACACAGCTTTCAAAATTAATTTGGGACAGAGCTTCACTGTAAGCCTGACTGCATGAAAAATAGTACATGGAGGGACCTGGCAACATGCTGGGATTTACTGGTCTTTGAAGGAATACAGGAACACCCACCCTTGTTTTCTCAGAATGAGGAAGCCATAGACATGGTATGGGCACATATGGTGACAGTTTTTTTGAAATTCTACTATCTTGGCTTACACTGATAAATTTATGAAAGAAACTGCTTAAAAGCAAGAGACAGAAAAGTTTGAGTTTGCTTCTTGCTGGCCATTTAGAATATATAGTGTTACCCTGACTCCACTGGGATCCTTCTGGGAAGCTGAAATGATAAGTGAACCTGATATATCATACAGGTTATATATTTATGAGAGTTCAAGTGTGTGACTACTGATAGGCAGTAGATCCAACATTTAGTTTACATTTAGATTAGTCTACATCATCACCCTCACCATGTACACATTTGTCTGAATATTTACAGGTAGATAATAGATCAGCAATTGGTGCTCCCTCATAAAATCTGTGTTGGAGTCTACTCTCAAAGATTAAATCTGTGCCTATTTTGGCAGAGTTACTGATTTCTTCCATGCTGAAAGAATGTGACCCGATGTCTCCTCAATGTTATCAGGAAATACATGAAGTCATGTGCATGAGTAATGAAAGGCACAACCTCAAGGATGGAGAAGGATGGTTCAAATGTAGCAGTTTGCGTGTTGCTGCTGTTGGATTCAGAATTGCTGTAATGATTTTTTTCCTAAAAGAACTGAGTTTGACTTTAGTTGCCATGAAGAAAATATCTGGATAATATACCTGTTAGCTGCAGAGGTGAAGTGTGCCAATTTCTTCTGCATTAGCCAACTGACAAAGCAACTTTTACATATGAAGACTTAGCCTCCAAAGATGTGTTGCTAATTGTGGCAGTGATTTTATGAATATTCTGGAAGCATACTGAGGGAAAAGATATAGGTAGAGATTAAGTAGAGAAACTGTGAAGTATATTATTCCTAAAAAATTTGTAACAGCCAAATGTTTTCTGCAAATCAGTTGATATTTCTTAGATATATGAAAAGCCTAGAGGTAAGTGGGCATGGTAGGGAAGGAAAAATAATTCCAATCATCAAGAATAGACCAAAGACAAGAGAACTGACTGAAGAGGAAGAAACAGATTATCCTCTTCCTCTTCTGAGAATAAAATACTTTCCTTAAGTGCTCAGCTGATCTTGTGACGAACATGTTGAGGTTTCATTTTGGAGCTGTCTGATCTTATGTCCATTGAAAAGAACATTGATTTTAGAATTTCTGAGATAAATCATACACAATCTTCTTGTTACCATCCCTTCTGCCATAGTAAACAGTCTTACTTCAGCAGCACCTGAAAGTTTCTGCTGTCATGAGCTGATCATGAATTGTCCTTCCAGAAAAAGTGCTTTAAGTGCATCCTTACATTTTTTTGACAGCCTGTCCATAAATGAAATTCCTCTTTTCATAGTCGTAGAGACCTTACTATGCAGTACTATGTTTAAGACGCAAAATGGATTCCATGACACCTCCTGGATGACTCTGAGGATGTTTCAGGGGTTTTTGCCATTTTGAAGAGCTCTTGAACAAACGGACAGCTGTGTCAGGAACTGATGCTACTTCCCTTAGGATATGGTTGTGTTGCTGATCTCTCTCTTCTGGCCTGGATCTAACTGGAAGAAAATTTGAAATAATCCAGGAAACTTACCTAATGCTGAAGATGCTTTGATACATAGCACAACCAGTTCTGGTGTAGATAAATATAGTATAATGACATGAGAGTATTTGTTGGATAGCTGTCCTTTGGGTCTTTGAAAAGGGAAAGTGGTATTTATACTTTGTAATTTTATTCTGCATGGAATTAGTAGAGAGGTATACAAACAAATGCATTACTAATTTTTTCATGGTATAGAAATGGTGAAATTATTAGCTGTCTCTGCACTGATGACTCACCAACCTTCCTCATGCTTATGCCATGGTGACAAGGCACTCTTTTCTCATAAACACAGCGAGGATAGGTTTCAAAGGCATTTAAACATAGAAGACCAAGATACTTCTTACTGAAGAATGTACTCTTCTTGACACCTGTGAGGCTGCAGACATAAGCCCTTGAAAAACTAGTATTTAAAGTGAAAACCTTGAAGGAGTGGAGATGTTTTCTTTATGTCTTACCTCTGAGTCTGACACCTCCTTTACACTTTACTGTCACAAAAATAGAGCTTCATCAGTATTTACATGTTTTTGAAAGCAGATGACAAAATCATGGAGCTACAGGAGATAATTCACACTAGGAGAATAAAGGCACTAAACGTATCCATCTGCATGTATAGCACATATGGTTTTTAAAACCTGTGGTCAGTATTCAGCCCCAGTGCTTGCTGATGATTCCAATAATGATGGTTCCACTTGTCCTAGCAAATGCTAAATTCCTTGTCTTTGTTCAATGAATTGAAACAATCAGCAGAAGCAAAGATGGAGGAAGTTAAGTATAGTAATCAAAGGCAGCAACGAATGGTATAACAATTTCCAAACTGTAGTGTGCATTAGGATTGTTTCAGTACTATGTTCAGCTATCAGGAAGGACCGAGCTATGGCTGAGTTCACTCCACTCTTCAGGCTCTTGAAAGAAACTGTTTGGCAGCAGCCAGGATACAAATATGATGTTTAGTGGATGTTACTTAAGGGAATTACTAAACAAATACTTGAGGAAGAACCAGAGAATATAGTATGTTCATCACAAATTCAGACTTATTAAGCATGTCATTGTCACGAAAATCCTATTATGTTGTAGTCGCAGTTGCTTTGTTCCAATAACACTGAAGCTCATTTCTAAGCTTGCTCCTATACTCATATACATATTCTATCACATCTACAAAAGATGACATTTCCAGTTCCCAGACTTCTACAGATTAGTCGGTGTTGGTTTTGTGTGTGTGGGTTTTTTAATTTTTTAATTTTTTTTAGGAGTGCAAAGGTTTAATCATAAAACTTCTTTTCTTGAGATGTCTAATAATGATCTTCAAGGCAGAGAGCTGAGGGGGTGGAGGGGGAGTAATCAATGTTTGCATCCTGTGGCATTCGGCTTCAATTATACTGCTGAAACCTGGAAGCAGTGATGTTTTAAAGCAATCATTCGGTGTTACGCATTACAGCTATTCTGGATTCTCTAGTTCTTAGTTTATGCTATAATTACTGCAAGTCTATCCCTCATTCCTTAAGTTGCAGATATTGAAACAAGTTTTGTAGGTATCTGATAATTATCAACAGCTTACCACAATAAAGTAACAATCACAAAAGAAAGCAAAGAAAATATGTCTTGCTTTCCACTGCAGAACTTTCACAGATTCACTGATGTCATTCAAATGTCAGCTTAACATATACCACACACAGCCCTGGTGTTTCTTTTGTACTGTAATCTGATAGGTATTTTGCACATAACAATACGAAAACTGCCTTTGTCCTAATAACTGGGCATTGCTCCAGTCTCCACACCTCAGTGCCATTTAAGAATGAGAAAATAAAAGGTGCCTCTCTGGAATTATAATAATGCATACTTAGCCCCATTGGTGTACATCTTTTGTCTCCTGCTTGATTTAGTTTTTAGTTTCTTTCTTTCCCATATAAATCACTCTCAGTGCATGAGAACTATGTACTTTAAGGCAAAACAACAGAAACAAAATAGCTGTGCCTTAATAACCATGATGACAGAAGGTGGATATCTCTGGATATAGCAACACTGAAGACTTGAGTTTCCTTAACTCCTCCTTATTTTCATAGGATGCTTTATTTACGAAATCATCCATAACCAAATATTTCCAGTTTTTTAAGTAGAATAAGATACTAAGATCAGATAATATAAAAAATGATCAAAACAAACCCCCACCTAACCAAAAGTAAAGTGGATTAGTAGGGCATAATACGAGACCATACCACACTTACATGATATACTTTTAAGCTACTCACACCTATAGTATTATAACAGTTATATATAGTGATGTCCTATACTTACTATAGTAACTCTTCATGCCTTTCAGTTTATTCATGCCACGCCCTTTGGGATCCACTGATCATGTTTAGATTTTCATATCAGATTATAAAAGTGGGAGGAACTGTGTTATAATGCTGGAAAAAAAGAGTTTAATTTTTTTCTTAATAATTGTCCTTTAGGTTTTTTGTAGCTTATTTGTACTTGGCATTAGCCTCTCAAGACACCAGTGGTCCTTCACCCATTCCTTCATACTATTGTATGAGCAAAGACAATAGTGAACTAAATTGTCTTTGGTGGTTTGTTTGTTTGTTGTTGGTTGTTGTTGTTTGGGTTTCGTTATTCGGGTTTTTTTAGCAATTTCAGCTGTGGGCTTACTGGTTTGGCTTCCTGCAGACACACCTAGAATACTTGTGAAGGTATGTTGTTTCTTGGCTGTACTGAAAACTTCAGATAGACTGGTTTACGAGGAAATACCTTAAAGATACCTGATGAGAGACTGCTCTGTATTTAGCAACTGGACAAGAGAAGGAAAATAAAGAAAAGAGATTCAGGTGATAATTTCCAAAAACAAAGAGCTAGAAGATTAGAAGTGGGGTGTGGTCAGAAGTTTCTGAATAAAATTAACAGCGATCTCTTCCTTTAGTTTCTGCCACTGGAGTTATGTTTCAGCTGTGCACTGCATACAGGGAGTATCTATCCTGTACTTAAGAACACATTATTGTCTTCTGAATTCCCACTGCTGCTCCTTCCCTTGTCTAGGAGCTAACCAGGTGTTGACATCCGGGTTCTCTCACCATCATTATTTTGTTGTACTATCTGGGATCAGGCATTCAACTTGAATTATAGCAACAAGAATCTAGAAATAAAATTCAGAATTAATGTATTCTGATGATATTTGTGCCTTTAGAGTCCCATTTGTCTTTCACAAATAAACACATTAAACTTTATTTCTATATGTAAAACTATTAACAGACAGAGGAGTGGAGGACTTCACTACATGATTTGGGGTCATACTGTATGATATTTGACCTGTCCTACATATTGTGTGACTACAGATATAGCATTTAAATTGCCTGTGCCTCATCTCCCCACCTGTGGCACGGGGATGGCAGAGCTTCCATCTCTCTTCAAACTGCTATGATGAAAAATGAATATTGGGGGCTACTGAGATTTGGGCATTGGAATGGGCTGCCCAGGGAGGTGGCAGAGTCACTGTCTCTGGAAGGGACTCTTAAGAAGAGACTGGATGTGGCACTTAGCGCCATGGTCTAGTAGACAAGATGGTGTTGGGTCAAAGGCTGGACACGATCTCAGAGGTCTTTTCCAACCTCTTGATTCTGTGATGCCACGATAATGGATACAAATTAAATACATGGCATGTAAGATGATGGAACTGTTGCATTTATTGTAAATTATTATGAACAGGGTCAGGGCAACTGAACTGGTGGTCTTGAAAAGGAAAGAGCCTACACACGTGGGAGAGAGTGAAATTCCAGTTTTTCATATGTCAGTGCACGAAGTAACCAAGGTAAACCCACCTCTTTCCCCTCTAGTCTTTTGCAGCTGTGGCTGATGTTGGCTCTCCTATTCCCGGCGGATCATTGCCCCGCCCCGCCCCGCGGGGCCGCTCGGCCGCGCCCTCTGGCGGTGCAGGGCGCGCCCCGCAGCCCCGTCCGTGCTGTGCCGTCGGTCCCCGCAAACCCTCCGCGCGTTCCTGCCGGGACGCGTTTGTCGCCCCGGTCCCGGGAGAATCAACCCGCCTCGCCGCAGGGCGCCGAAGTTTGGGACGTCACCGGCCGGGGCGCGGCCCGCCCGCACTGTCCGCAGCCGCCTCATCCCGCGTGCGGAGCCGCTCACTCACAAACGCAGGACGAGGGGGTTCCCCGGACAGCCTGCGGGACGCGACGGGACGGGAGTTTCCGTACAGGGGCCAAAGGGGAAGAGACGGGGGAGGCGCGGGAGCGAAATCGCTCGGGACCGTTCCCCCGGCTCTGCCTCCCCTGGGCCCTTCCCCGCCACGCACCCTTTGGTGCCGTTTTTCCCCCGGGGGGCTCCGGTCCGTGCCCTCGCTCCTGCTCTCGGGCTCCCCGCGCCCGGGGCGTTCACGCGCGGCTCCCGCTCGCGGTGACGTCACCGCCCCGCTCCCGCCCCGCCGCTCCCGCCGGCGGCCGCAGCCCGCGGGTGCGGGGCAGTGCGGGGCGCTGCGGGCCGGGGCTCCGCGCTCACGGGGCTCCGCGGCGCGGGCGGCGGCGCCGCGCTGTGGAGGCCGCTTGGCGCCGCCTCTTCCCTCCGTCCCTCCTTCCCGCCCGCGCCGCGCTGCCCCATGTTCGGGCTGGAGAAGCCGGCGGGGCAGCAGAAGCCGGGCAGGAGCGGTGGGCTGCCGAAGATGGCGTCCGTGGGGGATTTTAACGTGCTCAGCTCCAGCATCCCGGCCACCAAGGTGGAGCTCTCCGTGTCCTGCAGGTACGGCGGCGGCTCGCTCGCCCCGCGGCGTCGGAGGGGGCGGACGGGCGGGCGGGCAGGTGGCCGGGGAGCGCCGGGCAGGGCGCCCCTCGCCCCGGCGGTGTCAGCGGAGCGGGGAGGAGAAGGGGCAGCGCGGGACGCCCTCCGCACGCCCGGCGCTGTGCGGGGCACTTTCCCTCCTGCCCCGCCTAGCTGTCAGCGCAGCCTCGGGCAGAGCCTGGGAGCAGCCCGGGGCCGGCTGCCAGCCCGCTGCAGCCCGCTGTCCCTTACCGGGCGTGCCCGCCGCAGGGAGCTGCCGGCGGACCCCAGGGCGAAGCGTCCGCTCCCGCAGCGGCTGCGGGCTCTGCCGAGACGGGCAGTGGCTGCTGCCGCCCCGCATCCCTCCCGCGCCGCTGCCGGCACGGGGGAGCGGGAGGGGCGGCGAGGAGCGCGCAGGGCGCGTTTTCCCGCAGGTATTTTAACTTCTGGGGCTGTCCCAAGTGCCGCAGTGGGGATGGAAAACTGCCGTCCGAAGAAATCCTGTTTTAAGTTCTTCGAGGCGCTCTTGCAAAAGTGTTACGGGAGCGGGCGTGTTCTGTTGCTTCGTCACATTTTATCGTAACGCTGGTGCCGAGAAATTGCGAAAATGCCACCCCGTAACGCCAAATCTGGTATACGCGGGTTTGTTCCTCGACATTTGTTTATCGGTATTTCAGAAATCGTGCTTTCTCCCACAGAGCACAGAGAATTTCCTATTAGAGGTTTTATCTGTGGGCTTTTATATTTGTGTCTTCGTTCACATTTTGCAACTTCTTTAAGTATTCCCTCGTAATTGCAGAGCAGTGGTTCCTTTCGCAGAGTTGGCAGCTTCTAGCGGAAAATTTGAACTGCTAGTGTTGTTTCCTGATGGGAAATGAGACAAAGTTAGTGCTACAGTCCATTGCGTCATTTTCTAATGTAGCTGTCCTAGAGTTCCTGCTGTTAACAGTACTTCTTCTGGGACAGAACGGCAGCGCTTTAAACTTAAATTGTCAGACCACTCCCTCTCTTTCCTTAGTAAATAAAGTATGATCTGATGTTTTATCAAGGGTGCGTTTCAAAAGAAGGCTGAAGCAATGAAAAATAGAGTAAGATTGAATTTCTAATACTGAAACAGTGACTAGGCTGTCATATGAATAGCCTGATGTTACTTACTGCTTGTCTCTGCAAAGTTCACGGGTGCCGACCCTGGTCCACTAAACGGTGTGCTGTGGAGTGTAAAAAGCAATGCAGGACCTTTAGTTTTACTTTTAGGTTCATCAAATAACCTGTCCCACTTACACATGTCAGAACTCTTATGTTTTTGATCTAGTTTTCTTATTTTGGGGGTACCTTTCATTCCAGGTATTCTTTTTATATACATGCAGTGCTTTACAGTGATTTGAGAATCCATCAGATAGTTACAAAGAAATGTAGTTATAGGACGTAGTCAATCAATTCTGACTTTTCATGTAACTAATTTCAGTCTATAGTTTACAATGTTAATTTCTCTGTAGATATCATCAAAATACATATCTGTTTTGTTAAAACTGCCTTTTTTTTCTTGTTTAAAAAATAGTCTCATATCCTGATATTGTCTTGATGTCAAGTGCAGGAGAATGGGAATTTCCGTGGTGATTCCTTCCTTCTGTATGTGCTGGAATGACAGCTTTTGATTATAAAATTATGTTTCAAAACGGAGTGCAAAACGAATGACACTGGGGCAGAGATCACTGATTAACATATGTTTGTGATTCATCTGTAAACACATTCATTGGCTAAAGCTTGTGAAATGTAGTGTTAAATTAAATTGTGAAAGACTGCAAGAGCAAACTGCAAAGTTCAGAGAATGCTGAAAAATCTGTAATAATTAGCAGTTGTGTATTCCTAAATACCTGGAGAGAAATGCTTTTATAACAGTTCGGGTCATGATGTTTGTTTTCCTTGATACCCAAAGAGTTGTAGAACTAATTTGGTCACTAATTAACATCAACAGTTATTAGTTGACAACTATTATTTCTTCTTAGTTTTTTGTTTGTTTGTTTGTTGGTTTTGTTTGTGATTTGGGGTTTGTTTGTTTGTTTGTTTTTGCTTGTTTTCATTATAGGAGATGACGGAAGTTCTTCCAGTTTGTACAGGTGGTGTAACTTGGTGGTCGATGCAGCACTGCAGGCTGTTTGTGCCACAAAATAAACTTGTGACTTTGTTCTTTCATGTCTTCTTTTTTCTGTGTGTCTTATTCATAAGGGTAGAGCTTCTATTCACTTAGCTTTTAATTCTGTGTGGTCTGTCAGCGCTTCCTGAGTTAATCTGCCCTGCATGTTCATGCTGCCAATGCTATCAAAGTAGCCAGGTTCAACACTATGCAGATGGAATTGCACTACTACTTATTCTGCAAGCCAGCCTGGTTTAGCTTCAGGGGAACATCAGGTAGCCTTTAGGAAAGGCTCATCTCATGGGATGAAAAGTTGTCTATCAAAATTATAAAATCCAGGAATTTTTTGAATATCGGGATTTCTTTATTACTAAAAGCTTTCCATATAATTCCCACGGCTTACTGAATGCCAGCATTGGCTGTAATTTTACGAACCTAGAAAAGCAAGAGATTGATTTAATTCTAGCTATTACTACTCAGTGCCTGGCGAATAAAAGGTTCACAATTCTTTTCTGACTCTGTAAGATGTAGTTTATCAGGAATCTGTAGTTTTTGGCTCAATAGCCAGATCTAATATGGCAGAAAAACTTATATGTATCATCCCAGAGGATCATCTGGTTTTGGTAGTAGTCCACTGTTTTCTGCATCAATTGTTCTAGTAGCCATCTCCCTCTGTGCCCTGTTGCTCCCTTTGTCACATGCCCTGAAGGGCATCTGTGGTCTGATGAAAATCTTACTGTCACCTGCCATGTGATCTTTATTAGTTTCAACCTGGCATAATTTTTTACAGTTGTCATGTGGTGAAGGACCAAGACCTTTTCCCTCCAGTCATTGTGGAAGAGAGGATATGTTCTTTTTCTCCTCTACTGTTTTCCAGCCTAAAGATTCCTCTTCTTCTAGAGGAGTTTTTGCACTGGATACTGATTATGGATCTTTGAATCTCCTCTTACCAGCTATGTTTGTAAATTTGTGCTCCTATGTGAGTTTCGGGTAAGCTTCAGGCCATGTCCCCGTCATCCTGTTTTCCCTCTCTGGTGATGTTCTTCACTGATTCCAATCTAGTTAAATATTGGAAAAACTTCATATTCTGTTCCTGTCTTCCCTAGTATGAGTGCAGTTACTATGTGTTGACTGAGCTAGTGTGTTTAATGCTGAGGACACAAGTGGATATCACATATCATGATGTTTGTGCTGTGTGTGAACTTAAAGTTCAGTAGGCTCAAGTTTTTGTTATAATCTGTATAATGACGATTTCTTCTCATCATGGTTCCTGTGTGGACCAACCTAGTTTTTTCCTGTAGTGCCTGATTAAGCCACGGCTAGTCTGAAACCTGATGTTAGAAAAAAGGCCAAGTTTCATTTTACGTATTAATGTTTATTTATTTACTGAATGAGGAGTTATCAATCAGAATTATTTTCTTGAGAGTAATTTTTTAATATCTCTAGAAAAGTGAAGCTGAGTTTCATAATATTCTGACTTATAGTAGTGTATCAGAGATGACATAGTTATCTGAGAGATGGTAAAAGTGTTATAAAATATTGACACAGTACAGGGTCACTGCTAATTCAAAAAGTTTGTTATGATAACACTGCTCTGAAAGGCTTTATGCTCAGTCAGGCAGTGTGTCCTTACTGTTCTGGTTTATATTGGGTAGGCTCTACACTGTATTCCTACACTAGGCATAATGTGGATAAAGGCACCATAAACTCCTTGTCATGGTTAATTCAACAGAAAAACAATGGGTTGCCCATGCCTGTTTTGGATCAGTTCTATGCTGCTTCACAATTTCTACAGAATCTAACATTAATGAATGAGCTGAATGGAATTAAGCAACCCTTATTCTCAGTAATTAAGATAATTTCAAGTTTCTTGCACAGAGGAACAAAACATACTACTTCAGAATTTTTGCTTTTCCTTTTCTTTGGCAGTCTGAAAGTCTTAACCAGCCACTTCCTAGTAGATGCAGTACCTGAAAGTATGTTTAATTATATCTTTGTTTGTCCTGGGCATTGATTTCTGGCAAGATAATATCTCTCCAGCCAGCATACTTACCTCTTGCTTTTTTTCTTGAAATATTAATAGTTTGTTGGAAGTCCCTGTCGCAGAAAGATACAATGATTAAAAAAGGATAAAATCATAACAATCACAACAAACTTGTTGTTTTGTATAGTACAAAATACAGAATATAAAATTAATCCTGATTAGAAGTCTGGTTTTCATTTTCCTGCTTTCTTTGTGTATGTGTTTCCAGGTTGGATTAAAAGTCCATGGAGTGGTTATGTGTGACTGGCAACAGAAGGTTGATCTTAAATGTTCTTTCTTTGAAATGGAACTGCCTAGACAACCAGCTGGGTTCAGCTGAGAAAAATTACTGTATTGAGAGGAAAAAATAGAAGTGGGTGACATTGTCCTTTAAAATAGTCATGGAGGTACACTCCTGATAGACTGCATGGTTTGGTTTTCACTTGTGTGTCTATATTTGAAATTTAAGCATGCAGCCATGTGACTTCTAGAATTTAAGGCAGATCTTTTGGCCTGTAAATTCTGTCTTGGGATTATTGGGGCAGGCTGTTACAATGGGCCCCTGAGATGGGGTAACTGAAGTTCTAGTTAACAGATCCCTTGGGGCAGATTAGAGTGAAAAGACACTGAATGACCAGTGGCAGGTCATTCATAAATGGAATATATAGCAGATTTATTTTAGAACAAATTGGTTGCAATGGAAAGGAAATATGTAGCCATTTTGGTTATTATCTAGAGAAATATAACAATATAAAAGTATAAAAATGTCACTTAATACATAAGGAAAGGAAAAAGGGTAAGAATAGATTGTGGAGAAGAAAGGTATTGCCACCCATGGATCCAGTGATGATACTTAAAGGTTGCAATTTTGATGTCCCTCGGGTGAGGTGATGGTTACAGTCTTGATCTGTTGGAGGTGGAGAAGCCCTGGAAACCAAAAGTTCAATGGGGTAATATATGTTCAGGTTCAGGTGGGAAAGTCTGGCTTCCTCCCCTGGGGAGGGAGTTTTACACTGTCTGATGCAATATTGTGAGTCATGCACAGTCCTCTGGTGGAAGGCCCCAGAAATGAGTCTGCAGGTAATTCCGGGGTCTTTGATGGTTTATGACACCATCTGAGACGTGACCACTGTTTCTCATGCCTGCATAGTTGAGCCGTTGTGCTTTATCAGAAGGGATGAATACCTTCAGACTTACATGTGAATACCTCCCCTGGGGGTGGGGGGGGGGACTTTTACAGCTGAGCCTTATCGGGAGGGAGGACTATCATTGGCTTGATAAAAAACATTATCCCATCTCTCAGGATCTGCTACTTACTGACCCTTTGGCCTTTTCCCTTATCTGGGTCAAAGACCAGCTTGTGGCAACACAAAGGTGTGTTTGTGCAGTCGTCTGGTGGTGGGAGTGCACCCCCTCTGCACCTGGGTTGTTATGCTGGTCAGAGGTTGCACCACCACACACACAAAAACTCTCCTTCTTCCCTTTGACTGGGGGAGGCAAAACTGGCCTCAGCAAAGCACCCTGCTGGTTTTGCAAATCTAATTGTTCAAGTCATTAACCTTTAACATTTCAGTCTCTCACACAAGCCCCAGGTTTCACACTGCGCAAGTCTCGGGACTTGTCAGGTTTTGTCTGAACTTGTCTTTGTCTACAAGGAACTTTGTTTGGTTTTGCTTAGCTGCAAACCCAAACCCAGAAGGTTTTTTTTCTAGTGACTGGGTGGCTACTCCTTAGAATCATTGGCTTGTCCTTGTGTAATTGTGTCTTATAAACATGTTTCTTTATAAAGATAGTAGTAGCAAGTAATTATTTTCTGTGTAATAATGTATTTGTGACTCTCAGAGAATGGTATAATACAGAGGACTGTTGTCATATTGTGATAGCAGAGGCCTTGCGAGTGGGGGCACATGATGCCGGGTGTGGGAGCAGAGGGTGAAAAGAAGGGCGTTGGGATGGCCCCCCTACTGGGGACCCCAGCAAGGTAAAGAAGTCACCAGTGGTTGTTAAAGAAGTGAAGACTGGGAGCTGGGCAAATCCAAAAGAGCTGAAAGAGCAAGTCTCAAGCAGATGTAATATACACTGCATAGAATGTACAGTAAATGTGGATGTGAAATGGAGTTGCAGGTGGAGGAAGTAAAAACATGTTAGCTCATATGGGGGTCCTCAGAGGAGGAAGGAAGAAGCCATCAACATCATTCTCCTTCTGAGACCGTCTGCTCCACCCCTGCCACCACTGTAAACTTCATGCTTCTCCCCGGACAGGATGTGGGACACTGCTGAGTGTCTTACTGTAAGACCTTCCCACATCTGAAGCCAACAGTCTTAGGCTTCAGAAGGGGTAAAGGGAAGCCTGGCAGCAGGAAGAGGATCAGGTACGAGGAAGTATGCAGTGACTTTAAGTGTATTTTTATGAAGACTTTCTGTGGTAGGATTACGTTTCTCATTTTCCTTCCTCTCCATCCATCTGAGCAGTGGGTCACCAGCAACAGTTCTGCAATAACACAGAAAGGATGAATATTACATTGACAGTATATATTTGCTTTTTAAGTTATTTCTTTGATGTATACCTTTTAAAGAGTTGTTTCAGAAAAAACTGCAAAACCAATCTGTATGTGTAACAACACATAAATCATTAATGAAACACTGTATTAACTATACATTCCTAAAAAAATCAGAACTCAAAACAGCATATCTATGGATTTGGATGGTCTGGATGAAAGCAACTTGAAAGGACTGGCGAGCTGACACTAGACTGAATAGCTATTTTGACACCAGCAGTCCTTACTGCCATCCCCCAGGATGCATCACCAGTAGCTCAGAGCCAGAAACTGTTTACCTGCCAAGGCTTAGCAACATAAATATGGATGGTTCATTCTGCTGGTTTCAAATAATAATTTGGTTGGTACTGAAGCAGAGTTCCATCAGTTTGTGATATTCCTAAATGGACTTTTTTTATTTAAAGAGGAATAGCCCAAGATTGTGTTCAGGTCTGCTTTATCTGCAGAAATGTATTTTCATAATCCACTACTTCCTGTCTGTTTCAACAGAATTCCTGTTGCTATGTTAAAGTAAATAAACTTGGCAATTTCTGTGTTGGTTTTTGTTTGTTTGTTTTGGGGTTTTTTTAAACACCAGGAGTAGTCATCATTGAAACTTCGTCTAAAAATTGTTTGCATACATCTACCCAGAGAAAGCTTTCTGTGGGTTGTCATAAAACTCATGGAGGAACTGCTAGTCTAACCCTTCTTATTGCTTCTCCTTTTCTTTTTTCCCTTATGGCTTCTGAATCAATATATGTTTAACTTGACAATGAAAGTTAGTGGGAGGCTGAAAATTATTTCTTTGTCTTCTTGGAACAGGAAGAGTGAATTACTTCTCCAAAGGTTATGAAGAGGCATTGTGGATGTTTTCTTAAGGTTGTATATCAGAGAAATGTTTGTTTTCTTTCTGGTATTTCTAGTGCCCCAAAGAATGGAGACAATCTGAACAGAAAGGCAGAGGTCATCCTAATTGCCTCTTAGTCTGTAGTGCCAGTGTTTTCTCACCTGTGAGCCTATTCTAAGAGAACTAGTTATGTTGACAAGAAGGTAAAATTCTGAGAAATTGTCTGATCTACTTTTAGGTCCAAGGTGTTTTGAATCTAGAGGCTAATAGCTTACTTTGTGCTCTGACAGAATGCACAAGGAGAGAATAAATAGCTGGGGAAGGGTGACTACTTAAGCTGGCACTACAGCTCAAAGTTGTTTGTGAAATTACTCTGCAGGAAGTCAAGTGGGCTCTTCACTCAAGTGAAGGGCTCTTTGGATCATGTGTCATCTTACCTGGGACTGACCCCGGAAAGTTCAGTAATACCGGTTAAAACTAAGGGGCAGTGACTACTAGGTTAATACACTTATGTTATAATTAGTAATACAATGGCTACTATTCTACAGTAAAAAGTGAGGAGATGCTTCTTTTTTTTCCCAGATCTTCCTTGAAAAAGGGGCATGGGCCCTTCACTGAGTAAGGGAAACAAATGCATTTATTTAATGAACGAGGCACTATTTCTTTTCCTATTCTCACAAGTGTTAGAAAATTACTGTATACTCCTATGGGAATATAACATACTGAAAGCATATATTTTCTAAAAATTAAAAATGATTTTGCATGGATAACTAACTTCTGTGTTTGCAGACTGCCAAGTGCTATATTTCCCAGCCTAAGAATCTTTGTATGCACTTAGATGTAATCTAAAGATGAAGAGAAACATAAAACCATAACACTCAGAGAGATTCTGACAAATTAATTTGAAGTAAATGACATTTTTATCATTAAGGACTTAAGAGCTGTTGGAAGCAATGTATAAATAAGTATTTTTCCAAGTTTTTTTAAACTAGAGAAGCAGATTTTAAGCTACTCAGTTCTGTATTACTGTGCCAGAATTCTGTCATTTCTGAAGGGGGAATTGGATTTACTTTTGCTTAGCAGTTGGGTTCAACAGAGGGTTAAATTAAAACAAAAAGCTTACAGGGAGGGAAGTTCACATATTGATCATTAAAATGAAGTAAAATCTGAAGTAAAGTATATGTGAACAAGGTGAGTAAATGCTACTTTCTAGTGTATGTCTAAGAACATATGTATAACACATAGAGTACGTGAGATCTAATGAGGCAAGATAGACCTTAATGATGCCTGGTTAGCTACAACTGCTGACTGGACCAGTGAATCTTGAAGGACAGGATTTATACATATAGTTGTTTAGAATAAACACAGTGCAGGACACTTGGCATTCAGAAACATTTGTTTATTGGGCAGGTGGTCAAACACTGGACCAGGCTTCCTAGAGATGTGATTGATGTCTTTGTTAAAGAGGCATTTGGACAGTGCCCTTAACAACAGGTTTTAGCTTTTGGTCAGCCCTGAGCTGGTCAGGCAGTTGGAGTGGGTGATCATTATAGTTACCTTCCAAGTGAAACACTCATTCTAAAAAATTTTCTGAAGCACTGGACAGAAACTGTTATTTTGATAAATTTTTATTAAGTTCTTGAAACTGTGTGAACAGTGTGTCTCTATGAAGTATAGCTAAATATGTTTTAACTTATTTACTGATTACCTTTTTTCTCCCCCCACCCCTCTCCCCAGGAAATTGCTGTCTTTAGACAGAAAAAAAATTATCACAGCATTTCTAATCTGTTTTGTGCTTTCCACTTTAGACCAAGTAGGTGTTATTGCCATGGCTCCTTTTTCCCCTTAGTCATCTATGCTGTTGCAACCCTTTTGGAAGGTCTACTCCAGAATGGGCAGGTGCAGAATGAACTCCTTCAGGATCTGTGCTGATAGAATAATGCTTTCTGCACAGATATTCCAATACATTTCTTTGCTGTTTGTATTTGATATGCATGTTTCTCCAGGTAAAAAGATGTGTCATCTTTTTTTTCCCCCCTTCCTCATAATTTATAGCAATTCCTTTTCATTTTGCATTCTTTATCTGAAAGGCTTAATGGATGTAGAAAAAAAACCTGTACTCACCATGTTCAGTCAAAATGCAAGTCTGTTTCTCTTGCTACTTTGATTATGAAAAAGAAAAAGAAGTTTCAGATATTTCTGGTTTCTGAGTCTATGAGCTTTCCTGAGACAAAACAGTGTACTTCTAAAGAGAATGTTTTTCTCAGGAAAAATGGAAGAAAATATACTCTGTATTGCTCAGCCTGTGCTGAAAGTGCCATTGAAAATTAAGAGTATGAAGACTACTAAAGCTCTAGAAGTACACCTGGTCTTCTTTCTTATTTTGCTGTTACCATTTCTTGTGAGTTTAGATTGTCCTGTGCTTATGTACCATGCAGTTTTTTCATATTTAAAGGAGCACTTTGACTGTTATCTCCCTAAAATGAAAATGCACAAATGAAGTTGAGCAGCCTGTTGAGTTGTTAGGTGATTTAGTGGACAAATCAGACTTTTTCTTGGTTTTTTTTTGGTTGATTGGTTGGTTTGTTTTTTTTTTCCTGTTGACATTAATCTTTTTAAGTTCCTTTTGAAATTGGCTGCACTGCTTCAATATCTTGCTAAGTTCTTATGTTACTATTTTGATTGGCTATTAATATTTTGGATGAGCAGGCATGTCTGCAGACTTTGCTGAAGACATTGTTTATTTATGGGAAAATGTGTGAAGGGTTGAATTGAGGATATTGAAAGCTCTATGCAAACTTGTGAATTGATGACACTTACTGACCTGAATTACAATATGTTTATGTAGAAATGTTCTTAATTCAGGACGTGTTTGAGAGCAGTTAATGGTTGGAGACCAGGAACTTTTTCAGAAGTATTACAGATTCTTACCCTGTTTTTCTGCTGTTCCCATGGTGGCTGCTTTTTGCAATTGCTGGAATAAAAGTATTAGGATAGACTGAGCTTTACAGTACAAGGCCAGTCTTCATGTTAGTGTGTGCATTGGAAAATAGAGGAAAAAAAAGGAACACAATAAAAGTAGGAAATATCCAAAGAACTCAAAGCATTCTTTGGATACTCTTATCTTTGTATGAGAATGACTAAGATGACTTAATCTGCAGTGACAAACACTAGCATATCGATTATAAGATCACTGTATAGTCATTATACAGAGGAATTAAAATAGTTTGGAATTCCAGTGGTGAGTATGGGAGGCCTATCCCAAAACCTAATGTACTATTTCTTTTATATAACTCTAATTTTGATGTTTTATAGCAATTCTTTTCGGGATAATCCAATTATTTTTACCATTTATTAATGGCGTATCTAGGTAGATACATAGAGGCATAGGAGGCAATTTTCAGTTTGGATTGGCAATTCTGATATTGCAAAACTTCCTGTACTGTCTTTTAAAGAAGTTTGTACTGACTGTTGTCAAATACTGACTTGGATTCGCTGATTTTCCTGGGTTTGTTAATATTTTCATTCATATTTGCACATTTTTGGTTAAGGTGGAATACAGTTTCTCTTAGTATAATTGTTTGCATATCCAAAAATCATAATTCTCAATAGATTAGAGAAGTTCTGAAGAATGAGCACATGCAGAATTCAGGTTCACTCACAAGTAACAATTGTAATGCTAGTGCTCCTTTGGCTAAATTAAATAAAACAGATCCATCCAATGTTCATTTAAAGCTATCTTTTGTTCATATTGCTTGTTGTGAAATGTGAACTTGGTAATACCTAACTTTGTAATACAGTATCTTTTCCTTGTTGAAGTCTGAGTGGACCACTTAGAATGCCTATATTGAATAAAACATTAATACACTTTTCAGCACTGTTCAGTAGCACAAAAATAATGTGATTTAGATCTGAATGAGAGTAATAAATGGTGACCTTTGGAGAGGCTCTACTAATTATTAAAGATAATAAGATGTAAGGGATGTAAACTGGTTATTTAATCCTTCCTTCTGCTCTGGGGGAGAATCAAAGAACTTAGTAGGAATTGTCTCTACCTTACATGTTCTTGAAGGCAGTGGAGATTTCCCATCATGTCTGGCCACCTTTAACAGTGAAAGGTGGTAAAACAATAGAATAAAGTTCAACTTCTGTGCCCGTGGTGCAGAAGATTCAATTTAGGATTAAACGTGTTTCTATTTGCTCTGTCTACATCAAGGTCAGTTTCAATTTGTAGCAGTGTTTTCCTCATAGATATAGTCTAAATACTCCTGATTATTTCTGCTTTTGCTGAACTCCAGAGGCTCCATGTCTGTCTTAGATTGCAAGAAATTGGAGTGCCCAAAACACTATTGCTTGACTTGAGTGTTTACCAATATTATGAAGACCAGACAATTAGTCTAAGGTGGCGTTTTTGTTTGTGTGTTCCAGTTTGCCTCCTTCCCAAAGGTAAAAGACTCCTTAGTTGCATTTGATTTGTGGTCAACTGTGATGTCTAGAACCATTTTTGACAGAACTGCTATATATCCACTACATGTGCTGTGCTGCATTTTTGCTGTTAATACTGAACTACCTTACTAAGTTTAATAGCTCTTTCTTGTCCCTATTCAATAGCATCCTGGTTTCAGAACATTTTTCTAATTTCAGAGTGTTTTTCTAGTCTGTCAAGATATTTTTTTGAGTTTAATTATCCTAAAGTTTTATTTGAGAGAATGGTTTTCTGGTCAGTCCTGATTCTTTAGACTTACTGTTAATTTGAGTCTGCTTTTGATTCTCAGTTGGCTGAAGTGTGGCTGCAATATTGGGACTGCATTGCAAAGAAATTAATTCTTACTACTTAGTCCTAGGTATTCTGTAGGTAATTAGGAAATTCCTAGTTTTGTTGTGTCCCATGTATGCTTTAGTTTTCATCTGTGACAGATTCTTACAGATGTTTCCTTATGGCTCTGAAAGCTCATAGCCATTATTTTAAGTATAGTCTAAAGTTTTTGGGTTCAACTAGCAAGTTAATCTCTGATAGATAATTGTGATTTAAAGGTATTTTTGTCCTTGATGTTCATCTTACATATAATTGTGCTTGTGGTTGCTTTTCACTTCATGGTATTGGAGTAAATGAGCCACATTTTGCTCAAGTCCAAAATGGATAATGAAATGTAAGAAGACTCAAGTGTTAGTGCCTACTGCCTTTGAGTAAGTCTTGCGTATTAGGAGAGCAGAAAACTGAGCTGACTCTTGATTAAAACTGTTAAAAATATAAATACATTGGTATCTGATTTACATATTTCACAATTTTTAATACATAAGATTATTTTTATCTTTTTTTTTTTTATAGAAATCTTTTGGACAGAGATACGTTTTCTAAATCTGATCCAAGTAAGTATATAGCATTTTATCATTTCTTCTTATTGTGTATTGAAAATGTGCAAAAAACTAGATTAAAAATTAGATGGGTGGTTTTCTTCAGCATCAGTTGGGTGCACATTATCTTTGTGACAATTACTTAGAGTAATTAAGTTACACTTAAATAAGTTGCACTTATCACTTATGTGAGCTGGAATTTTAAAGATTGTATTTAATATTGCTTTCCTGAGCTAAGTAGTCCCTCATTTAGCAGTCAACCTAAAGTTTCCTAAAATTAATAAATGCAGGAAAATTGAGTTGTTCTTTCTTTTTTTAGTATCTGTTGTTCCAGATCTCTTTCAAAGCTATTAAGCAAAATTCTGAATAATCAAGAAGTGCTTGTTGCTGTTCGTACATAGTGTCTACCAATCTTAGAATAAAATGCTGAAAAAAGAAATCAAGTTAATTCATCTTTGGGAAACACAATCTTTCCTGATCAAGAGTGGTATGGTGATTCATATGAATGAATGTTTTCAGATTTTTAAGATAGTGACACATGCTTTCCTCATAGGTCATGTTAAAATATGACCAAAAGTGTTGCCTGCCTTTGAAAAACCTGTGACTGTCTTTCTCTACTGGACACTTTCTAAAACTTCTATCAAGGAAATGAGACCACAAAACATTTCTTTTTTTTTTTTTTTTTTCTGATAGTGTTTGATCAAAGTACTTTCGTAGTGTTAAAAGACTGGTCCTTAGATTATGATGTCTTGTGTCATGTTGTCTCCCCTACGAATCTCCATTTTTATTTTTTTAAGCTTTAGCTTTTCTTCCTTAGGTTACCATGTAGTGTGCTTACTGGCATTGGAAATAACCCAAGACTTATACTTCTATCAAGTGTCTGGACGTGCAATCATGTCCTGATGGGATATACTTGAATATTGAGTCATGTGACAGTGTGACTCCATTTGAGTACTTCTGTGAGAGTATGTGTTTACATTCTTTAACAAAAATTTCTTGAGAGATACTCCAGAATACCCTTTTGATGGGAAAAGCTTCTACATCCTGGGAAAAAGCTTCAGGAAGTTAGGATTACTGTTGACATTTCTAACCTATAAAACCTTCTTTTTTTAAGAGTAGACATAGGCACTGCCATACCTCTGGTGTAAGGAGATCATGCAGATGCAGAACTGAGTGTTTTGCATTTTACTAAAAATTTTCAGTTGGCTAAAAAAGACCCTGTTGTGTAGGTTAAGTTGTTTTGAAGAGTGCTCAGTGACTTACTGCCCTGACTGATTTCAGAGGTCTCTTACACTGAATCAAGATGCCTTTGAACAGAAGTGATGTCTAGTTTTTAAGCTCAAATACTGTTAAGAGCAAGTGCTTTGAGTTTTTATAAGATAGGGAACTGTATTGGGCATAAACTGCAGGGTTTGAGTAGCAGGGAACTGCAATGTGACCTGTGTGTGAGAAGGCCATGAACCACCCTGTGACTGTCGCAGCTGGTTTCAGTCAGCTCTGAGAACCATATAGCAGTTGTCTGCCAGAACTTCTACGAGCCGGGGGAGCACACCGTGCCCCCTGCTCAAACATATTTTAGTAAAAAAGTGTCAGCAGTTAGAGACGCCGCTGTTGAAGATATTGCCAGAGCTGCACTTCTGAAGATACGCTGCTGGAGGTGCATTCTTGAAAAGAGACACTCCATGCAAAAGGCAGTACATCTCTGTAGCCTGTGCACAGCCCAAGCCAGGGCAGGTGAGCAAACCCAAATGATCGTGACTAGTGGGTGACTCATGCTGGGGAAGGGACACAAGGAAACAAAGTGGCAGGAAAACCTAAAGAGATCTTAATATCTATCTTTAAAATATTTTTGAGAAGTAAACTAGTGATATTTTTTTAATGGATTCAGAGTATCTTCTGAAATTATTTACAGAGAGGGTAGTCAGGCATTGGAACGGCCTGCCCAGAGGGGTGGTGGATTCACCATCCCTGGAGGTTTTTAAACAGAGATTGGACGTGGCCCTTAGTGCCATGATACAGTAATTGGAGTTGGATCAGGGGTTGGACTCGATGATCTTGGAGGTCTTTTCCAGCCCAATCTATTCTATGATTCTATATGGAAATATCTTTAAAGTATTGTAATGTTGCTTATCCATGCTGTTCTAGTCTATAGCACGAAGTAAGGCAGGATAACTTTCCTCGATGTCTGTTTTCTAGGACACAGGCCTTTCTTAGGCTGCTCTGTATATACAGTAACTTCATCTTGTGGCTAAAAAGGTGTCAAACCCAGCATCCAGCCACTTTCACAAGATCCACTTTTAGAGCCACTGAATTTGCAACTATTGAATCTCATGTAAGATAGAACCATGTAGAGTCACTCTGCATGTTGAGGTCTCATTGGATTTGCTTAGGCCAATTCTAGTATGCTTTTCATACTCCCATGCAGTTATCTAAGGATCTTACTGATAGTGAAAATCCCATTTTATCTTCTTGGTCTTTTTCTCAGCAGGACACACACGAATATAGCTGACTTCCATATCAAGATAAATAACCCTCTCCTGAAATTAGGAAGGAAATTCTGATTTCTGTGGTTTTCTTAGGAGGTTTACTTGGCCTTTTTTTGATACTGTAATTGCTCCTCAGTGTTTATTCCAATTCCGACCACTTCCCTGCAGTCTAGAATATTCATGCCAAGAGGAATTTGTCACTTTGCCTCCCTAGAGGCAAGTTACAGAAATAACTGTAGAGCTATTAGATATAAATGGGACAGACTTGGATAGCCCTTGTCCATGAAGTATTTTAAACAACACTGAAGCCTCTTACTGACAGTTCTTTCTGCTCAGTGAAGTCAAAACAAGTCATATATACTGATTTCTGGCGGCATTTGGACTATTCGGCTATCCCAGTTTGGAGAGTGTTTTTTCTAGGAATATGTTTGAAAAAAACTTATGATGGTAGGGGGTTTTTTACTACTTTATTGAAGAGAATTGAGGTAAAGTAGTGCTTCCCAGATGAGGCAGGGATAAGATCTGCAAAGGAGATACAGATTAATGATTTTGGCATATTTCTTCTGTCTAATGACAGGCAGAATTGTTTTCTTCTCATGCTCTGGTTAGCCAAGCTCAGCCCCTCTGTAACTGTGGTGGCAGCACTGTAGTCAGGATGGAATGTCCTCTTCTGGAACCCTGTGACTCCTGAGTATGATCAGGAGGGCTGAAGACGTGAAAACTTCCTCTGGAGAACCTCACCATGGAAGATAGTGACAGTGAGAAAAATCTTGTGGCAGGTGGAACAAAAAGACTTTAGGGAGGCTCTGCCTAGAAGCTGGTCAGTGAAGAGTAATGGTGAGCCCTGCTAAAACAAGTACAATGAAAAGATTAGGGCACCATGGGAAAAACTTCAACTTTATTGTTGCTAAGTCTTCCCTGAAATGGTATAGATGTTTTGTTATGTTTGCAAAAACTGAGGTGGGCAGTGTGGATGTAACAGTTGTTGATCCCAGCTGTTCTTTTATTTGGCTTCAGAAACTAGGGAGATAAAGTAGTACCAGAATATATATATATTTTTTTTTTTTAATTTCATAGTAGTGGGTATTTTACAGTTGTATTGTTTCTATCTTCTCCTCAATATTAAATGTCTCATTTTTTAATATTTTTTTTTTGTTCTTGCTGCTATGCATGGGTTTTACTTGGTTTACTGTATTAACACTGATACACAGGACAGGATGCAGTGCAAAAAATAAAGCAGCTAATCAATAGTGAAAAATAATTATGTTTAAGAAAGATCTGGAACATAGAAGTATCTGAGTAATAAAAGTGCATATTATCTGTGAAGAGTGGCCTTTCTTCTGTTTTATTCTTAACTGGGATTGTAGGTATGAGAAATTTCTAATTGAAAATTTAGATGTAAGCCCTTGACAAAATGGATAAAATTCACAATTTTATCAGTATTTGTAGTTTGTAAGACATTTTCATTCTTGGAAAATGCTGCTGAAAATTGGAAAATATTCATTATTGCAGAACTGGTAACATTAGTTTAAAAAAATGTTTCCATTGGGGAAAGTGAACAGAATGTTTGTGAGAACCTACATGTTAGCAGTAGGGGTATGTCCAGAGAATATTGTTTTCTTTTTTATTTTCTTCTTTTCCCGGTGTTGCCTTGACACAGGTCTTACTAGATTGGGCTGTGAAGATGGTGAAGGGTCTAGAGGAAAAGCTGTATGAGGAGTGACTGAGATCACTTGGTCTGTTCAGCATGGAGGAGACTGAGGGGGGACCTCATTGCAGTCTGCAACATCCTCAGGAGGGGAAGATGAGGTGCAGGCACTGATCTCTTCTCTGTGATGATCAGTAACAGGACCAAAGAGAATGGCCTGGAGTTGTGTCAGGGGAGGTTTAGGTTGGATAGCAGGAAAAGATTCTTCGCCCAGAAGGTGGCTGGGCACTCGAGTGGGCTCCTCAGGGAAGTGGTCACAGCACCAAGCCTGAGAGAGTTTAAAAAGCATTTGGACAACACTCTCAGGCACACGGTGTGACTCTTGGGACTGTCCTGTGCAGGGCCAGGAGTTGAACTTTGATCTCTGTGGGTCCCTTCCAGCTCAGGATATTCTGTGATTCTACAATTCCAGATGTGAAAGTTAGTCAGAACTTCAGTAACCTTCAGAACTTCCTGTAGCTGGTTTTATAGCTTCCATTTCAATGTTTTCTCACATTTTCCCATTTCACTTCATTCTTGATGTAATACACTTCAGCAGTCTACTCCAGAGTGTGCTGTAAAAATAGGCTTTTTGGTTTGGGGTTCATTCTACTATAAGCAGTAACCAAAGCTGAGCACATGACTGCCAAGGGTTTATTTAGAGTAAATGAAGAAAGACAGACATCTCTAGAGAGGTGTGTTGTTTTTGTTGGGTTTTGTTTGTTTTTTTTTTTTTTTTTTTGTAAAAGCTTTTTTCATCTTCAAGACATCTTATTAAAAAAAAAAGTGTTAACTTTTAACTTCTGTGTGAGCTAAAATATTGAAATTGCATTTTTCTGTTACTGCTCTTATTTGCTTCTGCCTAAGGGGATTTTTTTTTTTGGTGCAGACCAAGTACTTTTCAAGGAAGAAAATGTAGTTTGAAGCTTGACTTAATTTCTTCTTTGGTCTGTTGATAATTCTGACTTCATTGAGAACAGAATCAGACCTCTACCTTTATTGTTCAAGGCTACAACCTAAAACAGTATTATTTTTAACCTTCTTTTAAAAAATAATGATTGGCACAGGAAAGGAATTTGTCAAGAAAAAAAGTGTTCAAATATCTGTATTTCCATTGTTTAGAAAGGGGTTGTAGAAGAGTTTCAGGTAAAAATTTGGTTATGATAGTTAGTTGCAACTAGGTCAAGACTGTAGAAAATAAAGTTTATAGTGCTCCTTCAGTGCAAATGATCTGTACTTATAATAGTGTTTAAAAGACCTGTATCCATTACCAGTCCCTGTGATGAAAACTGCAGGTAAATGTGTAATAAGTGCTGTACTGGAAATACAGATCTGAGTGACACCTGTGGGATTGTTCTGCTTGAGCTTTCAAAAACAGCTTAGGTCAAAAGCTCAATTGATTCAATTTTTTTATTAGGTTTTAGTTTAAAAAAAGTATGTATATGCAAGATACTTTTATATAAACATTTTGAAGCAGAATTAAGGAAGAAAACCCACAGAGTAATTTATTTCCCCTTTTCAACTTCTATTTCCCCTGTCTCTTTTTTCAATTGGGCCCTGATTTGTTTTTATTTTAATGCTCTTCTTTCTTGAAGGAAGCATATTTTAGGGTAATTATGCATTAGATTGTCTAGAATAGCCTGACCATCCACCCTTAAAGAAGACCTGCTTTTATCCAGTTTTACTGCTAGAGATTGTCAAGTGCTTTGCTGGGGGTCAACCATAAGTGCTGCCTCCTATTTTAGAACCACTCCATTTATTAGCTTATTTCTTTAACAGCTAGACCATATTGTCTCCAGTCTGGTTAGCCATACTTAAAACTGAGGGAAAACATATTTGACTGTCCTAGTTACTAATTTAAGCAGCACAAGAGACTACAGAATTAGTTCACTTAATTTAAAGAATATGTTAAAATCTGAAAGTGACCAAACTTTTTTTTTTTTCTTTTCACAGTCTGTGTTTTATACACACAAGCAATTGGAAACAAAGAATGGAGAGAGGTAAGATACGTATTCATAGATGTATAAACTTTTTGAGTGTACTTAAGGCTGTTGTTTCTTCGTAGCAGAAGAGGGCATGCCATGGCCTCTTGAATGCCGTGCTAAGCAATGTGAGTCCACTGGGAGTCCTGTGTACCAGCAAGCACTTAAAAAATAGTGCCGTTAATCTCTATTTCCATATCTGTATCACATATTTCTATCAAAAGTGAAAACAAAATTAGAGAAAATACATGAGTTTCCCATTTCACAGTCTCCCTGAGATAAATTAAATCAGACTTAGCTATCAATCTGGATAAGGTTTGTGAATATCAAAAGGGGAAGACACTCAAACAGTACAAAATCTATGGAAGGACTCAATTGTGGTGATAGTCAGTGTCAGGAAAACTAACCTGTAGTTGTTGTAAAGATTTACTTTTCCCGTGTAGTGTTTCAGAGAAGGTAGATGCTGATGAATAGAGTATACACCAGGCAACTAGGAAGGGAGAATATTATGCGTTGCTTGGACTATGTCTTCTTAACCTATCAGTGTAAACACTGGATAGGTCTTAAGATACGAAATCAAGTACCTCCGAATTGGATATCTGCAGCAGATCAACATACACAGCTTGAAACCCTCTCCCAGTACTTACTCATCTAATTTTTCACCCTTAATGTTATTCTTTGAAAGAGCTGACAGCACTGGGGGAAAGATAGTCATCTTTCTACTGATGAAATGTGATATTTACCTGCTTTGCAGAAAGGATTAGTTCCTCACTACAGGTGGATTGCTGTGTGGCTCTGTGTTTTAAGAACAGAGCCAGGAGTAGAATATACTATCTTACTGTTTTTCCCTGTAAAAGAGAGTAGGTCTGATATTGTTGTTTTCAGAACTGATATTTTATGTGGTTACACTGTGTAAAAATTCCAGTGAGAGGTGGCCAGGGACACAGAAAACAGACCTTTTCTCTTATATTTGGTGTCCTTGTCAGTTGGCCAGAGAGATGTATTTTCTGCTTTGCTGAAACACAGTGGATATGGGTTTCAGTCTTGTCAAGAAGAGGGAATTGAAATTGTCTTGTGCTTAGGGAAGAGCTCATATAATGTTCAATACATGAAACATTTCTACCTATTTTACTTGCAGTTTTTAGTTAAATCACTTCTCTCTGTTCTTAACTTGGGACTACACATCCTCTCAGTATATGTACTGGATCACATTCCTCTGATGATTTGTGTGAAGAAGAGTCAGTTTAGGGATTCTACATGGGAATTCACTCATCATCATCATCATCATCATCATGGCTAGGCTTCGCAAATGAAGGTTTGAGAAGGGCTTGCTACAAGCGCGCTGATGGCTAAAAAAGCCAATGTGAGATAGATAAGTCCGGTTGCAGAAGGCGCAGCAGAAAGACTCCCTGGGTGGTATCGACAAGACGCGATTCTTTCTGCGTTGTCTTTTCTCCTCGAGAGTGATCCTGCGTGTGTTCTCAAAAGCAGCAGCAGTGTTATAGATGGTGTGTCTCCAGGCCTCCCGACTGGAGGCCAGGGTAGACCAATGGTGGTGATCAATATGGCCAAGGCTGAGGGATTGTTTAAGGCAGTCCTTGTATCTCCTCTTCGGGGCTCCTCTCTTGCGGCATCCAGTGGCAAGTTCCCCATAGAGCACGATCTTAGGGAGGCAGCGGTCCTGCATCCTGGAGACGTGCCCTGCCCAGCACAGCTGTGTTCTCAGCAGCATGGCCTCAATGCTCGTGACTGCTGCCTGTTCAAGGACAGACGTGTTGGTCACACAATCCGTCCACTGGATGTTTAGGATTGTACAGAGGCAGCGCTGATGGAAGTGTTCGAACAGATGCAAGTGGTGGCGGCAGTGCCCCTAGGTTAGAGTGTAGGAGGCTGTGGGGGAAAAGCAGGGAGAGAAGGGCTTGTCCAAGTTATGGGAATTCACTGATCTTAAATATATTGGCAAATGTAGGGGACATACACAGAGTTCTAAATGTTTGGATAGCAAACTCTGAAAACAGAGGAGTCTTCAGACATTCGTATGTCTGGGTGGCTTGGTTCAGTTTGGTAGTCAAGCCTAGATCACTAAAGCATTCAGATCTTCTGTTCCAGGCTTAAGAGGATTTTGTCAGAATTTTGGCTTTTATTTTCCTAATAGACCTAATTGTCTAAGGTGCATATGTAACTTTGAGGAATTTTCATACTTGTCTTGTGTAACTGTTAAAATAAGTACTTACCAATTTTAATATAATAATGGTCCTGATGGCAAAACTATAATATTGTCACCTTACCCAGAAAATGTTTCATGTGCTTGTTTCGAGGTGATTGGAAAGATTCCATCTGCTTTTGATTTTAACAAATCCAAATTTGTAATGTGTGTCACCACCTTACAGCTTTCTCTTATCTGCTGTCATTTTATCTCCTTGACCGATGCAAACCCACCTGAACAGGGCAGCATGCAGTGCTGTTTATTGTATTGTGTCTTTGAAAGTTCAGAGAGTATCTTGGCTGGGGGATGCATTTTGGCATGTCATTATGGTATATCCTATGCCAGTTTAGAAACTACAGGCATTGAAACAGACTTCTGACCTTGCAGTTGGTAGAAAATCTTACTTCTTTTTTTTTTTTTCTTTTAAATCATAATTATCTCAGTCTTGCCTATCAGGAAGGAGATAACATCCTGAGGTCAGTTCATCAGACCTACTTAGATGTCCACATTAGATCAGATGAATCATTCTTTAGAAGTGCCTTCAAGTGATGATCAAATACCTACCCTTTTGACTATGTCGCATGTAAAGTTCAGTGAGTAGAATCCATTCCTAGTAACTGTTATGACAGTCAAAATTTAGAGGTTGGCATTATAGAGGGGCTGAGTCAGGGTTGCATTTTATATGTTGTGGTGTATTGCATTTATACCAGTGGTTAAAAAAAAATTAAGGTGATAGGTAGAAGATTAGTTGATACATGTATTAACGGGTAATCCTGTATCTTTATTTTTGTGCTTTTTCTGCCTGCAGTGATGAATGTTCTAATTCTGCATATGAGTTCATTTTGTTGCATTTGAAGACTCATTTAATACTTTTTTAGCTTGTAGAGGGGGAATTCACCTGGAACTGTTTGGAGAATACAAAACTGAGAAGAATAATAAGCTCCTGATGCTATGTATAGACATTTAAGAATGATATTAAGTCATGGCAATGTGCTTTATGTTGTTTCTGTTCCATATCCTTTTACACATAGTTTTCTTCCTTCTTTTGCCTAATTACTTTATTTTGAACACTGTAGAAAATGCTTGGGGATCATGAATACAACAAATCATTTCATAATCTTCCTAATTTCCCTGGCACTCTGTTCTAGCAGTGTGCTTTTTTTTCCCTTCAGCTAAGCTATGCAGGTGGATCTAACACAATAGTTAAATCAAACCCTTCTTTTAATGAAGGGTAGATGTTTTCTGGGAGCTGATTCCTGTTCACCTGTGGTAAACAAATTCCAGTTTTTTAACCTGATGTTATTATTGCACTCCAAAATCCTCAGCAATAACTGAAAGTGTTTTGTTCTCAATGTAGCAGGGTGTTGTTTTTTTAAAAGAATTTCTTTTCACTTACAGTGCGATCATGAGGTATTTCAATTAGTATAATAGGGTAACAAACACATCATCAGAATCTGAGTTTTGGTTTTCAAAATTTATTTCCCCTTATTTTTGAGGACACATTTGAAATATGACTAAGTATAAGTTACTGCTACCTACAGAAACCTTACTGAGAGGAAGAGGAGGAGCAGGCAGTGATCTCTTCTCTGTGGTGACCTGTGACAAGACCCAAGGGAACGGCCTGAAGTTCTGTCAGGGGAGGTTTAGGGTGGAGATTAGAAAAAGGTTCTTTACCCAGAGGGTGGTTGGGTGCTGGAACAGGCTCCCCAGAGAAATGGTCACAGCACCAAGCCTGACAGAGTTCAAGAAGTGTTTGGATGATACTCTCAGGCATTTGGTGTGACTCTTGGGGATGGTCCTGTGTAGGGCCAGGAGATGGACTCAGTGATCTCTGTGTGTCCCTTGTGCTCCTGTGAAATAATATATTGAAAGAATCTGAATTTCTTCATTTTGAAGAGCATGTTAGTTCTGAAAACAAGAGGGAAGCACTTAAAAGGTGAATGTTAAATAAATAAGAGACATTGTAAAATAATCAGCTGCAGTTTTACTGGCGATGTCCAACAATGGTAAATGTTAATGTATTGCCTATGGAGCGAGGCTCTGAGCCTCTGGTCCATCTACTGTAAGAATGCATTGGATTCAAATTAAATTTCTATACCGGTTGAAAATCTGTTCTCTCACTAGTCCTTGTCATAGAATCATAGGGTTGGAAAAGATCTCCAAGATCATGGAGTCTGATTTATAACCCAGCACTGCCAAGTCCACCACTAATCTATTTCCCCAAGTGCCACATTTTGAACACTTTCAGGTGATTTCATTCCTTTCTAAGAATGCCTGACCACCCTTTCAGTGAAAAAAAAAATTCCTAATATCCTAAATTGTACGATAATCTGACTCATTTCCTTCAAAGTGGATGCTTCCTCATGTGTATAGTAGTTGAACATTTCACTGCAGCATCTACCAATTTGATTACCACTTGAGCCATTATAAAACATGCTTTTGGATCTCCTTTGTAGATTTTGAAGGCTATCTAATGAAAGTAACAAAGGATTGGGATGTAGATGTTGGGGTTTTTAGAGTACTGGTGAAGTTACAAACTGTTGTTCTACAGTATGTTCTTTAGCAGACAAACATGTCTAGGAATAGGTGAACATAAATAGGAATGTGGTTTGAACAGATTAGTAGAACAAGTGTCAGTACAAGGAAGCAAAGGAAGAAGCCTATACTGTCCCAGTTGGAAAGTAAACAAATTTTGCTGTTGCATGATATTCAGTTCACTGGAAAGCTTTCTCTGGCAGATTTCTTGAAAGAAACAGCTGTCTGATGGAATTAAGACAGTTGGAATTAAAGAACATTATCTTTTCAAGGAAGTCCTGTTTCCTTTCAAAGAAAACAGCAGAAAAAAAGCCAAAGCACAATAAAAGGAATCCTTTCTAGTTTTTATTTACTTATGATTGTATGGCCATCACTTAAAAAGCATTAGATCATGTGTACATGCAGTGTACAGATTTCATATGAGTGCCTGCATGTATGTTAGAAGAAAGTTGTGGTTTTTCTGGTAATTAGTCTGATTTTATGTATTAAAAACATTATTCTTCCTTTAGGACAAGCACACTGCAGAACATGTTGTGACTATGCTTTTTCTAGTGTGGCGTTGGAAGTTGTGAAATCCTTGCTTCCTTGGAGTCTCTGTAATTCTGATTATTTGAGACTATTCATCATTGTTATTAACAGGCTCATTTTATTGGTACTGCATTTCCTTCGCCACTATTCAAGTTTCTTAGTTGTTTTGTTCACATGTAGTGAAGCTAGATTACGAACTCTGAGGATTATTTGTTGTTGAGCATTTGTGTCCATTTTGTTCAGTGCTTTCAATAAAATGTGTTACCTGGAGCTTCCTAAAGAATATTAAAAAGAATCAAGAACCTAGTGATAGTTTAAAGCATTTTTTCAATTCTTTAGTTTCCTTTAATTGTACCAGAATACTTGGTTCTGACTGTTCACCTTTCAAAAAAGATGTTTTAAAACCAAAAGACTAAAAACAATGAATTATTAAAAGATTAAGTAATGTATACTACATGGAAAAATTCAGGCTCAAATTATTTCTCTAATGAAAGACTGAACTAAGGATAATGGTAATCAACTATAACCATCAATACTAAGAACATAAATTTCATAATGCAAAACATTTCTGTCTAAGTTATAGAAAGGTTCAAAAGATATTAAAATTAAGCTTATTATTTTCAATTAACTTCATATCCTCTTAGGCTGGATCACTAGGTTGAGATGATCTAAAATTAAAATGACTAAATAAATTTTAAAAATCCCTATCTAGTAGGAGAGCTTGCAAGTATGAGGTGACAAAGACCCTTCATCTCAGAAAAATCTATAAAAGTTTTGTTCTTGATTTTTCTTTGTTGAACATTTTTTTTCCTTTAAATAGTTACATTGATTCTATTATCTCCTGAATGACATTTCTGAATGTATTTACTTCATGTTAAGATTTTAGCTCTGCACAACTGTTAGTGGGGAAACTAGGCCATGTGGAGAACTAATTAATTAGTAGGTATGTTATTAGTCAGAAGCGACTGGATTATAGAAGTAACCTGTTCTGCTTAAAAAAGACTACAGTTAATAGGGAAAACAGATTTTAAAAATGCTTCATTTAGCTGAAAAGTTTAAACTAGTGATTTTTAGAGACCAGCATTTTGATGTCATCAATAAGGTAAATTCTCTTAGTAATTTGTCCGTTAAATAATTAGTTGCAGTGGTCTAGTCATAGAATCATAGAACTGTTTAAGCTGGAAAAGACCTATAAGATCATGGAGTCCAACCATATGTGAAGGAAACATTTGTGTAGCCCTTGGAAAAAAGTAACAGACAAAAAACCTTAAGCCTCAATTAAAAAGCAAAAGAGTAATTTAAAATAATTTAAAGTAAGTTAGTGCCACTAAATTCAGTCTCTCTTGAGTTTTGTAACAATCTAAGTATAATTGATGAGAGATAAAGGTGACAGTGTAATGGCTATTCAGTGAGGCCTTTTCTGGTCTCAGTGTGATATGATCATCAGCACATTGCATATTTATCTTCTGTTACTGATGTACTTCTTTAATGAATTGTAAATGAGGTCTGAAAGATTTCCCAAGGGTAACATGGTTTTTATAGTGTAAAGTGAAATATTGTTTATTGAAAAAAATGCAGATTTGAAGGGAGGAAAGATTGTTTTATATTTAGGATGTTTTATTATTTAAAAAAAATAAAAGTGATGTTTAGCTGCCATTTTATACTTTTTTTCCTTTTGAAGTAACTTTTCCTTTGAATTCATACATAATTCTTTTTCTAATGGATCTGTAAAACTTAAACCCACCATATATGAAATATGACAATCATGGAACAATTTAGGTGAAAGGAACTGTTGTGTTTTCCAGCCTCCTATTCATCTGCTGGGTCTGGTTCATCCTCCTGATTCGTGCAAAGCTGTCTCTGAAATCAGGCCAGGTTGCTCAGGGCCTTTCCCAGCTAAGGTTTGAAATTCTGTAATGACAGAGACTGCACAACTCATTCCACTGCTTAATCACTCAGCCTGGAAGTCTCTTACCCTGTATGCCTTCATAATTTCTTTTGTTACAACTTTTGACTATTGCAGCTTGTCCTTCTGTTGTGCTGTCTGTGAACTGCCTGGCTCTTTCATGCTACCTAAATGCTATTTAGGTAGTAGAGGATGGTGGTGGAAACAGATCTCACCTAAACCTTTTCTCAAAGCTGGACAAACTGATCTCCGTTGGCTTTTCCTCAAGTCATATGCTTCATCCTGCTGATTGTTTGTGAATGTATTTTCATTTTATTTTTTAAGGTCCATTTAATTGAACTGCCTCCAGTCTGTTGATTCAGTTATATTTAGAACCCCAAACCGTACCGATTTTTCTGGTAGGGACACCACGTGCATTGGATAGAGGGAGATAATTGTTGACTTTCATCTGCAGGCTGTGCTGACCTTAATACAATGCCATGTGTTGTTAAACTTTGATGGCTGCACCTTTTCTGCACAGCTCGTACCCCACCACTCAGTCCCCAGTAGCACTACAGGACTTGAAGTTTGTCTTTGTTGAGCTTTGTGGGAGATTCCATAAAGCTGTGTAAATCAGCTGGGGTTTTTTGCCTGAGGTGAATGCCTGTTTCCACCTCAGATCATGACTTTGGCAGCAGAAAGTAAACTTTCTTAGACTACAGCTACCTTTGTTGCTTTGTGTAGGTCCCACATAATCCTGTTACTCTCCTTCAAGTTTTACCCAATCTGAGTATTTACAGAACCACAGTAACTTTTCCTTCTTAGTGATTAAGATTTGCTGAATCTGCACTGAATAGGAAGTATTTTCATGGATATCTTTGCATATGTGTGTCATATTCTGTTGGACTTAGCGTGAGAGACTACCACAACTTAATACATGTGCTTTGCTTACTTGCTGTGCCTACAATGGCTTTGCCAGTTAGAATGCAATCATCCTTGGATATTCCTTTGAAGGCCCAGAGTCATTTGCTTCTAGAGTAGGTGAGTTTTTATCAGATTTCAGTACTAGGGATAAATCTCCTCTTTATGCAGCTGATTCTCTTTGAGAGAATTTAGACAGTTTGTTGTAAGAGGACAAATGGAAGAAATAGGACATTTGAGGGAGAAAATGACCCAGGTGGGATAAATTCTGTTTTGGAACTGCCAAATGAATAGTCCTTGTGACCCCATTGTTTTAGTTTCTTGTGTCTGATGAACTGCTGTTTACTGGTTTGTGTCAGAGTGCGGCTTCTCACTTTCAGTGCATACCTTCAAACACTACTAAATGCTTAGATATTGCTACATATTTCATTTTATCAGCCATTCCAGCTTTCACTTTTTCTTGGCTCCAGTATTATTGAATGTTGTAATACATGCAGCTGACAGGGGAAGATTTTATTTATAAACACTGAGATTTACTTGCCTTGGGAAATTTGAATGTGCATAAAATTTGAACGCTCTCATTCAGAGGGGAAAGAAAAGCCCTATAGTCCAGGCAACTATTCCAGCCATACTTATTCCCATAGAAGGGCCAACTTTCTACTCCTGTTATCATTTGTCATTGATTATTACTTGGCCATAGTAGTCAGTGTTGGCTCAGTATAATGAATTTTACAGGACTCTGACTGTCAACTTTATTCCAACATTTAAGAGAATACCCAGAACCATTTCTCAAGAGACTGACTTTTTTTTTTTTTTAATCCAAAACAAACTATTTGAAGGATCAAACTATTTGTTCATGTTCTGATCTGTTTCCAGGATCGTGTGCATCCTGTGCTACTTCTCAAGAGACTCAGGGATTTTATTTTGAATATCTAGTACCTTCATCACTCTGGAGAGTTTCATGAGATTTCTCCTTCCTATGTCCATATAACATTCCCCTTTCCATAGCTATTGTTTTGGCTTAGGAGAGATGAAGAAATAGTGATTGCTACTGAATAATCTTGCTTTCTAAACAATTTGTGCCTTAGGACGTAGTCATAAGCCTTCTTGCAGAGGGTGTCAAAGTTCCAATGAGATTAGGGAATCATTCCACCTAGGTTTTAAGAAATGATGTAAAGTCTTGACAAAAGAGTATGCTAAATATATTTGCTATATGCAAAATATTTTTTTTTTTTTTACTTGGAGATGGTATTGTTCATTGGGAAGATAGTTTTGCTTCTGTCTTTTTACAGGAACTGCTAGAATATAGCGATCTCTTAAAAACACTGTCCCAACTGAGAACCTCACAGCATAGTGAAAGTGAAGGTACCTGACAGGATCCAAGCACTCTCTGCAAAGATGCAAATCACTGCTGTGTCACTTCCAAGAATTGCTCGTTTTCCTGAGACTTTAAAGAGCTGTATCTTGAAGATGTGTTAACTTTTGTTATTTTATTGTACATGAGGTCTTCGGGTGGGAGGCTTGCTTTTTTGGAGTGAATCTCCTGCAGTTTGAATGCACAGTCATTCCAAGGAGGGTAAGAGTTGCTGACTGTAATGGAGTTTCTCTAAAGCTCACAAATAATATGGCTGGATTTCTTCAGCATTTATTTTAATAAGAATCAAGGAATGAAAGGCAGTTGCTTACTTTTGAAGGATGAAACAGTGAAGTATGCTCTGTCCTTTCATACCAAATAAATTAAGTTTGTAAGGGCTAGGACAGGGAGACTCCTTTGGAAGATGTGGGGCTCTATGCAGGTTATAGTGGTTGATTCACATCCATCATGTGAAAACATTTTTAGGAAATGTATCTCAAAAAGCTTTAGTTACAATAAGGTTTATTCTTTCTTTATCCATGTTTATTGATTTATTCAAGTCCTGTCAAATTAAGAGGTTGGTAGTTTTGAGTCATTCATAAGTCTTTAGTCCTAAATTGCAGTTTTGAGGATTCCTTAATGATAATCTTTCAGTAGACTGTCAAAAAGCTTGTCCATATGCTATATTCAAATATTTATTGATATGTTCAATGTGTAGGACAAAATCAAGTGGTCATTTCAATAATAACTCTTCTTTTTTTGTTTTGTTTTCTGAGTATCTTGAAAGAACAGCTAAAACGAACAAAAATATCACCTTGATATTTTATGATTAGTAATTTATATCTGTAATGTATACAAGCTGAAGTCAATCAAAATTGGTGGGTTTTTAAAATTCAAATATTTTCAGCTTGATGAGAGCTGAGGTAATTCCTATAAACACCGAAAGATCAGAAGAGAAATGGAGAGAGCTGAACTGAGGTGAAATAGGAACTGAACAGTGCAAAATCATACACTTCTAAATTAAGGACTATGTTCCATAATAGTTAAAGCTATCTGAAATAAGCAATATATGCAAGCTTTTTCTTGCTGTTGGTTTTGTGGATTTTTTTTTAGAAACTGGATTTTTATGTTACTAACTTACTTCCACAAATTTTTGTGGATTTTGATCGGCTTTGGGAGCTGATATTTATGAAGTTTAGGTTGTATGATACAGGGTGTGTACCAGTCTCTGTATTGAAGTATGAGGTCTGCCATTCTATCTTCATCCACAGGTAACTCATCTATTCATGTAATTTTCTTCCATGGTATCACAGAGAATTTTTTATAGGCTCTCACATTTCTCACATATTGCTGGTATTGTCAGTCTACTTAATAATACTTCATTATAGTGCTTGGCTTAAACTTATACTTCTCTTTTACAGTTTGGAAGAACAGAAGTAATTGATAATACTTTAAATCCAGATTTTGTAAGAAAATTTATAATGGACTACTTCTTTGAAGAAAGAGAGAATCTGCGATTTGATTTGTAAGTTAACAATCTTTGACTCTAATATTGCAGCCTCTGTAAGCATATAAAGTTTTGTTCAGTATAAACTTAACTTGAAAAGAGATGATATCTATTGACATGGAATAAATTAACTTAATAAAGCTGATCGATTTAACATTGCTTCCAGAAATAAATGTGTAAGGTAATAACGACCAAGTTTTAAGAAATTGGCAGGTGTTAACTAGTCAAAGTACAGTTATACTCATAATTACTACTTTTAGAACATAGTTAGAAGCTAAGTATGTCAAAATGTTAAAATATTCTTGCAGCATTGCCAACAAAAGAGATATAGACATACTGTCCGGAAATAAAATACTGTACAAAAAATTCTTAAATAAATGCCATTATGCATCTAAATATGTTTCTTTACATAATTGTTCTCAGATCTTTCATCTGGCAACTCTGATATAAGTTTTCTTTCTTTTTTTTTTTTAAAAGCTATGATGTTGACTCCAAGAGTCCTAACCTGTCAAAACATGTAAGTTGTTCCTTGCTATTACACTTCCTTGTGCTGAAATGCCTACGTTTCCTAAATACATTTATTTTGTTTTGCCTGTGTGTAGTATCAGATGCATAGAGACAAATGCAGTGATTGTGCTGTGGTTAATAACACAGATAATGCTCATGATTATAACTTTAAAGGGATGTTTCAACTGTAAAAGGCATATTTAAGCACACATGTAGATATGTGATATGATGCATTTTGTTGATACTTCTTTGGGTCCTAAAAAATGAAGCATGTTTTGACTGTCAGTATTGGTAGGGGTAGTGATTAAATAGTAACTTCAAAATTTAGAGATGCAAGAGTAGAATTCAGAACTTCTCAGTGAATTTTTTTAAAATAAATACAGCAAGGCTTTGGCAAGGGAACCTTTGAGAATCTGGAGCAAAGGAAAAGAGAATAATGGAAGGAATGCTGTCAGTGAAAAGATAAGACTTTTAGCCATTGATCTTCAGGTAGATCCTCCCTGTAAAGATTTAAAGCCCTTGGCAAACTGTTTTCTGTCTCTGTCATCCTGGAAAGGTGATCTGAATAACTGCAGTGCTGGCTAGGAGGATGCAGAAAATAGAAGACTTCCCTAACTGTCTTCAGCCAGGATAAAGTCTGATCCTGGGCTTCTGCCCAAGTTTATTTGCATTTCTGTAGTAACTAGTTTTTCTGAATTATTTTCTTTTTTTCGCCTGAAACATACTTCTTCATATTAACCCCTCATATTTAAATATTAAGAAAAAAGATAAGACATAAGTTAGTCACTATGAAAGTGCAAAAAATATATCTTCAAATATATATATACTAGATTTTGTTATGTGATTACTGGAATAGGAATTGAAGGTTAGAGTATTGTGGTGGTTTGAGTCTGGCTTGAATGCCAGGTGTCCACCAAAGCCACCTTATTGCTCTCCTCCTCTGCTGGACAGGAGAGAGAAAATATAATGAAAGTTTCATGAGTTGAGATAAAGGCGTGATGTTTTTAAAAATGAACAAGGAGATGAGTATTTTCAGATTAACTTTAGTGCTTTTAATTTATTCAATCCTTATGGAAGGATTAAATAATCTGCAGAGATTAAACACTGCAGTGTCAGATCAGTCAAAGGACATAGTTCAAAGACTTATTTTTTGGAGGGTTATTTTCCTCTTCAGTGGGATTAGTCCCCAGTTCCAATTTGCTATATGGAGTCATAACTAATGCAGTTGAGAGATGGGAATGAATGGCCTGGGGTGAGAGGAGATTCAGAATTGCTTGTACAGATATTTGCTACTATACACAGTATCACAAACTTACAAGTGTGCTTTATAGGAATTAGAGTGTCTCACTCATTAATGTTTGGGAACAAATCTCACAAGGCACTGTTACCACTACTGACAGTGACACTGGGAAGAACAGAGCAAGCAAGCTCTTTTCACTTGAAAGATAAGGATTTGGACTGCAAAATAAATTTTTTTTTTCAGTATACATGAAACAGTTTGAAAAATCCATTCATATTTTTATAGCACTTACAGGGAGATATAATATGAAAATTAGCTGATTTTTAGTGGAATAGTTAAACTTATAAAGCATGGAAATAAAGCCTGTCATTAAACCAGTGTATGTGTATAATTGTCAATCTAGGTTGCTTGAACAAATGATGCACAGGTTTGAATTTCTGCCAACATAATTCATAAAATCAGTGTAGAACCTCTTCATAAAAGAGAAATTTATTAAAATGCTCCAGGTAAAAGAGGAATAGAAACAATCATATTTTTAATGTGTTTTAAATTTTTTTTTCCGTTTCAGCTTTATTTTTGTTGGTGAAAAAGGCAATATAAAAACAATAAGTGTAGTGCATTAGAATTACATCTGTAAATGTAACCCAGTGTTATGTCAAATATGTAGTAGTGAGTCTGTTTGTGATTCATTATTGCATAATTATTGGTAAGATGTGGTGTTCAGTAGAATGTGTTCTTCAATAGGGAATAGCCCAGATAAATAGGAAACCAAATTTCTTTCAGTATGAAATATAAATTCTGAGTTTTTACGGTACTGCTTTGCAGGATTTCTTGGGACAGATGTTTTGTACACTGGGAGAAATAGTTGGATCACAGGGGAGCAGACTGGAAAAATCAATTGTGTAAGTATGTCTTTCTTGAGTGAGTATTGGATGAATACATACTACTTCACGAGGTGAGAATTGGGGTTAGTGTCGAGGTGTGTGGTGGTTTTTTTTTTGTTTTTGTTTTTTTTTGGTTTTTTTTTTGTTTTGTTTTTTTTTTACTGACGTATCTTGATATACAGAATTGACAGACATGACTTTTAAGAGAGAATAAGTAGTTACAGCCACATTTGGACATCCATCTGCTCCAGCATGTGGTCCTCCATGGACTGCAGGTGGATCTCTGCTCCACAGTGCTCCTTGGGCTGCAGGGTGCTGGTCTGTCTCATCATCATCTGCACCACAACAGAGAGAGTTTTGGCTGGAGCACCTCCTCCCCTTCCTTCTTGTTGTCTGCAGGGTTGTTTCTCTCACATATTCTTACATCTCTCTTCTGAGTGCTATTCGTGTCGCACAGGGTTTTTTCCCCTCTGCTCCTTAAATATGTTAAGCCAGAGGAGCTGCTACCATTGCTGATGGGCTCAGGCCTGGCCAGCAGCAGGTCCATCCTGGAGCCATCAGGCATTGGCTCTGTTGAAAATGGAGGACACTCCTCTGGCAGCTTCTCACAGAAGCCACCCCTGCAGCCCTTCAGCTACCAAAACTTGGCCCTGCAAACCCAACTCAGTGCTGTGATCATTACTGCTGCAACTTCTTTTAACAGTATGATTCTTATTCTCTTTAATATTCAGAATTGAGGTTGGACATAAGTGCATTTTTTTTCTGAATTTTGAGAGGTTCAAAATATAATTCAGACACCTGATCACTGTACATATGGACTGAGCCTTTACGACAAGTCCCTAGTGCCTGCTCTCTCTGCAGCCTCTCTTGCCCTCCTCACCCTCTCTCCCCAAGGACTACACCAAAACTTTTTACATTGTTTGTTTTCATATCAAGAACTTAATTGTCCGATATATAAACAATTCTATTAATATCACTGTTCCTTATTATTTCCCTTCTCTGTACTCACTGACGCTGGGAACTATTTCATTTTAAGGGTAAATAAACTCCTCAAATCTACAGATGAGGCACGTTTCAGTATCTGCAGTATAATTCAGAAAACTCTTAAAACCACACTATTTAAATTTAAAAACACACTTATTCACGCAGGCACATGATATATGGCAGAAGTAATACCACTTCACTGTATCACTTCCTTGAATAACCTAAAAAACTACACAGAGAAAGGTACTCTAAAACTGCATCACTTTCTGTATTTTATGATTTTCTTCTTAATCCCATTTTGGATAAATCTGTCCAGGAAATAGCCTTGAGGATAAGTACAGTAAGTAGTATAATAGAAAGGGTGTGTTAGGTTATGTGGTCAAAAAGCTTGCCTGCAAACAAGGGAGGAGACTGTCCCAATAGCAGGTGGGGGAGCTCAAGTAATACCTTGCCCTGTGTACTTCCAGACCCATCCCAGTAAAGTCATCAGCTCACAAAATCCTACCTCCACACCCTCAAAGAATCACAGAGGTACAAGGCAGGCGGGGGAACTCCAGTAACTCAATTAGGAAAGTATCCCCTGCTCAGGAGAGCCAGAGCCTCAGCAGCATGGGATGGCAACACACACTCACTACTTGTTCAGGCATATTTTCAGTTCTTGATGATGAGCAGGTCAGCTGCATAGTTTGACTTCTATTGGAGCACAGAAACAGTATCTTGTCTATTGGCACTATTCTGTTTACTTCTACTAAAACAAACTTTACTGCCTTTTCACTGTCTAGCCCTAACTTGTGCTAACTGGCACAGCAAACTACACTGACACAGCTCCACGGACTAGTTTGACTAGTTTTCAGTTGATTCTATTGGAAGTTTGTGGTGACTTGGTTAGACAAAGGTGCTGACTTTGAAGGCACCCATCCGAAGTTTAAAATTAATCTTACTGACTTCTTGAAGGTCTTCATGGTTCTGCCCTCAAATTTCTAAATTATTCAGTACACTACAATTTTTTTTTCTGATAACTTTTGTGAAATTTATTTTAAATATATAGATTAACAATCACCTGTTTGGCAGTTCGGTATCACTTGGTACAGGTTAAGTGAAGTCTGAACTGAATAACAGATGAAGTTTAAAGTTTGAAATTAGCTGTGAGAATGGAAAAGATATCAGTGAAATATCTGTGGAAAAAAAAGGTCATATGTCACAGTTGTTTTGGTCTGTGTAATACATTTTCTCTTGGGTAAACAAGAATTGCTGAGGTCTGACTTCTGATACTCTGTTATATGGCAGTTATGAAATGGACCCAAACCAGTCGTCCCCCTGAGAGATTTTGAAATATAGCTTCCTTTTTTTGTATGTGGTGCAGGTAATGATAAAGTCTTTATGACTATTTATTAGTTCCTCACAGCATTCAGATTTTATTTTGTCAATAGTGCTTTTTTGACATTCGTGCTTTTGGCAGTGCAGTGGCTGCCAACTCTGCCTGGTTGACTGTTCACTCTGGACTTTCAGAAGTCTTGAATACCTTGGGGTCTAGGAGACATCTCTGTTTGAATTTATTCATTAAACAATTGCATTGCATTTTAGGATTGTTTGTTTATAGGTGTTTAATGTCTCTTGATATTCAAACAAAAAGAATTCAATTGATGATACTGCATGTCTTCCCTTCTTAGGGATATTTACTGCTTTGAATTTACTGTTCTCTTTACGAAGTCAAGTCCATGTTCATATGGCGTTAATGCTCTCTACGATCTTTGAGTTGAAACAAGAAAGGTTTTTCTTTTCGCCATGTTTCTGAAGTTCATTAACATTTTGCCTTTTCTGTTCTTTGTCAATGGATGTGCAAAGAAGAGAGTGCTTGGTGCTGTTTTAGTCCCAATCAGCTACCGTACAGAAGTGGCACTTTTTACTTAATCAGCTTGAGAAGCTTGGTTTCCATTCTCTGATTGGCATTCAAGTAAGCTCTGACATTCTTTAAAAGTGAAAATTAGGAAGACTTGAAGCTTATTCTTCAGATCTGTCTACTTTGGACGTTTACAAAAGTTGTATACAATTCAGGACTCCATGGCTGCCGTGAGCTGTCCAATTCCAAGTCAGATTGAAAAGTTCCCTTAGGAAGTATACCATGAAAAGATAGTTTTGTCCTTCATCAAATTTAAGGTAAAGCATCTCAAGCCTAGAGGGTCACAATTGCAGTGGTCTGTCAGGCCAGCTGGAACATACCTTGGACGAGTCTTCATGGCAGGTACAAAAGTGAAGATACACAGTGCATGTTTTTCTTCTTCGCCTTCGTGATGTGCAAGACTTGCCGTGTCATTGGTATTACGAGCAGCAGTGGATCAAGCGTCTTTGCGTGAACCTGACAGTATTTGTTCTTAACAGGTGTGAGGATGTCTCCTCAACCTCTCTCTCTGTTTCTGACACCATTAAGGGCTTTGAATTCAATCCAGGCTGTTACAGAAGACTCTTACGCCCAGTATTGTAGTGTGGTAGCCTGTTACCTCTGTGACTATGTGTATTTTTGTTCAAGGATGTACTTTGGTGCTGCACTTTATTTAACAGACTGGGCAGGTGCAGAGGTGAACACTTGCTTTGCATAATTTCTCTTGGAAAATAAATCTAGTAAATTCAAAGCAGGTGAAATGGAGAATCTGATATTTTAAGAGAAATGTTTGCTCTGTTTACCTGTTGGTTTACTAGATTCATTAAATAGCTTCTCAAGACAAGCTCCATAGTCTGACTGCCTTGCATGCTGCAGTTGTATTACCATGAAAGGATAATGTGCAGATACATTTACTTCTAGAAATTATATCGTTTAATTTTTCTCTCAAGAGAGTGTCACCTGTTCAGATGTTATCCAGAATTAGATATTTCCATGTTCTGTCTTCCTAGAGAGAAGATGCTAGCCACATTTATAACTCTGAGCAATGTCTTTTTCAGGATCTACTAAGTGCATTCCTGTAGGGATTCCCTTTAATGAGGAGGCAGAACCATTGCAAAGCTTAATGAGCATCCTATGCTAGTTATTCACATCTGAGTGCCTCTGCATGCTAATGAAGCTGTACTGGAGCCAACTGGCCTATTTTGGGAAGTTCTTTCGCCTGTCATCTTGCTGTGGACATAATTGATAGAAAAAGCATCTGAATCCTAGAATTGGGACTTCCTAGATATTTGTCCTATCCTCTTATCTGCAGATGTGACTGCCAGAGGGCTAGGCTTTGTAAATTCAGGGGTAAGACTGTAAATTTTTGAATGATCTGAAAAATATTCCATCCTCTGCCTCATTGCAATTTCAGCTTGCAAAACTGGGGGTTCTTTATAACCTCTCAGGTTTGAATTCCCACATAAATTGTCATCTTTCTCTGACTTTTTCACCAACTCTGTAAAGGTCCTCATTTCAGTCCTTGTGAAAGCCCAAGTAGGCTTCAGGGTGTCCTTTGAAACTTCTCTAGGTGCTGCAGATGAGGTGTCTCAATTGTGGAATCATTTCTTCTAAGGAGACAGTAATTACTCCTTGAGACTGTATCTTGTCTAGAGACATGCAGGTATTGTTGAAAACCTTTCATTTGATAATGGTTGTCTGTTCTCTTCCTTGAAGAGTCAAATTATTTGCCTGCTCAAATACTCTCTAAAAAGAAGTGACCACTGTGGAGAACCTACAGGTTCTGGACTTTGAAACCAGTAGGACCCACTGAAATGTAGATCTTCTTTGTATTTTATTTTATTTATTTGTTCAGTTTCCACCCTGGTCACACTTAGAGTGGCACATTTTCTATATCTGAGTGTCAGGTCACTGGCACTGAGTGTTGGAGTTGACAGTGGTTATACAATACAGATTGCCTCATTATTACCTCAAAAACCCTGATGTGTAACCCTTTCCAGAGAAACTTACCCTGAGAAATTTTTTGCCTGAACATGACTTTTCCATTATCACTTCAATGCAATAGAACCAGTTCCAGGGCAGCTCAATACAACTATCCCTGAGAGCTAAAGAAGATGGGCAGTGGCATTACATTCTGGAATTAAACAGGTGGAGCTCTTACATACTCATCCTCAGGGTATTATTAGTCATTATTTCTCTGCCAGTTGGAAAAACTCATCTGTAATGCTGAATCTCCAAGTAATCTATCTTTTTGCATACAGTGGTAAAACCAGCATAGAATTATTTTGTTATTTTCTTATAGGACTTTATTGCTAGTTAAAGTTTGTTCAATTTGCTTGATCTGTGGCCACTGACATTTTTGTCAGGGTGCTGACTTTACATTTAAATATTTTTTTCCTAATGAATGGTTTGTAAGGGAACAAACTCTTTAGTGTCTGCAAATGGTCCAGTACTTTTTTGATGCTTGTAGACTGAAGACAGGTATACAAAGTTTGTACTTAATGGTGTCACAAACTGTACAGGTTTTTTGGGAGAGTTTTTTTGGTAGAGTTCCTGAATAATGAGAACTTTTTGTTCTGTAGATAAATTCTGTGCTAGTCTTGATTAAGCATTTCACCTCTTCACCAGCCAGGACTGGTTATATCATGTTAACATCATCCTTGTTTTATAAGGCCCTGGTGCTCAAGAACCTTGGTGATACGTCAAGCCAAAGCTTACCCCAGGTGCTTTCAGATATGACTATACTGTCTGTACTTTTAATTTCTACTCAAAAATCAATAATTAATTTTTTTTTCTGATATACCCACCCAAATATCTTCAGGGGATTGCCTCTCCAGTTCCCCCCATCCTTCAGAGTGATAATTCCAGACACCTCTATCTCTTAGGGTTGGACATCTCTTGGCCTTCATTTTCATAAGCTGAAATGCATATCTTTGCATAGATGTCTTCATGTGCAAATCTCCATTTGAGACAGGCAGGTATCAACTCCCATGTGTTGTAACTGCAGGCAAGGTGGCACAAAATTCTCTACCAAGTGGCAACTTGTGGGGGAGCCCAGCTGGTTCTGGGCTCTCTGTAAACTGAAATACCGAAAGTGGAACTTCTTACACCTGGCAGAGGGTTAACCACGGACAGTAGGACTGTAACACAGAGTGGGTTTCCTGTTAGGAGTGTTAACCTATTGTGTTAGGACATGTGACTGTATGTCCAATCAAGAGTTGTTAAGAAGTGGTAAACTAATGCTGTGTGTACATGTGTCACCCAGAACTGTATAAAGGTAGCTGTACTGTTGCAATAAAAAAAGCTGGTATCCTGAAACCCATGTCGCCTCCCCCCTCGACCGTGACAGCAACTGTTTGGTACCATTTGTCAGAAATGGGCTTTGCTTATCAACAGTTTACTTCAGGCCTGCAGCTTTTCAGGAGGTGATCAGAGTTGGTTTTTTTAACAACAAGCAGCTGACACAGTAATATTTTGGAAGTTGGATAAATCTATTTGACTTCTCATACTAAAGAAAATGGTCCATGTTTTTTCTTCAAAGTACTGTCACTGCCCACGCTAGGTCTCAAATAAAACCTTAATGGCACCATTAACCGTGCTGAAATACTTCAATAGGAAGGATTTTGGGCCACACAGTGGTAATTCTGAAACTGGTGCTTTCTATTTGACTTGGCATAACCTACAAATTGTGGTGCTGGGAGCTTTTGGTTTTTTAGTTACACTTCTGAGATTTCCATTTCTTCCTTCCCTGTCAAAGCCAGAATCATGGTCATTTGTACCTTGAAACATTTTCCATGTAAGGAAATGCGGTTACTGCAAAATTTCAGAAGGTTTTTGAAGCCTCAAGAAGTAGTTTCAAAATAAAAAATGCAGCTTTTTCTTCTTTAGAAAATCTGAGATTTCAATTTCAATATCCCATTGCTACAGAGACTAAAATGGGTAATTTTCAGTCTTGAGCTGCTGAAGGGTGACAGATTTAAAACCATGTGATTTGAAGATATTGATAAAACTGTGAATTGTGAATGTGTAACATTTGGAATACTCAGATTCTTCTTTTCTGTTATTTGAAGAAAATTTTCCTGTTTTGTCTGAAAGTATTGTATTTTATGAGTCATACTGTGTTAATTGGTAGAGAGCCATAAGTATAGTATATATTTTAAATTATTGTTAAAAATTTCACAACAGAAACTTGAATAGTTTCCTTATCCACTGTTTTCCTTTTGAAATTCAGACTTGCAGTGTAGTACTGAGGAGATCCCGAAGTGCAGTCATGTGTCAGGCTGAACACTGGCAAATGACTACAGTGGTATGGAAGCAGCATTCCCAGATTTATTCCTTATAAACTTGATCATTAACATATGAACAAGTTTCAGTGAGCCTGCATAAGTTCACATCAATACTTGCTCCTATATTCATAATTTTTAAACTTTTATCTGCTTCCAGGAACTATTTTCCCTCCAGTTTTTTATTATAGCATGTGTGTTAAACTTATTTAAAGTTGTAGAGCATTGTAGAAAAATTCAAAAGTATTAAGGAAACAAATGAACAACAGTAAGTGTTTATATTAATGTTTTGTCATAACAGAAGTACAGGAGTGCCCTCTAGTTCTCTTAGAAAAACCTAAAAAATACAGTAAGTTTGAACTTGAAGGTCTGAAAAATAATGTGGAAAGTAATGTGGAAGGTAATTTTATTGAAATAATTATTTTCAAGAAAGGCTTAAAGAAATAAGGAACTAGAAATAAAGTGAACATAAGGAATAGCATTAGTTTTGAAAAAAATCTGGATGTGCCAAGGTGTGTGCTAATGGGCACACTAGTAGACACTAGGATATTACAGAGATTTTAATTTGTAGTATAGCATTGTGCAAAAAGTTGCATCTCAGTATTTGTCCTTCCCCCCATGTCCCTCACCATCCATGCTGAGTGTGTCCCTCTCCAAAAGGCTGCTAACACTGAATACTATCAGATTATGTGTGGCTTTTCTGTTTCTCTGTTGTTCTTTATGCTAAGGAACGGTTTTGTGCTTTCTAGTGTTGAAGCAGCATATTTTTAATTGCTTTCTGAGCGAATTATAATTTATTTTGCAACTCCTGTATCTGACATGATGGTAAGATTATTCGTGTTCATAGATATTTCAGAATAAATGTTGTAAAATAAGGCTCGTGTATAGTTTGAAATATATTTTAGGTATTTTGTTTAAGGAAAATTTGCAAAAGGATGCTTTTCACAAATTGGCTGTAGAGTCATCTCTAAATGAAACACCAAGTGGTAGAAAAAGGAAACTTTATTGCATGCTATCAGCTTTGTGACTTAAAAGCTTACCTTGTGCTGTGTGAGTTGTAACTTTCATACATGATATTAAGGAACTGAGGTGATGCCATTGTATTTTCTTGCAGGGGAATTCCTGGGAAGAAATGTGGAACAGCCATAGTAACAGCAGAGGAACTAGGCTGTTGCCGAGTAAGTGTGTTTGTTCCTTTTTCAAAAATAAAATGGAAATTATGTTGTGATTTACACTACACTGGATTGTAAATGGTGTAATGTATAAATTTGCATTCTGCGATTTATGTGGAAGTTAGGATATTTTTTTCATAGAAGTTGCTCATGGTTTTAGATAGAAGAAGCAGAAAGTAGCAGAAGCTGATGTTTAATGTCTCTTGCTCTTTTGCATTCTCTGTCATGCTCCTTCATGTACTTGCTCTCTCACAGTCTCTTGCTCTGTCTCACCAGGTGTCACATACTTTGTCTGTGATATTTCCTACCTAAGTTTATTTATTATTTGGATTAATTCTTATCTGGTCTTCTGGGGTTTTATACTTTAGTCAAACTTTTATAGCTCATATTCAGAATGGCAAAGAGTTTTGGAATCACTGAATTGCTGAGGTTGGAAAAGACCTTGGGAGATTGTCTCGTCCAACCCTCTTGCTCTTCTTGGAGCAGGTTACTCAGGGCTCTGTTACTCAGTTGGGTTTTAAGTCCAAGCAGGCTCTACAATCTCTCCTTTTCAGTGTTTTGCCACACTCACAGTAAAAAGGTTTTTCTATGTATTTAAATGGAATTTCTTGCATTTCAACTCTGTACCTATTGCCACTTGTTCTTCCACTGGATACCACTAAGCAGAGTTTGTTTACTGCCTCCCATGAGGTATTTATACAAATTCATAAGATCCCCTTGAACCTTCTCTTTTCCAGGCTAAATAATTCCAGCTCTCCTCAGATGATAGTCCAATCCCTTAATCATTTTAGTGATTTGCTGGAATTGCTTCAGCATGTTTATGTCTTTCTTGTACTGGGGAGCCTAGAACAGTGCTCCAGGAGTGGCCTCACCAGTGTTGAGCCACTTCCTTCAACTTTCTGTCAGCACTCTTCCTAAGGTAGCCCAGGAAGCTGTTGGTCTTCTTTGCTGCCAAGGGCACACCGGCCAACTTGGTGTCCACTGAGACTCCCTGGTCCTTTTCTGCAGTGCTGCTTTCCAGCTGGTTGGCCCTGCAGCCTGTGCAGGTGTGTAGGGTTATTCCCTTCTAAGTGCAGTACCTGGCATTTCCCTCTGTTGAACTCCATGAGGTTCATGTTGGTTAGTTTTTTCCAGCCTGTGCAGATGCCTCTGAATGGGAGCACAACCATCTGTTGTATAAATTGCTACTTATAGTTTTGTACTGTTTGCAAACTTGCTGAGGATTTGCTCTGTTCCATCATCCAGGTCATCAATGAAGATATTCAACATTTTTGGCCCATTTCTGACAGTTTTCTAGTCTGTAATTCATTAGTTTGTGATCAAGGATTTTGTAGAAGTCAGTGTCTAAGACCCTGCTAAGGTCATGAATAAACAGCATCCACTAGTCTCCCCTTATTTCACGAACGAAGGCTTCCAGTTGATCAGGAATGAATTTTCCCCTTTGTAAATCCGTGCTGATGTCTCTTAGCCAGCTTCTTGTCTTTCATGTGTTTGGAAATGTTTTCCAGGATTACTTGCTCTGTTGTCATCTCAGGGATTGAAGAAAAACTGGCCTGGATCCTCTTATTTGTCCTTTCTCAAAGTCAGGAGAACTTCCCCTGAAAATCATGACTTTACAAAGATAACTGAAAGTGGCCCTAAAGTGACGTTAGACAACTCCAACAGCACTCTCAGGTGCTTCCTGTCAAGTCCCACTGTCTTCTGTATGTCTAGTCTGTTTAAATGTTCCCTTGCCTGGTCCTCCTCTACCAAAGGCGAGTTATCCTTGTTCCAGACTTTCTCAGGTCTGGGTCTCAGGTTTCCAAGATTCTTGAAGGCAGATCTTAGCAGTAAAGACCGAGTCAGAGAAAGCTATGATAAACATGGAGTTTGCAATGTCCTTTGTCTCTGGATCCCATGCCCCACTCAGTGGTGAGCCCACATTTTCCCTTGTCATCCTCTTGTTGCTGTCACACTTGCAGACCTGTTTATGGAACACAGTCTTCCAGCAGGCCCTGCTGCATTTAGTTGGTCAGTCTGCAGGTTTATCTTTGCATTTATAATCCTTTTTGCATTCTTGACTTTGCCAAGGAGGTGACCATGTGATATTGTCAGTTTGCCTGACCACAGCAAAGAAACATTTCTCCCTATTTGTTGTCAGAATGGGCATATTTGGTACCTTCCAGGCTCATTTTCTTGAAGGTTCTGGGTGCCTAGGAAGCTGCTAAGCCATTTGCTTTGCATACAGTGGGAGCAGACAATAGGTTTAAACCATTGAAGGAATGAGTTGTGTCTCCTGGAGTTTCTAAAATTCATTCTAATATGCTTTTCTTGCCTGTGTGTCTTCTTCCCTCAGAATGCAATATTGGATGTTAGGAAATACTGGAAAAATCCGGAGGCATTTAGTATAGAAAATTACTCTTTCTTTGCAGCCCTAGAAAGGAATTCTTGATTCCAGCCTTTCAAACTTCAGTATGAGGACATTGCATGAATGTAAATATGTAGAGGTCATCTAGAAGACAGATATCCTCATTTGTTTTGTTTTCTAATTGCATAGTTTAGTCAATGATTTTTTTTTTTTTTTTAATATAGTAAACTGCATGCTGTATGTAATTTTTCTATATTACCCATTTCAGGATTCAGTTTTAATGCAGTTTTGTGCAAACAAACTAGACAAGAAGGACTTCTTCGGGAAATCTGATCCTTTCCTTGTATTTCTTCGAAGCAATGAAGATGGCAGGTAGATACCTGTTAAATATTTTGCTGCTAAACATTAAACAACTTAATTGTAATAAAATAGCTAAATAGTGTTACTTTTGCTAAGATACAGTATGCCTTTAAATGAAATAGAATTCTCCAAGAAAATTGTAGATTCAAACTATAGTAATGGTTAAAAATTGTGTTTGATAAAAACATACTGAAAATTTGAAAACATCTTTTAACTTTTTTAAAGTGTTCTAGGAAAGAGAATTCAAAAATACCCTAAAAAGAGGTTTTATTTTTAAAAAATGGATGTTTGCTACATTCGTTCTTTGATTTGTTAAAGTAGACTAATCTCTTCTGTTCTGCTGCTAAGACTTGACATGTGTTGGTCAACGCACTGCCTATGTGGGTCTCTACTGGCAGGTTAGGTTTTCTGGGAAACTGAAAGTCCTCACCTCAAACCAAAAGCTAAACATGTATGGTATTTGTTGTTTCAGTAACTTATGTTGATAATATAAACCTATGTATGAGTATGTGTGTCTGTTCCCTGCACTTGTCCTCTTAGAGGCAGATTTTAGGAACAGTTTCCTGAATAAACACTGAATATCTTAAATTGGAAGCCTGGAGGAGTTATGGCTCCTTTGTAGGTGGTATTAAGGTCAGTGGTGGAATTTCTCTGGGAGTACTGATATATGCAGTTTCTCTTGGCCTTGCATGCCATGCTTCTCCAATTTCATTCCAAGAGGTGAGTGTTGAGCCACTGATTATTTATTGGTCTCCTGAAGACAGCAGGAGGCTGAGACAGTAATTCTGCACCTGTGGCAGAGGGATGCTTCCTTTTCTGTTTATCTTCAGACATGTCTTCTGAATCATAGCCAGGGTAAAAACATGGGCCTTTGGAATGCAAGGAGGGTATTCCACCAAAGGAATTTTAGTTACAACTGTACGAGGAATTTCACCAGTAGTAATTTCACCAGTGACCTTACCTCCTGTTTTCTTTTGAACAACTCAGTCCCCAAGATGAGAGTTTAAGGGATGAATTTCAATTTTGCATCATTTAGAGAAAACAGAATGCATTAAACCACTTCACAGTATTTCACCTGAGATAAGGTGATCATGGGATCTCACAGAAGCTGATATGTTTTACCTGAGACAGTCCTGATTAAAAAATCTTGGACATAAAATGAGGAATAAGAATCCAAACGCCATCACTCCCTTAGCTCAGTTTCTTAATCTGCTAAGCAAGAGTCAAATCCTTACAAGACTGCTTTCTTTCTGGGTCAGTGACTGATTCCTGGCTATGTAAGGTCTTTTTAACAAGTGGGATGGAGACTGCTCTTGCCTGAAATAACTCACTGAATGGTTTCAATTCTTGTTGAATTTTTGGGTAAAAACATTTTAGGTTTAGAGTTGTTTAGCACTCTACTCTGTAATCTCTCTCAAATGAGTCTGTCTTCTTCAGTCTGCCCTTCATGATTTCACTGTGTTTTGTTCTTTCTTATCTTAAATTTTATATGGGCATTGTATGAATGATTACAGATTACAGCTCTTTTGATTCCATGTTAAATGACACAAAAGAAAAAGTAAATAAATGCAAAATATATTCTTTTGTTACTTACAGTTTTACAATCTGCCACAAAACAGAAGTTGTAAAAAATACGTTAAATCCAGTGTGGCAGGCATTCAAGATATCTGTCAGAGCACTGTGTAATGGAGACTATGACCGGTAAGCTGTAGCTTATGGTTTCTTTTTTTCCTCCCCCTTAACTCATGTATTCTTTTATATATGATCTTTTCTATACACTTCAGTTCCTGGTGTTATTTAATCAACATTTTGAAAGGATAATAGGTTTTCAAAACTATTTGTCACATTAAAGAATTTACAGTAATAAAGCAAATATGGTAAATCTGTAGGAAATGCTAGTGGTGATTTCTGGAAAAAATTCTTTGCTCCTTTTGGTGTGATTTAGAAACAGAAAGAAAAGTCTGATTTAAAGAGACTTTAAGTCACTGTGACTAGTGTGCACAAGTATTTTTTAATAATATTTCAATGGAAAACAATGATGGTCTGTCTTCGTTGAGTGACATTGAAATGTCAGAGAATGCTAATAAATGAAAGCCTTTAAAATACGTAGGTGAGTAGATAAGAAACATAGGTGGTAATCTTCAGATTTGAAGTTTTCAGTGATCCCATGCAAAAAAATCCATCTTTGAATGGCAGTAATACCATATTTTTAATCAATATTTTACCAATTATAACAGGCAAATTCATTGAGTAACGATGGAAATTTTTAATCTCCTTAAGAATGGCCTTGTTGGTTACACTTTCAATTAGATGCAGTAAAATGCAGCAATTTCATAATAAGCACATTCTAATAAGTACATTCTAATCAAATAGAATTTTTAACTTGAGGTTGGGTTTATATGCATAATGCATAAGCAGAATAGTACTCATGAAGCTAGTCTCTGGACACTGCACTATTTATCATATTAAAGAAAAACAGTTTTCATAATAATTAAAAAAGATATTTTGGTGGAGACATATTAAAATAACTCCAGCATTCCAGAAGAGAATTAAAAAGCATAATAGTACTCCTCAAACTATTGTGTATCTGCTGTTGTCCCATGTTGATTCTACTCTGTATGCTTTGAACACAGTTACTTTCTGCATAAAAGTTTTAAGACCGAGATACCCATCTCTAACCTTGATTTTTGTTTTCAATTAAAGATTGTTTTTTAACATTAAAAGAGGGAACCCACCCTCTAAAGTGTGTCCTTCAAGATAAAGGTTAAATATCTCTATGTGAAGATTTGAAAGATCTTTTAGTATCTTGCATGTCATGGAAAACAGGTAAAACTCGAGATCTGTGATCAATCCTTTTTATATGAAATAAATTTCAGGCGAGAGGAGATTTATTCAAGGAGTAATTGAATAATTGCTGTTGTTGAAGTTGCATGTGTGAATAACCTCAGGAATTTATCTTGATATTCTTAAGAATTTATTTTAATAATTTAAGTTTTCTTGCTGAGATGATTTGACTGTTTGAACACAGATTGTCATCATAATTCAAAATTTAAATCACACTAAACCTTATGTAAATCTTAACTTAATAGTGTTTCCTAACTATCTTAATAGTAACAGGTTTTGAAACCTGTAAGTAAAGTAATGGTTCTGTAGAGAAAAAAACTGTGATATTGCCTTTTTTTTTACTAAATTAAACATGGTTTCCTTTCAAAAGTCAAATACTTGATGAGATAAAGTAGGTTTGGAGCTGTTCTTCACTTCATTCCACAAAATAACTTTCATTTTAATCAGCTTTCATTCTAAGGTAACTTAAACCCAAACTGAATTCCACAAGGGGTATAAAATATAACAAATGGTATGGCCAGAGCCTTTAAATTTGAGTTGGAAAGAGAAACATCCAGATAAAGTAACTCCTCCTTTACCTATTTTGGAATATCATAAAAAGTGTGAAAAACAACTAGGTATTAATTTCTTGGTGTATATAATATCAGCTGTTGATCAACCTTATCCCCCAAAAGTCCCTTCCTGGTAAAAAAAAAATATTCAACATGTATTTGACTGGATGTAATTGGAGGGATGGAGAGCAGCTTCCATGGAATCATATTATAAAGTAATTGCTTAGATTTCTGTCCCCATTCTTAATACCACTGACCTGATGCCTTCATGTGAAACTGTTCTGAAGAATAAAAGAAAGTTAAGTTGTTGCTTAAAATGTAGGAGGTCTGGAGGTGTTATATTTGAATAAATGTTCAGTTCATTTTAGGCCAGGTAGGATTCACTGTTGCTGATTGTTGAATTTACTTATCCATGTACCCTTTCCACAGTAAAAAGAGATAAATAAAGCTGTATACTATCCCCAATCTCATATATGCTTTCTGTTTCATTAATGATGTTCATAATAATAGGCTCTATAGTATTTGCATTTTAAGAAATCCACTCTTCAACTAAGTATGTAAAACAAAATTGAACCTTTACATGGTAAATTTTTGTTTTCTATATTTTGTCTTTCCTAGTCATCAGTGAAACAAGAATAGTTAGAGCTGTCCTCAGAGGTTCACATTACTCATAGGGTAACAGGCAAAATGTGTTTTTAAAAACTGCGAGAATACTTTAGTTTTTAAAGAATCCTTTATTAAAAAACAGAAAATTCAGAGCATTAGCAAGCAAAAATATATTGGCTAAACTTGCAATGTGTTTAATTATTTCCTTAGTTTCCATTGTATTGTATTAGTAATTTATGAAGATGGGGTTGCATAACCTGAGTGATTGGCTATTTGCTGCCCCATGAGAAATGACTAAAAAATTCTGCTCTCTGGATTTGGCACAACTGATGCACCCATATGCCATTAAACTTAAAGGCAATGGGGGTACATTTTAACATATGTTTTAATAAGGTCTTGTTGTTGATTTATGTTTTTATTTTTAGGACAATAAAAGTAGAAGTGTATGACTGGGATAGAGACGGAAGGTAAGACATTAGTTCTGTTGTTAAACTTTAGGGTTATCTATGCATACTTATACACATTTTAAAAAGTATGAATATTTAGTGTACAGAACAGGAATAGAGAATGTTATTTATCTATATTTAGGGGTACAAGTATTAGAGAAAGAGTTTTACTGTGATACAGTTATTTTTTATTTTGCAATTGTGGTGAATACCGATGCCTATTTCAAGCATGCTGTGTGTATATTCATCCATGGAACAAGCAAGATGGAATGCTTTATGATCTGTAAAATCGGTTTTGTGACTCTCATTATGTTACCAGTTAATGTACCTGTATGAAGAGAGGCTTCATCTGTTTTATAATCTACTTTCTTTTTCTTAAAACACTGCTTTATAAACCATTGCTTTTCACATATGACAAAATACCTGTGCCTGCAATTGCTACTTCGTGGTTGCCTAGATATTGCAATGTACAAGCCACCTATTGATTGTCTTAATTTCAGATTGTGCTTGAATGTTCATTTCCATATCTCTGTCTTCATCAAAACGTTATTATAAACTCTAGAGTTGGAAGACCTGAGTTTTATATAACTCTATTACTGGAAAGAGGACAGTGGAGTTTCCCTGGATTTTCTTTTACTAAATTCTGGAGGGATATCTGCTGTTATTCTGTACTGACTTTACATTTTTTTCTGAAGAAATTAGCCTTTCAAATTGCCTTTATTCTGATTAACAAGGTAGAATTATTTTTTAACACACTGGATTGATACCTCTATTCTTTTAATAACGTCAGAGCTTGTATCTTAATACTTTGGTTAGAAACTCATAAATCATGGTGCTAGAACTAAGAGTAATATAATAATATGTTGATTTCTATTTACCTTTAAGTTTGTCTGTCTTAATGATTTCCTATTAATCTTAATTTATTTTTTTAAATATATGGATATGCACCTTCATTTGGATTTATAATATTTTACAGTAATATCTTTAATACTACTGATGCAATTTGCTTCTAGTATTATAGATAATGATATTGTGCTTCTGTGGCAATGGATCTTTTAACCATAGTAGGCAAATTTATCCTGTGCTACCTTTTATTTCCTTGCTGACAAGATCTAAAAGCATATGTAGCTTCCTCAAATTATAATTTTGTCTTTTTGGTTCCATCATGAAGCCTCTTGATCTATAAGCATTCTTATCACATGTTTGCCCTCTATAAATACCTGCTAGTGCAAATTCATCCTTCTTAATCAGATGTTCCCTGAAGAGGAAAAATAACATATTCTGTCAATTAAAATAAGTGTATTTAAATTAACAAAGCCATACTAGCAAAAATTACTGCATCCCTCTTAGAATTTCTATTAACATCTTTTCCTCACTGGAAATCCAAATCCTTGAAAATTTGATATATTTGTACTTTTGTGCATAAGCTACAATATTTTTTGAAAATAAACTAACAATGAAAAGTTAATTATACTGCCAAGTTATTTAAAAATAAGGATTATATTTTTTCAAGATATCAAACCCCATGTGCTGTCCCATTTTTTTTTCAAATTTGGCAAGGTTGAGAAGAAAAGGAAGAAATCTGGCAAATAATGCTTTGTGACTGCAAATCTGAGTGAAATCTTCAACATACTGTAGATTTTAGGCAATCATTAGCCTCTCCACTCTCAAACAGTTTGAAAGATTATGTGCTTTTGCTCACATCAGAATTTGAATACCTATAAAATTAATATCTATAAAAACAAAAAGTGAAGGATACTATTTACATGTGATCCTTTTTATCCTAATTGTGTGAACTTTTGGGGCTTTTTGTTTTCTGTCCTTTTTGAATTTAGAAGCAGGCAGAACACTGACATCATACATGTTAAATTCCTCTGAAAGATGAGACACTACTCATCTCATGTAACTTCAAACAATGTAAAAATCAGACAAGTAGATTGAACTAATCACATAAGCTACTTCAGTAACTTACAGGGGAAAATGGTCTGATTGAATCCATCCTACCTGGAATAAATTGCCAGTTGGTGGTGCTTATCCCTTACTAGGGATAATAGCGAGAACCTAAGGGCCTAATTTGACTTTTCATTGCCAGGTGTATCTGAAATGAATCCCATTCAAGAACTACTCTAACAATTTTTTGTACAAGTCTGCTGTTACACAGTTTATATTAATTTCCATTTTTGATGGCCTCTTTCTATAAGCAGTTGCTATACTAGCTGATCACCTTACTATGCTGAATCTGTTTGCTCCAAAGATGTGCAGACTGGACAGGGACAACCCTGGAAGGACTGCCTGCTCTCTAGATAGCTAAGCAAGTTACACTGAATTTTGCAGGCTGTTCTGCAATCAGGAAGGCAACATTACTGTGCATATACTTCATTTCTGAATCTTGATTTGACCTGATTCTGATTTCCAGAGTCTTGACTAAAAAGGTTTTTTACCCTTTTCCCCATTCTGTGTTATCTGTGTTCTGAAAAAAGCAGCTACACGTTGCTTTGGGTTGAGCTTCCTACTGTCATGTTCCTCAATTACATTCTTAAGAGTAATTGTCACCATGTAATATGGTTATCAGATAACTCTCATTTGTTTTCAAACATCACTTCGAATTTCTTGACTGAAAGCAGAACAGGCTCTTTGTAAGATTAACACTATTAAATATTAGACATTTGTCTCATACCAGTTTTTGCTCAAAAATTATCAAAATGTGAATCACTTGTTCTAATTGATACTTTCATTGCTTCGAAGAGTTGTGACAAAACCCAAAATATTGGATGGTGTAAGAAGTCACAGAAGTTAGTTTTGTTACTTTGGACAAGCCCGAAGTGTGAAACAGAGTCATGTGGGGTTTTTTGAGTGTCCTTATCAATGAAGTGCTTGCATACAGGTATAACAGAAGGAAAAAATAAGATAATGTGCAGCTTTGCATCAGTGATACTCTGTTTTTATTTCTCTCTGAAGGCTTTTTCACTTAGTTTCAGAAAAAAATATTCCTTAGCATACATGGTGCAAAAGCCATTTCATAGTCTTGAAATGGCTGTTATGTACAAGAAGTGGTTTTTCTCAAGTTTTAAAGCTGTAAATATTGTTGTCCTAACCTGGGGCCACTGAACCATTCATTTGAGAATTTCAGTACTGCAGGAGAGATTTTAATCTCAGATTCTAGGCTCTTTCACCTTATTTTTTGTCCTCCATTTTCAGCTTCCTTCTCTGACTAGATAGTTGATTTTTTAATTATTGCATTTTTCCCTTATTCATTGACATATTTCTGATTATGATTGTCCTTTCCTCTATTTTCTTCTCTTTAGATAATTCAAAAATTCAAAGTTAATACAATTTTGGAAGTGATTTTCAGCACTTCAAAACATTGGGCTAAAAGTGGAAGATTTAGGGAGATAGGCTTCAAGCGATTCTGTTCTAAGAGTCTTTGGTTCAGTGCTCTGATAGGCCATTCATGGACAAAAGTCTGTATATCTAGGATTATTTGGTGTTAGGAGGACAAAGACAATAACTATTTTGGATTCTCAATCTGGAGACTAATCAGGAGATCCACTTGGTGAAGCACTATCATTAATATTGCGAGGCATCAACGCCTTATTTTTCTTTGAGTGATACATCTGGCAAAGGCAGTTTTTGCCCAACAGGTGCTCATCCTTCAGAGCCAGCCTTGCGAAGGGGCACACATCCACCTAAATACCGAGTGTTAAGATCCAAGTTGATGATCTTTTAAGTGCAGAGAACTCTGAAACTGGTTTTATATGCTTATACCTTTTTAACATGATTAATTGAGAGGAATTATATCTTTCTAGCTCAGGTCTTGTCAGTGTTTGCATATAGTCACAAGGAAAGGAGACTTTCCAGTGTCTCTTCGAATTAAAGAAGCAATTACTTTTAAGCAGTATCGATTTTTTTTTTTGGCTCCCCAGAGACAGTCCTGTCTGGAATTGCTTATGTTTCCTGTTTGCTACAGCGTGTTTGTAGGTAGTCATTAAGCTATTGTTTGAATTTCTGCCTTCGAAATAGACAAACTCACTTGAAAATATAAGGTTAGAACTGTTACAAAAGGGAAAGGTTCCAGTTTAACCAATATGCATTTTTGTCCAGTGCCACGGCTACCCAAGGTTAAGTACACCTTATGTGCTCCAGGCCACATAGAACTCAAGTACCATAGCATGTATGGATGGTTTCCTCTGTTCCCTGGTTAAATAGTCATTGCAGTCTGGAGAGCATTTCATCAGAATATGTTTCTTAAGAAAAGTCTTTGTATGTCTTGGAAGAATTTCCTTATCTCCAAATTGAAAGGCGAATGTTTCATGGGAGGTGGTCCATTCTGAAACTGACTAATCAGAAGTATCTTCATCATATGGTATTTCACAAACTTACTTACAGAATGCTTTACTTGTTTCATGTGCATTAGCATGATGACTGGACTTTTTAGTTGTTTGATTTACAAATGAATTCATGCTGATTTCAGAAAATGAAATTTATATCTGAGGTGCGATTTTGTTCACTTAGTTTCATTTCATTATGAGTAAAGCAAGAAAGAAATTTCATGTTGTTGTGGATTGTTTCCATTTTTCCTCTTCTTGCAACATTGAGATTTATTTCAATTTGCTGTTAATATTTATAGCCTAATTAGAAGTGTGCTGTATTTCTTAAAAAGAAGTTTTACAAGTCACAAAGTCATAAAACTTTGACTTCCTATTCTAGTTCACCTTGGAGGGAAAGTAAAAAAGTTAGTTTCATAGCTTGCCAGATGTGGAGGCAGCACGTAGAGTACAACACCTTGTTAGGGCACAGCTGGGAAAATTTGGAGCAGCAGTGAGCAAAGTGGGGAACAGGAACAGGTCTGGTGACTTTGACAGGGATCTGAACACGAGCCAGCAGTGTTCCCAGGTGGCCAAGAAGGCCAATGGCATCCTGGCCTGTATCAGTGTGCCCAGCAGGACCAGGGAAGTGATCCTTCCCCTTTACTCAGCACTGGTGTGGCCACACTTGGAGCCCAGGTCTGGGCCCCTCAGTTCAGGAAAGACATTGAGGTGCTGGAGCGGGTCCAGAGAAGAGCAACGAGGCTGGAGAAGGGACTCAAGCACAAGTCCTATGAGGAGAGGCTGAGGGAGCTGGGGTTGTTTAGTCTGGAGAAGAGGAGGCTCAGGGATGACCTCATCACTCTCTACAACTACCTGAGAGGAGGTTGTAGCCAGATGGGGGTCGATCTCTTCTCCCAGGCAATCAGCAATAGTACAAGAGAGCATGGTCTTAAGCTGTGCCAGGGAGGTTTAGGTTGGATATTAGGAAGAAATTCTTTGCAGAGAGAGTAAGCAGACATTGAAATGGGCTGCCCAGGGAGGTGGTGGATTCACCGTCCCTGGAAGTTTTTAAGATGAGGCTGGATGTGGCACTGAGTGCTATGGTCTAGTAACCACAGCAGTGCTGGATTGAGGGTTAGACTTGATGATCTCGGAGCTCTTTTCCAACCCAGTTGATTCTATGATTCTGTGACTACTGGAAGGTGTGTCGCTGACTTTAGGTGCTCACCCTGTGTTCGCTTCCACTCCAGGTACCCGAGATATATGAACTTGCAGATTGGTCACTTCTGGCAGCCTTGTGGTTTCTGTGCCACAGTTCCCTGACCCTGGTCTGGCCTTTCTCAGCGATGCTTCATCCACTACACTCCCTCTGGCCACTCTGCCCACAGTGGCTCCTTGGCAGCATGCCAGCGCCTGTTTAGGCGTTGACAAAGCAGTTTTCAAAATGTGAATGACAGCACAAATGTATTCTTGGAGTGCCAAATGTATTCTTGGAGCAGGAGTTGAATTTAGAAAGAAGTTTGATAGCCGCTGCTTTACTTTTAGATTAAGATCTGCTTTCCAGTGGTGTCTAATACCATAAGCTGAGTAGCCTCAGCGAGTTGCTTTTCTCTTCACAGATTGGAAATAAGCTTTGGGTCTTTCCCTTAAAGGTACCGTTCAAATGTCATGTTACACAAATTGGTAGGGCCGGTCTTTTCTGGTTTAAGTTACTTTTTTTTGCAGTCTTAATACCTCTCCTCTCACACAGTCTCGCACACAGTTCAGAGTCTGTAGTGCCAGTTTTCATCCAGTGAGGAAACGGTGATAGTCTTTGGCAGCCAACTCTTTTTTTTTTTTTCAGATTCTGTAAGCTTACTTTGGGGTCAGTCACTGATTTACAACATAGTCCTCATTGTGCAGCAATGAGCAAAAGCCATCAAGAAGATTTAATCTAGTACTTTCCATCTCTACACTTGTATTACTAATAGAATGAACGCAAAACAGAAGGAGAAATAAAGATTTTTAAGCAAATTCTGTCTGTTGCCATTGCTCCTTTGTTGGGTGTCAGTTCATATTGGCCGTGCTTCTCTTTTCCATAAATAGTTAAAATACATGTTTAAATTACTAAATGCTATATATTTGAAACCCTTTTTTTTTCATACAGCCATGATTTCATTGGAGAATTCACAACAAGTTACAGAGAGCTGTCAAGAGGACAATCTCAGTTCAACGTGTATGAGGTAAGTATTATGAGTATTTTCTCTCTTTCAGAAAATGAATGAGAAAACAACAGTGAAAAACATTGAAAACAATGGAAATATATTCTTGCCAATAATGAGAAGACAGGCCTATGTGGCTGTAGTGTGTTTTTTTCTGTATGGTGTGCAGATCTTTGTCATTCCTTGAGCTATCCTTTAATTGGTCTCAGATTACTGTTATTAAACCTCACTATTTTGTCAATTTTCATATTCCTAATGTAAGTGATAACAATTATAATGGTTTAGGTAAGTTCTAATGGAAGGAAGGGGAACGCTCCAATTGCATGTTGCAGTTTTGTTTTAAAGATGAGCTGCTGTGCAGAGCAAGACAAAGATAACTGAAAGACATGGGTGTTTTTTTCTTATTTAGATCCAAGATCAACCCCAGAGTTACTGTAATTTACAGAAGTTTCCTATGGATAATGTCACAACACAGATTACTGTATGCAGTGGAAATGTCCTCTTGTGTTGTGTGACTCCTACCCTACCAGGAATATTCTAACATCTTAAGTAATTTTTCAGTTTCTTAAATATAGTATTAATATCATACTCCCAGTGACAGCATACACTTCCTGAGCATCTTAAATTTGCCTCCCTACATTGCAGTCCTCCATGGTACTGCTTCTACTTGATTAGTCTGTACAGTATGAGAACAAAAGAGACTGAACAAATTCTTTTTAAAATGTTTTGCATTTACAAACTGACCCAAGGCAGGTAGAGAAATTTGTGTTTGAGTGGGTGTCTCATATTTTCAGATTAGAAACAGTGCTAGAATGAGCTCTTAATAATTGAACTTTTTTTAATAGGTAGAAGTTCATGTAGCTTCCTAGGTTCCTGCAGGAGTGTAAAACTTTCAGAGGCTAAAAAATGTTGTTTAATTTATAAAGTTATCTGAAATTTCAAAAAATACATTAATATTATAACAATTATAGTACCTGGAATTATAGGAGAGAAACAAGCTGTAATTTAATTCATCTTTGCTCACAAGTAGATGCCTTTTTTCCCCATGATATTTCACTCCAAGCTTTAGTGTAGTTCCTCACAATTAGTAAGAAGCCAGTTGTCAAGTTACCTGAAGCAGAAAGTTCAGAGGAATCTCCCTTTTGGCATTTAATGACTGCTGGCAAGCAATATGCTGCTAATTCAGGCCTGACCACTGAATTCTGGAGAGCAGTGAATGAACTGCCACAGGGCAGACAGGCAGTCTGTTACCTTCATTTCTCTCTTCCAGACAATTGTCAGCAGGACTCACTCTCTGGCTAAGATTTTGGTTCAACAAGAACTACTGCATTGTTTAATAACTACCGTTACACAGATATAATCTATTGCTTGCCAGTCAAAGCATCATTAAATGGAGGGGCAGGAGTTACTTGGGATTTTTTAAGTGTTAAAGGGCTTATATGCATGTAAGGGAGTAAAAACTTTGAAGAATACTTACTATATAACAGTGTGCCATACTGGAGGGAAAGGAGTCACTTGTTTGGCCTATTTGGGAAGACCTCAAATGATATTTATCTGTTCCTGCCTTATGTTTCACAGCTGTTCCGTGTTGTGCAAGGAGTAGCATCTTTAAATGTAATTTCATTTTGGTTAAGGGGTGAGAATTTTTGGAAGACATGTATTGGTATTTTTCCCATTTTCAGGCAAAATAATTTAAGTATTTTACAGCAGATAAGTGACTAACTTTTCAGTGGGGAATGTTCTAATTCCTTATCATTCGCAGAACATCTGCGAGTAGTTTACAGTAAAACTTGGCAGTAAGCCACAAGGATTTGAGTTTCCTAGTTATATAGTTGAGTGACCTAATTACCAAAATAATGTTTTACTTCTAATTTGTGCATTTCTGAGAAAAGCAGGAGTACATTTTAATGTGTGTACGATGAAATTGTCTCAGACTTGCTTTTGAATGGGTAGGTACTCATAAGGAATGCAATTTTTATTGTTGACTACAATGAGAAATTTTATAGGTGTAATTCCAGTCATTCAAGAAAACTGTTTAATGCTTTGTAGTCCAGTTCCATGAAGATTCTTGTGTATGCACAGTGCACTGAGCCTCCACAACTCCACGGTCAGGTGGTGGTCTTTGCCATTTTCATGGAATGACTTCTGGCACAGTATGATCTGTGCCCCCAATGGCTCTTCCTGTCGGCAGATCTGTCATTGCACCAGATACAGAACCTGGGAGTAGAACAGCTCGCATGTTTCTCAGATAATATTGATGAGAAGATGGAAACAAATTAATTGGATTGTGAAGAGGTGCATTGTGAAATGCCAAAGTAGTGACACAGGACACTGAAACCCTGGAATCAGGAATGCAGAAAAATGCAGAATCTTGTGAAAATTCAAAGAGTATGTGAGCACTCAGATATAATGAATGTTCTCGCCTCTGTTGCCCCAGTCCCTTATTTGTCAAATGTGAACACCAGCATTGATTTACCTGACAGGTACCATGAAGATAAATTCCTGTTTTTCAGCATGCATATATCTCAGCATTGAGATGCATAAATAATGCAATCTTATGTAAAAATACACTGAAAATACGCTGAAAATAGACTACTTTCTGCATTGAAAATATTGTAAACACTTACCTTTATATTAGATCACGCTGCTTTGATGTATGTATCTGTGTTTCTAGGTAATAAATCCAAAGAAAAAAGGAAAAAAGAAAAAGTACGTTAATTCTGGAACAGTAAGTAAATATTTTTTATGTTACTGGATGCTTTTCTTTTCGCTTCAAAAGTGTAGCTGACTTGTAATTTAACAGGATTAGAATAGAACCTTCTGTGAAGGCCACAAAAACTATTTACTGTTACACAGCATTTATTTTCAGATTATTTTTTTTTTTTTTAATTTGAAGAGTCTGATAAAAAATGTGTCCAGATGTGCTCTTATTTGCCTTCAGTACTTTCTCAGTGTCCGTGTCCTGGTATCCATGATGTTCAGAACATAATTTACAGGGAAAAAAAAAGAAGAGAAGATAAAAATTGAAGATTTGTATATTGAAAACCTAATCAGATATATGTTTTTTGAAAACTCATTCAGCATGTGGGTTTCTTCCACATGAATAGTTTCACTGAAGTCAGTAGGGCTACTTCCATGCTGAACCATAGCCTTGAAGGAATGTTTTGACATTCTTACAGTCTTGTGTAGGTCTGCTCATCGGTAGGAAAATAAACACTTGTTTTTTCCATCTCTGCTTTAAATTGTAAAAAATAGGCAGAAAGAGCTTGCCCATTAAAATTTACCATGCAATGTCTAATTCATTTTGCTAACATATTCCTTTTACTAAAATCTACCATGTTTAAATAAAATTCTACTATGCTAAATTAGTGAGTCAAAAACTTATGTAAAGGGATTATTTTCAACCAACTCTAAAAATTTACTCAAAATTGTAGGCATGAAATCTGGCTCTTTTGAGCAAAAAATGTGTTTTCGTGTTCAATTTTTCAGTTGATTTTAAGATATTTTAACATTTTCACATGTATCTGTCTCCATTTGAAAGAACATATTTTACCCATGTTTGAACAGACAAAATCTTGTTATTCTTTGTTTCCAATTACATAAAAATTTCAAATAAACAGTTGTTAGCAATTTTCTTTCCTTTGTCCTTCTCTACCAGTGTTCTCTTCTGTGGGTCTTTTAATTTCTTTTCTTTATCAAGTCATCTTTGTCCTTATTTGCCCTTACTTCTAGTGGTCCTTCAGGCTTCCCTTATGCTTCTCCAAATGGTCACTTTCTTGTGTGTTTGCCTGCAGTTTTGTTTTTCTTCTCCTCATTATTTACCCAAGATATTATTTATCCCACAGATTTCTAAATTTTCAGGCCAGGTACCAAGACCATCATTCTCACTAATAGAAGTAGACTTCTGAAGAGCTTAAAGTGGGTACAGATCACTGACTGCTGTCTCACTGCTGCTTCACTTACAGTACACATCTCGATTTATGATTGCTTATGGGGTCATTTTAAATTGAGACAGACAATTTGCATACTAAGGAAAAATGTTTCAGAATGCATGATTAGTTTCAAGTAAAGCCTAGTAATGAAATTAAAAATTCACTGGATAAAACTTGACACGTTGGTAGTCATTTTTTGGTTGGAAGTAAACACTTAGGTCATTTTGGGAGTTGTTTTCTTTCCATTTTTTACTTCTTAACATCAGATGCACTGGAAACATTTGCTTAAATTAATTAGGAACAAGATGACCAGCTGTAAGAACAGATGAGCTGTTAATATTACTGTGTCCAGTGGGACAATGCATAGAAATTTCAGTCTTATGTGCAAGTCTGTGTTACTGATAGCCTGGTAGAACTTTGTCATGGTCTTCTGTTCTCAACTAGATCATTTTAAACTTTGCTAGTCACTAAAAATCACAGAGAACCTGTGGCAAAGGAAGTAGGATAGCAGACAGAATTACTGCCTATAATCTCATTCTGCATCTAAGATTACGACATAGAAGTATTTTAAATTTTTATATTTTGCTGCAGGTGGAGGCAAATCAAATTTCGTGATAAACTTCCTTCCCTTTTTTATTCCTTGTATCGTTATCAGTGGATTTGCTTTGAGTAGTTACTTAAGCAGTTTTCATTGCCTGCCTGCTGGACTTACACTGTGAGAGAGTTTTGTATCACTTTGCAAATAAAATTGAAATAATTTTAATTTTTTGCTTCAAAAATACTGCACAGTATGTAAAGATCTTAAATGCTGGATCTTTTCCACTTGAGTTTATACTTCTGTGACTCAGTAGCACCTTCAGATGGCTATGTTTTAGATCTATATCATTTCTGAATGATAAAAGCTGTAACTGAAGAAATCTCTTATCTTTGTATATATATATATTAAAAAAACTTAAATTTTTGTATATGTTTCATATATGCATATAATTTACTAGATTTTTGCATCCTTGGCTTGCATCAGTACTCAGTGCCACTTTTAATGCACAATGAGCAACTACATAAAGGATTGTAATTGAGTTCTTTAAACAGTGTTGAAGTGGTCATAGAATAGATGCGTTATCATTTAGCCTCTAATATTCATTTGGAGATGTAGTACACAGTAATCAGAAAATATATATATCTGGTAGCCTACTCTGGAATACAATCTTCCATTCCACCTTTCCTTATTAAAAAAACAAAAAGGCAACTGTAGTTGCCTTTTGTCTCAATTTGTCCCAATTTGTCTCTTCCCTTTCAAGAACTACCTATTGAAATTATTTAATATCTTTTTTAATCTTCTTTTTTCCCCTAACACTGTAGGAAATTACATCTTAAGGACAGAACTCCAAAAACATTGTGCTTTTGTCTCTGCTTGTTCAACTGGGAAACACACAGTTCATGTCTGACTCTCTTTTATTTGCTTTCAGGTAACATTGCTTTCCTTCCTAATTGAAACAGAAGTTTCATTCCTTGACTATATTAAAGGCGGGTATGTGATTGGTGTCAAACCTTTTTTGTTTTCACAATCTCATTATAGTTCACTAATAATTTATTTATGTACCTCACTTATGATCACTCTAAGTGGTATCTGTAAGGAGTGTTGTTTTCCTCATTTTAGAGACTGTACTTCCCTACATGGAGACTGTAGATAGCTACTGACTTTATGGAACCTCACTTACAACACTAGAATTGGTATTGATAAGGACTGATCAGCCAGAGAAATTCCACTTAAGCTTTTTTCCACTCTTTTTACAAAAAATGAATATAATTCAGTAGAATGCTCTGTGTGTAAAAGTATGAGCAGTAATACTTATAATTTATCTTATATAGAATCTTCCTTGGTGATTCATACAATTATTTCTACGTACATCTCAGTGAAAACTAGAGAAATATTTGTATAAAATCTTACCATATGCAGTTATTTAAACATGACAAGAAGATTCAGAGTTGTGCACTTGGCTTCTCCCTTCTTTTGTTTGTCTGATTTAATATTACTGTGTATCAGTTGCAATACAGTTGACAGATTTTGAAGGAAGAGGGAAGAGAAGATTTTGTCATTAATCAGTCTGTTTTCCCATCAAGTATATCCTCCAAAATTGTTTTTTTTTAGTGCCCTGTTTTTCTTCCATTTAGTTAGAAAACACTGATTCTGCAATAGACACAATATTTGCTCTTACGTGAATGGATGCTTATGAAATACTTCATGTTCAGAACTTTCATTGTAATTGATTTGAGGTGTCTGGAATTAATACTGATTTAGTGGAAATATTGACAGCTTTAATTGTAACAAATAGGGAGTACAGTGTTGATTTCATTTATGTTTTGAATCTGCATCTGTTTAATTGGGGTATTCCATTATCAGTATCATCAATATGACAGTTGTTTTCTTAAAGAACTTTGGGGAATGAAATAGAAGTTTGTCCGTAAATTCTTATTTTATTTTACTACGTTAGACTGGATTTTATAGCAGTACAGCAGTAAAGAGGTGGATGTCTCTTTTGTATCTGAATATTACATCAAGTGGTGCCATCTGAATAGCAGGCTTTCCTTACGTCTTGATAGTTAATGACATATTTTGCTACAGTGACCTTCCCACATTTCAAATAGGTACATTTTGCTAAAAATAGTGTATATTTCAAAATCATATTTTTTTCTTCCACTTAGCAGTTAATAGCATATTCCTATAAAAAAAACCTCTAAATATATTAATAAGTTCAGGAATGTAAGGGATACAGCCTTGAAAAGGAATGCAATTGAATTTAAGGAATGACTGTCAAACCTAATTTAGAGTCTGCTCTTTTTTTTTTGCCTGGAAGAGAAAGAGACACCAGGAGCCACAAAGCTCCAAGATTTAGTGAACAGAGAAGATATTTCTGTGCAGAAGTTTCTGGCCTGTTTGACTTCCCAGAATAGAAAGTGACCCAGGCATTTGTAAATCAATAAAATTCAGGAGCTGGATCCTTTTGCAGCTCAAAAATATTGTCATGTATTTCTTGTATCCTTGGAGAATATTAGGGAGTAATAAAACCATGTAAGAGGAAGATCTTGTAGAGACTTCATCTGAAAAATCTTCTGTATGTTGATAGAGCATTTGGCCAAACAAGCATCTGCAAAGGGGAAATTATAAAATAACTGTTGCTGGGGACTTAAATGCCATGGGGAGGATGGAGCCTCTTGGTAGTATGAGTTACTCTATTAGCCCTGTTGCAGAGTTCTGCACAGTAAGTGATCCTCAAACCTTCAACTGCTCCCCCCTGCTTACAGACCAGCTGGTTGTCATTCTGAAGCCACGGGAGAAAATCCATGTTTCTTTCCAATGTACTGTTTAAAAACCCGTAATCATTACAAATGCTATCAAGCCTAGTCAAAAGCTACATTCAGGCTTAATTTGTTCCCTTATATATATCAGTGCTGATGGAGCTCGTATTGAAAAATGATAGTTTTCACTTTGCTCTCTCAAAAAAACCCAAACAAAATGGCTGCTCTGTGGTTGTGAGGTGAGGAGCACTGTTCCTTTTAAGATAATTTCTTCATTTCTTGTGGTATATAGGGTAAAATGACGTGTCCACTGATGAAGTAGTTCATGTCTTTCTATACCAACTGAATTCATGGTGACACATTCTTCAGCATGCTGAAGGATTTCTGTACTTGATGTACCTGACATAGTGCTTGGAGTAGTCTTGTTTTACTCTTCAAACACTGCACCACCCTGAAGCCGTTAAAATTTAAGTACAGGGATTATAGCCCAAAAGCAGTTTTTCTTGGCAATGCCAATAATGACTGTAAGCATAAATTTAGGAATAGTTGTTATTAGTGTTATGATAATAATAGTTGTCTTAATAACTATAGTTGTTAATTATTATAGTTATTATTACATTACACTAGACTTTTTTGTTGTTTTTCCTAAATTTTTCTTGCCTGAGGAAGACAACTTTTCTGCACAGCATATTGATTGTGGTAGAAAACTAGTTGACATGCGCTTCCTAAATCTTTCTCCTTCCGTCTAAGTGACAGTGCAGAAGGACATTGTGATTAGGAAGCCACAGGGTCTGACATGTGAGTACACATGAAACAAAATCTGACTTGTCATGCCATTGATATTTTTTTTAGTGAAACTGCATAAGGCAGGATGCAGAAGTACTTAGCAGAAAACTTCTCTCATAAAGCTTAGGCCTCTGAACTTTTCAGAGACTGAAGCAGCTTTCACTGGTTTTATTTGTTGTTGTTCTTGAAGTCCGTATTGAGGTCACAGCATTTTGAACCATATTTCGGGATTCCAGTGTTCCAAGGACTCTTCTTGGTACTTGTGGGCATTTGGGTAGGCTTTTGCTTAATTTTGGAGACGGAGTCCACCCATAATGCAGCTTAGTTTGTGTTGGCCTTGAACAGTATGATAAAGTGATTTCGTGTGAATGTATTTTCATACACAGCTTTTAGAGAAATAAATGTATTTTCTCTGGGCACATCAAGTTATTTGAACTGTAAAACCCCTACAGCAAGAACAGGTGTAAGGTTATTGATGTTTAATCTGAGTGCGTGAGAGTTAAATCTGTTTTCAGTAGCTTTCAGGGAGCTTTAATCTTTGCTAATTTGGTCATCAGGTTCATAGTTGCACACAGTGAGAGGCAGAAATTTGAAGGAAGATGTAAAAGATAAGTCTGAGCAAAAAGTCAGTTTTCAAATTCATACAATCTCTTTTTCCTGATAGAGCCTTACTAGCTAAGAGATGATCTCCAGAACAACAGTATTTTGTCCTGAAGAACAGAATTGCGATTAATTGGATTGTCACTCTGTAAACGTTCATAAATGATTTTTTTTTACCATAAATCTATGTTAAGTAGGGATCCGTGCACGATAATTGCTTTATTTAGCTACTGTTCAAAATACAGATCTTAATATTCCTGCTTCCAGATTTTAATTTGTCTTCCAAGATTTATCTTGATATTCTCACTCACTGTGTTCACATGCAAGAAATCCCCTGTCAAAAACTATGATATCCTGTCCAGAGTTCTGAAGTGTCCTGTCCTATCTTAAGTGTTAAGGAGCAGATTAGTAAATGCCTACTTCTCTTGTCGAAGTCTTCCATGACCTGAGCTAAAATATGTTTAGGGAAAAATCAGTGTTACTGTTGAAAATGAACTAGGAATATTTATGGAAGTTAATGATCTTATTAGTGATTTAGAAATTTTCATAAACAATGAAAAAAGGAAGGATGAAGTCAAGTAACTGTTTTCAGTGTGTTAATAAAACAGTCTTGGGTAGCCCTTGGCTGAAACCTTATGTAAAGTATTTTTAGTGTTTATTTCCTGTATTAGAAAGTCAGTGTCCTATAGTTGGTTCACAAATGATGTTACCATCTCTTGTTTATTTTTCTACATAACAGTACAACTATTAATAAGACTTGTATTTGCTTTCTTTACAGAACCCAAATCAATTTCACAGTCGCTATTGATTTCACAGCCTCAAATGGTAAGAATAAAAATAAACATCTTGTATATGTTTGTGCTGTGATCAGTTTTAAGTGTATATGTGTGTGTGTGTCTGTATCAGTATTCAGCTGGAACCACCTGGACTCAGGATTCCATTTTGCTGAGCAATAGAGGCCAATTCCCATCTAGAAAAGTGGGGCAAACAAAATACATAGAAGTTGGGAAAGCTACATAAAAAATGGAACAAGTAGGAGCTGTTAGCAAGTATTTGTGTACTTTCTGATTATTATTTTTTTGATTCTTTATAACTGCTGAGAGAAAACTTCGAAGATGCCATTAAGATGGGCAAAAGAAAAGAGTTTTGGGTGGAGTGAGGCTGAAGTGGGGTGAAGCAGAGCTAAATTGTGATCCTCCTGCAAAGCTGCTTTCAGAATATCATAATACTTTTGTAAATTTCATTTTAAAAGTGTATATCATGTTATAAATGACACAAATCTACAAGTTTCTTGCAGCCCTTTCAATGCTGAAACAGCTACTACTGTTAAAATGTGTTCAGAACTACTGAAAAACTACTAGTATTAAAATGTATTCAGAAAATGGCATTTTTACCTGATACAACTTACCTTAAAAGAGAAAATTCTGAAGTGATTCAGTTTAAAAGTAAATCTGATCAATCCTTTCTTCAACAGGTAACCCTTCACAGCCCACTTCACTGCACTACATGAATCCCTATCAGCTGAATGCTTATGGCATGGCACTGAAAGCTGTAGGTGAAATAATTCAGGACTATGATAGTGATAAAATGTTCCCAGCTCTAGGTTTTGGAGCTAGACTGCCTCCAGATGGAAGAGTATCACATGAATTTGCACTGGTAAGTGAAAAAATATTTATATATCGTTTCAACTTCTTTACTACAGTAAATTTTAGACAGTTAAGGGTGTACTCTTGAGAAGTCACTGGACAAGTAAAGAACAGAGATTGTAATAATTATTCTGTGCTAACTCTAAACAGTTTCTTCAGAATTTTTCATCTTAGTGAAGTTACTGAGAGAAATCCTGAGTCAGGAAGTCCCTGTAGGCCAAAAATGGCAATAAAGAAAAGTAATTATCTTTAACCTCAGCTGCAGCAGCATGAGAAACAGATGCTCGAAAGACTTCAGACTGAAGCTAATCTATCTTAAGAAGCAAACGAATCATGAGCCAAGATAATATTTCATTATTGTTGTTATTGTTCTCTCTTATTTTCTGGCATCTCTCTCTCTTTTACAGGCTGCTAGTTTAGAGACATAGGGATAGCTAAATGGACTAGGGATATCTAAATGGACTATTAGCTGAGGGGACAAGAACAAATCTGAGATTGGTCCATGTGTCAGTTAAATTGCAAACCTAAAATCTACCAGGATTTGCCAGAAAGATTAATCTGGTATAACTGAAGCTTGTGATTTGTGTGGATATTTTATCTTCTTGCTTATTTTGAGGTTTTTGTTCTTCTCAGAGTAGGACAAAGATGTCATAATTAAAGCAAATGTAAATGTAAAGATAGCAGCAAAGACATGGCAGAAGATTGGTGACTGTAGATGTATATTTCTTCTGTCAGCCTGTGCTAGAAAACAATGCCACATCTTACCTCAAGGAAAGGTTTTCCACATAGTAATTTAAAACAGGTGCAATTGCAGATACTCATTTAAATCACAGGCTTTCTTTGGACTTTGTGTTGCAAGTTCAAATATATTGATACATATTTCAGTTCTAAGGGTGTTTCTAAAATTGATTTAGTCAATTTATGTGCCGTTGTGCTGCTTTTACAGAGGAAAAAACACCACATATATATATGTATGCACAATATATATTTATGTATTTATATATATGATATATATATTTCCTTCCTCCAAATGTAAACATTTATAGGTATGTCCATTGTAATGCTAAGCAGTGTTTTTAGCTCTCTCTTGTAATGTTCTAAACCAATTCCATGAAAAATCTGCCTTGGTTTTCTAGATTCTGAGGCAGGTATACTCTACCTCAGACTGAGATACACTAAACCAGTGAGATGTTGGCACTTGAAAGAGAATAAGGTGATTTGAAAGGTTTTGAAGCCTTACACAGGTCATTTACCTAGTCTGGCATGGGTCCATAAATCTGGAATGTAGTTTACGTGTTTGAATTGACATCTGTAAATAGGAATCCTCATTATAGAGTCATTATGGAGGTAGGTAGTAAAATGCCTACCCTAAGAAGGTACGGTACAGCCATTTTGTGGGCTCCTAACAAGTAAATTCCTTTCTTCATCTGCTTATACCAGGTCAAAAATAATTTTTCCAGTGCAGAAATGTTGTACCAAAACAATGAGGAATTTGTAGTTTACTTTACACTCTCATTGTGTATGAACATCAGGGTCTGGCTACCATTTTTAAATATGAAATCATTGAGTGTGAACTGTGCTCCTAAACACGATTCCAGTTTTACATCTGACCTGTGATTTATACCTTAAATCCACACAGGAAAATGCCTGTTACTGTTGTGTGTATGAAAGAGTGGTTAATTACACTTAAGATGCTATTTATGTCTAGGAACCAGTCCCAGTGATTCAGACTTCATGTAAGATGAGGCTGCCAGAACCTCCTTCCCTAGGTAGTTAGCACTCACAAGCAAGCGTGGAGCTTACATTGGGCATTTGTAGTAAACTATGAATAGATCCTAGAATGCTTAGGTCTGCCTTTTAAGGATGTACACTAGGTAGTGTTCATTAACCTCCATAACTTTTACTTTTTAATTACTTTCAGTGATTAATCATCTCTTATTTTCATTAGAATGGAAACCCTCAAAATCCTTACTGCCATGGAATTGATGGTGTAATGGAGGCATATTACAGGAGTCTAAAATCTGTACAGCTTTATGGACCAACAAACTTTGCTCCTGTAATTAATCATGTAGCCAGGTAAGCATCACCACAGGTACTTTGCAGAAACTTCTTACTATCAGTACAACTATTGCATATAAAAGCCTGACAGTTACAGGATGCAAAACATTGAAAAGGGTATTTACAGTTGTTTATTCTGTCTAATGTGATTAACTTGTATTTTTGAGTAGGTTTGAAGACCACATGCTAGTATTATGCAGAACTTCGCTGCTGTTTAAAAAGAAATAGAAGTGATCCAGTTGATCTTAGCAGAAATCATAATGAAAGAAAATTGTTGAGATCATTGTCATGTTTCTTTTTTGTCTTTTAGAGCATGGAATTACTGCCTCACAGAAAATGTATGAATCTATTAAAAAAATTATAAAATCTAAGTTCTTTTAGGCATACATAGTTCCTCTAATCTCTGAATGTCCAAACTGTGAACAAAATCTTCGAGGTCTCTCTGTTATAAAAATTCCCAGCTGGTAGCAGAACTTTTAAGGCAATAGTACAGCAGTCACCATTGGGGAGCAGCGGTGCTGTGTTATGCAACACCTCATCTAACTTCTGGAAGTAAAACCCTTCTTGTGTTTGTAGAAGTTTCTTAAGAAGGATGATGTTGCCTTATGCTGGCAGACAAGATCTTGGCTTGCAATCTTGACATCAAGGTCTTGACATTATAATACCTCCATGAATTTATATAGGAAAGTGATATGGCTTACATGATTTAGCCAAGTAACTACCGGAACAGATTTGATTTTATTTATAGACACAGAGAAAGAACTAATGTTTACAAAAATAAAGAAGTAGGGCTGTGTAAATTATTGTACTGGTAATGTTTTATTTATGAGCTTGCAAAATAGTTAATTGCTGTAGCAAGAACTACTTATTTACTATCTGGTTTTGCAATTGTTAGTTCTACAGACCGTTTCTGTGCACAGTTAGATAGCTGATTTCAGTTATTTGTCATTAGGATTAGTTGTTTCGTCTTCAGATCATACCATTAAAATTATGTACATGCATATTAAGTTGCTTTTCATTCACAAGTACCTTTAATCACCTTTGACATGATCTCTCCAGTAGCAGTTTTCCATATATGTGGATTTTGGCATCTACATTAGCCACATTATCTGAAAATCTAACCCATTGACTTTTCTGGCTTTTTCTTTTTCTTCAGAGCTGGTTGTATCAGTTAAGGTATCTGGCTCAGAACTTGGCAATTAACTTCTAACCTGCTGCTGCTTGCAAAAATTGAAATTTTTGATCTAGTGTTACTAAAGCATTAGCATAAATTGAGTTACTTTTCTCACCAGTTGTTTCTCAGGGATATTTGTCAACTTTTGCAGAGTTACAGAAGCCTGTCCAGCAGCTTTTGTAGTCCTTCCACTGAACTTCTGTTAAAATATCAAGTTGTTGCAAGCTTTGGGAACTCCTGGTAGGAAATCACATGACATTATAGTGGGAAAGCTGAGTGTCTCCACAAGGACATCTAGTGCATGATCATCCTTAATACAATCTATATACCAGTCCAGTTTTCAGTATCATCATTTTCCTTTAATGTTCAGTTCTGTTGACTCCCATAGATATGATACTAGCCTGCAGTTACTCTTTGAACCTACCTTCAGTCTCAAAGAAATTTCTTCGTGCATCCTCCCACTTAAAAATATGCCTCTGACTCTGATGAAATCTCTTGAAACGAAGTCAGATATTACTATCCCGTTGTGATCTTGGAACTCTTCAGAAGCTCTTCAAACAGATAATGGGTTTATTATCCCTCCTCCAGTTAGAGAATTATATAAACTTCACTAGATGCAACTTAGTTTCTTCTCTCAGCTCTCTTCCACATTCAAGGTCTTTCTTACAAAAGACTTCCGAACATTTTAGTCTGTGGAAAATTTTCAATGACCAAAAAGCCAGTGAATTCTTTGAGAGTCATATTATGTATTTGGCCTTGTGATCAATAGTATTCAATAGTAGCGGCAACTAATTTTTTTCTTTTACTGCTCTCCATACTAGTCATTGCTTCTTCTATGACTGACTTCTGTTATTTGACTTCTTCACAGTACCAAGAGCCTTCATAAAAGTAGAAACTATAGTGTCTGTTGTCATGTGGAGCAGCCAACTTCACACAAAAAAAGGTTCTAATTATATAGGACACTTTGACCCTTGGGATTTGAAGATAAATGAACTGAGGTGTTAGTTTCTGGCTTGCAGGCCATAGAGCTCAGTGTGGCTGCTATGGACTCTCTTTTGGGACTTTCCAAATATTCAAAAGCTGCTCATTTTCAAAGAGCAGTTGTTTCTTGGATCTTTTAGCTGAGGTGGGAATGGCATTCGATGTATTTGATCTTGCATTCATGTACAGCACAGGGAGAAGCTTGAGTCTTGAAAGGTGGGTGGTCCAAAGAGATGAATATCCAAGGCAGGGTTGCAGGGTTTCATGTTCAGCCATTGTACAAATATGCACATAAACATGAACTATAAATCTGCAAGTGAGGTCAACAATAAGTGATGTCTTTTTGTAAGACAGAAAAGCCAAACCAACCAACCAAACAAAAAACAACAAAAAACCACAATCTGCTGATTCCTGATAAATTTTATTCATGCTATTAATCCAACCATTAAATATTAGTGTATGCCTTTCATACCAAGCTATGTTCCCCAGAGGTAATAACTGTTAAACAACTTTGACTTTCTAACGACTCATGATTTCAAAAAGGACATTCTGTCCATGATCCTCTTGGTAGTGAAGCAATTCCCATTTTTCACTGATACAACACATGAAGATTATCAATATCAATGTTGTATTAGCTGTGTTTTTATAATGTTTTCATTTAAAAGTAGAATGTCAGTCTTAATTATGAATGTTTTTACTTTTGAAATTCAGCTTGTATTAATTTCTTTTATTGAGGGTTTTTTTTAATGACTAGAATGTTGGTTTTTCTTCCCTTAGATATGCTGCTTCAGTAAAAGATGGCTCCCAGTATTTTGTTCTTCTGATTATTACAGATGGAGTTATTTCTGATATGGCTCAGACAAAAGAATCCATAGTGAATGTAAGTTTTGCTGGAAGTGTTGAAATTTAAAAGAATTGTGTTTCTAGGAATTCATATTTTAGGCAATAAAGTCAATCACTTAATATTTAAGGCACTAGATTTGTTCTGTAACTAAACATTTTTACCAAACAACAAAAGTTTGCTATGGGTAAAGACAAAAAGAAAGCAAAAATTGAACCTCAGCCTAATTAGATAGTATTCTGTGGGAAATGATGCCCTTCTCTCTAACACTGTATATTTGTATGATTTTCCTCTTCTACTTCTTGCCTCTTCCTTTCTCATGCACATCCCACCATGCGGTTTTTGCACAGTGACTGTTCTTTATCATTCTTGTAATTTTAGACAGCTTTGATCCTCACACTTTTTTGAAGACTGTCCCCCACTTTCTGATCCCAAATGACAAGCATACCAGTCATCTGATTTCCCTCCAAATAGCCCCCTAGAATTCTGAAAATTCTTAATTGTTTCTCAATTTCTGCATCGTTTCCGGTATTTTTCTCTTCAAAACTGCTATGTGTATAAGTAATATTCTGTATTATGAACAAGTTCCCTTTTGCTTTTGCCCCTGGAAAATTTCAGATGAAAGTACACACAGAAACACTTTCAGACAGGGTTGGAAAAGATCTCCACCAATAGATTTTAACATGGCACAGCAGATCTAGTTAATAGCAAAATGGTGAGTGAATAGCCTGCATTAAAGTAATTAAGCATCATGTCAAAGTGAACTGTGTAGAATTAGGTGGCGTATTTCTGAAGAGCCACTTTCACTACCTCCTGTAGAGGTTCAGTACTGTTCCAGTTTGTAGGGTGCACATGAAAATACTCCACAGTGTTCAGTCTTTCACTGGGGAGCAAAATCTGTGTATTAGTAAGGACTCTGACCTTACTAATACACTTACCAGCCCACCTGGAAAATTTTTACACCCAAAGCTGTAACTGTGTTCAAAGGTACCAGTTCACTTTATCTTCCAGCTTCAGTATTAAAGAAGGATGAGGTGACTCTCACTTCTAAAGGGGATAAACAAGCTTTTAGCTTGGATGTTCATTCTCAAGTCCAGCCTACAAGTTTGAAATGTAGTTTCTTTTAGACAAGCTGCTGCTAGGTGAAAAAGGCTCAGTGGAGAAAAAAGAGCAGCTCTTGATTGTAACTCACCCCCCTCATCTGAAGACCGTAAGAGACCAGCAAGTGTTATTGGCTGATATCTTGTAAGGTTAATTAATTTGCCAGTAAGACACACAGAAAAACCTTGTTTCCAGTAATAGTTCATTTCTAGGAATAATAGCTGTTGTTCTACAACTGTCTGGAAATACAGCAGATGTGTTGTAGGTTGGAATAAGTGGAAGTTTGGGAATATTTGCTGTCTTTACTTTTTATCAAGATGCCTTCATTTTTCTGCATACTTTCTGAAATGTTAGCACAGTATACCATGACAGAACTAATTAAATGCTATTCAATAGCAGTTTTTTCTGCCTTAATAATATCTAGAATACTAAAAAGGGCAATCATGTTCAATGCAACTTGATGTGTATAAAACTCAGAAAGAGTATATTTCAATTTTTAACACTAATTGTGCTTTTAGGCATCTTTCTCATTACAGCATATATGTCAGACACATTCTGTATTACCAAACTGTTTAAAGGTTATGCTGTCATTCAGGAAATGCCAGCACTTAAGTTTATTTGGAAGAGTTTAACTCTTTGTCTTTATTGCTGTCCTTGCCACTTAGTGTTTCCTATTTCATTGTATCACATAAATCTGTGTCTATGTGAGTAGGAATCCCTTTAAGGGATGTTTTCTTTACAATTAAGAAATAAGATTATAGAAAACACCTGAAAACCAGGAGGTATTCTGTTTTAAGAGATCAGAAGGTGTACATCTCTGATTTTTTTGGCCAGTGTGTACTCCTGTTTAATGTGTAAAATGACTGTAGACATTTCATGGTTCATCAGAATAACTCAGTAAGCAATAGTTGTCAACCCTGACATTTGGTGGATGGTTTTTTAGGTGTTACTCTCTTCATCAGAGGCAGTTTCAGATTATTTCTGTAAACTGGTGCTACTGTCAGGGCAGGAGAGTCTAATATTTGTGATATTGTCTTCATAATTTTAAAGATTTTATAGAGAGTTTATTCAGGGAAAGCCAGATACCATCTTTGATTTGTTTTATTGAATGGAAAAGATTAAGTAAAATTGAATATCTTACCATAAGCCAGTTTGATATCTTGGTTGCTTTGTAGCACAAATTACTAACTTGAATAAAATTTCATTAACAGAATAAATATAAGATACATCTTGCTCAAAGAGATTATTTATTTTCTTTTTAAAATTGACATCAGATCAATGTAAAAAATAGCATCACATAGTTCCAATCATCTCTGTAATACCAAGAAACAGCAAAGTACATTTAAATAAATGTCAGACTATCACTAGGTACATATTTGCAATTATTGTCAGTTTACAGAAGTTTCCAGGATAAATTTGTCCTCTTAGTTGTCTTATTAGTATTAAACCCTAACATAGTTTGTTGTTTTAATTAGCACCCTACATGATTCAAAGATTTGGTAATGAAAAAATAAATTAAAATAATCATCTGCCTTTCTGTCTTTATCCAAGATGTTTTGTACCACTTAAGCAGACAGTTTACACCACTGAACCTTTTAGGAGAGAAAAAAATTGTTCTTTGAAACATAACTTACGCAGGTTTTTTATTCAGATTGTTCTTGTATTATCGGCAAAGGTTATATAATGCATTAAACCTCTTTTTCTTCCTCTTTTGAAGGCTTCAAAGCTTCCAATGTCCATAATTATAGTGGGGGTAGGACCAGCAGAGTTTGATGGTAAGTGCTCTAGTGTTCTTTCTAAATCTTTTTTTCTTTCTTATATTTGCTTACATTTTAGTAATATGTGGCTTTTCAAACAAATATTGTTCTTTAGAAGAACATCATATGAAACAAGCAGTAAGCACTGTTGGCATTTCCAGCTGGATTGATTGATAACTCAGTGTGATTACAAGCTACCCTGTGGAGCTGTGTAGCCCCTCAGGCTCTCTGTTCAAGTCACATAACCATATGGGGGCTCAGCATTTACAGAGCTCCAGAAGATCAGTTGAAAAAAACCCAGTGCAGTAATTATGTGTACTCAAGTAATGTTGAATTTCTTCAACATGGATATTTGGATGCCTTCTGAAGGCTGGAAATACTGATCTTACTGCAGTAATAAAACTTTGAGAAAAAATAAATACATTTGAGGTGATCTGGGGTTTCATTTGATAACAGGATTGAGTCATACTATGTAGCAGCATTAATAGAATATTAAAGCAGGAGAGAAATTATCAGATTATTTACATATTCTTTCATACGATATTCCAGAACACCATTCATTATAGCAATAACTAAGCTGCTTCCATTATTGGTACTAATTTATTAAGTGCCATCATATATATCACTGCCCTGTGAAGTGTAGACATTCTCTGTGTGTCATTTCCTTGAAGTCCTGAATCCTTTCTTTTTAATTCTAGTACATCTGGTTAGACAGTATGCCTTCTGTTGTACATTAAGTATACTTAGTACTACTGCCACAGATGTTTAATGTTGACTAATGACTCTACATGTTAATTCTCCTACAAATATTCTAAGAGTATGAAAAAAGGAGGAAAAAAAAAAAATTATTGGAAGCAAGTGGTATATTAGTGATAGTTTTAAATATCTTATTCCTTGAAAAAATTGCCTAGCTGGACACTTACACTTCAGATGACTGCCACACTCAGTGAGAAAAGATAGTTTGTGTTTATGAATGCATATGATGGAAATTGGTAAACTTCATTTTTACTCCTGAGTATTTCCAAATTTAGTCCTACGTTACTTTCTTTTCTCTCACCCCTCCTTTGCCTTTTCACTTTTCTGCCGTTTGTCTAGTCCTTGGGTTTGCCCAGGCTCTCCTTAACTCAGTCAGGACATGTTCTTGGGGTGTCAACCCTACCACTTTTCTGAAGTCAGGATTCTATTTGTACTGCAGGATGCAGTTTCCATCTTTGAATCCACAATCCTTGAGTGTGCTGCCTCAGTGAGATTCACCATTAAGTGTATGCCAAGTCTGTAGTCCTTCAGTGCCCAAGAGGGCAGAGAAATGACTTTGCCATCTGCAGAAATTCCTTCTGGAAAAAACAGTGGACTTTCTGTCTGATGCAGATCCTGAAGAATTGTGTGTGCAGGAGGGTATATGTTCAGGGATACTGTTTTAACATTCAGGTGTTACTGAAGCTTCAGTTCTGCAGTAGAGATACTAAGCAACTCCTCTTCATATATGATATCACTGTTCCCTAGATCTCTCAATCCCTGGGGGCTGCCAGAGGGGCTCAGGTAGATGACACATACATCTGGCAGAGCTTTACTTAAGGATGTCGGGATGACTGTAATAGGTCACGTCAGGGGGCTGTTTTGCCCAGTATTCTGAATCTGACATGGGTGTGGGTACCTTCCCAGAGAATGTTAAAAACAGACTATCAAATAGGATACTTCCTGTCAAATAGGATACTTCCTTGAATACTGTTTTTAGGTTTCAATTTCCTGAACAGGATATACTTTGTCTGTTTTGGAAATTTTCAGTGAATCTCCTTTAAATACTTGTTCAGTCTCCTAGTTTGAACACATGTATGTTTTTGCAACAGCATCATTGGGCATCGTGCTCTACAGACCTACTATTTTTTTCTTTGAACAAATATGCTATCAATTACCTTGACTTTGGCTCCTGATAATATAATTTATGCTTTCTAGTTCTTGCTTCAGAAGAAATACATTTTGAATTGCTGGTTTCAGTGAATTCAGCCCAGTTTGTAACCCTCCCAAGACGCTCAGCGATGCAAGGCTTTGATTTTCATACACACATCAGCGTACACTGAAAGAAGCTTGGTAGAATTGCAGATCCAGTGTCTGAGCAATAATCTGAGATCCCAAATCCATCCTTTTCTATACTGACTAGAGAGCAGCTATGCCTTTCTACCTAGAATAGCTTCCAGGTATCTGGAGAAATTTAGAGTTTTCCTGGATCCTGCTCAGAAGATACAAGAAGAGTTACCCCATAAATTTAAGAAATTTTTGTAAGCACTCCTAATTCCTATGCATTAGCAGATACTACCCTTTCAGTATGAAAATTGAGTAGTTACTACCTCTTTGTGCTGCATCCTGTGATAGCTTCTGTAACAATAGCTGCTGATGAATTCTTCTCCACCTATGAAAGTATAAATACAGCCTTACAAAAACAGATACACTTGCTGGTTTGAGAGCTGGAAGGATAGGGACTTTTAGCATGATCTGTTTTGTTCTGAAGATGATAATAAAGACAAAAAGTATTTATTGTGAAAAAGTGCAAAATAGCTACAAAACATGAGGTATTTTATGGTGCAAATGACCTTACAGAGTTATGTAAATAACAGTTGTTGGTTTTGGTGCCCTAAAGTGTAAATTGTCTGAACTTCTTCTCAGTAAGACTTTTGTTGTGTACCTGAACTCATAGGTTGTTTTTTTTTCCTTTTTTCTTTTTTTTTTTTTTTTTTTTTTTTGTAGCTATGGAAGAACTGGATGGGGATGTAGTCAGGATTTCTTCAAGAGGAAAGTTTGCAGAAAGAGACATTGTGCAGGTGGGAGAGAAAATATAAACTAATAGATTTTACTGTTCCTGTTTGGTTTGAATTCTTGTTTCTTTCTGTATTCCTGCCTCTCATTTTACCTTAGCATAGACATACTTTATCTTGAGGTATTCATAACAACCTCAGAACCTCTCTGTGATACCCCTAAGCCTTTGTACAACACATAGCAGTGGATCTGCATTCATTAGGAAATGACCCCTAACTGGCAGGACACTGTTTTAAAGTCTCAGTGTTATACAACCATGGGAGAAGAGTTAGGTACTGAAAATTTGGAGAAACGTGATGTCCGTTAAAAGAATGGTATCTGTCTAAATTTAAATCTTTTGTGGAAAGCATACTTTCCTGGAAGTGGCTGAATACATTTATAAAATAGAGTATTTCAGTTGGAAGGGACCTACAGCAGACATCTAGTGCAACTGCCTGGCCACTACAGGACTGACTAAAAAAGGACATTATCCAAATGCCTCTTAATAAACACTCACAGGCATCCTTAGATTCAAACCTCACCTTAGATCAGCCATTTCTTCTTCTCCCTTCATTCCTTCTGTTTGTCAGACTTCACAGCGTTCATTTATTTTTCCTCTTATTAATTTTCACTTATTTCTCTTCAAGACAGGTTGGGTTTTTATGTTGTTGTTTAGTAACATATGCATAGAGAGAGAATAACTGAGCTACATGAATAGCTTGTATTGCATGATGATTAAGGTCAGATTGCAGCTGATGAACCTTGGGATATGTATATTTGTTTTCATTGATATGTGCAGGAACTGAAACTTCCAAGTATTTAATGTTACAAATACTGATATGTGAATGTTCAAGGATTGATTGATTGATAAATGCTGGTGGATACAATATTTCAATCCAAGGAGATGTTCAAAACATGTATGACAGCTGATTTTATAATTGGTTTTTATCAGAATACAAAATAAAGAAATATATATAAATATATGAAAACTAAAATGATGAGATTTTTTTTTCCAGTCTAAAGATTCTCGGAGCAATTAACACTATATTAAAATTTCCCTTTTTTTTTTTCTAAATGGGAATCAGAAATGAGAAGAAGATGACAAGAGTTAAATTACCCTCATACTCTTCATAGATATATATTAAAGAAAGTCATGAATTCCTGAATTCTAATAGTTGAAAAAGAGGCTTTTTTTCATATTTGCAACATATATGGATAACAAGTGATGGGAAAACGGCACACAAAACTCTTAGAAGAGTAAAACATGCTGTCTTCTTTAATCAGTGTTGTCAAAAATGTAATTATAAAAGTAGGGATGATGTAGGGCAGCTGAACAGGAGACAAGAAAGAATCTTTCTCATTTTGTCAAAGCCTTTGTAGTGTTCCTTGGTAGTCCATATTGGGATGGAGAGGGAGTGTCTGTAATCTGTTATGCTGTACAGGTCAGTGCTTTCAGAACAGAACAATGTGTGGAACAATATGTGGAATGATCCCGACCTAGTATTTTTGCAAAGCCTGTGCCATGTCAGATTTTTTTAAAGCTAATTCAGGTATCTCTGGCATGCATTGCACTTATGTTTAAATGCATTTAAATATAAGCAACTTAATTTTCCCTAAGAACAGTGGCCCCCAAATCTGCTCATTTTACATTCAAGGAGCATAAATGGAAAGAGTTCTTACAGTGTTTAAAGCAAGATTTGTGAAAAGGCTTTGCATCAGAGATATACTAATTTCCACTGAAAAATAACTTTTAAAAATTGCAATGAATACCCTTTGATATTTCTTTAGAATTCATTGCATGTCAGAAATGTAATAAAACATTTATTTAGTATTAACATATTTTAATAAGAACGTTGCCCCAAGCCATATTGAATTACCTGAAGGCAATATTATTTTGTGCTCTTTTTCTGTCTAAATACTAACAAATACTTTATAGGCTAGCTAAATAAATATAAAGGGATAATGTCAAAGCCTTTACGTTTGATATGACATTATTTTATATCTAGCAGGATAAAACTGACTTGCCTTTATAAAACTAACTACTCAAATATAAAAGAGTTTATCTTTTTTGTGTATTAAGTTAATTAAAGTTAGCTAGTGAAATTAACTATTAATTCTAACAGTATTGTCAAATATTATTAATTAATTAGTAAAGGAAAAATTTGCCTGTTAACAGTGGGTAACTGCATCTATTATATTTGCTACTGAGTGCAATTCATTTAGACATGACCTTTGCTATTCCTTCCTCACTAGTATATATACATATTGTAGGGACTCTATTTCACGTGTACCAATTTTTCCTTCAGTTTATTTCATTTCTGCTGCTTTATGGTATACTTGTAGTAATGTACCTGTTGTTTCTCTAATTTTGCATATTAGCCTTTTTATTTAAACCCTTAAACTATAGAAAAAGCACTTGACCTTCCATCAGTTTCCCTTTGGTTTCTCTTCCATCTTTCATTCTGTTCCTTTGCCATCCCTACTTCTACATGTTAGCTGTCCTTGTGCATCTCTATGCTTATCTCTCCATCATTTTTCCAGCTCCTCTAGCATCAATCTACTGTAAGGAGGGGGGAGGGAGAACTAAATCAGGCCATCTACATTGTATAATTGCATTTCAACAATTACACTGATGAAATAGTCTCACTTTGCTACAGAACAGTGGTGTGAGATTTCATGTCTGCAGACTAATGGGTACGATGATCTCTTGGGAGATGGGACACATTTTGTTCTTTAACTCAGACTGCATGTGCTTTTTACATAAGATGGACATTCCATTAAAAAATGAATAACATGAGGGGGAAATGAACACCAAGCTGATTCCTTCCTGATTGAATGTGTAAACCAGAAGGCTACAGAGATGCTTGTTTGTTTTCTTTTGTTATTCTTCAAACTCCATGATTCTGGGGGCAGTCAGGTGTATTTTTACAGAAAAGTTGATGGAGTTTAAGAAGGAACAACCACTTGAAACAGGACAGTTCTGGGCTGGCTTTTGAAAACCAGTAGAGGTTTTTTATGAAATTAAGTAGTCAGTTCTAGTGAATGTCACTGTATTGAAGCTTTTCTCTTGTATTGCGATATTACTGAGTAAACACAGAAATAGTTTAGACAGCTAATTATGGAACTGCAGATATCTTGCTTTCTGGCTTAATACTCGAAAATTAGGTTCCTTTTTGCCTGTTGTTCTGCCCTTATGCCTGAAATGCTCTTCGACACAACCCACTGAAGAAGTGAAAGATGCTTCTGTCTGGACCACTACTCTTGTAGTCTTGCTGGCTGTGGCAGCCTGTGCTCACTGGCTCTGCTTGAGCAGCAAAGTTGGAATAAAAGACCTCTGTGAGGGCACTTCTAGCTTCAACAATTCTGCAGCTAAGTCATCGTCTTAGGAGAAACTGCAGATATACTGCTTCCTGGGGGCATGCCCTAATCAGTAGCTGTTTACACTTAATTTGATTTTTCAGTGTAATGTAACATAGTTCAAATGCGAAGTCTGGAAGCTTTTTTTTTCTGGTAGCTTGAGATGCTTTTCAGGAAAGTTATGCAGAGAGTTGTTTTGTGTAAACCTTTTCTTGCTTGAATTCTAAACATCTTTTAGTAGGACACTGATGCTTAGATGAGTTCCATAAGTCTAGGGTGAGAAGTACTTTCCAAAGTTGTTGTAAAAGTTATTTAAGTAAGTTCATTATTCCTGAAATGTTGTCTTTGGTTTTGGATGGTTTTAGGTTGTTGGGGTTTTTTTCTTTGTTAAGTATATTTACTAGATTTCTTATATTTCTGTCTTTCCTGGGAAACTCTCAGGATCTCAGAAATTAAGTGTAGGATAAACTTTCACTGTAACTCAGTGTTCCCCTAAATCTTGAAAACTTCAATGCTTTTCAGAAAAATAGAATTTAGTCTGTGGCTGTGGTTGTTGTGCATCCAAGAAAGCACAATTTTTCTGATTGGTATAATGGGCAAAAGATTTTAGAGTTCAGACAGGAGATAAAATATCTGTGGGTCTGACTTATCAATCAGTTCTAGTTTTATCCTGGAGTACAACAGTTAGCAAACAAATAGGAAGATTTACTTGTTCGTTTGTTTGTTTTGGGTTTTTTGGGGGTTGTGGGAGCAGAAGGGCACCATAGCATAGCCTGGCATATCAGCACCAGAAGTGGTTGGGGCACTGAATCCCAATTTTGCCACCCAGCTGTTGCCCTGAGATAGGCTCCAAAATCTGAGCAAGAAGCGGAATTTCAAATCAGGCTTTCCTTTGACATAACCTGTTAGCAAACTTAACCCAGTGCTTTGCTGTGTGCTCTGTGTTATGAATAAAAATCAAGGAGCCTGAATAGTTTCTTTTTTCTATGCCAATAGCACAAGCATCTCATTAAGTATTATGAAATCCCACCCAGAGCTGGGTAGCTAATTGGTTTAGGTATTGCAGATCTGGGTATCACATAAAAGGTTCCTGTTTGAATCCAATCCTTTTTGCTTAGATTCTTTATGCATCTGTTAGTATAATATTAAAAGTGTTCGGGTGGTTCATAGTTCTACCAGGTATAATGCAAAATGGTCAAAAATATAAAGCTATCCTTTCTGTTTTGTTCACTACAGAGGGCAAAAAAAATCTATTCACAAAGTGCCAGAGGGGAGGCAGCCTGGTAGGAGAGCCCCAGGAGCAGATAAGAATAGTTTTCTGAGACAAAAGTACCTTTTTGTATGAAAAGGGTTGAGAGATAGAGTATGTTACTATGCTACCTTACACATTTTATGTGTACATGTGCTGTGGTTTATATTATATATTTTACATATATAATATATAATATATATCTCAATTTTTTAAAATCTGTCTTGCAACAGAAACAGTATTATGCTTTCCCTGTGGGTGAACCTCTTCACATAAGCTGTGGCTCGCTCAGGTTGCCAAAGACAGGTTTCATTGATGTCTTTGGTCAGTCTCTGAGTTCCCTAGACAAAACCTCCTTATTTTTATGTTTTAAGATGTATTCTGTGTTTGCATAATGACCTGAGTGAACATCTGTTTTGTTTTGCAGTTTGTGCCATTTCGAGATTACATTGACAGAAGTGGAAACCACGTGTTAAGCATGGCAAGACTTGCTAAAGATGTTTTGGCTGAAATTCCAGAGCAGTTTCTGTCCTACATGAGAGTCAGAGGAATAAAGCCATTACCTGCACCACCACCCTACACACCCCCAATTCACGTGTTGCAGACTCAGATATGACTGCTCTGAAGCATTTATCACAAGTCTCTGGATGCAGCAGTAGCTTCTGATAACTTTTTGGAGCTAGAAATCTCTTTACATACCAAAATTCTCCTATAGTTGCATAAGCAACTGGAAAGCTTTTAAATGCTAAGAGTAAAATGTTGATGTTCTGAGTCCTTTTTTTTTTTTTTTTTTTACAAAACACCCTACTTTTTTGATGTATTTATTGGAGGAGGAAAGCACAAGTCAGGTTTTCATCTCAGAAGATAGTGTACTCTCTGAATACTGTGTGTATATAAATGTATAGGAATGCTATTACTCTGTATCAATGTTTACATGTTACTATTTTTAAATTTCAGTACTTTTATAACTATTCTTAAGAATAAAAGTTTGTAATATTGATTCACATGTCTTCTAGCTTGCAATAGTTTGTCACAAGATAACAAGAGAAGCAATATCTCTTTGAATGTTTGTCCAGACAAATAGGAATGAAAGCTAAGAAAAGGACAAATGTATCTACGTGTTTTCGAGTAACTAAAGTGCTTCAGTCAGTGCTCAGTAATCCACTTATCTCACAGTTTCAGAATAAACTCCTGAAATGTGAATAATATAATTGCATATGACTTGTAACTAACTCCAAACTCTGAGGGGAAGGTATGTGTATTTTTTCAGAGATTCTCCAATTTCTAAGTTTATCTAAGTTTACAGATTTTTAAACTAGCTACTGAAACAAATTAGAATAGTTACTTACTATAATTAATTAAAGAAAATTACCTCAATTCAGAACTATCAGAGTATTATAGTTGACTCACTGAGCTCATTAAATCATATCATGCATCCCTTAAAGCACTAGAAATTTTGCATCAGAAATGTCTTTTGAAGTGATTACAGCAGATGTTTTATAATGGACCATTTTAAACTTTAAAAATTTAAAATCTTAACTTTTTTTTGTCTAGATTACCCGTTCAAAGGGATGCTGACTCTTAACACTTGGGTTTAATATTGCCATTTAATCACATTTCCATTCAGGGTGCATGAATGATAATGTTAATTAACTGGTTTAAAAATTGCACAACCATGTTGCTTTGTGCACAGTTTTGTGTACAGAACTACCCAAAAAATTTTAGTATATGCGTGTTCGTATATAATTATAAAAGGGTTTTGCATGTATATTTTGTACAAAATACACAGTTTTGTGAGTTTGTGTCAGATACATTTTATTTAGAACTAATGGCCTTAAATTTCACAAAATTCCTGAAATGATTTTGAATTGCCTTCAAATACTGTTAAGACTGAACATTTTAATTTTTTTGTGTCACGGTTGTAACTGTCTTGTATATGTAACTTTTTTTTGTTTGCATATGACCTGTTTACTACTTCTGTTTCTTACTACTGAATGTTGTAATGTACAGTATAAAACTAAGGTGCATTTTTTAAGCATGAGAAGTTTTTTGCCAGAAAGTATATCTTCAATATTAATGGCATATAACTATGTAAATGCAGAATCTTCCATTTTTAAATATATTTACTTCCTTTAACTATTTCATGAGGGAAATTACATTTTCCAAATAATTATTATGTTAGTAAAAAGATAATAATTTTTTTTGTAAAAAAAAAATCTTGTTTTATTTTTATTTCAAAACAGTTTTTACATAAATATGGACTTTAATTTTCTCACCAAAATGTGTATTTCTTAGTGGATTGATGTTGCATGAGTGAAATTTGATACTTGGCAACTACAAATTTTGATGAAAGTGCGTCATAAAGAGTAAGTTTAAATCTACTGAATGGTGGTGGTTTTCTCCTTCTATCTTCTGCATTAGTTTTTGCACTCACAGTGTTGGCACTTTAGAAATAACTTAAGTAACCCGATATTGCTGTTGTTTCATTTGGTTAGGCAGATCTTTTGTATTGGTTCCCAGTGGCCCACATATTTAACAGTTTTTCACTCAAAGGCCAAAATACAAACTTCTTTCATTCAGTTTAGAGTAATTTATTAGTTCTCATTGAGCCAGCACCTTTTATTAGTCTAAAGATTAGCCTCAAAACTAATTTAACAACTCATGGAGGATATAATTCAAGAGTGACTACTTTAGGTTTGCTTCAGACTAGTGAGGAGAAGTTTGCTAATCTGGAGGAAGAAAGGGGTTTGACCTTGGTTACAAAATACAACTTTTTAATTTTAGGCAAAGATGCAAAGCTATACAATAGAATTTACATGGACTTCAAATCAGTTCACTTCTCTACACAAGAAGGTTTGTTTTGTGGTCCCCCCAGGTAGCTGTGAAGGAGAGGAACTGATTTCAAGAGAGGAGTATTCTCTGAAAAGTCACGTTTTAAGAAGCTGGAATGTCTTACCTAAGTAGATGAAATTCACTCCAGAATACTTTATAAAATGGCTGAAACAAACAGAATGATAATGATTATCACCTCTGAGAACTAATAAAAGGACACATAATAACAAACTATGCCAATGCAATGGGAAACCAGGGATCATAATAAGAGGGCATTATTACTGTACCATAAGTTCTTTAAACATAAAAATCAACAAGAATAGACAGGGAGAATATGTACCTATGCATAAATGTAAGAGCACAGATATGTGTGGGAAAAAAAAAAATTGACTGCTAAAGCCTAGTAAAACCTCTACTAGAAAGGGAAGTTAAATCAATTATTTAATAAAAGGATGAGCATTTAGTAAATAGGGGAAAACTGAAATACTCAGTGTCTTTTTCCTTCAAGCTTCACAGAAGAGGGATAATCATTGAATTAAATAGTAAATTAAAAATAAATCTAGGCTTGGGTTTACATCTACCAATGTAGATTGGTATTTGTTACTAATAATATTACTAATAATATTAAAATACTAATTTATTACTAATACACAGTTTTAAAACAATTTTATTGAAAAGCAATATAATAAGCTTCAGGATAAAAAAAAGAAACAGCTACTTTATTACAACATTTTAAAAGCAAAGCAGAAGCTAACAGCCTTATTTGAAATGTTATGAAATACTATAAAGCTGTTCAGAAAAATGCTATCAGTGTTTCATCATCAAACTTGAAAACAGAACAATTGATGTTCCTTAGGGACCTGTCTTGCTTTTGGTATTATTCAATCGTTTCCATTGATGAAGCCGTATATAAAATAGGGTTATTAAATTAATGGATTATGTCAACTGCAGATAGTTTAATCACTTCCACAGGTGGAACTCAAACTTGAAAGTTATGAATTAGAAAAAATACTTGAAAGAGGAGCAAATTCAATCAGAGCAAATAGGTAAGTGTACTAAAGTAACTAAAACCTACCACACAATTACAGCAATTCTGCAGAACAGTGTCTGAGGTTATAGTGGATCCCAAAATAGATACTGAGGGGAAGGTGTCTAAGTGGAAGTTTTGAATATAGGCCATCTGATGTAATCTGTCCACTGTTCTCAAAATATTAAGACCTTGGCTAGTGTATCACCTCCAGTTTTGAGACTTTAAATATCCTGTGGGTCAACTGGAAAAACTCAGAGAACTTTTGGGGCACCGAGGACTGTTGGAACAATTTGGGCAGATGATCAGGGAAGGTTTCTGTGGGATGGGTCTCTGTGCCAGAGGTCATCTCCAGCTCTTTGATGACCAGAGTGAACTACCAGAGCAAGGGTCAGTGCATGAAATCAGGACAGGCCCTGCTGGATGAGTCTGTGTGGGGAAGCAGGTTGATGCCATCGCAGCAGAAATACTTTCGGGAAGAATAGACTATGTCAATTCCCACTGTTGGGTTGCTGTTTCCTGCTGCTCACATTTTTTATGTGAAATGTTCTCTCTCTTTTGAACTAGCTTATGGCACTAGTACACATTTTCTTCAGCATTGCACGGTGTAGTATTGTTTCTTTGCCACTGGGTTGGTAGGGTATGATTTCAGGTTTTATTTCCTGCCAGTGTTGTGAATTACCATGAGAGTGCAAGTGACTGTGGATGACTGGTATTTTCAAGTTGGCCATCTAACCACAGAGTAGAGTACTACATTTGGGTGCATGTACCTACAGCCAAATATTTGACAATAATTAATTTCATAATTGGAATTTTTATTTGATGATTTTATTTTGCAAACCATTGAAGGGATTGAAGTGACCAACTGTCCTTATAGATATCCCATCCTGTAGAAGGTGAACTGCAGTGAGACACCTGTCCTGCAATCATGCAGTGTGGTTCCTAGTGCAGGATATGCCACGGGTGGTGGGACAGCCTTCCCAAGGCTGTGCCTGTGCACTGCCTGTGCACTCCAACACTTCTGCATTGCTCTGCTGCCCAGGGAGCAAAAATTCTGCCCATCCTCAAGAGGAACATGATTGTCATAACAGCTAGGTGGCCTGTGTGTTCCCCTGCCACAGGCAGCTCTGTAGTTTGCTTTGCTTCAGGCTGGTCATGAAATCAAAGCAATTGACTGGATGTGCAAAGTGATCAGCGCTGAACTGCTGTGTCTTCAGCTGAGTGGGCCATCAGGATGCAGTCATCAGCCAGAGGCAATTCAGGGGGTAGTGAGTTGGCTGGTTTCCATGAGCACAGGGCTACCACAGGCTGGTGAACTTCTCTGTGGAGAAGATTAAATACTTCCATTGGTACTGGCAGAAGGCCCCTGAAAGTACAGGGGCAACCATGCAGCCCTGGTTGATGGCATTTTGTGAGCAGGAGGGAATGGAAAATATCAACAGGTAATCAAACCTGGAGGAAAGGAGGGGAGCCCAGCAGGAGTCTCTCATGGCTGTTTCTGGCAAATATTGTCATTAATGTAATTAACAAAGGGGTAGAGGCTACATTTATAAAGTGAACAAAAGTATCAGCTCACCAGGACTGCAGGCTGGGAGGCCTGAATAAATTAAAAAGTGGTTTTGATTAATTGTAGGGGAGGTCAGGAATCAGGAAGATAAGCTGCTGTGGAAAAAAAAAAAAAGTGGAAAATACTGCATTCAGGAGGGAAATAAATAAGCACAAATGAAATGAAAATGAAAAATATCTGGATAAGCAGCAGTTCGGAACTTAATAATCTGCAGATTACAGCTGGCCTGCAAACAGAATATGAATCAAATTGTGATACTGCTGCATAAAAAGCAGAGTTCACCCTGGAAGATGCTAACAGCAGCCGTGTTCACAGAGGAAGGGAGGTAATCATTGCTCCAGGTTAAGCTGTGCTGAAGCCTGAGCTTGGCACTGTGTCTGGTCCACAGGGCCACACTTTAGGGCACAGACAATTTTGAAAGAGTCTGAGAGTAGAGAAAAAAAAAGATGTTTTTTAACCTGCGAGGAAAAATTAAAGCACTTGGGTATGTTTCATGTGCAGATTACCAGAAGGAATGCGATAAACTCTCTGTCTGTGCAAGGGGTGCTGTAATGAGCTATTCTCAAAGGTCGGAGATGACGGGTGATGTTATCATCTTTGGCAGCAAGAATGGCTTATACGGGTGGACAGGCAAACCTCCCGAACTAACCGGAGGCCACTTCTAGTGCATCTCAAGCAAATTACATCATCTCTGTCTTAGAAATTGTTCAGAACAGTCTGGAGAATTGCTAGGGATGGCCTAATTGTGTGGCCTCCCTCTGAGCAAGGGAATAATACATTGAATAGTTAAATATCCTCCTGAAGCACCGTTTGTGAGTCCTGTAAATGTAGGTGGCCTAATTAAGATAGGGGAAAGGATAACATATTGGGAGAGGAGGACTGGAATGGGTGGTTGGGTAGGAAGGTACCAGGAGGGCTGGAGAGGGCCCTGGTGAGATCATCTGAAATACATGGATGCTTCCAGTCACCTGTTTCCAAAGCAGTGGACTCAATGTGCTGGTGAAGAGAGAGACTCTTAGGAGACTTCCATTCAGTGGGCAGGTGAGATGACCAGCCCCTGTGTGTGACCAAAGGATATGAGGAAGGAAAAGTCTCATGGTGGTCACACCATGATGGTGAAGGTCAGGTGAAAAGCAACAGATGCCAAGAGAGTCGGTATAAGTGGACAGCAAGATGGGAGTTCCTGTCTGCACACCTGAGATTTCTAAACATAAATGCGACAAGGTGTTGGAGCAGCAGCAAAACTGTCACGTTGATAATTAAGTACAGTCAGTTCTACAATCATGACACCTTGGCTGGATATACTCAATCAGCTATTGTTACCAACCAACCCAAACCCAACAAAACCCAGAAACATTCCCTACAATTCCTTTTACAGAGAAGGACATACAATATACCCCTGTGTTCTCAGGATTCATAGCATTAGGCAGTACTGAAACATGCAGTTTCTTCAGTTACAAAAACTGGTATTTGCCTCATATCTCTGATTCACTCACTTATAATAGACAATTAAGTCTCTGGATAAAAGAATTGAAGAAGCATTTAAGGGATACTGGAATAAAACCATAATTGGATTAACATTATCAGATGTCCTTAAATCTGTGCTTTGCATGTTCATCATGTTAAAATTCAGAGATAAATGCCTCCTTGGCATGGAGGGGAAAGCACTTTACAATGCAAGCTGTCAGTTAGTAATGCTCTTCCCCACTGACCTTGTGTTGAGCTCATGGTTTGCTCCTCCAGTTGGAGTTTCAGACACTCACTTTTGTTGCAACCCTGACAAGTATTTGATAAAAGAAACTCCACTGGTTTTAAACGGGAGTCATCCTCATTTTCTCCTGTCTAGACCTCCTCAAAATTTGTCACCTTTCTATAACTCGGACCTATGTAAATCTCAGCAAATACCATTTTGTTAGCCTGACAAAAAGCTTAGAATAAAACTCCTTTTTAGCATTTTATTCTTATGATTCAATCAGTAGAACTCACACTATGGAGCAATCACATCTGCTAATGAAATTAACTATTTACCTGTTGCTAAAGGCCCTCCAGCGTGGGAAGAGGTAAAGCAGATGAAGCCCCAGACCCACAGGTCAGTTGCAGACACACTGCAATTGCTTCTGAAGGAGCTTTTCTCACCTTGCTGAGCCTCTTGGAGGAATACAAAAGGCCACTGTGAGTGTGGAAAACCAGTGAATCGCAGCATTTCATTACTGGAGAGATGCTGTCAGCTGCACTGCAACATTTCCCACTGCCCTTGAAGAATTAGCAAGAAATACACATTTTAGCACACACCCATGGTGTTAGCACGGGGTTTTTTTCTGTCACTGTTGGTATTTCACAGTACAAAAGGATTATAAATCCTCATTCATGTATGCACTGTGTCATTATCAATAGATCTGTCTTTTACCTGTCATTGTAAGGAAGCATCAGTCTTCCAAAAACTCTTTTTCACAATGGCAAAAACAACTGAAATGTTGCTTTATTTAAAACCTGTTAGACTGAAATAGGAAAAAGAGCATATTTAAAGTATTGCTGTACTTTGTGGGCAGTGCTCCCCTCCTCTCCCTCCTTTTCCTGCCTTCTCTTTCATCTGTATTGCAGAGATGAGCTCCTTCCCATCAGCTCTTTGTGGGCATTTACCCTCACCCCAGGCCGGGGGGGAGACCCGACAGGCACCCCTCACACCAGCTGTCTGGGACAGATGGAAAGGGACCACATGAAATGAATGTTGAGCTCCTGGTGCCACAGAAGTGCTGCGTCACAGGGCACAGGGCAGGAGTCCCTCTTCTGTGCTTGCCCGTGGTTTCCCCACAGCGACGGCAGCATTTGCAGAGCCAGATGCTGTCCAGTCAGAGATAGATCACGAGGTGCTAAATGAGCTCGGACACCAGCCAGCACAACACTGCATCCAGAAGAGCTGCCAAGTTATGTCCCAGAAGCTGGGTGGCAACTTAGGAGCAGCATTTCCCTCCCAGTATGCATACCCTGGGCATCCCAAGCTGGCAGGACTCTGCAGCCGGTGCCCCGGGCAGTACACTCAGCCCCAGCTCTGCTTTGGGAGGGGCAAGAGAATACTCGGGTCTGAGGACTCTCACAGAAGCATCACAGCAAACAAGGTACAAGCCAACCGTTTAGGATCTTTGTTTCCATGAGTTTTCTCATGGAAAATTCCCTGTTAGGCCATCCTGGAGCAGCAGTAGCATCAGTGAATCAAAGAAAGCTTTGGAAAGCAGGGGGGAAATACCCACCCATGACCAGGGAGCAAAGCAACAGAGTTGCATCTACAGTGCACTAACAGCTGCTCAAGGAGAGGAAGGGCCAGGCCCTATTCTCTGGCCTTTTAATAAGTAAAAGATACTTTTTGGTTTTCAGAGCAGGTGTCATTGAGGGTGCAGCTTGGCTGAGCTCTGTGCTGTATGTTAGGCATATGCTGCTGCAGTTCCTGCCTGGCTGAGGAGCACCAGCCCTGCCCAGATGCAAAGGAAGTCCAATGAATGCTCAATGGCCAACACAGGGCACCAGGAGCTTTGTTTTGCAGAGCTAGCTGCAGGCAAGTCTGTGCTTAAAATATATAAGCAGGTGCACCAAAATCTGTGTTGATGGTCTCTAGGTAAGATTTCTGCCTGAAGGCAGTGCTCTCCCTGCCTGCTGGGACTCCCCAAGGGCCAACATGCCTCTGTACTCTGGCTTCAGCATTGCAGGGTGCTCTGGCCACACTGGGCATGTATGCAGGAGACCAAGGGCCTTGGAAAAGGCGCAGCTGAGTTAGTAGGAGCTGAAATATCTGCTTTTGTCTCCAGAAGCTGCTGGCTTTTGCTGTGTGCTGGGCTGCTATGTGCTATGAGAGGTGCAGTGGGCAGCCAGGGTGCCCGGCTGCTGGGTGGTTGTGCCTCTGGCCAGCATGGTCAACCCCCAAGGACAACAGCAGGCAGGTTTTATTGCAAGGTAGGACTGCAAAGCTGTGTTCCTAACATGGCAGGACAGGGCCTGCCTGCCCTCTGTGCTGCAGCTCATCAGACCTGACAAGCTAGCAAGCTCTTCCAGTTGCTGTTCCCTTCTCGCTCCTATTACATTACAGAGCATCTTAATTGCGATTACTGTAAAGAAAACAAAACAATCCTGTCCTCCAGGTGCCTCATTATGGCTTCTGTTAGAAATAAGCCAGTGACAGATGGAGGAAGCCCCAGACATCTCAATTGCTTTCTAAAATTCGCATGAATTTCATTAGGAGTCATAGCGCAGGGGTTTGGGCATGTGCTGCTTTGCCTTCCCTGCTGGCTCATGCCTGTGCCCACACTCCCAGGGCAGATCTAACAAGAGTTAAGGAGGAGGGAAAAGTCCCTGCATGATTTGAAAACTATCCCACCTGCTTGTTTTAAGTTTCTGTGCTGTGTTTAACCTCAAAGCAGAGCTTCAGCAGAGACTTAGAACAGGGGCACCTTACTCTGCTCCCTTTGCTCCTACTGCCGTGGCTTCCATCCCTCGACCCTCATGGCTTGTCCAGCACCTTCTCCTGCCCACAGGGCTCGATTGTGGGAACACTGCAGTGACAGCCATCCCACTGGTGCGTCATGGTCATCTACCTCACCCCACATGCAGGTGCCCAAGGGAGCAAGCCCCAGTGGGGCATGGTGGGCTCTGGACGAGGGAAGCAGGGCTGGCAGTGATCTCCTGCTGGACTCTCCTCTGGCCAGTGCAGCCTTGTGCTGCCTCTGCCCTGGCCATAAGGGTTGGTTCTTCTCCTGGGTTTGGGGGGTTTTTTTAGAGATTGAATCATTGTGTATGTCCGTCGTATGGACAATGTGTTCTGGGAAGAAATAATAGCCCTCTTTACCCAGAGCAGCCAGCTGTACCTAAAGCCAGACTCAGCAGGAGCATGAGTGACACATGGTGTTCAAAGCCACACAGGGAGGCACTATTTTTGGGAACACATTTGTTTCCTCCAATATCCATCTGGCAGAGGCAGAAAAGTTGATGTCTCAAGAGTTGTGGGCTAGGTGGCTGGGAGAGCCCCACTAGTCAGGGGGATGGGGCAGGTCTTGCTCTGGCACTGGGTACAGACAGCCCAGGAGATAAGGGGGCATAAACAGTGACCTCACAGATTTTTGTTTCAAAGCCCCTCCTGAGAAGGGTCTCTGACTTCCTTGCCCTTGCAGCCCCATTTCTGCCTCCTGAGAGCAAGAAATTTGTGCTGCAGCAGCTGAACCAGAGCTCTTGCCAGATGGAATAAGATGTGGTAGAGTACTGAGTGAGTCAGGCATGAAGGTATTTCTCATTACACCTCTATAGCTACTGATAAAACTTCAGTTAAACCTAAGCAAAACCTGGGAAAAAAATGAAGGCAGAATCACAGCCTTGATGGTCTTTGGAAAGGCACTTTTCTTGCAAGGAAATCACCACTTTCCCAGGTGCCTATGGAAGATGACAGGAGAAGCAAGAACAACTCCCTGTCCTGCCTCATCGAAGAGTGGAAGGCAAATATCACAAAGATCAAATATATGAAATAGGTAAAATTCAACAAGTCAGGTCTTACCTGCTGTCAGATAAGCCAGGCTGGCATCTGCCACCACAAGGAACTGAGAAAAAAAAACAAACAAACAAAACAACAACAAAACCAACCCAAAATGAAGGCATTAGCCAAATAGGTGGTTTCAATTAGCAGACCATATAGTAATGATAACCATGAGGAACTGCCTTGTGGTGAACTACCTTCCTTGGGTTTGCTGCTGCAAGTCTGTCCTCATCACAGGCTATCCTAGGATGCAGCTGTCAGCAGAACTGGCAGCTTCGACTGATGTCTGATTGTCACTGGAGGATCTGGGAGTGGTTGCACAGGGGGCCCTGGTTTTCAACGGGCCTCTCCAAGGATGTCTCTAGGTTTTAATTCAATATAAGCACTTGGCACTTGAAGTAATGCCATAATAGTGTCTGTGAAGCTGACAAAAATCTCTTTCAAGTCAACTGTTGGCTGTGATGCAAGGTAAGTTTGTCTTGGAGGGTTTCAACTTTTGTCACGAGCTCTAGAAGAAGAAGAAAGGACAGAGCAGAGGTGATGGCACCTGTGTGTGCATGAACATTCACCTTGGGTTTAGAGGGGGGCAGGGGGACTTGCAAACACAGCCACACTGCCAAAGGGACCCAAATACTCCTGTCACTTCTTTCTCAGATCAAAGGGCAGCCCTGCAGCCAGTGAACAGGTGTCAGGTGGGACTGGCTGCCAGAGCAGCAGTAGGTTGGTGGCTGGGTGTGTGAGTGGTCAGAGGGTGGTGGCAGTGGGTGCTGTGGCAGGGACATGGAAGATGGATAGAGGAACAAGCACAGCACAAGGTGGTGTGGTCAGCCCTGCCACTGTGGTCACCACTGGGTGCTACAACACTGGTGATGCCCGTGGGCAACACTAGAGATGCCATTGCCCAGCAAACCCAGGAGACTGCAGGAGAGCAAGGGAGTACAAGGAGCTCCCTAAAGGGGATTCAACACATTAGTGTCGAATTCTTTGCAGTGACAAGGAAAGGAATTGAGCACAAAACCCATTCCCAAAAGAACAGCAAAGCTGTGGAAAGCTGTTAAAAGCACATTAAAGGGAAAAAAACTGATGAGTTGTCACTGACCTAAAACCAGTGGTGAGGAAACTGCTGTAACATTGGGTCTTTCTCCTGGAGCCTGATTTGCAGCCAGGTATGTGCTCCTCCTGCAAGAGCAGAAGACCCCCGGCTGAGAAGCAGATGGCTTGGGAAGAGCAGAGAATTCTTCAAGGGGATTTGAAATTTCAATTAACCATATATTTTATTTTTTTATTTTTCTCTTTTTCAGCATATTCATGCTTCGCTGGAATCCATAGAAACCTCAAAGAAAGAAGTGTTTGTGTATTAAATACATATATTACTTTATTTGATTATATTTTATACATTTATCTATAAAAATAAAGAGGGATAAGCTGTTCTAATAAATGCATTTTCAGTTGTCCAGGGTTGGTGAAGGGTTCAGTAAGTCAGCAGTCGGTTTTTATCAAATTGTTCCTGTCACTGCCGCTACCTTTTATAACCAGATCTGAAAGGAAGATTGTGTACAAGATATTTCCCCTGGCAGCATTACTTGCTCCTGCCTAGGAGGTATAAGGCTGTACTCCTCTTATGCAATGTCTCGGCATTTTCTTAATTAAGAATAAATAAAAAAAAAATATAAAAGAGCCTTCTTTCATCTGATTAAGCAGATAATAAAAACACAGACTACCCTTAAGCATAATCACTGATTAAACACTTGGATGCGGAACAAACAGGCTGAAGAAAATTTTAATACATAAGCATGGGATTGATCTACTAAACAGCCAAAAAGCTATCACTAATTGGGAAGATTCTGCATAAGGAAAAACCAAGCTCAAAGGGGAAATCACATCATTTCTGTGAACATCAATTTACATGAGGTTCAGGTGGCTGGGGCTGGTGGCTCAGGCTGAGGATGGGTCTCCAGTGCTGTGGCAAGGAGGCAGCCCCAGGCACCTTGGGCAGATGGTGTGGGCAGGGGTCTGGGGGCTCCAACAGGCCGGTAGCCCAGCAGTTTGGGCAGCAGGAGAGCAGAAAGGAGACCTTAGCATTTTCACAGCCTGGCAGTGGGACTGCCAGCAGCAACATCTTTCTACTCTTCACCTACAGGGATGACTTGACAGGGCCAAGTCTGATTTTCTAATATTTCGAGGCGTTCAGGAGGCAGGATAAAAGTAATTGGAATTTCAGCCAGAAAACACACCTCCTCCAATTATTTGTCCCTTAGTTTAACATTTTTTTGTGGCAAGTGTGATGTGATTTCCAGCACTAAAACTTACAAACCAAAGATCTCAGTTGTATTTATCTGCTTGCAATACACTGCATTGCCACTCACCCAGAAGTGTTAAGTAGGCTTGGATGCACAAGCAAGCTCTTTTCCCTGTTCCTGATAGTGCTCTTTCATTCCCAAGCTCCAGTACTCATCCTTGCCCTGCTCTCAGGTCCTGCTGTTCCATTTTTAAGCACGAGTGGTGGCAGATGTGACTGGCACTAGCAATTGCCATCCAGATACAGCTGTCAGCAATTGCAGCACTGAGAGGGGCTGAATCCCGATCTGCACCAGTAATGCCATGAATCACGTTGGACAGAGGAGTGCAAAACAAAACCTCCTGCAACTATGGTTGCATGAGAAGATTTAGCTCTCACTTAGCTGGATGCAAGACAGCATCCTATGTTTCCAATTGCTGGGAAAACAGCATTACTTTTCCTTTCAATTACTAAATGTATTTTTTGTTCATTCTTTTAATGAATGAAATTAAATAGGAAATGTCTTGGAGGATGTGGGATAACTGATCAGATACACACCCAAACCAATGACTTTGCATAATTTATTCCAAAGCATATCTGCAAGGACATTAGCCAGGACAGATCCACTGGGAAAATTTCATTTTTCACCTGGGCAACAAGTAATGTCCCCTAAAGAAAGTACGGTCTTGTTCTTCTCTGGATATTGCATCTCCTAATTACTGTAATCTATTTAGTCTGCTCTGTTTGATTTTTTCACCCGTAGAGGCTACAAAGCTTCTGCTCTTAAACTTAGACTTGCAGTTGTCTCTGCTGGGTAGCAGTGAGGGCCGTGTGCCACATGGACTCTTCTTCATAAGAGCTGGGGGCAGCAAGGGGAGCACTGTACCTCACTGCATGCCTCCTGCTTATCTCCCTGTCAGGAGAAAAGGGCAGAGGGGCAATCCCCATTAAGAGCAGGCTGATGCCAAGGCAGACCAGGGGCAGACATGGGACCTGGCTGTGAAGACAACTTAAAATGACTACATCCCTTACATGTCTTGGCTGCCTTGTGCCTCAAAGTTTGCACTTCGCCCTCAGTGAAGCACTGGAGGAAGCACTGCTGCCACTTCCACTTGGGCCTATGCCTTTTTGGCATGTCTCTCCCTGGAGCGGGAGGTAGAGATGTTTTCATTTGGAGGTACAAGGAGAAAGTTCAACTGACTCTGTGAGAGCTTTCTGTATGAAAGAAGTTTCTTGTCCATACAACTTCCTTTACTACTAAGGTAGTTGTTCAAGGAAACTGTCCACTGAGTGTTCTCTTCACTTTTCATGTTGCCTTCACTTCTTGTACGTGTCCCTCTTGTGCTTTATCTTACATTTGTGTCCTTTTTAGTTCACAGTTCTGCCATCTTTTTATTCTTCTCTCCTTTAGTGGTTCATCCTCAGTGAAAAAACAAAAACAAGAATGCCCCACCACACCCCCAAAAAAACACAAAAAGCAAAACCAAAACAACAACCAAACAAACAAAACCCACAAAGAACTTGTTCTGAGGCAGGATCTCCCTTTCCAGTCTGTTCATGTGGGTTAAAAGTATTTCAGCCAGAGGAGACAATCTGAATGGCTTCAGAGGCTCACAGGCTCTGTGGGGAAGCAAGTTGGCAATGCAGAGAATGCAGGTATTGCCAGCATGACTCAGAGCTCAGCTCTAGATCAGCACTACCCTGACCACAAACATCTAAACCAGGGACCATCTTACAGGACGACTCAAACCCTACATTTTTTGCATAGAGGAGAGCAGATATTCTCCTTTGAACAGCCAGCCTCTCTCTTGGCAACATTCTTAACTGGGTATTACCCTGAGAAAACTGATGTAACTTGAGCAGGGCATTGGACCATTGTCCAGGGAACCCTTCCATCATAAAGCTCTCTGTGAAAATATGATCTTGAGGAAATGGAGCCTGTGCAGGTGAATACCAGGGAAGGAGTATCCTAATGTACATCCTCAGAAGGAATCTCCTGATGCATTCAACTCTGTGTTCCCTGCTTGAATATAGAGGGTCATGCTGCTTTAGAAAAAACAGAGCAAGTATGACAGGAGAGTATTTACTTCAGAACAGTGACAGAGTACCATTTAGAATGGCCTCTGTATTGACTTACAAGAAGTAATTGGGATATTTCATAGTGTCAGTGTCATTCCAGCAGTCATTGATGCTTGTGGAGATGGATATCTCTATGGGCACCATGGCTGCTCACACAGATTTCTCACCTGTGTAGAGTGCATGACAGCCAGAGCTGCTGAGGTTCCATCTGTGCCTTCTAGAGCCTTGCCCTCCTGCTGCAAGAGGCAGATTTAGGGTGGAACACAATCTCATATCTTGCATGTGCCACAGCAGAAGCATCCCCATTTTCCAATCTGGGGAAGGGATCTGCTTCTGAACTCTTTTCTGTGCTCTTGAGAAAATCTGCTTGACAGTGACTAAGCAAGCAAGGAGAAGCATTGAATAGGACAATACATGGAGACTGCTCCATGTATATCAGCTAGATATAAGAAACCTTAATGGGATACATTTATCAGAATTTCCTCCCCTGGCAGCTCTTCACAGGGTAGTCGAGCCTGAAAAATGCAGCTCTGACACCACCATGATATGCATGAGGCCTGGGGTGGTGATGGCTTTGAGATAACAGCTTTATAGTTTTCTGGAGCAAGCTTCAGTGGTGAAAGTCTCTTTGGCTGCAGCTGGGAAAGCCGAGTGTGTACCAATCTTGATATGTCACACCTAGAGATCATGAACCTCTGATGACTCTTGGGTTCTTGCAGTCCCTGTCATAGTCCATTCACTAGGACTGGTAAACTTAAGTGCTCGAGTGGGACCAGCTTGCTGGCTTCAAAGACCACTTTCAAATCTCATGTGCATCTTCTCTACTGTACTAAAACTGTGCATTTCATCCAGTGAATGCCTCAGGTAGAAGTTCAGTATTACATTTTGCAGCATGTATGGCAAACCTTGCATATATTATCTGTCATGTCTGCTTTTGAGTTTTAATTGGGATCAAAAGTGGCCACTCTGGGGTGCACAAATGATGAAAGGTAGAAGTCCTTGTGTACTGAGGTGAAGGATATGATATGCAGCAGATATGTCAGGGCCAGTTGCACCTTACTGCCTTGTTCACTGGGTTTCACTGGGAATCCTAGAGTGAGTTAGATTATTTTTAACTGTTTTGAGAATGAATTTCATATATACTACTCCTCTTTTCTTGTAAGTCCTGAGTGCCTGAAAGCAAGTGTTTTTGACATGATTGCACAGGTGATAGTTGCATTAGTTATTTAGAGGGTGACTTTGTAAAAATACTGAAACTGTTCTAGCAGTAACACCTCAAACATTTTGGCTGCCTTACTTCAGCTTTGTTGTTCGTTTTTGTTGTTGTTGTTGTTGTTTTTAATGTTACAAAAATGGCCTTTTGTTCTTTCACTTTTTTGTTCCCTTCTTGTCAGGTTTACTCAGATTACAAGTCAAAACAAGGTTTTTCTTTTGTTCCATGGTGTAGATTTACTGTCAGAGAAAAATTTGCCTTTCTCTTGGTTATAAATGCCGTAATAGACAACAGACAATAGACAGATGGTAATAAACCATGTTGAATTTCTGATGTCTTGCGGGTGGTGCAAGACTCACACCTCTGTCTGGAGAATCAGGAGTCACCCAGGAGCACAAAGGTTTCGGGTGAGACAATGCACTTTGTTGTGCTGTGTTTGGCAATCAACATGTATTTCAGGTGACAGCTGGTTCTTGGCTCATTTGCTGAGCCTTGTGGGCTGGGCCTGGTTTAATGTCACTGACAACTAGAAAAGACTTAAAAGTTATCTTTTATTCACCAGTGATATTAGACACTGAAAGGACACATTGCTCTGCTTGGCTGCTTTGGAGAGTGGTGACTGCTTTAGTGGGAAGCCTTTCCAGCTCCTGACTGCAGAGATGATTGTACCAATAGTGGCTACCAAAGGATTTTTGCCAAACCTCCAGCTGAAGAAGGGTTTCTTTTCTTGTCTTTCCATCCATAGAATTGTCTGTCAGGAGATGCTATAAGAGATATTACTGTTATAGTAAAGAGACTTCCTGATCTGTATGAGACATAAGTCAGGGAAATTCCCATAATGATGCATAAGACATCCTTAACAGGTGCAGGCTGAAGTGTGTTATATTTTTCAGAAGGCAGATTAAAAATCTTTACATGAAGAAATGGTGCTCCATCATTCTTCTCAAGTACAGCCATGGCCTTCTGAAATCCTGTCACTCAATACTGGTTTCAGATCAGCACCAGGCCTTTCTAAATGCTGGTCGAGCTCACTCTGACAATGAGTGCAGGCACTTTCTGCCTTGCAGAGGGCAGATTCTTTGTCTTAAGGAGGATTCCTTTGGTGGAGCACATAAGAAATGTCCATTAGCTGGATGTGCTACAGGTTCATGTGATTTTTTCTCCAAACCATCTTCCCTGCCAGAGACACTGCCAAGAAACAGAGCACAGAAGTGCTTGGGAGCAGATACTTTTCCTAGTCTGGAAAAGGACAATACTGCTGCTCTGGTATATGTGGGGGATATGGAAGAGTGTGGTACCAGACCCCACTGCTCCACCTCCCTGCTTCCCCAACATGAGCACATCAAATACCAGATGTTGATGTCCAGGGATGTCAACAAATACATATCCTCTGAGTAGGTGAGACACAAACCTACTGCAATTGAGGGCTCTTATCTGCCTCTATGCCCAAGGTGTTGGGTGGCTCCTGGGTCAGCACCTCTGAGGTTTGGCAGCACTCAGGGCAAGCAGGGTTGCATATCTTTTCGCATCTGGACATGAAGGTGGACCTTCAACAGCAACTACCCGATCCATGTGTCTATAGACATCACACACTGCCTAGAGCCCTTGCTGTTGCTGAAATGCAACATATCAGCTTCTAACTTACCCAGGCTGTGAAGTAGGGATCTCACCCAGGACACTCAGAGGTTAAAATGCAAACAGAGCAGCAGGAAGGAAGCAAAGAATAGCATAAACTCAAAACCTGGACTACAAGTCTGTGAGAGAGATACCAGCTATCTGGTCTTCCCCTTAGCATGGCCTACACCAGAGTACTTCCTGTGGCTTCCTTGTGATAATTGGTGTTTACAGTAGAAGAAATAATTTCCAAAGTATGCAAACCTGGGGAAAAAAAAAAAAAAAAAAAGCCAGTAAAAGAGAATTACCACATAGATCATAGATTTAAAGACCAGAAAAGAAATTCAAGCATTTTAGCCCTCCAAAAGGGGACATCTGATCTTTAATATACACAGAATATTTCATCATCCCAACCCAACCATTTTACTGATGAATTACGCTGTTGAAAGTCCTTGTTTTCCTGCTAGCTTAAATTTATCCAGGATCAGCTTCCAGTCACTAGAGTCCTGTTTTAATGTCATTGCACAAATTGATAGTATGTCTTCTAGATTCTTGTACCTTAGGCCTCCCTGTGGATCTCAAAAAGTTTAATGCCAAAATATAATTTGTTCTCATTAGCAGCATCTTGGGACTGCTGTGTGAAGGGACCAAGAAGGTTGGATGTATTAGGCTTTAGTTAAGACACAGAAGGGGATGCAGCAGTAAGCACAAAGCAATAAGTGCTAGAGGGAAGATAAATCAGGTGCTTCTGTGAGCCTTCTCCCAAAAGAACAGGGTGATACAGTGAAAGAGCACAATGCAAGCCCTGTCCAAATTAAAACTGATAACAGAAAATAGGCCTTACAGGCTAGATAATAAATCTTTGCTGCTCACTGCTCCCAAAGTGTTACCAAGACTTTACCTACAGCCTGTGAGCCCCGCTATCCCCAGCAGGGTGATGTTTGCTTTGCCCTCTCACCAAAGTACATGGCCATTTATGCAGGAGAAGACAGTGGTCCCTCTGGGCTGTGATGGCACAACCACCCCCCACGCTTGAGCCACATCATGATCTCAGAAATGCCCCTTAAGCCTCAGCACCTGGGCTAAGCTGATCTTGAGCTTGTCAGAAACACTATCTTCTCCCAGGACCTAGATCTGTCTAACAGGCTCCCGGTTTTAACAAACAGCCTTAGAAACTAATTTCTCTTGTCTGAGTAACAACCCAAGTGGAACAACATTTTTGTTATTGACCTTTCAAAGAGAGTTACCAACACAAATTGCAGCCAAGATGGAAAATTACTTTAACTAAAGCCAGCTCTCTTGCAACTCTATAAATAGTGGTCCTAAGTGACACCCTTTGAGCTCTCCTGGACTGCAATGGTCTGTAACCAGCACTGACCCTCTGAGTGGGACACTTGTCATAGCCAGTAAATTCTCAAGTTTGCCATACTTGTAGGACCATTGAAAACTGATGATTGAGCATGGGATGATACCCCCACTCCTTGAAGCTCTACTTTTTGCCCATTGAGAAGCAGCAAGGCATCCAACGTGAGTACTTCACTGAATGCAACAGGGATTTTTCAATATATATGCATTGAACAAACTACTTTTAGGTCTCTCTGCATGCAAATACGCTGTAGCGAATGTACTATGGATGTTGCTGTCTTAGATTGTTAAGTGCGTTAGATCCATAAGTAAGTTAGGCCTATAAGTGAGTTACTGTTGTACTTACAGTAAATTCTATTGAATCTTTTGTTAAATTGTTTAAGTTAAGCTATCAATAAAATGCTGTGAAGTTTAAGTGTTGTTAAAACCTTTATGCCTAAACCACTCATCAAATCCATTCCTAAGTTTGGCAAGGAGGTCAACTCTGAACCTTGTGATTCAAAAGGAGAGTCTCCTTCCTTCCTTTTTATCCTTATCCTTTCCCACCCCTACCCTTTTCCCATCCCCAGCCTCCATGTAGATCATTTTAGATTGATTTTAGTTTCAGACTGATTGATTTTTTTATTTCAGTCTGATTTTTTTCTGTGTGCTTTAGCCATCTAGGAAGTAGTAGAGTGAATCTTGCCAACACACTTTGTTGTGCCTTCCCTTCTATATTAAACCTGCTTTTGTCAATACCTTTGCTGGTGATTCTTTGAGTGCCCTAAAACACTCAATAAATGGGGCCCCACTGACTGCCATTGACACCAAGGATGGGGGATCTTTTAGTTTAAAGACTACATTAACCTTGGACTTTTTTTTTTCAGGCTGAGATTCTTAGTTCTGGATTTTGCCAGGTTCCAAGAGTTGTGCTAAATGATCTATTCCTGTCCTGCCTTTGTGCCACTGGTCAACTGTGGACACAATTTTCATGCTTGTGGTTAGCCATGAACAACACGGCTTTTCCTTCATCTCTTAAGCAGTCCTTTGAATTACTGATTGAATCTGTTTTAATTTCCCCTCTTGGATCCCAAAGCCCTGTAAAATTTCCTTCTGACTGTAGTAGACCAAGGACTACAGACCACTTCTTAATAAAATAACTATGAAGTTGTTTTCTAAAGACTTTGGATCACATACCATATATTTTGTTCTCTCTCAGCTTTTGGTTTCATCTTGTCAAACTGATCTCACAAACAGTCTAACATCCAAGGAGAAAAGAGCTCAGAGCTGATGGAGAACCACCAAAACTAACATCCTACCAGACAAAGGTGAAAGCCAACAAATCCCGGAAGGAAATTAAATATAAGAAAGTGCTTGTATGAATGAGATGTTCTCTTGTATTGGGTCACTGCCTACCTCTTTAAAGAGTTGTTAATGGCTGGGATATTCAGAGCATGAACACTTTTAGAAGATCATTAACACCAGCTTGAATGTTCATTAGGCTTAAACATCCAGGGAAAGGAGAGCTACTGGGAGAGCTGTTTTGGCTACAACTTGAGTGGCCTCAATTTTCAGGGCAGTCTGTTGGTTTTCTGGACCCTGCACACCTCCAAAGATCAATTTCTCTGTCAAAGAAATTAGCATGCCTGTAGCATGTAGGAAATCAATGTCTGCTAGTAAAAGGAGCAATAGGCCCCTTCTGTACTCAACAGCAGCAGACAGGCTGCAGACTAGCACAACTGAGCCAAAATTAGCCATTTACAAGGCCTTTAAATACTGACAGGTTTTTATCTCGTTTCATTTCATCCAAGTCTGTTTGCTGTATTAAGAGGGCATGGTTCATTTTTGATCAATTTTATTTTTTCTTTCCCAAAGAAGCTTATCTTATAAGTCAAACAATTCTTCTGAAGACAGGAAAAAATATACATAGAGGCAGGAGGTGTTGGAACTGAAGCCAGCTACAGAGGAATCAAAGGATTCATCTGCCTTAATGTTAGTTGTCTGTGGTGCAAATATCTATAGATGAGTCCATCACCTGGAGCTCCCTTTCTAGTGAAGAGTGAGAAATGGACTCTTACGGGGTGTGACTCAGTTGGACTATTTCAGGCAGCTTCATTAGAATGAAGTGAGTGTTCACACAGGCTGTGCCTGTTTCTCTTTGGTGACTATAAAGGAAGATCAGTTCAGATGTGGGTATTTACACATGTAGACTATGGTTGCCCTCTGATACCTCTGAGTCTTTCATCCCTATTGAGACAGCCAATGTCATTCTCTTTCATCCTCAATTTTAATTAAAAATAGTGAATCTTAAACCAGCCATCCTAGTATTGTAAGAGGCTTGAACTTTCCCTGCAGGTGCAAGAGGATGTGGGCTATATTGAAGGGTAAAGGGCCCAGGACAAAGTGAGATGCTGCGCTTGCCTGCAATGCTGAATCTTTTCATAGTGCAGTTCACTGGGATCTATCTCTTCCTGCAGGCAGAAATATAATAGAATCACAGAATTGTTTAAGTTGGAAAAGACCTTTAAGATCAAGTCCAACCATTAACCCAGAACTGACAAGTCCATCTCTAAACCATGCCCCTAAGGGCCACATCTACATTGCTTTTAAATATCTCCAGGTATGGTGACTCCACCACTTCCTTGGGCATGCTGTTCCAATGCTTGATAATCCTTTCAGTGAAGAAATTTTTCCTGATGTCCTATCTAAAACTCTCATGGCACAACTTAAGACCCTTTCCTCTTGTCCTATTACTTGTTACCTGGAAGAAGACACCAACACCCACCTGGCTACAACCTCCTTTCAGGTAGTTGCAGAGAGTGATAAGGTCTCCCCTGAGCCCCCTTGTCTCCAGGCTAAATACCCCCAGCTGCCTCAACTGCTCCTCATCAGATTTGTGCTCCAGACCCTTCACCAGCTCCACTGCCCTTCTCCAGACATGCTTCAGCACCTCAATGTCTTTCTTGTAGTGAAAGGTCCAAAACTGAGCACAAGATTCAAGGTGTGTCCTCACCAGTGCCGAGCACTGGAGAGTGATCACTGTGCTAGTTCTGCTGGCCACACTGTTGCTGATACAAACAGCACTGTGGGAAGCTGGAGGTAGTAAACCCTGAAAATCAAGTAAAACCTTTTAAAATAGTTTAACTAAAAAATTCTGCCTCTCAGTTGTTCAAATATCACTTCCTTTGTATTACCAACACATTTGCTCTCCAGTCTTGCAGAAAAATTACTTGTATGATCTGATTATATATGCACACACCTAAAAGTATAAAAATGCCCTGTGCAAATCAATTAGAAATTCCCAAAGAACAAAGAAAAACTAAAAATAAAAAGCTAACAGGAAGTATTATACCTTCCTGTGTGATGTTAAGAAAAAGGTGCTTACTTGGTAATGAAGCAGAACTGGTATGGCTTCTTTCCCTTTCAAGTCATCTTTAAAGATGTCCTCAACTGATTTAGTTGTGTTTAATCAACTGAAATTGAGTGAGGTCACAAATTTAAGCAAGAAAATTTGCTATGTTGAAGATCTTAATAGAAGATAATTGGTTAATACAGGAGGCAGTAGTTTGCAATACTCCTCTAATATTTTTCTTTTAGTCACTGCCTGATAATGCATCAAGAATATTTACACTTCTTCTTACAATTTTTGTTTTCCTCATACAATACTTTATGCTTTCACACAATTTCCACACACCTGTACTTTCCTGTTTTCCTATGCTTTGGTGTTATTTTTCAGCACCAAAAAGTTCTCCTTTTTGATTGGCACATCTCTGGAGAAAATACAATATGTTTCTCTGTAGCAGGTGGGCCCCAGGGATTTAGCATTGCTCGGGGGTATTCGTATTTCTTGGGCAGGAGAATATTAGTCCCTCTTTCTCTATTATATCCACCAAGAAAAATCCATGATCTCCAGCCTTGATCATGTAAGCACAAAACTTATGTCATTGCAAAACACAAAGCCCAAAATCTGCTGGGAAGATTGTATAGTCAACTCCAATATATCTGTAGGAAAGGTACCAATGAAAATGTTCATAGACTGACTTAAAAGCATGGGGAGGTAATTTGACATACTTCCAGGAGAAAACAGCAGTGTTACTACATAAGCACCAGAAAAGATAAGGTAAGATATTTTGCCATGGTTACAAATACAAGGACAATGAATCCTTTCCCAAGAAAATGGGAGAAAAATAACTGGCAAGGTGCCTGCTTCTAAAACCAATTTCAATATATAAAGGAGCCTCTGAAAAGGATTCTGACTAATATACTGCCAGGCAGAGAGAAGGAAAAACCATTTCTGGAAGCAAGAGGCATTGAAAGTGCAACCAGAAATAAAATAATAGATCCTTTAGAGCTCTCAGGAGTGAGACCAACCCAATAAAACTGCTAGTACCCACTGATCTCAAATCTGCATTTCATATCTTTGACAAACTCAGTTGACACTGTCCAGGAGCAGCTTCACTGCCCATGTGACCCAGGAACTGTAACTTTGGCCATCTAATTCCCTTCCGCCTGGGAGCTAGAAATTCAGCTGGAGGCAGCACAGGCATTGCTGGGAGGTCATTTCTCCTTCTGAGGAGGAGCTAGCAGGAGTTTTCCTCTGAAGAGTCTAGACTCAGTTCCTGTAAAGAGATTCTTACAAGGTTATTTTGTAGAGACAGATCATTTCCTTTGCAGTTTCTCTTGTCTACATAGAAGAGGAGATTGCTGTAACTGCGTCATGTCAAGCTGACACACTTACTACTACAGAGCTACTTGCAGGTAGCTGTCATACCTATAGATAAACCCTGACTCATATGCTGTTTTCACTCATCACCCCACAGTTTAAGTCAGAAGTAGAGTCCAAGAGTCCCTCTTTGCCTGTATGATCGCTGATTCCTCATGTGTGATAGGCTTTAATTCTCCCCAGGGCATTCAGTCTTGTCTGCTGTAGGGGTTAACAGCGGGTCTCTTAGGTCCCTGGAAGAAGAGATTGACTTGGCAAACTTTTGTGTGTATCCTTGAAGATAAGTAAGTCTTATACACAGCCTAATTAAAGAACAGACTGTAAGTCTGTAAGTTTGGGGTGTGAGAATCGCAAGCTTAACCTTGAACGTCTCCAAGTATCTCACAATTACTGCCAAATGTATCAGCAATAATGAATAGCCAATTAAAACGTTGTTGCTTGCTTGCTGTTTGCTTGCTGCTTGCTTTCTGCTTTGAAAAAGATATAAAAAGGAGCTGAGAATAATAAAGACAAGAGCTTTCTTATGTTGCCCTGAATCAGCCTTCGTGTGTGTTTTTATTGACCGCCACAACATAACAACAACAGTCTGCCCCAGCATACTGGGGATAGCTTAATACTCTTACCTCCAAGAAAGAACCAGGATACCCTCTCTAGCCTTCTCAGCTCAGCTTTTTGTGGCATGGACAGACATGACACTAAGGGTTCCATTCAGGTAAATGTGGTAGACACTGTCCCAGGCTGGTGGATATCCCGCAAGCTGGTGCTTCTGGGTCTCTGCAGATTAAGGGGGAGAGTGGTACATTTTTCAGGGTACTCTCTATACAGTGTCATGGGCCAGGAACAGCTAACAGTTACCTTAGGCCCTCTTGTTGAATTATTTGCAATGGTTAAAGTGATTAAAAATAGCAGATGTGATGGAGATAGCTCATGGCAACCTCTAGGTCAGAGCATCTGAGCATTTGCATCCTTGCAACAGCCATGTGGTGCTGCAATGTCCTCAGCTACCTCCAGCCCTGTGACACTTGTGTCAGTGATGCCATGACAGCTCCAGCTGAGTGGGCAGAACCAGAGCCATGTTTGCCCTTACACGGTCAGGGTGCACAGAGCAGTTGCACAAGCATCGGCTCTCCCTCACCTTGCTGCAGCTGGCAAGGCAGCAGGGATGCAGCCATCGGGGATGCAGCTGAGGTGGCTGAGCATCACTGAGAGCCATCCTGACAGAGGAACTGAAATAAAATAAATGTCCTTCCCCAGTTTCCAGTGCAAAAGCAGGAAAGGGTGACATTTCAAAGAAGTCCTGCTACCAGCTTCCATTTAACTCAACTGGATGATTTCCGTCAGAGTACTGGTGAGCCCTTCTCCAACAGCACAGAACAGTTTGAAGAATGAATCCTGAATCCTGATTCAGCAACCAATTGTCACAAATATTAGCTTAGTTGTATTTAAAAAGGTGGGATTAAGCTTTTGTTCTTGTTTTAATTTCCAATCTCCCGCAGATTGCACAGCAAATCTGAGGTGAGGTTCATCATCTAACACAGAGGCCATTGTCAGGGTTTTTTTAACTAGGTGCCAGGTACCACAGTAGGTGAGAAAGTGAGCCTCAGTTGCTTGTGTGCACTCAATTGCAGTTGTAAATAACGCAGTGTTTGGAAGCAGTTCAAATTGCAGCTGCAATCAGATAGCCTCAATATTGGCTGTTTAGTGCCAGAGACACAGTGATTTTGTGAGTGCTGAGAGTAACAGGGGTAAGAAATGCTGGGAGCTCAGCCTGTGCACAATTCCTCTACAAGTAAAAATGTACCTGTAGCCTCTGATCACTCTACTTTCCTGTCATCTGCTGATCTTAAATGTCTCACATATTTGACCCCATTTACATAGGCATCTCTCCCAGGAATAATTCCCTAACAGTGAGTGCAAGACTGTGTGTTCTGAGGTCAAGAGAAGCAAGATAGCAATTACAGAGATAATTGTTTTTAATGCATTTTTCACCTACAGAGTCCCATTAAAATGTTCTTTGCAGAAGAACAGAAAGGAACAATGTTTTAATATTAGGTTTACAAGAAACACTTTATTCCTCCTTTATTATATCCAAATTCCTTGACAGCAATCATGAATTAATTTTCACATTGTGCAGTCTGATTTTCTGATTTTTTTCTGGAGCAGGTTTTGCTCACTACATGTGAGTACTGAAACTTGGAAAGCATTGAAAGTGTTTATGATAAGTAAAATCAATTGAAGGACATCGTTCAGTACCCTCTAGCTAGGATTAAAATACCTTGTATGTCTCTTAAAAATCAACCAGGAAGAAAAGACCAAAGCGTTAAGACCTGTTATGCATGATGTATGTAAATTATTTTTTCCTCCATCATGTTATTGATGGTGTTTGACAATTACCTGAATGAATTCCTATGTGCCCTGCAAGAGCTTTTGTCTTAGTCTCGCCAATGTCCATGTTAAACTGGTTATATTTTCTCTACTTCTTTAGTGTTTCCAGGAACAAAACTGTTCAGGTTACCTGCAACCTGGTCTTGCTGGTCCCCACACCAGAGAGGTGAAGTACTGCTGGGGTAGGGGGCAGGAGAGCTGCCACGGCTGAGATCAGGGCAGAGGGATCCCCCCTGGAGTACCCGCGGATTCAGGTGCTGAGGGAGAACAAACAGGGAACTGGTCCTGGACCCTTTGAAGTTGCTTCCACATCAGTTGTGGAAGAAGTCAAAGAGCTGCCACAAGCACTTGCTGATATCTTGGTAACATCCACTCTGCATAGCAGGAGAGGTGTCTGGAGGAAATTCTTGAATATTAACCATCTTTCTTGGACCCCTCTTCCCTCCAGGGCTTTATCCCATGGCACTCTACCAAGCAGATCCCTGAATAGGCCATAATCTGCTCTGCTGAAGTCCAGGGTATCAAGCTTACTGTGCACCCTCTTCACTGCCCCAAGGATCCCAAACTCCTCCATTTCACGGTCACTACTGCCCAGGCTGCCCCTGAGCTTCACATGGTCCACCAGCCCCTCTGCTGGCTAGAACAAGGTCTAGCATAGCAGCTCTCCTTGTTGGCTACTCTATCATTTGGAGAAGGAGAAGAGATCCAGGAACCTTCTAGATATGCATTGCTGTGTTGTCCTTCCTACAGATAGCAGGGTGTTTGAAGTCACCCATGAAGATCAGAGCTTTTGAGTGTGAGAGCACCCCTGTCTGCCCCTAGAGGACCTCATGTGCTCAGTCTTCCTGGTCAGGCAGCTTTTGCAGACCCCCACTATAATGTCACCTGTCTCTACCCTCCCTTTATTCCGACCCATGAGCTTTTGGTTGTTTCACCTTTCACCCCCAGACGGAGCTTCATGCACTACAGATGGTCACTGACATAGAGTGTAACACTCTCCCTTCATCTCTCCTGCCTGTTCTTCCTAATGAGCCTGTATCCTTCCATTCCAACGCTCCAATCACAGGAGCCATTCCAGGACATCTCCACTATGCCAATAAGATCATAGCCCTTCAGGCGTGCACCTCTAACTCTGCTTGTTTATCCCCCTGTTGTGGGTGGATTTGCGAAAAGGCAGTTAAGTTGGGCCCCCAGTTAAGGTAACTCACTGGCTGGAGTGGCTGGAATTCCTTTGTACTGCCCTTTAGGCACCATCAGCTCCCAGTAGCCCAAGTTTCTCAAAGTGGGACCCATGGTCTGAGTAGCCAAACCCCTGCTTATGGCACCAGTCCCATTTTTTGATTTTTCAAGTTCCACTGGCTCTTCCAAATTCCTTCTCTTTGACCAGAAGGACTGTGCTCACTCCCAGCTTTTGCTAGATGTTATCCACCTAGCTCACTACTGAAAACCCCGTGTAAGATGGTATCAAAACTGTCAATACACACAGTTAGAATAAGACAAATTTACAGTGGCTATTACTTGTATATTTGATATATTTGAAGCATTTAAAAAATAGCATGTTTGTTTGTTTCAATACTTCTTCTGGGACTCAGAAATAAGCCAAATTTTGTGCATTTACCAGAGTCTCCTTCTGTCTTGTCTTAGTGAGAGATACAGTTTTCTTTTGTGGAGTTTCCTGGTTCCTCACTTCTATTCTGAAATTGTATATGCAGTTCTCAAGGTATCCTTGGAGAGTATCTAACTTTAAATTCCATCAGGCTCCAACAATTTGAAAATATTTTATGTATTGCTGTACTTTCTAACATCTTTCACTTTTCTGTTCTTTCCTTTTAGCCTGAATTTGTACCATTTCTCCTTTGTTACATTAGCTGTTTGATCACTACTGGAGCCTCTTGTGAAAATTGTCAAAAAAAGGCATTCTGTCTCCCTGGTACCGCTTGCCATTAGCTTTCCTTCTGCAGTGAGTAGTGAACCAATGTGCCCTCTGATATTTCTCTTTCCAGTAATGACTCTACAGATTGTGGGGTTTGCTGTTCTTTATTTCTTTTTCTCTTGAATTTGATTTTCTCCCTTCCAGCACATGCTGTCCTTTGATACTCATCCTTGCTCACTTGACCTCATGATCATTTTCTCTGTAGTTATTTCTTATACAAGTTTACTGAAGAGCTGAAATAATCCACCTTGGTCTCCTGCTACAATTTCCAGTGTGACTAAATGAAAAAAAAAAAACATGCTGGTAGAGTTGTATCATAACATCATTTTGCTCAAGGAACTGACAAATCTCCTGAACTATTTAGGTTTTTAGACTGTTTTCCCACAAACTTCCATTATGTATTATCTTTCTTTGGGTACTGAAATCTGTTTCTTGAAGCCAATTGACTTAATTCTGTTTGGTTTAGTTCTCCTGCTTTCTTTGTCTAAGGGCCATTACACTTAATAATCTGTCCCTTAGCAGTTAAGAGCAGCCTATCAGCTGCACGCTGATGATGCTTAAAGAGCTGTAGGAAGGGAGCAACAGCATAATAAAAGCAGCCATGAAAATGGCTATATTAATTTGAATTATAAAACAAAATTTAAAAGATTTCAAATGGACCTGAACTATTAACTGACCTCCCTCATCTACCCAGGCTCTACGTGGTGCTTCATAATGCACTTTATTTTCCTAATAATTCACTGACACAGCAGGAGGTAAACTAAAACTTAACCTACCTGTGCAAAGATATATTCACGCCCTTAATGGCTACAACTCCAGCCTTACCTTGTACTGACATCCAGGGGGAAAATAGGCAGTATCCCTAGACCACCTCCAAGAGCTGAGCCTCCAAGAGCGCTGCCTCCAAGTAGTGGTGCAGAACAGCTTTAGCAATCAAACCCAGCTCTTTGTATTCAAAGCAGAGGAGCAAAATTTCCCCATGGCATTGGTGGAAGTGGCGCTGGTGGGAGAGGACAGACCAAGTCTTGCTGCCTGGCATATCACCCACCCATGGTAAGGCTGCACTCTTCATCAGAACAACAATGGACAGGCTGCCCAAAGTAGGGATTGTGGAAGCCCCATCTATGGAGATCTTCAAGATTCAGGTAGATGGAAGATTGATGGGCCTGACTGTGTTTTGTGCCACTTGTTGTCAGGAATGGCCTGGATGCCTCCAGAAGGGCTTTCCAGTCATCATGCCTGCGAAACTTCTAAACCAATTTCCCACCCTCCCTTAGCCATCACAAGACTGGGATTAAAGCAGAACCCCCACAAGAGGGGTTAGAGTCTGGCTAGCTCCAGAAACACTAGAAGCTAGCTATTAGTGATAGGTTTGTCAGTAGGGATAATTCATGCTTCCAAAATTTGTGTGGCTGTGGTTCTTCTTTCTCCTCCTCCCTTCACAGCCTTGCTTGTTTAAGCCTTTCTTTGAAATTTATTGTTCATTGACTAAGCATGATTTTGTGGCTCAGATTTCTACAGGTCAAGTCAGCACTGAAGGGGATGTTTTTGAGAAGCTGCCCTGGAAACAGGACATGGTCCAGGCTGTCATAGATTAGAACTTAGCAGAAAGGTGACATATGTAGGTAAGATGGTCCCAGAAGACGCAGGATTGCATTCAGTCACTGAGAAACATCTTTGGGAGGTCCAGTAGAGGTAAGGCAAAGGCAAGCTCTGGGCTCCTCCCTTGCTGTTGAAGGGCATAGGGAAGGCCAGCTTGGCAGGCTGCAAGGGTCTCTGAAAGCCAGGCAAAGCCTGGCCCTTTTCCTTTCCTTATCTTCATAGTCACCATCCAAAGGCATTCCTCATCTACTGCAGACAATTACATCCAGCACTTTCCCAGTTAAACCAATTCCCATTTCAAATGGCACCACAAAAATGCAGACACAGAAGAGCTGCTAGGAAGAGCTCTGTCATTAACTCACCAAATATTAAAAGGCATCAAAGCACTGCAGATAAAATTATTTCAAGGGCTAATTACTATACCAATCCTTCTGGCTTTAATTCTAGACCTGAAATATTGCTGTGCTAAGAAAATAGGATTCATAGTACATGAGATGTGGGAGAAGATTCAATTTGTAATGATAATTTGAAACTTTTTAATAGGATTTCACCAGCAATATGAAGACTGACAGTTTAATAATCTGTGGAAATTAAGAAATAAAGCTCAAGCCCCATATATAAAGCCTTCCTAAAATATTAGGAACACAGTACAAGATAATCAAAATACCTGGCAAATTCTTGATTCTCTTTATAGAGTAAGACCTACTCCAACCGCAGCCCTGTGGCTCTTGCTGCAAGAGCTGAGTGCCTGAAGTTGACAGGGGAGAGGAATTTTAGGCTTAAACTCTCCAAAACCTTCCTCCCAAAGTACTCAACATTCTGTCATCTTTGCAGAAGACATTTTAAGGATGTATTTGAAGAAGCTGCTTAGGTGCTGGACCAAAAACCTTACAAAAGATGGGAAGTAATTTTCTATAAGGACTTCCTCAGTTCAACAGGAGAGCAGCAGAAATTATCAGATCAACCATCTCAACTTGCAAGAGCACTGTTTTAGAAAGCCTTTAGTTTAAGGGGAAACTTTAAAAGCTGCACGCAAAAATAAGCTGGGACTTGGCCAATACTTCCTACCCTCTACAAGAGTATTGTGTGCCATGGAGCTTGGGCTGGTGCTGTGGGCTGCTCACAGGATGCCCTTACCCTCAAGAGGGATCCATCTCTGACAGCTGCCACTTTGTAGATGCAAGTAGGGATGAGGGTTTCTCCTCTGGTTCCCCACGTCAAGACACCTGAGCACTGCCTCACAAAGAGGTGTGAAGTACCTGCTTTGCCCTGGCAAGCTGGTCCCTTGAGTTGGGCAGCTGGGGACAGCAATACCCAGGGATCAACAGTGATAGGAACAACATACGCATGGTCTTAGGCACTGCCAATCACTCCAGTTTAGTATTTTCTGATCTCAACCAACATATCTGTTCATGAATTAATGAGAAGCAGCAAGAGACTTCAAGCCTGTTTTGTGCCATACTTACCGATAAAAGAGCATCATAGCTTTATTTTAACTGTATTGCATTAAAAGATGCCCATGAAAAATATAGTCTGGATCTACCACAGGTGCAGGAAAAGTACATGGAATGTCTTTGCTGCTGTGAAAGAATAATATTTTGTCAGTGTGCTGGATTTGGCGGGAGTATAGCTAATTTTTTCACAGTAGCTGGTATGTTGTGCAGTTGTGCTGGAAACAGTGCTGACAAATCAGGGATGTTTCAGCCACTGCTGAGTTTATGCAGTCAAGGCCTTTTCTGCCCTCTACCTCACCAGTGAGGAGGCAGGGGGTGCACAAGGAGGGGACACAGCCAGGACAGCTGACCCCTACTGACCCAGGGGATATGCCAGGTCATATGGCGTCATGCTTTGGCATATAAAGCTGGAGGAAGATGAAGGAAGAGGGAGAGATCAGTCAGAATGATGGTGCTTGTCTTCCCAAGTCACTGCTCTGCATGATGCAGCCCTGCTTTCCTGGAAATAACTGAATGTCTTCCTGCCCATAGAAAGTGGTGAATTAATTCCTTGGTTTGCTTTGCTTGTGTGTTCAGCTTTTCCATTACCTGCTGAACTGTCTTTATCTCAACCCACAAGTTTTCTCACTTCTACCTTTCTGATTCTCTCCTCCATCCCCCTGTGGAGGAGTGAGTGAGTAGCAGCATGGGGCTGAGTTGTCAGCTGGGGCCAAACCAAGGCACAGAGGAAAGCCACGCTTTTGAAGAAATTGCCTAACTCCATGTACTTTGCCAAGCTGTGGGAAAGCAATACTGTGTGAGGGAGACTGTAGTTCAGTTGGTGATGATACCGGCTTTTAGAAAAGAAAATGAAAGAAAAATACAATTATTAGGTTAACTCAAGAGGCTTGATAAGAAGAAATGCTACGTGCCACTCGACTGGTACCAGTGGGTTTGGTAAATTTGCTGATGGGGAGGTTTCATATCTCTGTTTTGACATTTTCAGAAAATGACTATAACAAAATTATAGCCTTGCCGAAATGCATCCACCACCTTTCAGGTCTGACTTTTCAAACTACACAACATGTGAGACACCTGGTTTAACTTATGGAAACACCCTATGTGAAGCTGTATTTTGGTACACAGAAGTTAGAAAATAACATTACCTAAGAAATCATATTTTCTGATTTTTTTTCAGATACTATTGCTGCTAATTAACAGCCTATTCCATCCATCTGAAAGACAAGGAATGCCTGAAAACTTGCTCCATTTGTACGAAGCAGGAGGAAAGAGTAGATCAGGCTGAGCTGGGCTTTGCCAGGGTTGTTCATGCTGAGTACACATTTGCAGCCCATCAGTTCTGAGATCAAATTAGGAGCTTTGTGTCTGCAGCCAGCAATAGCTCAGCAGTGAGTGCGTGACAGGCCACCACCTCCCACAGATGCCCAAACACATCCCTTGTGCTGGAGAATGGATAGAAAGCCCACAGGTACCCCACAGTGGGCTTCAGGGACTTGGCATTCACACCAAAGCCCCTGTGAAGGATGGGACTGTGATTTCATTTGTAAGCCTAATCAGATAGTAAAATAAAACCAAAGAATCAGCATAATTAATTCAAATCTATGTCTGGCAAACAGGTTCTCCGTATGAGCCATCTTTCAAGTCAGCATAAATTGAAGGTTAAGCTGGCCTGCCCTGTTGTAATCAAAGCAACCCATGGGCGGCTTAATTTTAATTACAGCTCCTGGGGACCATTTAGGTGCTACTCTGGATGCTGCCTAGGCTTCATAAAGACGATTATTAAAGTTGTCAGTCAGAGATCATGAAAGTTCATAAGCGCGGAAAGAATTGATTGATACCAGCTTGTCCCTATCCAGAGCATAAGGAGGATTAAATAAAAAGCAATATAAAGAGCCATCTTGGATCTGTGAAGCACTTTAGACTTCTGCCTAAAAGTTGCTATATAAATGCAAGTGATTATTCCTGATTTGGCTGAATGAAGAGGAAGAATGCTTGAAAATGAGGCACTAAAAATATTGCTTTTCAGATGTAGCGTTTAAAAGATGAGAGTAAGCTTCTTTCCTTTGCCTTGCCCAGTATCTGGGCTCAAGGGCAGCAAGGGGCCTTCTGTGAAATTGCAGGTTGCAGGGTCTTCCCAGGAGATATGAGGACTGCCATCCTCCTCACAGTCTAAGCTTCATGCTGGATCAATTATACACTTAAAAAAAGTTAAACATTATCTCATGAGCTAGTCAGTGAAGTACTCCCCGTTACCACTAGGAAAGATGGGAGAGCAGCTCAGCCCATCTGTTTATTGACTGTCCAGCCACCTCTGTGTGGGGCAGCTGCTACCCTGTCAGGATGAAGGAGGGACCTTGGCAGTCAGATTAAGAAGATGTCTAAACTGTAAGTGTCTAAACTTGCTAAGATGAGCCTTTCCCTAAGTCCCAAGCAACTCGCAACCACCACAGAAATCCACTGTTGGGGATGGGAATGGGGCTGGCCCCATAGGAGTGGGGCAAAGGAGCCATTCAGCCTTTCCCATCCCCATGCCCAGCATTGTGTAGCTGAAAGAGTACTTATTTTTTTCCTCAGGCCCCTCAGAGCCTGTTCAAACAAACACCCAAGACTGTTGTATTGTTGCTGGAGGGAAACATTTTCATAGGAGAAAGGGCTGTAAAGCACAATAGAGTGCTGCAGGATCTGCCCTTCTGTGCAATATAAATCAATTATTAATGGCAAATAGGAATCTGATAATGTGCATGTTATGCAATATATTTTAAGAGCTGTACACATACAAGATGGAAAATGGATAATATTTGTGCTTTAAAAAGACAGTTGCTGACACTTTTGTTTGACATTTCTGTGCACAGCTCTCCAAAGGGAGGAAGTTGTTTATTCTCTGTGCTTCAAGGAAAGGAGAAGAACATTTTTCTCATACTTTTTGCTCACTAGGTTTCCTCATGAATTTCAGACACTCAATAATTTCAGGTTAATAGGAAGTGATAACTCAGAGCCCAAGTCATTCCTCTTGCAAATGCTAATGTTAATCTATAAATAAAACATACATTGTAAAGAAACAACTCCTTCATGACTGGGGGGGGTGGGGGGGGTGTGCCGGGAGTAGCAGCCAGCCTGCTCTTAAATCTTCAAATCTGGAATTTGGTGCAGCATGAAACCTGTTGGGGTGATGGACATGAGAAGCATGCCACACCCCAGCTGTCCCTATGCCAGCACTGGAAGAGGGCTCCACTGCCCCAAATCACTGTTCATTGAGGGGCAGGGAGAAATGCCATCCTTCCTCACTGACCTGGTTGTTCACTGCCCTCACAGTATCTGGAAGCAGCTGGTTAACCATAAGGGGTGAAGGAGGGTGGCTGAGGAGCTTCCTCTGGCCAGGGTTCAATCAGGCTTTTGCAGACCATCCGGACTCCAAGCCCAGAGCCAGAGGAGAAGCTTGCAGCACTTGCCAAACATCGCAAACCCCTGTCCAGGCAGGAGGTCCCACTGCTGCAGTCATTCACCACAGCCCTGCAGTCAGAGGCTGGCTGGCTCCAACCCTTATGTGCCCCAGACAGTGCTGTCCACTGTCTGGCTGCCACGGTGGTCAGAGCAGGCAGAGGGAGATATCCAAAACTGTTTTCCTTTCACATGCCTGAGGTCTTATTTCAGTGCCTGTGTCTGGCTGTTCTGGTGGAGAGGGAGGGTGATGGAATCGGGATCAGCACCATCAGAAGAGAGGAACTGGGGTTTTCAGATGCAATTTTTCCAGTCCTGAGCATCAGAGTCACTCAGACACCCAGGGGCATGAAAAGTGGCTTGTGATTGGTATTTCAGCTTTTCAGGTTGCCTTTAAAAGATTTACCAAAAGTAAGAAAATGTAGGTAGCAAAATGTAAGGCACATGATAAATTGATGAGAACTAGTTCTGAGAAAGAGCAAAGTGATAAATGTTTCAATAATACATGGACATTACTAAATGAAGCTTTCTTCAGTTTATACCACCACAGAGAAGTTTGCATTACTGCCTTTTCCCTATTGGCCACAGAAATGCTGGGGGATGCAATAAGCAGTTTCAACTCCAAAACCAGACCCTAGCTTACATGTACTGCTATTGAGCAGAAAGCAGCACCAGAGAGCTTTGGCTGTTTAGGGCATTACTCACCCTTATGTAAGTGTTGTTGTTGGTATGGAGAGGCTAAGAGCTGGTTTTGGACCCAACACTACTCTGCACAAGGGCACTGTCACATTAATAAAATACTTGGAGTAATTCTGACACATGGCTTTCCAGAGAACATGGAAAAGTTATTTTTGTTGAGTATTGAAACAGTGCCTTGTGAGCAGTTTCCCCACAGGAGGCAGAGGAGGTTGCAGAGGACGCACAGGGTTGAAGAGGTGTGTTGCGGAGATTTCCCACTCCAGAAGTTTTCTTGTCTCATGGCTTTCCCTCACTGGCTTCAAGAAATTGCTCATGGAGAAGAATGGCTGCTATTCAGGGGGATAGAGTAGGACATGGAAAACTTCCCAGTGAAGCAGCAGTTGAGCATCCAAAGGGAAATTATTGTCTTCATGCAAGACTGCTTTTCTCCTTGCTTGTTTTATTGCTTTATGGAAACATCTGTCAGGCAATAATCTTTGATTTTCATGTTTTCACTCTTGCAGAAAGAAATAAGAGCTTTATGACACTGAGACCTAGTCTCTGCTCTCATAATCTTTTTGCTTAATGTTTACTCTGCTTGGAGAGGGGATTGCCTTTCCATTGTGCCTGCAGAGTGCTTTTGCCAGCAGGGACCCGTTCTGTGCCTTCACTGCTAGAAGCTATCATAATGAAAATAATTAATTACAATAATAAAATGTCATTTCTTTCTCTCCAAGGCTTGCTCTGTAGGTTTGCTATTAACCTGTGTGAAAGTGCAGCAAGATAACAACAGCCAGAGACAGTTGTTACTGTAAAACAACCTAACGGTGAACATCTTGATAGAGTCCTACAACATCCTCTCACTTTGAAAAGAAAATCATCACCTCTTGCAAGACCCATTACTAAAATTAACAGAATTTAATAATAACATGAGTGAATTCATAGTACCTGATGTGCATTAATTGAGGTGAGACACATTCAAAGACCTTGATTCCAAAATAATTTGGGCAATACCTCTATGGTACAAGCAAGACATGTGGGCCAAGCTCTGTAGCTTAGCACCAGTGATCCTCTAAATCAATTTATGTTGCTTGTCTGCTCATGCTGTGTAAATGTTTCCCTTTGCAGCGCAACTCTTCCTTACCCACTGGTGCCCCCATGGTGCTGTCAGTCACCCACAGTAAGTCACAGGAGGGCATCAGAGAACAAGCAGTAAAGCAAATAGCTTTCTATTGAGCACAGAGGCTCAGGGATGAACGTCTGGAGGAAATGTAGCCTGGTACATCTAAACCAAGAAACATTTGACATGGGAGGCTCACTTACTCGTGTGGTGCTGAAGCAGCCTCCATCCCAAATCCCCACCTGACAATATGTGTCATGTGGGGACTTTGTCACCTCTTGCTGAGGTCTGGAGAGACAGGCCAGGTGAGTGCTGGTATCAGAAAGCTCTAGGCAGACGCAGAGATTTGCAGGCAGTGTCAAAGCCAGCAGCCATCCTGGATCTCACTGGACACTCAGCTGAGACTGACTGGACAATCCCATACTGATTTTTACAGCAAGGACTACCCAGGCCAGTCTCTGCTATGGGGCACTTTCAATGTCACCTCCACATATTGCCCTACAAGTTGACAAAGGACAGCAACACTCAGCCCATTTTTCTTTCTCAAACTTTCCAACTTTGGAGCATGCATGTCCCACAAGTTTCTTCTCTCCACCCTGTCAGAGTCTGGCTTCTGAGACGGGCACAGCAACTTTCCCAGCATAGAAAGAGGTGTGCACATGTAGATGCAGCACCTGCTCTGTGACTAATTCTCTCTTAGTAATTGAAACATAACCCTGACCATCCAGATCCTCAAAAGCCACCAGCTCCTCTCTGCAGCTTGAGGTACACATGGTTCATGGCCTCCCAGATGAATAGTGCCTAGGCTAGAGCTATTCAATATCTTTATCAATAACTTGGAAATGGAAAAATATGCCCAAAACATTGGATGTGTTCCTGGGAAAGTCTGGTGAGCACAGGAGAGTTGTACAGAGCTCCTTACACCTTCTGGCAACCCAAATTCACTTGGTAGATTACCATCATTTATGTTTAGCTGAATCTTGGTTCCAGTGCTTTTAAAAGGCTACAAGAAACGTTTTCAAGAATAACTGAATTTTAAAAAGATAAAGTGTATTGGTGAGAGCTTAAAAAATTCAGTTTTAAAAATTGTGTGTTGTAAGGTTAAGGATGAACATGCTCTCTGTCTACATGACTTGGAGATTTTTTTTCTCCTCATCTGCTTTACATTCCCCTTGAGCAAAACCTATCTGAGCAGCTGATGAAAGTGATGAGAGGAAAAACCGGGTTCTGCCTATGGTTGTAATCTCCAGAGTGGGGGAACATAAGCTTTGGTGAAATCCATGGAGGGACCAAGGTACCTTCTGAGGGGGTTGGCATGGATGCCTGCTTCCAGGGAAGATCTTCAAACAGAGTCTGTTGGAACACTAGAAGAATTTTCCCAGCTCAACAAAAACAATGGTCAGAGTGAAAGGGCCAAGGACCAGTGACATCCCTAGAGCAAAAAGATCAATCACCTCAGCCAGTGCTTTGTTCTTGGCCTCAGCACCAGAATTTTCCTCTGAAAGCATTGCCATGTCCTCAGGCAAGACACCATGTGTAAATCTTTAGGTGAAAATAATTAGCCACTGGAAACACATACCTCGAAACACAGCAACATCCTATTCAGCAGAAAGCTTTAAATCAAAAGTGAGTATCTGTCCAGATATTTTCTACTGCAATGAAGGACACAGAGCAGCTGCAGGAACTCTTTATTGAAATCCTGTGGCTGTGTGTGAAGAGCATTACACATAATAAAGATGATCCCTTGTAGTCTTGAAAGATAAGATTTCCCTGAGACCAAGTGCTAAAAATTGAACAGAGCAATATGGATGGTGCTTGTGGGAAGGAACGGAGTTCAGCATCAACGATCTCATTGTGTGTCACTTCTCCTCTCTGCTACTCCAGAGTAAGGTCAGCCTTCAGACAAAAGGTGAGCAACAGGGTGCTCTGAATTGCTCAGTGCAAAGCTGCAGGTGGCAGAACAGCTGAGAAGATGACTGTGAGCTTTCAAAGCTTGTGAGAGGTACAGGAGAGAAACTTTGCAGATTAAAATCCTTGTGTGTGCAATAGCTACATTCTCAAAACCATTTAAATGAGAGGAACTAATGTCAGAGGACAGATTTCAAAAGTTATTTAAGCATCTGAAGAGGCAGTGAGGCTCCTCATATTAATTTTTAAAAATCCCATTTATGTCCCTGCACTTCCACAGTTTCCCCAGTACACCTGCCCTTGGGGAGCCAAAGCAAGCAAGGCTCTGTGGCTGAGCCTGATAGTAAAGGACACCCAAAGTTTGATCTGTGTTACCATGTGGACTAACTCGAACTGAGAGTACTTTGGGTATTACAAATCAGCAAGGCACTGTCAGAAAGGGACTCGAAACATTACAGAAGGAAAGCTATGATGTGATTCCCAAACACAAGAGACATCAGACAGCAGCACTGATGATGTGCACCTAAGGACAAACAAAGGCAGAACCTAGGGTGAATGCACAGCTCGGTCCACAAGATGACAACAGTCACAATAAAATCCAAATATATTCAGCACAAGGGACAAATTCTTCTATTTGCAATCAAAGCAACTCACTTTATAAAAGGGTGACACTTCTACCATTAAAAAAATAGCACAAAGATAACAGCAGGACAAAGCTCTCATGAGAAAGATTATGTCAATACACTTGCAGAGCAATGTTCACCATGAGATTGGTTTGTGACACAAGAAAGAAATGAACTAATGTTGTGTTTCAAAACAGATACTGAAAATGAGGAAAATGTAATCATAGCAAACAAATATAAAAACAATTAGTGACATTCTGATTCTAGGGCAGAGAATTCAGCTTGCTTTTTACAGGGGGTACATCATAAGCTGATCTAGTAGACAGATATTAGCATAGAGGTGTAAGAACCATTACTTTTGAGTTTCCTTCTAAATAGCAGGAGAATTCTTCCATGCTCTGGGAGCGAGAACAGCCTACACATGGTGATACACAAATAGGTATATCTTCTGAATAGAAGGCAAAAGACATTCTTACAAAATGAATGAAAGCCAAAAACTGTTGCCTGAAGGAATCACGAGGGAGCCAGGAAATAGACTTACCAGGCAATTATTATACAGATAGGATAATAGAGTAGTTTCAATAGAAGGCATTCCACCACAGGTGTACAGAGACCAGTATGTATGTCCAGGGGGTTCTACAATTTAATGTATGATCCCATCCAATCCCAGATTTATTCCCCTTCCCCCCCAGATCCTCCCACCCCCCCCGGCACAATCCTCTGGAAATTGATGCAGAGGGCTCTGGGACCCCCTCTTCCTCATCTTCCTCCTCATCACAGCCCATCCGGTCCTTGGAGCTCCTCCAGAGTTCTGGATTTTGAAGGATGCTTTGTCTGGGGTATCTTGTTGTTCAAACCACGGTGCAAATGTTCTTAAACAGAAGGAATGCCTACCTTGAGGGAAGTCTAAACAAGCTAAGGAGTTTAGAAAGTTAGATATGAAACAGGTAATAGAGTTGGGTAAATGTGTTAATGAGCTGAGATACACTAGGGATATAGAAAATCACATTGATACTAATCCCATGAAAATACACATCATGTGAAATCCCATAGCCTACTGAATGTGAAAGTTAGTTGCTACTGAGCAACTTCTATTAACAATATGCTCACTAGAATAAACCCAAATATATTCCTAAGTGGGAGGTTTAAATGTGAACAATTCCACAGAAAGACAGACATGTCTGCTGCTTAAAAAAAAAAAAAAAAAAAAGGTAATTCTGTTCTGACCATAAGGCAAAGGTTATGCAAAGTGCAGCATCTTCAATTCTCTGCTTACAAAGCAGATGTCTGGAACTGCCCCAGCACTCAGCCTGGCTGCTGCAGCCACTGTCTATGAGGTCCTCGAGGGAAAGTGTGAGGCAGGAACTGATCTGTTGACATACATACTAAAAAAATGGTTCATATATTTCAGGAAGGCACTTTCAGCCTAGAAGCATGATTCTACATAGATGGTCAAAATAGAAAATAGGCAGATATACATAAATACAATTTTTTAGAAATTATACTAATGTTCCACATGATGTAATTCTAGGCTAAGCACCTTACACTGTATTAGAGAGCATAGAAATGGGACAGACTCATCTGTATCTGGAGGTTGGTAAGAAGAAATCACAGTTTAAACGAGACTTAGAATTAAAGTTTAAAAAACCTGAAAGTTCATTAAGTTCTGGAAGCAGATCAGCACAGCATCTTTGAACACAGTGCTAAGCAGCCTTATTCCCAAAGATGCCCTTCCATTCAGCTGCAAGTTAGGGGCCTGATGATGATCAGCTATGGAGCAAGAGGAGTATTTTTATTCATTGCTGATACTGAGTGAAATTATGTCAATTAACAATTAGGTCAACTAACATCACAGTGGTCCCTCCTGTCCCTAAATTCACAGTATTATTGCATCCAGTTCTCAAATTCATTAAATCCTTCTTCCCTTGACAATGGCTGGAAGTGGTGGGGTATGCTGGTGTTTTGCCATTTAAAGCCCAGTGATCCCATAGGTCACTCAGCAGCACACAATACATCACCATGGATAGTACTTCAGGACAAGTACTTGAGGACAAAGAACATGTTTCCCACAGCTTCTGTGTCTTATCTCTTATGTCAAGGCTTCACAATGCATTGCCAAACACATTTGCAGAAATATTAATGCAATGCATAGCTTGATTTACAAAAGAAGTCCATATGATGGATCACTGTTTTTCATCATTCTGACTCATGTCTTGTGTCAGGATCCAGAGAGAAAAGCTGCTCTGGGCTTCATGTCATGTCACAGAAGAAAAGGACCCAGCCTTGTAAAAGGTACATTCAGTTGTTCCTGACAAGCCTGGGCTCTGCTCTTGACTCACATGGTGAGCCAAAAGAGTCACTCTTTACTTCCACTCTTTACTTCCAAAAGAGTCCACTTTACTTCCCTTGCCTGTAACACTGATATCAGCCTCCCTTTGTAAAGTTTTTTTCAGTGCACTAATGAGAAAACAACGTAAAGTTCATCACAGATCATTTCAACTGCATTGTCTGTTATTCTTCTTCAGCAGCTTTTTGATGACTTTTTTTCCCTATAGTGTTGACATCTTGTTCAGCCTCTGAATCTTATTTTTCTCTCTTTTCATCAGAAATTATATTTAGGCATTTCTCTCTTCTGCATGATGAAATGCTTTGCTAGGCAAACTATATAATAAAGGGACTCTGAGTGGTGCTCTGTAGTAGGAGATTAGCAATATGAAGTCTCTTATTAGAATTAATATCTATATAAACACTTTTCTATCAGAATGTTTGAATTAAAATGTATGAATTACTCCTCAAAAAAACCCTCAAACACTAATCTTTTGAAGTAATGGCCAAAAAATTGTCTTAATATGTTTGTATTGTAGGAAGTCCTGTCATTTTGACACTTTTTTCATTGCAAATTAGAACTGAGTAATCAATGTATCAAACATTCCTGAACTTAATTTTATGTTGGCCAGGACACAGGGTTTTCACTTCATCAGACACTAATCTCCCAGTGGGCATCAGATTAGATTAAACATATTTTGGGATCTCACATTCTCTTTACTACCTTTTGGAGTCAGCATGCCGTAGGGCTACCTCTCTCATGTCCCAGTTCAAGTTTTCCCAATTACTGGGACACTGCAGTGGAAGGGAAATTAATGAAGAATATTTCAGGTTAACTGACCAAGGGATTTTGTTTTCCCATGGAATACTACAGAAGAAAAAATCTTGTGGAAAATGTCACATTTATTGAAACACTCTCATAACCCCTTCCATATTATACACATTATATCTGCATGTACTTGTTGCCTAATTTTTTTTTAATCTATTAACTGTAACTCTTGATAAAAACGAATCACAGAGACCAAGAGCTGTGCAGTACCCTCAGAATGCCACCCATGCTGTGCAGAGCAGGCTGCTGGAGGCTGACACGTGGCTGCAGTGGGCAAGGACAGTCAGAGCTCCGTGGAGGAGCCCCTCTCTGGCAGCAGTGCCAGCCTGCCCCTGCCCTTCTCACCACACCACAGTCCAGCATTTTTCCTATTCGTTTTTTTCCACTGCTTGACATTTTAGTCCCTTCTTCAACCACTTTGCTATCATGTTAATTAACAGTCAAGGCATTAGCGCTGCCTACATTTCCATGACAGCCCCCAGGGCTGGAAGCAATTAGTTCAATGCAGAACTACAACAAATACCACAAAGTGAAGGCAGAGGCAGACCAGCTCCAAGACAGGAAATAATAATAATGCCAAGCAAGTTCCATCCTTTCTCCTTTCCTATGGTGTTTACCAATTTGTCTTTATGCGCACTTTTTCTCTTCTTCCAAATAATGATTTTCCTGAGGGAAAACTACTAAGTTTCACATTCTGGTTCAATTCATATTCAGTTTGTATTTTTATATCCTGGTTCATATTCATATTTGCAAGAACAAGAACTTCAAGTCAGCCTGCTCAGCTTTTCTTCCCTCGGCTTGGCAAACAAATGATATTATTTCCAAAAGTGCTGAGCACCCAGTGCACCAGCTGAAGTCAGCAGAAGAAATGAGATGTTTTACAGTTCTGAAAACCACATCATTTATTTACTGACATCTTAAAGATTTAAGAGACAATATTAGTTTCCTGGTTTTTCTTGACCTGAAATGATGAAGCTGCAAAACTCTTTGGAGCCAGTTCTCTCAATAATTTTCCTTCATGGTTCTTAAAAGTTCCCCAAGTGTGTGAGTGGAAAGGGGGCCTCCCTGAACTCACTGCTCAATGCCCTTTCTTACCATGCTCTTGCCACCTCTTCACCTCCTGCATTTGGCTGGGGGCTGGTGTGATATTCTAATTTGTTTCTCCTAAGCATACTCATACCTTGGAGGCCTGAAGGATTTCTCTAAATTGTGGACAGACTCTTTCTGTTTAATAATCCATAGGAGACACTTTGGTTTTCTGGAGTTTGAGATTACCAGAGGGTCATTTCCATCATTCATCCCTTCCATGGTAGGCAACTACTACTATCTTTGTGCCCTAAGGTGCACACTGATAAAGCCTTTTTCAGGGGGGAGTAAGCAAGTGGCTGCATGGTGCTTGGTTGCTGGCTGGGGTTAAACCACGACACATGGGAGAAAATGTCTGTTGTGATTTTGTAGTCCTGGTTTGCATTTAGACAGTACATGCAGAACTCTTTGGCAAAGTCAGTCTCTCAGTTCTTCATCCTCCCTTTGTGGCTGAGGCATTTCCCTTCTGCTTCTGCTTTCGCAGTCCATCACCAGCTTTATCCAGAGCTCCTCTCCTGTCTACTTTCCAAAGGCTGGTGCAGCAGTGGTGGCACAGCATGGGTGAAGGGGACAGAGGTGATGTGGATGGTCCATGGCCTCTTAGTCCCCTCCAACTGTCCTCTTGTGCAAGTCAGCTGTGATGGTAACACAGGTCAGCATCTTGGCTCTGGCCTCATTACTGAACAGGTTTCTCTTCTCTCACGCTCACATCCAAGACAGAATTCAGGAAAAAAAGGAAAAGTAGCCGGAAAAGGCACACTCTAGACGATGACCTTTGGGATGCCAGTACCACCTCTATGGTTACCTGGACTTGCCTCTCACCCAGCGTATTGGACACCTATTTTTTCATTAGAATAAGAAAATGTCTTATTTCAGTCTCCCACTGAAGACATTTCCTTTCACGGAGAACATGAATACTGAGTGGGGGGAGAGCCACTCCTTCTGACAGAGAAGGAGTGCGTGCTGTGCGCTGACTCACCGGCAGCAGTGCCTCCTCCGAACTGAGACACTGCAGCAGAGGCTCAGAGAGGAGGCTGCCATGAAAGGGAGGCATACTGTGCAGGATCCTAAAATTGGGAAAATTATTAACTTGTCAATGATGATTAAAAACTGGATTCCAGCAAAAGCTCAGTTGTACTGTGTAATGATTATCTTGGGAAATAAAAGACAGGGGTGGGCCAAATTTCCAAATTTAATTTAAAGCAAAACAATTTTTCTGGATTTCTGTTACACTGGAGACTCCTTACACAGGCACTTCAGGATTTCATTCCTCCATTGTTTCTTATATCTAGATATATGTACAGCTACAAGGGATGAAATGCAGTAAATCCATGCCAGTGAATTGTGGTATCACTTAAGACAACAAGACAAAAGACAAAACTGGAGTGTTTTTGTCTTCACCACTGCTGCAACTCCCAACTCTTTCCACTATCACAGACCTCTTTTTCTTAGCACTGTCATCACCACCTTGACTAGAGAACAGTGGTAGAACAGGGAAACTGAGAAGCATTCTGAAATTTCCCTCCAAAGCCCTCCACTACCTCAGCAGCAACAGAAATTTTGGGTACCGAGACACAAATCTGAATGTTCCAGCAAGATGGAAGCCAGAAAATTGAGGGAAAACATCCACATCAGCTCTTCAGGTGTCTCCAGAGCTCATATAAACCATGATCAAGGTGCTCCATGCCCTAACTCAGCAACTGAGATGCAGCATCATGCCATCAGCCATTATATAGACTAATGAACAATGTCACATCCACATCTGTGATAGCAGCCACCAGTAACAAAGAAATCTATATAGCCTCTAAGCCATCACTGGGTTTAAAGTCAGATCATGAATCTGATGTGCCTAACTGTTGCTGAAGCACAAAATGGGATACAAGAGCTTCCTGGGAAGGGGTTTGGTCTTTGAATCTTTCCCTACTCATGGCGGAACTATGCCTGTCAATGTATCTGAGATCCCACTGAGACCATTGGTTGCATTCACTCTTTACAGAAGATCTCTTTCAAAAATAGTTTGTTATTTTAATAAAAAATGCCACTTCTTGATCCTTCCCTCAAAGCCAGAGCGTGCTAGTTTAAGGGAAGTACTGAACCACCTTAGATGTGAAGTTTGACATTTGGCTGATGCTTCTGCCTTCCCCAGCTCGCAGCTGCTCCCTGGGCAGCACTCCCAGTGCTGCCAAAAGGCCTCTTTGACCTGCAAATACTATGGTCATCTGCTGATTTTTAATTAGCTTAAATTAGCTTAAAGGAGAGCCTGTGATGGCCACAAAATCTCTACCACCATAGGAGATCAATGAGATGGAGGTGATTAACAGGGCTGTACGCACATCCTCGGGGAAATAGAAGCATAAGAAGCAGGTAGGAAGGTCAGGCTCCTGGTCACAGTCACACAGCTGGGTTGGAGCATGAAACTTTCTCCAAGGGAACTGTGGAAACAAGAAACACAGTAACCTGGAAGTGGCTGAGATGACCCTGAGACTTGTTAGCTGAGCATCGTGTCTTGGGGCAACACCTACCCTGCTCACCTGGCATGCAAAAATGGTTTGGATCTGATTCCCCAGTCCTTGTTCTCTTGCTTTCAGTCCCTTCTGCTCCTAGTTTGTAAAAACAACAGCATCAGCTTATTTTTCCTTATGGCTAAGTCTCTTCCAAGCCTGATGGGCATAATGAGCATGAGAAAATATTTATCTGATGCTGAAATCACAGCGTATGTGCTGGTGGCTGTTCTCATATGTTTCAAATTGCTTTACTTGGTACAATTGTTCGGGGTCTGGTGTTACTCAGACACACTGAAAATTTATATCCAGAGTTTTTAAGGCCTAGAATGCTTAGGGGTTTATTTATTGTAAAGGGAAAGTATCTAACAGCTAAGATATGAAGGTCCTTTTCTGGCTCAGGCCCTGGATCTACTTCCAGCTACTGCCTAGCACATTACTGATATACTGATTGTTGTTATCCTCACCATTACTATTAGTGGTCAAGATCCCTCAGCATCATGTGGAATTTAACCACTGTAGGAGCTGCAGTAGGGTGTTAAAAATAAATAAAATAAAATAAAATAAAATAAAATAAAATAAAATAAAATAAAATAAAATAAATAAATAAATAAATAAATAAATAAATAAATAAAAGAAGGAGGATAAGTTTTCTGATGCTGCAGGAAGGCAGAGGGAAGACCTCCTCCCTGCAAAACTCTAGTCTGGCTTCTGACTTTCCCAAGTACCACAAGCCTTCAGTATCCCACTTCTAACTTTCAGTATTCCACTTTGACTCTTTCAGTTGCCTGAAGAAGAATTAAACCAAGCAATACAGATCATCTTTACTAATGTTTAATAATAGAAATACTTCCTCAGTGCCGTAAAACTCTGCTTTATTAAAGTGCTCATTCTTTTCCATTAGGTCTTTTGTACATTTTTATGTTGTTTTATTTTTACCAGCAATTTTGTTGCCTGTAAAGACAAATAAGATTTGTTCAGCAAACTAACTATTCATATTTGTTGCTGATTAATATATTGCTTACAATAAATCCAGAGTCTCCCCTAGCTATATTTTCCAAGGAGATTTCTCACTGACAGAACAAGAAAGTCTGGAGGGTCTGATTCTGTCTTGAATGAAAAATAAAACATGAAGTTAATTTCGACAAATTTATAGCTGTTTCTCCACCTACATTAAGTGGGTATTTCCCAGCAGTGGGAGTGGACAACACAGTACAATCCATGTCACTGCACTGACCCACACATCGAGCCCAGTGATTTCAGTACAGAGGATTGGGAACCAGAACTGTAAGCAGATCTCGCTTTTCACCAATCAGTAATGTATTCCTTTGGTACCAAAACCTTTTCCCTGCAAGGGAAAGTGAGGAGCCAGCTGAATGCAGTTTCATGTACTTAAATATTGGTGTGGGTTACTGTGGTCCTCCTCCCCATGACTTGTGTCTTTGTCACCACAACAAGGGATGGACTTTTGTGTGTGGTGTTGTTATCAGGAACTTTAAAACTTCCTCAAAAGCCTCTGTGAAAATGTCCTCCAATACTCCAGAGAGCAAAGCAAACCCATGGGGAGCAGAAACCTAGAAAGTCCAACACTGAGGAGTCTTCAAAGTATTTCACACCTGGCTGTCCAATGAACTGCTATTAACCTGAGGATTATGGCAGTAACTGTGTCCCATTGGAAAACCTCCAATTCAGCCCGGTGTATGAGGTAAATTCCATGCATTTTGCATCTGGAGCTGCAGTTTGTTGTCCCTGAGGCAAATCCCACATATTTTGCATCCAGAGCTATTGTTTATTGTCCCTGAGAGGGAGCTTTTTGTGGGAACCTCTCAAAAACAGTTTTGCTGTGTTATAAAACACCTTTTCACAATAGGACACTTGTAGACTGCAGTGCATTCCAGCAAGGCACACTGCTTCTCCAGACCACTGAGTCTCCCACATAACCAAGACAGGGCTTACAGGCAGAAAATGTTATGCCAAGGAGGAGGTGAAGTGCCAAAGCAATGATGGCAGGAGAAGTAAACCAAAACTTGCACCCTGCCGCTTTGACTCCCAGGTGTCTACCACAAACTCAGGCCTATCTCCTTGTTTGCTCCCAAAGTAGCATATACAAAAGGCACTAGATGGTATAAATGTTCCCCTTGTGTGAGTTTGGGTGAATGGCTCTGTAAGTACCTGTGAAAATTTGCGTAGAAATTGAAACCAGAAAACAAGAGGCTAAAGAGCAGACAAGGAGGGCAAGTCTGTGGGATTTTCCCAAGGACTGCTGGGCTCTGGAGACTGGAAGAGCTGATGAATATACAAAGTCAATGAACTCAGGACACTTAGCATCCAGACAAAGCCACCAGCATATGCTGGCATTGCTAGTGGTCTGTGTTCCTTGGTCTGTACCCAGGAGGCTGGTGGATGCTTAACGCGGACAAAAGCCACAGCATATACACCCAAGGATAAAAGGGTCTCCACCAAAGGGGATCCACCAAAAGCAGCCCAAAAGCTGGAAATACCTCTGCATGACCCTCTGCTTCTGAGGACATGGCTGGGTTGGTCTCCCAGCCACATTTCCCAGCACTGCCCATGAGGATGTGCACACACTGGGTGAAAGCCACCAGCTGCTAATGGCAGCACCTCTGTGGCCAAAGAGGGCTCTAAGAAACATAGACTCTAAGTTCATGGTTTACATCCCCCACCACATAAGGGGAAAGGGGGTAGACAGTATTTTTTATACTGTGAAAGGTAAAGTTCTGAAAATATTTAATTGTTAATGGTGTGGCCTACTTGCCCACATAAACATAATCATGTTGTGTGAAAGGCATATGCTGCCCTGCAAGCACACTGGCTGCAGGAAACATACATGGATCCACTTCAGTGGGGAAGAAGAAAAGCATATGTTACTCTCCAAATTAGGAAAACATTGTATTATTTATTAAGGTCAAGCTCAGGAACCCCAAGACAGCTGCAGAATAGCTGATTGATGTCTGTCAATGCAAAAATGAATGTTTAAAAATTAATTACAGGGAAAGCAAGCAATTTGTTTAAAAAGTCAACATGTTTCTAGTAGGCAAAACGTCCTTAAGTGGTTTGAAATCTGTTAGCATTTTCATTTTTGTAATTACATTTTAAAATGACCGGAAGAAAAAAAAAAATCAAGAGCTCAGATGGTAAGAGAGGCAAACTTCTGAGAAAACTGGAATCCCCCATGCAGAAAACCCCATAAGCAATAGTCTGTCTTGACTCAGTAAAAGCTAACTGCAAGCTGTGCATTCGTATTTTAACATATCTTGATTAAGTGTTTAGTACAGTGTTTAGTCACAGGTCAGATACTGCAGACCACTCTCTTTTTTGTTCAATATCAGACTTCCATTTTAAATACATATTGACAAGTTTCCTTCAGCTTGTGATATATATTTAGCACACAGATTTATTTTTGGGAACAGCAGGAACAGGTATAGGTCCTTTAGTATCAAATTCCAACCTTGGGGGTTTGGGATGAAAAGATGAGGAAATTACAAACATTTATATAATTCTGAGATTTTAGAAAGCCTCTTGCTAACACCTTTGCATAAAGTGAAATGGTTTTTTATGGGATGGTGTACAAGAGGACCTCGATGCCTGCAGCCCTAGCAGTGCACACTACTGTGCAGTGTTTTCAGTAAAGGTGGTTATCACTAGTAGCCACCCCCTAACATAGACTAAACACAGACATAGATTTTTAAGCAAGTGCTCAAAACTACCTTTAACAAAACTGTGGTTTGTCAATAGAAGGATGAAGGTGATAAATCTTATTCTGAACAGAAATAGTGATGAACGATTGGAGAATGACTTCTGGACATGGGGCACGTCCACCCTGAGCCCACATCCAGAGCTGGGCACTGCATATGCAGTGATGCTGCAGCTCTGCCCTGGCACTCCATGGTGCTGTGCTCTCTGGGTTCACAGCAAAGCAGAAAGATATGAGCTGGTCTTCTCCTCATCCGTGTTGCCAAAGAGGATATGGCTGTGCTGGCACCGCTGTGCTTTGAGACCAGGGGATACAGAAAGTGCTGCCTCAGAGAAGAGCACTACTAATGGGGGTATGGAAACAAAAGTACCATTATGGGTCCAGGATTTAACTGTGTACCCTTCAAAGAGCAAGGTGAGGTGCCCAGCATGCCATCAGTCACTTGCTCTTTTATCTTTTCCCAGGGAGAGAGGGATGTTTCAGTTTAAGTTAGTTTAGTTGGTTGAATTGTTTATTTTCCATTTGCTGGTTGATGGCAGTTATTACGGTTATTTGCATGTGCACTACGCTATCCTGAGAGGAGGACAGGTCAAAGAAGAGTGCTCTGAATTTTCGTCAGCAAGCAGTGTGATCAATATGGTCTTTTTCCCTTTTCAACAGCTCCTGAAAAATTATGTTTGGTTCTGTGATAAGCTTTATCCTTCCTGCACAGAGCGGAGTTGTCTAAATAACTGATTTTTTAGGTCAATAGTGGAAAATTAACATTAACAACTCAATATTGAAATTTTTCAATGTTTGAATCATATTTAGAAAGTTTTTTCTAGGGCAGGTTGGAAATTTTTGACTGTTTTCATTTTCCTAAGAAATTTGTGAGAGCAGGAAGCAGATTGACAGGTGGAGCAGAGCCCAGTTTTACTTCCTCTAGCTCCGGACAACAGCAGTTTTGCAGCAATGAACTGGGTCTCAGAATGCACCCTTCCACCATGGACCTGGGCATTTGCTTGTCCAGACATGAAGCTGCCCCTCAGCAGAGGAAACAACAATAAACGTCCCTGTAAAACATAGAGATCATACGCAACTCTAACCCCAAGTAAAACTCATTGTTAAATTAACTTAAATCTGCATTTTAAGATGCTTTTTAGGCTCCACCGAGTCCCAGAGCTGAGGCTGTCCCCGTGGCAGTAGGCTGGCTGGGAACATGTGCGATTGCCTGGACCTGCCCCATCCACAGGACCTCCTGTGCAGCAAAGCAAGTTTTGAGCGGGAGATCATGCTTGATTTTGCATGCACAACAAATATTCACATTGGTTGGCCTAAACATGCACATTCCTTGTTCCATGCTGACTATGTTGCTGGAGGTAAAAATCTCCACTTCCTGCAGGTCAGCTGGACTCAATGTTCCACAGAGAGAATGCTTCTCGTGCATGACCAAGGGCGCTTGCCAGAACACTACAGGTGAGACTAGGGAGCAAAGTGACGTGTGTGTCATGTGACTGATGAGGGAGCTGAGGTCCTGGTGTCAGCCAGGTTGACAGCCTAGGTACCCCTGGACAGGAATGGGGAAGGTAAGGTGCTGAGACCACCTTTTCCATGAGCCATGTGCTGAGCCCACAAGGAGTTCAGCAGGATCCAGCAAAGACACCTTTGCTTTCAGTACAAGCTCATTGCTTGGCCTTTCAGAAAGGCCACCCCAGTCAGCTATAAGGCATTACAGAAAACTTATCTAGTTTTGGCAGGATGGTTTGCTCAGTCAGGAGCATTTTCAGACTTCTCCCCATCCCCCAGTACACTCATGACCCTTCCTCGCTTTCTGCAATTTGAAAATTGAATCAACCTAATTCTTAGTTTGTCATCCGAGTCATTGGCAAAACTGTTGAGTTATATGGGGCCTAGGAAAGGTGCCCACGGAAACCATGACTGGTGTGTCTGCACTGGCCATGGAACATGGATCACAGTCCTGCAGACAGCTCATCAATCTGCAGAAACAGGTGCTCTGTGTCACAGCCCTTCTGAAACGCAGTGTCAACCTCCCCATGGCCCGTATAGCCCATTGTGCTGGTGTAAATGGAAATGACCTTTGTTAAAAATCATATGTTCCTGACAAATTCCCAATAGCTGTTACTTATCCTTCATTATCTTCTGGGTCTTTACTGATGGTTGGATTATTTCTTTCCATTTTGGGAGGAAAAGGTAAACTGACAAGCCTGCAATTTACCCCATTCCCCACTAGAAAGATTAGGAGGCTCTTAACCTTACCCACCCTCCCATTTTCAGTGATTAGGCTCTAATTGCTGTCAGATTTGTTTCATATGGTTTTCAAAATTCCCTAGGCAATTTCATTAGCTCCAGAGAATTTCTGGGGAGAAAATCAACTTACCGATTTGTTCTCTCAGCTGTTTTTCTCTTCTAACCTGAATTCATACCCTTTCCCACTGGTCTTCCAGTGAATACTGAGGCAAGAAAGAAACAAAATGCTTCAGTCTTCTCAATATCATTTATAAATAGCTTTTTTCTCCCCCTGAGTAGAAGACTAACTCTTTCTTTTATAATCCTCTCACTATTAATCTAAATTTAGAGTATTTCTTGTTACCTTTCATGTCCCTTGTTAGCTGTATGACATTTTATGCATGGGCTTTCTAATTTTCTCCTTATATGCTTGTGCTATTCTTGTATGCAGCTCCCTAGACATGTGACCTAGTATCTAGCTCCATATATCTCAAAATGTTATCTGTATAAGATCACTGAAAAGCTCACTATTTAATTGTATTGTCTTTATGATGCTTTCTATTTCTCATCCTCTTTTTTAATATGCAGATTTCTCTGGTATACTGATTAGTAAGCACATACTCACTCTGTGTCTTTGCTACAATATTGGCCAAAATAGACTTCTCCGTCTGAGCAGAGTACAAACTGTTTACACAGTGGTAAATATGCTAACAAGGTCAACAGAGTGGTAAATATGAACATCTGCTGAAGGAGCGAGTAATGGAAAAAAGCTTTCCAAGGCTTGAACAGTGCTCAAATGATAAGGGTGGAATGGGAACACATAGATATTAGGGCAAATCAGGTTCAAAGTACATGATCATTTAAGAGAGAAATATAATATGTTACTTGCTTTAGTCATTGTGTAAAAAGGAAGTGAAGAGCTTCATGAATTAGCATTAACCATGAAGATGACAGGTTTTTTGAAATAATGATGTCCAGGTGGTGCGACATGGTATTTCCTTGGTTCTTGATCATATAGAAGGCTCCTTGTCATTGCAGTAAGATTCGGAGACACAGAGACAACATCACATCCATCCATGTTGAATTATCTCCTTTCAGATTTGCAATAATGTTCATCCTGGTCACAAATTAAGCCTTTGGTGCTTCCTTTCCATTCCTCATAAGCCCTTCCTTGCTGGCTCAACAGTTCCAGTGCCAGAAACATGCCTCCTCCTGCTCCCTCCTTTCATAGGATCATGAGAGCAAGCCCATGTGTCCTGGTTTATGAACCCTTCCTTGGCTGTGCTTGTTCATGGCCACAGCAGAGCATTGCCTTGTCCAGGTGAAGGCACAGAAGAAAATGTGTGATGGAGGAATAATCAAGGTATGTAAGTATCTGAAGGGAGGGTGCCAAACTGGCAGAAACTGATGCACAGGAAATTCCACCTGAATATGAGAAAGAACTTTACTGTGTTGGTGAGCACGCACTGGAACACATTGCCCAGAGAGGATGTAGAGTATCCCCCCACATTCAAGAACTGCCTGGATGCAATCCTGTGCAATGTGCTCCAGGACGACCCTGCTTGAGCAGGGAGGTTGGACCAGATGACCCACTGTGGTCCCTTCCAACCTTACCCATTCTGTGATTCTGCGAATAAACTAATCTTTAGCTTTTGCCCTGTAGTTCTAACTAACTGCTAGTTTTAGTCATTAGTTGTAACTGTTGTATGCATACATAATGTAATATTTATGAGTACATATATTAAAAAAATATATAAGCACCTCTTTTGTCTGGGTGTGCATTGCCATTGTGACATTGCAGGTCTCCCTGGGCAGTGTGTTTGCTGATTTGCACTCATACACTGCAAAATCACTCCTCAGGTACAGTACAGGGAAACAAGGTGCCCAGCCCAGGCCAGGGTTCCACACCAGGGTATAGATATATGGAAATCTGCATTGCTTATGTTCAGCAATAATCCATGATTACCCAGTTAATGGGGGAGTAACTATATCATGTAACTCGTCTTCATTCATCAGTAGGATAAACCCATTAAGGAAAATGTGGTTGTCTATACTTCTGATTTGAGCTATTCACCACACCACCAAGTGATTATTTTATTGTCATTTGCCAGAGAACTGAAATGCATTGTTCTCCTTCTATGTTGTAAGCAAAATAAAGCTTTAAAATATCTCATGTCTCCTTATCCATTATTATTCCTTGTCACCATTAAATTGTACTCTATAAAAGTGTCTAAAAATGACCATCTTTGTGCTTTCTACCATACTGAAGTTATTTGACCTTCAGTTCAGCTCAAGAGAAAGAAATCTTGGAAGGAAGGCTCCTTGAGATTGTATTAACTGTATTCATTATTCAGCTTGCTTCCATTACTCCCTAAGTGAAGACCTAAAGTAACAAAAAGAAATGCAGAATAAGACTACTGAGAAGTTTTCTGTCTGCATTTTAATGGTGTTCTGTCATTATGAATCTACTCATTTGAGTAGATGATGGCTTACACTGGCTCACTGGGTTTTATGTGTTGTGTTTCATTACATTTCTAAGGATTTCCCATGGCATCTAAAAGTAGACTGAGATAATAAAAGCCCTGCTTTTTGAAGAACATCTAAAATTATCTTCAAATCTTCTTAGAACCTCTCAGAAGTGTAGGAAGAAGAACATGGGTTAAAATTCAAATTTATTTTCATGTCATGTTTATTTCAAGAATCACAATGGAAGTAATACAAATCAGAGATTATAGAGAAAGAGAAAGAGTTGTAAAGACATTTGCTTCAAGGCTTGCAGAACACGTTGCAGAAAATAAACCACCATCTTTGTAAACATCTTCAAAAGTGTCTAAAATTGTTGAAAAAATAATTAATTTTTTCATCCAGTCCTGTCCTTCTCCTAATCTCTTTGGCTAGGGTCAAGCAGATCGTGTTGTAAAGATACAGAGAAATGATGTTATGTGGTAGAGAGCACAAAAAATACTCACACTGGTTGGCCTAAACTGAGAACCAGGCAACACAAATAATGCACATGGCTCAAGCTGGCTGCAGGACCGCTGTTCCAATCTTTCCAAGGCTGGCTCAATCACAAACATTCGATCATTTTGAGATTCCTTCAGTCCCAACAGCCAAACCTGTCATTTTTGTCATGTGCCTTGCTACTAGTACAAAAATGTCTCCTACCTAGAGTCTCAAGCACACTTTGCTCCTGTATCCTTGAGCACTAACAAAGAGCAGGAGCACAGTTTTACACTTGTTAATAGAAAGGACATGTGTATTTCAACCCTTTCATTTAAGAATATTGCAGCTAAAATGAAGGTTAAATCTGGTATTAACCTTAATCACCTAATTGATTTTTCCTATTTTTTTAATTTTTCTTAGAAGTCCTCATTATGGTGTCAATATTAGAATCCAGGAGATATATTAATTCAAAGCTTGTTTTGCAGTATCCACAACTGGTGTGAGAGAAGCTGGGTTTGCAAACTGGGATCAAATTAAAAACACAGATTAACAAAGTGTAAAAACAAAAGAATGAACAAGTTCCAAAACTACAAACAAAGACTTTATCACTTGCTGAGAGACCGGTGAACAAGTTTTGAATTTAAGGAAGACACTCATTTTATCTCTCTGTATCCTTTCCCTACCCACCCTTCCTGTGCCTGCCTGCACAGGTCCCGACGGGTTGTTGAGAGTTCAGGTAGTTTGGCACCAATTGCACTCACATACATCCTTATCTAGACACATATAGCAAGCTGCACAGCTATGGGATGGAGAACAAGTGTCTGGGTAACAGCTCTGCAGAGAAGGGTCTGGGGTGAATCAGAGAGCAGCATGAGTCAGTTATGCTGACTCATACGGAGAAGGGCACACACCCTATGGGGGTGAACAGACAACTTGGCCTGCAAGGCAGAAGGGTTAACCCCTCCGTGGTCCCCAGTGCTGCCAGTGACCCTGCTGCAGCCCTGTGTCCAGCTGTGAGCAACATGCCCCCAGGAAGATGTGTGGAGGCAAGGGGGAGTTAAGAGGATGGAGATAAGAGGTCTGAGGTTCTGTACCATGAAGGAAAATTGAAAAAATTGGAATTGTGTAGCCTGGAGGAGAGTAGCATTAGTAACTCTACTCGAGGACAGAAAAGGCTGTTGTGAAGAAGAATGCAATAAACTGGATTTTTTGTTCTAAAAATATCTGTACTGCATTAGACCAAAATCTTGCCTTCCAGGATCATATCTCTGACAGCACCAAAGTCAGTGTCTGGGGAACTAAGAAAACAGAGCAAGCATGTGAAAAATACTTTCCCCAAACACTCCAGCCCCCAGTCGTCTTCAGCTTGGAGACTTTCCAGTCAAGATCTCCATGTTTGTTATGAGTGGGACAAGCAGACATGGACCTGCCTGAGGAAGTAGCATTTGGGTTTGCTATCAGGAAATCTTTCCAAAACAGGACAACAAAGCAGTAGAGCAGGTTGGCCAGGGAATCAATATTCCCTTCATCAATGCAAGGCAGAGCTGGATCATAGCTTGAAAAACCAACAAGCCTCCATTTAAAAATAAATGCCACAAATTCAAAATAGCTCCAGCAAAATGACATGTCACCTTCCTCTCCCCTAATACTCTGATTTTCTGCCAGAATGTGATCAGTCCTCTGAATTTACAGAGCTGGCACCCCTCTTCTGGAGGGAAAGAGCACAGTCACAAATGTACAGCAGTCTGTTGGGCTTACAAACTGCCAGCTGTGCCACAATTTGGGACAGAAACAAAATTAAATTTGCTGCTATTTTGGCAAGAGACAGAAGGAACAAGGCTTGGACAATCTGTTATTGAAAGAGGATATTGTGAAAATAACAACTGAAAAAATATGTGTAAGATGGGTCTGAGGGATGTCTGTAAAATTTAACAATTGAACACACATTCTTATGTAATACATATATTATTTTAACATGTTTATATTTTTAATTAAAAGTTATAACATGACAGTTGGATTTTAACTAAAAAATAAATATTTATACTTTTTAAAATTTAATAAGTGACAGTGTCAGTCAGTGAGATGATGTTTCTTGTACAGCTCTGGGAAGCTGCTCTACAGACAAAAAACAATGGTCAAAAATGCATATAAACTATACATATGCTATATAGACAGTGAGTTAAATATCGAAAATTGCTTCCTGTCCCTTTGATAAATCTGAATTCACAGAGAAACTAAAAAAAAACCATTAAAGCAAGGCTTAAATTCTCAGCTCACCTCTCCCCATTATTTCCACCAGCAACGTGTGAACTGGGCTATCGCTTTTCTATACAGTCCCAGAGTTACATAGTCATTACTGGAGCTGACATTTGCTCTCACTCCATCCATTTCCTTAAGATTATTAACGTCAAACAAAAAGTTGGTTTTACACAGTCGATCCTTGACCTTCGCTCATGTTCCCATGGAGCAAGCTCTTTTTTCAGCAGCTCCAGCCCCTGCTTCCTTCCATGAGTCATCCAGCAAAGAAATGCTTGCGTTACTAAAGTTATCCTGCGGATCACACTGCGATGATAGTTTCTCTGGCATATTGTTTGCTGCTCTGTGCTTCTAATTATCTCCTGGAATAGATGTGTCTGAGGTGCAGCATTTGATTGCTTGACACTCAAATAATTAAAACACTTTTGGTTTGGGGAGAAACTGGTGAGAAATGACTGAGAGATCAATTTATTATCATGGATCTGTAAAATTCACATACCGGTTTGCCATTGCCAGGGATCAAATCTGCTCCTGCTCAAGCAGACAGGGATGTGGAAGAGTTCAGTTCATGTGTTGCTGATATTGCTTCAGCCTGACCCCACATCCCTGGGAATGAATTATGCACATGCTTTTTGTTCTAATGTTTCATAGAGATACCTGAGTAAACAAATACATCTTGATAAGGAGCTTTGTTTCAATATTTCTTTTGGTCTGTGGTCCAGCAGCCTTGGAAGATCAGAGGCAGTTTTAGGGAGTCTGAGGGTCCATCTGAGCATCAACACTTCCCAAACCCACTCTGGAACACTTCTTGGTTTTTCTTTTTTACTGTGCTCAGTTACATAGCCTGAACAGCACTGAAAACTGTCAGGATCAACCCAATCTTCAGCATATTCAGACTGGGCTTTGCTTTACCACCTACATGCAAGTTTATTGTGGAAAACATCTTAAAATATCTTAAGGTGTTTGAAATAATCCACATAATACAAACGCTATTTCACTGTATAGCACATTAAAGAAGCAGATTTTAAAGTTGGCAGTGGAATTAGGGGTGAACAGAGTCACACAACTGCAGTGTCTGAATTTCCCCTCTATGATCTGGCAGCACAACATGATGGAGGCAGCATCATGTACCCAGTTCCCATGTGCTGAGAGCACCTGGGGTCTTGCTTTTTCCTGTGACTCCTAACAAAAACAAAGCATTCAAACAAGAAATATGTGGATTCTTGTTTAGAGAGGCAGCAGAAAGGCATAGGTACCATGTCATCATAAAATGTAATCCTCTCAAAGGAGAACTGACCTAGTGGTGAACCCAACCATTCTTCAAATATTGGATAGGGGACTTGTGATCTGTGAAAATGCACCTGGAGAGTTTTTATATAACTTGCTTATGTGTCACACCACTGTCAAGGCCAAGAGGGCTTATATATAAGCCAGAAGAAAAAGAAAGATGTGTGGCAACAAATGCCAGACATACTGCTAATGGACTCGTGGCCTGGGGGAGAGCACAAGGGCTATTGAGTGATGAAGAGTTACTGATGGCATCACGAAGGTATGACGATATGCCAACAACATCACCTTGTCTTTCCCATCCAACATCCTGTCAGTCCCTCAGGTGGAGCTTTCTGTGAAACCATGTGCTGATTGCACAGACCATTCTGCCATGGATAACCACAGATCTCCCAGACACTGAGCATTCCTGACCTCCCACATCAGGGTTTATTCTTTTCCATCTCCTTATAGACTCCCAGGGCAGGATCCTGTACTTGTACTCTATTTCCAGTAGCCAGGGTGGATGTGGAAATAGTACTTTACAAATCCTTTCAGCTCTGGGTGAGACCCTGGGAGGTGTATTTTGATTTTTACATTCTCTGTAAGTACTGAAGAGCTTTCTCCTTGTCATCACATCTTCCAAGGACCAACTGCTACCTGCAAGAACTCAAAGAAGGAAAAAAGATTTGTGGGCAGCCAAACCAGTAGGACATCTTCTTCTACTAATACAAGTCCTTTGTCCCCTGAACACTCTCCTTCCTTATACAACCTCCACTCCTCTCTTGTCCTCTATAGCATTCCCACTTGGTGGGACACAACATATGCGGGTGCTGGGGCCTCACACTTATTCCTTGGTTATCTAGTAGCTGACAAACAATGGATCATATCAGAGTTTTCTGAGCTCTTTCTTTGATGGAAGCATTAAAAGGCCTTTTTTAAAAGGCTCTGTAAATACCAGCCCACCAGCTTACACAGAATTCATACGGAAAATTGACCTTTGAGACTTCTCTGTCGCATGGGGGCTAAACCAGTAAGTGGGCTTAGGAGTTGTGAGAAAAGAGGAGAAAGAAAGATAGAGGTCATGGTCAGATGGTTTTGTTTCCTTAGAAAACTGGGCTAAAGTCACAATGGAACTAAAGAAGTGCCTTGCAGCAACATACACTGTGTTGTGTTTGTCTAGGAGAGATAGGATGCCATGGACCAGGAAACCTTGGCACACGACTGGAGATCACACTGTAGGTTGCTGGCAGAAAAAACATGGATCTAAATAATGTGGCATTACAAGCAAACATTTTTAGGTCCACTTTTTCATGGATTTCCGTAAAATACCATGGAACCAAAAGAAATTATTAAATACAAAACAAACAAACAAACAAAACTCCTCAGCCTTAGAAAAACAGACTACAATGAAGTAAAAAAAGACATTTAGCCATGCTACTATACTGAGGCCTTCTTGCTTCTGGCTATTGATCAGTGCAGAGGCATTTCAAATAATTTGTACAATAGGTCAGTTTGCTTCACCACCAAAATCCCTCTTGAAGTAAGAAGGGCAAAGTGGCTCATTTTGCACTACAGGAAAGAAAGTAAATGCTAGACTCATGGGCCTTTTGTCAAAAGCTGGGAACTTCCAGGTAAACAAGGTAGCATCATTTCAGATGGAGCAGCTCCTCTTCATTTGCTGCTTGGTGAGAGAAAACATTCCATTTTCCTGATCATTTACTAGACCAACTCCCCTTTAGGCAGTGCATGTGTATGTTTTTTCACATGGGGGCAGTGGGGCATGGAAGGTAATGGTTTACAGGTGGTTCTATTTACCTCTGCTACTCAACCTCGGAGATCAGAAATAAATCTTTCTCCAGTGAACATAAGCAGCTATTTCTGCTGTATGCCTCAAAGTGTAACAGGCAGGTCATTTTTCAATTTGTTTAGATTCAGTTGGCAGGGCTAAATGAAATGTGGTTGATGATTTTAGCCTCCCTTTTGGGTGGTGTTCCAAAAACCAAAAACGGGATGCAACAAGTAATCCTGGTGCAGAGAAGCTGCAGTGATTATGGCAGCATACTGACTGAATTTCCTATTACCCTTTAGACAGCTAAAAGCGAACATGTACATGGCACAGTGTGTAGAGAAGCTCAGACTTTGGCACTTGCACTGTGTTTGTCTGGTTGTCTGCTGCAAGTGTCTTGGCTTTTGTGAAAACAAATATTTTCTCAATTTGTCATTTTCTCCTATGGGCTGTGAACACATGTAAAATTTAAGTAACCAGAGGGCAAAGAAAATTCACTTTGCATGTTGCAGCACAAAGTAAAGGATGGAGCTTCCTGACTCAGAGGGACCCAGTTCAACTCAGTTCCTGCAACACTGACCATCTCAAGGTTCACTTCAACATACAAAAAAAACCTGCAAGCCGAGGTTAACACCCAGCTGCCATATGGTGTTAGCTCTCGTGGGCTGCAAATTTCAACTTCTGGCATGAAGGTTTCCAGTGGGATCTTGTTACTCTTGACTTCCCTGTACAAAATGTGTAAGAAGTCAGCAAATCTATCAAAGTTCCCTTCAACAAAAAGAAAAGCGTTTATCAGATATTTCCATGTTTGCTTTGGGATGCCGTAACACATACCTCAGAGTGGGTAGGAGCTTAGTGGGATGGGATGGGGGTTCATTTGGTCTCTCATGTCCCCAGAATGGCCACAGCTCTTATCTCCCTCTTCCCAGCTTCTCCCAAGGATATACGACCTAGATTACAGCTGTCTTTCAAACTTTCTTTCTACACTTTACTTTTTAAAAATGTTTTGCCTAGGATCCTCAGTTGAATTGTGTCCTTTGAACAACTTTCTCTGATCCATTTTTCAGCCAATAGTCCAGTACTACTTCATCCACCATTTTTAGGCATTTTTTTTACTAAAGTTTCCCATGTTCAGGAGAGAAACTCATTGCTGATCTTCCATTTTCAATACAGAAACACCCCGTGCTTTCCACATTGATGAAACGGAAGGGGTTTGGCCTTTTCTCATCCCAGATCTCTCCTCATGGTGCTCTCTCGGCCCATCTCCCAGGAAAGGTAGAGGACAAAATATTTAGTTCAAGTTCTTACTTTGTTGTTCTCATTGCAGTATCTAATCTTCTTCCAGAAATACATGAAGCAAAGTGACTGGCACCTGTCACATCTCTGCACTTTCCTCCTCTGCCCTGAGGAAGAGATGTGTGCAAAGGAGTATCTTGGCTTTGAGCCTGTTTATTTTAAGCTTGATTTTCCTAATGCAGTGTTTATGCATGTCATTTCCCCGCCCCAGATGCTACCAGACCATCTGCTCCCTTTCAAACTAACTTCACAGAGGGACAATGATCTTGAAGACAAAATACCATGACCAAGGCCAGACAGAATAGAGAGACCTGTGTCTCTTGTCTCTGATCTCAGGAAAAATCTGCAGCAGCATTTCATCCCTGTTCAGCTGGTGGGACCTTGGCTCCAGAACACCAACTGTTGTTGGTAAAGAAAACTTCATAGAACACCTTACTGAGGTCTGTGACAGCCCTCATTCCTAGGCAAACCCTGTCTACAGTTTACCTCACAGATGAGTTCTTTCATAGCTGCCATGTATTGCCTCAGTTGAGCACGGCCACTATCTGCACTCCTTGTCCTGGTCCTCTAACTCATCTGGTGAGTACATGAAGCAGCTTGAGGCACAGAGACTGGGAAGCTGATGAACAATTCCATGGGAAGGCTTTACAGTGATGATGGTGACAAGCCATGTCTTAGCCTTCTGTGCCAGATGGTGTGCAGGCATTGCTCTAAGCAACCAGGGATGTTGCATTGCTCTAGGCAAGCCAAGAGGCCCAAGTTACTGAGGCCAAGTCAGTGCTGTGTGAAGTTGTTTACTAAAGAAAAAGGAGGGTATTGCTTCTAGGCACTGCTACTGAGCTGGACATGGACAGCAAACACTAGAGAAGTGCTGCAGTTGAGGCTCAGGCCATGAGATGGAACTTCAGACAAAGGTGCTGCGCATGGGTGGATTTCTTTCAAAATACTGCCCCATACCTGTTGCCTTCACTGTGCTTAGATCTCAGAGAAGATGAATTCAACTGCATTGACAACCTGTGTCTCAAGACCTCAGCCTGAGAAACAGAAATGTATCATTTTAACGTAAAGCTGAGGCATGCTCACAGAGCTCTGAGTGCTCCTGCAGAACTGTGCCCAATCCCTGGAGGGTTTGCTTGAAGTATGGTGATTTGCTACCACCATGTGCTTTGCTTCTGGGTAATTCTCAAAGCAAGTGCTGCAGCAGTAATGGTTGTCTCACTGTCAATATAGGACACAGCATGGGGACAACTCTGTCATGCCACATTTTTGGCAGCTGGACCACAGGAGGTGCACAGCACACAGGGACCAGGATCATCTCTATAGCAGCCACTGATCACAGCAACCCACACAACTGATAGCTCCTCCAAGTGCTCTATTGTCAGCCCCAAACATTTTGACAGCAGGTGGAAGTTGCTGGAGCGAGAGCAGAGAGGAGCTGCCTCCATAACACCCATCCTTGCCTGGCCACAGCAGGAGTGGCCGCAGTTCCTGCCCGGGCTGCGAGGGAATACTCACGGGACATGACTTGAATAAATATTTTCTTTTGGATCTGTTCTCCATTCCAAGCACTACTTCTGTCAGGGAGGATTAATGAAGCATTTCATTTATTAAACGGGAGTATTTGGTTTCAACGAACTCACCTAGTTGTTTACTATTTGCTTATATGCACATTTGCTTTTGACAAATGATTCTGTTTGCTATCATCTCTGTCTTTACCTCAACACTTCTCAAAGTTAACAGCATTAATAAACATTTATATACCATATGCTGAACAAAACTGCCTGCCCACAAACACTATTTACTTAATTTGCTTAAGCCAGTTGATTGTTTATTTACCTGGCATCTAGCTACAAGGGATAGCAGGCAGCTTTCTAGCTTAACACAGTGTTAGCAAAACATACTGACTTAAAACTTATACATAATGCATTTGATAGGAGTGGAAAGCAGCCCTCTGAAACAATTCTGAACTCCTGAATACACTTATTACCTTATCTCACACTTTTGCTTATTTATTTTCTGGGGTTTTTTTCTGACTTGGGGTTTTTTTGTACAGAGAGTGTAGAAAAAGAGAGAGGAAAGGAAATGTTTTTAAACTCTAGCTGCTTTTAAAATGCACTTATTATGTGGGTGTTTTTCAACTTCTGATGCTCCCAAGAACTATTGAGAATATGGGAAAATGAATTTACTGGATACACTGGACTGTGAATACTTGCCCATGTTTTATTTAAACAGGTGCAGCTTGTCCAGCCATTGTGAGCAGACTAAGAGGTAGGCTCAGATGAGAACTGGTAAGCTACCTTTGCATTTAACATTTAGTACTTGCTTTGGTTTTGGTTTTTCTTTTTCTTTCACTCTTTCAAAATAGATAAGGCCCAGGAACTCCAGATGTTTGGGATATCTGCCTCTTGTCTACGTCAAAAATAATGGTCTTTGAGCATAACTTCACAGAGAAGCAAAGTGTGGTCAGCATATGGATATGCTGATTCTGAATCTAAATATTTAGGAAAAGAAAATATGTAAGAGATATCAAAAAATGAAAAGTGGATGCTGTACAGCCAAGATGCTGAGTTGCTAGAGGTAGAGGAGGCCCTAGAGGTGAGCTGCAGTAAAAAGTTACCTGTGCTCTTCAGTAAGTGGCAACTATTTATCTCTGAATTTCTGACTGTTTCTGGTCCCAGTCATCAAGACAGTTAATATACTTTATATTTCATGTCAGGAACTAATCAAGCAATCAAGAGCAAAGCTCAGACCTGCTCTCATCCAGCAAGACTCCTGTCAGTGAGGTTAAAAATTCTACCAATAATCTTTTCCCATTCAACTTCTATTGCTTGATATAGAGATCGGTCAAGCTCTTTTGACTCATGGTCACTACAGTTTTCCCTTTGGAGCTGTGCCTTTCCATAAGGAAGGCATCAGGATCACAATGTCAGCTCTCTGAATTACCCTTCTGTTCATCATTTCTTCATGGAGAATATAAAAATATTGCAATTCATATGCAATGAAAAAGGCTTTTGTATTAAAATGTCTCTTAACTGTGTCTCATGTGGTTTGCCTCTCAGCAGCACAGTAGAAAACACTTACTCACGTTCTTTTCTGTAATATGAAAGTGACAAAGGTCTTCCATGAAAATCAAAAGCATGTCAGAAACAGTCAAGATAGCTCTAACTCTAAGGGATGGGCAGCAGAAAGATGGAACAAGGGAGACCAAATAAAGGAAATGGTAGAAAGAAATGAAAAATAGATGGGGCAAGAAGGAGTTTCTTACCTTTTGTGTGAGAACAGAAAGAGGACACATCAGAGGCAAGCTCTGTGCACACAGCAAGACAAAAGACCAGATCTGAACAGAAGTGTCACCCCAGCAAACTCTGGGCAGGCTGGAAAACAGACCTCCCATATCCTTCACATTGTTGGCTGACAGCATCACAACCACATTCTGCTCCTTTTTGGAAGAAAAGACATTGTCATCTTCTCCATTTCTCTGTTGCAGGACCACCAAGCTGTGGGCAAGGCTGTATGAGATGCTGCAGGAATGGGGTTTCAGCCCCCAGCTGAGCAGGTGCTGTTGCTCTCAGGGGGCCTGGAGCAGGCAGCATAGGCAACTGTGCCTCCTGGCAGAGGCACGGAGAGCCTTTGAGCGTGGTGCTAATGTCTGGTCATCCTTCCTAGGTCTGACATCAGCAAAGATTTAGGCACCCACATCTCTTTAATCTGGCCTCAGATTAGTGAAAACAAACAAACAAACAAATAAACAAACACAAAAAAACCCCAAAGATTGTACTGAACACTGGAGGTGTGAATCAGACAAGCTATCTACATCCATCTTTGAGTTTGTTACCTACTTCCATGACATTCAAAGATTCAGGAACTTTTTTTTACATCAAATAGTGAATTCATCAAGACATGCTAATTCTTTTTTACAGACAGCAATTGGCCTAATGAGACTAAAACCTTAAAAAATACATTCTGATTATTTTATTTTTTTTTTCCAGCATATTCAGAATTTCCTTACAGAACAGCATTTCCATTCCAAGAATGACCTAATGTTTAAAAAAAATCTGAAAGGACTCAGTCCTCTAAAAGAAAAGTTTGATTTCCCATTAGATTGTTATTTGCACAACTCTGTACCCCAGTTTTGCTGATGAATCTCCAACACAGACTGTACTGGCTGTCACCTTCCAGAGGAAAGTTTTCCATAACAATCTAATTTCCTCACAAACAACAGTTATGCTTGAAATTCCATCACTGAGATTGTTTTTAATTAGCCAACATTTTCCCACCTTCTATATTGCCTTAAACCAGAACTGCTCTTGTCTAGCAGTGAACTTCTGAAATATTTGTTCTCTGAACATGTAAATGTAAATGTAAATGTCCCTCCACTTTAAATTAAAATTTGTTTCAAGTGGTGATTAGAACACTCTTTTAGAAATGCGTTGGTTTGTTTTAACAAACTGTGCCATCTGGCGAGGTAACATGTCCCTGTCACTCTGCTTTTAGCTTTATTATATCAGAAACTTTCTCAGTACCTGAAGACTGAGTCTGGGCTGCATATTAATCTGTGCATATTAATTAACTGCAAAACTTTAAACATTTAGCTTAATATAATGGTGATAATTTCTGAAGATCCTAAATAAGCATTTGGGTGAATAGATTGATAATGAGTTACTTTATGCTGACATCAAGTGGTGTCTCTTTGGTCAAAACACACCAGCACAGCTGTTGGATTCTGTAACAGATTTGGTGCTGGAGCAACAGAAAAATATTTGTGTTCCCAGCACAACCGAGGCAGTGCTGAAAACTCAGGAATGCAAAAGGGCCACAACCCATCTGCTTGGCAGCCCTGCGACTCCCGAGCTGATGCAATGCATTCACCCCTTCCCTTCCCAGCACCACACTGGTGTTTTGTGCCCTTTCCCAATGCAAGCAGGCCCAGTGCTTAGCACTGGTGGCCTGAGCAGGATGTCTCCCATGCTGGTCTCCCTTCTCTCCCATGCTCTCCTGAACAAGCCTTGAGGAGCAGCCTTACTTTGCACCCCATGCCACGATGGCTGACTTTGAGCAAGGCAGAGTGGGAGGGAGGCCAGCTTCATCCTGCACTGTGAAATGCTGATGCCTATTTGCATCTCCTGGTTAACACTTCTGCTGCCAAAACAGTGTTACACCTGCTGAAAGGAATCAGAAGAAAGAGAAGGACAGGGGTTTGCTACCTCTGTGCCCCCCCTGCCATGTAGCTGTGCAGCACAGGCAACCCTGGGGCTCAGGTTTGGGGAACAGGCTCATGTTGAGGTCCAGTGACTCATTTCATTGATGATTAAATTGTCATTGTTCACTGGATGGAGAAATGCTTGAATTTTCCCTGTAGTCTTCATCTGATCAGAAGAAATTGGGTCCACGGTACTGTCTTCTAAATGGCTTGATATGCACATCACCCTACATCACGCGGTCTCTCTCGCAATTTCACATGACAACTTTTTTCTACTTTCCTGAGCTTTTACATCAGGCTGGAGGAGCAGATCTTTTGCAGCAGAGCAGTGAAAGCGTAGGAGCAGTGGGGGGTGTCAGCACCAGCTGTGCTGCTCCTGCACCTTCGCCTGTCCCTGCAAACTCCCACCACCACAGTTCTCACCACAGCTGAGCTGGTTTGGAGGGTGTGAGGACAACCTAGAAACATAAAAGGGACAACCAGTGCCTCGCAGAAACAGACTCCCTGTTTCCTTTTTTTTCCCCCATCTCAACATTTTTTGGCTCTGTCTGAAGAGACTAGGCCAGGAGCAGGGTAGAGGTGGTTAGTGAGGGTTTAATCAAAGGCTGTGCCACTGGTTGTGAAGTTCCCTCATAATTGGCAGGTTTCCCTGCATTTGGGTTCAGCTGTGTAGCCAGCATGAGGGCTCAGAGCCCTGTTAAGGCTGACACAATGTGCTCAGCTGGAGGGAAACAGCTCTCCAAAAGCTGTGACTCAGGCGGCCCTTGGCACACACAGACTCACTTAGCCACCTCACATTCATCCAGCCTTGTTAAAGCCCAACATAAAAATAAAATAATTCATCATTTGTGATTAAATTAGTGCCCCTATAAAACTTTGATATGCTTTCTGAAAATTAGTTGCATTCAGAAAGCGCTGTCCTAAATATTTCATCAAAAGCTTCCCACAGCAGTGGCCACCCTGCAAATCTTTTTATTTTCAAGGACAATGTTTTAGTTTAATTGCAGTGTTAAAGACAATGCAAATTTTCCACTGAATTACCTCTTGAACAGAGGCTTGCTCCCACTTCTCAACCAACTTTGTGCAGAATGTGTCTCATTGTGTTTTGAAACACATATCGTTTCTTATGCAAAGATTCATAATTTGGGTACGTTATTTTAAGTAGTCTAAACAAGACACCAAGGGAGCAGCACAGGGATGATTAAAGGCATTTGTGTGTTGCACAATGCTGTTACAGAGGCACCTGGAGCAGTCACCCTGTTTGCAGCATAGACTATGTAGGAGGGTATAATTCCTCTCTGTGCACTGTAATAATCAGAACTTGTGGTTTAAAATCAGGGTAAGGTCTATGGTGCAACACAATGCAAAGAGAAGCATAAAGCTATCAGAACAGGAGTACAATTGTTATCGTTAGTGCTATTTGTTCAGTGGTAATTAGATTTTAGGCTTAATACAAGTCATGAAACAACAGCTCCTGCTCTGAACTATTTTCAGGCTTGGCCAATATGTGGTCTCTAACCATGGATCTCCAGCCCTGATGTGTCCTTCATCTCTCTGTGGTGGGGTTTGTTCCTTGTGGTGGCAGCAGACAAATGCCGGCCATGCCACACATGTGCTATGGCTCTTAATAGGGAAAATTTGCTTCTTCTGCAAGTGTTGTGTAAGAGGGAGAAGGAATTTGTAGCTGTACTTCAAATGCTGGTGAATACCACCAAAAGCAAATTATGGTGCAATTGAAGAACAGGGATGTCAGTTTTCTTATAATATCATAAAGAATCTTAAGTTCAACCTCATGTGGAAATGAAAATGTAGTATTATCAATTGATATCAATTAGTGAGGACTCTGAATTGCAAATCAAAACTTGATATGTTTTTACATAGGACACAGGAACAATACTTTAGGGCTCTTTTTTTCACTGGTAACAGAAACCAGCACCAGTTTTCCTGACACCAAGATATGTCCCAGTGTACTGCCTTGTTTTCGAGCCCTCTGAAGAGATAGGTACTCCTTCAGGAGGGACTGAAATCTCAGACACCTTCATGCATTTTTTTGAGTAAAATTATTAAAAATAGGGCTTCATTCCCAGAAAAAAAAAAAGAAAAAAAAAAAAGAAAAAAAAAAGAAAAAAAAAAAAAAGCAAGCTCAATCCTGAAAGTTTTGTTATTTGTTATGTTCAGGAAAACACAAGTGCTCTCTGATTCATTTGTCCTCTGGGGAACTCAGTTACAGAGCTCCAATAATTAGAGGAACTTTTCAATCTTTTAACATAAATAGATGGGTTGCCTAGACTCAAGACACCAACCAATCCTTCAACAGACATCCTTACTGCCAGCTTTACAAGGAACGAAGGACTCTCAGTTAAAAAGCAAAACCATATTAGCATACATGATGCATCCAGTACTTACATTTTTAAGCGAGGTTAATGTGTACTCGGCAGTAGGATGAAAGAGCAATTTGGAATTGTCTCATTTTCTTATTCTTCTAAAATTGCTTTTGGGAGGCCACAATTTCTCCTTCTCATCTTCAGAAGAATCTTCAGGCAAGATGTGCCATAAGTAAGAAGAGAGAAACCAAATGCTACTTTACTGATAACAGGCCTTGACTGCTCCATTAGATGTGGGTTTACCCAGGGTACTCGGGTTTACCTGGAGATGTGCCCTACCACCAGCTGTGACAATCAGCCATGTGCATGTACAAGGAGCCCAGAGACCCATTTCATCTGGCCACAAGCTGCCAAGTGCCATAGAGCTTTCAAAAAGCGATACCATGATGGTGGATGCTAGTGAAAGTATGCAGGTGGGTGATGGGACACAGCTTCAGAGGAACTATAAACATGACTGTGTGCTCATGCAGAAAAAACCTGCTTTTGAATGGTGTTATGTAAAAAGAGCACAGCAGCAATAACTCTGAGAAGGAAGAAAGCTTTAGGGAGTTACTAAGACGGGTTCTGCAGGGATTCATAACCCAGGAAACAGAATAGGCTTTCATCAGAAGGATAAACAAAGTGCAAAGGATTTGTGAAGCATGGTTAACACTTCTTAGAGATGATGTGCTATAGAAAATCTCTTACCATTTGTGCACTAGAAATGCACAAAATTAACGGTGTAAAATACTTCAAAGTAGATTGTCCACACTCTGAATTGCTAAAACAGAAAATCCCAAATGAGGACTATTTCCAAGTCCTCAGAAAACTTACTAGCCCAGAAGTAGAAAGAATGACTGATATCGTAGCAAGAACAATTGCATCTTTGAAGTGACATGAACATAGGGAGATTCAGCCACAAAGAATATCTGTCATAAGACAGATGGTCCATTTGGAGGCCAGCTCCCCCTCATGCATATATGATGTGAGGAAAAATGTTTCAGGTAGTCTGACCACTTACTGCTTCCCTAGCTAACCCATCAGCCTGCTGCAGATCACCAGGTGCTTACAGCTGAGCTGAGAGTAGCAAACAGCTTGGCCTTCAGGCAGAGCCTGCAGCAGGTGAAGAATCCTCCATGTATGAGATTGAAGTGAGTGGCTTTTCAGTGCTCAGAGCTGAAAGGAGATTTGATCAATATGCCTCCTTCAGGCAGGCACTATTGTATAACTTCAGCACTACAGAAAGAAGACTAAGCTCATTAGCTAGGCTAGGACTAATAAACTCCTCTGCCAGGATGTACTCTTTTCAGTTACACAAAGAAAAAAATCATCTGTCAAAGTATGTTTAGGTGCCATGTGCTTTGAAGCCATCAGCATTAGCATGGATCTTATTCAGATCCTAGATAAGCTGAGAGACTGCATTCTATGTTCAATTGCTGAGAAATCTGATAAGGCCCTTTTCCTCCAGAAGTTAAAATGAGCCTCAAACCAAGAGGTGTTCCTGCCACTAAGGACTCATGTCCTCATACATTAGTCTTATTTGGGGAAACCTTACTGGAGGAAAAAAAAAAAAACAGAACAACTTTTTGCATCACGTGAGAGGAATTGCCCATCACTCTGCTTTCCCTGGATCACGGGAAGATGGATGGATGTCTACCATGTGAAACATGAGGAAGAATCTGGTGTAGACCTGCCATATTTAAACACCAAAATGAAATCACAAAAGATAAAGTTCAATCAAACTCACAGCCATGTCTCAGACACCCTGCAAATTTGCCCATGTCCTCTTAACAAAAATGTCTGCACCCAAGGAGGCAATGCAAACCAGCCATTGCAGATCATGCAAAATACAATACTTGCCGAATCACTTTTGGGGACCCATGTCTCCAGCAGGAATGACACAGAAAATTACCATGTTTTTCAAAACCTTTGTTTCAGGGCATTGTCCAGCTTAAACCAACACAGTGCTTGACTGCTGTCCAGAATTTCCTCCTTCTCTGCTCCAGTCAGGTTTGTGTGGCTAAAAATTAACCCTATCAAGCCCCTGCTAGATCAGAGAAGCAGATGAGCCCCATACACCAGCTCCATGAGTGAGTAGGAAGGGCTGCACACAGAGCCCTGGAGATAGAGAACAGCTCAAGCCAGACTGGCCTCTGCATCCTTCTGCTTCCAACTTCTCATGTTTCCAGGGCTAAGGTGTGGAATCACTATGGGTAGGATGATGTAGCCTTGGCCAAGAGCTGTCCAACAGATGAGGAAGAAGCATCCTCATAACTGTGCAGTTGAGCTCCACAGGGTTGCTCATGAAGCCCTTCTTGCATTAGCATGAAAAGCATTACTTCTCTAGCTATGGGATAATTTTGCTGCCAAGCATCCCATCGTCACTTGCTGGAAGGAGTGTTTAAGTATTTCAGCAGTGTTTGTGACAACATCTGCCAGGCACAATTCAACTCAATCCCTTTTAATGATTCATTTTCATGAGTTGTATATCTATTTTAAGTATACTGCAGTTACTTTAGAGGGAGTCGTAATGAAAACTTAAAACTTTGGATTTCTTACACTGGCACAGTAAATGTGAGATGTGGACCATTGCAGGTACCCAGGGTAAGTGCCTTACCAGAGCTCTAATATACTTTCTTGGGAAATGATCCAGATTATTTATGGTATAATTAAAGGTATGGTATCATTATTTTGTAATTCTTCACTTGCAGTGTGAATCTCTTTTTGATTAGTAAATATGCAGTGCTTAAGTGCTATTATGGAAAAATATATTTATCATCAGACAGAGGGGGTGTCATCATTAAGTACATAATTGCAGATCTATAATTGTAAGAAAAGCTACGTAGGCAATGTCTAGAGACACAGATGTCTTCAAAAAACATCATTATAATTTGTGCTCTCAGGGGGCACAAGCAGCTGAACGTGTGGCACCTTTGAGTGCCTGGCAAAGTGCTGTGTGCACATCAGGAGCTGGGGACAGCCCGCAGAACACCATTGTGGTTCAGCTCCCCAGGACACCCACCCTCTCCAGTGGTCCTGCCCCTGATTTAATTCACAGCTTAAACTGTGAAATGGGCTCTAAACAGAATGGCAGAAAGAGAGGACAAGTCTACTTGGAGAGCTCACCTTATAGATCATGCAATGATTTACATTCTATACTGGGGAAACAAAACTGGTCAAGAAAAGTCACATTTCAGAGCAACTTTGCTCTCCCTCTAGACAGCCATAAATCATCACAAGACATACAAAACAGTAGAAAAGCAAGCTTTGACTGTTTTGTTTAAATTCTCGGGGACCCTATTTTCTCCACCATAAGGTGTTTATTGAAGGTGAGCTATAGAGCATGGGACAGCTAGTAGAGATAAAATGTTAGGTGCCAGACAGTCCTTCAGCATATGACACTGAAATGCCTCCCTACCACCTTTTGCTGCATACACTTTGGAACTTGCTTAGAGCATGCCCCTAGTATAGCTGTACAATAACCCACTCCAACCACTTAGACCTGAAAAATGGACTTCAGACACTTGTAAAAAAGTAGCACTAAAATGCAGAAACCTAGGCAGGAGAGGATTTCCAGATAAAAGACTCTAGCTGCTGTCCTAAGCCTTCCAGAGATTTCTGATTCTTCTTTTCAACATTTTGTTCGTCCAGCCCTGCTGTTTGCAAGGAAGTGGGGATAAAGGCCATAAATAAAGTCTGTGGTGTGTGATCTGCATTTTGAGATGGAAGCTATTGCTCTGGCTCAAAGAATCAGAGATAATATTGCAGAGCACCATGAGTCTAAGTAATGGTAACAAATATGCTCATTTCCCTGATTTTGTAGAGCACAGAATTTGTGTAAGTGTTTATGTGGAATTGGAAGTGATTGATTTCTATGCAAACTTTCTAACTGGGCTTCTCCAATTGGTCCTGAAGGAGGCATCGAATATTTGTTCTTGTGTCACAAGTATTCAGTCCAGATATAAAATTCTCAGTTGCTCACCAAGAATAAATTCTCACTTGCTGTCTACTTTTCAAAGCTAATTGACAGAGCTGCTCTGCAGGTTCTGAAGGATACACCTCACTGAAAGCAAAGCACCACAGAAATGTCACTCTGAAGGGAATGGCACAGATGTGTGTTCCCAGCAACAAGCAGTTGGAGATTGCTTTTTGTAGGCCAGTATCTTGCAGAAAAAGTTGGCCTTTGCTTTTATACACATCACATAAGACACTTTCCAAGCATTAGACCAAATGTCCAATAAATATTTAAAATTAAGCCAAGAAGCCCTGTCAAAGAATGGGCAGGGAAAGCAGTTGCTGCAGGAACAGAAGCAGCCTCTCTACCCCTGTGGAGCCATGAGAATAGAGGATGACCAGGGGTGTCAAGGGCTTCATCTTGACACAGCAGAGTTCCCTCAGAAGAGGCTGCAAAAGGCCCCGCAATAAATTTCTGTTGCCTGCCTGCATCTGTGCCCAAGGAGAAATCTGCAGTGCTGCAACTCTCTGCATGGTGGTGCCAGGAAGGCTTTCACCTGCATCAGCTGGTCCTCTGGCAGCCAAAATGGGCATCACCCACTACGCCTGAGTGCATGATGAAGTGAGCCCACCAGCTCTGGGGAGGAGCTCTGCAATCCAATCTACCCATCTGTCTTCTGCAACTCCCTGATGTCTTGCTGGAGTTGGGAAAGATCATTACTTCATCATCTGAAATGCCAAGCAAATATGCTTTAATTTGATTCAGTGTTGATCATAATATTGATTTAAGTTGGAAAATAGCCTGTGCATCTCTGTGAACACAGGCAAGACATATTTAGATGAAGAGGAGTCATTTGTATCTACCTAGGAGAGAATAATTCTAGTTATAAGTGATGCTTGCCAAAATACTTTACCTGACATTATAGATAAATTATTATCATGATTACCTTTTTTAAAGCTAATAAGTTATCTAAAGTTTGCAGTGAGCCTAGTGCAAATGAACTCAGAGATACACAGTTCTCATTCTAGTCCTTATAGCTAAGGAATGTCCCTAGGCATAGGATATGCCTTAAAAGTTGTGAGTTTTTTAAATTGTCTTTATTTCTAGGGCTATATTTAGGTATATGTAAGAAGTAGAATGAATGTTCTCATTTTAAGTGAGAAAAAATATGGAGCAGTTACTACTGATAGATGTTAATACAAGCCTATGGAAATGATGGGTTGATAAGAAGGGATTGGTTTCTTCCACATAATATTAACAAGCAAAACAAGTACAGTCTCACTACTGATCTTATGGGAATACAAATTAACTCTGTCACTGCAGCTATAAATTCTGAAATGGTTTTCACCACTCATTTTCATAACTTTTTTAAGGTGGATTAAGGAAACCAGGAGAAGTTTAAGGGCTATTATACTCACAATATCTGTCTGGGTACAGGAATAGCACTATATACTAGAGGCTATCCATTCGTCCAATGGAGGATTAAAGTAAAAGTTAAAGTTATCGGCCATTGCCTACCTGTTTTGCCAACCAGTAACCACATTTAGACTTCATCAATGCTGGGGCTGATCCTGATGAATTCAACTTGATTTTAAGTAAATTAAAATTAATCTAAAACATCATTATTCATGTGTGTTTTTTTCAGCTCAAAGGCTCTGAAATAATGTCAGGGTCTTTCTGCTGTATAGCTCAGCACCATGAGACCCAGGGTATTTGAGGTTGCAGATTCCACGGACAGCACTGGAAAAAAGACAAGTGTAGTGGGAATCAACCTTATTCACTTTGCCCCCAGGACTCATTTCCTGCAGGAGGTAAGAAGGTTGTCCAGGAAAGAGCTGGCAAAATAACCCAAAGAAGAGTCAGGGAGCAAGACAGCAGGTTAAGGAACATGGCTGATGGAGAGACAGTGCTCATCTTTATGCCAATCAATTGGCATCAAAGGCAGAGGATGAGTCTAAGGATATTTCATTTGCTACCTACATATAAATACTGCCTACATCTAAATAATATGCATTCTAAATAATTGTGTTAAAAGTCTAACATAATTAACTTAATAAGTTTTAAATATTGTTTTTTATTAGTTTTAAAGTTTTCAATTCCTTTTAATGTTGTATAATATTTAACTATATATGTGTGCATGTATAGAGAGGTACATAATTATAAATATTTTATATATATGTGCATATGTATGCAATGTTGTTACTGTGGATAGCTAAGTAACTAAGTAAACACTGATAAAGCAGACTGTAGGATACTCAACTAGCAAGCACATGATCTACCAAACTATCTGAATGTCTTCTAGGTTCTGTTAGATCATACACAAATAAAAACACATAGCAGCTCTGTGTACCAAAAGAAAGAGCAGATTTTGTTACTTACTATATGTTGAATACTGACAATGTGGTCATCTCTGAAAACCTTATCTTACCAATGAAGGGCTGTGATCAGATCCTAATATGAGAAATGAGTCCCAGGGCTAACTAGGAATGAAACAGCACCCTGGCTGTGATTTTGTTTTAATATGAGGGGTGCTAGGCATCATTATTTCTTGTTTTCTGTGTTTCTTGGTTAGTATTCACCTGCTCTTCACATCTTGTTTCTCTGATTTTTTTTTAACAGTAATTAAGACTTAAAACGAGTGCAAGCTTTGGAAATAAAGTAAGCAAATGGTGTATTTGTACAGATTTCATTTACCTTTAAATATGCAGAATAATTCAACATGGTCTTTTTATAGGTCAACACGGGGTACACTTGCTATTTATTAATTAGTTTCATACATTCTTCTGGAAATCAAGATACACAGTCATCTCATTTTTTATGCCAGACAAAGCCTGCAAAGAATGTTAAGATATTTCCTTAGTTCCACCTCTTAATTTAAATTAGTGTAATTTAAATAGCATCTGAAATAAAGGTATGCCATTGGCTGGGTATAGATCATGATTCATAAGCCTTTCCTTTCATAAACAGCAGGGAAATAACAGCTATTCTGACTGCTATTGCATATATTTTTGGCTTTAAAAGCCAATCTACCGTGTCAGTTAATAGTAACTATTTGAGCCAAAAATAACTGCCACTTTTTCATTTTTAATTGCTGCAACTGTTATCCCAATTAATCTTGGCATAATAAGACAATTGGACATTACCAAAAATAGCTCCACAAATTATTTCCAGCCTCATCACGGAACTGTCACTACACAGCAGTAGTGCAGACACCCAGAATGATTTGCAGCAGTAAACAATGCTTTTTCTTATACACGAATGTTTCTAGTGAATTGCCAGATGCTTTTCTAATTAGATATGCCTTCTGGATCCCTAGTTTGATGTAGTCACCAGTGCTGCTGTGGTCCCCGGGGGGAGGTAGGATAGGAGCTGGTAGTATGCCTTGGCAGCTCATGGTGGCAGACCCATGGCAGTGGCATCCTTTGCTAACTAGAGGCATTCATGGCACCGATGGGGTTGCTCAGTTCTTGCCCTGCTCTCTAACAGGAAATGGTGGTATTTTTTGGAAGAGATCATATTCTGAAGTGCAAAAGGTCCATTCAGATATGTACATAGATGGAGGTGGGCTGCAGAGGCTGATGGGTTGGCAGGCACCGCAAGTCCAACGTGCCCTGAGGTCCCACCTGCCACTGACCGTGAAGGGGTACAGGCAACCACTTCAGTCTCCAATCTGCTGTGGGAGAGTCCAGGAGAACTGGCAGAGGCAGCAAGAGAAACATAAACCCCTGGACTGGCATCACAGCTGAATCCAGCAGCCTATGGCAAGGCAGCGTTGAAATGCAACACATGAAAGCACAGCACAAACACGCCTCACCACTGACAGACAGGCTGTGTATATGGCGTCCTGCCCATGGTTGAGTTGATGGTGAAAAAAAAGGCATCATTTTAGCACAGGACTATGCTGGAGACAGAAGAATTCATAACAAAAAGGATCAATTTAGAGGCCTTCTCCAATTTTTCTACAGTGCTGTTATCGGAGCTCCTTCTATTCAAGAAAAATGTAGGAAACTTTTTCCTTTGGTTTTCATCACATGAGAGCGCAGCAGAATATGTGGGAAGGGTAACAGCTGTCTTTCCTGGCAACTTGAAATCTATTTTGACAAAGCAACTAGCGAGAGTATTGTAATGTTTAGTTTAGTTTATCAGTAGTTGCTGGGGCCTCCTTGGGTTTTTATGTCATTTTAAATGAAAAAATTCCTGGAATAATTGATGGCGCTTACTTTCTGTTTTCACTCTTGGGAGTGAATAAAATCAACTTACATATCTCAGAAATTGTGTCTACAGAAAGCTGGGCTGTAAATTCAGATTTCTACCTTAATATTCTATGATTTCTGCAGTTATCCATCCAAAGCACTTTCTTTCTGCTGGAACCTTCAAATAAGTTCACAGATATACCTGCACCTATCAAATATCTTAGATGAAATGTTTATTTTCCTCCTTTTAGGATAATAAAGTCTGTGGGGAATGCTAGAAGCTGGTTTTTGAGACGTAGCAGAGCAGAAGCAGTGGGGGAGAGGAAGCAAAACACTGAGAGAACGGGGAAGGAGAAAGACTGAGGTTTGCTCAAATAACTGGCTCCCAGTGGCAAAAAAACCCAACCAAATCAAAACAACAACAAAGAACCAAACCAGAAACATCTTGCTGACAATTTAGTGGTAAAAGCTTTGAGAGATTTCTGCCTTCATGTAATCTTGATGGAGGTCCCTGTGTGCTGAAGTCAGCTGAATTAAATGGCCATATTCTTCACACAGGCATCACAGCTGTATCTTCTGCTGAGTAGCGAACTGCAATACGTTGATGCTGGATTTGAATGGGCTGCTGTAAGGTGGCAACATCACAAGTAAATAAAACATCCACTAGGAACCAAGGCTACGAGGAACAAGAAACTAGGAACCATATCTGACCCCAATACTGCTTTTATAAATGTTCTCCAAAAATTCTTGTCTTGATTTACAGCGATTAGAAGGCTGCACTTTCCATTCATCAAATGAAATTATCAGAAGGAAACTACTTCAGATAAATACATCACTTGAAACGCTGATGAGTGCATTTCTAGCATTCAGGGAGCATTTCAATCAGCAGTGAAAAACATACCCCTTTTGGGTGTACAGGAAAGATTACAAAACTCTTCTACCATGGCATATCAAAAAGACAACTAATATGTATCAGATCATCTTTCAGAGTATTGGCAATGTTATGGGCTCGAGATTAACTGGAAAAACACATTTAATAAACACTAGAGGCTGTGTCTGTTTCAAGAGAACATCTTTTTAAAAAACAAAAATGCATTATGGAAAAAAGATACTCAAAAAGCTTCATTAGTTTTGAGCTAAATTGATCACCTGCTACACCACAGAGCAGATGACTGGAAGTATGCCATGGGCCACATCGTGGCCCTCTCAAAGCCTAGGGGAGTTGTGCAATTCAGTCAGTGAACCAGAAAAAAAGCCCAAAACATTTTCTTGTTCATGCAGGGCTGTGGCAGCGCTGGGGAGCAGTCCCTGACAGGGGAGGGACTGGTGGCCCCTGGGTTGGGGTCCCAGTCTGTGGGCAGGGCAGGCAGGGACATGAGTGTCCTCAGGATTGTGGCATTTTCTCAAAGACCCTGCCTGTCACCTCAAGTTTATAAAAATGGAAGAAACATAATCTTCTGCCTTTACCACATAGTAAGCAGTGCTCATCCTTATGTCCAGGACATAAAAAAGCATATAGGCTTATGTAGGATTTTGCAGTGATGCCACCTGGTTACCTCTCTTTTCCTTCACCAGGTGTTCCCTTTTTAAGTTATTATTTTCACTGATCCATCATCACAATTCTGTTCTTGCCTAAATCTGATCTTCCGTGTGCTCCACTGTTTCTTTTCTTCCTTCTGGCTGTGCTGTTTGATCCATTTCTCTCATAGTTCAAACAACAGAGTCCTTTGTAGCATCTGAGTTAAAAGTGTGTCTGCTCATGGAAAGTCATCCCCAGGCTTTATCCATCCCTGTAAGATGTTTGGTTCTTTCTTTGTTTGTTAGTCTATTTAAGAAGGATTTTTTGTCCGTTGCTTTTCCAGAGGTGTATAACACTTACTAATCCTAACCCATTTCCTACCTGGAAAAACAACAAGACTTGAAAGCCACACATTGCTTCTGTGGCTTTTGAGAAGAGACCAGAAAGCTCAGGCAGGCCAGTTCCTCTGCTCCAAAAGAGTTTCTTGAGACATTGATGATGACTCTGGGAGAAGCAAAAGCTTAGGGAAGAAAAACATTATTAAACAGTAGAGAAAGCAGAGGATTCTTTGTACAATGTAATCACTGATTTAATTAACAGATATTTTTCTTGGTGACATTTCCCACATTTTGTCCAATGTGAAATAAATTAATCTAGAGAAATGATTTTTTTAAAAAACTAACTAATGGTCTGAGGCATAAGAAAACAATTATTTTTACTATAAAATGTTTAAAGAAATTCTGCCCTCAAAAGCTCAAATATTCAGTAAAGCACTAAAGTCCCATTAAATCCTTACCAAGGACCTACAGTACAAATATTTTGATTACCCGAGGATGGTATTTGTTTTGCTGGGAGCAGGCTATGGAGGACATAAATAATACAGCCCATTACCATGTCTGTCGTAGTGGAACGACACTGAACGGTGCAAACATTGACACGTACAGTATATATTTTCTGGTCTTTTCACCTACTCAGCTTCTACATGGATTCTGTCACAAATGAATAATACTTGCCAGACTGGGTGAGCCCAGAAATATGGATGTCTTACTTTTTGCAATATGCTTCATTCCACCTGCAGTTTTTCTTTTCTTTCTCTCTCTCTTTTTTTTTTTTTTTTTTTTTAATTTTTAATGAGTTGTTTGACTAAATGCCATTTTGGCATGTGTCTGTGAAAGCACTGGTGCATTTTCCCTCCAAGCCAATGTCACTGCTCACCCAATCAGCCAGATTGGTAATGCAATGCCATCACACCACAAGTGTTGCACAAATCACACTGTGATCACTGGCAATTAACTCAAGAGAAACACAGAGGGAGCTTGGAAATCTCGTCATGGGCTGAGCTGACAGACAAAATTTTTGACAAAATATTTTATATTCTCAGAGGATGATGATTATTGAGGCTTCAAACTTGCTTTTCATTAAATTGCAAAGACGTTCCACATATTAAGAGGTGTGATAGCTACAGTAAAAGAGCTGTACAATAGTATTACTGTTAACATAAAATAATTTAAATGCAGGTGTGACTAAACTCTACTACTACTAATATCAAGAGATTTAAAGCAGGTTTTAGAGACAACCAGACTAGAGTGCCCTTGGACTAGATGATTCCATCTGAGTGTTAAGACACATCTCCCTGGTCATCTGTTCATCACCTATTTAAAAAAAAATTGCTTTCAGAGTTTCAATAGAAGAGAAGGAAATTAAAGGGGCAAAGGAAAATAAAAAGAGAGGAGGAAAACCAATACAAGGAAAGGACCTACTATCAAAATGCTGATTGTCAGAGGCACTTTCAGGACAATGGGTCAAATCCAGTTAAATTAGTCCACCTTGTTGCATGTTCCAGAACTAAATCCAAATATAATTTTAAGATTTCTTGGACAGATCATATAGACCATTTTTTGAATTTAACACAAGGCACATAGTATAAAAATCTTTGCATTGTCTAGAAACATGCTAAAAAAAATCTTTTTCTTTCACAGAAACATACTTGTAGTGTTAGATGCCCACTGGCTAGTCTAAAAAGTACTTGTAAAAAACAAATTCAGAAAACCTTGGAACTAGTGGAGTGTGGGATATGAAGACAGTGGCTACTCACATTGTAAATGAGAGCCCCAAGTGGTCCAAGCACCTGTGGCTCTTTGTGAGAAAATCCACCATAGAGATCAGAACACAGTACTTGCCATGACTCTCTTCTTCTCTTGCACATCCAGAGGCAGACAGATATTTGTAAGAATATGCACCAAGTACAGCTACACAGGGAAATGTGAAAAAACACACACAGGTTTTGAAAGGGCCAAATGAGTAGGATGAAACACCAGCACTGTAGCTGTGTGCTCTGCAAGATCTGCAATGCCAGAATACTCTAGTCAGCTCAGAAACTCAGAAGGATCTGGTAAACCTGACAGCTGCCAGTGAAAAATGACATCCTTTCAGGAGCAAACACCTTGCTCCAAGTCCACAAGTCAAGCACTAAGTGATCTGCTTTAAAACACTTTTAGTAGAACAAGCTCTTAGGATGAGACACTAGGCAAGAAGGGAGGGAGCACGCACTTCTGTCAGACACAGAGACATAAATAGTTTGTTATGGCAGTCTTGAGTTGAGTGATTAAACCCATGTTAAAAACTGTGATTTGTAAGCAGATGGCTCTACAATACTGCGGCTGCTGCATGCAAATAAACAACACCAAGCACCAACATCAGCAGAAATAAGTTCTGGTCTTCTTAATGGAAGACCTTCACTAGCATAATAGCAGATGGCCTGTTGGTATATTCAGCCTTCCTTCCCCTATATTACTTAGAAACCTGATGCCGCCCTTCAATTTGTTTGTGTCTTACAAGATGACATGCAGCCTTTGACTCTAACTCGAAGAGATGCACTTCACTACAGATCAAAGAAAAGCTTGTTTCAAATTACTTATTTTAGATTTGCAACCACAGGCTCAACTAGAGCAAACCAAGAGCAGGATGAGTGGCTTTTTACCAGCCTTGTAGTAGGGATCTCATCCAGAGCCTTCAGATGAGCATCAAAATTGGGTGACACATACTATCACTAGAATAAAGGCAGCCAAACGTTCAGTGATTTATACAGGTGGTCTTAGAAAAAAACCTCTATATTTGTATAGGGTATATACATATATACATATGTATATGTATATTTAAATATATACATATATAAATGTATATTTTAGCACACCTTCAAGAATATGGAATTTGTTGGAGTTCATTTAAAGAAGGGTAACTAAGTCCATGGCCAAAGCTAATCTGGTTTCTTAGGCTTGAAGGAGAAAGATTGTCATTCAGACTGCCCTTCAGGATACCTTTATCCTCTTTTTCATAAAAAAAAAAACCCTTTTAAATTTTATAATAATCCAGAAATGCACTCATTGACCTGAATGCCCCAAATGCCCCTGAGGAGAGCTCACCTGTTGCCTTGCCCACACCAGACCCCACCAAGACCAGCTTTCCACTTCCTTCCCTGACTTGGGACCTTCAAGACACAGAGCATGAAACCCCTCCAACTGTTCTGTAGATTAAGACGAGGTCTTGACTCATTTTCCTGGCTACATGTTCTTCCTGACCTATTTCTCCTGTCACTTTTACTTTTATCATCATAGTTTCAAGCCAGCATCTAGGGTCGTGGTGCACTCCTCCCTTCTCAGTGAACAGTCTATGGAAACAAAGTGGTTCAAGTGCCAACATCAACACAGACTTATTTCACAGAATCACAGGATGTGCTGAGTTGGAAGGGACCCACAAGGATCACCAAGTCCAAATCTTAGCCCTGCACAGGACCATCCTCAAGAGTCACACCCTGTGCCTGAGAGTATCAGGCATACACTTCTTGAACTCTGTCAGGCTTGGTGCTGTGACCACTTCCCTGGGGAGCCCGTTCCACTGCCCAACCACCCTTTGTGTGAAGAACCTTTTTCTAATATCCAGCCTAAACCTCCCCTGACACAACTTCAGGTCATTCCCTTGGGTCCTGTCACTGTTCACCACAGAGAAGAGATCAGTGCCTGTGCCTCCTCTTTCCCTCACAAGGAGGTTGTAACTGCAATGAGGTCTCCCCTCAGGCTCCCCTTCTCCAGGCTGAACAGACCAAGTGACCTCAGCTGCTCCTCACATGGCCTCCCCTCGAGGTCCTTCACCATCTTCATTTCCCTCCTTTGGACACTCTCTAATAGCTTAATATCTTTCTTATATTGTGGTGCTTAAAACTGTCACAGTATTCAAGGTGAGGCCACATCAGTGCAGAGCAGAGTGGGACAATCCCCTCCTTTGACCGGAAGGTGATGCTTTGCCTGATGGTCCCCAGGACACAGTTGGCCCTCCTGGCTGCCAGGGCACTGCTGGCTCATATTCAAGTTGCCATCAACCAGGACCCCTAGCTCCCTTTCCACAGCATTGCTTTGCAGCATCTCATTCCGCAGTCTGTACGTACACCTGGGGTTGCCCCATCCCAGCTGCAGTCTGATTCTGTTCAAAGCTCATTTTGGCAAGACCTATGGACAACAGGCATGCTGACAAGGGGAAGTAATTTAAAAATATGCCTTCTCTGCTCTCCCTCTTTCACCCAGAAATCCTGCTCCAGGAAAGGCTCTGCATTGCTCCCATGTCTCCATGTGGCAAAGCCAACATGATCCTCAGAGTAGCGGGATGAAGGCCAGGAGGGACTGTCAGTTCACAGACAATGCCTTCCCCCATCCTAGTCAGGCCCTTGCAGGAGACACCTCCAGGGCAGGAGCCCTAGTAGAGTGGCAATGGATTGCACCTTCTGCACCTAAGGGGAAACCAGGATGCTCAGCAGGTAAAAGCTCACTAGCAAGAATACTAAAATGGAAAGCAAACTCCTCTCTTCATCCTTATTGCAAAGATGAGGAAATGGAGATAAAAAATCAGGTCTCCCTGATAAACTCCTGACCTTAACTACGCATTCTCATCAAACCTCCTCCACTTCATGCTTTTAAAAATAGCTCTGGGAATGTGGTTTTTAAGTGTTTTAGAGATGATGACACAATATAACACAGGGCACTTCTTTCACTGTTTTGTGGATGATTAAAATAGAAGATCCAAAGTACTACTTACTATAATGTTAATCTCCCACACAAAGTCTATCTGTGTCTCTTCCCCCAAAGTGAAGAGGCTTTGTTACTAAAATAGTGAATCAATTTGCAGACGTACCAGAGTCATTTATATGTGAATTCTTATTTCTTGCAAGTATTTGTTATTTTATACTAGGAGAGTTTTTAGAGTTACCCAAGTCTTCCTTGGGATCCTGATGCTGTGGACAAATTTTTTATTATTTTGGGGAACGTGTGCTCTGCAGAAAAAGGATACTTTGGCAAAGTTTTGGCACACACTATAGTGAAGTTACAGTTTTGAAAGAGAAATAAGAATGAAAATACTATTATTTTTAATTGTAGCACACAGTTTATGTTTGTACTATGATTGGTACTAGACATAAGGGTCAACATATCAGGTTTGAGCCTGATACAGTAATTTTCTTTGAATCTTTACAGGCGAGGCTTCAGCAAAGTGATTCTAATGTATGCTCATAACATTAATGGTGAAACTCTAGGACTTTGCTGATCACCATTTCACTACCAGCTTCAATTACAATAATTTGTCTCTGGTCAGATGGATCAAAATCTGAGGGATTTTAGTAACCAAAGTTTGAGCAAGAGTATACTCTTGTTTTTAAATCCATTAGGATCAAAAAGATCTTTTTTCCTGAGCTACATAGTCACAATTATTTGTGAGAGATGGACATATTTGGAACAGCTTCTGATACATTGATATGTCTAATATCATGTGGCATCCCACTCCTAAGGGGAACACCCAAGATTTGTGGATGTTCAGTTGAAAAGGAACGACAAAAGTCAGAGGATCCACAAAACTTGCAGAGTCTTATTCGTAAATTACACACTTGGCATGGAAACTGGTATAAGTTAGTCCTTCATCTTCTAGTATAAGCACACATCCAGCTATTGCTATTTGAGACATACACATTAGCTCCTTATCTTCTGCGCTTCTACAGTAGTAAAGGAGGAACTGAAACAGAAATTACTCGAAAATGGTGGTGAGATCATAGCAAGCTGTCCAGGGTTGATTGATTACATCCAGACATATAGTTCCTGACTCTTTGTGAATGTTGGGGTGGAAAATTTTATTCATTAATCCTATGGATGGGAATTGAAAGGATATTTATCAGGAAGGTCAACTCTAACTTTCCATACAAAGAGAAAGGAGAAAATTAAAATACCAAGGAACCTGGTATCTATTGAAAAATATATTTAAACCCAAAACTAAACAGAAGCTTTTGGAAACAAGTCATCATATGTTACCTCTTCGTGGATTCTGACCACAAGAACATTACAGACTTATTTTCTTTGCATCTTGTTTAATTAACATGCCTTTGGAGGAGCAATGGCAGTGGAAGCAGTGACCACCCCTGACACTCACTGAATTCCAATAAGCATCTTCTGTCCTCCTGCAGACAGGCTTTATTTGACAAGTGCTTCTTTCTGGCTGACTAATATGCCTTGGGTCATGTTTATGGTTAGCATAGATACTTGTAGAGCAGATATGACTTATTACAACATGTGCCACTTGTAATGAAAATCTCATACTCTCCAAGAGAGGGAAAAAAGAAATAAGCAACAGCTTTATAAAAGGAACATCTTTCAAGATGTTCTGCTTAGGCAATACCTAATTACAAGCATACCGGCATTTTACTTTCATTTGGACAGAAAGTGATTATTTTTTGAGCCAGAAATGCTTCGTGTTAGAGAAATGCTATAAATCAAATCCACTGAGTTTCTAATAGTAAAATACTCGAGGAATGCTGGGTATTTAAGAGCAACACAGCCCTATTTGCAATGAACTGAAAAATTGAAATGACAGAGTCAGTGCTAAGGTCTCAGCTTTTTCCTTATTATCCGTGTTGTACAGTAATAGGTGAGGTGAAGAACGAAAAATGTCATTGTTTGAATCAGGAGCTCTCAGAGCGCTGTGGCTTTCATCAGTAGGTCACCTACCTGCTCTCAGGTTTAAAACTGTCAGCAATTATTTCAAGTTTCCGTGAAGAAAAGGGAGCAAACTGGGCATATCGCCAGGAAAGCAAAAGCTGATGGGAATTCAACTCTCCAAGAAATATGGAAAGTATTGCAAAGTTGCCTTGACTTCTTGAGCACCATCATGGCACCATTGCTCACTCCTGTGAAGGAGATCTCCAGACAGAAGGAAGCAGCCATCTTACTAAAAATCTGAAAACTGAAAGACTGCTGTTGATAAATACATAGTACTCAGGCTTCTCGTCTTCAGTTACTCACTTTGGGTTTTTCTTTTTCTTGAAAATATATTTTTATTTATGTTTTATTTGCAAATTTTTTTCTTAAATGTAACAATAAAGGGAAGATTTAATAGTAACAGCAGGAATTGGAGTATATTGACTCTCACTGTTCAAGAGGGGAATTAATCCAAATTGTGCTTTAAGATTGAAGCCAAAATGCAAAGGTTAATTTTTAGAACTCTACTTTAAAGCAAAATTTCTTTATCATTAATCATAAAAGATTAATCTTCAGTTTATTGTTTTTTCTTCCATGAGGACTTGATTTTTTTAAAAACCTCAAAGAGAGGAGACTATCCAATATGTTTCTCTCAAAAAACACTGGTTGCAATTCTTTGCTGGGTTATGTGTATTGGGACTATATTTACCCAAAGTAATTTTTAGGTATTGCAAAATAAATAAATTACAGAATCAGAGAACAAGACTGGTTCAATGTAATTAACTCATCTTCTGTTTATAAAAAAGCTTTGTTGCCATAAGATGCAGGGAAAAAATATTGGCAACACGCACAAAATTGGACAAATATCCTTATTGAATAAGAGGAAAGCCAATTACACCAGTTTGTGTCACATCACAGATGAAATGCCAAAAGAAGAAAATGATCAGAAATTAAAGGAAAAAGCCATTCACAAGTGTCATTTGACCACTGACATCAGCTACACTCATGCATTTGGAAGGATATCAAGTATCACGGGCCACCAGAGAACCTGTCTCACCAGCAGAAAACAGTGTAAGGTCTTTCAGTCATTTACACGGATACATGGAAGACAGTGAAAAGTGAATTTTACTCTGTAGTCACATGTCAAGTAAAAAATATTCTTTTATATATTATCTCATCCACTCTCCACTACATTCAGTGGGAAACCACCTGACAAAAAGCACAGAACAAAGCAAGTGCTACAAAGTGAACTTGGATACTTCAGTTTTCCCTATCCATTTCAGTTCCAACAAAGCTACATTTAGTGTACCTTTGACAATAAGTAATTAAGAAAACATAACAGAAACTGTTTTGGAGGCTGAATCATAAGATTTAAGTGCAGGTCTGCATTTGTGCCCTTGAAAACATCTTCCATAGGTGAATTTGTGACACAATTTATATTAACTCAAATAAGAGCCAAATAGTTTATAAGTACAGGAAACATCAAAAAGCAACCTTTGGCTTTTGGGTTGTTAAAGACCTGTCCATTCCCAGACTGAGCAAATGCTGATACTGCAACATCTCACAGGAGGAAGCCAGGCTGGCTAACAACTCACCTGTAGTTTTATGCCTGTCTTTAGTGCTTCTTGAAGGTGGAGCAACACAGCCTGCTTAGCTCAGATGCTTTGTAACCATTATCTCAGGACAAGGCGAAAGGGCTGTTAGCTCACCCCAGCTCAGAAAGATCAATCATCTGGAGGGGCTCTAATACAGCTAGGAAAATCAAGACAAGCAAAACTCCCACACTGCAAATTTTGCTTCTGACAGCCAGGGTAAGATTATCACACATTCTTTCTTTTCCCAGGGCAGTCTTTTTGATGTCATCCCATCAAGCTCATGATAAGTACAGCCTACATTTATATCTCTTGAAATCCTTGCCCAAATGAGCATTGAGTTTTGTTTTCCAGCAGAAAGAATGAGACAAAAAAACCAGTCTCAGTATGCCAGGGTGGCTAGGACAAAGGCAGTCAGAACTGTGGACAGTCTGTGGCATGCGCTCACATGAAGGAGAGAGGGTGGCACAAAAGGAAGAACAGCCAAGCAAGAAGAGGTACAGTATATGCTGGGAAGAATGTGTTCATACACCCTAGAGAGGGATAAAAGTGGAGGTTGAGGGGCCATTACCATGGAATTGATTCCTGACCTAAGCTCCCTGCAAACGCACACAGCATTAAGTTTTATCTTTCTTCTCCATGCGACCCACCAGGAACACCCCTCCATTTGTTCTTTTATTTGTTATCAAAATATAGAAGTCCTGGTGAAGGTTCAAAGAAAAAGATCAAATTTATAAATGTATTTAGCATAAAAATGCAAATGACCACCTGCACAACTAGATCCACCTTTTTAGACTTGGTGCACAGCTGCTTTCTACTTTATATAAGTTGACAACGGAGAATCTCTTGTAAAAAATCTTTTCAGCTTTGAATTTCCTTGTATTGTTCCTTTGTTGTAAATATCAAATGGTAGTTTTGAGAAAAAAAAAAAAAAGAAATAGTCACTGCTGTGTTTTATTTTTTAACATTATGCATTCTAGTGAATATACCAAGTCCAAAAATCTTTAAAGTGCTTATGCCTGATCTTTCAGCTTGTAAGATTGAGAGCATGCAGCTGAACCATTTTAAGAGGGCATTATTATTTCTTTAGTGTGTAGTTGCTGTTGATTTAGATCCTCTAGATAGGGTCCTTGGAGAATGCAGTATTGAAATGAAAAAAGACTACCTCATGAAGTTGTATGTCCTACAGTTTCAATTAAAATTAGTGTATGGGAAATGGAAAAGAGAGTTGGATTGTAATTACCTTCTTCAACTCTGCCTTGGAAGGACCAAAGGAATTGTCAGTATCTGTACACTTGCAGAGTAATTTGAAAGATTAAATCTGATACTAAATTATCCTGCCTACTTTATGCTTGAGAAAATAAAGTGTTGAATGTATTTTGTCAATATATACCACTGTTTGCATTTTGACTGCAGATTATAGATCCATTTGGCCCAAGTACTACTTATAACTTATGCTAATACATACACTTTAACTTAAAAAAGGCCTCCAAACCAATTTTTTACCTAAGAGCCAATAAAGCCAAGTTCAGGGAAGAGGATCTTACATTGTGAAAGCAAACACAGAAAGGACTGAAGAACCTTTATCATCAGATCCATCACAGCAAAAAAACCCCCATAAATCTTTTAAAGCTCTTTACTAAAGAGACTACAACCTGATTTTGACATGCTAGGTTTTTTTGCCAAGTAACTGCAGTCTATCAAGATGTTAGAACTACCTTTAAAGGCTTTTCTTGCTCGCTTATTCTCTGACAAATTGATGGGCAAGAAAATTCAAGAGCATCATATATTCTACTGAGTGACTTAAATAGTAAGGTAGAATCTTTGCAGGTGTTTAACATCTTTGACTCAGATTCAGTCACAAACAACTTTAACTGATCTTTGCTATAATTGTATGCTAAGATTTATAGAAGCCTTAATTGCTAGTGGGATTGACATTTGTTTTCCAGAAAGACTCTTTCTTCACAACGAATTCTTACTTATAAATCTAGGATTTGGAAGTGCAAGAGGAATGAGCCCAGCAATTGGTGCAGGTGATTTGGTTTTCAAAATCAAAGGCTTCCTGCAAAGTTAGATGATCTGATAGTTTTTTAAAACAAAAAAAAACAGTTTGGTTTTTTTTTTTTTTTTAAAAAAAAAGAGGGCCCTCTAGCCCTTAAGTGGAGAGATTACATGTGTTAGAGCTTACACAGAGCCCCATCAGAGCAACTGCAATTGGTTTAGGCAGTCTGAGTGTAAAAAAGCAGGCCTCCTTCCAGAGGCAGCCAATTCTCATAGTCTGAATACCTTTATTCTAACCAGATAGAGAAGGAAATTTGTTGTGCTCAAACCTCACTAAGAAATCTCAAGGCAAACACAACCAACCTCTCAATACAAAAGCAAGCTATTTTAGTTAGCCCTGGCTTTACATACCAAGACAATAGTCTATCAACTAAATTTACCTCCATAAGCATTTAACTTCAAGGACCTCTATAGAAAACAGCTAAATCATAAACTACTCAGCCAAACTGAAACTTCACATGCCCTAACTCTGCGTGATTCTCTGTGCTTACTCCTACAAACCGTATTGTATATCTCTAGCCACTTCATTGACAAAGATGAAAATGGTTCTTATGCGAATGGTTATTATACTTATTTTGGACTGAGTTTTCCATTAGCTCGACTTTAGAAGTCAAAAAATTAATGCTTCATGTACAAAGTAGCCAGGATGCTCTTCAAAATAAGGGCATCCATACATACAGGGTTGCCACAGACCTTGTTTTGGCTAAATAGAGAAGGGTGCACCGGTCTAGGTAGATGATACTTCTTTCTAATAAAAAAAGAAGAGCTCAAAAGTGTTGTGCAGTCTTCAATTATAACAATCATACTTTTATATATGCTGAAAATAAAGCCAGAGGAAACCAATCTAGAGCACCAAATCCTTGTAGCTCTGCAGGTCAGAAGATTAAGAGACTGTTGTGATCTGCACATAGCATCATAAATACTGTGTAAGTGCACATACAAAAAAGGAAAATGGGGAGAATTGTCTTTGCACAGATGTAGCAAACAACTCGTAACTAGAAGGAGAAGTTTCCTACGAGTAGAAGTGATTTATCTCTGCAAAAGCTTGTCCAATGAAATGGGAAATTTATCACTACTTGATGGCTTTAAATAGAGTGTGTTTTCAGAAGATACAGTCCCTTTCAGCTTTAAAATATTAAACTCTACAGGATTCACTTACTTAATGTGGAAACTAATCACCTCCTCAGTGGAAATTCTCAGATAAAATTTTGTGGTCTCCTGTCAGGCAAACAGCCAGATCAGGCCATTGTAAATGCTGCTTCCTCCTCTACCCCTCCAAAATTTAAGCAGTGTGTATTTTATAACCAGTACAGAAGGGAAAAGGGAAATTACTATTATCTATCTTGAAGCCAAACTTAAAGTTTCTCTCAAACAACAGATGTTTCCAAAATTCCAAATAGATTTTCTTATTATTTTTTAAGAAAACTATCAAACACCTTATTTCCTTTTGGTTTTGAGAAAATCCTTCTTCTTCCCTGTTCCAGAAAAGAAGACAAAAAATTCCATCCTAGTAATAATGAAGGGAACAAAACTCACTGTTATTGTAGCAAATGTGCCCCAATATATTCTTAGTAAGGATACATACAACTTTTTACTATGGACAGCAAATAAACTCCTTTTTCTTTGACATGCTCTTGGTTATTTTCATGGGAGCTGGAGGACTTCTTGAGACTTTAAAGCAAGTTAACACACTGGATTGGGCCCAAACTTTCCAAATATAGCTAGCAGAGTTGTTGCTAGGAAAATCAGCTCAAACACAGGTCGTTCTGGCCTGAATCTTGGATGAGAGGCTTCCCCAGCTCATGAGTACCGTGCCCGAACAGGCTGTGCTGTAGCAAGTAGATCACGCTGGAAGGTAATTTCAGCAAGATGTCTGGCAGATGAATTCCCACTTTCACAACTATCTCAATGGCTACTAATGTAAAATAATTCTCTCAGTAATGAGAAGGACAGGAATGCACAAAGAAGCTAGTAAGGAATCCTACATGCAGTGCAGAAAACACGAGGTACAAAACACCCTTTCTGCCCTTCCCCAGGACTATGGTTATGCTGTGCTTACTTCCACCCACTAACACTGTGGTGGCATTTGATCGGCACTGACCCAGAGGGTGAAGTGCTGTCACTGAAGTTGGTGATGTTCCAATGGCATCTCTTTGTTCTTCTGAATCTTGTCATTTACATTTCAATTCAGCCCGGCAATGCTTTGTTTGAGATCTGATGGGAACACAGGAAAATGCAGCATGATATACGTGCATTAAATTTGAAGGTCTGAAGAAGTGCCATAAAATTAGACTCTTGCCAGCGATAATCACCATAACCATTCCTTTTTCATTGCATTTTCACAAGATTGTTTCTGCAACAATACCTTAGAAGGGTTGATAAAAAAATGTGGAAATGTAATCTCATTACAGAAGATGTGAAGGTAGCTAAGGACACGAACTTTTGCAATTACATCTTTGAAAAGGCATACACTGCTATTATTAATAGGAGTTCAAACCAATTTGGATGAAATTAATGGGATATTCATTTACATCTACTTAAAACCAGGATATAAAGCCCATGGGAAACATTGCTTGAACAATGTTTATTTTTTAAGATACATCTGCTGTTGCTTTATAAAACCACTGGACTATCTGGGCAACTGACCATCTGAAAATAAATCAGGCAATGCTTTGTTTGGGATCCAATGGGAATGCAGGAAAATGCATGATTTAGATTTATTAAACTTATAGGTCTGAAGTGGTTTCTGGAAATGGTCTCTCTAAAAGGTTGTAGCCAGGTCAGGGTCAGACTCTTCTCCCAGGTAACAAGTGACAGGACCAGAGGAAATGGCCTGAAGTCACACCAGGGGAGGTTTAGACTGGATATTAGGAAACATTTCTTCAAGGAAAGGGTGGCCAGGCATTGGAACAGGCTGCCCAGGGAAGGGGTGGAATCACCATGCCTCCAAGTGTTCAAAAAGTACACGAATGTGACAGTTGGAGATATGGTTTAGTGGTGAACAAGGTGGTACTGCACTGATAGTTGGACTCAGTTGTCCTAGGATTTTTTCCCAACCTTAATGATTCTATGATTCCAAGAAAATAAAAGCAACTCCTTCCCTATTTGTGACACACAGCTCTACTTCAAGTAAGTTCACATTTCCTGAACACACAGTTTTGTGCTAAAATATCTTTCAGCAAGCCAGTTAGCTTTCAAATTTCAGCAAGGTCCATCTCCCAGTGAAGGGCTCCCAGCTTGAGCAACAAGCAGCTTCTCCTTCCAGATGGAGAAGAAAATCCCACTCATTTATGACAAGCAACTCTCCTCTATCACCACATACTTTAGCAAGCCACAGTGGACTGCCAAATACAATGGTGCCCTCTAACCTCCCGAAGTACCCACTCATTTCTTCTCCTGGTAGCCTTGCACACTCCTAGCTATGGCAGCACTGCAATGGCAATGATCTGCACAAATCTTTTTCCTCTTGTTTCCTGTTCCTTGTATCCCAACTATCCCTGAAGCTGAAGGCTCAGCGAGAGGTCCTGAGCATATTCTGAGATTGAGCATAAAAACTGGCAAATTAAGGGCATTTTAGCTACACTTGCCTATGTAGCCATTTCTGTCTCATGGAGAGGTTTTTGTTTGCTAAATGATATTTGTTAGCAAAACCAATTATCTGCTCCATCTAAAGTATACTTTTAAGAAGGATGTTTTTCTATAAAAGATGCCTCAGCTGACATACAGATGTCACTGGATTGAAAATAAAAAGCATGTCCCATATAAGAAGGGATTAGCAAGGAAAGCAAAGTTTTTTTGGGGAAAAAAACTAGGATGGGGAATATAGACAAAGAGTTTGAGACAACTAGAAGCAGTAATTTTCACGGACTGGGCTTTACAATTTTTCATTACACAAAAACTAGACGATGCATTTAAAATGCAATATGTTGACTACTACAGGGCCAACGCATACTTGAGCATTTATATTTCATATGTGCATCATCCAACTAAGAAAAGTGAATATTTCAGAAAATCACCATATGCCAGTCTCAAAAGCATAATTACTTTGCTTTTCTCAATTTGTCCTTTTTTTTTTTCTTTTTAGGCAGCAATAAATAGAATGAATATGCGAAGAAAGTAAGAATGCTGTGAAATTTAATAATAAAACAGCAAAAGGAAATCTGTTAACTTTCCAAGGAATGATACTGTTTAAAACAATGACATCTTTTCAACAGCAAGCCTTCAAGTTTCATTTTGCTCTCTCAGACTAGAAATGAAAGTTTCACAAACAGAAAAAAATGTCAAAATAAGACAATTTAGGATGAGCAAAACTTGTTCTTCTACTAAAACTTAACATACGATATATATTTAAAAAAACCCAAGGATATTATAGCTAAACCAGTTACTAAAACAAGCAACTAGCCATGAGAGAACTTGAAGTTTTCTAATTCTCAGAAAGAGTGTTACTGGAAACCCATAAGTTAGGATTTCAAGCAGCACTGCACTAAGCAGCTGGTCACCTCAACAAGACAGCACAGGACTGCCACCTTGTGAGAAACAAGAATCATCAGTGCTCTATTAACAGGAAAAAAAATCAACTGTTCCCAGAGACTATCAAATACTCTTCCCCTACTTTTTAACAGAAGTAATCCATCTATCAACTCTCTAGAAAATTAACAGAATAAAAAATCGTTTGGCATTGCTTATGGTATAAAATTCCTGTTAATTTTGAACATGAACATGTGCTGTCAAAGAACTTAAAAGGAATGAAATACAGAATGCTCATCAATAGCAGAAAATACAGTTCATGGCAGAAACTATTATCAAACTTCCTATCTTCCCAAATAACCTATTTTTAACTAAGAGAAAAACAAACCCTGTCCAATTATTTGTCCTTTTTTCCCCTACCTTAAAACAATTCAACCATGCTGTAACTGTTAGGCTATTTTTAGTATTCCCACAGTTATTGAAAAATAATCTTCTTTTTCTCTGAGAAAAACCAAACCTGAGCCTTTATTTTTAAGCAGCCATTATGGAAATGTTAGCTATGCTATTTGTTTTTACCTTAGATATTTCAACAAATTAGTGTGATTTTATTCTAAATGGATAACTGACTAATGAAATTCACAAGAAATGATCATTTAATGCTGTTGTAACACATTTCATTGCCAAATGACACCTGCTGAGGAATTAACCTAAAGTAATAATTATGGCTCTATTGAATCTAGAAGACCTTGGCAACTTAAACCAGGACAAACAGAGTCCTTTCTGTCTGTCTTTAAGGAAAACAGATAATTTTACAAATAACCACAATGGAAATATTTCAGTAGCAAAATACTAAGATCCATTTTTCAATGGATTTAAACAGTGCTACTGCTATTTGTCAAAGCCCTAGGAGATACTGATGGAATTTGGACACCTTTCTTTATGAGTAATCATGATATAACCACCTTGATTTCTGGATTGAATTGGCTAACACTGAATATTACCTGCAAACACTCCGAGGCTCTTCAGCAAAAGTGAGAACATAGCTTTACTCTACATTCTCCTTTCATACTTCAGTAATTCACGGACTTTCCTCTTTAATTAAACTTCTATCAACTCAGCCTGCTTTTAAATTAGCAAAATACATTAATAATTGTACTTCTAAATTAGGTACAGTAATAAATCCCATGACAAAATATTATCCCATCTTCTAATATTGGTTAAAAAGCCCAAACAGATCCCAGACATCTCTCTACATGTAATTTTTCTAGTGTCTTGTGATGTGGAGCTCATTAGAAAGGTATTGTGCTCTAAATTTTGGTGGACTTTTTGCATTCACTTTTCTCTACGAAAGAAATGCTTTAAAATTGTACATATTTAAACCCAGTTCTTTTCACCTGAAACACAGCTGCTATCTCTGTAAAAAGTAGGAAGCCTGAACAATCTCTTAGCAGTGCTGATGAGCAAAGGCATTCAGAAAACATTCAGAAAACAACAGACATGCTGGACAAAATACCTGAGGACTACATGCACAGGAATTTATGAAAGGAAATTTTTTTGTCAAGGGAATGAACACCTGCTCCTCTACATAAAGCCAGAAAAAAAAACCTGGATCTAGAATACAATTCAGAAATTCAGAATGCTAGCCAGACTACCACAACTTCCCACATTACCATTTCAACTCAGTAGTAGTATTTCAGGGCACAAGTGAAGTTGTATCTATGCAGGCAAATGCTCTTTACCTTATTTAGAACTCTTTTTTGCATGGCATACAAAAACAAATTTGGAAGCAGAAGGCACACAAGACTTCCCCTCCCAAATCCATCAAACTAAATCACAAGAAAACACCCTGGATACTTGAAGAACCACACTGGTTTCTTGAAAAGCAACCCGTTTCAGGTTCCTCTTGTCCCTTCAACTTCATGAAGTGAATAGGGAATGATTGAAAATGGCTTTCCCTATGGTACATACATTGGCAACAAATTACCAGGCTGGCAAGAAGCAAACAGTAAGCTGGCAAACATCCTAAATTCAATACAAACACACCTACTCATTGAAGAGTGGCTTTAGAGTTTCCTTAGGAGAAACAGGGTTGTGAAGACACTGAACAGGATAATCTGAGTTCACCACATTCATCATCGTGTTAGTACAGGGAAGGAATTGAGCCAGGACGTTGATCTGCATATTGCAAAAGAAAAGAATAACAGTATCGACCCAAGTCTGTAACTCCCCAGTACTGACCTCCTGAGAAAAAATCCCATTTCAGAGTGACTTGAGTGGCAATAACATGTTAGGTTTGCACAGATTTGGCTGCAGTATTTTCATTACAGAACAATAATGAATTTAAAGAGGCTACACAGTACCTTAAGTTTTGGACACAACCCTCCCCTGCCACATATTTTAGCAATAAAATAATTTGAGTCTTAATAAAGTCATTTACTGACATGGACCATTACACTCTTCATTTATTCTGATGATAATGCACACTAGATGTTTTTAAATATATATATATATATATATATACATACACATTGTATTTTACCTCTGTAAAACAAAATATATACACTCAAGTCCCATTAGGTATGTACAAATATGAAAAACATTTAAAAGAACAACTGAGTAATGCCATTAGTATTTCTTGAAGATTACACATAAAAGTACTTTGAAACACTCAGCTCAACCTGGGAGTGCACTCAGAGCCCATTTCAGTACAAACCTGTGAGCAGAGAACCACAGGACATAGGAGCCTGATTACTTAAGAGGGTATTCACTGGGCTGTAATCCACTGTGGAAACACTCGTCTAACATATGTAAATGACTCTGCTTCTAACAGGTCACATTACCAACTGCAATTTACCTTTTGTTGTACAGTAATATTTATTCCCCAAAGAAGGTACATGCACACAGCCTCCACTGTGTTTTATAAATATCAGTTTGAAATAAAATGTTCAAAGTGCTCTAATGATTTAAGAGCCTATATTCTGTTTGCAAAACTAATGTAAGCATTTACTGACAAAAAAGTAATGAAAATTCACAGGGATGTAGGAGGTTTTGAAAGCATTGTACTTTAGCAGTGGTTCGTACCTTGACCATTAGGAAACCGAGAAGGAAGCGGCCTGATCCAAAGAATAAATATGCACACAGATAAATAAACATAATGGTTGAAATCCTTTTTTCAAAGGGAAACCTCTGAAACATACTTATAAACTGTCATACCTTCAAGGGCATGTTATATAATATTTTATTATAATGAAAAATGACTGTAAACATCTCCCTCATTTTACATCAATTACAGAAAGGTGTTCTCATACTTCTCATATTGAATTTGTTAATTCTAATAAATTCAATGTATGGAATATCTTCACATTATAACATACCAGATCTCGCATTCAGCTGCAAGAATATAAGCAAAGAGGTTACTTCCCCAATTCCAACTGGGGAAATTAGCCCTTATATGATGCAAAACATATTGTTTCATTCCAGAGTCCAGTCCTGAAACAGAACTGGGTTTTCCTACCTATAAAAGTATTCAAAAAAGTTACCACATAAACCTCTGTATTTCATCACTATTTTCCCACTGGAATGTTCTGTTTAGAAAAAGATAAAAACTTACAGCATTTACTACAATATAAAAAGCCAGCTCCAGAAGTTGCCTATACATAGATGGGAATGGAATATTGAGTCTATATATTAAGAATGGTAAAATAAAGTAACGAAATTCTAGCAATTTTTGAGGAACTGTTACCGCTAATAAACACACAAAATACATTAAGATCCAGAATATCGATTTTGATTTTAGTGTATCAGTAAAAGTCCAGCCAGCAAATATATAGAATGGAACTAATACATATTTTACAAGCTCATGTCTTTGGAACACTTTTCTCCAGACATAAAATGTGTAATGTCTGTTATCTGCTAGTAAATACTTATGAACATAGGTAAATTTCCAGACCAGGAATAAAGAGATGATGGTGATTAGGCTGTACTGCACAGGGTGCTTTCGCAATGACAGAAGGAACTTCCTGATTTTAGTAGGGGTCAATAAATGAGGGAATGAAAAGAAAACAGTAAAGGACAGAAAATAGAACAGCTGAGGAAAGTGCAAACAGGCTTCATGGCTACTTCTGTCACCAACAACTATTCCACCATTGATGAAGACAAAACCAAAGAATACAGTTACTAATGTGATGTATGGCCAAGTTAAAGCAGTAAGTGTAACTAAGTTTTTTGGTGATATGAGATATTTAACAAGAAACTGCAATATCCTGGTTAAATCTGAAAATGATCCTTTCTTGGAGGAAATCTTTTCATCTTTCTTCTTCTGTAATTCAGTCTTCCAGGCTTCATTTAGCTTTTCTGCCACAACATTTCCAGCACAAAAAACTGTCCACACAATATTCGTCTGACGAAACATGAAGCCACAAAATCCCAGGAGAGCTGATGTTTTATGGTTACCATAAAGGCACATTAAATAGGCAAAGAGAGTAAAAAATACTGAACCTGGATCCGTATAATAAAGGAATGTAAAAAAGTAAAGGGTGGGAAACATTGCAAGAATCAATGTAGACAAGATTCTCTGGAAGCCAGACACAGCCTAGAGAAGAAGCAGAAAAATGTGGTTAGGTAATGTCCAACAAAACAAAATAACAAATTAAAATTTGTATCATTCTTGAGAATTCCATTAACACAATATAATAACTCCTATGCTCTTTGGTTCCATTACTGCACAAATACTCTATTTGTGTTAATCTCCTGCGACGTTAATATAGTACTGGACTACACAATGTTAAAATCCAAGTGGAAGTACAGAGCATTACTGCAGGTTAGTTAAAAACATGGCAACAAAAATACACCAACTTCTTTCATATGTCAAGTGTGCACATATTTGTGGCATTAAAATCATGGTGGGAGCATAACTGGTCCCATACTGAGGCTAAAAGAGCTACACTAATGGGCAAAAGGAAATAAAATCAATGTTTTATACCCCTGCAATCTCATAATTAGATTCTGCTTATCTGTGAGACAGCACCATTCTATGTCTCTACTATCACCTCTTTTGAACCCAGTCCATGAGTGGCCAGCTCCAAGTTTCTAATCTTCAGTGAAGCTTTTATTGCTTATCCTCATTATAATTCATGAGTTAGAAAAGAAACTTTAAAAAAGGTAGGAGACCATGCAGTTAAAACCTCCCCCTAATTATCCCTCTCGCTACTTGATGCAACATAAATCACAACATTACAAAATGTTGCATGATGTTTCTGAATGATCTAGTGTGGGGTGAAACAGCCACTTACTACCTTACAGAAAAGAGGAATAGCAAAAATGTTGCCAAAAATACCACTTCATTTCCCAATGCTTAGCCTATTGTCATAAAATCTTTTTTCACATTTATATTTCCACTTCCAAGAATAAAATTAAGTGTTCTGAAAATCAAAACAATTTGATGGATCTGATCCAATTCTGTACAATCTTATCATGTGCTTAAACATGAAGAGGTTCCTTTAAGAAAATACATCAAAAGAAATTTTCTTTATAAAAAATAATGTTTTTAAGGTTAAAAGTCAAACACTAAATAACTTTACTAACGTTAAAGATTTTTGAATAGACCGTTAACCACTAAAACAATTTACCTACTGCAGTGGTGCATTCTCCAGAACTTAAAACATACAGTATTTTTGCATCCAAGTTGAACTGTTATGGTGTGGATGTGTGGGCAGCTAGACAGGTAAAAACTGACCCACTGCACCTAAACAACAGTAACAATCGGAGTATCCCAGGATCTACACTGGGACCTGTCCTGTTTAATGTCTATGACTAGAAGGCAGCAAGTGTACACTGTCATCAAGTCCGTAAGTTGACACTATTGGGTCCCACTTGGGTGGGACCAAGTAATTTGCTAAAGAGCAGAGGTGCCATGCAGATTGACCCAGACAGGCTGGAGGAATGGGGCAACAAAAATATTATGAAATTCAACAAGGACAAATCCAAATGCCTGCAGCTGAAAAGGAAGAAATCCTCACAATGACGAGCAGCTGCTCTGTGGAAAGGGACCTGAGGGTCTTCACAGATAGCGAGGTGAACATGAGCTGGCAGCATGTCCTCGCATTAAGGAAGAGCAACAGTCTCCTGGACTTCATTAAAAAGAGTAGATCAAGTGAAGTTATCCCTCTTTACTCTATGTCCAATTTTGTGCCCTGATAAAAAAAGCTCTAGTAAACTGTAATGGCAGAGAGCCATCAAGATAGCCTGGGGCTGAAGAACCTGCCCTGAAAGGAGAGGTTGAGGAAACTGGCCTTGTTCAGTCTGGAAAACAGATGGCCTGGGGGACCAAACGGCAGCCTACCAATATCCCTAGGATGTCATCAGGTAAAGAGAGCCAGGCTCTCGAAGTGGTACATGGTGAGAGGACAAGAGGCAACAGGAATACACTGAAATGAGAGGTTCAGCCTAGATTTAAGGACAATCTTTTTCACCGTGAAGCCAGTCAGTCATGAAGCAGATTGCCCATAGATGTTGTGCCGTCATCCATGGAGAGTTTTCCAGGCCCAGTCCTGCCCCATCCCTGCACTGGGATAGAGGGTGGTCTTCCTAAGGTCCATTCCACCCTCAATCACTCTCCAATTTTTTGCAACTTGAATTATTCTCCATTTCTAAATATTGACATCAAGCCTGGTATTGTTTTACAGAACTGATCTTAGTTTAAACACAGCCCACAGGGCTGCAGGATTTGGCAGTTGAAGGTTTATGAAGAGTCTTATGAAATTCCAACTAGATGAGCATTCAGACCTTTGGACAGTAAGTCTGTATGCATACTAACTAACTTTTCTTTCAATAGGACTCTTCATAATTATGTGCAAGGGTAAATTTTTAGAAGATTGCACCTTGAGTGAGAAAAATAGAAATTAAAAAAAAAAAAATGTAGAGAAAAGGAATGTGCCTCCTTGGCCAAACTACCTTGGTGGTAGTACTTACAGTCATATAAAACTGAGGACAGCTCACATATGTAGTATGTAGTGAAGGAGACATATATGAAGTCATCTAAGTTGCTTGTATGACTGCATAACACTGTTTTACTTTGACCATACCTTATTCTTCTGATGGATCTTGAACAGAAGCAAATACAGTAAGTAGAAGTTTCCAGCGCTGAAGAGGAGGTTGATAAACCTGAGCATTCCCACGGAGCACACCACGCTCCCGGTCCATCCGAGGAACCACGCCGCGGGCTTCACTACCCCCACTGAGACCAGGTACAGGCCGGGAAGCGTGGTGATCATGGGGTCCCACTGCACGGCCGAGAGAGAGAGAGAGAGACAGAGAGGGTTATGGAGCAGCTCCCATAAAAGGGGACAGAGACGCGCGATGGTTGGGGCACACCACCCCCCCCACGGCCCGCTCTGTCAGCCCGGCTGGTCAGCGGGCTTCTGGCTTTATTACACTGAAGGCTTTGAACGCTGTGTGCCCTGGCGCTGCTGCCCCACCAAGGGACAAAAGCAGCGTCCGGGCAGCAAGGACGGCAGGTGAGTGAGTCCCTGCGTTCAGACACCCCGGACGCCGAGCGGCAGCTACGCTGCTGCTGCAGGGATGCTGTAAGGATGCTGACCTGCAGGAAGCGGCCGTGGCAATAGGCCTGCGCCTGCGGGACGTGGAACACCTCGTCCATGTAGGGCCCGCGCTGGCGGCGGCTGATGGCCGCGAAGAGCAGGCAGGACAGCAGGAAGGCGCCGCTCATAGCCCCGGAGAAGCCGTAGGCCTCGTAGCGCTCCATGCCGCCGCCTCGCCGGCCGGGAAGGGGCCGCCCTTCCGGGGAGGGGCTGCGGGAGGAGCCGGCGCGTCCCGGCCGCGGCCGCTGCCGGGCGGGAAGGGGCGTGGGGGGTGCGAGAGGCCCGCACGCGTGGGGGTTCCCAGCGGGAAGAGCTGAAACCCCTGTCGGAATGGCTGAGTGTTGGTAGAGCCGTGTGCTCAGTGGGACAAGCGGGCGCCTCTCCGTGTCCCCAGGATGGAGCGGACGCACCGGCTGGAACTGTTCCCGAACTACAGCGTCACGCTGCTTCTATTCCGACACGTGAAAAATGCCGCTGCTCTGCGGAAAAAAGCCATGGAAGGATCCATTGAAGGAGCACTGATAAACCCTGCGATGGTGAGTGAGCCTCTGTGCCGCCCTGTTTGCGTGGAAATCCTCGTGGGAGCTCAGGGAAAAATGACCGGTGCTTGTAGCCGCTGTCACACGACTTTATTTGCGTGACATTTCCTCGCACTCTGCCCAAATGCCCCTTCTTTGATTTCATTATTATGTCCTTTACAATTACAGCGTAATTTTTCGTCTGTGTAAAACAAAGAGCCATGGTAGGATTGGCCAAAACAATTAATTTCACAATTAATTACTAAATCAATGGCCTTGATTAATTTCACATCCTACTTGGTGGAGCTATTTAAATCTTCCTCGTGTGTAAAATGTAATGCTACTTGCTTCATGCTGTCAAATGTATACTATTTGGAGCCTTTTTCTCATTTAGACCCATAACTAGTTTCAGAATCTAGTCTTTTTTTTGTTAGAATTAGGAAAGCAGTAGTTAGGGAAGGGGAAAAAGTAATTGGCAGTTTATTGACAGAAGATTCATTAATGTGATTTTCAGAAGATTTCAGTAACTCTCAGATTGAGAGAGTGTAATCTTTATTTTTATGACAAGTATTACCTCTTGCAGGAAATAAACACATTGACTTCAGAAGAGCAAGAATTACTAAAATATCGAGGAGGATACTGTTTTGTTCACTTCTATGACTGCAGACTTAGGCGATCAAAATTAAGTGCTCAGGATTTTTTTCAGATTTCAAAACAGTATGTTAAATTTCTGTGTAACTGTTTCTGTTGTATTTTACAGATTGTAGATCCTTTTCAAATTCTTGTGGCAGCCAACAAAGCCGTACATCTACAAGAGACAGATAAAATGAAGACCCGAACTCTCTATGCAGAAATTATTTTCAATCTTTCACCAAACAACAATGTAAGATTTATTGAATGAATTTCTTTTTTTGCCAGGGCTTACTAAGATCCACACAGCCAAACTAAATATATGTATTCATTTAACAGTTTACCTGCCTAGTAATGGAAGTTACTGTTATTTTTAATAACGTGATGTTATTGTTTGTACCTTGTCAGAATTGCATTAATGTAAAACATTTGTCAGTTTATACTCTTGGTGTGTTTGACCCAGTAACTTAAAAGATTGGTTATATGTAGCGAGAAAGTGACTCATAATATTTTGATATTTTTTATCTTTTCTCAGATTTCAGATGCATTTAAAAAGTTTGGCATTTCAGACAGTGACACAGCAGTACTCATTGTTCTGCTGGACAGCTACAAAACTGTAAATCTGGAAGATATAGTATCTCAGGTGGAAGGCCAACAGGTTCCTCTAGATGAACTCCCCCAGCTAACAGACACTGCCAGAGTTAAAAAGGTGCGTAACCAAAAGAGAAGACTGGTGTAGAGAAAAGGGATAGTTTATATAATTGTGAGATTCAGTATCAATTGACATAATTAACTTAGGATCTGTATTTCTTTAGCACAACTGGAAACTTGTTTTAAGTGACCCTTGATCAGTTATTTCTTAAAATTTTTTATTTGAAACAAGTTCTAGTTGTCACACCCCAACATCACAAAGTTTAAGTCTTCAAATTATTAAAATTGTCATAAATTCCAGATGGCTGCCTACCATTCAGGCACTTTTGCTTCCTGTTTTCTCAGCCAAATATGCATTTATTTAAAAATTTCAGTACTGAACAGTTTCATAATCTTAGGCACATAAATAGCCCCAGTATGGGTGGCTAAAATAAAAACATGCTGATTAGCTGTTAGGAGCTGTCTTAGGGCATGTGTGCTCTTAACAGATTACTATATGCTAGATAGGTATCTTGGAGCATGATAAAATTCAAGTAATTTAAATCATCTTGGTTGTGTACATCAAAGTAACGATAGGAGACATATGAATAAAATTGGACATTTTATTTAACATGTGGAGCCAAAAGTGCTGCCCTCATTCAGTTTCTTGATTTCCTTAGTCTCACAGTCACAAGAAGATAGGAATTTCCAATGTAAGAATGGGGGAGAGGGGAAAATTTTTTCATGTGTATGTATTTTTAGAAGGTATGTGATAATTTTTTTTTCTTCCTTATGCAGCTTTTCTGGTTTTCTTGTTCTTTTTTTTCCTGCAGATATACAAAGTTACTCCACAAGAAGAAAAAATCAGCACCTTATTGGATAGTGTTGTTTGCAGAATGGCAACAAAAGATGTCTTATGAAAATGTGGAAATAAATTTTTTAAAGGAAAAAGGACTTTTTAAGGTGTAAAATCACATCATTGCGGTTCATCTTGCATTTCAGAGAAAGTGGAGTAGTAGTGACTAGTTTGATGACATTTGAGCTTTAACCAAGCTTGGATACCAAGCTTAGTAATCTTAACTGTATTCTAAGCTCAGAGAGCAATTCTGCCCTGCAAAGCAGAATTTGCTGTTGGCATTTCTGTCCTTTTTCTTGACAAGGGAAAATTGCCAGTACTCTAAGCTGAACATAAACAGAAGGATTGGAAATCTGTACTTAGCTTTCTCTTTCATCAAATGTTTTGCTAGTCCCAGACAAGATTCAAACATTCTAAATAATTTTTATTAACCCTCCCTGATTTGTTTTTTTGGTACACCCAATGGATGATACCCTTTTAAGGATACTACTGCCAGAAAAGGTGTCATTATGGCCCAACTATTGCTGATGGACTAGAAAAAGGAAAGTTTCCATAAAATATCAGCAGCATCTCCCTCCTTGTGCTAATGCTATAGAGGACTTCAGTGTTGGTGTTAAAGGATAATGAGTGGTGCTTTTACTTTACAGCACTGGATTATGCATGGTGATGCTGACTTCCTAGGGCCTAGTTCCAGGTGTAGAATTCACAGCCAAATTTGTGCCATATTCACTTAAAATTGTCAATACAACTTACATAGCATTCTGAAAAAATCATGGAACTTGTTTTGGTTTTTTTTGGAACCGATGTTAGGAAAGACCCATTAAAGGGAAGTAGGAAGACTATTGATTTCCAGTAGTCACCAGGTCCAAGAGCCCTGTGTGAGTATCATTTAATCACACCCAGGCATCCTGTTTAAGTAAAACTGCTGTCCTAGTTAGGTAGAAATCCATACTATTTGTTATTGTTATACTGTATTGTTTTTGTGGGACATGCTAAAACTGTATAGTTGTCTGCATTTTTTTTCCTAATGTTCTTTGAGGTATTATGATTTGCGTACTTACAAGATATTGGAAGAGTATGCCCCACATTCTTACACATAGTGTTTGGGATAACAAGATACATTTCGACAGAGAGATAAGTCTGAGTTAGAATTGAAATATTGTCCAATACAGTAAACAGACCAGTGAACTGACATATAGACCTACTTTTGTCATGTTTCCATATTTAATATGGAAATCCCTAGCTTCTGTTTTGCATTTTGATTTTGTCTTCTCTCAGGTTAAACCCAGGAGTACAAATACCATCTTTTTCTTACCAACCAGACCAATGGCAAATTTAGTTACCAAGTACCAAGGGAATTCCAGGATTTATCAAAAGAAAGGGTTCTGGAGAAATGGCTGTGCTGCCTTCTTGCTTTAAAGATGGTTTTGGAGAATGCATCATCATCTCTAAAGGGAAATGTGAGGCAGTAGTAAAAAATGGAGCTTGGAAGGGCTTGCGTCTTTTAAAAAAAATGTGTGTAACATCAGCATGTGAGAATGACCATGGAAAATAAAAGACTTGTTTTCCTTTTCTGACAGTCCAGTTGGTACATGGAATATATCATAACATTTACTGGCTGAACTACAATGTTTTTGGTAGCTTAAAATAACAGCTGACAGGTTTGCTTAAACCACGGCCTTTTTTGAACATGTGTGAAACATCCGTCCAGTCTATGATAGAAGAGAAATAGTAATAAAATGATCACTGTGTAAAAGTTTTGACACAAAAGTTGTAAAGTTAGGGTTACAGTTTCTACTTCTTGTTAGTCTATTTCATTGGTGTAGAAACATTAAATAGTTTGTTAATGTTGACATAAGTTAATTTGGGAAATTGTGATTTCCTGTGAGACCCAAATGAGGTATTTTCATGGGTGGATTTGCAGGAAATTATTTTGGGACCTGAAGCCTCCAAAGTAGCACTCAGGCAGATGATTTGGGTCTGTTAGCAATGAAGACTATGCCCTGCAGGACCACAGGTTTCCCTTAGTCCTAGTTCCATTATCGAAGTTAAACAGTTATTTACAAAACCGGTAATAAATGTAGATTTCGTTCACCCTGCAAAGTTACTCTTGTCCTTCTGAACACATTAAAAAATAGTAAATTTGAATCTCTAATGTTACTGTTAAATCGACCAAGGCTGTTTTCCAGCAAAGCACAAGTTTAAGAAAAAAATACAGGTTTTTCAAAACATTTAATGTTCGGCTGCTGCCTCCTCTGAACTTTCATTCCTGATCTCCACTATCACAAGGTGAAAGAAGAAGTTGAAGGTATTTTCAATGCCTTATCTGGATCTCCAGGGCTTCAAAGGTAGGATTATACCTGCAGGATTTATAAATATAACAAATCCAAAATTATGATGTGTGGTCAGTTGTTCTGCCTTTTTTTCTTGGTGGGGTGGTTTTTAGAATTTGGGGGGGTTTTGCCTGTGCTGCCTTTTCAATATTGTATATATGACAAAAGCTGAGAAAAACAGTAGTCTGTACTTCAATGCCTAAAACCTTGTCCACCACAAAATTCACTTCCCTGCTTGAATGGTTTCCACTACATGAGTTTCTTGTGGGAGAGAGGCTGAAGGGAAAGAGGAGACAAGGCAAACAAGAAACAGGTTGTACAACACCATCCTTTACAAGGACTTTGGAATATGCGGTAAAGCCAGCAGACTGTTGCTGTTTGAATTAAAAGCTTTCAGCCCAAATATATCTGACAGATGTCTAACTGCTGGCCTGTCCATCACAGAGCAGGTATACCACTGGGCATAAGGCAGGAATGCAGACATATACTCAAGGACAACCTGCCTGTCATGATGGAGATGGTTATCCTCCCTTGGAGCAGGATGTCCAATAGCACACCAGCATTTTCAAGCAGACTTCACTTGCAGGCCAGAGCACGTGTGTGGGATCACATGTGTGTGGGATCACGTGTGTGCCTGTCTCACGGTTGGGTGAGTGTATGTTTTGGCACATGGCAAATCTCACAGTGATGTGAAAGAAGTAGTCAGAGGTTCTGCAGGGAGAGAGACAAGCAGAGGGGTGGGTGACTCACATCAGGATGACTCCCAAGTGCTCTGCAGCCACATCTGCATGGCAGCACAAGCAGTGCAGATTCACCAGTGTGGAAGCTCGATTTGTGAGCTGCAGCCTGTACATCTCAGACTCTGCATGATACTAGTAAAATCTATATTTCTAAAAACAATGTATGTTAGAACAAACAGCCAATCTGATTTAGAAAATCATGAGCGAAGGAAAAATGCATGCCGGCTGTGAGCGACCAGTTCTAGGAGCAAATTCCCCTCACCGTTAAGTGTTCCACCCTCCCCAACTCTGTTCACTGGCTTCTTCTCTTCTATCTTCATGAGATGCTTTACCTGTCTGGTCTTACTTTCAAAGTCTTTTGCAGTTCAGATTAGTCTCCTATAGCCTAAGCTTACCTCCTGTGTTGAGCTTTCAAAGCAGCAGCTTCAGGCCTCCTTCAGTCGGGGAAGCCTCTCTTAATCATTTTCAGTACTGCTCTGACCCATTGTCAAAACTTCCTTTCTCCTGCAAAAGCTTAATGATGGTGAGCTTCCAGCATGCTGAGGCCCATCACGCTACCTTGATCACCTGGGACTTCTCATCCTGCTGTCAGAATACCTAAGTATTCTCATGTATTTAAACATTTTCATGTATGTAAAAGGTACTTTTACAAGGGAGGGATCATCCTTTTGACTTGTATTATTAGTTCATGCTATACAGTTTATGACTGGGTTCCTGTGTTCTATGACTATTTAATACTAATCATCTATTTTTTTAATTATTCCTTTGTGTGCTGTTCTTCAAGGAGCATCATCAAAGCATTGCTCCAACACCCACCTGCTGAGAGCTGCCATGGGTGTCTCTGGTGCTACACTGTGCTTTGAAACACTCCCAGAGCTATGCCGTGGAGGTCTTCTCAGAGGCATTTCAGTTTATGTACCCCTCCTGATTATGGGTGGATATCAAAATGGGGTACATGGTACTTTAGAATTGTGTTGTCTACAGGTACTACTTAATTACAGATATGTATTTATATGAGTATTCAAAATGTCTTACGGGGTTTTTTGAGGGGGATACTGTTTATTAGTTTAGGTAGTGCTAAAATTTGGGGTTTGAACTGAATTTAAGCTCCCAAGGCTTGAACTATTGTGCCCAGCAGTCACTGCCCCTCAGAACTGCATGTCCATTAACTTGTGCTCATCTGAAGTAGACAACCATACAACTAATTAAGAGTTTAACGGAGACTGCCAACAGGCTGTACTTCCAGAAAGCTTGCAGGTTGTCTGAGTGGGATTACTTCCTCTTCCCTGAAAAAGTAGGAGTATGGAATACCTCCCATCAAGAATAGGCTGGTGTATGTAGAGGCTGGTGCTGCCATGAGATGTTAATGAATTATGGAAAAGGAAGCAGTGGTTGCAGATGAATCAAATATATACAAGACTGAAGACTGAGCCAGCTGGTTCTGCGACAAAGGATGATTACAAATACAGCTTATTTCATGGTCTTATTCCTGAGTTTACAAAGTCATTACCATAAATTAAAAATATGTGGATGCAAGTCCTGTATAAACTCTCTTCAGCAACGTAGATGAATTTCACGTGTTCAGAGATCTTTCTTTGCCTGCAGGATAGCCGGTTTTATTGATTTTTTTTTTCTTATGTTGTCGTGATGTGGCAGATTATTTCCCTGCTTGTAATGTATGATTTACCATGGATTGGGACAGGCAATCTTAGCAGAGGTAGAGGCTCCGCAGTTTAAGTTCAAAAATGGAAAGCTAGGGTGGACATACAAAAAGTTGACCAATAAAACAGAACTTAAACTCTTCTTTCTAGAATATTGTGCTTAAAGTTTCATACACATGCTGAGGGTAATATACACATGTACAGGCCAAACAGGTATCAGTCATTCTCAAATCATGGTCTGTGCATGGCCCGTTAAATTTCTTCACAAATTCACTTCCACAAGTAGCAACCATTTAAGCAGTTTCAAGTAAATTGAAATATGTGGAGACGATTTTTTGTACTTCTTGGGTATGGGAAATCAACACAATTACATATTTAAATACTTGACAAAGAAAGCTGCTAAATTGCTGCTATAAGGATGAATCCTTTCTTGACCAGGCTCCCCAAAGTGCCAGTAGAAGGATCATGATGATGACTGTGTAAAGGGTATGGACTGTAACAAGATCATCTTCTTGCTGGTGCTTGAACCCAGAGGTGCTGTGCCAGTTCTCACTCCTGTTCCCATTGGTTTTCTGTCTGTGAGCACGGAGAGAATGTATCCTGATATAAAAGAAAGCAAGATAGAGATTAAAAATTATTCTTTTTTATTAACAGTTCAACAGTGCTTGTAATGAAATCAAGAGTGTGCATTGTATTGTTGACTAGATTTGGGAAAGAGCTCTTCAAACTGTATGGGGCTAATAAAATAATTTCCATAATTGGAAATACAAAACATTTACCAGCCATTTGGTATTTCTCTCCCACTGACAGGCAGAGACTGGGTAGGGGCTTGTTAGAGGACACAGTGCTCTTACTCTTCACTGTTGATACAGATCATTGTATGAGAAAAAACATACCCTTTCATTTTGCAACATTATGAAAGTGGCAGGATTCAAATAAAAAATTACCAGTTTCCAAAGCTTTCACCCATGGGAATAAGCACAGCATGTGCTATGTGAGCTTTCCATCCTGCTCTGACATGTTTTCCTCTCTCTGCTTTTCAGAGAGGACTTCTCTCTGCAGTCTGTGTCAAGATATTTATTACTAAAGATACCAATCAGGAGTAACTACAGAAAGCATATCCACAGGATTCTCTGGAGTAACATTTGACATTGCTTTGCCACCTTTCCCAAATGATTTGAAACTAGAAGTGTTAGCCTGTGACAACAGACCTCCAGTTATTGTTACCTCTGCTGAAAATTGCCTGTTAAGCCCCAGTGCTAAGTCCTTGTCCTTGATGCCTTTTTTTTTTTAAGAGAAAAAAAGGCTTAATATTCACAATTCCATCTGAATTGGAATGCCAAAAGGAGATGAATTAGTTTGTGATCAGGTAGTTAGGAATGGGTCTGAGAAGTATTAGATGTATTACAGCTCCGGTTTATAGATGTTTCTGCTGTTATTATTGCAGAAGAGTAGGAGTTGCCACAAATGTTAGTGCAGATACAGTTTATGAGTAAAAAAGAACTTAAACCAAGAAACTACATACTTATGAACACTTGGAAGAGAGCTGTCAAAGCCAATTTGTTAAAAATAACAGACTAGGAAATGCAATCTGCAAAAGGGAATTCATCAATAAAACACAAGTTCTGCAGTTAAGATTTTACATAAAGTAATTGCAGAATTAGAAATAGACATTTAACATTTGTATCAGCACAATTTGTCCTGTATAGCTGCAAATCAAATACCACAGGTCACGATCATCTGGAGCATCATGTGAAGACCATGAGAGGAATATTTTGCCAGTAGTTTGCTTTTCTATTCCTATCTGAGGGGAATGCAGTATGTGCAGCTTACCTCCTGCAGGCATTCATGGTGCCTTGATGACTGGATTCCCACTGCGTCAGATTTCTTCTTGCAGAGAGGAAAAAAGCCTTTTTTATCCTCTTGTTCCCTTGCACAAAAGGGGAAAATTTTCACTCAGTACAGACAAAAAGAATCTTCCTTCCAAGCCCACGAACTTGACCAGCAATAATCTGGAAGCACTTGTTATGTGTCAATGAAAGCTCTCAAATGAATGGTTTCTAGAGCTGATTTTGACATAGTTCTTCAAGAAATTCTCTTGAGCAGTTCACAAGGCAAGTAATGAGTCATCCCAATGACTGGCTTCTTTTAGCTGCTGGGATCTCTTCTTATAAACAGTAGCTCACTGCTGAGATGTTGCCAAATTCATAACACCACAAGTAAGGCACAGATGGAGGGTGCTGCCGCTGAAAATTATTTTCTATTAGATCACAGGCTGTTTTGGGGTAAAACTTAGTTCCTTTCTACAACTGCAATTTGGTTTAACTTGGCTGGAGTGAAATTTCAATCCATTGTCACTTACATATGCTCTAATATTTAAACATTTTTACGAAAAAGTAAGTGCCTTCTTTACAAATTGTTGACGTATAACACGATCACATTCAATAAGCAGTCAATAAGCAATATATTAGCACAAAAGAAAACATTTTGACATTTAGGGTTATTAACAGTCATATATATCCTATATATATCCTGACCACCTGGAGCCATTAATTAACAAGAGGCTGTGCCCAATAGTTGGGTGTGGTGTGATCAGCTGGGTTAATGGTGGTCTTAAATCCAATGGTCCCATAATTATTTGTAGGGCTTGTGAACAAACACATTTAAATTTGTAGTTTAGGAAGACAGGCCAAAGTCCTTCTTTCCCAAAAGACTTTTTTACATCATCTTCAAACTATCCTAGAAATTTAAAATAACCACATTTCTCGTTTAAATGCTACTTTCAGCTTATTGTCACATAGAATTGCTATTAAGATAAATCTGAAACTGTAGTTCTGGTGCATTTCTAAAGGCTTTTGTCTTTCCTTCATGTAGCATTTATGTTTCTATATGAATAAAACTAGTTCCTTTAGTTTTATTAAAACAATTAGCAATTTCCAGACACGTCTTGGGGAATCACTTTATACTCCAGAAAATTAGGACTGAGCTTGTTCACCCATGTGAGTAAAATTGCATCACTGGAACTAGTGGAGCTACTATTCTATGAGGACATAGAATCATTCTAAATTATTAGTAATATAACAAATATAGAAAAATAGAAATATTGCAATGACTTGGAGGACAGAATTTGGACATCAGTAAAGAATTACTGAATTGAATCAGTTCTAGATTTTTCAGACCTGATCCTGAGCATATAGACAGTTACAACTTTTGGACTCTCTTTTCTTAAATAACATATACAGGGTGGTAGATGCACTGAGTTTTCCCTGTACGTATTTAGTTTTCTTGATACATTTCTTTTACTTCAGTCTTAAGATCAGTAGCACTTACAACGTATTTACCCCTTTCCCCATTAGTTTCATCTTGGTTTTCTAGATCTTACTGATGGCTTTCACTTTTTGACTGAACCAAGCAAAGGGAGGTATGTACAAGCCTCATCTCAGAAGTGTGAAAGTGTTGATTTTTGATCACATGATGCACTCTTGAAATCTTCAAACTTTTATTCTTCTATCATAATTCTTTGTGGAAAATTTTCCCAGTGCAACTGAACACTGCCAGCCAGGAGGAACCGCTGGGATGATACGGAGGGAGAAGAGGTGGGAGGTGAGCCCGTTAATACTCAGCCCAGCAGCCTATCAGTCCACGCCATTTACTATGCATATTAGTCGATACGTAAGATACTTGCTTTATTCTCAAGTTACAAATGGATCCTGCAGGGTTCCTGCAGGAATAATAATAATAATAAAAAAAATACAAATGATCAAGTGGAGAAAGGGGTTATGGAATATTTTATGCATGTGAAAATCTGCAGGTTATAATAAACTATTCTTAAGCAGCTGATAAGTTCCAGCCCAGTGATTTAGTCATCCCAAAATACTTACAATACATCACTGGAACACAATTTCTGAGGCCACGCATTATTAGGAGAAAACCATAAGCACTGTGCAGCATTAGATGTGAGAAGAACTGTGAGCAGTGGTGTCTTCTACTAACACAGGTCTACTTTTAAAACTATTTTATCAGTCAGCCCATATTAACTAGCAGTTGCCAGGACCGACATACAGGGATCTTGCTCTTCCTTATGTCACTTTAGGATTAGGTATATTCCCCTTTACAGAATCACAAGATCCATTGGGTCGGAAAAGGCCTCTGAGATGATAGGGTTCAAGCTTTGACTGATCCCCACATTTGACCATAGCAATAAGTGCCTGGTCCAGCCTTTCCTTGAACACCTGCAGGGATGGTGACTCTATCGTTCCCCCACCCCCTCCCCCCGACAGATCATTCTAGTCTTTGACTACCCTTTCTGTGAAAAAATTCCTCCTGATGTCCAACACAAACCTCCCCTTAACTTCACTTTTGGGGATGTTAAGTCACTAGGACAATCACACCCAGCAAAAGCGTGGAGAAAACCAAAGGAATCGGCCGGCGGGCTCCCCCGCAGCCAGCACGACGGCTGTGCCTGGAGCCACGCCGCTCCCTGGCATGGCACTGAAGCCGAGACCCTCAGTAACACCCACACCCTCCCGAGGGTTTCCCCTCCGCGGCTGCCACCCCCGCTCCTGCCAGGGCCGGCTAGCCAGTGGGTGACATGGCGCGGGCGGGGCGGCCTTTGGGGAGCCCTTGCCAACTACAGGCCCCAGAATGCACCGGGAGGGCTCGTGTATCCTTCGAACCTGCCAATGAGAGCACGCAGGGCGCGTCACGTGAGTGGAGCGCCATTTCAAACGCCCGGGCGGGTGCGGTGAGAGCGGTGAGCGTGGAGGTGGCAGCGGCGGTGACTCCTGGTCGGGGCCTTTGGCGCTCCCGGTTGCTTCTTCGGCACCGTGGGGCCGGGTGGCGTGGCGCTGGGTTTCTAGAGGCTTTCCTCTGATGTCTGGTGGCAGAGGCGCCGTTGCGGTCGGGGAAGGGGCCCCTCGTGCGAGCTTGTGTGAGGTGGGGCGGTGGGAGGTAGGCGGGACTGTGAGCTGTGTACCACCTTCCAATCCTAACTATTCTGTGCAGTTGTCTCTAAATATGACCGCTTTCAAAAGGATTGTTTACCCCCTTGCTAATTTGGCAGTATTGTCAAAGTCCATGACTCTGTTGTTTTTGTTGTTTTTTTTTTTTTTTTTTTAATTTAACATATTGCATGGCTAATTCTGTATTTTCCAGACACAATGGAGGAAGGAAAAGAAATATCAGTGTGTGCGAGTCATGTACCTGAAGAAAAAGTGTACTGCATGAGCAATGGTAGGTGGAGAACATGTTGGGATATTCTCTACCTGTTTTATACCTTATTATATCAGTAGACATCCTTTAACTGATTTGTATCACGTTCTGTGCTCTTGTTTCCTTGGATGGGCTGCTGTTGCCAGTCTCAGACGTAGAAGCCTCCTGAGGAGCTTGTGGAGCACAGCTCCTAGAGTTTGTGTAGCAGTGACTGATGTCATCAACCTTTCTTCTGTATATCTAATCTGAGCTCCTCCCTCTTCCTTATTTATCTGCTGCTGATTCAATTAATATTTATGGTATATAATAACTAACAAGAAAACTAATCTTTCTCACTGGCGCCTGCTACTGTCTTGTGGTGGCCTGAACAGAAAAGAACTGACTGATGGGACAACTACATTGTCGCATAGGTCTAGATTATATCTTTTCAGTTATCTTGACTGGAGGCTGCTGATAAGATACATTCCATGTTCCCATTATGGGTGCTTAGAAATTAGCATTGAGCTATTTCATGATACTTGGGCATCTCACAATTATCATATTCTGCAGTGGGGTGAACTTATCCCTCTCTACAGCTCCCTGACAGGAGAGTGTAGCCAGGTGGGGGTTGGCCTCTTCCCCTAAGCTAACAGTGATAGGACCAGAGGATGCAGTCTCCAGGTGCAGCAGGAGATGTTTAGGTTGGATATTAGGAAGAATTTCTTCACAGAAGGGTTGATTAGACATTGGAATGGGCTGTCCCTGGAGGTGTTTAAGGAAAGACTGAATGTGGTGCTCAGGGCCATGGCCTAGTTGACGTGGTGGTGATTGGTCATAGGTTGGACTTGATAATCTCAGATCTTTTCCAACCTAATGGATTCTGTGATATGCACAAGAGACCCTTAAATTTCCTGGAACTAAAACGTATTTTAATTATTTAAACTTGGTAGCTAAAACTTTTTTTTTTTTGGCCACCTAACATCAGCTTTACCAAATTGTCAAAGCATAATGCAACTATTTTTATTCCAAAAAAAAAAGTGACAAAATCCTTGTTACAGTTTCAGACTTTCCTCTTCTGAGTGATGAGAAGTTTGATTTTGACCTTTCACTCTCTTCAACAAGGTAAGTAAAGGTATATTTGCCTGTAAAACCTTCAAAATAGACACATGACAGATGTCAGGCTAAATTATCTTTCTTTGTAGTGGAAATGAAGATGAGGTTTTTGTTGGAGCTGTGGGGCACAAAGAGAGATGTATTGCTGCTAGTATGGAAGCAAAAAAGAGTGTGTCTGCTTTTGATGATAAACTCATGTGGAGCCCACTTCAAGAAGAGAAATTTGTGGAAATTTTCAAAGAAGCTCGTTTGTTGGCACAGCAGATAAAGACTGGAAGCAAGAATGAAGAGACTAAAACAAGCCAATCAGGAGAACAGGAAAATAAGATTATAGAAACATTTGTGGAGGACTCAGAGTCAAAGCTGAAAATATTGAGAAACAAAATGATAGAAAAAAGTCCCAGGGCTGTTAAACGGGAGACATACAATGTGCAAGATAGCCCAGCATATCTGCTGCCACCTTGTTTTCAGAAGGCATCGGATAAACTTTTGTCAGATGGCAAATTACATGCTCTTCATACTCCTCCAAACAGAAGCCCTGTAAAAATTTGTGTGTCTCCTACAAAAATCGCCAATTTGTCTCTGACACAAGAAGAGAAATCTAAGGAAACAAATACAAAGGCAACTGGCAAACTGGCAATGGCAAAACCTTCATGTACACTTGGAAGGAGCAATTTGTTGACTATTGAAAAGGTAAAGTCATCTTCTGGGCAACATTTTCTTTAAACATGGCCTTTATGTATTTTAGGAATATTTAAACTATCTACAGTCTTCAAAAGTGAATTTTAATCTGATGCTTCTCTACCTCTTAAGGTCCTTAGGCAGGAAACATATATAAAAAAAGGAAAAGTAGGGCAGACACTGTGGTATAGTAGCCAAATAGTTTGTTTGTTATTACAGTGTAGAGCATCTGCGGCCAAATTTATTGTATTCTGGTTTTGTGAAGATTGTAATTCCTGGGTTCTACTCTAACTGGCTTCTAACACTGTTTTGTTCCTGATAAAATTACTACACTTACACTGAATGTGTAATTCGTTTTACACTTAATTTTACTCTGACTGTGTAAAAATGGCTTTATTTGCTGTTAACCCTTGTCGATGGAGGTGGGTAGGGGAACCCCACAATTATTTAGATAGGACAGGAAAATCTTTTAGGTCTAGTTTTGCCCACAACTTGTCTCAATCATGAAAAGCACTGATTACTGGTGTTGTACTTCCATATAATATATGTACTTACATATAACCACACATGTGGCTGTGTGACCAACTACAAATGTATTCTAAGATAGCAAGGAAACAGCTGTGTTAGTGGCTTGTGTGCACAAATCCCGGTCTCTAGGTAGATTAGCTTCTGGATTTTATTGCTCTATACCTTATGGCTTAGGTTCCAGTATGTATTGCAGATTTTATTGAAAATGTGATATTGGCTTCTTAAGAACCATCACCTATAGAAACTAGGGGACCCTCTGATTCCTTTGTGGTATAAATCTCTTCTTGATTTTGGGCACTATAAGAAAAGGCACAGTCTTAATGCTTTAACTAGCCAAATTGTACCCCACTACCTGAGCAGTTTGCATGATGCAGTCTACCACTGTAACGTTCATCCCTTGGAAGCCAGAGTAAAGCAGAGGAATATTAAATGGAGAGTCTAATATTGTTGTAAGGAACAGCTGTTACAGTGGGTGAACGTGATTAAATGAGATTTGTGCTGATGAGCTGTTGCAGAACTGTCCAATATCTTGGTTCAACCATGTTCTGGTTAATAACTTAGCAAATACACTTACTAGACTAACTTCACACTGTATTAGTCTAAAGACTAAGGACTTCACTGGTTTCAGAGGCTTCTTCAATGACTGTTGTCTTGGTTTCTTAACAAAATCAATGTGTGTGTGGTTTCTAGAAACAATAGTAGCTTTTAAAATGTTGCATTGAAATTTGCAGCTCAAATCAGGAAAAAATACTAGTATTTCTACAAAAAGAGACTTGAGCAGCAAGGGATCATCTGAAGATGTAATTTCTGATAGATCTAGTGTTGCTTCAGATGTCTTTGAGTCCTCATTCAGCGGCAGTTCTTCAGTGCAAGACACAAAAGCCCTTCCTGCACCAAGTAAGGTAATGGCAAGCATTCTTAACATGAAAATAACTTCTGCAATATTCTGATAGAAAGAAAAATTAATATAATTTACTTTCTAATTTAAAGTTATACTGTTGTGTAAAATGGTTTTAAGGAAAAGTAATCTAGGCTTTATAATTGCCATTCTTGATTGTGTGGCCTAAGCCTGTAACACAGTGAAATGTACTTAAAGACCAACTGTAGATGTGATTAACAGGTGTTGCCTTTATTTTTAAAGCATTAGCTGCAGGTAAGTGATCAACAGTTTTCTGTAAGACACAAAGTTTTTGATGTGTGTAGTTAACTACACCATATGAAAAGGTTGCCATAACTTTTATGAAGGTAGTATACCTACAGCTGTCAGTTGTTTTGAAGCTTTAGGTGCCTACATTAATGCTGCATGGCACTTCACTGAATCACAGAATGACTGAGGCTAGAAGGAAGGGACCTCTTGAGGTCATCTGGTTCAACTCTCTGCTCAAGCAGGACCACCTGGAGTCATTTGCCCAGGGCCAGGCAGCTTTAGAATATCTCCAAGCATGGAGTCTTGGCAACCTCTCAGGGCAGCCTGTGCCAGTGCTTGGCAGTAAAAAAATTATTTCTTGATGATCAGAGGTAGAACCTCCTGCGTTTCACTCTCCCCTTACCTCCAGTCCTGTCAGTGGGCACCACTGGACACTGTCCTTGCAGATATTTTTATATATTGAGATCCACCTTGAGCCTTCTCCAAGCTGAGCAGTCCCAGTTCTCAGCCTTCCTCAGATGAGAGGTGCTCCAGTCCTTTAATCATCTTAGTGACCCTTTGTTGGACTCTTTCCAGTAGCTCCAAATCTCTCATATGGGGGAGCCTGGAACCGGACATAAATCTTCAGGTGTGGACTTCCCAGTGCTGAGCAGAGGGCAGGATCACCTCTGTTCACCTGCTGGCAACACTTCTCCTTTGTGCAGCCTGGGATACTGTCTGTGTTCTCTGCTGCAAGGGTGCATTGCTGGCTCATGTTCAGCTTGTCCACTAGCACTCCCAAGGGCCTTGTCTGCAAAGCTGCTTTCCAGCTGGTTGGTGCCCAGCAATACTGCTGCCCAGGGTGACTCCTTTTATTCTTTAGTCCCTTTAAGTCCATATACAGTTTGTGGCAGGAATAAAAATAGATTTGATGTTCTAGATCTGTATAATAATCCAGATACAATGATCTGTTTCTAAGAAAACTCACTTTTTAAACTGTAATCTGAGTAGGGAGCTCCTCTAAAATTCATGAATGGAAAGTTATAATACCAAGAAAGATAATGGCAAAATAATGTGTTAAATAGATGATTTTTTGCTTTTGAATAAGCTATGTTCTTTGATTCAGCCTGGCTTAAGGAAGATGACATATCTGAAACTTCCTGGTGTTGCCAGTGGTCTCACAAGAAGGACTACATCATCATCTTTGTCATCACTTTCCAGTGTGAACTCAAGTCTGAATTCAAGCTTACCCATTTCTCCCATAGTAAAAAAAGGTAATAATTTTTACTACAGGTTTGTGCCACAAGTCAATTTTGAAGTAGTTAAGCATGTGGGTTTGGCAATGTTTTAATAGTGTCCAATATATAAGAGCAGTGAGAAATGTTTTGAATGGAGAATAAAATTTTCTAGGCTCGCCCTGTAAATCCCTGTGGAATAAAGATAAATGTTAAAAATCTATAATTTGTAAAAACTAGGTTGATGTAAGCCTGATGCCTACATGTGAGGGTCTGACACAGCTAAAAAAGAAAGCTTAGGAAACCTGTTCCTTTTATACATAATCTTCTCTATTAGAGCCAAGAACATAAGCTTCTGAATGCTGTAAGCTTGTCTAAGTAGTATCAAAGGGGAAAAAATAAACAACACCAAAACAACTGAAATTTGGAAAGAAGGTGGAAAGCCTTGCCTACAGAAACCTGGAGCCTAATAAAAGGATGAGCTTTATCCAAGCAGATTGGAAAAAACACTCTTGGGGATATAAGTGAATACAGCCAAGAGGCTTAAACTATAATGAGGCTATCAATTTGATCCTTTCAGTAAGTTTCAAAGGATCAGGAAAATAGTCTCCTGAAAGGACTGACAGGTGTAAGCATCACAGTTTTTGTACATCTATCAAGATACCAAGTTACAGCAAATCTTTGTTTTGTACTTTGCTTCTGGGAGAATAATATTACTAAAAGGTTAGTAAGAACTATTTCACGCAATATAACTGTCAAGATTCATTCTATTAATGAAAGTAACCTACAAACTCAAAAGTAAGAACGGTACAGAAAACTGGGAAAAAACCCTTGTGGGGTAGTTTAGCCTGTGGCAATAATCAGTGTAACTCAAACTACTACCTTCTTGAAAGGCTTAAGGGAACAGTCAGCTATGCTGGGAGAAGATGCTTGAAGGGTAACTTGAATCTGCAAGCTGTATTGGCATTCTGTGAATATTCTTTTGCTTGATTGTGGTAATTCAGGAATTTGGTGAGAACACTATAAAATAAAATTGGTGGAAAATTTGGGGAGTAAGTTTTCAGTAGTTTGTGTTCTCCATGAACCTGAGTTGTTTGAACATAAATGCTGTAATTTGCCATTTTTCTTTCCTGTGTGAGTGTAATTATTCTGCTTACTCAAAAACTTAGTGATAAGTGATGATTCAGAAGTAAACTTAACTTTCTATTTTAGGAAAATCAAGCATGTCATCCAAAGTTAGTGTGAGTGGCTCTAGTACAAGCAAGCTGGCCCTTGTCAGACCTACCAGACTGTCATCTCTGCAGGCTGCCAATACTGAGAAATCCAGGAAGCAAGTGAGATCAGCTAGTACTCCCAAAATATCTAGTGCTGTAACCTTGGCTAAATCTTCATCTTCTGCAACATCATCTGAGGCTGCAGGCAGTGGAATTCAGAGACCGAGCTCTGTTCCCAGCCTGCAGCAGCTATGTCAGCAGAATAAAGATGGAAGTGCACCAAAAGGAAGCCTATGTTCAAAGCCCAAGGCTAGAGTTTTGTCTGTTTCCACAAGTCAAACTAAGGTTCCTGTGAAAACTCAAGGTAAGCCCATACTTTGTGACCTCTTTTCTAGCTTACTTATGAAAAGCAAATGCTACCTTGAATGCTTGTTATTTGTTTCATTACACTTTTGTCTGCCTTTAGGAAGGAATTAGTATTTTAACTGAAACATCTGTTATTTCTAAATATGAATCCAATAGCAGTTAACAAAACTTTTCTCTTTAGATGCGACACCAAACAAATTGGCACCAAAAGCAACACCAACACCATCTCTTGGATTAACGTTTTGTGGTACACCTGGAAGGTAGGGCTTAACTGAAAATTAAATTCACTGGGGCATAATTCTTGGAATGCAACGTGGTTGGGTGTTGCAACAGTCTTTAAAAGTTTGAACTTCATTGTTAATCCTTGAGACCCTCCGGATTAGATGTGTTAATGCCTATTGGAACTGATTTAAAACAAACTAAACCGCACAACTAAACTAAAGAACCTCTCCCACTCTATTCAGAAGAAGATTTTTTTGCAGTGCTAAATAGGCTAGACTAATTCATAAAAGAATTCTCCTAAGAAGTAAGGCCCTCACTATGCTGTGATTATCAACTTTAAGCTGATTGCCCTTCCCTTACTGACAGAAGGGAAATGGATTTCTATTGTTTGGAGGAACAGTTTTATTCAAAGTGTTTCTAGAATGTTTTGGCTAATGCATGTTTCTTTTCTAGTGCCATGGCAGCCAGCACTCCTATGAAAGCCTCAGAAGATAAGGTCTTTCAGAATTTTTGTTTTCCTGAGAGGCCTGCCTCCATGACTCCTGCCATGAAACCATCTGGCTTACCTACACCTGTCCGTCGGATCTCAGGAATCCCAGCAGTGACCCCCAAGACTGTACCAAGAATGACATTTTTTCCACATGCTGCATCTCTTCACCGAAGTTCCAGCTTTTCTACCAAAAAGGCTCTTGCAGCTGGGTAATTCAGAAACCCTGATATATTATATGAGTATTGTAGGCAAACTGTGTCTAAATTAATTTTAATGATGACTCTTGGGTTTCAAGGACCTCTGCTAAATGTTAGAATGAAATATTTGAGCATAGATGCTGTATAGGCCCAATAAAAACTTATATCTTGTGACTAGTAAAATGCTATAAGCCTTACTGAGGTGAGTCAATACCTGACATTAAAGAATTACAATTTTAATAGGAAGTTATTTGTATTTCTTGAGCTAGGGAACAACTTAAAACTTGTATCTGATGCTCTGTCTGAAAGCAGATTTGGTGTAGGTGCTACTTTGCTGTCACCTTCTGATGAAAGGAAGAAGCTGATTTAAAATGCATATTACTTTTAACTGTTGTTTTATACTCTTACCAATGGTCTGTAAAATTACACTTTTTTAAAGCATCAGGCAAAAAGCCAAGGATTTAGTTGACTGAACTTTTAGTTTCTGAGCAGGTTTACCTGTGTTTTTGTTAATTATATTTGTTTTCTGTGAAAATAATGTTGCCTTTTTCATCTTATCAACCCAGCATCTTCTGACAAGGGCCATATATATGTATGCACGCTTGTTTTGTGGCTGGTGCAGAGGAACTGTGTTAAAGCAGGCATGATTCATGGCTAGAAAACTCTGTGTCATATTACTTAGGCCAGATGTCCCAAATAGTCTTTTCTCTCAAGGAAACAATTACTCTGTCTACATTGACTTTATCATACTAATTAGATTACAGCCTCTGGTCTTCCAGCTGGTGTCAGTACTTCCTTTCAAGCAGGGACTGAAGGGGGTTGCTCAGTGATATGCAATATCAATGCCTGCATGTGTGAAGTTTAGGCTGCATGGATATGTCAATTAAGATTAAATTCTTCATGATCCTGAAGTCATTAACTCTTTTTCTTTTGCATGGGTAGGCTATACATTTATTGCAGCATGAAATATTTTGTATTTTGCAGGTAACTAGCATTCTTTTGGATGAAATATGGAAATCCTTTTGGTCACTAAAACTTGGGGTAAAAAAAAAAGGGAGAAAATGAAATTAGGGCATTGACCTAATGATTAAAAAACTATTGCTGATGTTTTTTCCCTAGTTCTAGACAGAAACAAGAGAGTAAGACACAGATATCTTCTTCAGAAGATGATGTATCTCCTCCACCTGTGCTACCTCTTGCTCTTACCTTCTCACCGGAAAAAACTGCTGCAGAAGTAGCAGAAAACGAACTAAAAGAGGCTGAAGTACAAAATCAGCTGGCTGAAGACAAACAACCTGAGGTAAATGACATTACATTTTTCTACAAAACTAAGTTAACTGCTTGAAACCAAATTATTTGAATTATTATTTTCAAGTATAAACCCCACTTTGGTACACATGAAGTTAAAATGGATTAGCTGTAACTGTGTGCACCCTCTAGTGCCTATTTTTAGCACTGAACATATGTTCAGCGTTTCCACTAGGTTCCCATCTCAAAACTAAACAAATACTTGTACATTTTATATAGAATTTTCACTTTGGAAAAAGTGCTGCAAAATCCTTGTAGATTTGATTAGAAACACAGTGTCACTGGGCAGATCCTATTGCAGCTGTAAAGCCCTTCTGGGGATAAAAAAACCCAATAACCCAAAACACTGCTGTAGCTATATTCAGTCTCCTAATAGGAGTGCAAATCTGCATACAATGAGGGAGAATTAAATCCCAAAGTCCACATAGCAGTAAATTTAGGTAAGTGTTAAGTAATTATTTCAGTGAACACTTTTCCCCTCTCTCAGGAGTGTACTGGCTTCATGTTGAAAGCTGGCACCCCACAGGCATTAAGAAGAAAGATTTGAACTGGTAGTTCTGAAATACTAACCTGACAAAGTGGTTATTGATTTACAAATACTCAGGTGTAGAATAATCTGTAGATTAATTACTTGATGTTATTGCATCAGCATGTTCCTGGTTAGCTTAGTTGGTGACAAAGTATCTGTTGGATAATAGCTCAGTATGGGGTAGTTAAACTGGACAAAAGCCTAACTGAAATGTGAAGCTCTACAGAACAATTTATATGGCTAAATAACATTGCACAATAATTGTAGTTAAGTCATTTAAATATTAAGAGTTATTAATCCTCTGCTTTAAATTTGAGTTAAACCAATTTTTCACTTAAAATCAGATTTTTGTCTCAATGAGCTCTTTTTCTTTGTCTCACTGCATTTTCCCCATTGCTGGCAGAGCAAGAGCTGAGGTTTTTACACTGTGTGCAAACAATCTTCCATGAAAAACACCCAAGCTGTAAATTAAGCCTGTTCTGGGATTATTACATCTGTATAAGCTAAATTGACTGCCTCAGTGTTACGAAGGAAGCATGGTGAATAGAGGGGAAAACCTGAAATATTTTTTCTTTTAAAGGCCTTACTAGTAGACATTGGAGTAGACAATTCTCTCTCACACACTTTTGAATGTGAAAATAGACCTCTGATTGACCTTTCCAACACTCCTGAAGTGAATAAGATTACTTCTCCAAAGCCTATGTTCTCTGGGCAGATAAAGGTAAGATTTATTCAAATCTTCTAGTGCAAATATGTTAGCAGAAAAATGTCAACTGGCTGCATACACTTGTTGGCAGAGCAGCTTCAAAATACTGTAGGAACTATTTAATATTAGCTCAGTATCTTCAATATGATGTACATTCTAAGGTGTTCTTAAGTAAAGGACTGTAATGTTTAAAATCAAACAATGTGTTCTAAGCTAGAGCTCAGTGAGCAATCTGCAAATAGGAATAGGAGGAGGATGTAGAAAGAATGTAGCACTTTAAGCAGTTGTTATACAATTAAACTGTTCTGAAGCAGAAAGTGAATGTTGTCTCCAGGAGAGTGAGCATGCTTACTCTTGTTTCTCTCTTTTTGCTCATCTTCAGTTCTTGGCAGCAGCTCATTTTAATCAAAAAAGAAAAGTTCTCCTTACTGTTTAGCTCCTCCCCTAATCCCCTCTTCATTTGGAAGAATGAGTTTGTTTAAAAACATGAACATAAAAGCTTGAGTGTGGTACTTGTAGTGTTGTGCTTGTGTTCTGAATACTAAAAGGAACCCTAAACAAAATAAAGTACCCAGGAAGACTGTTAATAGAGATTATAGCTGCTAGTAGCTATGTACAAAACCTGACTACACTAGTTAAATTTTGTTGGTTTTCTTTCAGTTAATTGATTTGAGTTCGCCTCTTATCACTCTGAGTCCTGATGTAAACAAAGAAAATCTGGATTCCCCTCTACTCAAGTTCTGAGCTTGAACTGAAATGAAGACTTCTTGGCAACTGTGATCTTTACTTAGGTGTTACTCTTCATTCATACAGGTTTTTTTGAAGATGACTATAGATTATCTGATGAACTGCATTAACATAGTAGAATTCTAAAAGTCATGATACAGTCAGTCTGATAATGATTTTGTTCATGGATATGCTGCAATGGATGTATTTAAACTATGTTGGTCTAAGGCAAAATATTGGAAACCTGTCTCTTTATTTCCTAGCAATTGTCCTTTGATTCCTTATCCCCTATGTACAATGAAGTTTTAATTTAAAATAAATGAGTTGTTTACCAAACTGTTGTACAAAATAGCAGTGTTTTATTACAGACTTCAGTTAGACTATTGTAGTGCTTTACTAACAAATGTTAATATGTAGGTAAAGCCTAGTGGACTTTAGAGTGATGTAGCCAAGTTTGGAAACAAATATTTCATTATTGAATGCCACTGGAATAAATCAACAGCACCACATAAATTTGTGATGCAAAGGAGAAAGTAACAGCATGTTACTGCCACATGGTTTAGTCTTACTACTTGCACGTTAGACAAACTTTCTCACTCTGAAAAGAGTAGAAAAATACTTTCTTACTTGAATTTGCCACATCTGGAGACTTTACATACAGGGGCGGTGAATAGAAATGAAAATGCACTCAGTAATACTTCATAAATGTTGAAGTGACAAGCCTGTCTGGGACACTAGAGACTTCTGCTATGTATGTACGAGCTTAATATATTTATGAAAGTTTGTCAGGAGATGGAAGTCTCTTGAAAATTGATACTAGTTGTTGATATTAATTCAAGAAGTGGTGGAAGTTGGAGACAAAGGGTTTAAGTAGGAAGAGGTGTTCAGAGGAGTCTGTCAAACATTTGAAGGCAGCTGAAAAGTCTGCTGCCTTGGCTTTATCTGAAGGCACTTGCCTCCCTCAGCACATCTGCCTGTTCAGTGGCTACTGCAGTGTCAGACTGTTCTCAATTAAGGCCTTTGGTGAGATGTTGAAGATTCTTAGAGGAAACAACCAGCTTACCTGCTCCTGTCATGTAGGAACCATAAAAATATGGAATTTGTATAATTTTTGGTTATTCTTGCTTTCCTTCTGTGCTGAGCAAGAGAGCTTTTTCAAGCGGGGCATTTTTTAAAACTATTTGAGCCAGTGCTGTGCAAGTCAAAGCAATACTTGAACCAGTCTTTAAATGGAGGGGAGAAATTAGTTTAGTTGCATATTACTAAATTAAATCAGAGGAAGAAGTAAAAAAAAACCCACAATTTTTTAAAATAAATTATGTTGTGATTTATTTCTTGAAAAGAGGTAAAATTCAAGGATTTGCAGGAGAGTCAAGCACTCTGCCTATTGAGAACTACATTTTTATGTATGGCTTTGCAGGCAGCAGCTGTAAATCCTGTTTTTCAATGTGGCCATGACAATTTACAAATGCCATGAGTTCTCTGCCAGCTGAAACTTGGGTAGCAAGGCGGTCACTTGGCTGGCTGAATACTTCCACGATTCACCACCTCTCTGGACTAGCCTAACTCTTCTCAGCAGTTCAGACACCGAGTTAATACCCTGATGTGTCTTCACGTAAGAGCCAAATTCAAGGTACAAATCAGCTGCTCAAACAGCAGGAGCGTGGTTAGCGCAGAAGGTCTGCCTGCAATAAACTTTGGCTTACGCAGTGATCATGGACATCAAGCAGTCAAAGAGAGATGTAATGTTTTCTTCTGGGTCTTCCCTTATCCAATTCAGCGTGCTGGGGCTCAGGGGCGGTGGGAGCGCGTGTTCGAGGGTTCTGACTGGCCTGATGTGGGGCGGGTTGTGGGCCAGAGAGCTGTTCGGCCTCTTCCCCTGAACGCAGGAGCGAAGGGGAGCACTCCCGGCACTGTCCCGGTGCGTTCCCCCCTGGCCGTGCGGGCTCCGACCGCCCCCGCTCGCGGTGCCGCCGCCGCTGAGGGCACAGCGGTGCCTGTGCCCGCCCAGCCCTGCGCGCAGGCGCGTTCCGCGCGGCGGTGTCGGGGCGGGCCGGGGCCCGGGCGGCCGGAAGCGGCCGCGGCGGACGGGGCGATGCTGGCGGCGGCCGCGGGGCGACGCGTGGTCTGCGCCGTGTCCGGCGGCGTGGACAGCGCCGTGGCCGCGCTGCTGCTGCGCCGCCGAGGTGCGGGGCATGCGGGGGTGGGAGGGCCGCGGGACCGGGCACTGCGCGCCCCCGCCGCGCTGTGGGGGCCGCGCATCCCCTCCCCGTCCCCTCTGGGCCGGTCCCCGCGCTCACCCGCCGCGTCGGGCCGGGCACCGTGGGCAGCCGGGTGATAGTACAGCATATCATCATATCAGGCTGCTGTTAGGTACATATTAAGCTAAGTTAGCTGTTAGCTACAGGAAAGAACACTGCCATACAGTAACTGTACTGTAAAGCTTAGCAGGATGTTTGCTTAGCACGTGCTAAGCGCATCTTCGGAAGGACGCACCCAAGGAAGTCTTGAGAAACATAGGTTTTGGGTCCAGGCTGTAAGAATGTAACTTTTTAAGTGATTCTTACCTTCGTTTCGTAGGCTACCAGGTGACAGGCGTGTTTATGAAGAACTGGGACCCCCTGGATGAACAGGGAGCTTGCTCCATTGACAGAGATTGCGAGGATGCTTACCGCGTTTGCCAGAAGCTCGATATCCCGTTTCACCAAGTTTCCTACGTGAAGGAGTACTGGAATGAAGTATTCAGGTAGAAACATATTTACAATAGACGGTCTTTCAGTATTTTAGTGTGGTACCATGTTATGGTGAAAAGCAGTATTATCAATACTAAGAGGAAGTACTGAAGCCGATTAAATATTGGAGGAATTATTTTCTCTCTGATTTGTACTTAGGGTCAGAATTTATATCCTGGATTTAATATGTTATTTTTAAAATTAATAGAAGATTTCTTCCTAGTTGTGAGTGTGTAGCAATTGGTTTGTTGCAGCTCATGTCTTCAGCTATCCATGTACTGGCCCAGCCTTACTGCAACTTGAAAAAAAACCATTTGATAGGGTGCTATTATTTATTACTGTCTGTGTGCATAACTTAGGCAGTGCATTTTATGTAATGTATACTGAATCCAGTTTACCCCAAAATGATCATGAGCTAGCCTTGCTTCTTTAAACTAGGACAAATTTGAAATTGTTTAGACTCTAAAGGGAGTGCTCAGATTTTCTGTGAATTTGTTGCACTTTAAGGGAAGTTCTGCGTTGGAAAAGCTGAGAGTTTTTCATGGGGGAAAGGATAAAAAGGGACACATTGGTATAACAGCATAATTGATCTTTATACATCAACGTAGGTACATAGAAGTTGTTCCCTGATCTTCATCATTCCCCTTTAAGTAGTACTGTTATTACTGAGGAATAACCTGGTGCATGTTGAAATGACATCAAGCTGAGCATCAAAACTTTGGGCAGTCTGAAGAAAATAGCAGTACAGCCCTGTTCTGACAAAGTTCACTCCATTTTTCCCTTTTGGTCTGAGAGAATGAATAAGTGTTATAAAACTTCTTGAGATGTGTGGGGTGTCCATAAATGAACCAAAGTTCACAGAAGTTCAGCTTTGCTTTTGCTTCTCACCATTTATTAATACAGTGTTTTCAAACATTCCAAACAAGTGTTTTTGTTTGTTTTGGAATCCTTTTTTCTTTACTGTCATCAATGACCTTAAATTTACTCCTCTGGATCTCTCTTTAAAGGGTTATTTATCATAAAAGAGCTTTTATCACGAGAACTATTCCAGGTCTTGTCTTTTCCATGGCTTGTGCCAAGCCTTTTCCAGATCTTGACATCAGGGAGAGATCCAGTAGGCATCCTCCATTGACCTTTCTCTAGTTCTGTGCTTTACTAGAAGCTCTGAACTAATGTGAGCCTGGCTTTATGTTGAGCCCTTTATAAAACTCCCAGTGTACCGTAGGAGTGTGGTGCTGAGCCAACAAGATGGAGGCAGCTCTGGGTAGACCCAGGTGATTTAATTATTACTATGAGTTGTCAAACTCAGAATTTCTAAAAAAGGAGTCAGACAAAATAAAGGACACGTTGCTTTATTTTTATTTATTGATGTAATGTATAACACGGTAAGGAAGAAGCAATTGATTCTGTTCCAGATGGTGAAAAGTAAAACCAAATACTAGGATTGCTGTTGTTCTTTTAAATCCAGTGTGTACCCTCATCTCCTCTTGACTTCAGTGGCTACTGAGGACAAGCAAAATAATGCAGTGATTAGACCTTTTGATATCTCAGGGCATTGCTGTATGCTGGTTTAATTGGATTATTTATTATTTCAATGTTTTCAAGCAAATAATGCTAAGTAGTTTAATTATGCAATGGTGTAAAACTACAATGTAACTTTGAAAAACTTTGAATTTCTAGAAAGAAAGAAAAAGGACAGGAAAAAGTATGTAAAATTAAGGCCCATGACTAATTGGTAGTGGTGACATTATTGCAGATGAAGTTACTGTCTGTTCAGCTAAGACACAGCAACTCCTGGTGTGTACTGTATCCCATTGCCCTTTGAAGAATTAAATAGGGTCATTTAATTCTTAAAGTAAGTGTTTCATAAGAGATGAGTAGGATATGCACAGTGGGCAGCCGCGTCTACCCTGAGGGAGTATTAATTTAATAGAGCAGTGTTACAAGATTTCAAGTGATCATTTGACCCTGTTCTCAGTGCACTTTGGGGAAAATCTTCCAAGCATTGTTTTTTGGCAGGTTAAAATCTGACGGGTATTTTATTTCTGACATAAAGTGCTTAGTATGACTGGGACTCAGCTTCTCATGTTTAAACAGATTGTCCAGTCTCAGATAGTGTTATGCATGTTAATGATTTTGATAGACATTTGAATCTTTATTTTACAGTGACCTCTTAAAAGAGTACGAATTGGGAAGGACGCCTAATCCTGATATTGTGTGTAACAAGCACATCAAATTCAACTACTTTCTGCATTATGCTATGGATAACCTTGGTAAGGAATTTTGAAGTGTGTCAGTACAGAGTGTGTGCCCTGGAAATGCTTAAAGGATACAAACTCTTTAAAAGGTGGGGAAAAACATGAGTTTGTGTGCATGCCTAACTCACATATCTCTGCGGCAGTATTTCAATAATTGCAAAGTAATTGGGTTTAAGTTTGCTTTTACAAATAGAATCATAGAATGGTTCAGGTTGGAAGGGATATTTAAAGGTCATGTAGTCCAATCCCCTTGCCCTGAGCAGGGACATCTTCCACTGGATTAGGTTGCTCATATGTAGGAACAGATTTAATTCAGGGACATGCATTGACCTGACCATTAAGTTTTACGTTCTTAGGTGGTCCTTAAAGCACAAAAGCACAAGTATTGGCATGCTGGTGAATAGTTTACATTATTTAAATAGCAGGAGTATGACTCTTGTCAATCTAAGACTCCTCTATAAGTTTTCTTATTTCATTGCTTTCTACCTTTCTTACTGGATGTTTGCAATCCTGTTTAAACTGTGAATTTCAAGTACATGCCTTTGTGTTTTGTTTGGCTTTTTTTTTTCTTGATAGGAGCAGATGCAATTGCTACTGGGCATTATGCTAGGACCTCCTTAGAGGATGAGGAAGTGTTTCAAAAGAAACATGTTAAAAGACCACAGAAGCTTTTCAGAAACCGTTTTGAAGTTAGAAATAGTAAGTGGTGTCTTCATTTCGTGTTTCATCCTAGATACAAGAAGTTTAAACTATATTTGATGTCACAGAATCAGGGATGTTTGTTACCTTACACAAAATGATTACCAGTTAAACCCCAGCCTTTGTAGAAGGTTGATTGTGCAAAACAGGGTATTTACATTACTGAAAATGACCGTGACTTGTCAAATATTCCATTTTTTGTTTTAAAAGTCAGGTGAATGTCTGATGTATAGTGAGAAGCATGCCATACCCAAAGAGAAAGAAACTTGCAAACTATCACTATGCAAAGCTACTATGGTGATGTTTTTACAGGTTCTCCACTTTCATTTGTTTGTTCTGGACTTAAAGGGGTTTATTAGTTTCTTTGTTTTAATTTTATTTCTGGAAAGTTGAAATGGCCCCAGCAGAACCAACATACACAACTATACATGTGACAGACTATGATTCACCGTTGTATTTTGTGATGTTCTAAACAGTCTTCTTTACCTTGTTACTGAGATTTTGTATTACTAGTTGAGACTGAACTATTGTGTTCATTTGAATCAAGAAAGACACAAGTAGTGTTTGTACAACAGCAGAGCTATTCGCTTTTAAAGGGAGTGGACAGAACATGACTGAAAAACTCTTAATTTTATTTGATCAGGACAATCAGAAGATTGCATCTGTTTTAAAGGAAAAAGTCAAACTCTCATCTCTGAGCACTGGGAATAACTCCACTGATTGTTCAAATTATTGATTTATAGCAGGGATATTTCAGGGCAAAACATTGTCTTTATGAGGAACTGTATACTCTAAGGTATTTTAGTCTTCCTTCTCTCTTTCACATAAAATGTGAAAATTGTTTTTGTTTTTTTGTGCTGTTGATGTCCTTTCCAGTGACACATGCACTGTTGCAATAGATGAGACAGTGTAAGACTTTGTAAGATTCTGTACTGTACAAAATCGGAATATTTCTAGATCTTTTCAGTGGTGAGAAAATACCCAGACATTTTCAGTTAGATTTTGAAAAACTTGTAAAATACTGTCTTTAACAGATAGTTGGAAATAATAAAACGAAAATGTTGTTTGAAAAATACTAAAGGAAATTGAACTATTAATGGTTATTATGTTGAGATGCTTTATTGTGTTTCACTTTGTAGCTGTGAAACTCCTTCAAGGGGCTGACCTCTTTAAGGACCAGACCTTCTTTCTAAGTCAGATCTCACAGGATGCTTTGAGGAAAACCATTTTCCCTTTAGGGGATTTAACAAAAAGTTTTGTAAAGAAGATAGCAGCAGAACATGACCTTCATCATGTGCTAAAGAAAAAAGAGGCATGGTAACACTTAAAACTCTTTTGATTTGTATTTCTCTCTAAATCAGACTTTCCTGAACTTGTTGAACTTTATTCTGTGACAACTTGTCTGTTTCTGAGCACCATAATAGAATAGGTTGGGAAGTATTTTTCATTGCTTTCTACTTCCTTAAAAGTAGTTTTACGAGTTTGTGTTTAGTTGTGTATTTGAGATTGCAGGTGTTTTGTCTGCTATTGTATCTCAGAAGAACTAAGGTGAAAGTGAATGTGTAGGATGCTGTGAGCCTGAAGGAAAGCAGCCTCTGTCACAGCAGTGGAGGAGCCTTTGGTCTTTACTCTCCATATCTTTTAAAGGCTTCCTCACTAATTTTTTTTCAATATGTCTTTAGAAATTGGATCATACTGTTTTTCCACAGTTACTTTTAACAAAAAAAAAAAAAAGATAACACTTCATAAGCTGATCTTAAAAAATGTAGTGAAGGCAGTAGTTGTATTGTTGATGCTCTCTTGATCGCTTTTCATGTTTATATTCATCCTCTGTAAATGGGTATTTGAAAAATGTAGGCAGTAACTGAGAGGAAAAGGAAAACCTATTTGTTTTTGAAAGTTTTTTTTCAAGAGATAGACCATTACTGTGTAATTTTGTTACTTTTGTTCTTTAATATGAAAGAGACTGCTGTTTTTAATATATGCACAATACAGTCACCAAGGTTAATGCATTTATTTACTGATTAGGTGTTCTATTTCTTATTATTTCTCTTATTTTTTGAGAGCTTACAGCTCTCAGTGATACTGTATAGAATTAGTTTACCAATGTTGGCGCAGATGTGGTTTTGTTTATGAAATGCCTAGGATAGTTTGGGATACATGGAGGGGGAAAAAAATCCATCTTAGACAGATTATTAGTTGATATTATTTCAGATGTTTTTCTCTGCTTTTATGGATTCAATTCCCTGTTTCCTTTTCAGAGTATGGGAGTCTGTTTCATTGGTGAAAGAAACTTTGAAAATTTCCTTCTTGAGGTGAGCAGCACTAAATCTGTGACAATCTTTGTTTTATTCTGGTGTTCAGTTTTTAGAAAAAAAATTCCCAGTTTGTGGGCAGTTTGTGGCCCACAGTGAGTAGTGATGTCCCATCTCCCTTCGAAGTGCCAGGCCTAGGCAGAAGCTCACACCAACAGCCTGGAGGAAGTATCTTGCTTCTCCACCAGCAAAAGGAGTGAACATGCACTTCTTTGTGTGCCAGGCTCCAACAAATGGTTGAGATGTGAATGGGGCAAATGGCTGAATCCTGCTGTCCCCTGGCATGTGTGAGAATGGGGGAGTGGAGCCTAGAATTATTTTTGAAAGGGATTGTTCTTAATACTTTTCTCTCTAGAGCAGCATCGAGGAAAAGTCTGTAAGCTGCTTGGGCAGAGTTTGCTTCTTGAAAAGCTCCCTTTCAGCTTCAAGAGAATGTAGTGACGGAATCTAAAATATGCTGTGAGGTTTTCTTGGGCCATCTTGTGACTTATCTCTTCCTCTTTGGTAGTATTTGGAACCTCAACCAGGTAACTTTGTTTCCATTGAAGATAAGAAGGTGATGGGAACACACAAAGGTAATTGCCTAACCCACCTTAATAGCTTGCTTTTAGGTAAACAGAACAATACTGCTTATATTTAGAGGCACAAATGTTGTGAAATTCCAGAGAAGTCTACAGGTTTTCCCCAGTTTTGCTTTACACAATAGTAGAGCTTTGAACTACAACTGATTATTGATTGATTATTCCATGTTTCAGGAAAGTAAATGATAATTATTAGGGTTACTCTGTTGATACTGATTGTTATTTTAATACCAAGAGACCATTGTTCCCTTAATTCTTTCAAAATGATTGTAATTCAGTTCCAGGTTCTTTAGTACCTAAACTTTGCAGAAAAATTGCACCATGCACCTCAGTGATGTTCAGCAGGACATCACCAAACGTGGGCAGCTTAACTTCCCTTTTCTCCTGTGTGTCCTTCCTTTGCTGTCCTCAGTTTGAGCAGCCACAAACGAGCTTCTCTCCCAAGTAATTTGTAGTAGTAGGATGTTGCACTGGTACATAAAAGTAAGGGAAACTGGCAAGACTGAATGGTAACAAAACCACAAATTGAAGCAGAAACAAATGTTTTTCTTTTATAAAACCTAAGGATACTTCTGCTTCAGGTGCAGATGAAAACTTTCAGGTAGATGTTAGTTTAGTTTGTAATTGCCCCACTTCTCTAAGACAGCTTGGTTTGTTATTCTTTATTTAGTGGTGAAGGTTTGTGAAAATGATTTTAGTGTATTTTTCTGAAAGTAAAAGATTAGGAGTTGCTAGCAGCTTTCCATTTTCATCTTTCCTTAGGTTGGTTCCTCTACACAATAGGCCAGAGGGCTCGGCTGGCAGGCCTCCAGGAAGCTTGGTTTGTTGTAGACAAAGATGTCAGCACTAGAGATGTCTATGTGGTGAGATAAAACTCTGATGTTGCAAATGACTAATGCAAGCAGTTTTGTGTCTGCTAAGCTGGGTAGAATTCTTGACTTTTCTCTTGGGGGAAACAAGAACCAACTAGTGTAGCATTGGCCAACATGAAACATCTTATCCAAAGGGGCTTTTCTTGAGTAGCAAGTTGGTTTAGATTTTGTCATAGAACTTTTCCAAACAAAGGGCAAATACTGAAAATAATCAGTCTACTAAGCTCTCATTTTCTACTGTAAAGCATGAGGGTTTTGTTGTAGTTAGTTACTTCTTGTAGTTACTTCTATAAAATTATAACAGTTTTTATAATAGAGTTTATAAAAGGTTTATATATCTTTATGTATTGCTGCTTTGCTTTTCTAGTAAAATAATTAGTAGGCAGTAATACAGTTTTATAATTTTGAAAAGGGAGGCAGAATATATATAATATGGCAAATAATTGGTCTGTTAATGGCTAATCATATGAGATGACTTGGAGCTATGCAGCTTGCAAGCACTGTTAGTGTTTCTTGCTGTTCATGCAGTTGTTATTCTTGTTTGATACTGATGTGATTATAATGAAGGTGTTCTACTACTTGCTGATGTGCCAGTGCTGGTGGGAGACCATAAACGAATGAGAATTTGCCCTACAGTAAGGTTGTGTGTGTGCAACACTGTTGTTGGGGATGTGTTCATTTGGGAAATTGGAGAAGAGAGAGGTAGCATCTTCTTGAGATAGGAGAAAGGAGGGCAATAGACTTCTGAGCACAGCCTGAAGAAGGCAGAAATATGATTGAAGGGAAAATAAGAAGTGACGTGACTTTGAGATGCAGAAGACTGACAAATAATTCAGGCTTACTTTAGCCTACTTGAAGTGCTATTAAATGCTTGCTTTCTTACTCATTTTGCCTTCATTTTGTTATGGCTTGATGCTTCCTCTGTATTTCATGCTTTACAAGTTATACACTCTGGCAAAACCCTCAGCATTAAATAAACGTGTTTTAAGGCACCATCAAGAGACCACCCTGCTCTGTACAGAGACCTACTGCGGACGAACCGAGTGCACTGGATAGCAGAGGAACCTCCAGCAGAGCTTGTTAGAGAGAAGATGATGGAATGTTATTTCAGGTTTCGGCACCAGATGGCACTGGGTAACCAAACCTTGTTTTATTTTTTGTTTTGCTTGGTTTGTTAAACTGTGGTAGTGAGTTAATGTAGTTTTGCAGAAACTGTTTAAATGTTTTGGCTTGTCTTTCTGTTTCTGTAGTGTCTTATAAAACAGTATCTCGACTTGCATCTGTTTAGCCTAGTTATGAAGGTTTTTTAATGTGAACATAAGGATTAACTGTCAGGTGTTTGGTCATTTTCTGCCTAGTGCCTTGTGTCCTGACTCTAAACCAAGATGGGAGTGTGTGGGTAACGCTAGTGAAGCCAGCAAGAGCTATGACGCCTGGACAGGTAAGTTACTAAAAGTAGTTTTCTGTCCTTTTTTGTGTTTTTGCTGATCTGGCTAGCGAAACAGTAGTTTTTTTATTAGATGGCATAATTAATTTATTATTTAAGTTATTGTTTTGTGTGTTTTGGGTTTTTTTTAAGATCTAGATTTTTTAAGATTTAGTCAGAATAAATGACTGTGCTCACTGTCCAGCAAGTGCAGAGCCTTGAGTTGGTCACCATGCTGTTTGCAGCTGCTGAAAAGACTCTCCCTGTGTTTGTCTCCTAGTTTGCCGTGTTCTACAAGGGTGACGAGTGCCTGGGCAGTGGGAAGATCGTGAGGATGGGCCCATCTGTGTATACCATGCAACAGGGCAAAAACCGAGGGGAGAATCCAAAGAAGGAAGAGATTGACAAAATAGAACCAGCAACGTAACACGTGGCATTGTTTACTGAAGGACTTTGGAGAATTTGCTGCCTGAGAATAATAAAAACTGTAATAAATGTGGCTTCTGTTGATCTCTATGTTCTTAAGGCCAGTTGACTGTAAAGTCCCAGCTCTTGGCTGTTAGCACTGAATGAGTTTAAAACTAAAGCCAGTACAGTGCAATTTTGCTGGGCTGTGTGGTGCTATTTGTGTTAATACGTATCAAGGGATGTCTTAAATTGTTAACTGTAATAGTACCTACACATGCAAGAATTTTAAGATAAAAATCATGTCTGAAATCATAAATATCTCTTTTGCAGAAATTAAATGCCTTTTTTCCCCCCTTATTTAAAGGTATGTGTCCCTAGTAAAGTATACATGTTGTTTTACACTAAATGTATGTTTATGCTTTGAACTGAGGAAAAGGAGTGAAAGGTGTTCAAATTCAGTATTTTGAATTAACTCCAAGCAAGAGATATTTATCTTTCATTTTATATAGTTTAATAAAAAAATGCTGTGGATTCTCAAACTGTATTAAGTAGTGGTTTCACATGTTTACATAAATCAGAATTACAGATATTAGGGACTTAAAAACAGTCTGGAATGTTAAATGTTTTCACACAACTGACTGTTAACTGCTGAGGGCTGAGGCTGTTTGGTTTGTACCCTGGAGAAAAGAGTGCATTGTTGTGCTTGAGAAAAATGCAAATTCAAAGGAATTTCCATACTGTGTATCTAACTTAATATAGACCTGATAATAATTGGATCTTGCCAGATCTCTAAATTGAGAGGTATTAGGAAGAGCTGAATACCCCACCAAATTAATCTCTGTTTATAAGAATTGGGTGCATATTGAGGACACCCTAAACTTATAATAAAACTTCATTAAACAAGTCAACAAAAATGAATTCCTGTCTTTTAACATGGCAACTGTCTCCGAAGTACAGCTCTGCAGGAGCAGGACTTTCCAGGTGGGTGTAGAATTTTGAGATTTACATCCACTCTGGGCAGTAGGAAAGCTGTAGCATGAATAGATGTTTTCAGCAGATCTGAAGGTTGGGTTACATGTACATGGTTTTCTGTTGTCTTGGTATCTTTTAAGAATTCCTTTTGTTCCCTCTGCTAAGAAAAGTAAAGGGGGGAGAAGACTTTTCAATGTCTACCTTCTGGTCTAGCAAAGTTAAACACAGTTCAGGGAACCCTATGGAAAAACCCTTGACTGTTAAAATCTTACTTGGCATTACAGTAGATCTGCTTGAGAGGGGAAAACCATTCTTTTTCACTGGTGCCAAAATCAATTAAATTTAAAGTCTTGTCTTTAGATCTACTGTCCATCCACGCGCAGGTTAACAGTAAGGACGCTTCATGCGAACTCCTGATTTATATTAGTTTAGTTGTTATAGGTCCTGGACATGACTTTTATGTGGTTTTATGTAATTACATTGCAAAATGTAGAATTAATTAAGGAGTTAATGCTCCATGTTGTCCTCATCTGAGTTTTGCCGCAAATGTCCCAATTAAAATCTTAACAAATGTCTTGTGTTATATTAATGTAGTTTATGTTACTATGTCATCTCACAATCTGGTCTGGTAGAGATAGGTTCAACTGTGAGGACATGAAGGAGCCAGCTGTGACTCCTGGATTTATTAAGGTGTCTACAAGATTATTTCTCAGAGTTGCCTAAACCTGTCTGCTTCTGGGGCTGCCCAAACCCACTGAAGCATGTCAGCCTGGAGACATTGTGGTACTGAACTCTGCCTGGAGCTCACGTTGAAGGAACCAAGATCCACACAACTGATTCCCATCATCCTGGGGTTAAACTCAGTTGCTCTTAAACAGTACTCTGAACCTGGTCTGAAAATGTTTTCTAGGCAAAAAATCTACTTGTTGGATTTGGATTGGCTTTGCAAATGCTTTTAGAACAACAAAAAAATCACACAGTGATTTTGATAAATTTGGGTTTTTTTTCAAGAAAATGTTCCTCCTACCCTACAGGCTCAGTAGTTACTTGTGGTTTTCTGGATTTGAGCATTGCTTCAGTGATGGGTGGAGCTGCTGAGTGGTTTGAACTCGTCTGAACTGCCTGGGTGAAGAGCTGCTCGCTGTGAGGACACTGAGAAGGCACCTCACTCCAAGGATGGTTCTATTATGCAGGAGAATGTGTTCCCTGCAGCCTGAACGTGTTTCCATAATGTTTGAGGAGAGAAAGACTTCTGTTACCATTCCTCAGCTCTTTTTTTTTTTCTATTTTCTTTTTATCTCTATCAGATAAAAAGGGCTCTCTTTCCATAAGTCCCATTCTGAGGACAAGTTTTCCTAGTGTATTATCCCTATGATGGCTTTGCTGATGAATTGCTGGTACAATGCCTGGTGCATCCCAAGCCCAGTGGATTCAGGGCACTCTCTTGGCCTCAGGCACGGTCGAAGCAGTAATCTTAAGTGCTTTTAACACCTTCATGGTGAATTTAGGAGTTCTGGGTCCCAGGTTTGCTGAAAGCTACTGAGCCACTGAGCCAGTGCCTCATAGCAGGAAAGGGTAGCCATGTCCTTCTCGTAGCATAGCTGTGGGATGCAATGAACGTCTGCTACAGCTCCTTCAGGACAGAGGCTTTTTACATACGTTCTACTTCCCTCTTTTTGTTTAAACATCATTTACATTGGATACAGTAGCAATCCAGGATGGCTAATCCAGAAATTCATAAGTTAATATGATGCTCTTCAGTGCAAACCTCTCTAGCAATGGTCTCCATTCACTTTTAAGGCTCAGGGACTTTGATATTCATCATCAGACCTGAATGTCATGGTTCTGCTGATGAATCTTCATCTGAAGTAGAGGTGAGTATGGGCAGTGCAGACCCGTCTGAGAAGGGTGGAGGCTGCTTTTCAGCTTCTGTGCAGCACAGCCTCTTGCTGTGGTGATAAGCAAAGACCTCTGACATCACAAAGTGATTGCTGCTATTGCTCCCAGTGAACCTCACCATACTGCTGGGAGCTAGGAATTAGTGGGCATTTGTGAAACTCAAATTGCTAATAGTTTCTTGCATGGGATGTTTCACAACAGGTTGCACATGTCCAGCAACACAACACTTATATGTTTAAACCAGCATTTCCAAATATCTTGTACTGTTCAGAGGGGTTGGTACATTTCTCTTTCTATCCCATGTGTTTCTCCTGGATAAGGGTCTCAACTACTCACCTCCTGCATGAGATCTCATATTTAGGGTCTTTGGTCAGGGGAATTTCATTCTGTCCTGCATGGGTACACAGTTTCTCAGGGACATCTTGCAGAGCAGCCTCTAGAGGCACATTTCTACTGGTGGAGCTGGCTGTTACTTGCAAGATGAGCAACACCATCACCAATTCTGACCATGATTGTAACAAGTGTGTTGTTTCTGTAACACCAGTCTTCTCACAACCCGTGTGCAGTAGTGCTGAGGGCAGTGCCTGAATCCCATGCTCCAGCCTGCCCCAGGGCTAGCAGCCTGCCCTGACATGATGGTTGTGAAAATGCACATGGGCACAGCTATAACAACTTGGAAATAGGGAAGAAAAAGAGTGAGGTGAGAGCAGAGGTTAGTGCTGGGTTCAGGCAGCCATGCTTCCTGCAAGGGACCATCACTGACACCATCGCTCACACAGCCTTTGGCCAAGCTTAGGTTTGAACTGGGTAAGAACAGTCTGACTGGCAGGTGATTTTTTTTTTTTAATCTATTACAGAAGGGTAGCATCAACATGCTTTTTAAAATTCACTAGTTTTTCACTTTTTTTGTAATTTTTCTGCCACTTGGGCGACAAATTGCAAGCAGGTTATTTCAAGTTGTCATTAAGCTCCTCAGGTCTTGAAATATTTGGTTTCAAAGACTCACATGAATTACTACTTAGAAAAAGATTTTTCCTTTCCAAAGCAGAGAATGTGATAACAAGATTAGGATCATGTAACTGAAAAACCACGACTCATGAGCTAAGGCTGAGACTGAACTGAAATCTCTGTTGTGCCCTGTGAATATGTTTGAAACTTGTGTTGTTGAATGTAAAATGGCTGAAAAATTGCACTCCAAGTGCAGTTTTATTGCAGATGTGCTTGTGTAAAACTTAATTGCATTCCTAGCTTTGCTGCTTCTTGGCGGTATTCCTGCCCCAGCTGGTGCTGCAGAGCTGGAGGACAGGGCTGTGCCCAGCAAGGAGGGCAGGCCTGTCCTCTGTTCTGTTCTGTTTTCACCTGAATAGGATCTTTGGAGCATTGAGATGCTGCACAGGCATGGTGAAGGGCCTCATTCACACTATGGCAGCACAGTATTTACAGTCCAGCAGTAAAAGCATTGGCTCTCAATGTTCAAATCGGCTTTTAGAACCGAGAGAATCTTTCATCCTCCCACTTCAAAATCAAGTGCTCATGTGCTTTAGCTGCAAACCACAGGGAACAAAGCTGATGTTGTTTTTATAAAGCCCCTCCCCCCCCTTTTAGAATAGAACTATCTTTTCAGCATACTTACAAGCAAAAAAGTAACAATTTTTTAGATGCAACATTTTAATTCATACACATAGATATATATATATATATATTACAATTCATCCCTCTGGTCAAGGCTGATCTCTCCCTAGAAGCTGGGAGATGACTGTGTGCAGCCTCCTGTACAGACTTGCCCCTGCAGGCAATGAGATGGGACTGGAGTGAAGATTCTCGGTGAAGCTTTCGCTGCCTGGAGTGGAACATCAGGGTCATGCTGTTTCAGAGTTTAGGATACCTCTTCCCCTTCCAGCTTTGTTCCCAAACCACAATTTTCAAAGTTTTCTTTCTGCAACAGAACCCTTTCAGCTTGGAGACTTCAGCACAGGAAGGTCCAGCAAGGTCTCTGTTGCCCCTTCTTTGTGCGGAACGGTGTCGGGTTCTGCAGCCAGGGACAGTAGAACGAGCTTCAGGGGGATCTCAGTGCCACCAAACAGCCTCAGGTCAGGCCATGGGAGCATGCAACCCTGCCTGCTCTGCAGCCATGCCTTCTGCCAGCTGGATCCCCTTCAGATCCAGATGATATGGAGAGTGCACAGCAAAGTGAGTTTCCTGGCTGCTCTCCATAAGCATGTGACTCCCTTATCAGTCACATTTCTGGTACTGTCCAAAGAAAAGAAAAGGCTGAGGGGTTGTCACAGCTGTGAGCCAGTCTCGGTGGGAACGGCCACCAGAGATCACAGGATCACAGAATCATCAAGGTTGGAAGAGACCTTCTAGTCCAGCTAGAAGGTCCAACAAGAGATCATCTAGTCCAGCTGTCAACCCTGAACCACCATAATCTCCCCTAAACCATATCCCCAAGTGCCACATCCGGATCCCTCTTGAACACTTCCAGACATGACAACCTCCCTAGGCAACTTATTTCAATGCCTAAACATTCTTAGAGTGAATTTTTTTTTTCTAGCAAGATGAAGCCCTTCCATCTCCTGCCTACTGGTCCTGATACTAAAGAGCACCTCTGGAGGTCTGGTGAGCTGGAAAACAAGAAGAAGTTTCTGAAGGCAAGAGGCTGTTCAAGAGAACAGCTCATGTGGAGTGAGACTACAGTGAAAACACTGTGTGTGGGCTGAGGAGCTGGAGCCAACTGATCTGCCAGTAAGGATAAGCATGGATCAGAGAAAGTCAGGTTGCAACTGAATATTTCTTGGAATGCCTTAGATGCTGGTTCTTTAAACAAATCCTGATTGTTTAATTTCTCAAGCAGAGAAAGGCCAATAGCCTCAACTACTACCAAGGCCAAAAAAAACCCAGCCAAAACTGAACAGGTAAGCAAATGACAATGCAAATTCTTGCATATTCCATGCACAAAAAGGAGAAAAATGAGTGAGGAGGTAGTTCCTGGCCTTCTGGACTGGAAAATGGGTGTGTTATGAACATCATTGTAGCATGTACAGTTGGGAGACGATGGTGACCGTAGGTGAAGAGGATGCCCCACAGATGAGGTACATACTGGCAGCCATGCATAGGTTATGAATAGAATTTTAAAAATGCTTCCTCTGCATTTATCTGTATTTACATGCTTTAATGAATTGAACAAAATGAAATTATCTATGATAAATGCAATAATCACACAAACGTGGCATGCACTGTTGATGCGGAGAAGCGAGATGCCATTTTCAGATTCAGCACCAGGAGGCACCAGGGCATCACATTCACCCTTCCCAACCCTGGACAACATTGCTGGGAGACCATAGCAAGGGCAATTAACACATACATAATTGTGACTTTTTCCTGGTTTTTTTTAGACTTTTGCTGAGTCATTACCCTGGAAGAATTGCCCCTCGGTGGGTTTGCTCATGGCAGGGATAAAGCTGCCCAGTCATTTCAGAACACTGATGAGCCAGCTGAAGAGCAGCACCTCTTAAGAGCCAAACTCCCATCAGGGCTGGGCAGCAACCATCGTACATGTCAGGCAAGTGACAGCCCCAGCAGCAGAGAAAACAAACTTTTACACTGACACAGCTCATGTCCCACCTACCCTCCATCTCCTGCACTGGGCTGTGCTGGTCATCAGCTTTCCTGGTCACTTTTAAACTTCCTCTGGCTCTTGAATGGCTGGAGGAAAAAGGGAGATTTATTATTTTTAATTTGGAGAACCAGCACTAGATTCTTACACTTATTTGAATGTGTGAGGGTTCTGATGAACACTAACTTTTAGGTTTGGTTTGCTGAATCTCTGGGATATTTTTCCTTTCTAAGATGTCTTGCATATTACTAAAGGTATAGCATCAGCTAAAGAGACTTGAGAATGCAAAAAGCTAATGGACTCCTTATTCTATGCAGTTTCCCAGCATATAGAGTAATTTTTTCAAAATGAAAGAGCTTCCAACTCACTCTGCAAGTTTTAAGGTCCTAGAAGCAATGAAATACGGGAGATATACCCGTTAAACAGACCTTACCTGGAGAAATGAAGTTTTTCCAAGAGGCTGCCACACTCTGGACTTTGATAATTCAGTGGCCCTGTTCCCATTCAAGAGCACCATCTTTTGAGGATGCTCCCAGGAAAACACCAGTCTTGTAATTACAGCACATCAGTCCCTGTGGGAAAAAGCAACAGAAGACCTACTTCCAGTAAGAAGATTCATTAAAAGTGACCTGACTACTCTGTCCTGGATTTCTCCAGAAGTGCTGTGGGGGCTTGTGACAGAAATTCCCCTGGTGCTTTGTGTTCCAGCAGGACTCCTGGGTTTGTGTCTCTGGGGTTGCTGTGAGGTGGGTGCAAGCAGTGTTGGTGGCAGATCTTACCCAGCAGTTCTGGCTGATTGTCTCAAAAACCTTCAAGTTGGACTCCTAGACAAATGGTGAATTCTTTCTTTTCTCTAAGAAGTCTCTAGGCAGGAAAAGCACTCAGAGTTATGTAGCACTGACTTCATGGGAACCAGCTGTTTCATCCCTCTGTGCCTCCAGTTCTCTTTTGTTTTCAATGAAATTTGGTCAGAACACAGAAGGGTTCACCCATGTCCTTGGGAGGAGGGAAGATGCCCTGTGTGCTTCTCTCCCATGTATCCTTCTCATGTCTCCCAGTCTGCTGTGTCCTCCAGGGCTGAGGAACACAAGCACAGCAGGAAAATCCTGGGCTGTGCCCACCACAACACAGGAGGAGAGACTGAGTGAGAACCAATGACAGAACATTTCTTCCCTTATTTGAAGGACTTCAGTGAAATTTGCATCTAAAAAAAGGATGAGCAGTAGCACAGCTCTCTTTGGCAATCTGTTAATCTCAAAGGCTTCATCCCCAGCCTTGCTGCAGCTCCTGCCTGTTGGCAAAACAAACTCAGCGGGTCTGGTACAGCCTTGTAACACTGAATGAGGCTTTGTGTGAAACTATAAACATCAAAAAAGGATGGATTATAAACATAAAAAAGACTGGTATAGATAACTAGCCATGTGGCATCTGGTGGATTTCAGACTGGTGATGGATTAAAGGCAGTTTTAATTTTAATCTAGTTACTTAAGGTGGGGTTTTCTACCGTTCATATATTTTTATTTCTCTCTCCTCTCTAAGAGTACATGAAGGACTCCATAGGTCCCTTCACACCAACCAGCTTCGTGGCTTAAATTAGCAAGCTGGCTATATATAGTAAAACTGTGTGATTAACCTATTAAAAGTTTGGAAGGTTTCAGTTGTGGCTTTTAAACTGAAGGTCACTTTATGTCCTATTAGTATTTATTGATATAGTAATACCTATAGAAATGAAGCAAGAGGTTTTCCTGAACATTAGCCCAAGGGGTTGGTATTTTTTCAAACTCTTTTATTTGTGGTGGGTTGGGAAGGCAGGACCCAACCTGTAAGAAACAAGTACTGGAAAGCATCCAAGTGGACTTACTGCGGCTATTTTAATGAAAGAGAACGGCAGCATCTGGAAAGCTGGAGCTCAGAGTTCATTTCTATTTCATGGGTGGATCTGATGTAAAATGACAGGTTTGTGGATGTTAGGATAGGCTCCAGAAGCTTTAGACCTTGCTGGGCAGGGGCAGTCCCACATTTTGGCCAAGGATGCTCAGAGTATGTAAAATTTGAGTTTGAAGAGTGGTAACTCTATTCACAGAGGTCTTTGAGCAAAGGGATGGCAGCAGCAGATGGCTGACCAAGCCCAGCACAAAGCTCCAGAGGGCTCCTGGGGGCACTTACAAATGCTTTGAAGTATTTAGAAGACAATAGTGAATTAACACGGTCTCTTTGCCACACACACTTCCAATTAATCTAATTTTCTTTAATACAGTGCCTGGCACGGTGAATAAAGGAGCAGCAACAGCAGATGGGACAGTCTTCAGTAAATGGTTTGATACTGCCCCCCACTCTGTTCTTATACGAAAACGCAGTCAGTGTGGGCTGATATTAATCGATACGAGGTAGGTGCAAATCTTGCTTGGCAAGAAGGGAAGTGTTGAAAAAGCCCCCTCTTGGCCTTAGTTTAATTTGGTATTTTCATTCATGGTTTGAATGATGAAACGAAAGGTAGCTTGGAAAGGCTGCAGATGCTGCCTCCAGACATCCTCATGGACAGAACTGAAAGTCAGAATGAGTATGAGAAACTAGGGGATGGATCCAAAAATCAAGAGAATAAAATAGAAAATGAGTCCAGTACAAATCGCTTCTTTTAGGGAGGAGAAGTGAGTTGTATATGTGCAAACAGGAGCATAAAGGCAGGGCAAAACCTCTGCAGAAGAGGCCGTGGGGCCCAAATGCATCCCAGACTGGTCCTGGCGCTACAGGTGGTGTCGGTGTGGACAATGATAACATCTCACCAGGACTGCTGGTGATCTCCTTTCTGTGATCCCCCTAGACTTTGGCAGGAGCATCCTCTGCAGCTGAGCAAGCTGTGTGGCTAACCATGACAAGAATGTGGGCAAACTAACTCATCATCCTGGGAAGTGCTATTACAGGCTATTGGTGGATGTAGTGGAATTATCATTTAGGATTTTTAAGACTGTTTTAGACAAATCCCTGAGTATATTTGAACCTGAGTTGTTGGAGGGGCTGGGCTACATGACTGATTATGTTACTGTAGTCGTACCATGCCATGCTGCTGCTACTGGTCCATATCTTCTGGAGTTTTTTTTCTTACAGTTTGCTTAGGCCAAATGTCACTGTAAATATTAGGACAGGAAAAGTTAATGAAACGGAGAATCTTTTAAATTATTTTATTTTCTCTTTTTGTTGAAGAAGGGCAAGAAGGAAGGGTAAAAGGTACAGCAGTGTTTCTGCACAAGGAGCAATGACAGACATCCAAGTTGTTCAGGTGGAAAGATACAACCCAAGTGCTCTAGAACAGAGCCTTTCTCCCTCTTTCACCTGGAGAAGGTGACTGAGAAATGATTGCTCACTGCCTCTCCTGCTGCAAGCAGTAATGGTGTCCATTGTAGGGGACAGGAATGAAGCTAAAGATGAGGAAGAACTTTTTCTTGCTGCTTGTATCTAAATCAGACAACCCACTGTGTACTAGAAGTTTACATGGGTCCAAAATACAGCATGACAGATATATGAGGGAAAAAAATCTGTTGCTGCAGACAAGCACAACTTCTCCCTCTGGGGAGCCCTGAGTTGCAGCGTGCTGGGGTCTGTGGACCCTGCTGGGGCCAACTTGCCATGTAAAGCGTGGCTGATAATCCTCTTTCCTAAACATCTGCTGTGGGTCGCTACTAAAGACAGGATCACAGGCTGGTCTGTCCCTTAACTATCCTGCTTATGTGAAAGCCTAAGGCTTATTTCTGCTTTTCCACAGAAAAGTGAACTAATACTTGAGAAAAAACTCAAGTATAAGTGTTCTGTCAAAAAATGCACTTGTACAGTAAAATTTAGAACAGTTTTCTATTGGGCTAATTACTTGAGTTTGCTTAGTGGCAAGTTTTAGCAGAGCTGCTTGCAAACTGTAGATCCTGTCATTGATTTTGCCCTTAAATCATGACAGTAGCGAGATGCTCTCCACCTGACTTCACACTGGCCAGTTGATACTAATACTTTTATTTCCAGAAAGCTGGCAGACATGTGCAGGTCACTGCTGTGCCTTGGGAGATGCATGAATGAAGACTTTCACAACAGCATGAAAAATATTGACTGAGCAAGACCACAGCTTGGCCTCAGTTGGATTGGAAGAGCCAAGAATGTAGCCAAGGAAGTCCAAAAATGGCCCTTGTCACTGCAGGCTGTCACTGGGCTGGGCTGGCTGCCTGCCTCATCCCCTTTAGCTCTTCTCCAACCTCCTTTTCTAAACCTGGTGCTTTCCTGGTAATCTGCTTTGCTCTGGGTTAGCAGAGGGTATTTCTCTTCAACAGACCATTTCCCATGTCTGAAAAATGCCACAGGTTTGGACTGAAATGCAATGCATGCAGTGGTACCCTGTGCCAGCACAGGGCACAAACCACTGGGCTAGAAGGGTGGGAGAGCTGTGAGTGTTGGCTCGTTGATGCTTTACAGCCTCTGCTTCCGCAGTGAGAGTGAGGGGTACCCATATGTTCCCCGCTCCCATTACTTTCTAAACCCTGGGAAATGCCATTTGGACCCTCAGCATATGCACTGCACTTAAAATAAACCACCAGAGGATGAATAAAAGTTCAAAAAAATTCTTAATTTATTGTAAATTCTCCTTTCATCTGTGCTGCAATTCCAGTGTTCTGCACATTAATAAATATACATTTGTTAAAAAAAAACAAAACAAAACAAAACAACAACCTCCAGTGTCTAATCTGCCATAAAGCTTTTAAAAAGTCATAAAAATAGGTTTTAATTTTTTTTGTCATTAATACAACTTACCCTCATTTACTGTAACAATTCTGATCAAAATAAAAACTACCTACATCTCACTGGGACAAAATATACATACACAGATGTGAAAACAACTAGCATGGGTTATACACAATGCCTGAGTACACAGCCAACTGTGCACATTTAAAACATTCAAATTTTTTTTCTGTCAGAACATGTCATGCAATATGTTGCATAATTTTTAAAGGAACAGCATCCTTCCTCCCTCTCCCTTTTTAAAGGCCTCCTTGATACTTCTGAAAATGCATAGGAATATAATGAAATCAAGATTACAGCACATAGTTTTTCATCTTTCCCTCAACTCTTGCATTTTATTTAGCCTGATTTTCTGTTTTTTCCCCTTTCACACACATTTGCACAAACAATAGCCACTATTTTCCCAAAAGGGCTGCTATGCAAGGAGCAAGGAGCTCCTGTAAGCCTTGTTGTCAGAGAGCAGGTCACAGCCACACCACTGCCGTCCTTGGAGTCACATATTCCCACCACGGGGAGCCACTGGCTGAGCTCTGTGTCAGCTGGATGCAAACTTTTTCACATCTTGATCTTCCTTTACTTGTACACATCACAGGAAGGTGAAGACAGCAGATAGGTCCCATTTCACTTCCTCTACTTGTGAAACCAGCACATTTTGTGGGAAATATGAAACCTTAAGCCTTCCATGCGCTTTTTGAAACACCAAAAGGCCAGGGTTTTGTCAAAGAGCTGGGCAGTGAAACCTGGACGTCTTAAAGACTTGTATTTCTGCATTGATTAGCAATGTGCTGAACTCAGTGGGAAAAAGATTAAAATACAATAAAATAAAATACTGCACCTGAGGCAGAACTTTCCCCTTTGGAGGAGGGCCCTCTTCTTAGGACATGCAGAGTGCTGGTTTGTTTCAGAGCCAGACCAAAGTCAAAACCTATCATACAATCATATTACTTATTTTCTTGTTCTTGGTAAGAGAAATACTGATTTGACTTCTTCCAGACAAGACTGTGTTGAAATCTTACACAAAGTTATGACTTCTTTTTAGTCCTGAAGTTCAGTTCCTGAACATTTCAATGCACTTCAGAGAAGGGGGTCAAAACACCAAAAAATGAAAAAAACCAAAATTTTGTGGGTTTTAAAAGAGGTTATGAAAGAAACATACTGTGCCCTTAAAGTGTTCCAAAATCTGTCAACAAAACCTATAAATTACAGTCATGGATTTTGATGCAATCTTCACTGTATTACTTTGAAAACTTGCATTGTGTCTGAAGGTGGCTTCCATGCCACCCTCAGTTACTTTACCAAACGCCAAATTCAAGTAAAATTGTGCAATGTTCATATAAAAAATATCAAACCCTCTTTTTAATTGATTTCCTATTATCAAATTAAGAAGCTAAGTATAAATGTAAAATATACAAAGGAACTTTTTCTTTAGCAACACCATACAAAATATATAAAAGTATCTACACTTTTTATATATATATAAAAGATTTTTTTTTCTTAAGACAATGTGTCCATAGGGGGGTGGACAGAGATGCTGGCATAGAAACCAAAGGACACTTGTTGGGATATTTCTCCCTAGAGCCCAGCAAGCTGAAGGGTTCACACTGCAGCCATCAAAACTCCACCAGAGACATCTAGTGCTTGTCTCCAGGCTGATGGATTGACTTATTGTAGGTCCACTATGATAATAACAAGTTTTTCCTTGTTTTTCTCTTGTAATAAGCAACCCTTGCAGCACTGTCTGCACTACGAACAGGTATCCGTCCATCACAGTGCATCCCTGTGGCCATTTCCATGTGTTTTCGGCACGGGTTCATGCCGTGAGGAGTGCAGCATACAGCAATCTTACTGCAAGTGCATCAGGGCACTGTGTCCCCACTGTGAGCGGTCAGGAGTGTGCCATCACGTGAAACCGTGTGGGAATCAGTGCCCACCTCACCCTCCTCAGCACACGGCCACTCTGATGAAATCCGAGGCGGGCAGGCGACGACCCTGCAGCGAGGAGTCCAGAGCCACGCAGAGGTGATCACAGTTTCCTGATGGTTCAAATTGAAGTTTCATTACTGCCTCTGTTAGTGAGAAGAAGTAATCATGCAGGCTTAGGGTTAAACAGGCACAGACAAACCACCCCACCCAAAACCACCTAATCCTTCTTAGTAAGGGCTCATGCTCCGTGAAGTTACCATGCCTTGCCAATCCACGCTTTCAAGGGCGATGCTGCCCTGCAGGGGAAGACCAGCTGGGAGAAACAGTTCCAGGAGTACACAAGAGAAACAGGCTTTAGAGGATGTTCTGTGGAGGGCTTGTGTTTGGCTAACAGTGAGGATTCACATACAAATCTTACAAGCTGTTACAAACCTGGTGTTTCAGAGAGATTCATGCAATCTGCTGCCAACAGCAGAGTTTTCCATTATGCAAAAGTGAGGAGATAATACAGTACCTGGTACCAGCAAGTAGTTATGGCTTGTTAAAGACACCTCTGTTTCCCAGCTAACCAGAACCTATTTCATCAGCCAGTTCCTGGCAATCCAAACATCAGCTTTTATAGAGCTGGGAATGGTCTGTGCACCCAGACAACATGGGTATATAAAGCACGGTAGGACAGTGCCAGCGTTAAAGCTGGGTGAGAAATATTCTCTTAGTTTGATGAAAGGATAAGACTATTACTTGTGTTTATAAAAAATGAAACTATATGCATAAAATGCTTGCACAGACTTTACATATGGCCATTGTTTTAATTATAAATGCAAGAATTATGATGAGTAATGAGGTTTCTGAGAATTCCCTTTGGCTGAGAGCTTGCTCAGCCTTTTGTTAATAATTGATTTAGTTTACAATGGCAAATTCACACACTAATTGCCATGCAGCAGGTGGGAATCACACACCTGGTAATTTAGGATCAGTAGCTTGACTTTCTCTCCAGCCTTGGGATCTCCTGCCCCAGCAATGGTTTCCCTCTGCCCAGATGGACACCAAACTCTCCCCAAACACCTGTGGCAAGGTAACAAAGCAGAGCTAGGCTGCTCTTGCCCACAGTGTGCCATTAACACACCAGCTTGCCAATTCAGAGAATGCCAGGGTGACCAGTAACATGTGTCTGTCACGGCACCTTGCCTGTCATACCTGTTTTAGCCTTCTCATCAGTGAAACACCACGGCTTAGGGACATGGTATGGACAAACCATCAAGACAGTTACGGTGAAGGACTCTGGTCCAGTCACCAGATGAGATTTTTGTTCATGTGGGAGTCTGGGGTTGGAAGGTGAAGGGAGAGACCGGAGTCATGGGAGGTCGGCCAGGGCATCCTGATGTGGCACTTACTCTGAGTCTGAGGTGTCAGCATGTCCTGTTCCCACGTGGAGGTTCATGGCCATACCATTGAGCTGATCTCGAGACTGCTCCCTCCAAGCACTTTTTACTGTCACCCCCGAGTCTGAAGGAGAGCGGACCCCATCATTTGTTCCCAGGGAAGTAGTCCTGGATGAGATCGTGGTCTGATTGTAATCCGACAGCTTTTCCCGCAAACGATTCTTCATATTCTTATCCACCAATGGGGGAGGGTAGGTAACTTTATTTTTCAAGATGCCTGTTATGGAAAAGAGGGAATAATGAAAATCTTTAAATGTATCAGTAATTTCATTTATCAGTAATTTAATTTATCAGTATTTCATTTATTTAAGCTGGGAACAATCAAGAAATGACATTTTATATTTCTTACTAAGACTCCTAATTTATCACTTTACTCCAAACCCAGAAGATTAGACTTCAGCAACTACTTACTAGCTTCCCATGGCATATCTGGTTACAAAGATTGGAGCCATTTGGAAATTATTCTTCCCTGACAGAGCTACCTAATGAACTAATTAATGCCCATTAACCCCCCATTCTCCCAGGCCAACTATGAGGCTAGGTTGGCTGCGCTACCTTTTCTCTGCTCTGGCTGCTGGTTATTCTGGTGGGAGAGAGGTCTGTTCTCCTTCTGCTGCCCTTCGTTCTCCTTGTCCTGTGGTGCTTCGTTGTTATGGTTCACCTGGTTTTCCCTGTGAAGCTCTACGTTGACCTTGGTCTCTACTTTGAGTTTTGGCTTCCCGCTGGGGTCCTCGCCGTCGCTGGCTGTTACACACTCTGTGGGCCAATAGGGTTTCACATGATTGGGAAGGGTATCAACTGCAATGCAAAAAAACACTAGCTCGAAAAACACTTTTGATATGTTCTCTCAACCGCTTTCTGACCAGTCTATTCCCCATAGCAGGAGAGGAGCTACAGGGAGTGTCACTAAGAGAGTGTCAAAGCAGAGCAATCCTTCATATGGTCCTTGCTGGACTGCACTGCCCTCAGGGTGCGCTAAACCTCTAAAACACACCTGGTAGGATGGCAGGGTGTCCAAACCCTTCCCAGAGCAAGGCTGCTTACTCCATTATGGAGAAGTGTGAGGCAAACTCGCCCTCTCACCTCTCCAGGGTTAGAGATCCCTCCCTGGAGAGGTTGGTTTCTTAAGGCTGGGGGACACCCAAGCCACCTTGTACTGTATCTATGCACAGCCTCAGCACACAACCTGAATATTTGTCATTCAAAGCTGTCTTTCATTAGGACAGAATTGACTATGCTTAGAAATGCCTGAATACTGTCACATGATCTCCAGCTCTTTAGGTCCAACACCACTGGATACACATGCCTGAGGAGAGGCAGGTATTTCCAACCCCTGCCCTCAAAACAAGCAGCTTCTTTCTCCTCTTCTTCAAATGAGATTTTGCTGACTTGATAGTGCTATGTCCAAGGGCTGTGGGGACCCATTTGCAAAGCCCATTCTGCCTGAGGGCACTCAGTATTCAGTACTCAGTCACCCCTGTGAACAAGCCTTTGGGAAGAAAGATTTCTAAGATGGAAACAACAAAGACCTCTGCTGAAGCAAGGCACAGAGGAAGAGATACTGTTACAGTTTTATGGTAGTCTGGCAAATATGTCCTGTCTTATTTAAGGCTATTTTATAGCATCACTGCTTTCCCCTCACACTGGGAGTACCTTTGGGTGTGCTGTGGAGTGGGCCACGTTCATTATTTTTGGAAGTAGATGTGTTCCACTTTTTCTCTGCCTCAAGTCCATCTTCCTCGCTGTCTGATGAATGGGAGGAGGCATAAGAGCTGCTGTGTTCATCGAGGGAGAGTTCACTGTCAGAGTCTGAATCGTGGTCTAAAATGCAGAAAGGGGAAACAGAGTGATGAAAGTGAAAACAGGAGTTTAACATATCCATCTGACAAATGCACAAGGAGAAGAAAAGACTGTTTCAGGCCCTGCCAGGGATGAGCTCTTACATCCGTAAGTGTATATATAGCATTAATTCAGAAGGACTGCAGCATCCACCTAAGTAATCATGGGAAGCACAACTACTCAGCTCAGCTAGTGAGCTGGACTTTTTATGTGTACAGGAGGTGCAGAGCAGAGTGGGGGCACATTTTTCCCTATTCAATATGCAGAACGGTAACTCTATAGGATCTATCAACACAGCACACAGTGAATAAAGGTACTTAAAAATATCAAGAATCTGAAATTTAAAAACTGCTACAAGCCAACAAAATTTAATGGCAAGATCAAAATGAAAGGAAATCAGACAAGAGGCACTTCTCATTTTCTTGTACAAACCACAAAGCAGTGAAGGAGGATATTGCCTCAAGGTCTCAAACGTTAGTTCTCCAACTAAAAATCAAGAGCAATAGCATGTAATCTGTGAGAAAGACAGGGGATGCCATAAACTGTCAACAGCTGTGACAGCTATCAGATGAAAACTGAACCATCGCAAGAAGCAGATGTATGATATTTCCATTCCAGATTCCTTGTGAGGCAGCCATTGCATAGCTTGTTATGCCAAGATCATAATGAGAATGAGACACATCCAAGTCAGGCTAACTATTGTTCTTGTTACAGAAGACTTGGAAGAAAATGCCAAGAAGGAGAAGGTACACAAATGGGTCAAAGCATTAAGAAATAATTCTTACCATTGGATTTTGATGGATTCCTATGAAAAATAGAGGAATCTGCTTCAGTCTGGCCAGCCCTTGCTTGACTTGAGGATCCACTGAGTTTATGAGCAGCCTCATCCCTTTGAGAAGAAAAACAGAAGACAACTTTCTTGGTCACTTTACTGTTCTTAACAGCAAGGCAGACATGCAGATGAGATTCAGGCAGTCAAATGCAGACAGCTGCAGTGGATGCCAGCCTGTGCCTGACTGCCCACGTGGTCACCTTGCAGCAAGACAGAGGTTATCCCAATGCAGCTGTCTGCCTTTGGCCACATGAATCACACTCTGAAAAAGCTGAAGTTAATGAGCTAAACTGCACTCCTTGAGACATGTCTGAATTAACAGGAAAGCAGCACAGCCCACGCAGTTAACATAACTATTATGTTAACCACTGCACTGTTGGAATCCCGCACCGAAGATGCAACAGAAAATGCACCAAAGAAAATGACAGTCACACAAAACAGAACTGTTAAGACATAAACCAAGTAGCATTTGAACCACATCTCTGGTTTCCACAAGAGCAATGAAAAGGGAAAGGCAAGCACCTGGAAGCCATGCACCTGCCACCTGATTACCTGAGAATATAAGCAAGGTAGCTATTGTGGCTCTTGGCTGACCTGACGGTGCTTTCTAGGGAGACAGTGGATTCCCCAATAGTTGTGCGATACATATTTGGCTCTTCTATATACGTGTTGTTACAGTTCAGAGATCGCTGAAGGGAAAAAAAAAAAAAAGCAATAGTGAATGATCTCTCCAGAAGCTCATGTTACCCACAAATGTATAAAGTTTCAGAGGAACCAAATGGTTTTGGATGCTGAGGAAATGAATTACTTTCTTTCAAAAGTTTTAATTAAAATAGTAAAAACTTTTGAGAGAGGCCATCAGTAATCTCTGTACCAGTCACCAAAAGCAATCATACAGCTCACGTTATTACACACAAGCCACCTATAAGTTTATTTTAAGTAACTTCTACCAGCAAGAGGACATATTTTTTTTCCCAATGCTTTTTTCTTACAGTTAATAATGTAGCTCTTGTTGCAGTGGAATCATCTGGAAGAGGTTTCTTTCCAGTTAAAGTGTTCTTCAAGTGCTTTCTGACTTCTTTGTTAAATACACAGTGGAAGAAGAAAATGAACAGCCCCTGGATAATGGTAGAGAGATAAAGAATAAATGTAAATGATTCACTACTACCAAACTGCAAATATGGATATTAGAGAACAGCAGTTTTGAAATAACCCCTGAATTCTAGTTTGTAGTCCATGGTTCTGTACTTCAAAAGCAACAGCTATTTTTTGACTGAAATAGCATTGATTGATCTCCCAGGAATCCTTCATAATTTGCTTCCAAGTTCAAATGTGCGTAAGAGGCCTGGTAAAATACACACAAAGATGTGTCTCTCCAGGATTTACAGAGCACAGCTTGATTTGGGAAGAAACTTTCTTCTCAAAATATCCAATGAGAACCTCCATGCGTCACTGGAAGACATTGCAAGGAGTTTGAACTTGAGATTCTGGAGATTTTACACAGATGACGAGACAAAATCAATAGCAGCACATGAAAAAGATCACAGCCTTTAGTGAAAACCTCTGGAAATGGGGAACTTAAGTTTAAGGTGTCCTTAATACTGTTGGTTAAAAGAACTTCAGAAAGCCTTGTGAGATGTGAAGAGATACTGGTGGCAGAGAGGTCCCAACTTCTGCTGCCTAAGTTCCTTGGTTAACCAATACCTCCCAGTGGAAAAACCACTAAAATCCTCAGGGCTGGGCACTTGTTGGCTCCCAGGAACACACATTACCAGCTTTCACTGAGAGCAGAGGGCAAGCACGTGTGTGCCTTCAGATGTATTTGCTCTGAGGGAATTAATGCAGCTGCCAAATTGTTATCAACTTTGGTTGGAGATACAGGATAGGAAAGCAAATCACTCATGAAGTTGCAGCTGTACCAACACCACAAGAAGCCTGAATTTCATGATTTCAGCCAAAGCAATTGACTTAGAGTAATGTTAAACTTCAAGCTCACTTTCTAAACATTCAATCAACTGTGATCTTAGCTGGCACTAGCACTTAGGGATTATTCATTAATAAAATTCACATAAATGTCTCTTTAAAAATACAAGTTCAAAGAAGACGATGTGAAATACCACATAACACTGTGCTTCTCTGGGCAAGTTTGGAGTATTCCAGCTGCTGACTTCCCTCCCTCTCATGAGGTTTATACCTAATTTAATTTTAATTTAGACTTATGGAAGCCTGGTTTTACAGCCTGAGTAGCTGCATTTGTTTCAGAGCACACCAGTTGCAGCAGCAAAATAACCTTGCTTCAGACTGGTCTACCTGCTGTGCTTCCAGGGCATCGACAGTCATCTCCAAAGGAGACCCATCTGATTTCTTTTTCTCTTTGGCTGCAGTCTATTGCTGTTGTGCTGCAGCTGACAAGAGTGTCCAGCTAGCAGTAGCTCTTTCAATACTTCAGGCACTTGCTAGGATAGCTACTGCCATCCTTGGTCACATTCAAATTGTGACCAACATGAAGCTTCATGACTATTTCCATGTCAGGTCTCCTACAAATAACTGTTTTCTGCATCTTTAATCAACAAGCGTGCAAAAATTAGGGCAGGCAACCTAGTAAAACTCTAATACAAGGAGCTGGACTTGAAAAGCATTATTTGACTCATTTCTTTTAACAGTAACCTAATTTGTGAAAGCCTTGAACTTGGAGTCATCCACTCTGGCTGAAAAAAACAGCCTCTCATTTGTGGTAGCAATAGAACAACTGTTAACAATAAGCACACAGAAGACAGTAACAAAGACTTTTTCTCTAGAAAGACAGAGGTATAATTGCCTACTGTTATTTATCTGTCACAGGTTACTATAGTAGTGCACTTACCTTTAGAATGACTAAATGTGAGAGATGCAATTACTTACAGTTCTGGTTTTGGTGAAAAGAACCCTCTCTTTGAGAAAAGAGAGCACAAAATGTACTTGAGCTTTCTGTTTTTCTTAAGTTAGCTCATGTTGAGCAGGTTTTTGGAGGCCTGGGTGCAGCAGTGCACTCATGAAGGTGTGCCACAAACAAGACACCATCCAACTTACCTGCAGGCAGCTGAAAATGGCAAAGAGATAGTGAAATGTCATGACGTCGCTGTTGACCGCCATCAGCCCCAGCAGCCACGTGGCACTGATAAGCAGCAGGAGCAGGAATGCTGTTCGCAGCACAGAGCTGTAAAGCAAGCACAGATGGACACTTGCAGTGTGTTGGGATACAAGAGAACAGCCCAACTTCTCCCCAGGGACGGTCCAATGACTTGGCAATCGGAAAGGCCCTTTGGGAAAATTAGGGCAGTGTTCACCAGCTCCCAGTTCCCAGCTCTCTCATGGCACTACTCTATGAATTAGCATATTCAGGTAAAAAAGGGTGATTTATTTCCAGGTTCCTTTCCAAGATTCTCTTCAAACAAACCAGATTGTTTGCAAAGCCCATCCTGTTTAGCCTTGTTGACTCCAAGGAAGAGATCTGGGCAGTAAATGGCCATCTCCATCTCATTTCTCTTTGTCAAGTTCACTTTCACATACTTTCTCAACATTACTGCCCAAGGTTTTGGATCAAGGGCACTCAGGTGAATATTTGCTTAAAAACATGATTTTCACAGACACTTTCGAAAGACAGACACAATTCTAGTGGCAAAAGTTTTATGTTATGAGCAAACTCTCTGCCATTAAGTAGCAATTATACTCCATTGGTTTAGGGAGATTTGGACCTCATCCTCGGCCCCAAGCCGCTATTAGGGTTAAAGTTCAGAGAACCACAAAGCCTACAGCTCTAGGCACACTGGGACCAGAACAGGCATGCCAAGGAGAGCATGGCACTGCATCAACACTGTTCCTTCCACACTTTTATTAACTGGGCCCATGTTGCTGGGGAACTCACCCTCAGATTCTAGTGTTCATTATGTTTGGTGTTAGGGTTAGAGTTCAGAGAACCACAAAGCCTACAGCTCGAGGGACATTAGGGCTGGAAAAGGCATGCCAATGTGTACACAGCACCTTACAGCTAGGGCTGAAAAAAGATCAGCAGAAGCAGCCTTTTGAAATCTCACACTCTATTTGGAAAAAAAAAAAGGGGGGGGGCTATCTTGCCACTAATCACATTTGAATTCACAGGTAAATTCTGAGCTTTGGGCAAAACAGACATTAATGGGAACAGGCTGTCACAGGAGTTCAGGAAGGCAGCAGGTTGCAGCTTGTGAGGCTTTCTGCTCATCCCATGAGGAATGGGATGCAGGAAGGCTGACCCTCAGCACAGGAACTTCAGTGGGTCTCTGCCATGACATAGCTGGTAATCCAGACATATGACAGGGTAGACCTTTCTGAGCCACAGGTAAGCACAGGGAGACCCAGAATTATGTCTACCTGAGCATGCCATGGGCAGAGGTGAAGTGACAATGTAGTAGGGAGTATGATGAAAGACCTGGAAGGACTGTAATGATGTCATCTGTAGACCAGATCTTTTCCTTCTCTTCCCTTCTTCTGCCCACACTTGGTGGTGCAGATTTTACAGGGCCTTCGAGGGAATCCCAAGAGTAGGTGGTGGTGAAGCAGCTCTGATTGCCTCTACCAACACTCTATCCCCCCAAACCTTTTTTATTTCCCACTCCGAAACTTGCTTTTATGCAATTCTGTCCCTTTATTATTTCTGGACAACTTTTTCTACAGGTTTTTGAACTCAAACTTACACAACTCCAGTTTTTTCAAATGAACGTTGTCTTCGTCTGCACGATGCTTTCATTGCTAGTATAAAGATGACAGTGTTTATCTGAAAGGAAAATTGAAATAACAGCATGGATTCTTTCTGTACATTTGTTAGATCTCTATATTTAAAAACAATGCAATTTTTATCCTAAAATGGTTTGTGGTGCCAAGAATATTTTCCCTTCAGCTTAAATTCTCTAAATTACAAGATTCTCCTTGTTTCAAAGCAACACAGTCAAGGACAATCTAGGACTTGATCTGGATGAAATTTAGTAAGGCAGCCCTATGCAAAAATGCTTGAGTGAAAGATAAAAAAGCAAGAAATGCTGTCCTTGTCCAGACCAGAGTCCATTCAGCCCAGCAGCTTATTTCAGTTGAGTCAAACCAGATTTTAAGAATCTTTCTAACAGAGAAAATGTAAAGTGGTAATTCCCCTGAAAAATCCTCCAGCCTCCACTGACTTCCACAGCTGGGAAGTACTTATTTACTCATAGTGAATATTAATGCCGAGAATTTGTCCTCTCATTTACTTTCCAAAGCTGTGCAGAGATTTACCATCACCACTGTCCTGTTTGCAGGAGTTTCTTACTTAATGTTCCGTGGAGAAATGACGCAGCTTGTTCTGTTTGTTCTGAATCTGCCACCTCCTGCTACTGCTTGCGTTGGAAAAGACTCTGAATGGTTGGGTCCATTGTAATTTTCTCCAGACCAATACACTGTTACAGCCTCCTCCTTTCCCCCTTCTCTGCAGCTTTCTCTTTTCTAAGCTTAAGGCTCCTAGTCCACTTAGTTGGTCCTCCAGTGGGGGCTGTCCCATGTCTGATGAGTCGGGATCCTAACCTACGCTGCTTCCAGGTCTACTTCACATTTTTTGAGATGAGGAGAGCAGAACTGCATTTGGCATTCAAAATAAGAGTTAAACCATGAATATTCATCTTCTGGTGTTACTTTAAGGGAGAAGTTTTAACAAAGAAGTTAAACACCAGCCCATTCTTTTAAATTCCTGAAACTGAAAATATTTAATATTCCTTTAGGACTTCTGGTTGGAGTGACCTGTTATACCTCATTTTGTTGATTTGTTTTATAAGCTCACAGACCAATCCTTCAAACACAGAACAAAGGAAATGGGAAAAAATAAATAGGTTTCTAGCCATACAGCCATTGCTCCACAAGTAATCTTTGTACTGGCAGGCAGCCCCCTGATTTCAGGAGCTCATGTCTTACCTGTTTAAGCAAAAGACACAAGGTCCAGTACATCTGCTTCAAATGTAAAGAGCACAGCTGCTTTGCATTATGACTACTGTTTGACAGAACATAAAAGAAAAGGTAGCAATAAAGAAGAGACCGCTCTGGATGCCACTTCCACCCTACTTACAATGACAACCATTATGATGGGCCCAGCGAAACTCCAGATAAGGGTGTCATGAACTGACAACCAGCAGAAATCAGGGTTCCCATAGCCTTGTGGATCCAGACCAACAGCAAGCCCTGGGTCACAAAATGGGGGGGGAAAAGTACATCAGAAAGGTTCTGCTTACAACCAGGAATATTTTCAAACAAACAAAAGGATCATGGCAAAACCAGGCATATTTTCAGAGAAACAAAATTATTGTGGCAAAATTTGTTCAATAGGACAGTCTGGGAAGGCAAAATCAAGGCAAATATTAAAATTAATTAATTAAATATTAAACTTTCATGCTTCTCACTCCATATCAAATGATACTATGAGTTTTGCCTACTAGAACAAAGTTCAGCTGCATAAAAATGACAACAAATGAAAGTCCCAAATGAATTCTGTTTCAGCACAGTTTTATAGCCATACTCACACAGTATGAGCCTTGAGGGTGAATGACATGTTGAGGAATTTCAATAAGCCTGTGCAGCAGAATGACATGAATCATAACTGAGTAGATGTCTATGTTATGAAAAAAAAAGTGCATTCTTAACTGCTGTGAGTTTGCTGTCACTAAAATAACACCAGCAACAAAGGAACCTGGGAACATGCAGGAGTTAACTGCTTGAGTTCAGGTGGGATTCATTTTGAACTGCCATTCCAGGTACTTCACCTTGCTTTCAGCACTGTTTGAAATGGAGTTTGCTAGTGCCCCAAGGCAACTGAGTTAAAACTACACCTTTTATTGTTTTATTTTTCAAAACCTGGACAATTCCAAGCGATTCTCTGAGTCCAACCTTCACCTGCTGATTTACAGTGCTGCCTGATTTGGTGACTTACACCTTGCCCATATGGTGATGAAATGGGATTGCTGCCTTTGACCTGCAAAATCATACAATCATAGAATTGTTTAGGTCGGAAAAGACCTTTAAGATAAGGTCTGCCCCGAGCCTCCTTTTCCCCAGCCTAAACAACGCCAGCTCCCTCAGCTGCTCTTCATAAGAGTTGTGCTCCAGACGGCTCACAAGCTCCATTGTCCTTCTCTGGACTTGTTCCAGCACCTCAAGGTCTTTCTTGGAGTGAGGGGCCCAGAACTGAACAGAGTCCAGCCCTTCTGGACTCCTCTGCCCTTCATCACTGCTTCCCAAGGGACTCTGTGAGTCAGGCCCCTAAACAGGCCAAAGTCAGCCCTCTGGAATTGCAAGGTAGAAGTTCTGCTGAATCCTGCCCTTACTTCTATGAGAATTGAAAAGTCCATCATTTTGTGATCACTGTGTCCAGGATGGACTCCAACCACCACATCACCCATCAGTCCGTCTATGTTCACAAAGAACAGGTCCAGGAGGGGCTCTCCCCTGATTGGCTCACTCATTAGCAGCATCAGGAATTTCTCTTCCACACACTTCAGCAACCTCCTGGACTCTTTTCTCTGCTGCATTGTATTTCCAGCAGACATCTTTTAAGTTGAAGTCCCCCACAAGAACAAGGACTAGTCATGGTGAGACTTCTCTCAGCTGCTTACAGAATATTTCCTCTACCTCTTCATCCTGGCTGGATGGTATATAAGAGATTCACACCATGATACCTCCCTTGTTGTCCTTCACACTGATTCTTACCCATAAACACTCAACTCTTTTGTCACCAACATCAAGCTCTAGACAGTCAAAACACCCCCTAACTCATGATTGTTCCCATGGTTTCTAACACATCAATAACACTTGTGTCTTTGCTGCCACATGGATCTCCATCCCCTACCTCCACTGAGTTGGCAGATGAAAGGACCTCACCAGCAAAGCAGCTCTCAAACACTGGCATGCTGCCCTCAAGCTCACCTCTAGTGAGCCCGGTTTTATCCCTTTCTCCCTTCAGATCTATTTTAAATCTCTTTTAATGAGCCCTACTAGCTCCTGTGCAAAGATCCTTTTCCCCTTTTGGGACAGGTGTACCTGTCTGCAGAGGTCTTCAAGACACAGAAACTGATCCCTGTGAGGCCTGTGGCCAATGACATATGGCAAGTGGCTGCAGAGTGCTGTCTGGGCACGGGGGGCACCTACTGCGCTGAGCGTATGTCCTGACTCACGAGGCGCCCAGGGCTGATGGCAGTGCTGTTCTCCACAAGGAGGATTCACGTGCATTAATAATTGTCTTTTTTTGAATTGAAGCCTGTGTGCTTCGATGAAAAGACACTGAAAAAAGGGAGAGGTGGCTGCGTTTCACTCTTGCTGCTTAAAGCTGGCCCACAGCCAATATTCACATCTGGTACAGGCCTATGGTCTATGAAAACTAAACTGGCTACTTGGCAAAGCAGTGGATATTGGATCTGTTTTCACTGAAATGTGGAATGAGATAGGACCAGTCTCCCTCCCTGCTCTCATTGGCCCTTCCACCACCCCCTTCAGCAGTTGCCATCCAGAAAAAATTAGCCATAAAGGATTAAGGGACCATAAAGTATTTTATACAGATGTAATTCTATGGATACAGTCTGTTTCCCAGGACTGGATTTCCCCATTTATGGAACTTTAAACTACAGTTTGACTCTGGCTCTAAGACTAATTGGCAGGCAGCAAAATTTTTCACTCTCAAAATCCTACCCTAAAGTTCCCTAACAAATGGGGCAAATTGCAGTCTTTGGGTACATGGTTCAAATTTTACTGCAGCCAACAGCATGTGAAATAACACTTCATTCAAAGGCAGAATTAAGCCAATGCAATGTAATACAGCGAAACATTTTGGTACATCAATTAAATGCTGCTGCCTAGCTGTCCTTAGCAGACTGATACCTCTCTGACGTCTGCAGGAACTGGGGCTGGTCTCCTACAACCAAGAGCCCTATGGGGACCAGCACCCATCCTGTGGGGAGGTGCTGCCAGAGAGGCATGTTTCAACCCTCCTGAGCTCCTGTGGGCTTAGCAGCCATGTGTGACTCAGGCAACTGTGGGTCAGCCTCACCTCTCTCCTGACTCACTGCTTTGCTTAGGATTTGAAAAGTGCCAGTTTCAGAGGGATATTGGGTTTAGGGCTAAGTAAGAACCTGTTTTAACACGAGCACTGCAGATTCCATGGCAAAGCAGTTACTGCACACATAGGTCAACCAGTTAGTGCGCTGCCACGAGGATGGGCAGAACTGGGGGGTCTTGCTGGGTGCCAAATACAGCCCTTTGCTCCTGAGGCAAGGAAGTCAGCAAATCTCTCTGCTAGGTGGATCAAACTACACTTTAAAATGAGCAAACTTAAAGAAATTTAAAATGTTCCAATATTGCTCCCCATGGAATAATATTCCAGATCCACACTCTCTGGATGGCTGTAAGCTTTCTCCCAACTTCTATTCTACTTTTGTTTATGGCAATTTGCATTTCAATGTTATGTTTAAATGTGGTTCTCCCTTACTGAAGTGTTCCCTATGTAAAGATTTTACTAAGTTTTACCCTCCTCTAAAGGTCAAAGTTCCCTTCTGCAAGGAACCTGGTCCCATCACAGATGCCATAGGATCACCATGTCCCAGCTCGAAATGAATGTCAGTTTGAGCATAAAAAATAAAAAAAAATAAATAAGCAAACCAGATAATAAAATATACAAAAAGCCACTGCTACTGCAGGTTCTTCTTCTTCTTCTTCTTTTTTTTTTTTTTTAACTCAATATAGCTATGATAAAGATGAAATTGGATTTACCTTTCAAATAAAGCAAAAAAGTCCTTTGCGTGTCCCAAGATTAAAATTCCTTCACATATCTAGACTATTCCACTATTAAGGAAAATACACAATCCTTCTCTCATAAAGCAATTTAAATCATGTTTAAGATCCATGTTATGAAACTGGAACTTTTTAACTGTTTAGAAATTGAACTTTATAAAGAAGCTTATTTAAAATAGGTACAGTAACAAAGTTATTCAGAGGTAAGAAATCCCACATTGTGCTATTTATGATGAAATAATTTTCTCTTCAGATGATTTATAAGCCTGGAAGGGCAAACTAAAGGCTTAGTTTTCTTTATCCTTCATTCCACAAAATCCTCTAACTTCCTTAGTAAAGGGATCTGACTTTTCATTTAAATGGAACTGCATATTCAGTAGATTCAGAAATTAAATTACAGGACACAACCTGGAATCAGAACTCATATTTTTAAAAGTGCAAAATATCACAGAAAGCAATATCTAAGTAGAAAAATGTAAAAATGGTATGCTTGTGATATTTAGATTGCATAATACTGTTGTTGAGAAGTTCTGAATTAATTTAAATTTCAGGGGGGAAACCAAACCTGAAACAGAAAATCCTTCTGATGAAATTCTTCTACAGGGTTATGTGTTCTGAAATGCAAATAGATTTTGTTACTTAATGATTCTTCTTTTCCACCAGAAATGATGCTGCCAAATACCTGATTACACTTCAATGTTCCTGAATATACTGCAGCAGCCCTGTATGTATGGATAGAAGTCACATAGGTCTGAAATGTTTCAGAAGTTCAAGGACACTTTCTATTTAAAATGTCTGGGATACAGTGGTGAAGCCTTCTGGGCTGTGCTTTCTACTGTGTTTTGGATAAATTGATAAAAGTAGAAATTATTTAAGCTTAAGAAGAGATGGAAAATCTTACCAGCTCTCTGGAGAGAGAATTAACCTGTACAAGCCTGTGCTGTGTTTTGGTGTTACACTTTCTTAAATCACAAAGAGAAAAAAACCCCAAATATGTATTTTTAACTCTAACTTGTTCCATAATATTTTTGCAAGTGTATATGAGTGATAGGTATTTGTTTGATCTCAAAGACATCTAAATTTCTGCCATTGCTGACAGTATGTTACTATCCATAAAAATAAAAGTAATTGGATAAAAGTTGACTGCCTGCCTATGATCTGATTTCCCATATGGCAACAGATACATTATGAAATAGTTGAACCAAAAAAACCCACTCCAACTGTTCTGTGAAGCACACTTCCTGAGGAGCTGTCTGCCTGAATTAACACAACACCGAGTGCTTGGGGTAGCACTGGAAATGTCTGATGGCAAAAATAGGCATGGTGAGGGCGGAGATGGATGTGCTCCTGTGGATCACCCTGGATCGGTTTAAAAGATTACTGCCTCCAGCTTTTCATTACTTTTCCTCAACTGGAAGTTGTAGCCTTTGTGTCTGAAATGAAGTAAAAGGCTGCTTGAGTATTCTCAGCTGGTTTTTATGCCACATAAAATGGAATTACTGAAATCCCTCAGGTGGCATTTACTGCTGTTTGAGGGTAGGCAGTGGAATGTCCACTGATGGGCAGTAATGTCCTGTGGACAGCACTGCTTCTGAAGCCACTGCAGCTACCTCCCTGAGAGAACCACGTGTCTGTATCTGTAAGTTACCAGCACAGGGAAGAAAAACTGCTGAAAAATACGGGCGAAGTTGTTAGAAGAAAAATACTGTTATTTCTAAGCAATGTTATCAAGTCCTGATTTAATTGGGGTGCATATATGTTTATGTTACTGCATAACCATCAGTATCATTTCAACTGGGGTAACAGACATTTGGTACACAGATCTGTCAAAGTCAGGCTTACTTCTGCTAGACATGACTTGTTGTTGCCCTGATTCAGGCAAACACCCATAACTGTCTTGGATGGGGTAACTTGCCAGGATTTAGCCAATAAAGGGAAACAAAGCTGTTTTGGGGTGGTTGAGGGTACCTGTTATGATGGCAGGAATGCCCCAGCCAACAACATAGTAGAACCGCATGTGCCCGAAGTTGATGTTCCTCACTTCAGTCAGCATCCGGTAGATGTGGAGCTGCTCCACAAACATCCACGCAAAGGTGCTCATGTAGAAATAGTGCAGGAGGATGGCAATCACGGTACACACGAACTGTAGAAGGGAAAGGGCAGGGAAATTAGAGTTGCTCTTCTGAATCACAACCTGGTGAGTCACCAGTTCCCCTGTGCAGCTAATGGCAAGTGTAATAAAAATATTCTGGCAGAACAAATATACTGCCATTAATTACGTTTTTCAGAGTTTAAGTAAAGCTACTCATACTGTGAAAGCTTTTTTTTTTTAAGTAAATAAATTATGTCACCCGAGGCTGGTTCAGCTTCACCCTATCAACCCAACACACTTTCACTTACTGCCCTTGCTCTCCCTGTTCTGGGGCTAATTTCACTGTGTATATTTGCTGCAAAGGTGAGGATCTGAGCCATTCTGACAGGATTCCTTCTGCTTGCAGGAGAGGCAGGGCTGGAAGAGCTCCTGGCTCTTTCTCCTGGTACAGAGCAGGAGGTGAGGATGCTACTCTGGAGGCTGCGTACACCAGACCCTCTGCCCTGCCTGGTGTATGAGTCTCAGCTGCACAATGCCACTACAGGGAATTCAACTACAGCATGTTTAACTGCATCAGCTAAACAAGTCTCACTGCTAAATCAATAAATTACTCCTAAGAACAGCCACTCTCAGCCCTGCACTGACTCAGTGTCTCCTACTGCCATATCAAGGGCCATTCTATGGGTTTTTCTCATACTACATTCTTTCCAGACAGAAAGATCTCTGTCCAAGGAAGTATGCCTTTTTGGTACAGTTTTGTTTTGTTTTAAAGTAGACTATGTTTTTTGCTTTATTAGTAGATCAAAAAGTACAAAGCAAGTCTTCTTTTATTTGGCAGAGGTGGAGAGAGGTGTGAGAAGATCTTAGGCCTTCAGTTTAGGACTTGTCCCTGAGAAAGTCTTTCTTTCTCAAGCAAACTTTAGTTCTGGGGACAGAAATCCATGAAGCTTCAGGCAAGGAAAAATGAATGTGCTGAACATGAGCAATGGATGATCTGTAGAAGAAATCCACCCTTTCTTTGAGGAAATTTCTTATCAGTGAAATGAAATATCACAAATAGGCAAAATGTGACAGGATCTTATAATCCAGCATAAGACAAGCAGACTGTTTTGCTCCTATGTGTCTGTGTCACAGGTCTGAAAAAATCTCTTCCATCTACATCTCCTCTTCTGGGACTCTTTAAAAAAAAAGTATTGAGAAGCAAAAGCATGGATGCATCCATGGGGTAAGGCAGTGGCCATCTCTTTCATCCTTGAATCTTGCCCTTCACTGATGAACCCTGCAGACCTTGCACATCTATACTTCAACAAGTCATCGAAGACACCTGGCCATTATCACCAGACTAAAAGATGCAGCCAGAAGTAGATCATCACCTATCTTGCAGACCAGTCTTTCACCTAATGTCAAAATCAGAGTATTCGACTACAAAGTGGGAGAGTGGCTTCTAGGCTTTACTTAGCTTGAGCAGGGGAGCTAACCCTCTTCTCATTCACTGTAGGATAATCTGGGTCCAGAAATGCTGGGCTCTACTCTCCTCTTGAGGCTGTGCTACTTGCAGTCACGCACAGAAGCCACGAGGACAAAGAGAAAGCAGGGCAGTGCTGACTGGGTAGTTCATGTCTTCACTAGGAACAAAGGGACCTGGAGCTTCCAGTCCCAGGTTTAGTCCTGCTTTTTGATGCTACATCAGTAGCACAAAGTGAGCCACTAAGCTCTTCCAGGCTGAGAACAGCAAAAATAAAGGACCTGCTGAAACCAAAGAGACCAGGTCCTCGCTGTGACTAGGAGTAACAGCTACAATGAGCAAACTGGTAGCTGAACTCAACTTTGTGATCAAATAGCCACCTTGAAACCCCTGACCTTCAAAGACTTGCATTTCTGTAATATCTGCTAAGCAGTTTTCTCTTCTAACTTAACAGTTCGATGGGTGAAAACAGGAATGACCACAAGCATACAACACCTGAATTGGAATCTAGCAATTCACTTTCTCCTTTCAGCAGCAAAGTAAAGGATATTGCCAAGGATCTGTTGATAAGCTTGAATTAAGAGCACTCTATGCAACCATTCAATTTTTGTTTGAAAAGTTTTACATTGTGTTTTGGAACCTTTTGTTTCCGTGCAGCACTGACCCTGCTTTCAGACTTTGACATGACTTTTTAGTGGTTTTTCATGGTATAATGCTCAGAAATGTACATTTCCCTGTTTAACTTTGCTGAGCAAAAGAATCATACAAAGACCGCCAGCTTTCTGGATTCACTTAATGTATCAGCTTTGTTATAACACCGAGTGTTATTGAAAATGTAGCTCACCAAATAAACCATCTTTCTTCCCTCTGTGTAAGCAGTGCTTTTTTTGTTCCTACTCTCACATGCACATTAGTAGAGTGCTGCCCTGAACATTACCTTTTCCAGGTAAGAAAAAAGAAAGAAAATAAATCACTTTCTATCAATAGTCCAGGGAAAGATTAAAACCTCGCCCAGAAATGTGACTGTTAATTTACAGAAACCCATAAAACCCAGGCTGGGTGCCAAGCAGTACGGCATTATTTGTGCTCCGGCATTCTTCACTTCTTTATGTTCATCAGTGCATGACTCGTTAGACAACTCTCATTCCATACAGACAGATGAATAATTGTCTCAGGCAGACATGGCTTACAGCCCTCCTACCTTCTCAGATTGACTGAGTAGGCCGTAAGGAGCAGTTTTCTGCTGTAAGTGGGTTAAAAGTTTGGGGTCTTTCACTGAGTCCTGGTAACAGCACAGGACAAGATCACATCATGAGCCCCAAAGCAGGAAAATGAGAAGGAGCAAAAGAGAACAATCTCACCAAGTACAGCCATTAGGATTTATGGTATTGATGTAATGAACTGTTTTACTACTTTTACAAACCTTTCTTGGTGTTTCATGATACTTTGAAAGAAACTGGAAATGAGGAGCCATCATTTACTGCATAATTTCTGGCAAAATTCTGTAGGGATGTGGGTTTGGCCCCTGACCCCTTGGTATTCGTGTTGGAGAACTGTAAGAGTATAACCTCCTTGCCAGGGAAATGCAGTGAAAAATGAGTGGTGCGCTCAGCAAGGCATGGGAAAGGTCAAGTTACATGAAGTGCTGTGGATCAATTGGCAAGGTGAGCTCCTTTGAATAAAGTTATTTTAATATGCAAACTCACATATATTGAAACAAAGACAACATGAGTTCACACATGATATAAGACCATATCCCAGAGGGCAGGTCACTGCAGATGATCTCCCCAAAGCAGCAGATAAGGGACCTGAGCTCCTGGTACAGAGGATTATTGGAATATGGGACTGGAAGTGACACAACCAGCTGGAAAGCTTCATCCAGTTTGGCATTCACAAATTTTCAAAAGCTAAAGTGGGAGAAGAAGCCCAGAAAAAAAAAGCAATAGAGTAACCTGAATCTTGGAGATTGAAGAATTTAAGCAGCTTAATTTTATATAGTTTTCCAAAAGAAATACTATTAAACAGAGGCTTCCTGGCAAGACAATTTTTTTAAGAGAGTTCTTAAATTTACTAAGAAAAGGCCTTGTCAGCACTCAGTTGCTAGAAGCTGAAATTAGTCAAGGTTAGATACTTTCTAAAATGTATGCTATAGCTCAAATGGATATTAGAAGCCAGAGTGACACTTTGGGATTAAGTTATATAGCAAGGAAAACTGTGTGGTCAAGCACCATGGTGTCATTACCATGATGTTGACGATGATATTCATTGAATGTAGGCATATTCTCCCATTTCTGCTGCTTGGACAATGTGGAATCAGTAAGATTTGGTTTGTTTTCATCTCAAGACTGTATCTCCCTCTCAAAATTTAGATTGAAACGTGTATAGTAATGGATTTCTATAAGACATATTTTCTTCACAGTGTTCAGATTATGCCTACAGTAACATTTTGAATATTCTTCCTATCTGTTATGGACATGTTTTTTATTGCATGTCATCCCCCATCTGCACACTGGCTGTTTGGTACAGGTGACTGAGCAGTGCTGGAACCCTTGCCTGCCTGTCTCCTACCTATCTGCATGGCAGCCATGACTTTTGGGATGGATGTTACTAAGAACTAGCAGCAATACCATGCAAAATGCCACATGGTTGAGATAGCAATGAGGTCCTAAGTACAGAACATATACACTTCATGTGTAGTGTATATATCTCAGTCCATTCATATCTTGTCTTTCTTAACATGCACAAAGCTGGAGGTGCCTGCACTGAGCTTTGTCAACAGATGTGATGGGTTGAAGCCAATAATCACGGTGGCTGGAAGGCATAAAGCGAAGCGACAGGTTTCCTACTGAATCTTGGATGTAGCAAGCTGTCCCATGCCTGGCAAGTGGCTTCTCCAGAATGGCCATTGGATGTGCAACATGCATATTGGCACCTGCTCAGCAAAGCATGGTTGTCAACCTACCAGTCAACACCAAAAGCCATCTGGGCTTGTGAAGTACCTGCAGCAGGAGGAACTGGAGAGCCTCCTACTGAACACAGAGCAAGACAGAAAACACACTGATGGAAAGGAAGGAAGAAATCAGTATTCAGGGTTAGTTCCTGGGATAAGCCTTCAACGGGGCTGCTGTCATATATTCTCTGAAAATAGGATACAGTCCTATCGCCTGCCATTGCTATTAATCACGTAAACCACACATGAATAGATTAAAAATCTGATTTTTTTATAATTACTGTTGATGCCAAATAGAGTGAAAAAGAAAGTGAAATAGATGGAAGCAGGCAAAAGCTGCAACTTAAAACTTGACAACAACTCTAGCAATAAGCACAGAGTAACTCTTACCGGGTTCTCAGTCTGGTTGATACCAATAAGAAAGACAAGCTCGGAGAAGAAAAGGGCAGCCACCAGGTTTTTGTGGATACTGTGCAAGTTGGAACGTAGTGTGCGGATCAGGACCAGCAGAATGAAGGTGATCAGCAAAGCCGCCAGCGAGATGGATACGGTTGTGTAAGTGACAATCTTCAGAGGAAGCACCTCTCCATTCTGCAGAAAGACAGAATGACAGGCTCTCTTGGAGTTCTTCCTTCCTTTTCCTCCAATCAAATCTACTACTTGGAATGCCAGTGTTTTCATTACTAGTGACCCAGCGTACAGATTTGCTTCAGGACCAATAGGAGTGGATGATGCCACCTCTTTAGACACTCAGCATGTTGAGTGTGTATGGGCAGCACCCAGAGGATGCACTGACCAGGTGGGAAGCTCTTTTCAGCAGATCCAATGGCAGGTGCTGTCAGGGACAGGCAAAAACACTGCAACATGGGATGGATCTGCTGACAATGGTCTGAGTCATGCTCAAAGCTCAGGCTCTGAATGAAAGCCCTTGAAAACCAAACCCCTCAAAAATCCTGAGTCTGATGTCACCCACCTCTCGTTTTGAAATGTCCATCAGGACGGCAAAGCTGGTTATATGGTTGCACTGGCAAGCGATATGGCTCTGGTTTCTGGAAAACAGCTCACATCCTCTGGAGGACCAGGCACCTGTCCCGCCAATCCTGTGGGGAAAAAAGGTATTTCAGAGAGTAATCCTCTGATCTCCCCCTGCCTCCTGCTGCTACTGCTCTCTGTGGGAGCTTGAGCTATGCAACCAGACAAGACTGTAAGTACCAAGACAGAAATATTTATAGCTGTCACCTGCCTGAAAGAGTATAATCAACTTAAAAAACCTTCAGTTTAAGTAGTTTCTGATAAGACAGCTGGCATTCATGGCCAAATTTTGTGTTTTTAGATTAGAACAACCTCGTTTGACTTTAAAAGGAAAAAAATTGTAAAAATTTGCTTTTGGATCGGTGACCACACAAGCAATATGGGGAAGAGATTGCACAGAAAAAATTGGCTGTAACAAAGGTAGAAATACTAAAACCACAGGGACATACATGTTTTTGAGCCATCTCTACTTCCCAGATCTAGACACTGCCTGTAGAGCTTTTATGTGAAATATGTTTCAGCAGTAATATGATATTGTTATAGTGTTCCTCTGAAAAGTACAAAAGAAAAGGCTAAACCCTTCTCTAATAAATAATACTTCATTTCAAGAGCTCTCTTGTATTAGCAATTCATCCCTGTGTAGTTTTGGTTAACTCTAATGACTTTGTAAATTATTTTGTACCAATATTAATTATTCTATTTTGAAGTTAATGAGTAATAGAAATAGTCTTGTAGTTACTGAAAAAGCTTTTAATTAGATATGACAGGACCTCTTTTTCATTCAGCAATAAAGTATTTGTTACACAATTTTAATATCACTTCCTCTTGGAAAGTACTCGCTTTCTAAAATCTCTTTCATTACATGCAGTGTAAGAGCTGCTCTTCAACTGTGGCTGTAGGAAGACGTAACACAGACAACAATGCCATTGATGTTGCCAGCAAATAGCTAACAGATGAATCACTTTAAAGCTAATGAGTTATTCAAGCCCATACAATGTTTAAAAATTTATGAAAAGGACTTGCTATTCCCTCATAATTGACAGAATCATCTGTGTATACAAGCAAATACATTTGCCTACTTCACATCCAGGCAAATGAAGTAGTTTATTATTGCAAACACAAGAGATTTGCGTTGCCTCTTCGATCCTTTCATGACATAATCTCCTGAAGCCTTTGACCAGGAGGCACACATTTCCTACATTAGTTTGCTTTTTCATTTCCAGCACAGGATATGGCCTTGTAATGGATTTTTCCACAGTTTTTTGGGTTACTAGGAAACAAGTAACAGCGATTCTCCTTACCCTGGGCAGACCATGTCGTCCTCTCGCTATATACCCAAGTTTGTAGATGGAAATTGCAAGATATATGTAATAGTAACAATATTGTGAAAGCATAACATGCAGACCATGTGGTTACTTCTCAACACGATTTCTTTTGTTTCATCCACATGCTTGAAATATCTCCAACAGGACTGTGCTGTGTTCACAATGCCATAAACTCATCAAAACATCAGCATGCACGGCTATAGTTAATATAATTTTTCTCATCTTCAAGAAAAATATGTCTTTCTCTTGAACTTCACTCAATACAAAAGACCTAAATGAGTCATTTTCAGAGTATTTCATCTTTTTCCTAACACTTGCCTCCTAGAGAGTCATATACTCTCTCCTTATATTCTGCTTATATATTACAATTGCTTTCCATCAACTGGAAGAGGTCTGAGGTCCCATAAAAGGTATTTCCTCTCCCTCCAGTTTTTCACATCCACAATTCCTGATGAAATGAAAAGTAAGTTGTTTCTTATCATTGCAACTGCCTTTGCATTGACTTTTGATACAAAAATGTGAGATTCAGAAATTTAAAAACTTTACTCATATAATTTTATCTGCAAAACCTCAGTCCTCCTTTTTACCAACATGAAGATTTAGTTTTGTAATTTTTTGCACTGGCCCTGGCTGAGGCACCGAGGAGGATGGGTGCCTGTTTGCCATATACTCTGTCCTTAATCACTGGAATATAACAGGAGAATATTCAGTCCATGTAAGAGTTGAATCATCTCCTGGAGATCCTGACTTAAAGACCTCAGAGAAGCTACAAATGCAAACACTGGAGTCAGACTATGCCAGTCCACATACACATCTGTGAGCAAAAAGCATGAGTAAATACAAGGAAATTGTGAGATTTATTATTGCTGGGTGAAACTGAACCCTGCAGAAAGTCACAACAGCATTGTGTTTGTTAGAAACTACATGCCTAATCCTTTGTTTGAGGATAATTATTTCAATTTTTCTCAGGTTGGTGGGAAATATATGGCTCTATTTCACCAGAAAACAATTGCCAGTTGAATAAATAGACCAAAAAGGGTTTTCCAGAATTATCTTCCTAGGCAGGGCTTCTCTGCTACTGAGGCAGTTATCACTCATAGCCCTAAAGTAAGCAGGAGACATACGTGATGGAATGATTCCAGAAGACACAGACAGGCTTCGTTCTCTCCTCCGTTTCCAGCATGGTGTACTCCACTATGATGGGCTTTTCCATCAGATTGGGAGGAAACTCCCCATCACTGTGAATGGCTGTGCTCACCACAGGTGTGTTAATAATTGGGCGATTTGGCAATCTGTACAAGGAGAAAAATTGCACAATGATCAAAACATGAAAATTCAAAGCACTGACTCGCTAGGTTGTCCAAATAAAAGGTTTCCAGTCACTTCCACTCAGAAAGCAAAGTAGATGCACCATCAGCCTTCCACAAAGACCAAAAGCTGCTGGCACTTCTGACATGGTTATTCTCCTATAGTGTGCCAGAAGAGGACAAGAGGCAGTACTGCGGTGACAACTGCAGCACTGATGACATTATACCGATACGATGGTTGGCATAAAAGCAGCTCTGTCTCCCCCACACACTTAGAGGAAGTAGAAGAAGGGATCTGCACTATTCACGAACAGGTTTGAGGTTTACCTCAAGCTCCTTCGGTCAGGGTCATAGTTTTCAGGCAGGAGGTGCCCCAGGGATCGGTATATAATGACCATGGCAACAGTATGATGTGTTGAGTCCTCTGGGTGTCGCTTCTTTCTCTTTGCAAAAGCACTTTCAGGGCTGAACGCACCACTGTTCAACTTAGAGGATATTTTTTGATTTGAAGGTTTCATTGTAGGCACTGCTGTGGAATTAACACAAATATTAAATTCTTTTCACACAGCTTCAGAGCTACCATTTAAATGGGTAATTTTTCTTTGCAAAGATGCAGAGATGTTACTGTTGTTATAACTCTAGGCTCAGCATGCTCTTAATGTTATATTTGACATTTTTAATAAAATTTTAGCACATTTCACAGTTATATAGCTGATAATCAACCACTGAACCATGAAAAAACATTTAGTCTAGCTAGAAAATAAGCAATTTCTAAGCTAAAAGATCCATAAGTGTATAAATACCCCATGCATAACTTAAGGAGTACATTAAAACAATATGCATGCTATTAAATTGCATGTACCTTTATATATGGCAGAACCAGTGTTATGAAAACACCAACTAGTCACATAGGATTTCTCCCTGCTAACTGTCATAAAATGAGCTATAAGTTTTGACAGTATCTTTTAAAAGCCACATTCCCTTTTTTCTTACAGAAAAGATACAAGTCATACAAACAGATACCTTGTTTATGAGCAAAAGTCATAAAGTTGTATGAGCTTATTATGTATTATTTTCAGAGGTGTTACTATTTCCTCCCTCAGAGGATATTCAGACACTGTGTGCATTGCACTTTGAGTTTCTCCCTCTTCTCTTGCCCAAGGAAACTTGTGGTGCTTCTCAGCAATATCGAGGTACTTCAGAGACTGGGAAGCGGGTACTTCTGCACATATTTTCCCTAATCACTCAGCTTAAGACTTTTTCTTTGATAACATATCTGTGCTCCCAGATTTGGATTCTCCATCTCTCACACCACATCCCTCCATCTCTGCAGTGACTGGAGGAAGGCAGCTGTGGGACTGCAGGCTCTGGGCAGCCGTCCCATCCTATCCTGGTGGGAACAGAGGCAGAGCATTTCTCCCGCTTTGACAGGGCCGTTGGAGGGGCTGCAAGCGAGACCTGACAGACAGGTACAGCCAGTTACACAGCCCCCCATGCTCCCATTGCTGCCGGCAAGCAAAATGCCTCACAAGTATGCACAGCTGCTCCATCCTTAAATAATGTTTGCTTGTGCAGACCCTGCTCTCACCCCAGTACCACTCAGCTTCGTGAGGATCAATCATGCTCCTTGGGAACTAGTTATAATTGCTCTCCAAATGGCAGCAGAAGAGTTTTACCTTTCCTGTCTGAAGGTCTGAACAAAGTATCAGGGAAGACAACAGATGACTCCAGATCTTTTGGGTAATCTTCTTTAATCTCGTGAAATCGTGGTATTCTAGCTCCCGTGAAATTAGACTTGTCAAAGATGTCAACAGCAATAACTGAAATTTAACCCCAAAAATACAAAGTAAAATTTAATTTCTTTCAATTAATGCCTTATAGGAAAATTAAAAGCTTACGTGTCAGCATTATGTTACATTTATCAATTATACATGTATTTCACAGTGGAAAGGAATTCACAAGACGGTATTTCGTACTAGAAAAACACTACTGCAAGCATTGGAAATAAAGAATCACAGAAAGGTTTAGGTTGGAAATGACCTCTAAGATCATGGAGTCCAGCTGTTAACTCAGCACTGCCAAGTCCAACACTAAACCATCTCCCTAAGGGCCACATCTACACGTCTTTTAAATACCTCCAGGGACGGTGAATTCTCTGGGCAGCCTGTTTCAATGCCTGACCACCCTTTCAGCGAATATCCTAATATCCACCTCTAGGTAGATCACTTAGCTGGTACTTCTCCAGCAGCAGCTGACTCTGTGGTTTCATGAAGGCCTTTCCCTGGCTGGCATTCAGTGGATGCTCCTGCTTCACAGAGCTTCTCCGTGTGCTGCTGGCTTGCTCCAGCGTGTGCTGCATGTTCCAATTTTAGACTTGCTTCTTAATGGGAAGACTAAATCTTCTGCTTCAAAAACATACTTCTTCAACATCTGTTATATTGTAAAGTCAGCCAAGCAAAGAAAATAACCCGGATTTTACCTGGGACTACTCCTTAGTTCTCCAGTTCTCCTTCCTTCACACCAGCAGTTTCTCCCTAGCTCACCTCATCATCTCTGCCTATTGTCTAACTGCCAAAATATTTAAAAACAGCTGAGTTGGCTTTAACTTTCCCATTTAGGAGAAGTCACTGAGTGCCAATTTACATGTTCTAATAAAAGTGAAAAGCTGGAAGTCCCGGGGGTAACCCTACACTGAAAGCTGTGATCCACTGCAAGTTTCTGTATGAAGAAATATCCAAGTTAAGATCTGCAAATTCCCATTCCTTTCCCAGTCTCTAAATAACTCCCAGATGAGACATTAGGAAACTCTATTAACACCATGTTCACCTGGAAAAACTGTTCAAAAGAAAACAGACCCCTTTCAGGCCACAGTTGCCTCACCCCTCCCAAGCTCACACCTTTTTACACAGAAAGAACTGGTTAATAAAAAAATCATGATTTACAGCCTGCAAGAAATTCTGGGGTTTGTTTTCATCTCAGTTCAAGTGGGTTAAAATGCTGAGAATACTTTTTTTCTGAGTGTGAAGATAAAAATATTTTGATTCTCATAGTCCTGAATCAAAATGTTTTTCAGTTTTGGTTTATTAAGCAGAAATCAAAATGTTTCAGTTTGGCTTAGTTCAACAATAGTCTGTCCCCCCTCCCAAGTTGATGCAGGACATTATAACCTTTATAGCTTGACTGTCTCATGCCTTTGGTTTTATGCTGCCGTGACTGAGGAACATGAAGCATTCTCAGGACAAGTTTTGTAGGCAATGGGTGTAGCTGGGAAACTAAGACAAACTTTTGGGCACATAAGCCCTTCTTCAGGTCTGAAATAAAAGCAACAGCTTGAAAAGCTAAATATGAGTTCAGGCTGATAGTAGTTTAGAGCACCTCTGAAAGGAAAACCACAGAGCAATGCTGCTTGGGAGGCATCTCTGAAGGTCACCCAGCTCTATCTCACCTCCTGCTCAAAGCAGGACTGATCAGCTCAGATTGCTGGTACCCAGGAAGAAAATAAAATAGAGGGGGCAGGGGAGAAAACGACCGAAGAAGCTGACCAGGCTGTGTTGTTGTGCTTCACTCACACATGTACAGCAGGGACATTTATGGAATACATCCCAGTTCTACAAGTGAAGGAGCTGCTATTTGCTTCTCAGAGGAGACATTCCCTGTGATAGGTGCCAAAGGTGTCTTGGTATGCCTGATGTTTCCTTCTCAGTTTAGACACATTCTGGATATTTTGGATCCCAAGGATTTTGCTCTGATTATGCCTTTTCCAAGACTGAGAGGGTGGCTGAATGCCTGGATGGGTGATTCCAAGAAAATACCTTTCAGCACAGGAATTTCTATAGAAGATGGCTTTTTGGATATGTTCCAGGCTAGGAAGGCATGTGAGAATCAGAACCATTTAGGCTGGAAAAGATCTCTAAGATCATTGAGTTCAGCCTTTGACAGATCATCACACTGTCAACTAGACCATAGCACTAAGTGTCATGTCCAGCTATTTCTTGAGCACCTCCAGGGATGGTGACTCCACCACCTTCCTGTGCAGTCCATTCCTATGCTAATTGCATCAGTAATATGCAATATCTGATCAATAGTTGGGTTGCTTATTTTGTCCTGCAGTAATTCTTCAGGTGGTGGTGGTGTGATTCTTTCAAAAACTTGATTTACTACATTCAACTATACTACTTGGTCCCAAAAGGCATTACCTTTACATACAAACTTAGTCCTTCCTACTATCTTTATGCTACTGTGACTGCAACACAATGCCACATGGAGCATGGAGGGAACATGGCCCAGAGGGAAAACAGATCAGACATCTCCCAGGAGACCCTCATGGCAACTGAGAGATATGGATCAAGGCTCAGTGGACTTGAATGCAATGATTTTTCTCAGTGGGTACTACTAAAACAAATAACTAGCACCTCTATTCAGCACATTTTTAAAACTAATACCAAATGGCAGTTTTCAGCACAGATACTCACTCATATTAGTGGCAACAATTACAAAAGGTCTCAGGTAGGTTTTCTTCATGTTCTGGGCCATGTTGTTGAAATATTCCTCATAGTGCCTGAGCAGGTGAGCGGTGCCACCCTCCGTTCGCTGAATTTGCTCCCAGTGCTCCTTGTTGCTGCGGTCCAGTAAAGCACTGCCCACTTTGATAATATTCTGAGAAATAAAGTACAAGCCTAAATTATGAAGCAAACAAAGTGCTGGGTTTCAAGTGAGGAATATTGAAAATGATTTAGGTGAGTGAATAGTGAAATATTTTAATGCAGGCATGTTCTACTGCAGCCATATGAAAATATGCACACCAGTTACTCACCCTGAGGTTTTTTTGTAACATAAAGCAAATCTCTCCAAACTTTTTATGAGCAATGTAAGCCAAAATTGGAGGCTGTAAGAAAACTGCCTACTTTCCTGTTAATGACAGGAAATTTAGCAAGAAAATGCAGAAGGAAAACCTAACCATGTTTTCTTTGTCTCAGAGAGATAAGACACACAAAAAGCACAGCTTTTAGTTGGTACACTGAAGAACTCCCCCAGAGAAATCAAAATGATGTTTTTTGCTGAAAAACAAAAGAAAGTCACAGATAGCAATATGACTTCCTTTTTTATTTTAAATTTTTTTTTTACTTTGTTGTTTCCTGGGTAACAAAGACAACTTATATGGTGAAAAATTACAAAAGCGTGTATTAACTTCCCCAGAAAAACTTGAAAATACATAGGAAAACTTAAACCATGTTACTGTCTCCCAATTTTTATGTTGCTTACAAATGGTATTAAAAAGGAAGTTCTTTCTGAGGACCTCTCCCTTCTGCCCTTTCTTAGAAGAATATGCAAGGAGACCCTCAGGCTGAATGGAAGAAGATTGACCCCAAAAGAGAGTGATAAATGGCTTAAATGGGAGAGGTGCTAAGAAGTTTTTAGTCTTGGTGTACATATGAACTATGTTGTTGTAACAAAACCTAACTCCTAACTAAGGTAAAATTTGAGTAAATGATGGTAGGAGTTGATCACCTCAAGCTCTAAAATAGCCAAGGCAAATATTTAGGCTTCATTTAGAAGAAGCTATATCCTCTAAGTATTGTCTGAGGCTGCAAGCACATATTTGAGCTAAAAGAGACTGCCAGTGTGACACCTTAACCTAAGGTGAGAAGCATGACATGGTTCCCAGGAATGCAGGAGACACATGGAGTACTTGGTACCAGGCCTCCTCCATGTTAGTCAATATTATTTATGGTTTTCTATTATCTATTTTTCAGGCTTCTACTTGAGACTACAAAAAAATAAATTCCTCTTCGTTTGTGCTCCTTTAGCCTAGGCTGTTACCTCCTGTTTCTCATGAGCTGTATCCATTAGTTTTCAAATTCCTACCTATCCTAAAATATTTAGGGAGTTCTTGAAAACATCATCTTTCATGAATTTCAGTGCCAAATGCAGAGAACAATAAATTAAACCAAGGTTTCCAGACCATTTCTTTTTTGCTTATTTTTCTTCTTTTTACTTAACAAAATATGCTAAAAATGAAGTCCTTCTTAAGATCTGAATAGGAGAATTCATCTACTTCCCAGCCAACAAGAAAGGAAAAAATGAATCTCTCAAAATCTGGTGCATCTCAAATGTTAAACATTTCAGAAGTTCTCCTCTCTCTGTAGACTGTACAGCCCAAGACACTGAGGAATTTTCTCAGCCACATCTCCTCCTGTTCCTACCTCCCCAGTGACATCCTCTCCTGGTGCAGCTTGGCCTTGCACAGGGTCTCCAAATTCACCCCAAAGTCTGCCTGACCTGGCTGGTCCTCATGGAGTACTGTGAACAGTGACCTGGTCATTAGCATTACCAGGTCTTTGGTAATAATTGGGCCTTCTGTGAATGCTCTGGCCAGCAGAAGCTCTCTGGCATGGATTTTAGTATGTGCCATAAAATATCAATATGACATGGAACATGGAATGTCTTTCAATGTACCAACTTATGACTCAAGTGTTTTCAAACCGAATTAGAGGAAACCTTCAGAGTCAGTAACTGGCTCAGACTTAGTTCACTGCACATTTAAATGAACATGATCACATTAGGCATGTTTTACAATAAAACTGAATACAGTACACAAAACTGTTTTAGCCAGGAATAACACCTTTTTTTTTTGTTTTTCATATGGGAAATCTTGCTTTTGGCTGTTACTGTGATTGTATTTATTAGAGGAGCACTTTCCATTATAATTGTATTACACACACATACATGTGCATACACACACGAATAACCAACCTTCCATTCTAAATTGAGAAGACTGGCTTATCTGTGAAACAGATTAAGCAATTACATAATATTTGCTGTACCTTGGTGAAACACAAATTTAATTATCCATTGCCATCTATCTTTTAAGGCAAACTATAAGGGCTCAGTATACAGTAACTCTCTTACCTCATTGAATTCCACATCTCTTGTGGCTGCCAAGTCAAACCCTTGCTGCTGGCTCTCATACTGGAGGACTCGGATCATCATCTGGTAAGCTGTCCTCACATCGTTGCCATACAAGCTGTGTGTGTATTTGGTGGCATTGTGCAGCGCTCTCACGATCCGGATGGTTTTGTCCCCATCCAACTTGGTCTCATTGTGGTGTAACTTCTCATTCTGAATCAAAGACAGGAAGGACGAAAAAACCCAATGATGTATCTTTTTTTTTTTTTTCATTCTAGTTACAAAAAATTCTAGACAATCATAATTCAGGGATTTTTGGCACATGGGAGTTGTTAGATCAAAATTTTGTTTGTCAGAGAAAGGGTTGATAACAAAACTCAAGGGCAAATGTAAATGAGAGCCAGAAAAGTGCAAGGGTCCTGATGGAAAATGAGGGGGTTCAAGGACTCAGTCAAAAGAATGAGCGCAGTGATGAGTCCAAACCGATGATCTTTTACAAAATAAAAGAAAAAACAACACAGCTTACCATGGTTTTTAGATCCACAAAAGTGTTGGTGGTGCAGTTGAAAAGCTCAGGAGGCAACCAGCCCTTCTCAATGTTACAATGGCGAACGGCGTTTCCTGAAGGAAACAAAGCATCAATAGCAAATAATGTTCTGAATTGTATGGGATGCATATTCATAGATTTCAACCACCCTAATCTTTGAGACTTCCTACATTTTCAAGATTCTTAGAGCTACATATGTATTTGAATTTCCAAACCAGAGATTCCTGTCAGAGAAAAGTTAGAGACTACTCATCTTCATGAAACATTTTCCCCAGGCTTCAGAGAAAAGTCAGGCAAGCTTCAAGCTCTGCCAACTCAGCTCTTAGCCTCACTGCCCTAATGTTGTAAAATTAATTCATTTATTTATACCAAATACGAGAAAGACTGCACTTCCTAAGTACTCCTGAAAACCAATCCCTGCTCAGATTTCTGTGCAATAGCCTGTATAGGAAGACCTCCTGGATAAATGCTGTCCTCATGTCAACACATGCCAGCATCTCCACATGCTGCATGTGCTACACACTTCAGCCAACAGGCATAGTTGCCTTTTTGCCACTTGTAAATGGACTGTGAGCAGCTTACTGTTTAATGTAGCCTATTATACTTTGTACTGTTTGTCAAATAATTTTAAAATGTGATTCTTGGCTGTGGATCCTTCATTGTGAATTGCAAGTTACAGATTCAAAATTTACATTTGTGCTAGTTAATTTGCACATAACATACTTCATGTGTCTAAGGCATTTAATTACCAATGTCTAAATATGGATTATAATTAATTTTACTGTATCTAATTATATTATTTCTATTCCATGATTAGGTGAATACAATTAAGCCTCAGGTTCTTTGTCTGAATAGTTGTTATTATATAGCTTATTTTTTTTGAATGTTCTGTAAAATTTACTTAAAACGTGCATTTCCTATGAATTCCTATAGCTTTGCATGCTAGCCTATTTTCTAGAAGAGACACTAGGGTCAACCACAAGAACTGTACAGAAAGCTTATTTTAGTTCAACTTTATAGTGTTTAATAATATAGTCTTCACTTTAAAAAGAATAAATCAATTCTATCTCCTAAAATCTTCAGAAGGTGACCTTGGATGACCATAAATCTTCTGCACACCTACAGGCATTGGCCTCCCCCCAGTATTATTTGGGGCAGTCAAATAACTATTTATAACTCACTGAGCTTAAGAAACATTCACAGCAGAGAGTTACCAGGCTCAGAAATGAGACAGAGGTTTCACTTTCCACAGAACAGCCTTCAGAAAAGATTGAAATCTCTGTTTTCAAAAATCTGAGACATGTTTTCAGAACACGTATAAAAAAGCAGGTTGTCATTTGTCTGTTGTACAAAACAACACAACTCGCATGCTTTATAAAAAGTTGTTTTTCAGCATCTCACTTATGGGTTAGAGAAAAGACATTGGGTGGAAAAACATGAGTTCTGCTGTAACTCTTAGCTTCAGTAGCCTGCAATGCTAGTAAAGCAGTCATCACGTATATGATTTTCCTCATTTTATCTTTGCCCAGAGGAGCTGTATTGCAAAAGAACATTTACAAGTCACTAGAAACTAAAAGTTGCATGTTCAAGAACTGCTTGAGAAACAGAAAACAGAACATTGGACTGTGCCTTTTGGAAAACAGAGATTTTCTGTTCTTTGTACGTGTTTATTTGCTGCACTTTTGTATTTATTTATTGCTAGTATTCCAAATGTACTTTAACAGTTCTTTGGTTTCAGCTAGCTTAACTTTTCTGCTCATGATATGCATGAGCTATGCTGCAGTCTCTAGACCCAATGAATTAATGCCATTCCTTATGTACACATTTTTTTCTCTCTCTTTTTTTTTTTCCCCTTTTAAACAGGCATGTAGATAAAGTAGTTAATGATTTACCCAGGGAACTTACCCACTGATCCTTTAGGACATGGCACAGCAGCTGGCTGGCCAAACTTGGTCTGTGGCCACCAAATACCAGCCTCGAAAGCTTTGGGACAGCCATTATAAATTACTGAAAGCAGAAAAAGAAATGATGCAATTTTGCTGACAAGACAAAAATCACAAAAAGAAGATATTTCAACTTATCTGAAGGACCTTCCTGTAATTCATAAGCCCTTTCAGGATACCTGTGCTCTGCAGTGCCTTCCAAGCTGTAACCTATCAGCTGCTCCTTATCCTGCAGAGTGGGCAGACATGTACAGGGAGAGGAGAGCTCGGGATGATTATGGGGCTCTGGATTTTGGCTCAGTCTATCTCTGCTTGCTCCTTTATTGTGGGAAAACTTTCTCCTTAATTTCACCCACACACTGTGGTGAGATGGCTGCTGCAGCAGCTTTGTGCTGATCACAGGAGGAGGGTGGGTGGGTAGGTGAGAGGAAAGGCAGGACGGGCAAGACAGGGAAGAAAGGCAGAGTGCACGAGGCGCACGGCACACACTCTGTGGGCAGAAGGTGCAAGGGCTCTCACCCACCTGTTCATCTGCAGCTCAGCAATACAACACTGCACTGGCAGATGAACTCATGTTTAAAGAAAAATTGGTATCAGTGTTTTGCTCTCCATATGTTTTGCTCCCTGCCTGCTCTGTCCCAGCTTGCTATATTTCCATTTGAAGAAAATTAAAAAGATAAGGAGTTTTTTTGCTTTTTTTCCAGTCCCCATGAGACATACTGGCACAGAATTAAGAGGAAGGGTGCATGCTTAGGCTGCTGCAGCTCCCATTGCCTCTGCTGAAGCCATCCTCCGGGGTTCACACGTGCCCCAGGATACAGCTGCACTGCCACCACTGTGTCCCCCCACCTGCCCACTGCCAGAAGCTCTGACCCTGCAGCTGCAGCCCAGCTGATCAGCAGCACATGCTGGACAGGAGGTACCTTCACAGCCCCTCACGGTGACTTCTGCAAAGGGGTTGTCGCAGCGGTTGCACTGACGCCCTATGACACCAGGTTTGCAAGGACACTGTCCCGTCTCCATGTCACAGGCGCGCGTGTGGGAGCCAGACGGGAAGCAGTCGCAGGGGTAGCAGGTGTCGCTGTTCTGGGGCCTGTAGTAATTTGCCTAGAAAAAACAAAATGATAGACACAAGGTATTTGACTTACATTCCAAATTACCAACATTTCCGAAATCCTGCTCTAGCAGCATGTGCATCGTAAAACAGCTAATTTTGCAAAGCACAGATAAAAATGACATTACTACTATCAGAAAATGTTAGCCCAGGTAAGCCAAGGAGGCAGAGCTGAGTGCTGGGGCTGCCGTGTCACAGAGACCCAGGGTTTGCACTGCCATTTGCAGTGGGGGCAGAGGGCCCACGTTATTTCTTGAGCACTTGCTGCCAGTGCCCACTAAATATATTCTTGAAGGATCTACAGTTTTCTCTGCTTTGCAATTCCACTCCGTGGCATGAACAAGCCAGTAAGGAAAGTTCTTGCGCTGTCCATTTGTGTTTCACGTAGAGGGTGTAGAGGAAGCAATGATCACATATTCAAATTGCATCTGTACATGCTTTTGATCTGAGGCGGTATGTGATTGCACAAGAGCATGGAGCTGGCACCCCACTGACTCCATTTAATGCAACAGTTGCTGTGTATCCTGCTGGCATTTTGGAAAGGAGCAGGGGGCTGGATTCACAGCCACTAGTCTGCACAGGCCCAGCTCCTCTGATGTCATTCAAGCCTATTGTAAAACCTATTGTGAGAAGTCTTTTGTAAAACTTTCACTACAAGGCGCCTCCACTCCCATGTGCCCCATCTGTCCCTGCCTGTCCACGGAAATTCCCTCTTAAACTCGTCAGAGATGGCACTGAGGAAAGCATTTAGCCTCTCGTATTCTTTACCTCTCTCCAGCTGCTAGGCCTTTTGCTGGCCATTGCACAGGGGGAGCTTCACCCAGCTGAGCTGAGCTGTTTCATGACTATTACTCACTTGTGATACACAAAATACCACTGGCACTCCTCTGCATCCCTGTCTGATCTCACCTGATAAACAGGGCTGCACTTCAGAGATCAGAGCCAGGCTTTCATCCTCTCAGTTCGGTTTTCCAAACACAAACAAGATAAGAGCTGCACACTATGATTTTGAGAAGGGTGGTGCCAGCAAAATGTTTTGGGTAATGATTAACTCCACAGTGCACACACACATATATGTACAACACAAAGCACAACTGTGTGTACTTTGCCTCACATACTCACCCATAGTTATTAGCAGTACAGTTACTTTTTAAACTAAAGAAATTTTGACTTAAGGCTGGTTTTTTTTGCTTACCTTGCAGTGGCATTCTCCATTAGTCTTATTGCAATCAGAATCAAACCCTTTACTGGTCTCACAATTACATGGACCACAGATGGGATTTCCCCACCAACCTCTGGGACAAGGTAGGTCGATCCTATAAAAGAAAATCAAATTGAAAGAAAGTTTTTTAAGTTTCCTTTTAAAACGTGTGAAAAAAAAGAGCTTGGGGCCAAATCTGCACTCAACTCCATCAGCTTATGGAGATTAATGTATCTCAGTCAACAACCAACACATATATATGCACTGTAATACAAGAAAATATAGAGTATCAGTGCTATGAAAACCTAGAGGGAATGCTCCTCTAAACATTTACAAGTGCAGGTGACACTGAGCATGTGCACCACAAACTGCCTTGGGATACAGCTAACCAACACTTTATATCCCACTCCCCATCCCCAAAGATTCCTGCCCCAGCCCTGCTGTGGGTGGCAAGGGCTTCTTGTCCAGCCTATAGGGACACCAGCTCAAGTGCAAAGAAAAGCCACTACTTTCAGCTAACCTGGCTTTCTCAGACAGCTCACTGCAGGAGTGAAAAGCCCTAGTTTGCCACATGGGAGGCAGAGGACACGTGGTTGGAGACATGGAAGAGGGAAGGGTGGCAGCTTTGATCCAGACTGTGAATCAAAACCTGTGATTCAGACTATGAGTGCAGCAGCACAGCTCACTGGAAGCTATGCAGCAAGCCAAATGCTACCCCTGCCAAAGGATAACCCTCATTTTCAGTGGTACTGTTTATTCTGGGTGAGCTTCTGAGCTGGTTATCCCACGGATGCCCCAACACTAGTGCTGGCAAGGAGACCTCTGGGAAGGGGCAGAGGCAGTGACCTGGGTCTCTAATAGCTGGGAATCTTTGTCAAGCAATAGCCTAAATGACAACATTGCTGAGACTGTGATCAGTGTAATGCACAAGGAATCCCCTTTCTGCTCAGTTTAGGAAAGAAAAGCTATTTCCCACCTGTTTTGAAGACCACTACCAATTTCGTTTACAGTAATTGCCAGGTTTGTACTTCTGTGCTTCAGAATATGAAAACCACACTGCTGAAATTGACATGATGTCAGCAGATAATGACAGGGGACAATGTCTCTGTGTCCCTAATCCAGAGGAATGAAAGACAAATCTGGCAACCACACGGCCAACATTTGCAAGCCCACACAACAAAAGGCAGAGGAAGAAGCTTGCAGTTTTCAAAGAGAAGGAAACATCACATGAGCTATTCCTAAATGGGCAGACAAATGCACTTTATTTGCACATCATGAATGGCCCATATTACAGTAAATCAAAGTGCCGCCTCTGGGATAAGGCTGGTTGCTGAATGCTTATCTGAGGCCAGGAAGTTGCTGACGAGGGAATCAGCACGTTTCTCCCACAAAGCAACAGACATAGCCTCCCAGACTGTCCAGAGGAGATGGCTTTTTGCCAGTCCAGGGACAGGACCCAAACTAGTTGCAAAGTGATTTTATCTAGCTATGGGCCACCAAACTGGGTGCATTGCTCTGTGTGCTGGGGGAGCTGCAGGAGAGGTGCAAAACAAACTCAGGCCAGTCCACCACAGGGTACAGGTGAGATGCAGTGCTGTGTAACACAGCACAATTGGTTGAGCCCCTGAGCTGCTGATGAAGAAGAGTGGCTCCTGAGTAATACGGAAGTTGGTCTGGTTTCTGGGAAGAGCTCAGGAATGCCAAAAGGCAGGGAGCCTGCAAATACCATCACTACGAACACTCATGGTAACAGGAAAGTTAACCAAAGCGGAAAAGGAAGTGAGAGTACTGCTGCCTTAGAAGAAGAGCTACCTGGAAGGATTGAGAAACCAAGAACAAAATAATTCTCTTACTTGCTTTCGCAGTACTGTCCATAGTAGCTTTGTCCACATTCGCAGGTGTAGCCATGGGATGAGCTGGGTTTGTGCACACATGTGGAGACATGCTCACATGGGTTCAAGTTACATACATCAACACAGTCTCTCCCAAAGTACCCTGGGGAGACAAGGTCATAAAGTTAGAGCAACCATTGTAATTTACGATTTGCATGTCTCCAAAAGACTGTCTATCTTAAGCTTATACACTAATAACACATCTAAAATAATCAGTAGATTCCCCCTACAATACTGTCAGAAATAAGTTACTCTTTTCCTTCTCAAAATGGGAAAATTGTACAGCCTAAACGATAGTGGGCTGCTCTTTTTGACAGTCTGTTACCATGCTTGAACACCCTTGTGCCTTTGGTTCCCAGTTTTATATTCAAGGCATGTGCTACAAATAGTTTTGTATTCTGTCACTTCGTGTATGGGAGGTGACTGTGCTGGGTACTGACAGCATGTGCTGGCTCCATGCACCTAAACAGAGAAAACATTCAAAGTATCTTGATTAGGATGCAGAGTGAGAGACTGAAATTCAACAGCAGAAAAGGCTGGGAAAGAAAATAAAAAGTAGAAAAAAAAATAGAGAAGAGAAAAGAAAAGGGGAGGTGCACAGGAGTCCTTTGGACCAGAGACTGTCTTTCTGTTTGGTGGATACTTTGCCTAGATTCTTAGCCCATGACCGCAGTTTCACAGTCCTATGGATAAGAGTGAGAAAGATAATACTGACTGGAAAAGGAAAAATCAGAAGATGAACACTTTGCATGCATGCTTCTGCTGCTGCACTGCTTCTGATGAGTGCAAGAAGGTGTGATCCATCTCTTGGATGAGTGCAGAGGATGGTCACCAGATTACCTGGGTCACAGACACAGGAGTAGCTGTCCCAGTCATCACTGCAGTAGCTGTGCTGGGGACATGGGTTGGAATCACAAGGGTTATCCACTTCGCAACCCTCCTTCACATTGATCTTGGTAGCCTGTTTCATGTTGAGTGTTGCTATATTTGTAGATGTCTCTCCCATTCTTACTCCCTGGTGACAAAAGACAATTATTTTTAAATTAGAGTCTTCATTCAGAGTACAGTACTATGTGCTTCCCTACTTCTTTAACTGATGAAGCTACATTTAAAGAAACATCACCTGGTGAGTCAAACCCAGATTTTTTTTTTCAAGTGTTGTTCCCCTGTGCAATCAGATTTGTACTTGGGAAAATGGGTAGACTTTAATACTTTGATTCTTAGATTATGACGGAAACAGAAATGTTTGAGGATGGATGAAAAAGAAACCCCCACATTTTCACCTGGGTATTTTGTCACAAGTTCAAAATCTATTGCTACACTCTTCATTTCATACCTGCATACATCCATAAAATCCCTGCTGAACAGAAACTTGGTCTCCAGACACACCTCCCACAATGATGCTTTTCATTTTCAGTCCAGGTAGTTGATTTCCAATCTGCACAGTGCTCTGTTAAGGAAAAGGACAGTCAATAAGAAGCACTATCACCCCCTGTGACACAGCCAGCCCGCTTTCTGTAGTGATGGAGTCAAGCAGTAGCTGACAGTAGATTACAGAAAAAATAAAAAAGCAGTAAGGAGCCAGGACTTCTTCATACAATATCTTACCATTAGGCTTAATAAATTAATATCATCCATTAGGCACAAATCACCACAGAAAATGTCTCACAGAGTAAGTATTTGTCCACAGTCCTTTATCCTACTTTCTCCTAAAAACATTTCTGCAGTGCTTCGCTGCAAACTTACAATGCTGCCTTACCTGGTACATCCCGTAGTCCAAGGACATGACAGCGAGGTACTTGAGATCTTTACCATCTTTAGCACTCTTCAGCTCTATTAATAAATGATGCCATTCCCCATCACTGACTCGTGACTGGCTCATTGTTAAACTAGCAACCTGGCTCAGGCCACTGTACACTTCAAACTGCACGTAGTTGTTCAGTATCTGTTGAAAAAAAAAAAAAAGTCTTTTGTATCTGTATTGGATGCTTTGGAAGGAGAGGGAAAGATAATAACATTTCCTAAGACAACCCAAAAAAGGAAAAAAAGCCCAAAGAGTAAAGACAAGACAAATGCTGGCAAGAACTCCTTGTGTAACTTTGGACATTCAGACTCCAATTTACTTTATGTACAAAAAACCCCAAAAACAATAGATACATTTTTTGCATCTATATTAATGCATACTACTACCTCTGTTTAAAACATAATCTTAAACCAGTGAATATGATTTTTATGATATTTTGATCATTCATCTTTTGATCTTTGTAAAACACTAAACTAATAACATGTTTTTATTGATGTGTATTTAGCTGTGTGGATGAAGCTATGCAGTTCATCTGGTCACATCCACTGATGGGGGAGAATGAATTCTTTTCTAACCAAAGGCAGCCACATTTTTACCTGAATGTTGATCTTGGATGCAGCCCCAGCATTGGCTTGCATTAGCATGCCATTGACTTTCCGAGTTCTAAACATCAGCCCAATGTACCACGGCACAGAGATGGTAATGTCAAGGTCACTCCAAATGATAATGCTTTCACCACTGAAACGCTGAGGAGAAGGCATTGCTGTAGATCAAAATACAGAAGAAAAACAGTTGATATCCTTCAGGACAAAGGTTGCGAGAAAAAATGATTCTATGTTGCACTGATAACACAAGGCAGCTAGTCTCTCTTCTGTTGAGCTATATTTAATCTACTATGGATTAAGAGCCAGTCTAGAATTACTGTGAAGCAGTTGATAATACTGGAAATTTACAATCTACCCTTGTTGTGGGGTAGGCATCTTGCTTGTGCTGAAAAGCAGCACCTCCACGCTGCTATGGCATTAGCCAGGTGAGAGCTGTTCCTAGAAAGGTAAACTCAAGATCTCTGCTGATACAATTCTGCTGATGAGTGGGTGGACAGAGCAGGAAGTATGAAGGCAACAGTTGCCGCAGATGTTTTCAACATATCCTTGATTACCTCCTTCTAATTAACAGATTAAACACAGGAAAAGGCTGAGATGCAATAGGAAATAGAAATTAATTATGAACACTCCAGGGCCAGATTATTTAGTAGTCCCTGCTACACAGCCCTTTCACAGGGAGAAAGCTTGTGTGGAATTGCCTAAATCATCTGCCTTAAATATCTTGAGGTGACAGCTGAAGACTTGCCCTCCTCTCTAACCTTGCATGAACACAGCTCATACAGGGAGACCCAGGTGACAGCTTTCAATGGAAAGTACTTTGCTGATGGAAAATAGGGGAACACTCACCCATTGGACTTTTAAAGTTGTTACTGTAGGTAACAGGAGCTACAGTACCATGGATTAGCTGATCCCACTGATCAGAAGCACAGATTAAGCCATGGGAGCTCAGCGCTATTTGCAGCATCTCATATGACACCTCCACCACGCATGGCACCTTGTAGAGGGATCTGCAGTGAGCCCCTGCCTGACATTGTTATTTGTGGGCACGTTGGTGACATTCATGGCAGCTTTTTGCCAGTGGAAGAAGACCCCAGAGACTGGGTACAACCTCTAGATTAGCCCCCAGCCTTTTATTTTGTCATGTGCTGAGTCCATGTAGATGGCCAGTGAGATGACAGGGCTTAACAGTCTTTCCTCTTCTCCACACTACCATAATCTACTGACACTTCTAACACTTTTTTGTACTAGGACAGATCATGTATATACAAATGCATTTGTGCTACTATGAAATGCCAAGTCCTTAGAAAAAGGTGGAGGGATGACACCATAGCAGAAAATGGAATAAAGTTGATGTTGATGTGAAGTTTTTTTTTTTTTTTTTTTTTTTTTTTTAGGAATTAATCCAAACCCCAAATTCTGATACGTCTGCCTTGCTGGTGTCTATAAAGGGAAAAGCTGGGGCAGGGAGTGGAGTGCAGGGGTTGGAGGAAAAGTGCAAGCCCTTTATCTCCCTATTTGTGAGAAACAAGATGTCAGAGACTAATGGGCTATCACTAGCCAAGCCAGATGTGTAACCTGACTTGCCTTTCTCTAAGAGGTAGTTACCCAACCACCCCACACCAGACTAAGTGCAGGCAGCCCCAAAGGACAGTCCTTCTCCTTCCTGCTCCAGGCTGTGATCTCCCCTTTGCATTCATACTCAGTTCTCCATGAATGCCAGTGAGGGTATGTGGTGGAACAACTCCAGTGCAGCCTGCTCTTGAAAACCAAACAGCAATTTAAAGAAGTTTGTCACCAGATATAGATGTCCCCAGCTTGCTCAAAACTACAACGCAGTGCTTAAGTTCTGGCAGTCTGGGTGAGGGCACAGTTCATGAGCCCACACTGCACCACATCAAGGTAAAAGTAACCGGGACAATGGTGTTGAGCAGCATTATTTCCTCCTCCTGCTCCACCTGTGCAAAAGTCAACCTTCCCCTTCCTCCTCTACCCTGCTGACCTTCACAGTGACCTCAACTTCCAGCTTTGCTGATGGTTTTCTAGACAGTTGCTGAGACTTTTAAGTCCATCTGCCTCTAGAGAGCAGAGCCAGGATGCAAACCTTGTGGGCTTCCCACCTGCTGGAGGCTGGGAATGCTGTTCAGAAGAGTTTTGGCTTTGCTCCTGGGAGAACTGGACTGGCATGGCAATTAGCCACCTTCTTTCTTTTCTCACCGGTGGTGACTTTCTGTACTTGCAAATACCATTTGCTTCCCACACCTCCTCTCAGCTCTCCTCCCTTCCCCGGGGCCAGGGTGCACCTTCCCCTGCTGTTAAAATAGAAATCCATCTGTCAGCCCCCTCTGACTTCCCTCTTTCCCCCAACCTTTCCTCATGCCTGGGACCATGCCTGGGACCATGGAGGGGCTGGTGGCCACATCCAGTGTACCCAGATGTGACTTGACCACCCTGTCACCACAGAGGCGAGCACACACACTTCCCAGCACAGCCTCTCCCTGACAGAGTGATGCAAACTAATTGTGTTCTCAGGGTTTGTCACTTTGAAGCACTGCCTCTTTATCTACTTACACTTTTAAAAGACTCCTACATTTAACAGGCTATCAGAAAGGCATAAAGGCCATGCCCTGTGGAGACAGAGGGCCTGGGGAAACACACTGCCAACATCCCATGGGATGTCACCTGAAGTTTGGGTGTAGGACATGTGAAAGCTTATGTTTACATGCAGACCTGAGGTGGTCAGCCCAAGGCTAGTGCAATGACACTGGCCATCCAAGAGTCAGACACAGCTGCTATATCTTCCTCACGGCATTGCAACACCTAATATATTAAAAGAATTAAATGACAACAAAGGCAAAACTATTTTTTTCTTAATTTTATCTCCCTTCTATATGTCAGCAGAGAGAGATGGGAGCTGCCAGAAGGTGATTCAGCAGGTCCTAGGAGGGTGGTGAAGTTCAAACACCCTATCCTAGTGCAAACCAGAATTTCTGAAGAGCAAGATATCAAAAAAGATGGATTGGTAAGCTGCCAAAGTCTTTGTCCTCTGTGAGTGTGGAGCAGATCCTGCACTGCCAAAGGGATTGAAGAAATGCAGCAGCCAATCACTCCTTCACAAGAATGCAAATATTCTACCTAAGACTTTTTCAAAAATAGCTGCCTAATAATAGCTAATGCTGCTAGGATCATAGCCGAGTATTCAAATGAGCAACCTGAAAGCCAGGAGTATTGCATATCTGTGATTCCTCCTGACTTTAACTTCAGGGTCCTGAAATCTTTGGTCATATCCCAGAAAAATTAATTTATTTCTTGGCTGGCGATTTTTCCATAGGGACACTGGCCCACAAATATCATCAAAGAAGCAAGCAGCCTGCTGCCCTCAAAATTCAGAAAAACACCACAAATTGAGGCATCAGCAAGAACCTGGTGCTTGAGAGTGTCAAAGGGGACATGCAGGAATGCACAGTGCTGGAGGCAGAGGTGACTGCTGGTGCGAGGGAGGCAGTGCTGATGTGACTGTCATCACCTCTATTACCTGAACTTATAATGAGTTTCCAGTGATGTCTATAGAGCAGTTCTGAGCTGATTTTCTAAATTCCAAACTTTATGGTTTGGTCTTGAATTTGGGATAAGAAAATTATAAATAAAACACACGCTAGGTCAAATTCTGAATTTCTATTTGAAAACTAAGATAAAGACAGAGGGAAGGACAGTCTTTGCATGTGATAGCACTACTACCCATTTATACCAGCACAGGTCATAGCAGAGCTGGGCCCTGGCACTCCCTCAAGATACATCAGCATGGCTTTGTACCACAGAGATCAGCTGGTCATGACAAAAACACAAGAACTCCGCCAGCAAAGATACTTGGTGTGAGACACATGGGAAAATCAGATCTTCATACAAACCTGTGAAGCTCAAAATACTTGAGGAGCTGCTACAGAGAGCAGGTACCTCACAGGGGCAATAATAGCAGCTCTGGGCTCTGCATAATGTGGAACAGAGGAAGAGGTCTCCATCCCATCATTCCTTTTCCCTGTTCCTCACTTATTTCCAAGACACAAACTTAACCATGTGTCCTTTCCTCCTGAGTTGCTGCTTCTCAGGTAAGGGGAGAGTGGCTGCCAGCACCTAGATCTGGCCCGAGCTGAGGCATATTGTGCTAAAGGGGTTTGAAAATCCCTATGGCAGCTCAGCTTGGAGACCTGCAATTCCAGGGTCCACACTCTGCTGAGAGCAATCCAGAATATCTGGTTTGGGGTAGATACATCAAAAGAACAAAACCCTGGATCACAATGCAAAACATTCTGGGCTAAGTGTCACAGGGGATAAAGGAAGCAAAGACCTACCATATCTGCATCAGGGGCCAGAATTTGGCTTTCTGTTTCTAGGAAAGCCATGCGTAGCATAAGCAGGTTTTCTATCCTGGAAGCCTCCAGAAAGACCCCAAAGGAACAGCCACCTTACAGTACCAACCCTATGAGACTCCCCACACAACAACCCCTCGCTTCTAGGGAAGAAAGTGACTGCAAGTCGTTCACACCCTATAAAACTCACCTGCTGCTCCTTCCTTATCCTTTATTAATGAGGTTTTACACATATACGCACATTGTGTTCAATCAAAGAAAAACCCAGTAAAACTGAAAGTGCTCATACTTAGCAGAGAATGCCTTCCTGCCAAGAAAGTGGTGATTAAAACTGCACTGATCCCCGGGTTGAGTCAAAGCTCAATAAAGTCAGCGGGATTCTTTCCACTGATTTAAAGGGGCTTAAGATCAGGCATTTTTACTATAAACAAATTACTAAATACTGCCAAGTTCTTTGGAATGACTTCGCTTATGTAAGTAAATCAATGAAAGCTGCTGTTATTCATGACAGTGTGTCACCTACTACGTAAGTGATCTCTGAAATTATTTCAAATAGATAAGAGGTGACCTCTAGTCTCAACTGCAATCTTCTGTTACCCTTAAGCATGACAATTTGACATACATGCTGTGAGATGTTAATGACAGATAAGGAAACGTGGACACCTGACAATGTGTGAAGAGGTCTTTGCACCCTACCTTGCTCACAGTTTTTCCCTCCGTAGCGTACGGGGCACTCGCAGATGTACGTGTTCCACTTGTTGATGCATGTGCCTCCGTTCTGGCACCAGTTGGTTTCACAATAGTTCCTTTGTGCTGCACAGCCTGAAATTCAGCAAAAACGTTACTCTGCAAGGTTTTAACAAGAAAAAGGCTCTGAATTACTCTATGTGAGTTTTTATGCAAAGACATGGCATAGGTTTAGGTTTCTTGCTTTCTTTTTTTTGAAGAAGTGAAGTGAATGAAGCAAAACGTAGATGGCAAAGTTCACATGAGCTGATCATATGTCAAATTCATAAAGACAAATCTATCTAGCAAAGATGTATGCTACAACTCCCTTCTTAATCCACAATCAACACAACATACTTCAGAACTGCAATTTGGCTCTTACATAGACCTTCAGCAGCATGGACAGAAGGGACTTGCCATTTTTGTGCATAAGAGCCAGTTTTAGGACGATGACAACATTCTGTACACCTAATCACCAGAACTAATCCTGATCAGGGATCCAAGAATGGAAACCAAATCAGAATCTCAAACAGGCTGCCTCATGAAGCAGGTTTCAGATTTGGAGGACTGCAGAACTTTATTTACAGAACAAAGATAATTTATTAAAAAGTAATTAAAAGTGTTGTCTTTCTTCATGAACTAATCCCACTGGCTTTCGGAGCAAGATGACATTTAAAAGGTAGCTAAAAATAGAAGAAGAAAAAAAGTTCACTTAGGAACAAATTCCTGGGTGAAACTCCTAGCAATGCAGAAGGTCTAAACAAGACCAGTCCTTTCCTGTGTGCTGCCTAATCCTGGAAGTGTGCCCTGTGCCACAGGCTATTGTGTGCCTCTCTGGCACAGGCAAGGACTGCACCTTGCTCAAACAAATGAGGTCTGGATGCAGCCACGCCAGTGGCACGGTGGCAGCACAATGCCCAGCAACACCTGCCACATGGCTGCTTCGCCCTCAGCGGTGCTAACAGGGGCACAGGCATCACTTCAGACCCCTCTGTCCCCTGCCCCTTCCTGGGATTCCTCCCAGTGCTGGCCCCTTCAACATTCTAAGCCTGGCTACACACACAGTTGTAGCAGAGACCTTTCTTGTGTTGCTTTTTGGGGTGCTATCGCTCATACCTGGCAGAGTGCCATTATTGGCGATGAAACTGGCCATGTCGATGGGCTTGCTGTCAATGGAGAGGTTCCTCATGCAGCCAATAAACTGCCTGTTGTGCACTGGGAAATCTTCAGGCAAGTTTGGGACACCACCAAGGAGGAGAGGACCAGTTAGGTCCAAAGATCTGAAGAAAAAAAGAATTGCTCATAATTTCTTGCAAATAGTTAAATTTTTCTTGTTCTTTATCTTACTGCTTCCATAAGCACACTAGAGCTGTTTAGTCTACCTGTGTTGCCATGCACTTCCCTCTACTACATGAGCACTTCCCAAAACACTAACTTTTAGCTGAGAAGCTGTTATATTCATAGAGAATCCAGTGACTTGTCCCTAACAGTGGCCAATATGAAGACGAAAGTAAAAATTATGGAAAAACATGCAGCCACGGGATGTTTGTTTCTGATCCCAGTCATGCAGGAACTGGCTTATGCTGCTCAGCACAAAGGCTGTGATGTTTTTATATAATGACTTAATTGTTATATAGTGCCAACCCCTCTAAAAGCTTCTGAAAATCCTAGTCTTAATTACACTTAGTGGATGCAGGTTCTACTAAATGACTTCACACTGTGTGAGAAGTGTATCATCTGGTCAGTTTGAATTAGCCCCAATTTTTAGTGTGCCCTTCTTTTCGGATTAGAGCACCAATGGTCTTTCCGCTATCACTCATCACTCATTACTTTATATCCCCTCTATGTTGCTTACTGTTCATCTTCTCTTTAAATTCAAAAGTACTAATGTTTTTTGGTCTTTCCTCTCAGGAAACCTTTTTTCACACCTAATGATTTTCAATGGCCTTTTCTGTGTATCCTTTATTTCTATTTCCTTTTAAGATAGGACTATAAACTTAAATGATGGGAGTAATAAGCTCTTCAGCTATCTCCTTCATTAATAAAGTCTGACACTTTACTTGTCCGTCTGTCTACATTTTCACACCAAGTAGACGCACTGACCTTCAGGTCTCTTTTTTTTCTTGTTTTTGGTTTTTAATTTTAGAAGGAATTTGGTGTACTGACCCTTGCAGTAGCCTCCAACAAATTCCACCTCCAAAAATTAAACCTTGTTACTTTTTCTTGTTACATCATATCTGCTTTTCCAACTTACTGGATAATTGCTTAGTGCTTAGCGGTTAATTGCATCCTGTTGACTCTCCACTGGAAGAAGACAATGAGTGGAAAACACAAATATAAGGAATCCTTACTTCTTTGAGCCAGTCTGAGTCCCCTGGGCAGCACAGGTGTAGTTTCCAATGAGGCTCCCAAAGCGCACAGCCACTGCTGTGTCACAGTCGTCCACAGTCACCACAGCCACTTTCTCTCCAGAAGGCCCATGGGGAATTCCTAATCGGCCAATGTTTGGCTTCAAAAAATAAATGGCACATGTCATACAGTGCTACATACACATGGGATTTAAATGCTGGTTCAGTCAGCTCGACAACATACTTCTTACTACCCCCCAAAGGGGACAAAAGTAGAATATGTAAAGAGAAAGCAGAAGTTGAGCTATCCTATAACATTTAGGCAAGGAAAAATCCCAAAGAGGTGTTTTCCCACTTCTGCATAGTAAAATCCTAATAAATTGTCTTCACTTTGCACCTCTTCACCTCAAATGAATGAAAACCCTGAAATGATGTAATATTATAAGCGAGGCTAAAGGCTTAAATCAAATTTTCTCTGATGGGTGTACTCTGTCAGGTCTGCCAGAAACTGAGTTCAGACCCCTTTAAAGGCTGTAGTGAGAGGTTGTCTGATGACTGGGAGGGAGCTTAGCTGAAGCCTGTTTGTTCCAGCTACAGGATGGAGCGCAGGAAATACCACTGCCCATTGCTGAGCCTTCTGAGAAGTCCCCATTTTCTAGTTACAGGAGAACAGAGACAGTGGTCTGTAGAGCTGGAAAGTCAAAAGTAATGGATAGGAATGTGCTTGCTCATGCAGACAGTTTGGTCCAGGCACACAGACTGACATTGCAGGTGCAGCACAGGAGATGGGAAAAAAATGTGTTTTACAGAGGCAATAAAAGCTGTGGCTTTCCCTCACCTGTGGTTTCTCCCAGGCAGTAAGAAACTCCTGCCCACCTAATCACAACATGTCCTGGTGAACATGGGCCACAAAACCAGAATTATCACACTCAGCTTCACACCTTCACTGTTTCTGGCTCACTCTGCCAAGCACCTGCTGTCAGTTGTTGTTGTCCCCACTTCAGCACCTACCAATATCTGGGGAAATGCAGTGATCTCAACAGACAGGAAAGCCTATGGGACCACCAGGAATTCCATCCCAACCATCCAACTTCTGTGCCTCTACCACAAACAATTCTTCATCTCCACTGATTTTGTAACTGACAAGATGTACCCCAACGTGACTGGCAGGAGATGATATCTGCTGTGCAGAAACTCAAGAGACAGATCCATCCAGTGGAGAAGTGAATTATGACTGTTAAAAAAGGGTGCACATATAAAAGTAGCATAGCAGCCTCGGTGAAGAACTAGTGAATTCTTTAAGAAAACCTTTTCCAAGTTCAGTGTTAATATAGAGCAAAGGAGTCCTCATCTATCACTGGTGCAGGATCTCTGAGGACATTATGGATACAAGAGAAGCAACGAGCTGAACTCCACTGGCTTTGCTGCTGTTCCTCTGGGGGCAAACAGATACCCTTCACTGGAGGGAAGTCTGCAGGATCTGACCAGACACACAGCACAGCTGAAAGCCAAAACATATTTTTATGTGTTATTGAGTTGTAACCACATGAAAATGAAGATGGCTGGGCATCACACTGTAATTTGCTGTACGCTCGCTTTAAAACATGTATTGCTCAACTGCCTTCTGAAATTCCGTATTTGTACAGCAAGCAAGGAAGCAGTAAGAGGATAAATCACTTCTTTTTGTTTTGCTTATACACACACAAATTTGTTAAAATACTTAAACCACTTTCATCATCTGTAAAGAGAGACAGATTTATTTTTAAGGGCAATTATCCCGATGTATAAAAACATTTTTAAAATACGCTTCCTGGTGTCAATTCCAGTTGGAAAGTATGTTCCATTTCCTCTACCAAGAACTAATGTGATCACATAGTTTGGCAGTTATTCAGTAAAAGGTTTTGACCTCTCTTGAGTGATATTAAAGCTGATTTTATTTTTTCCGATACTCCCTGGACTTTGCCACTGCTTAGCTTGGAAAGACAGGAAGCATATGTATTTGCAATGCTGAAAATGTTATTGTATGCAATGATGGCAATGTTAGTGAGCAGCTTTTCAAAGTAAATGAAAAAATACATAGAAAATTAACCAACCGACAGGCAGACAGACCTTCCCTTCCAAAATTAAAATGTTTACATTCTGGGTGCTACTTCTATTCATTCGAAGGAATGATTCGATTAACATTTATGTTCTTGTGCTTCACTGAAATAATCTATTGTTTCTTACATGGGAGCCTTGACAAAGGCTGGGTATTTATTCTCGCAGCAGGGGGGATCTGCCCAATGTTAATCACGATTGCAACCTGATGAGACTCAGCAGTTTGCAGCTGCTCCTTCACAGTCACTAGCTGCAGTGGAAAATTGATTTTTTTTCCTACTTTTATTTAACATAGAAACTGCAAAATGCTTCTCTAGATGTTGACTGTTCATTGCAGTGCAGATCTCTTCAGCTCTGATGACCACACAGAATCATAAGGTGATGAAGAAGAAAGGGAATATTTCAGTGAACAAAAAGAAACGTTTTGGCAGTTCAGGCCATACTTCGTTCAAACACTGATTTTCTAACCACATTAAAAGGGCTCATTTGATGGAATGGGCTTTTTACCAAAATGGAAGAATACATCGGGAAAGGAAAGAGAGATTTTCTGAGTGATTTAATGGGACAAGGACTCAAAATAAGTACTACACTACTCATCTTCTCAACAGCTAGCATAGGGAACACTTTGTAACTGAAATAATGTGAAAAAAATAAAAGAGTGGAACAGAAGAAGCCTAAGTTAGGTACTCCTTCAGAATTGAATCATTAAATGGATTTTCTTCATTTAATATTTTGATTAATACTAAATATAGGTTGCTGGTGATGAGAAGAATATTTAGAACATTATGCATTAAAAAAAGAATGACTTTGAACAGTTGCATGCAAAAAAGAGAATTAATCCCACAACATGAAACTTGGGATCTAGTGACAAGAATTCCTCTTGCAGACTCTAAGACAATCAGCACTAAATGATGAAAAATAAGAAAAAAACCCCTACTAGTTGATTACAAAACAATTAGGAATCATGGTGAGATTAAAATGCAACACTGCGTTGTTGCAGAGATGCACAATAGGGAAATTTCATGACACTGAACAGGATAGAATATTGTGGGCAATTCTGATTTCATTTATTAAAAATACCTTCCAACTACACCAAGTGCACAGAACAGCAGCCAGAGCAATGCAAAGCTTACCTAATCAAACAGGCAAAATGGCCTTGGCGTGTTTACTCTAGTAAAGGCTGAGCAAGGGTTTTGGATATGAGAAGATGCAATCACTGCAATGGACTCAGTAAAAGAACAAAGGGATATGAGATGCCCATGAGTAATGTAGGCTGAAAATCACCAGATGATGCTCATCCATAGGAGGGATCATCTTTAGGAAAGTAGCAGGGATGAAAATTATAAAAAATAACTTAGCTGGTTTATGATTATAGAAGCTGGTGTTAGCAGAGGACTGGCCTATGTTTGAAAGAAAATAAGTAAGAGTAAGCAGTGCTTGGAAAATGCACAAGAAAGTGAATTACCAGCACTGACAGCACACAGATTTACATTTCAGGCATGATCTTTGCCTCGATGAAGCCCTATTGGAGCAAGACTGATCCCTAACAGGAGGAACAGCTAACACTAACCAGCATTAATTCACACTATTTTTTTCTGGAAATATGTTCAAGGAGTTAAAAGCCAGACTTTCATCTAGGTACTTAGCAGTCATTTCTGCCTGTCAGACTCATCTCCTGAAACACCACAGTAGACGAAAGGCAAGTTTCATTAGCTGTGCCAATTCTGCACTCATGAGTAAATGTGCAATGTGGTGTACAGGAATTTACCAGCATGACCCCCATTAATGGTAATGCAAGTCATGTAACTGAGTTCCTGCTCATGGGGCTGAAAATTTATCTTTTGCTACCTAATGCTAAAGGCTGCCTTTTCAGTTAGGGCTTGTCCAGAAAGAGGTTGGGATTCAAACTTCAAAGACCACATGCTGTAAAACTGAGTAGCAAGATGAGGTACCAAGCAGTGCCAGAGGGAGAACTTGGTCTCCCTTAAACAAACTATGAAAGAAGTGGATTATTCCTGGACTCGAACAGGAATAAAAAGCAGCTCCGAGTGTTGCAGTGTTTCATCACCATCAGGTAGTGATTCCTCAGATATTCTGTGCTCCCCTTATTGAAATTCATTTTGTTTGTTATATTGACTCTTGTGTTTTCTTGTTATAATTACATACAGAGGCACTTAGAAAAGAGAAAGAAACAGCCCTGTCTCAGGATCCACATGTGATAGCAGAACCCACCTACTTTTTCTCTATATCTGTAAAACAAGATGAACCACATTTATGTTCCTGAAATTATGGCAATTAGTACCTAAAATTGGCAAAAATAGTCCTAAAAAGGCAAACCTTAACTTTGCCTCACTGAACTTTCATGAAGGAGATTAGTGGTTCTGATCTATGAGTGACAATCTCCAATCTCATGTCTAACCCGTGACATTCATACTTGTCCAGGCAGAGTCACAGGCAGACTGCAACTACAGGAATGACTTTTGAAAACTGCAGGTCCCTTTCTGACCATAGCAGAGATAACAGTAAGACTCATCTGCTGTCCTCAGCAGTGACCTGCAGGAGTGACCTCCTCAAGCTACAAAGGGACATGGAATTCCCTTCGGCCACCTGTGGTCATACTGAAAGAATGCCACTGTGGAGGTATTTTACCAGCAATGCCAAATCTGATTTTCATGAAAACCAAGTACAGAGCAAAGTTTGAACTTCTCACCACAACTTCAACAGCAAGAAACACTGTAGATTCTCTCAAGTGCATGAAAAACGCTGAGAAGCTTAATCTGTGAACTTGTGTTTTATAAATGGAGACCAGATAAAGAAGAGCAGGTCATCAAAACACATCTGTTTATAGTTTGCAAACCTACTACACAAATCCACTCCCATTCCACTTAAAACATCAGACATGGATATTCTCATGTATCTCAGTTTCATGTGGATTCTCTTGTTATGTTAAAGTAAATATTTAAACTGTGAGAGCCCACATAGTTACTTATTAAAGACACAGATGGTCTAATGATGCACAGTGAATGGAACAGACATACAGATTAATGGACAATGGAAAGCTTGTCTTAAATACTTAACTGTTGTACTTTTACATTGTATATCCTACTGTTTCCAAAAGTCAGGATGCAAAATTGTTGGAGAGGTTTAAGCAAATAGTCCAATTTTTGGACACTGTACATGTAATAGTAATACTGTGAAGTGCAAATGTTTCTTTAGTCAACCAGCAGCAGCGCTGACACTCAGATTCCTGGATCTCACCTTTCTATAAGTTAATCTGCAAGATAATAGTCTTTTCTAAAAGTCTCACAAACTTTTCTTCTACCAGAATACTTTTTCCAACTTCCATTCATAGATAAAAAATTGCCACTTGACTTTTCTCACAGATGGAAAGAGGGTGAGTGGTTTTGGTTGGCCATGGGAGAGAGTGTTCCAACATCATGGATATTTCCTGAACTCAGACTGAATTGAAAGCTGTGCTCTCCAGCCCAGATCTCGGCCAGGAGGTCTTCCGCTGCTTTAGTCACCCCATTAAGTCTTTTGAAGGAGCTGAGGAGACGATTCAGCAGCAGACTGTAAGTATGGCCAAGACTCAGAGAACACTAACTGGGAATGCTTGCAGATGAGACACAACCTACCTCGTTATGCTTGGCACGAGGAGACCTGGTTTTGGGGGACAGACAGGATGCTGCAGAGTGTAAATAATGCATTTGCTTAGTTCAGCAAACACATTAAAAATCTATCTATTTTAGAAAGTTAGTGTTTTAGCAAAATGCTTTGCATGGCATAGCTTAATATGCAGAGCTTGCCCTTGTTTGTCTTTTTAATAAGTGCAAATGTGTAAGAAGAAAAGCAATCCTGAAGCCAGTGCCAGCCTTTCAGTGATTCCAAGAGTTTGCTTACCAGACAACAAGTTACCCTTCTGTTTTTGTTAATCAGTAACTAATGATTTATTGGCTGTTTGGAGTGGTTAAAGGTTAAAAAGAATCTGTTTCCTAGTTATTTTTTTAATACCAAAAAAGCTCTCTTTTGCATTCTTAATGCGCCAGTTCCAGAACCCACCACCCTCAAAAGTGCTGGGTGGAAAATGCCTCACAATCATACCCTTTGGAGCTCTTCGCTTTCTAACGCTCCCAGCTAGAGTAATAATGGGAAAAAAATGGAGCAACTGGCATCGTGTCCCGCTGGAGGCTGTTGCCGGGGCTCCGTCCGCCGGCGGGGTCCGCCCTGCCCGGTTCCCCGGCGCTCATTAGGCATCCCGCCAGCCGCCCCGGCTCCTTCGTTAACCCGCCGGCCCCTGCCCTGCGATCTGACGCGGCGAAGGGAGAAACCCCCTCCGATTCCCAGGCGATGCTGTGCTGCTTCAGTGGTCAAAAAGCTCATTAAGGGCCCGCGGCGGCGGCGGTCTCCCCGGGCAAGCTGCCTGAGCCTGGCCCCCCCGCAAGGAAAATAAATAAATAAACAGGAAAAAATAAACAGGGAAAGCACCGTCCTTGCAATCCAGGGAGACAGACCAGGAAATGCCGGAGAAGCTTAGAGTGGACTTGAAGATTACTCTGATCAATCGGGAAACTCCAAATTAGGCCAGATTAGATAAACCACTAATGTTAATCTTTGTTTTTGAGAGTTTCCCTCTACAGGTTTCCAGAGCACTTTTAAAACAGGAGGTGTGAAGAACAGCGAATCTTTTACATATCCCGATTAGTCACCAGGGAAAGGCAGGACAAATCATTTCACATAACCCCCTTTACTTCTTTGATGCATGTATCCCCTTTATTCACTGAATATTTTAATGGCATTTCTTTATACAAACTTGGCTCAAGTCTGTACAGAAACATGAGAACCTGTGACAGTGAAAAGGAAAACTAAAAAGAAAGCTTCCCATCAGTGAGTCAAAAATGCAAATCCTGAAAAGCCACCAGACCAGTTCCTTTTCCTAGAGAAACGCCCTACAACACCAATCCTCAGGATCCGGGGCTGGGCCACAAAGTCAAGCGAGTTTTACTGGCCTCATTTGTTATCTCCTTCAGGCTGCATCCAGAGGCTAAACTTTGATTTTCAAAGCAGGGGGCTTTAGGCACAGCTATGAGACCTGGCACCAATGAATGGCACTGCCCGAATTGCTGCTGCTCTCTCAATGGTAGGGCATAGTTGAGGAGCAACTAAGCCTCCTGTCCCAACATGTGGTCAATGGCAGAGTGATGCTGTGAAAAGCCACTGTCACACAGACACAGTGTCCAGATGTGGTCCTTGCCTCCACACTGTGGCCAGTGTCTTCACAAACATCATCCAGCTACTGCAAAGGGTATATTCTTAGATTTGATTACTTTTGTCGAGGACTGCTGTAGTGCCGATGGGAAGAAAGAGTTTTCCCTGTCTGCAAACGGAAATTTTATCCTCAAATGTGTATTCCCAGATGCTTCTCAGCTCTTTGATGCTGAATCAGTGACACAACAAGAAGGACCTGTTTTGCCTGTAAAGAGACCATGCTCACTCCTCAAGACAACATTCAGCTTTCCCTGTGGGAGACACCACTAACCATGGTGGTCTGCTGCTAGGGGTGCCCTTGTCCACCCTCTGCAGTCCTCTCCTCCCTTCTGATCTGCCCCTGAGGCTGATGTGCCTTCTCCCCGACCTCTCCTGCCCTCTGAACCCTTTTACTGCTTATTTAGCTGCTTCCTTCTCTTACTCCAACAAGGATGTTCTTCCAGCATTCTTGGAGAACTGGGAGAGAAGAGCATGTGACGGATGCTGGAAGAACATCCTTGTTCTCCTTCACATGCTGTCCTCTCCCACTTCAGCAAACCCTTCTCTCTTTGCCATTTGTCCCTATCTACCTAACAAAGAGGTAGAATGGTAATTCTCAAATAACTTTGGCTTTATATAAATCTTGTATGTTTTACAACATAATTTTGCATCCAGGATGTGAATCTTGTTGTTCTCAGAGCCCAAAAAATACCTAGATATAGCACATGACAGCAACTAATTAATTCCCGGAGGCATCCCTAGTGACAGATTGACAAGCAAACTGCTGCTTAGTGTAGATAATGTAGATAATTTCAGTCTATAAAATCCCCACTTCTCCATGGGCTTCCCCCCTGCCTCCATGGCTGGTTCTATGCAAGGGTCTCCTGGTACACACAGAGCCTTGCATGGGCAGGTGATTGCAAAGTGCTGCTTCTTCTCACTGCACAGACAGATGCATAATACCTGAAAAGTTGCTTGCAAATCAGCAAGCTACTGTAGATTTACTGCATGATTAAATGGAGATAAGAGTGCACTTCAAAGAACTTGCACCAAATTCCTGAGGTGCCATTTCAATGACTCCACTGGCTTTGCAGAAGCCCTTGCCAGGCTGGGCTGCACAGCGTAGCCTTCAACCACTGTCCTCAGGGCCTTAAGGTGAGCCAAAGGTCATTCAGAGTCTGCCAGCTCTTGTGGAGGGCCCTTGCATCTCCTCAGCCTTCAGAAAGAGCTGAAAATCACCATTTTGGGAGGTCCCATTAAATGTCTGCAGATTTTTGCAGTGCAGAGGTGTCAGATGGCTTGAGCAAACACAGGCTCAAGGAGCACCACTGGGTGCCAAGTTCCTCAGGGTGACCTGAGAGCCCCACACCAGGAGGAAAGCCACACAGCTGACACTCAGTTCAGGTGTGGGGTGGGCACAGATGTAGAGTGGCAGTAAATGCTGTAAATGGGTACTATGAGTAAAGCCTTTTAATATCCCGGAGTGAGAGGAGTAAATACTGAGTAGCCTTGCCAAAGATGAGGCTTCCAAAAGAGCAGGGGCTCAGGCTGGTTTTGACAAGACATGGTCCCTACTGTCACTGGCAGAGTGAAAAACCCGTGGGGGGTTTCTGAAAAGTTACTGTTTATGTTTGCATGTAAAATCACCACCACAACGACCAGTGTTTTCAGGTGGTGTTTGCAAACTCTGTGAGAACAACACTTCCAAAAGCAGGCAGGAGGGGGAAAGAGCCAGGCACTGGGTACGAGCTTGCCCTCTCTTCCCCAGTCGCCTGAGAGATTTCTCAAAGCTGTCACTGAGAGCTGAGCTACTCAGGCCTGGAGAGCAGGTCACACTTTACATCTCAATGACCTCCAAATGACTTTCACTCCTTTACACTTTAATTTCCCGAGACACAGATTTAGAGTCGAGTTATTTGTTATTTTGTGTCAAGACAATGGAATGTTGCTCCACAGCCAAATCCTGATTTCCTTTCCCAGATATCAATCACTTTGCACTTACCCTCTACCAGGAAAAAAACAAAAAACCCAACCCAAACAAAAAAAACAACAAAACCAATTACTACTAATTGAAGTCCACATGAATAAATATAGGTCGAATTGCAGGGAGGGGCTTTTAAAATCCAGGCTCACGTGTGCCTGTTCTGCCAGGGCAGATCAGCTGCCCACCTACCCCTTTACACCCACTAACACCTGCAAGGGCTCTGCAATCACATTCAAGAAAGACCAAGAAAAAGCAAATATTAGCCAGGCAGTCCTTCAGTGCTTTGCAAGAGATGTTAGGAATGTAAATGGTCGTCATAGGCTAGCCAGACCAAAGTCCCACTGAGGGAGTGGTATATGCCATGAAAGAATCTACGAAGAGGGCAAATGTGCAGCAACATTTCTTTCTCCTGCTCTAAGTTCTAGGCTTCCCAACTGCAATATTACAGGTGGGAGATCGAGGCGAGGAGGATTCTGCCACATTTTCTGGATGGAAGGCACTCATCTTCTCATCTGATCAGTCTTTTGCTTTATATAACCACAGAACATTACTTAGTGAGTCCTGCTTAATAACACGACTTGCATCCAAGCAAAAATTTTCCTTTATAAAAATTGATTAAAGATTTCAAGAGACAGTGAGACTATCAGAACTGTGAGCAGATTATCATGAAGGTGAAACACCTTCACTATTAATGATATTGCATATCATATAATTATATATTGCATCCTATCAGAATCTTTCAAGCTTCAGTTTCTATATAGCAAAACCAGGGTCTCACCTAGACTAGGATTTTCATTGATGATCTTCTGGATTTGGGTGGAAGAGGATGAATTTGACCTCAGCAAGGATGTGAGTCTCTGAATCATCAGCCAGAAAGCCAGGAAATGACTCATAAACTGAACTATTTTTTCTGAGATTACCTTTTCTCATGGCATTTTAAAAATTGAGTTCTGAACATGTGGGAAATGACATCTTTTGCATTCAGACACAAGGAACATATTTTATGTGTTTGACTAGAAAAACATTTTGAACTTTAAATCTAAAATGCTCATATGCATTCAGCAATCTAATTTCTTTCCCTTCCTCTAGCTGCTTGTACTTTTAATTGCTAAGTTTTTTTAATGGCCATGCCCACTAGCACCAAAAATACATAGTATAGGTAAGTAATACAAATGCATAGCTACAAATTCCTCATATCCTCATCTTGCACATTTGTCTCCAGCACTACCTACCACATGCTTCACCTGTATAAAAGCCTGCCCACTAAAAAGCACAACACTCTGCTGATACAGTAATTCCTCTTCTTGTAAGAAAGTTGTGAAAACTACCAGAACCTCCTTCTGGTTAACCATCTTGGTAGTCCAAGTCAAAATTCAGTCAAAATTCCTTGACATTTTGAGTTGAAAAGTAAATTAAACACGCCTGTCTCTCAGGATGCTGCTTAAAATTTTGGTTAGCAAACAAAGTGACTTCTTCCCTTGAATTTTTTTTCTTCTATGTATAACTGAGGAAACCCTGGTAACTTTCTGTGTGAAGAAGAAGTCCCACACTTACACAGGTAAGTACAGCTAAATGCTCAAAACTAGACCTAATGAATTGACTGTGGTTATGCTCCCTGTGGTTCTGGTGTCCCGCAAGCTTTCCTGTACTTAAGCTATGGCAGAACTTCCGAGCGCATGAAAATGCCGTAGAAGGAAAGGCATCCAGCACAAATTGATGTCTGGTGAAGTTTACCATCCATGCTCTGTTGGAAGCTAGCACTATCCACAACCTCCTCCTTGCTGTAACACTGCTGGCCTCTAGACCCCCGCAGTAACATTCCACTATTAAATATTAAATATTCACAATGAGATGGGTGACACAGAAATTACAAAATTGGGAGAAATATTGCTAAATCTTCAGTAAGAATATGTGGTTTGTTTTCAGAGGAAGCATTAAATTGTAACACACCATCTGCCTTGTACACTTGAGAGAGCATTTAAAAGCTATATTGGCATTTTTTAGAAATATTATGAATCTAGGTTTGGAAATGCCACAAAATTCTACTTCTTCCTGGAAAAATATGCCCAGAGAAGTAGGTTGCTCCTAATTGAATGACGTTTTCAGTATTTCTAGTACCTCCCCATGCCCATTGTTTGCTTGACAGTTGCAATTACTGTTCTGAGTTTTTCTTTATCACACAATGCCAAGCAATGCTGGAGCAGGTCTGTGTTGATCACAGATGCTGTAAACACAGCAAGTCAATCTGAGCCAGCAAAATCTAAACTCTGGCAGGGCCCACATCTGATCAACAGTGGCATTACCATAATCTTCAACAAGTGCATTGTTTATTTAGAAAATCTCCCTCAATCCCTTAACAAATTAGTCTGGAAGCCACCATGAGGATTAACTTCATAAATTCTCCCTCAGATCACAATTACATCTGCTCAGATGTCACCAGTGATAGACAGTTGCACAAGTCATACCCAGCCTTTATTACTAATTGCATTTCCAGTTATTTGACTTCTGTTGGGGACTGTCTTTTCCAAGTTACAAAACTCAGTACTCAGCTGGGGCAACCCTGCTCTGATGTGAGAGGTGCTCCCCAACACAAGGGGTAATACCTAATACCCATCTAAGAATTTAATTGCCAACCACTTTTCCTGACTGTTCAGATTAAGAAGTAAACGATACTGGATGGTGTCCTGGATACGTGAGGGCAGTGTCTTTCACCCTGGGTCCAATGACTCGAAGTTATGCCTAGCTGGTGGCAGCTATGTGGCGATCCTCCAAGGAACTGGCAATCCCTATTCAGCTACAGGCATGTGCCTGCCTCATAAATCACCCACAGCGCTGGCAGCTTCCTTGGCAGGCTCAGCAGGGAGACCAAGAGCTGAGCAAACAAGGTGTTTGTGCTGGAATGGGAGCTTCCCACTCGAGGGGCAGCTCAGGGGAGCGATGGTACAGGGAAGCCTGTGCCGAGCCACTTCATGATGCTCCTGTTTGCCTGGTGGTGCTGGGGGAACAGGGTGGTGAGAACCCAGAACTTCTAACAAGAATTAGTTCCCTTTATAGGAAAGAAAGCAATTACCAGTATCATGCATGTCTTTTGGTACAGCTGTCACAATCCAAGTTTCACTACAACGTTGATATCTATCTTTTTTTTTTCCAAAGCCAAGTGGCAAAATCAATTGTCAGTCCTGAATACAGAATATATTTTCCATAACAGATGAACTTGCCATCATCAGAGAGGGTCTGTGTTTTCAGAAGGAAGTGAGATAACATAGCTGTCAGCTCCACAGGCACCTGGTACAGGGGCACATGTGCTGTAGCCAGCAGGGTTTGTGCTTGTCTCTGCAGGAGACCGTCATAGGTTGCTGTGTTCATCCCACCCTATTCAAAACAAATTGCTACATTAACCTCTCCAACACAGACCAGCACTACTCCCACTGCCTTAAACTGCCTGTGCCATTTGTGCTTATGCCCTTGGATCGAAGGACACATCCTGCCTCCCCATGACAGGGGATCACAAGTGGCCATCAAGCTTCCAGTTGCCCACAACTGCACCAGTTCACCCCAACTTTTTAGGGTATCTGTCACCACCCCAGTGACTTGTGGCTGTGTGAAATATGGTCCTAGCTTGGTCACTGTAAAGCAGTTGTATCACACAAGATTCCAGAATCAAAACAGAGGTTCTAGTAAAACAAAGGCAGTGATGAATGTTAGAGATTTGCTATAAACATAATCCTAAAGGTAATTCCGCTAACGAGTGGCAGTCATAATGCACATAAGAGTATGAGAAAATGCAGAGGTTGTACAAGATTGAACCCAAGAGCTTATGCTTGCTATGCAGTCAGCTAAAGCAGGTGCTGATATGAGCCAGGGATGCTCCAGTTGGACACATGACACATGTACTGTGATTTTGTGCCACCCTTGCTGCAGTGTACTGCCCCTCTACACCTGCTGGTGGGCCCTGCTGACTGCTGCACACTCCCCATTCCTGCTTCCTGAGGCTGCTGCTTCCCTGCTCATGACTCCTTTGGAAGCAAAATGGGTTCATTGTTAAGTCTGTACATTTACCTGCCCTTTTCCTTTTGCTACACCAGAAGCTGCCAGTGGACTAGGGATCTGGAAGGCTTCTCTGCAAAAAAGTCAACCAAAGAAACTGGCTGATTTTTCTGCTTAATTCAGAAAATGGGGGGTGCTCCTCCCCCCTGATCCCAAAATACAAACACTCAACAAACTCAGAATCCAACAGCCTTCTGTTTACATATCCAAGCTTGTCAGGAAAACAGTGCAGTTTTTATCTCAAGGCCTTTCCTCCTGCCCATTGTAGAAAGTCTTTATCCTGAAGCTGCTGAACACCAGCCTATTGCAAAGTGCTTATTTCTTGCTTAGTGGTTTAACCCCAGCAAGCAGCTAAGCCTGGAGAACACACAGCTGCTTGCTCACTTTCCCCACAACAGGATGGAGGAGAGAATTGGAAGGGTAAAAGTGAGAAAACTTGTGGGTTGAGATAAAGATAATTTACGAGGTAAAGCAAAAGCTGTGCACACATGAAAGCAGAGCTCCATCATGCGTAACACTGACTTGGGAAGATAAATGTCATCACTGTAAATACCCACCCCTTCCCTCTTCTTCCCTTCAGTCACAGGATACCTCTGTGGTCCGCTGGTGTCAGCTGTGTCCCCTCCCAACTACTTGTGCACCTCCAGCCTCCATGCTGGTGGGGAAGCCTGAGGAGCAGAAAAGGCCAAGCAGTGCAAGCACTTCTCAGCAGTAATGAAAACTTTCCTGTCTTATCAACACTGCTTTCAGCACAAATCCAAAGCATAGCCCGTACTAGCTACTGTGAAGAAAGTCAACTCTACCCCAGACAAAATCAGTACACTTGGGCATGACAAAAATTGCACATGGAGATGAAGAGTGTGTAGGGAGTGAAGTTGGGTGGTTCAGAACAGACCTGCAGATGCTTTTTGTTTTGCTTTAACAGTAAGAGCACTGACAGATACTATCTGCAGGTAATCTCTAAATTTATGCCTCTTCGAACATTTATATTCACAGAGCTTCCATATGACATTCCTCTTTCTGACCATCATATTGCCTGACTAGCTACAGAATCAGCATCAAGTGAAGCCCTGACCTGGCCTGGGGTTGCTTTTTCCTTCCTGACTTTTCCTCCATGACCCTGCCCTTACATTTCATCTCGAGTCCCAAGCAAGTGCAGATGGGATCTGTTCCTCTGTTGCAAACAGCTTCATCCCAAGTCTACTTGAGCTGGCAGCAGTCCCAAACCCACATCATCCTGAAGACCCTCAGCTGCCCGTAGCTCTGTCTGGAGCACAGCAAGGCACACAAGCTGTGTCCAGCACTGCTGGAGAGCCACCACTCAGATCACACGAGCAAATGGGGCTCACTGAGGTCTCCCAGATATGGAGTTCCTGGTTTTTGCCCAGACATAGTGCTACCCCTGGCATCAACAGCTGCTCTGTGGGCACTAGTAGTGATCCACAGTATGGAGGATTTGTGGATGCAGACTTCAAAAAATAAAGTCTGCTGGCGCCGTAGCACAGCTGTACGGGCACAGGTAAATAACCCTTCAGGATCAGCTTTGGCCGAGGAACCCACAGGTGAGGGAGAAAGCCGCCTTCCCGCCCACTCACTCGCCAGCAGAGCAAGCACAAGGGGAGAGCTGCAGCGGGCACCTGAGGTATGGAAAATAAATTACAGTGCGGGACTTGGCACTGAAATAGAGGGTGTTTTGGCACCTGGAAACAGCTTTCAGCCAGTGGATGAGGGATAAAACTCCCTGGGAAGGGAAGGTACTGGCAAATTCTAGTGCATGAGTGGGCTGAGAGCTAAATCTCTACGGTATTAGCTCAGTCTTCGGTGATACTCAAGCCAGAGCTTGCTCCAGATGAAGGCCAGTTAACTCAGGAAAAACCACCACTCACCACAGGCAGGAGATTTTTGAATGCATAAGTGAGTTTAATTGAGAGCAGTGCACCTCCTGTGCTTTGAATTCACAACACACCGAAGATCTACCCTAAGCAGTCCTCACTTCTTTCAAGTTTATCTCTAACAGAAGAATTTGCCTGTTTTCTCCAGTAGTTGTCTTCAGGCTAAATGCAGGTCTGGGTTCTGCTGGGTGGGAAGTGTACAGGGACAGAATCACTTTGAAAGAGTGGGCTACTCCTAAGACAGTCAAGTATCTGAAACAACAACCATGGCACTCTTCAGTCTGAAGACATGCAAGGAAGGAGTGAAAGAACAGCAGCTTACTACTGATCAGCAGGTATGAGAAGAAAACTTATCCCGGTTATGGAAAAAGAGTAATATTTGTCCTGAATATCTCATCCTAGGAGACTGCAAGCTCAAGAGAACAGCATAGTGGAGATACTCTTCAGGGCACCCATCATTTTATACCTCTTGACCATGGAAGAGGATCCCATGCACATATACTGCCTGGTCTTACAATTGTTACTTTTGTGAGTCATTCTGTGAGTCATTCAGGGCTTTGTTCATCCTAACCCCCAGAATTACTGCACTGCACATCAGACACTCAGTGACAGCTTGTTTCTCTCTGCTCTTCTGAGGTTTTCTGTCACTGAGGTAAAACTATCCTGTGCTCCCTTAAGCAGATGCCGAAGGATCTTCTGTCTACAGAACAGTAACGTCTTTAAGCAACTTTGATGTCATACATGTATAAGTAACACATAAGATACGAAGCACATAAATATACATGTACATGCCCTCTATAATTAAAGGAACATGTCCATACACAAAACATTTTTATGTTGTGCCAAATGATGAATTTTACCCTGAGGTAATGAGTCAGGTAAAACATTAACATAAGTTTGATGGTATATCTCAAATTCTGAACAAAATTGCCTTTCTATCAGAAGTTTGGGAGAATGGCTTGAAGTTTTCACTTAATTAAAATCACTACTCACTACCGGGCTCAGTAAAGTCTTCTGTCCCAAGCACTGCCTGCAATCATACGTGATCCTGTATGTGTAAAGAATGACAAATAGTTCATGCGATATCACTGATACTGAGCGTCATTACTATCAAACATGGGTTTGCTCCTATTCCAAATAAGTATGGCTAAACCTACTGACTGTCACTCATTCTGGCAGGCTCAGGAGAGCCAAAGGGTGAGGACCAAACTCCATCAGAGACCGACTATAATCTCACTATGTAGAAAGGAAGTACATTTATGAGGCAGATAGGACCACTCACATTGTGATCACATCAGCTATTCTGTGAACAAGCAGCAGGTTGTTTCTACTACTTTTTATCAAGTTTTATTTGTCAGGCTGAAATCTTCCCTTTCTCCCACGTTTCCTTCCAAAATAATTTTAAAAATCCAATTTCCCCTAAATTTCTTATCAATATATATATATATATACCTCTTCAGAAAGCAGGTCACACACAGGTCACCTTTCATTCAATACCTCCCACTGATTTTAATGGGTGTAGGATCAGGATCCCAGAAAGTAATGGGTTTGAGCTATCAGAGTCAGTGAATAGCTTTCCTCCCTGTCTTCCCCATGCTGACAGCAAACATCTATAATGGCAAGTAACAGGTAAACTGATACTTTGCTACTAGGAAGCTGACAGACTTCTAATATATAACTGAAGCCCCATGAGGAGAGGCTGAGGGAGCTGAGGTTGTTTAGTCTGGAGAAGAGAAGGCTCAGGAGAGACCTCATCACTCTCTACAGCTACCTGAAAGGAGGTTGTAGCCAGGTGAGGGTCGGTCTCTTCTCCCAGACAACCAGCAGCAGGAAAAGAGGGTAGGGTCTTAAGCTCTGTCAGAGGAGGTTAGGTTGAATATCAGGAAGAAATTTTTTACAGAGAGAGTAATTAGACATTGGCATGGGCTGCCCAGGGATGTGGTGGATTCACTGTCCCTGGAGGTTTTTAAGATGAGACTGGACATGGCACTGAGTGCCACGGTCTAGTAACCACGGCGGTGTTGGACCAAGGGTGGGACTGATGATCTCAGAGGTCTTTTCCAACCTGGTTGATTCTATGATTCTATGAATTAGAGAATGATTATAAAACACTCCTAGTTCGCTTCTGGTCTCTTATAACTTCCAATTCTTCCCCCCTTGGTGTTTTCCCTTCCAGAAATTCAACACAGAGCCAACACTTAGTACAAGTTCCATGTGCTTCCCTTAGGCACTTCCACTGAAACCAAGAGTGTCAGCTTGTATCCTCCAACATAAGGAGCATCCATTTCCATCACTACACAGTAAATGAAACATCACTGCTTCCCTGTCTCCTCTGCTACAATCCATTTCCTTACTGAAATGTTTTACAGTGCTGGCACATACCAGGATTTGTAAGAATGCATCAAATACTTGAGCTGACAGAGAACTGGTTTGATGCCTCTCTGCAAACACAGTGAAGCAAAGCTGGCTCTGGACTCACCTTTTACTGATGAGGCTCCAGTGTTTGTCCCTACGCAGCAGAGAACCTTCGTGATATGCATTTAAGTCTAAACCAGCAATTTTCAACAACACTGAAGATAAACGTTACCAAGCACATAGCTTCTGAGCTGAGCACAGAAAATAATTTACAGGAGTCACTTCCATATTTAGTTCTTGTTTCATTATGGTTATTACCAAACTGAATTTGTACAGGGTGACTTCACACATCACCAGGACGCTGCAGAACTCTGTGTGTTAAGAAAATAGCTGCTGCTAAAGTTTCCCACCAGAGTTGCCTCCTGCATCCAAGTCATCCAATCCTAGATAGCCAGCCAAATACTGTCCATGGAGCTGCAAGTGCCAAAATCTGCTCAACCGTTGCTCATATCTGACCATGATCAACTCAGGTTGCACAAACAGCTTTCAGAGCTGTGAAAAATCATCTACAAAAATTTGCTTTAGACTGAAATGATTTAGATTATGTATCAAAGCCTGTTAGCCATTCTCCTCAAAAACTAAAGATGAAAAATTAACCTTAGCTGTGATGAAATCTAATACTCCATAGGCGAATTACATCATTATCTGAAAGCTCCAAAGAAGATGGAACCCTTTTTTTTTTTTCTTGCTAGATGCTATACAAATGCAGAAAGAAGAAAATAAACTGAACAGTTTCTAGCTTAATTTTAAATAAGATACTTTAAAGAAGGAGTAAAGGAACTAAGAAAGAAGGATGAAGCCAAGGGAGTACCTGATCCCAAACACTTGCTGTGAGCTCAACAGGAAATTTTTGAATTGCCTTTTATTTCAACCCACACTACCACGTCTCACTTTCTAAGGCAGGAGGAAAGGGTCCACCTCGAAGAAACCTGTCCCTGCCCGAGGACACAGTGGTGGGTAGGAAGAGGACAGGCACAACTGCAATAACCCCAGTAACAGGAGAAGCAGCCTGGCAGCACTCAGCTATAGGACTGGGAATAATAATAATAAAAAGTCAAAAAGTCTGTATGGCTTTTGCTGTGCAAAATAAGCACAGAACTGACACAAGAAGGGACTGATGAATGGATAGACAAAGGTTATCATATTTATTAAATAATGAAAACCTGCTGATGGAGCAAAAGGCAGATGGAGAGAGATGAAACTCAACATAACTCAGGGGTAAGAAAACACAGGAATAAATAACTCCTTAAGGACTTATTTTGTGCAAGACAGACAAATGAATAAAATGGATCTCTATGGGTATGGGGAATGATGATTATGCATTTCCCACGAACAACACTGGGAAGAGATGTCTGAAAAGGTGCAAAGACCAGAAGCTCGCCAGGCAAACAGCAGAAAGGAAGAAGGAGCAAGGAGCCCCACAGGGATACTGGTGGAGGTAGCCCCCATGGCCCTGCTGCCAGGGACAGGTGCTGCTGCAAAAGCATGCCAGAGAGAGACAGGCAGACAGGAGGGAGGAGAGTCCAGAAGGGGCTGGAAGTGGGGATCAAACATGAGCTGGAGACGGAGGAGGGAGGGAACTCAGGGGAGCTCTGCCTGCTCAGGAAGGCTGCACAGTTTCTGAGCAGAGCAAAGGGGCTGCATAGTGACAGGATGATGACCTGACAATGTGGTAGGATTTTAGAAAGAGTGGAAGGATGCAGTACCTGCAAAATAATATGTGTGTATGATTTAAGCAAACTCATGAGTTTTTGGTACTCTGTTATTCAAACATCTCAGCTGCATCAAGTTTAGACACAGCATCCCATTTATCTTGGCACAACTCAAATCCCTAAATTATCTGTCTTTTCAGCCTCCTCACAAGAACTTCACTTCGAGCTTTGTTAAAACATGAAGTAGCCAAGAAACTGCTTTACAAACAAATACCAGCCTAGGCGAAGGCTTAACCCTGGGGCAGGGTGTGGGGGCAGCCCGGTGGGCAGGACTGCAGAGCCGCCTCCAGCTGCCACTGCCCTGCGGCACCCACTCCTTCTTTCACTACTGGAAAGCTGAAGCAACACATGCAATTCTCAGCTATGCTGGGAAGTCCTGAGAGCATGCTAAATACATACTGGTTAGAATATCTTATGCCATTGACTCAATAATGTGAGCTCCCCTCTCCAGCCCAAATTTAACCATTCTGGAATAAATACTGCTAAGGGGAAGGTGATGACCTCGGCCTTTCACACAGACAGCAAAGGGCACAGTGCTGCTTTCCACACAGTGACCCTGCTTTTCATCACTTTCATGTCATGTGAGTGGCAAAGGCAGCTAAGTCAGAGGTGTTTCCTGGTGTTTCCCTCTGCTCTCTCTCTCTGCCCTGAGTTTCCTCCCATTCAGTGGAGACTGGCTCATTTTGCTTTGAAAAACTGGGGCAGAAGAAGAAAATGGTGACAGGGAACACGTGTTAGCAATGAGAAAACACAAGCTGCTAACATGGCTCACCCACCAGTCTGTTTGAACCACTGGAAGCCCTGAAAATGAGGCAGGGGTTTATTTTTAACATCTATGTCAGATCTCTTTGCCTTTTAAAGAGTGTCGTGGGGCTGCTCGGGCCCCTTATCTGCTCAGTGGCACTTCAGTGAGCTGTTCCAGTGGCTGTCTCTGCAGCTGTGCCCAGGAGCCTGAAAGCTGGAGTGTCCCCCCACTGCCTCAGCAAGTGCCGTTCACTGCTAAAGTGAGCCACTAAGAAATACACAGACAGGGAAACACTGCGTGTTGCAGATTGTAAGGAAGAGCCTCACAATGTCCACAGATGCATGGCAACACACAGAGTTTCACTTCTATTTCTTTGGGCTCAAGAGAGTACAGAGAATTTAAGCAAAAAACTTATAAAGTAAGTTTTAAAATAAAACGTAATAAAAAAGGTTTTTATTTCCTCAATAATATATCCTTAGGCTAGGAGACCCTATCTAGGAGTCAAAAGAAAATTTTAATCCTCCCATTCAAACTGCCACACAAATTGTGATGAAAGGATGCAGCACTGGGAAATAAAGAACTTGCTGATCATATTAATCCTTCATCTTCCATTCAGCTTCCTACACCAGTATCCTGTTTCCTTTTTAACAGCCAACAATGCTCCTCTATTTCCTTATGTGATCCTCCATAATACTATCATGTCAGACTTAAAAGCAACACTTCTCAGTTACTAAATGAATCTTCTAATTTTTGTTAAAGATTCTAGAAGAGCTCTGACATCTATCTGCAAATAGTGTCACCATACACCCTAAAAGCTTGTTTTCTGGTTCATCATGGAATGGCTGCTTTGCACAGAGACCCTGCAATCCTTTTGGTTCAGTCAGACTGAACCTGCTCTTGACCGTAACCACCGGTGCAGCTGTGGGAGAGAGACCCTAGAGGCCACCTCTGAGTGCCACGGACTGCAACAACACTTTTTGCATTTCTATTGTGCATATTCTTATATAGCAGACAAAAAAATTACTTAGTAAGACAGTGCTTTACTACTGAAAGGTATCAACCATTATATAACCACATTGTCCAAAACAGAGAAGCTAGGGCAAGCTAAACTTGTCATTTTACTCAAGAAAGGACAGCTACAGCAAAGAATGTTGCTTTGATTCAGAAAATCCTACAGTACTGGTTTGTAGTTAACTACTCTGAACGTTCCTGCATAGTACAATTCTTTAACAAGATCAAATCAGTGAAGCAGTTTTTTTTAGATACACTGACACTCGTGAAGGTTTAAAGAACTCTAAACTAAAATAGTTCCAAGTGCCTGAGAGTTCCCCTGGTAGTACTTCTGGACTTTGAGGTCAGAAGCCCTCAAAGGGGCTTTTTGTTTCAGGCAAAGTGAGCAAGACCAGTATCATTTGTGCAGAGCTGTACCAGTGTGCCTGGTTAAATAAATAAAATTCAGGTCACCTGCATACATCAACTCAGGGCTAGATGACCCACGCCTCTATTACTTTACAACTAATACAGTTATCACCAACACAGTTACTCTTACCTTATTGTAGTACTGCACCTGAACCGAGTGCCACTGCCCATCGCTGACCCCTCCCGGAATGAGCGGTGCCACTGTAGTGGTTGTCTCCCCTGGAAAACCAGGAAAAAATAAGTCACCGTCACTGCAAGAAACACAGAGAGACTCTTGTTGGGTGCAAGATGCAGCCACCTTGCTTTATCACGGAGGAATTTGGGGTTTTGTCCCGCAAGACAATAAACATCCCCTATTTCACAGAGCTATTCTGGTGCACAAATCCCAGCTTCTGCAACATTTGGGTGAATGATGTTACTTCTTATCATGCTTCTGCAGAGCACAGTAGCAGATCCATTAGGCAGATATAGCTATTGATAAAAAATGTAGGAGGAAATGAGCAATGAGGAAAAAATGTACATGAATTTTTCTGCATTTCTGCCCAAAGCACCACTTGGAGGTTTGTTTAATATGATGAGCACTGTGATGGGAACTTTTGTCAAGGAAGGGAAGCCTACTCCTTCACAGAGCTGCGAAAGTGAAATCCAAAAGTACTCTAATATAAAACTTGGTCTCAGAAAAATTTTACCAGTGATTAATGAAATTATTGTCAGCCTTTCCGTATTTAAATTTGAAAGCAAGTCTTTGCCATTGCAATTGGAAAGCTGAAGCTTTTAAGCCAGGACTGAGTCAGCAGAGCCAACTCAGTAACCAGGCATATCAGTTTCGAGGTAGCAGCAAAATAAACATTCATGTTGAAAGTACACAATAGACCTGGCAAGGAGAAGGGATTGCTAGCTTTCAACTTTTTTTTTTTTTCTGTTTCTTTGGTGTTGTTTTGTTGGTGGGGGTTTTTTTTACGTTAGAACATTCTACATAATAAACAATGGGAAAAGTAACTCCCCCCTGTAAGCTAACAAAGTTCATAATAACGTTGAGCTTAAAATGCACTTTCTCTCTCTTTGCAACAAATACCTGTGTGAACTGTTACTCCTGCATCCCCTACTCTCCTTTAACTCCCATCCTATATATTTCTGTTATTTAAACATTTTCAGCTCAGCGTGTATGACATCCTGCTGTGATGAATTTTGTCATTTAGTGATAAAAAAATCTGTGCTAATAGTCACGCTTTTTATTCAGCTATCAAGTTTCTGCATAAGGAAGTTCACCATTCTGCAATCCTTTTGCTTTGCTTTCTGAGAAAAAGTTGTTGCGAGAGGTAAAACAGTCAGATTAGGTGTCCAAACCTTGTACTGTTCGTTAAAAGCCACTTAAAACTATAAAACATAAAACATTCTCCTTCCAAAGAAAATACCATTTGTAACATACAGGACCAGACCTGTTCTCAGGTGCAGCAGTACAAATCTAAATTTAGTTTCATGTATTTTAAAGGAGTTGATCCGCATTTAAATGCATATAAGTGCAAGCAGAATTTATTTTTTTCCCCATTCATCCTCAGGGTACCTTCCAAGCAATTTGGTTCAAGTTTAGACACGTGGAGCAGAACTACAGAAGAAAGCACATCTCTCTGACTGCAGCATGTTCTTTCATTACACTAATCCATTCAAAAACCTGCCTTAAAATCTAATTTGGACAACTCCAAGGTAATAAAGGGGAAATGAAACCGGATACTTTCAACCCAAAGGGCCTAAATATGCACTTAAACATTACTGGTAAATCAATGGGGTCACACAGGATTTACCATGGGGTCTGAGGGAAGCAGCCAACGCTGTTGATGAGTGTGCAACACCAACGTGGACTGTGCCTCTGCTTCTATGGCTTTACGGCTTGCAGTATCTCACTCTCCACAAAAATAAAACAGGAACTGACTCGAGCCCGCATGTCTATCCTGAATGCAGATAATGGGAAATAACAGGATTATTTCCCGAATTACATGCCAGTACAGAGGCACAAACATCTCACTTGATCTATATCTTACTCCACTTGACTTACAGGACAACAGCCCTTCTCAGATACTTGTTTCTGTCTCAGTGGAAAAATACCCTAAACCTGTGACAACTAGAGGTTGTCTGCCCTGCTGAGCTTTCAAAAAGTCACCAAACCTGGCCGCTGAATGCACAGATATGTTTCTGGGTTGTAGCAGGAATGCAGGTGGTCCACTGAGAGGGACTTCAATCTACTGACATCCTGGGGATGAGTCCTGATGGCTTCAACGAGCTTTGACCATACTGCACAGCATGCTACCAGCTTCCCTGATACCCCTTATCATGGCAATTAGCACAGCTGGGCATGAAGTTTTGGATGAAACTTGGGCTTTTTTAACTTGAGAAGCAGCCCTCTGTTCAGGCTGGAATGGTCAGGGTTTGCTCTGATCACACTTACGTCAGGAAAAACTTGGTTGCCGCCAGGGCTTGTTTTCTGGAGGAAATCTCTACCCTGGGAGAATGCCATGGTGACAGGGATATGTGCCACCCTGAGCTTTGCTTGTTGGCCTTACCCTCTCTCTTCTACAAGCACTGGAAGACACTGGCTTAGTCCGAGTGTATAAACACAGCGAATGCCAAAGCCTCCATTTCTTGTTTCTGAGCCCATCACAGCAATGAGCAGGCAGCTAAGTTCTCCTAAATTTGTTGTTGTTTACGATCTCTTCTCAGAGGAGGTCTTTCTGCAGTGCAGAAGTGCATTCCAGCAACAGCAGTGCTCCTCATGAATCCCTAATGAATGGCAGGCACTTTTCCTTTAGCTTGCGTGGATTCTTTAGATAACATTTATGCACCTACGTTTCATTGATGGTGTAGTGTAAAAATGCATACAACATTTATCAGAGTGTGATAAAATGAAGTCTCATTTAAGCAAACATCGGCTTGGAGGCCAACATTCAGGCTAGTGCCAATCTTTTATAGTAGTCATAAACTCTGCCTTTTATAACTGATATGTTGACAAGCTCCTGCCTACGACAGCAAATGTAACCACCACAAACCGCTACAATCTGGAGTACTTCACAACACCTGGCATCAGTTGCTCACTGTGCAATATCAGCCAGTAAATTAATGAGGCAGCAAACAGCCATATAAAATCAACGATGTGCATTTCCAAATGGCTTGAGAGGATCTCCTGACCACAAGCAGAAATGCTCGACTCAAGCGAGACCTCACCCGCAGAGAAGGTGAGCTGGATCTGCTCCTCAATGATCTCCAAGGCAATGAAGTCGTGCTTCTCATTGAAACGCCCATTGTAGAGGAGGAGAGCATTCCTCTCCCTGGTTGCAAACCTAGAACACAGAGATGTGGGGTGAGTTCATGCTTAACAGCTTATGGATTAAAGACCGACGGTCAAGTCACCCAGGAGAAAGACAGCATTGTGTTCAGCAGATAAACGAGCCTTTGAATATCTCTTCAGACAGAAAATTGTAAAACTGAGGAGTCAGCCACAGGATAAGTCTACTCTTTCACAGTCAACAAGGCAAGCAAGATGGAAATTAGAGAAATCTACTCTTCAGAGATCTGCTATGGATGCTGACTCTCACAAGGGCTAAAATTAGGCAGACACAAGATGCAGTGTCAGTATCTGACCCTGGACAAACAGTAGCACTTACTACACTCTGCAAACAGTCCGAAAGCTAGAAGGCATTTTCACATCAAAGGAGGGATACTTGCTGACTGCTTGCTGTCTACAGGGTACAAGGAGAGTCATCAACTGATTAAAAAAACCTGATGGGGAGGCAAGGGAAAAGAAAGATAAGAGTTACTTTAATAACACCATGTAGACAATCAGGGTTCATCAATCAACAGGTCAGCCAATTGGAGGAGGGAAAATAAACACTTAAATGATTCCACTAGATCAGCACAAATGGGTGGGTTTTGGTTTTATTATTCTTATGCTTCAAATATGGGATGTATCACACCTTTCTTGCAGAAAAAGGGCCAACTCTGCTTTTAAAAAGGCCTGATTGTTTTTTTTTTGTCAGTGCAGAACATTTTTTTGCAAATTTCTGCATGTCATATAATTTTTAATTGAATCCTTATATCTCTGGAGAGCTGCACACAGCTTTCATCTACTTAGAAGTGCAAAAAATATTATTACACTTTACATAAACATTTTTACAAAGATTAATATTAGATAAAGAGAGAAAAAGAGAGAAACCATGGGAATTTCTTGTGTTTCCCAATGGTAGTGTAATCTGATTTTTCATCTTGAACTTCAGGAAATATGCCTTGATTTAAATTAACCCACTTTTCCTACAAATGAATCAAATGCTGAGCACAGCTAATGAAAACTGTCTTCCATGGAGAGAAGAAATTACTCTTATACATGTCATGTCCCATCTACTAGCAAGACTCTCATATGATGCAACAAAACATGCATTCAGAGAATGTGAAAGAAGCAGTATTTTAGAATATCAGGGTATTTGAAACAAAAAGTTTCAAAACCAAAGAATATTTTTTAACAAAAGTTATTTGTCAGATGTGTATGTTGTGGATCACACTGAGTAGAGACCTTTCAGAATCTGAGCTACGTGGAAATGGGAAATTTTATTTATAGATTTTTTAATACTTTTGAAGGACAATTAATTTTTCTGGTTCAAAAAACAGAAGTCAAAATTTTGACATTTCCAGTAAAATACAAATTTCAAAGAATATGTGTTACACTCCATCAAAATATTATATGATTGTTTTGATTACTTTCAATCAGTTTTGCTATACATATTTATTTCTAAATTGTTTAATATAAAATAATATTATATAAGTAAAAGGCAAACTAAATTAATTATGACAATACCATTGAAATATTTCAGTATTACCAAAACATGGATTTAGTTTTCACTTTTCACCATCAAACATTTCATCCCAAGGAATACAGTCCCTGTAAAACATTTCCCAAGACTATATTTTTTCAGGGATAACTGCTTCATTAAAATATTTTGATGAGATCTGTCCAGAATACATATGAGCAAAGGAAATGGGAATAATATTATTCTTATAATTGGGAATAATATGCTTCTTCAGTGGGCAGAAAGACTTAATTTGATTAGCAAAAACAGGAACCTTAGTTCTGTTTGAATATTTTTTCTCATATGATTACAATTCTCTATCATAATTTTAATTATGAAACTATTATTTATTAAGCTATTAAATTATTGAGCTATTTTGTATATTTCTTTACTCTGTGCTTACTTCCATCTTTTGTACCATACTTCTTGTTAAACCACTACTGCCTTTGAACTTGTTTGGTTATCACTAACTGTGGGAAAGATACTGTTTTTAATAGAAGAGATATTTTTAATCTCATGACATAGGAAAAAAAGACACTTCCTTAGAGAGAATTTTGAATAAATAATGAGAAAACCTCCCCACTGGGAGTGTCTCTTGGAGGGAAGGAGTAGTAAGTGTTGAAATAAGCAAGGAAGATGTACAATGTTGGGAGCAGAAAGACATGCCTGGTCAGTAACATAAATACTTTAAAAAATCCACAAAACGCCACGTTTTAATTACAAGACTGAATAATGCAAACATCCTGCTCTTTGCCAGGAATGGGTCATGAGTCAGTTGAGGCTGAAGGAAGTTAGACACTTTGGGATTTTACCAGTGTTCCCAAATCACAAAATATATAATGGCAAATCATCATCTAGTCAAACTACTAATTCTTGCTTATCCTCACATAATGTTTTCCACTTACACTGAACGATAATAAAAGCCAAAGAGGTAGTGAGTGTAAATAAAAGTGTACTTGGTATGTAAAGCTAAATGTGTTGCTATTCTAGACAGTGTGGGATGAACCCTGTGATTGTCTAGACTTTTAATCATACTCAGTGGACTAAATGGTGTTTAGCTCATGACTAAATATGCCATTGTGGTTCTAAAGATGGTAAAGAAACCCTGGTGTAAGCCCTGCCTTGGTACAGTAGTTTGCTATTTCTCAATAACCTCTACACAGAGCATTTGAGTCACTTTAACTTGAAGTACCCGAAACGTCAAAGATCTCTTCCTGAAAGCCTGAAAAATGACACCTCATGGCTGAGGGGACAAGTCAAGGGTAGTGGAGGCAATTCATGCTGGCAGCTAGCCCAGACCGCTCCTTTGTTTGCACTCACTGTAGGGTCTGACAAGCCCAACAGAGCCTTTTGCTCCTCAGTTTTTCCGTGTACTTAGCTCTGATGCTCTAAAATAATCTTCATGGGCACAACTCTCCCTTGCCTTGGCTCACGTGCAAACCATTTCTGATTTAACCAAAATATCAAGATTCCATAAATTTTCAGGTTTCAGGATTAAGGCAGAAAAAAGATAAAATGATAGAATCATAAAATGATAGACTGGTTAGGGTTGGAAGGGACCTTAAAGACTGTCTAGTTTCAACCAGGTGTTTCTGAGCAGGGACACCTTCCACTAGGCCAGGTTACTCAAAGTCTAATCCAACCTAGCCTTGAATGCTTCCAGGAATAGGGTATTACTTACCTATATTAAAAGAAGCATTACATGGGGAATCTATCTGGCATATTAGTTCAGGACAGTAAATTATGCTAAAGGACAGTACTGGAAAATATGCTGGAAAGAAGCAGCCTGACAGATATAAAACGGATGTAAAATGACTGGGTGGTGGATGGGACACATCCCTGAAGGTGTCCTCCTTGAGCACTTTACTTTCTCTGGACAGACACACAAACACGTCTGTCCTTGCAGCTGCTGTTGTACCTCTTAACAAATCCCTGGCCCTGTCCTTTGGGGTCGGGACTAACACATTTTGTGCTGTTTACTCACAGTCAACTGAGAGGGAAAACCAAAGGTCAATCCTGACCAGCTAAACCATGGGAAAGCTGCAAATCCACCCCCTCCCCAGAGAAGAGGCATGTGTGCACATGGAGCTCTGGCTCCACACCAGGCAAGCCCTATGCCTGACCCAAGAAGTCTTCTCCAGAAGAGGGGTTTTTCTCAGGAGAGGGAGAGCCCTAGTTCATGCAGTGTGGTTGGTATCATTGCTCCCCCTTGCCTCCCTGAGCACCCCCAGGGGAAAAGTCACAGACAGGACGGAAGAAGACTGCCCAGTATGGGGATACAGGGCAGATGGGATGGGGATGACACTGCTCGTGACCGGCAGCCAGGATGGGACCAGAAGCAGGACTTGGGTGTGAAGGTCGGGAGTAGCAAGACGAGGAGCTGGATCAGTTGGGGTTGTCACAAGCCAAAAGCTGGAAACCAACCAAGAGCAAGGAGCTCAGGAGGACCATCCTATGCTCAGCCATGACTTGACATGCCCAGGTCCTCTCACAGGCTGGAAGCAGAAGACAGGAAGAGCACTCTCAAGCAAGCAGCACAAATGGACTGGCCCTGCAGCCAGTCTGAAGGTCAGGAGGCACAATTAGGAAAAGAGTCAAACCCAACACACACCCCAGCACTTCTGCAGCTGAGGGCTGCTGAGAGCTGGCCAGAGAGGTCCTGATGTCCCCTCTCCCTGCCCCATAGAACTGAATTACAACAGGGAAAACTGTGAGTCAGAAAGTCAGCAGCATCCTCAGCAGGGCAGAAATAAAATGCTTTCAAATAACATGCCTGTGCTCTGCTCGCAGGAGTCGCTGTCAGAAATGCCTCAAATGACCTTCACAGGTAGGCCTTCGGTGGGTGGCAGTGTGCAACAAACAGCCCCAAGCTCAGGTGAGAAGACACCAGCCACAGAACCCTTCCCCAGGACTTACATGAGGGAGACGGTGAAGTGGAAGCGCTGCCGCAGCCCCTTGAAGGTGATGAAGGACTGTGGGGGGAAGCTCCTGGTGGTCATCTCGCAGTAGGGCCGCTCGTACTCGCCGGGGGGGCACTCACACTTGAAGCCCCCAATCAGCAGGTTCACACAGGTTCCTCCGTTCTTACACACCCCCGGAGCACAGCGGCCCGAGCGCGCGTTCACCTCGCAGTACTCTCCTGCAAGGGGAGAGAAGAACATCAGGGAAGGTGACACCTCACCCCAGCAACAAGCTGTGACATTCAGCTATCCAAGTGGTTCTGCTACAGGTTAAGCTGCTTCCAAACTCCTGCGCTGACCCCCTCTGCAATTGAGGTACAAGACTGTCATTGATGGGGGGTAAGGATGACACATCCTCTTTCAAGCATGAATTTTCAGTGGTGTGCAGGATATGATTTGCTGAGCAATCCTCTTGCAAATATCTAACACTGGCTTTGGTTTTCAGATTCCTTGGCTGCTTCCAAACTGGGTGACAAATATAAAACTGGTGACAATCAGTTCTTAATGGAAGGGGATAAAAAAACCTACACATTCCCTGTCAATCAAAATATATGTAAATAGTTTTGGTGTTTCACTATGGTTGGAAATTGTGTAAACAGATAAATGTACCTCATCTTCAATGGAATTTGGCTTTGCTGCCCATGGAAGAGGCAGGGTACAGCTGATCTCATGATGAAGCTCTCCAAACATTTGAAGCAAGAATAAGCAGAATACATATAGATTGCTTCTACCTTTTCCCACATATGCATCCTGAAGATGAAGGCCATTTTCTGAAGCCTTTGGAGATGGGCACATTAAATTTCCACAGAAGTTATGGATTCTGTGTGCCACTTGCTGAAGTTGTTTCCCCCTTAAATGCTTTGTCTTTATTAATCTTCAAAGTATGTATTATGATGTGTTAAATGCAATACTAAAGAATGAGGTGTCTTTCTTTGTACATATGCCATGGCTTTTTTCCCTGTGTTTGCCCAAAATCTGAGAATTAATCACAATTTTAAAAAAGTAATGTACAGAGGATATTCACTTTAAAAAATATGCTGCAGTTGGGACAAAAGCAGCTGCTGAATTAATCATTGTACAGAAAGCTAAACCCTCTATGTGAGTTAATTAGTTAACATTTATGTTTTGGCATGTGTCTTCCTAAGGTATAAAGCACGTTCACATCCTGCAAGTAAAGCTGTTCAGAGAAACTGGAGGTGGCATATATAGTTGAATTTCACCCAGTAACAGTGTCTGACAAACAAATGTAGAGCAAAACAACTCAATACAGCCAGCTGAAGGAACACTACCAACAGTTCAGTGTTTGCATGATTATTCACTATCAGATTATACAATTACATTGGGACAGGCTTTTTCCAGTGTTGTCCATCAACGGGACAAGGGGCAATGGGCACAGAGTGAAACACAGGAAGTTCTGAGTATGAGGAAAAACCTTCTTCCTTTGAGGGTGACAAAGTATGGGAACAGGCTGCCCAGAGACATTGTGGAGTTTCCTCTGAAGATATTAAAAACCCATCTGGACAAGATCCTGTGCCCCCTGTTCTAGGTGAACCTGTTTTAGCAGGGGGTTGGACTAGATGATGTCCAGAGGCCCCTTCCAACCCCAGCCATTCTGTGATTCTGCTTCTGTGATTAATTCAAGCACAATTAAAACCATGAAAATGCATTCCTGCAGGAAAGTAAAAGCAGCAGGAGCTGTGGGCAGTGACTCACAAACAAAGGCAAACTTAAACAGAAAATTTTGCTCCAGTTGCCGCCCCCACAGCCCTGCTCCCACAGGTTCCCACGCCAAAGCTGCCCACACTGGGCGGCACATTACAGCCAGCAGTACTGCTGCATTCAGACATGGATCTGCATCACTTTTCTGTTCCAGGCTGTAAACTGTGATGGCTTGCAGTTGATTTAGCTACTGCCCCAGGGTAGCAACCTCTGAGACAAGGTGAATTGGGCAGCCTGACTGTTTTGCTTCTCCAGCTTTGCTGCCTTTCTCGTCTCACATCCACATCAGATGCCTCTCAGACAGGTATGATTTAAGCTGGCAGAATGCAGGAGCAAACACAAGACTGCTATGATCAGCAGCCAGACAAATGCACACCCCATCCATGTTGGGCTCAGCTCCAGAGGATGGACCTGCTCTGTGCATTACTCTGAAGTAATAAACCATAGAGCCTTGTGTTCAACTTCCAGTCTGTGCTTAGAGCTTTTCTGATTCAGCACTGATTTTCCCATATTCTCACTTTAACATTTTACATGAAATGCTGTGACAATTACTTGATAAATATCTTCCTGTTTCCAGTTGGTTAGAGCATGGTGCTAATAACACCAAGGTCACGGTTTGATCCCTATACAGGCCAGTCAGTTAAGAGCTGGACTTGATGATCCTTGTGGTCCCTTCCAACTCAGAATATTCTATGACTCTATGATTTATCAGCTCTAAGTATCAGGTAAGATTACGTGAATACACCTTCCTTAATACTTTAAAATGCTCTACAATGTGTTTCTTTGGGGAAAAAAATTGTATACATCATCCAAGACAGAAAATTCCCTCAGTGAATTGGATATGCAACACAAAGCACACACACAAATCAGATGCTCCAAAGGACACTACAAAAAACACTTGCTGGTGATCCACTGCATAAGCACAGCCAACCCTCTTTACACACATATCTTGTGTACCAAAACTCTCAAAAAAAAAAAAAAAAGGAAAAATGCAAATTCCTATAGAAAGACTAAACACAGGTTTGTTGCTTTAAAGAAGTAGTAGGATATTTTGTGAAATAACTCTCCAATTCACAGAAGAATGTAATCTTCAGGGCTTTCTGAGAACAGAATGATTTATTTTGTAAAAGCAAATAACATGCAGGCTTGAATACACAGAGAGAAAAAGGAGTGTGCTAAAAGGAGAGATTCCTGGCATTGCAGCATGCTGTGGAAATGCCATGGCAATACAGAGGTGAAATATAAAAGCCTAAGCTGAAAGTCATTGATGGCTCTGTATTAATCCTCTAATATAACAAGAATGTATAGACCATTTGTTTAGATACCTATACAGGCATAAAACTATTTAAGAGAAAAGAAAGCTTACAGAAATATTCTATTGAATTATGTTTATTACAGCGTTTCATTACGGTGTTTAAAGATGTAATTTAAAAGAATATACTTCAACTTTAAATAAGATCCTTTGTCCTATATTCATTCAGCTATAGCATCATTGATGTCCCAGTTACTAAAATTATTCTGAATTCTCTTTAGTCTGTAATGTAAATGAGAACTGGATTTGATGCATATTCTTTGATGTTAAATTTTCATATTTTATGTGTATTTACCAAAATATATAAAAATAGTGGGTTTGAAATCTCTACAGTAAATCCAAGGCGTCACTGCTTCAAGGCACAAAGGTTACCAAAAAACCTGATAAATCCTTAATTACCCTTTTTTCCAAAAGTGCCCCGAAAGACTTAAAACTTTTTTGCCTTTACAGAGTAGCCATCTGAGCAAGAATTTGAAACAGTGCTTTGATCAGGATTGTCAACAGAAGGCACCTTTGTGTTGCTCTTGGGTTTGTCACTTCCAAGGATGGCCACCTCCTCCCGGACACATCGCTATCCCATAGCTCTGCCCTGCAGGCGCTTCGAGGAACAGCCTGAAAATCATCCTCAAAACTTGAACCAAAGCCTGCATGAACTTGAAGGAAGAGCTGGTTGCTGTCTGGAGCTGGGAATCAGAAGGCCTTAAGGGAAGAGCTACTTGAGGAGCAGAAAAGGAAGGGAACTGCATCAGCCAGCCTTTGGGAATAAAAAGCTCTTGTGTGCCTCCTTTCAGCTGAAGGTCAGAGGGCTGGGATGCACCATCAGAAAGAATGTCTTACAGTCCAGTAGAAAAAAATAGTAGAGAAGAGGGAGAGCTGCTGTGCAGTGAGGTCTGGAGGGGCTGGGGTGATAAAAGCACAGCCCAAATAGCCACTGCACACAGCCTGGGATCAGTCTGTGATGCTGGCAATGCTGGCATAGCTCAGCCCTCACCCAGGCTGTGAAACTCCCCTTTGCCTCTCATTCTTTGGCTAATACAATTTCATTTTTCACACTGGCCTGCATTTTAGGAATCACTAACTAAACTAATTACAGATCACAGCTCTGTGAAATCCAAGCAGCAGATGTGAAGCTTCACCCCTCCAGCTGCTAAAGCTAAAGCATGCACTGTCAGATAACATGGGCCATGGCTGCCCGTTATCTGCTGGCAGATTCCTGGGCTTTGAAGAAGTTCCAGCCCTTGCCAGAAAATAATTTACTGTTACACGACAGTAGCTGATCTTATAGGCTCCCAGTTAACACTGATGACTCTTAAAGCTATGAGTCCCGTGGCTTTTCTGCAGCCCTTTATGTAGTGCTTCCTGGTTTTAAGGCCCTTGAGATCACAATGCAATAGTTGCTTTTGATGCTGTGTCCTACTCACAAACATTCTGTCTTTAATATATACCTATCCTCTTTGATTTTAGGACTAACTTTACAAAGATGTAATCATTAAATTTCTGTTATTAACTTCATGTAAGTAAGGACACCACAACATCAGGTGCAAGATAACAAGAACATGCAAAGCCAAAGTCTGGCTGGAAGATTTTGTCTTCCTCTGGCCTATCCAAGTAAAGTAATGAGAGTTTAACTAATAAATAGTAAATGGTGATAAAAAAGGGAAAAGAAACAAAAACTATCTTAAAAATGAGAAAATAATCTCACAATTGCAAATGCCTTGTGAGCTGAACATTGTGGGTTTCAAACAGCACACTGGTGTGCAGCAATGAGCCGAGTTTTCAAGAAATCTGCCTGTGGTTTAGCTGGTGAGTTGCTTGACCTTACAACAACAATGTATAACATTTGAAAGCTTGCTGGAAACAATGTGATGGCATCCAAATAAATACAGAATTCCTCTATACATCAATTTTATGCAGTGTGTTTTCCCAATATCCTGGTTTAGGGACTAGTTCTCAAAATTTTGCACTATTCTCCAATTGTTTTCAACTGAAACACCATATTAAATACATATTGACATGAAGCAGCAGACCTGCTCTGATGCTCGTTTTTTTTTTCCAGTTTCCCTGTACACATGTTAATTTTTCACTCACTATCTGTAATTGTTTGACTTGAATTGATTCTTTTCTCCTTTCCCTCATCCTGCCATTTGCTCTAGACACATAGTAATCTATATTAACATATTACTCTCTATGTTTACAGTTGCTTTACCAGAATTGAAAGCATTCTGAGAAGCTGATTTAAGCAGTCCACCTAAAAAAAAAAGATATATTTTAAAGTAAAAAGGAAAATCAACAAGAATTAAGGAAAAAGGAGAAACAATAAGAAATAGGACAACTAAATTTTTCAAAGAATTCCCATTGACCTGCTGCCCTAATAAAGAACCAATTATCATTAAAAATGTATCTGCTATCTTGCACGTTATGGGAAAATCAATACTACTTTTCCTCTAGTAACTAAACCACTACTACCCTTACTTGACAACTGGCACTAAAGCAATCAGTGGCACTGAGTAATAAGAAGGTTGTTAAAAACAAATTAGCTGCAGAATCAACCTGGAAATCTCTACTGGGACAAGAGATAAAGAGGCTGGGATCCAATGGACTTGCTTTAGGGGTTGTTTCACCACAGTTTAGACTGAGTGGGAGTTACCATAGTCCCTTCCTTTCCCCAAGCACGCTGCAGTTTGTTAGCATTCATGTAATCCTGCAGTTGACTGATCTGTAGAGCTAAGATGGCAAAACACCATTCATTTCTTTACTGAAGGGTTAGTGATCTTCTGATTAGGTCCCTCCTAGGACTGATGGGATGAATAGCTCAGCAGGCACACGGAAGGAGGCAGGACTATGCACATAGGAATAAGAATGAAGGAATGGTCTTAGAAAGGTTTAACTGTTATGGAAATACAGCTTTAAGCCATTTTAGATGCCTCATGTGTGAGTCTAGTGGCTCAACGCTTCGCTTAGGTGAACTGGATCAACACCTTCAGCAGATACCCATGTCACTGACTGTTCATAGATACACTGCAGGAAAATTTGCCTGAAGCACAGGTGCAAGTCAAATAATTAAATTAACATTGGATTTTGCCCATAAAGAAAAATTCATGACTTCAGTGGCTCTGTGGTGCATGAGCCTACACTCATAACATATTGAGAGGTCAGCCTTACCTCCCAGCAAATTCCACTTACCAATGAAATGCTAAACAAACAAACCAACAAATAAACATCTGCTGGTTTTATGAGAGAACTTAGAGAGCAGTTACCCAGAAATTAGCCAAGTCATTCTGAATGAAGGAGAAGCTGGATCAAACAACAAATAGAACAAACAGAAGTTAGAAGGCATTGGTGTACTAGTAACCAAGATTAATTAGAAGGCAACTATGTTCATGTACCATGGTACGCAAGTGACTCAGAAGAGTTATTTGAGTAACAGAAGTAAACCTGGGTCTCTCAGAAATCAATAGCCTCACCACTCCTGTTACTTCAGAAAGGCCGTGCAGACTCAATACTGACACTGATGGTCATGACTTCATGAGGTTTCTGCATTATGGTGCTATTAAACCTTAAATTTGAAAATACACTTTGTTTTTTTCTGTTACCTATTCATTTATGTTTTTAGATTTAGGACTGGTCTAGGTTAAGTAAAATTAGCCCAAATCCTCTTACAGGGAGAAACACCAACTTAAGGTCCATTTTGGGGTCTGCCTAATTTTTTTTTGCTTTCTGCTCTCTTTGCTGCTTTCCGCCCTATAAAGGCTTATTATGAGAAATGGGTTAAAGTAAAATAAAACATAAATATACACATAATTATACACCACACATACACACTCCCACTGTTTAGAAATAAATCCTGCTGACTTGCAATGATAGCTGTCCTGAGCAATTTCAGTTGCTAACCATTCCAGATTTAATAAGATGTATTTGCAAGAGAGTAACCTGAATTTAAAACACTAAGCAAAGTAACAGCAAAAACATTCCTCTAACATTATATATATAGCTTGCCAAGTAGCTCTCTGCGGTGATAGACAATGATCCTATATAAGATACTCAGGAAATCATCCTTTTTCTCTGGATCTAGTTTTATTTTTTCCATGGGCATAAGCACTAAGCTCTGAGCTGGTAGGAAGAAAGTGGGCAGAATTATCAGTGGTCTTTCACAGACATATATGTATATATATACACACAGATATATATACATACACATTTTTATACATATATATATATATATATATACCTCATACCTCTCCTTGTACAATCTCCCTTCTCTCTTCCTTTTGCTTCTTCCATAAAGTTGCTCCCAGGCATCCCTGATAACTCCCAAATCAGATTTCCAAAAGTCATGAGATTCAGTTAAATAAGGATCATAAGATCTTTAATCATGAGATGCTTCAAAATAATGAACATGAGAGGCTTTTTATTTTCTTTTATTTGCTTCTGAAGCTATGGGTGGCATCTGCTGCCCCCAAGGCATGTGAGAGCTCTTGGTGGTCAAATTCCAGCCCAAAACACGCAATCGTCTTCTCTGAAGGAGCTCCCATTCCCACTTCCACCCCAACAAAATGATGCTACTTGGCCCTTCACAATTCTTCTCCCCACCAGAGTCCTCAGGGACAGCATCTGTACCTCAGCTGCTGAGAAGTCCTGCAAGCTCATGGGAAGAGAAGCAGGATCATGATGAAAAAGTCCCATAGGCCAAACAGGCAAGGGAGAGGCCAGGACCCCATGCCACCTCCTGATTCTTTCCCACTAGAAACCAAGCTAAACTGTATTTTACAAAACCAAGAGCGCAGAAAGCTCAGGTCTTCATCTCAAGCTGCTTTAGGCTATGCCTGCTGATGCACTGCACATGCTGAGCAGCCACTGAAACAGCACCTGGCCCTTTGCCAGCCCAAAACCAGGCCCAGGATTCTACATGCAGCATCCTCCCCTTCCCTGGTCAGAAAAACAAAGCCAAACAAAAGACACCCTGCAGAGAAGGGTGGATAGATGGATGGATGGATTGATGATTTGGGATTTGGGTTGTTTTGAGTTTTTGCATTTAAATGAGAAGGAATAATTGAGGGGGAGAAAAGAAACAATACTGAGGAGGATTAGTGATATTTGGGGCACATCTGTTGGAGAAATGAATTAGTCTGTGAATTCCAGAAATTATGAGCATGTTCTCAAGACGATATATGCTCAATTTACACTGCCACTGGACCTCATTCTCCTATGCTGTTTCCAGCATAGACAAAAGTCACAACTAAGTCTTGAATACCTATTTTATCTTCCTTGTATATTTCTTGGGGATTAAAAATTCTCAGTCATTAAGTTTCCACTGCATCTACACCAGACAACTCACCTTTCACCTTCCAGCAATGAGGCCAGGAATGGTGTGAGTACCATTAAATACTACCAAATACAACAGGTAATTTCCTAATGTCCTAATCTTTACTCTTGGCTGACTTGACAACTGTCTCTAAGATCTCTAAATTATTGAACCATTTGTTGTACTGTTCAGGGCCCTTGCAAGGTGTCATCTTCTTCTGCATTTCACCTGTAAGGTAAAGCTTTAGAGACTTTTTTAGGTCACTCAGGACTAAACACAGTACAAATCTACACAAGAGAAAAAAGAAATGCACCAAAATTTCCAGTTTATACTGAGCTCTGTGGCAGGTTTACACGTAAGACAATTTATCATAATGCAAATTGCACTGATTTGGGGTAAGATATAGCGATGAAGCAGTGCCCTTCAAAAAAAAACCTAAGCATTATCTCTGGATGTATTTATCAGAGGGATAACATTATTGTAGATGTCAAAGATAAAAATCAAACTAGATTATGCCATTGTGTCTGCAATTTGCATTATGTCTTACTTGGAATAAATCTCTTCCTAATAATCCCACCTCAAAACCAATGAGAAAGCTGGAGGTGTAAGAACAAAGCACACCTCTGCATAACAGTTACATTCATTTTCAGAGGAATATCCCTCCCTCCTTTTATTTTTAAGAGACACAATCATCTTCTACTTTTACTAGATACACATCTGATATAGTATTTTATTTTCTCTGCTCTCTCTGCCCCTTGATTCCTCTCCAGGAGTGTTAATCGAGGAGGGGCACATGGAGGAAACCAAAGGCTGGAGCAGACACTGTGGCTGACAGGACATGTTCCCTTCAGGACAGCCTTTGCAGGCCGGTCTGTATTTGCATCCCTGAACACCTGCAGGCACTTCAGCATGGGAACCAGCTGCCATGCTTAGTTCTCACCTCCTTCCATGGGCAGCAGTGAGATAGAAAAAGGGGACTTAGATTTGGTGTGCCTGCGCTCAGATGACAAAAAAAACTATTTCATATACAGAATTGCAATTTTTACTGGGTACCAAATGCCACCAGTAGCACCGTTAACTCCCCAAGGCTGTTGTTCCACAGGCTATTTCAGCCTCACACTGGGCTTTTCAAATACATTAAATGATTTATGTGAATGAGGAAAGCAAGCAAGGTGTGGTGGCTATGGCAGGGTTCTGTGTGCAATAACATCTTTATCAACAGCTGGAGAACCAGACATGCTTTCAGGCACCATTAGGCTTCCCACTCACTTTCAGCCTGGTTTCTCTAAGCTGCTTTCCACAGAAAACACCAAAGGGTTGCAGCTCCCAGTTCCCAAATTGGTAGGGAAGAGGAAAGCTCTAGCACTTATTTTTTAGCAAGTTAATATCTCAAAGCAGTTGAAAAATGGAACACATCTGCAAATAACTGCCCTCAGAAAGAGCAAGAAAGATAAAGGCTGAAGAATACACAGAAAAGGAGATCAGTATCTCCATTTCAAGGGCAAACATTGCTGCTTTCTTTAGGAGAGTTCAGCCCTTATTTCACTAAGATCCCACTCAATTTTCTCTATGTAGCTGTTGCAGACATGGTGTTTCAGCTCATAACAAGAGACAAAACACAGAAGCAGCCATCTGCCCTTGTCCCCAGCAGCCTGCTAGGATTGACTGCTCAAGCAGCTAACTCTGCACATCTCCATTAGAGGAAGGCTGGTGAGAGACTGTATTTTGTGTTTTTCACGAATTAGAAGTTTTCACAGGAAAATCTCACCCTCTCTTTTTCTGTGTAATCCAGCACTATGCTAAAAATGATGGGATAGAACTAGGCAGACTTCAAATCAAACCATGCCCCTTAACGTCCTAGGTGGTCCCAGAAGCTCTGGTGGAAAGAAGCATAATGGCCAATTAGTGAGAATAACTGAAGAGAAGCCATAAAATATTAATAACACGATGGAAAACCATGCTTAAAGTAAATCTAGTATTGTAATTACATGTTGGGAAGCTAGGAGTTCAGTGCTCTATATTTTCATGTTATATGAGAAATATTAGCTTAAGAGGAAGATATGCTTGAAAGCATTGTGTAACTGTCTTTACTGTGGATCAGAGGTTCAGAGGTTTAGTATAATGGAGTAGACAGTACTTGCAAAACGATCTGATGCTCATCAAATTTCCATTGTTATACATTGAAGGAGAATTTTGAAAAAAAAAAAAAACAACACAAAACAACAAATGAAAAGTGCCCCTTTGCTTGTGAAATTAAAAGGATTAGGGTTAAAAAGATAATCCCATAATCTTATGTTTTGGTAGCCTCAAAAATATTTCATACACAGGTCAGGAACACAAACTGAAAACAAAAAGCAACTTAATCAGGGAAACTGACTTTTTGTTAATGAGTCCTGACAAGGGGACTGTAATGTCACACACACCTAGCAAAGAAAATATCAAAATTGATGCATTTTTAAATCTATAGAATAGATGGAAGTTCAAAAGTTACTTTCTTAAAAAGTATTTTTAAATGAACTAATTAAAAATTAGTCCAGCCAGCTTCCACATCTCATACTTAACTCTGCTTACAATAGTTCAGTAGATTAAAATTCAGCCTTTTTATAAAATACTGTTCAATTTTAAAGTAACTTTAAACAATTAACATCTTGTTAGAATTATTATACTTTATTGTATCACCTATAATGTGCTTAATTATTAATATAAGACAGTCATCTTCATGTTTCTTACAATATGCATATCAGTGTGCTGACCCTTTGAAGCTGGGTGGCCCTATCTAATTAAAATATGCTTTTTAATTATACTATATGAAAATGCTGTATAAAAGGTCTCATATGCTTCACTAGGGGAATTTGAGAAACAGCCTGAAGTAAAGTATGTTCATCTCCATTTTTAGAAACTGAAAACTGAGGCTGGTGACTGCTCAGGAAGCTGCGATTCGGGGGCACCGTACAGTGCTGGTCACAGAACAAAACCTGCCCCAGGAGGAGCAGGCCTGTGATGCAGGCACTGAACCATGATGTTCTAAACAAAAGAGCATTTGCAACAACAATGAAGTTGTGGTTCCCACCATGCTCTGCACAACTGTATTGCAGAACTGTAATTATCTTGATGTTCAAGGCCAAGTGCCTCAGTCTGGTGCTCAACTGTCGAAACTTTCAATCATCCAAACACAAAGAACAGAGACACAAGAAACTACTTTATGCTTTTTTCCTCCTTAACCGTATATCATCCTGATACCCTCATCTCTGCACCCAACCATCCTTCCCGCTGTTTTCCTTTGTTTATCTACTGATGAAAATAAAAATGTTTGAGAATCATAAATATATATACAGAAACAGAATATATTTTTCATAATTCAGTCTTATTGCTTTCCAGTTTTGTTTCCCAGTTTTTTATTTACAGCCAGCAGAAAAATGAGCCCAATTACCTTGTTTCTTGGAAGTTAAATTTCTTTTTTTGTTTTGTAAGATCTAAAATATTTAATTCCAGATGTCCTGGAATTTCTTTGGTTTTGGTCTTTTCCTCTGATCTACTGTGAACACTGTGAGGGGCTTTCCAGAACATGAGGCACCCTGGAAAAAAATACTATCTCATTATGATTTTATCTTCTGCACAAATAACTTAAAGGCAAGTTGTTAGGTTTTTATCCTCCTTTCTCTTCTCCTTTTTCCTTATCTGATTTGTTTTCAGTGAGAAAAAACAATACCACTTAAAGGGTAGTCTAATATATGGGTTGTTTTGACATTTAGCAAGTGTATGTTTGGATAATGAGAATGCACTTGTGTAGCTTAAAATTTAATCCAGCTAACCTTTTTGACATTAAATGATGAGGAAAAAAAACCCAGATCTTTTGTTACACTAGGCTCAACTTGGCTAAATTAATAAAAACACAATTGTAAACTATGTTCACAGAGAAATTTGCCGTTGTTTAATAACCTGCTATTTAAAATATTTTAATTAAAACAAACCTCCATGCACGTAGTTTCTCTCAGACCAATGTTCTGCAATGCATAAATATCTCCACAATAATGACAGTGTGTGGGAATCGAGCTATGTCAGTGAGGAGGGGTTTTACATATACCTATAAAATTACAATATCAAATACCTCTACTTTGTTTAATTACACTTCACTTTCCATGTTTTTTTTTTAGTTATAGCAGTGATGATAAGCAAATGCATTATAACAAATATTTTCAAAAGGCCTGGGAGAATTGCAATTTCCATTCAGGTGTGGTAACAAAAATCTCATCAATATAAAACCAGGAGAACCAGTCAAGATACAGAAATCTGCTTAAAATTGACAGAGCAGTATCACTCAAAAAGAAATACATATACCAGGTTAAAGACCATAGAAGAAATCTCACATATGCCAGAACAAAGGGAATCCCAAATTTAGCCCAGTCCATTGTATACCAGGATGCCAATTTGAAACCTGAGGTGCTCACATCTCTCTCTCCCCCATGGAACACCACTAACCAATAAGCTCATACTCGTAAGACCTCTCATGTCTGCAAGCCTTGACTTCATGTGGTACACCCCAAAACCAAGAACCTGCCTCCTCTCCATACCCTAAGGTGATCTCACAGACACCAAGGGCATTAATAGCAAGTAGGTGTAAAAATGTAACTGTGAGCATGGAACCACCCTGAATTAGGTCACTGCACAAGTTATCTGGATACTGAATTTTAGCTACATGCTACTTTCACTTTTTTTTTTTTTTTTTTTAATTATCAGCATTGGGGGAGAAAGTGTAAAATCATCAGTGATAAACTCTTCAGGTGATAAATGAGGGGAATGGCTAAATGAAGAGAAGCAGTAGCCAGCCTCACAGCTGTCTTATGGAGAAGCAAAAGAAGATAAACTGTAATCTGTAAGGAGGATTTCCTAGATCCTGAACTGTTTGGAAGAGCTGAATTCATAAGTATATTGGAGATTAATTACTATGGTAGCTTCTGAAGCCAGGGCTAACTGATTACATTGTTGTGTGATCTGCTGCTTGCTTCTACGAAGCACCCATCATGTCTCCACTGCAGGAGCACCCAGGAAGAACATGACTCCTGTCAAATAATTCTGAAACTAATTAAAAAGAACAAACGCAACATTAAGTCTGTAGCTAGGTTTCCACATGACAGCAAAGGACTTTGATCAGTGCAAATATTTCCAAGGGCAAGGAGGATAAGACACGAGGCTCCAGAAGAGGCATCTGAACCCCCAGCACTTGCACGAGATCAGCTGAATCAAAGATCATCCCACATGCAGCATCTTGGGGTGGGGGGCAAGGGAGGGTTTGGACGTGATGGGAAAACTATTGAACTTTAAACAGTACATAGTTTATGCACATCAGGATGAGGGTAATGCGGTAAAACTCTTCGCCTGGGTTTAAGAAAAAGCATAGCAGATTGCTGTGAAGACTGCAGGCCATGTACTCCATTTGAGAACTAAACTGTCAACAAATACACCACAGTAATCCAATTAGGAAAGGCTTTTTGCATCCTGACAAGTGAGCGTAGGTTGAAGATTAACTGAAGGACATATCCTCCAGATAAAAATCCACCTATTGAAATGGCAGATCTCTTTGGTGAGTCCTGTGAATCTGATACAAACTCCAGATTTGCAACATTCATCTCCTGTGATGATGTGGTGACAGACGTGGACAGGAACATAATCAACAGAAACATGACAACAGTAGACTTAAGCATTCGTCTGAAATCTTTTACCGTTTTCATTGTTGCAGTTATCTTCTGGAGCAAGCAGTTATGCAGTTGTGCTGCCTGAGCCATAACCTCAGGTCCAAACCAACATCACTTGGGTCCAGCCATAAGGCTGTGCTGTGCTGGCCCCATCCCTGCACTCATTAACATCAAGCCTTGCCTCAAAAATAAGCAAGGACCTGTTTTAACACGCACAGTAAATCTGAGAGTTAAAAACAGCAGCTGAGTGGGCATGCAGACTTCTGCTGAGAATCCATGTCTTTCACGGGGATCTCCCCCAGGTTTCCAGCCATGGGCAGCCCAGGAATGGCCCTTCCTCCGCCACTTTAGACTTGTCACCAACTGCTTCTATGTGACTTAGAAGAGATGAAGATAGTATGCCTCAGCTTCCCATCTCTTTGGTGAAGGCGACAGCAATCCCCTTGCTCAAAGCAGTGACTCAAAGCTGTTAGCAGCTTCTACAGAGTCCTTAGATGTGAAGTGTCTTGTACAGGTACAGCTTGCAATGATCAGAAGTCACCATTCTCTGACAATATATGTAGACTCAAAAGCAAGAATTTTGCCAGGTAATGCATCTTAATCTAAATATCCAAAAATTAAACTTATTTTCAGGAATTCATGACAAAAAATAGACATGGTCCTAAATGGAGAGAAATAACAGTATACATAACAGTTGACTGCTGTGTTCTTTAAATGCAGCATGCACTGCCCAATAGCCAATGGAAGACTTATTATCCATGGCTGATTGCAATGAAAAGGTTGTATAGGTTCCCTATTTGTTTAGACATGAAGTCAGCTCATGAGACGACATCTGAGGTTTATTGCTCTTTGGTGTGGAAACTTCAAAGCACGGAGAGTAAGATTTATGAGACACAACATCTCGTAGTACATAGCTGAGTGGTGAAGTTCATAAAAAGAGAAATTCTTATAATGGCCTGGGTTGAAAGGGACCTTAAAAATCATCTAGTTTCAGCCCTCCTGCTATGGACAGAGACATGTTTCACTAGACCTGGTTGCTCAAAGCCCCATCCAATCTGGCCTTAAACATTTCCAGGGATGGGGCATTTACAGCTTTTCCAGGCAACCAATTCCAGTGTCTCATGACACTCACAGTAAAGAATGTCTTCCTAACATCTGATGTAAACCTACCTTCTTTCGTTTTGAAACCATTCCCCCTTGTCCTGTATGTCCTTGCAAACAGTCTCTCTCTATCTTACTTGTAGGCTCCCCTCAGGTACTGGAAGGCTGCAATTTGGCCACCCTGAAGCCTTCTCTTCTCCAGGATGAACAATGCAAACTCTCAGCCTTTCTCATATGATAGGTGCTCCATCCCTATAATTGTCTTGGTAGCCATCATCTGGACTTGTTCCAACAGGCTGATATCCTTCCTGTGCTGGGGACCCCAGAGCTGGATGCAGTGCTCCAGGAGGGGTCTCACCAGAGTGGAGCAGAGGAGCAGAATCCTCTTCCTTGCCCTGCTGGCCACCCTTCTTTTGATGCATCCCCATTTGGCTTTTTGGGCTGCAAGTGCACATTACTGGGTCATGCCCAGACTCTCATCCACCAGCACCCTCAAGTTCCCTTGGTGAGGCTGCTCTTGATCTGTCCATCCCCCAGCCTGTATCAATACCAGGGGTTGTCCTGACCGAGGTGCAGCACCTTGGACTTAATCTTATTAAACCTCATTCGAGATTCCCATGGGCCGATTTCTCACGTTTGTCCAGGTGCCTCTGATGGCATCCTGTCCTTCAGGTGTGTCAGCCACACCACTCAGCTTGGTGTCATCTGCAAACCTGTGGAGGGTGCCCTCGATCCCTTTGTCTATGTCATTGGTGAAGATATTAAATAACACTAATGATAGCCTTTTCCAGCATTTGCACCGGTCATGCTCTGAAAAATGTTTGGAGGATTTAAGCTCTGCTTCTGGATCATCATTGCACTGTTTACAGGGTCCTTGCCAGCCACCTAAGTGCAGTTAGCCTCTGGGGGCTCAGAAGGAAACTGAGGTACCTGGCTGTACACAACTTCTGCCAGCCCCAGGGACACAGCTTGCCATGTCTACACCAACAGAGATGTCTGCTTATTCAATAAAGGAAGAGGAGGGCTTTTCTCACAAAATTTTCGTGCTGATGAGACAGAGGAAGTTGAAGATGAATGGAAAAGACTGTGCTGGGACATCAGCTAAGGGTAGACCTCATAAACAAATGATCATGATGATGTGATCATTAGATCACCATCAGATGTGAAAAAGATGGCTGCAGAGAGCAACAGGTCCACAGCAATCAAAGGGAAATGGTGCTGCAGTTATGAAGACTTAGTTTCACTACAAACATCAGAACAACAGCATGGCATACCACTGCTGGAAAAGAAGAAAATTTTGAAAAATATCTAAACCTCCAATGCTATACAGACCTTCACTAGGATGGAACCACCCTCCACAAGCTTTCTCTCAGTTATGCCATACAGAAACTGCAAGGTAAAGCAACCAGGTATTTTCCTCTGAGGCACTGAGAAACAACAAAAGTTATTAAAAGACTGATAGTCAGCACTCTTCTACTTCTCCTACATCCAAAATCAGCAGAAAAGCTTCATTAAAAAATGTTAAGATTTTAAATTCTGGAAATACTGCAAATCACTCAGCACCCTAATAACTGTAACTATATTTAAACCCTTGAAACGGAATATATACTTTTTTTTAGAGAATTAGATCTTGCCTAGGTTTCATCTCTTTATTATATAAAAGCACCTGGGATCCAGTAGCGTAACTTTGAAGACCTAGACTAAAGGACACTATTCAGGCAGCAGCGATACAAAATATTTCAGTACCTTTACTATGTTGCCTTAACATTTGAATGAGGTATCACTCATGGCCCATGAAGCTGTCACATGCCATGGGCAATGACTGTACATTCATGGGACTGTTTGTAAACAACAAAGCTTCTTATTTAGTGTTTTATAATAAAGACAAACTTGGTCACAGCTGCTTGAAAGTGCTGGCAAAGCCCCACAACCCTGTAAGGATAACTTTTGTTCAGCCTTGCTGTCATAAAACCATGGCCTTTCATAAGCTAAACAAGGAGTTAAAGATACAGTAAGGTACCTGTAGGAATCAAATTTAGATCTGCTGTACAGGATTTGGCTGTTACACACCTGTGATCCCACTGCTCCAGAGGAGCTGCAGAAGTGCAACTGAGAGTGGAATTTCAGACTTTCTTGCCCAAGATAAAACACTCATTATGACTACCCTGGCTGCCAGATTTCTCTACTTGAAAGCTGAAATTCCCCCAAATAAATCTCTCTGGCCTGAAAAATGAGAATCTGGTATCAGACTGAGCTGGGAAATCACTATCTTAAGAATGGATATAAGTACAGATAACACAGAAGCATATCTTCACGTGCACTTCTATGCTGTATGTTTGCAAGAGCCAAACACTGAGAACTTACTAAGCAATATGAACAGGAACTTCTGGCACGATGCTATGAAACCAGCTATAATTACCTTCTCATGACACAAAATCAGAATTCACAGAAGCCACATTAGATGTCACGATTCCTCATGTCAATACAGTATCACAGATACAAATTAGGAGGAAAAAAAGTCTAACACATAAAAGATCTCTAATTGCTGTATTTGATTACTAGAAGATTTACAACCACTTAAGATTTCTCCCCTCTCTGAAGTGAAATCCAAGGAGAGATGCAGAGGATATGGGGAATTCTCTGATGATCTTTTTCCCCTTACAAACTGCTCCTTGCTAGGGGTTATGTAGCAAAGGAGGCAGAGAGAAAGTGATATGAGAACAGAGGAGGAGAACTGTGGGAACATTAAATCTCTTCCTTATTTCAGGGGTTGTTGGTGCGCCTTTTTTTTTTTTTTTTTTTTTTAATTAGAGTGCTTTTATTATGTGTCAAGTAAATTTTACTCTTTGGGAGCACTCTTGGTGTCTGCTGAGCAGAAGAACTGAGGCCACAGTGCTGCAGGAGGACCAAGTAAAGGCAGGAGGTACCCAGGTCAGGGCAGGAATTGTGGGAATTCATACCCAAGAAGGTGGTGACTTATGGCCACAGTTGTCACATAGGCACCAGGATAGGGCTGGAAATACACCTCATTAAGGAACTGCTGTGGCATCCATACCTCCAAAACTGGTGTAGATGGCATGATGTATTTACTGTTCATGGGGTTGCCATCTGGGGAGTACAGACAATTTCACCTCTGTCCAAGCCTTCACCTATAGCTCACCTCAGCTGCTTCTGCAGCACTCAAAGATACATGAACTAAAGCTAGAAAAAATACATAGGCTTTACACAGTTCATTAAATTTGTTTGCTTAACTTTAATTACACCCTTTAACCCTTCAGCTACACACACAGCTCTCTGCCACCAATGTTAGTGTTTACACTGTTCACTTCTCTACACTTATCTGTTTACAAAGAAAAGAAGTTCAAGGGGTTGATAGTCTGAAAAAATATTATTAAAAATATATGTACTTCTTCATTCACCGCCTTACATCAGAGGAAGTGAAGTGAATTCCAAATCACCCTAACCTAGCCAGTAATCAGGTTTCAGAAATACCTTGCAGAAGCTCAGTTTACCTCTGTGCCCGTAACAGAAGACTCCCGAAGACAGAGAAACTTTCATCATGTATAAATGACTAACAATTACATCAAAACAAATGGAGTGCTTCAAAGCAGCATGGAAAAATGGGGGGAAATTCCATCCTATTAAGATAGGACATAATTATCTTCTACAGGAAATAAATGCTATATTTTTAGCAGGTGACCAGTCAGACAGATTCAGTACAGGGTTATGATTGTGTAGTGATTTCTAATTGAATTGCAGCCTATCTCCCAAGATAGATGACAGATCTTGGTATTTTCTTATAATTATTTTTGTATGTAGGCTCTTAATTGGGAAATGGAAACATGAGAGCTCCCAGAGAAGGATGCATATCATTCACTATCACCATTCATATTTCATCTTTTACAACTAGTTCAAAGATTTGTAAGTACCTCATACTGAGATGTTACTGCATTGAGTTAGTACCATGATAAAATTCCAGTAATATAGAAGGTTCCAACCTTCAGACTTAGCAACTTTCTGCTCATTCCAATTTATGATTGCTGCTTTTCATGAACCAATACACACTGCTGTTATTGAAACATATTTACATATCAAACAGACATAAAATCTGGATTGCTGTAAACAATAAATTTACATAAAAGCTGAAAACACAGTATTATTATTCAATGTATAAACTGAACTTGCAAATGGATATGAACATATTTAAAGAAAAGATTAAAATCATAGGTAAAACAACTCTTAAAAAAGGATTGGAACAAAATTCAATAATGCATCTTCATAAAATATTTCTAATAGTAGACTGTTGATAACATTTTCAATCTTGTTCTGTAAAGCGGATGAAAATCAACCAAAATGGCCACCATATGTGTCAGGTTTGACAGGCAAAACATTGTCACGCAACATGGAACCTAAAGGCACTAATGTAACATAAGCCAATCACAGCACAGACACTAAATTTCTACTACATTAATTCAGCAATAAAACAGAAATATTCAATAATGTTTGTATCAATTTATGGGATAAGAGCCCTCTTGATCATGGTTGGATGTGCTTTTCCCTGCCCAGAGTGAGTATAATCAAACTATCCTTCCAAGGAAGAATATTTCACTGAAGTGCAGTTAACCCTGAAACCTAAAGAGAGTGAAGCTATAAGCTCACTCCTTAACTTCTGATCACCTTAATATCCTGGCAGCAGGACAGTTAATTTTTAACTCAACAACTATGCACTGAAAATACAGTTACAGATCAAATCTTTTTTGTGTATGAATAATATGGTGCTTCTCTTATAAATATGTACTGTGTCTGTTATGACTACAGCATAAAGTATTAAACATGTTCATCAATTATTAATATAAGCTTATTCTCTTTTATTTTGAAAGTATATTTAGCCTTTT